>JANHCV010000010.1:0-1200000 GCA_025594325.1 Blastocladiella emersonii ATCC 22665 | reverse complement strand
CAGGGCCTGGGCAATCGACACACGGTGCTGGGCCTTGAGCGTGTTGCTGTCGCCGAGCACGCCGTCGTCAGCGAGGTTGCAGAAGTGGTCGAGGAGGAAGTTGGTCGACGCGGAGCAGAAGGTGGCCTTGCCGCCGCTGGCCTTGCCGCTGCTGGCCTTGCTGCCACTGGCCTTGCGCTTGCTTGGCTTGGCGATGGTCACGGGCGGCAGCGGGTTGGTCGGCGTGACAGCAGCGTTGCCGTCGCTCCCAGCAGCGTCGTCATCTGCATCCTCGTCGCTATCGGCGGGCGGCGGCGGGATTTCGGGCACGTTCTTGACGATCTCCTCGATGGACATGGCCGTACGGCCAGCGCGCTTTTTGCTTGACGGGGGAGCCATTCTTTTCGGCTTTGAGGGAGGACGGGGGAGAGAGAGCGAGTTACTTTGGAGGAAAACGGCGTTTACATAGGCCGGGGAGCACAGCCTGAAGGTTTCGGGGGCGAGCAGACGGGCGATTCAGCGACGAGGGTTCCATTCAGCTCACCCGGGGGTTGAACCAAACGCCGCGATGAACACGACGGGGTGAAAATGCCACGTTTCAGCTGGGTGAACACCGGACCGTGTAAAATCGATTGATCCACCTGATTCACCCCGGAACCAAACGGGCCCTTAGGCAAACTTGGTCAAGCTCCCGCCGTGCTGCGTGAGCTGTTTGCTCGTACAACCCGGCTTCGTTGCTTTCGTTTCGTATGTAGCGAGTCCACAACCACCTCGAATATGGATCAGTTCGTCGAGTTTATTCCAACGAGTCTAGTGTCGTTTTCACTCAACTCTTGCCTGACTGAAACCGGGACAATTTCGCGGCTGCTCGCACGTCTTTCCGCTCCGACCATGACCCATCTCAAGCTCCCGAAAAGCTCGGTGCTCGACGACGACTTCGAGGCGCTTCTCGCCTGGCTCGGCGACGCTTCGTCGCTGATCGAGCTTGATCTGGAACGCACCTGGCTCGTCAACGCCAGCTTTGCACAAGTGGTCGATGTCCTGCCCGACTCGCTCGAGTCCCTGTGCATCTCCGACAATCGCGTAGACGACGACGTCATTGACTTTCTCGAAGCTCGGGC
This sequence comes from Blastocladiella emersonii ATCC 22665, assembly GCA_025594325.1. NCBI lineage: Eukaryota > Fungi > Blastocladiomycota > Blastocladiomycetes > Blastocladiales > Blastocladiaceae > Blastocladiella > Blastocladiella emersonii. Next base: position 1,198,900 of record JANHCV010000010.1, on the reverse strand, counting down.
ACTGCCACGCTTGTCCAAGTTGATCTCGTTGGCACGGATATCTCGCCCAAAGGGGAGGAGCGGATGCAGGCGTTCGAAATTGGTCGTTAGACTGCACTCGAGTGCATTTGGGAAATATTTTCTGTCCAAAAACTTAACGCATCACTTGGTTGAGAACCTGGGTGCAGTTGCGCGCGAGCGGAAATGTGGGCGCTTGCTGGGGTGTTGCGCTTCTCGCGACTCGACTGTATCACTCGGACTTTGATCCACCACGCTCGTACCGTTAATAAACGTCTAACACTTATTCTTGATGGGCGGTGCCCCACGCAAGAGGACTTGGAAACGGAGCAGAGGGCGCGTTGCGCCATTCACCTGATCTGAAGTGGCTTGACAGGCGTGACAGGATGGCGGCGGTGTGAGTCCCCGCTCAGGGCGGTTCCTGCGCCGCTCGCTCGGTCGCTTGCCCGCTGCCTTCTCCCTTCTCTCCCTCGTGGCGATTCGATCGCTTGTACACTTTATGAAGCTGATGCAAACGGACATGACCGTCACGCTCAACATACCCGAGCTGATTGAACGCGTTTTATGTTTCGCCGTGTGGTCGCTCAGCCGCGACGATCTCGACGGCTTCCAGCAGATTGCCGGCGTCACGCACGCGAACCTTATCCCGCGCGTGCACAAGGCCATCTTGCGTCACTCGAGCTACCACACGGCCGACAAGGCCATGCGAAACGGCCACGCCGCGCTCCTGGACAAGTACCTTGCGCTGGGCATTTCCCTCAACTTCTTGAGCGATACTCTCCGTGCCTCGCCTCTGCGCACCCTTGACTGGCTTCGTAACTCGGGCCTTGCGCTTCCCAAGGTCAGGACGGATGATTTTCTCCACCGCGTGCGCGGGACGCTTGGCTTCCCCAAGTCCAAGTACAATCACCTGCGCGACCGCTGGGAGGTACGTGTCCCTCTGTACTAACCCCTCCCGGGTGGACTGTCTCACGCGTTGGCGGCTCGCTCTGAATAGGATTCCTTTGAGCGGATTCCCACCGACTCGGTCATCTTTGCAGCTGTCGATGCGATCGCGGCTGGCACGCAGACCGAGCTCAAACTCTGCTTCCAGCCCATCACTATCAATGGGATCAACGCTCTCAATGTCGCCGTGACGAGTCCCGACCAGGCCCTTACCTCGCTCAATCTAAAGGGCAGCACCATCGACTGCGAGCGCCTCTCCCACTTCCGCTTCCCCTCGACGCTTACCTCGCTCAACCTCAGCCATTCGTGGATTCTCGAAACCGCAGACCGGCGCTGGATCGACTCGTGGCAGTGGCCGTCGCAGCTCGAGCGCCTTGATTTTTCGTACAACCGGCACGATGCGTACTTTGCTACTCGTCTCCTCGAGCGCCTCCCGTGCGGGCTCAAGGCACTCAAGCTCATGGATAACCGCTACGGCGACCACCTCGTCCTGGCCATTCTCAAGCGCCTTCCGCCATGCGTGATCGACCTTGATTTCACCGGGAACGATATTACGGCCACGGGTTTCGCAGACATGTGCCCGCATCTCCCAGTTGCACTCGAGTCGATCTCTATGTGCAGCAATAAGCTCTGTAACGAGAATGCCACCTCCACCGTCCGCTGGTCGTTCCCCGCGACCGTCAAGACTCTCATTTTCAGCGGCACTGACCTTTACACGATCGGCGCACGCGCTTTGGCTGACGCGATGCCGCCCAATCTCGAGACGCTACACGTCAAGTCCGCCAACATTTCGGAGCCGGGCGCCAAACACCTGCTCACCGCGCTCCCAGCCACGCTACGGAGCCTCGATCTGTCATCGAACCTTGATTCTCGGTCGGCATCAATCCTGTACTTGCTCGCGCGCAGCCTTCCCGCTGGGCTCGAGCGGCTGGAACTTATGAGTGCTGGGCTCACTCCCAAGATTGCCGCCTACATGTTTCGGCGCCTCCCGCGCACGCTTCGTGACCTCATCATCCGCGGCAACGACCTTGGCGCGCACGGCTTCCGTGTCCTTGCGCAGTGCATGCCGCCCAGCCTAGAGAAGCTGGACCTCGAGCGCACCAATGCCTCGGACGACGCGGTCGCCCTTCTTGCACCCGTGCTCCCGTCGACACTTCGCTCGCTCGATCTTTCGGGCACCTTTGAGATCACGGACGACGGCGCGCGTGTGCTTGCCCAGCACTTGCCGCCGGCTCTCGAGAAGCTGCTGCTCATCGATACCCGCATCACGAACGGGAGTGGTGAGGCTGCACTCCGCGACGCGGCCCCCGCCACGCTCACCGAATTGCAGTTCCCGGTGACGTAGGACGACTCGTCCGATTCTGACGCTGATTTTGACGATGGTTTCATTGATTACGAACACGGCGGGATCGAGGATGACGATGACGATGACGACGAGGAGGATGCCGTTTCCGACCAGTCGAGCTCGCCAGACTGGGAATGATCCCTCGCATGTGCAGGTCGCACGACCGCTTTGTTACGCTGAAGTGTATTGGATTATTTGTTCCCTCACTAACCATGAGCGTCAGGATGATCCGCGAGGCGTCTGCTCGCGTGGCAACGAGCTACATTGGAAGGCGAGATGTGTTCGCATTGGGCGCCAACGTTCTGTCCTAGACGCGTTTACGTCATCCTCATCGAGGACGTCATGTTATACGCTGCTTTACTGGCGTCGCCTTGGCCCGGGAGCGACACGAGCGAGGAAGGACACGACGCGATATCACGTGTGGCTGATCGACCAGCTTTTTGCCCCTCTGAGTCGACCCGCCGCCGTCGTTCGGCTCATCTCTCCCCGTGCACGGTGCAGTTTATGCAATCCCGATGGAAACTTGATGCAACATGTTCTCTGCGCTTTATGCTCCTCGAATTCTTGACCGGATCCTTGTCCACGCAATCAACTTGCACCCCGACCCGGACGACGTTGCGGGGCTGTTGCAGTACGCCCGCGTCGCGCGACACGAGCTTGCCCCGGGCGTAACGCGAGCGATCCTCTCTCGCTCCCCTGTCCTCTCGCTTGACGAGGCCACTGCGAATGGAAACGTCCGTGTGCTCGACAAGTGGACCGAGCTTGGCCTGCCGCTTCAGTGCTCGACGGATGCCTTGAACGAGGCCATTGACGGTGGTCACTTGTTGTCTCTCGAGTGGTGGCGTGACTCCGGGGCCCTCGCCCTGCACGAAGTCGGGACCTGGGCCGATGATTACGAGATTGAGGCCGATGCCCGCCTCGCGCTCGGTCTTGGCGAGAGTATTTACGACGGCGACGACTTGATTGTACGTGTTTCGTCATCTCAGTATTACGAAGCTCGGCGAACTTAACCGACTTGCGAATGCGCGCGAACACAGGGCCACTCGACCCCGCCCGTTGTGGATGTAGGCATCGAGTCAGTGCGAGCTGATGTTGCCGAAGGACACTTGACCGAGCTCGAGCTGACCAACGAAGCCATCTCGCCCGCTGGTATCGCAACGCTCAACGCCGCCATGGCCTCGTCCTCCCAAAATTTGCGCTCAGTGTCCTTCACTGGCTGTACGCTCGATCTGCCCCGCCTCCTTGCACTGCGACTGCCCGAGTCGGTCGTGTCCGCCACTTTCGATGGACACTGGCTCGGGAGCAACAGTTTGGCTCGCGAACTTGTGCCCATGCCGTGGCCCTCGCGACTCGAGTCGCTCACGCTGAGCTCGAGCGACTTCTCGGAGGCTCTGGAACTTGTGCTCGCCCGCCTTCCGCCCAGTCTCACCTCGCTGTCGCTCACGGGCTGCGGAATTGACGACGACGCTGCCGAATCACTCGCGCTCCTTTTCCCCCCTTGCCTCACGTCGCTCGACCTCCGCTACAATGATTTTTCGGGGATCGGGCTTGCGGTTCTCGGTCCCATGCTTCCTGCCTCGCTCCTCACGCTGAACCTGAGCAATACCGGGCTCAACGAATCAGACAAGCCGCTTTGTTGGAGCTTCCCGGTGTCACTGACCGAAATCAGTGCCGAGTACAACACGTTTGGCGCCGAGGAAGCTCGTGCACTCGCGGATTCATTCCCACCAAACCTCAAAGTGCTCGGCCTCGGCCACAGCCATATCGACCTTGCCCAGCTGCCGCGCCTTCTTGCGTCGCTGCCTCCATCCATCACCGAGCTGGAGCTCTGCCGCGTCGAGCTTGACGACATAGTCGCCCATGCGCTCATCGATGCGCTTCCCGCTCAGCTGAGCACGCTCGATCTCTACTTGAGCAACTTGTCTGCCTCGAGTAGCACGGAACTCATACCGCGGCTGCCCCACACGCTGCGCCAGCTCAACCTTTCCGGAGCCGAGCTTGGTCTAGCCGGATCGGCGCTACTTGCGAAGCACATGCCTCCGCAGCTCGAGGCTCTCCACCTTCGCATGGCGCACCTCGATGATGCTGCTCTCACCAAGCTTGTGCCTGCTCTCCCTGCGACGCTCCTCACCCTGCAGCTCGACATGAACGGCATCACCGATATTGGCGCAAAGCTGCTTGCTGCGCACATCCCGCCTCGCCTCGAGTTCCTGACACTTTTTGACAACAAGCTCAGCGAAAGTGGCAAGGCCGCGTTCGAAGCCGCTGCTCCGCCGAGTCTGACAACGTATCGACTCTGAGGCACTTGACGAAATGGTTGCGAGTTCGCGTTTTGTTCATTTCTTTGTATGATTACAGGCTGTTTTGATCGCTTGGACGTGTCGGAGGAGCCCAGCGGATTCCTCATGCCACATCCAGTTTCGTGTGTTGGGTCGTGAGTGCTCGAGCACTCAACGAGGCGGAGTGCAGGGCTTTGCCCTGAAATATTGGGTGGCCCTTCGAAAGTCTCGGTCTGTGTCACGTGACATATGGAGACTCGTCACTTCTGTCACGTTACGTGAGTGGCTGAACGCGTGGTCGCGCTAACACTTCCTCTCTTGCGGTTCTGTGCGGAAGGTGAACCCACCACAAATATGCTTTCTGTTGCTACTACACGTTATGCAAGTGTCATTTCATTCACTGACTGCCGTCCGGCTTCAGTCGCCCCCACATCGCGTCTGCGACCGCACCATGGCTTGCGCGTTCCTGTCTGCAAATGAGAAGCAAAATGGAGCTGCTGTTACTGTGAAATATAAATCATTCTTGATTACTTTATTGTCGTGCTGCACGACATGATACGTAGCAACAATCGCCTGGAGAACGATGGCGTCGCGCGGCGAAGATGGGTCGCGACATATGATCTTCCACTCGATCACGGAGCTGCTGAGTAGCACGACATATTGTATCTGGTAGTAGCGCGGCAGAAACGTTGCTGCTATGATGTGAGAGTGGACAAAACGGATCCGCCATGACGTTCCTGCTACCTACAGCAGTTGCCTTACTTGGCTGACGCAGACTAACCACGCGGCAAACGTGAACGACGTTCATTACGTTCCTCCTGGCGTGTCGTCCTAGTCCATGATCATGAGCTCAACAAGGCGACGCTGATCTTCGGCACAACGGAACAACGCTGGTCATCAAAACAACGAGGCGACGCTGGTCATCAACACAACGAGGCGACGCTGGTGACCAACTTGACAAGGCGGCTCTGGTGACCAACTCGACAAGGCGGCTCTGATCGTCAACTTAACACGACGACGCTGAACATCAACTCAATAAGGCCACGCTGATCATCAACTCAATAAGGCCACGCTGATCATCAACGCAACAGGGTGACGCTGATTGCTAGCGCAATGAGGCGACGCTGAACATCAACTTCATGAGGCGACGCTGTTCCCGACCCAACAAGGCGGCTGTGGTGACCAACTCGACAAGGCGGCTCTGATCGTTAACTTAACAAGACGACGCTGAACATCAACTCAACAAGGCCACGCTAATTATCAACGCAACAGGGCGACGCTGATTGTTAGCGCAACAATGCGACGCTGGTCATCAACGCAACGAGGCGACGCTGAACATCAACTTAACGAGGCGACGCTGTTCACGACCCAACAAGGCGACGCTGGTCGCCAGCACAACAAGGCGACGCTGGTCGCCAGCACAACAAGGCAACGCTGATCACCAACTCGACAAGGCGACGCTGGCCATCAACTCGACAAGGCGACACTGGCCATCAACTCGACAAGGCGACGCTGGCATCAATTCGACAAGTCGACGCTGATAATCAACGCAACAAGGCAACACTGTTGATCAACGCAACGAGGCGACGCTGATCTTCGATTCAATAAGGAGGCGCTGAATCAACGTAACAAGACGACGCTGGTCATCGCACGCAACGAGGCGACGCTGGTCGTTGAGGCGACAAGGCGACGCTGTTCATCAACTCGACAAGGCGACGCTGGCCATCAACGCAACTAGGCGACGCTGATCACAAACTCAACAATGCAACGCTGGTCACCAACTCAACACAGCGACGCGGATGATCAATCCAACAAGGCAACGCTGGCTGCCAACAGCAACACTTCATCAACCTCGCCATCACGCGCAACCTGAGCTTCAGCGTGCTCGTTGGCGCTAAGAGCAGGGTCAGTAAGCGTTCGCTTGCATGTCGGGAGGTGGGCGCGTTGTACGATTTAGGCTGGGAGTGCGAGAGCGTGCGCGGCGCGAGGCTGGGCAAGGGCGAACGGGCAAAGCCCTGCGCCGGTGCCAGCCGAAGGCTGTGTGACGGCAAATCAACGCAACGTTGGTGCTGCGAGACGCGCCGAACAATCATGTGATCGGCCGGAAGCTGTTTATCGCGAGCGGACCTTTTCGCTCGGCGCTCCCCGCCCCTTGATCTCGCTCCCGCCACCGCTCGCACACCCGACCATGAAGCAGATACCATGCAGCGACTCCATGCAAATGCGGCGGAGAGTCTTCTTGCCCTATGATGCCATCGAAGAAACTCTCATTCGTGTGGTCAAGCTCGACCCGCGCGGCGCCGACCCGCTCCCGCTCCTGCGCGTCCTTCCTGGTCTCAGTCGGCTCCGCCACGCTACTTTCCGCTACTCTCTGCATCCTCGAGTTCAACGTGCTCTCGACCCGTCGCACAAAGCGCTCCGCGACACTTTGATCGAGCACCGCCGCCCCTGCTCAGACCCCGCTCAGCTTGGATTCTACGTTTGCCTGATCAGCTCCGCCGGGCGTCTCGACTTGCTGGACAAGTGTGTTGGATTTGACTGGGCCAAGTTTCCCGAGCCGTACCCGACCGATATTGCGTCTGCGTGCGGGCAGGCGGACGTTCTCAAGTGGCTCAAGGCGCACGCTCGCGTCGGCCGGTACACGGAAGACACCGTGGAGGAGGCCTGCTCGCGCGGGCACATCCAGGTGCTCGAGTGGTGGTCGGACGAGTCGGACCTCGAAATCAAGTTTACTTGGCGTTGCATGAAGGATGCCGTTGAGCACAATCATTGCAAGGTTGTCGAATGGTTTTGCGATAAGGTTGACGAGCAATGGGACGATGTCCGCAACACCATCCCCGCACTCGCCATGCTGGCCGAGAACATGGAGCTTCTCGATAACTACGACATTTACCTGCGCGAGAGTTGGGCGAGATTCGTTGACGATTGGGGTCTGATTCTGGAGGACGTGGTCAACAACAAGCGCATCCAGGTGCTCGACTGGATCTACTCGACTCCGAACTTTTACGACGTCTGTCGATCGCTCTCGTTTCCCGAAACGGCCATCACGAAAGACGTGTACATGGACTGCTCTCCGTGCTGCCCCGGCTGCAGCGAGGGCGACGATTTCATTGGCCACGACAACGACACCATGATCAAGATCATGCGCGCGTTCTGGTCCAACGTCCTCGATTACGCGGCCGCTTCCAGCAACAAGGAGGTTCTAGCCTGGTTCTGCCAAAATGTATCAAACAACGACATGGAATTCTCCGTTGATATTCCCAAGGTCAACTTCACGTTCTGGGAACGGGCGATCCAGCGCACGAGTGCTTCCAACAACGTTCTCGCCCTCGCCCTGTTCCGCGAGTTGCTGCCCGAGGGCGACTTTGTTCGCCCAGCAGCTTGGGACTGCGTGGCACCCGGCGACGATCCGGCCAAGGTCAACGCGCGTCTGAACTGGTGGGCTCGCACGGGTCTGCCCGTTAGCGAGAAACAAGTCTGCGACGATTCGAGTGACTCTGGCAGCGATGACAGTGACAATTCGGATGCCGGTGACAGCAGCGACAGCGACGGCTCGGGGCTCGGCTACTGCCGCGCCAACTAGTACACTCCCTGACATCAACTGGATTTGGTAACTGTATCTCGTACATTCCCAGTGTTTCCTCGAAACCGACTTTGGTCATCTCCCCATGACAGCAGAGGACTTAAGCGCACGCCATCTGATTCAAGAAAAATAGTTGCATGTATCCTCCACCCTCTCTCCCTCCTCCCTTGCGCGCCGCCCATCACGCAGGCACCACCTCGTTCGAGATACACAGGACCGAGTACGACCCCGCGACGCTCCCTCCCGCACCGGGCTCGCCGCCACCGCCGCCCTCCTTCTCCTCGAAGCTGAGCAGGTACACCTTGCCGCCGAGGACGCCTGATCCGGGCAGTCCCGTGTCGCGCGACGTTAGGAGCGAGAGGCTGCGGAGTCGGTCGCGCTTCGTCTCGAAGATGTGCGCGATCTTGCCCGTGTGCACGTTGTAGACGTCGAGGAGCCCGGCGCCGCACGCGGCAAAGTGGTCGGGCCCGAGCCGGTCCGCGAACTGCACGGGCTGCCGCCACGGGAACGGGCGCCGGCGCATCGTGATCGGGCTCTGTGTCGACGCGGGCGAGCCGGATGCCGCGGGGCCAGAGTGTTCGAGCACGATGCCCACGTCTAGAGCGCGATGTTTTTTGTGAGTGAGGGCGGCGGAAGCGATGGGTAGAACGCGTACTCTGGTAGCACAAGAGGTACTGCCGCTCGCCAAACGAGGCGGCGCGGACGGCGGGCCCGGTGCGCTCGGCGCCGACAGGGTTGTTGAGGATATCGAGCGTCGAGGTCTCGAGGTCGATGAGCGAGAAGTGGAACTCGTGCGCGACAAAGATCTTGGTCATGTTGATGCAGTCGAGCATCTTGATCGGGCTGGCCATGGAGACTTCCTACACGACGCGACGCAACGCGAGAGTCAGTTCTGCCCACCTCGATGCGCGCGACCGCGCCGGCGTACCTGTAGCTTGATGAACACGCCGTGGTCCCACTTGAGAATCTGGCACACGGCCTTGTTGATGGACACGCACAGCGTGACGTCGATCCCGCCAGGCGCCGCGGGATTCGCGTGCCGCGCGACGCGGTACAGGTCTCACCCTTTCGTGTCCTTGATCTTCTTGATCTTGGTCTCGGTCTCAAACGACTTGTCGAGCGTAATACTGCCGGGCGTCACGTCGTGGATACACACCACGTATTTCGTTCCGGACCGCGACAGCATGATACCGCTCGATGGGTGGTTGAGACGATCGTCTACCCCGACGTGTACCGTCGTAGAGGGGACGCGTTGCGCCACTCACGTGATTGTAGATGCTTGGATAGGCGTGACAGGTCGATCGGGTGTGGCTGGTTGAGCTTCGCTGTGACCGCTCCTCGATCTCGTCGCTCGGCAACCCTCGCCCCTCTGCTATGCCGCGCGATGAATTCTTCGTACATGAAGCTAATGCAAACCGCCACGCAACTCGTACTTGACATACCCGAGGTCATCGAGCGTATCTTGTGCTTCGCGGTATGGTCGCTCGACTCGGATGACTTCTACGGCTTGTGGCAGATCGCCAACGTCACGCACCCGCGCCTTATCCCGCGTGTGCACAAGGCCATCTTGCGCCGCTTCCGTCGCTACAGGATGCATAGAGCTTTGGTTGCTGGCCATGTTGCGAGTCTGGACAAGTTCGTCAGCTGCGACATCCCAATCCAGTTCTCCAGCGAGACGCTTCTTGCCTCGCCGTTGCGCACTCTCGATTGGATTCGGGACTCGGACATCGATCTCGATCATGTCTCGGCCAAACTCGTTGGTCAAAAAGTAATGGCTGCTCTCGGCTTCACCAAAGTTGAGGAAGGCAATCAACGCAGCCGTTGCGAGGTACGGAAGCCACACCCCGAGCTCTAAAGCAGACCGTAACGGCTTAAGCTCCTCTGGTTCGCCGCAAATAGGATTCGTTCGAACACATTTCCGCCGACTCGGCCATCTTTGCGGCCGTTGACGCAATCGCTGCTGGCACGCAGACTGAGCTTGCAGTGCGCTTCCAGCCCGTCACCGTCAAGGGGATCGAGGCCCTGTACGCCGCCATGGCGAGCCCCAACCAGGCCCTCGTCTCGCTGGACTTGAGCGGCAGCACGATTGATTGCGAGCGACTCTCGCACTTCCGGTTTCCCTCGACGTTGACGACGCTCAACCTCAGCTGCACCTGGATCTCCTCAGACAAAGATCGGCGTTGGCTCAATAGCTGGCAATGGCCGCCGCACCTCGAGCACCTCGACTTTTCTAGCAACCCAAAAGACGCTTACTTTGGTGCTCGGCTTGTTGAGCGTCTTCCGCGCGGGCTCAAGTCGCTCAAAATTGGCGGCAACGAATATGGCGATCAACTGCTCCAGTTCATCCTCGAAAGCCTTCCGCCGTCCGTGGTTGAACTCGGGCTTGACAGCAACCGGATCACGTCCGTGGGATTTGCCAACATGTGTCTACATCTCCCGCCCGCGCTTGTATCGCTCTCTATGACTGGCAATTGGCTTGGGGTCAATGACTCATCTTCTGCGGTTCGTTGGGCGCTTCCTGCCACTCTCAAGGAGCTTGTCCTCAATGACATTAACCTCGCGTCCAGCGGTATGCGAGCTCTGGCCGATGCAATGCCACCCAGCCTCGAAAAGCTACACATGCGGTCTGTCAAGACTTTGGCACCAGGCGACACGATTTTGATTTCTGCCCTCCCAGCAACGCTGCGCGACCTCGACTTGTCACATTGCATCCATCCCTGCACCAGCCCTCCATGCTTGGCGTTACTCTCGCGCAACCTTCCGCCAAATCTCGAGCGGCTCGCTCTCGCGGCCGTAGGCCTGAAAGAAAAGGATGCAGCTTACATGTTTCGGCGACTGCCGCGCACATTGCGCTACCTTCAACTCAGGCGAAACGTGATCGGCGCGCACGGGCTCCGTGTGCTTGCACAGTGCATGCCGCCCAATCTTGAAACGCTGGATCTCGAGTACACCCGGCTAACGGACGATGCAGTTGCCCTCCTCGCGCCCGCCCTGCCTGCAACGCTACGCTCGCTTGATCTCACGAACAACGAAGGCATTACGGACAAGGGCGCATATACACTTGCCGAACACTTGCCGCCAGCCCTCGAGTCGCTCCTGCTGAACTTCACCAGCATCTCACCAGCCGATGGCGCCCTCGCAATCCGTGATGCGGCGCCCGCATCGCTCACGGACCTGCAGGTACGCATGAAGCGCCGCTAGGTGCCCAATGTTTGACAAACTATACAGTTTTCTTTGAAAGGTATCGTGTTCGCTCTCGCCCATCTTGGAGAACAGACAGTCCCGTTGGATTCACGCTCAAGGGCGAGCCAGGCGCCGCATTGTTGGCAGCATCACATGTGCATGTGACTGAGCGTGCTACGGCAGTCAATGAACAAAACTAATTTCTTTTAATCTCTTCTATGAGTCTGAGACGGGATGAAAACAGCTTTCGTACAGCGGATTAGAGAGAAAGGGTGTGATGGCGACGAGCTCTCAGCGAAAACAATGATGCGCAACGATGTGAACCAACCAGCACTCCCACGACGACATCACCACCTCACAGTGTGACGAGGAATAGCCTTGAAGCTGAAGAGAAATCAGTAACGGGGACGAAAGGCTGCAGCGCGCCGCGCCACTCACCTGATCGCAAGGCTTGACAGAAGTGGCAGGCGAGGCTGCCCGTGTCGCCACCCCATATCCGGCTCTCGCTCGCCCGCGCGGCGCTCTTCCTCTCTCCTCACTCGTGGGTGGTTTAGTCTCTACCAGACTACATGAAACGAATGAAAACGGACATGACCGTCACGCTCAACATACCCGAGCTGATTGAACGCGTTTTATGCTTCGCCGTGTGGTCGCTCAGCCGCGACGACCTCGACGGATTCCAGCAGATCGCCGGCGTCACGCACGCGAACCTTATCCCGCGCGTGCACAAGGCCATCTTGCGTCACTCGAGCTACCACACGGCCGACAAGGCCATGCGGACGGGCCACGTCGCGCTTTTGAGCAAATACCGTGCGCTGAGTGTCCCGATCGAGTGCACGCCCGATACGCTCAATGGCTCTCCGCTTTGTACGATCGATTGGATTCGCGATGCGGACATTCCGGTTTCTAGGTTCATGATACACGCTGTCCACACTCATGTGCTTAATGCCCTGGGCTTATCCATTTTCGACCATAACGAGAAAACCCCAGCCGACTCGGACATTTTATCATCCGTTGGCGCGATCGCTGCCGGTACGCAGACTGAGCTTGCAGTGCGCTTCCAGCCCGTCACTCTCAAGGGGATTGACGCCCTCAACGCCGCCATGGCGAGCCCCAGCCAGGCCCTCGTCTCGCTTAACCTGGATGGTAGCACGATCGACTGCGAGCGGCTTGCTCGCTTCCGCTTCCCCTCGACGCTGACTTCGCTTAGCCTCCGCATCTCGTGGATTCTCCAAACCGCTGACCGGCGCTGGATCGACTCTTGGCAGTCGCCGCCCCAGCTTGAGCAGCTCGACTTTTCGGTCAACTCGCACGACGCGTACTTTGGCACCCGACTCCTCGAACGTTTGCCGCGTGGTCTCAAGTCGCTTAAAATCAAACTCAACAAGTACGGCGACCATCTTGTTCTTGCCATCCTCAAGAGTCTCCCGCATTCAGTCACCGAACTCAATCTCGACGAGAACGAGCTCACGGCCGCGGGCCTTGCCGAGATGGGGCCTTACTTCCCGCCCGCGCTCGAGTCGCTCTCCCTGATTGGCAACAAGCTCGGTAACCGTGACTCGAAATCTATTGTGCGCTGGTCATTCCCCGCGACGGTGAAAAAGCTCTTCCTCAATTCCACTTTCCTTTGCTCGGACGGTGCGCGCGCCTTGGCCGACGCGATGCCGCCCCACCTCGAGGAGCTGCACCTCAAGTCCGCTCGCATAACGGATCACCCTCAACCGAACTCCGCCGCCGAGTACTTGCTCGCTGCCCTTCCAGCGACCCTTCGGACTCTCGACTTGACGCACGGCGTCGATCGCTTCACCCCGGCCCTACTGAGCTCGATTTCGCGGAGCCTTCCTGCTGGGCTTGAGCAGTTGATTCTCATGGATGCGGATCTGTCACCGCACGTCGCCGCGTGCATGTTTCGGCGGCTGCCGCATACGCTGCTCCACTTGAACCTTAGCGGGAGCCCTATGGGCACCCGCGGGGTCCGCGCACTTGCGCAGTGCATGCCGCCCCGCCTCGAGTCGCTGGAACTCGCGGATGCAGATGTTACGGACGAAGCGGTCGCCTTCCTCGCGCCTGCGCTGCCCACGACCCTGCGCTTGCTCATTCTGTCACGCAATATTGATATCACGGACGATGGCGCGCGAATCCTCGCTCAGCACCTTCCACCGGCCCTTGAGGAGCTTCTGCTTGACGGGACTTGCATCTCCCTTGACGATGGCGAAGCAGCGATTCTCAATGCGGCACCCACCACGCTCATTGGCGTCCATTTTCCGTCAATGGACGACGGCCTCGAGTCGGGCTCGGAGCCCAATTCAGACGACGGCTCTGACGAAGAAGACGGTGGTGATGGAGAATCGGATGGGTCCGATTGGGACTGATTCCTCGCGATTCCGAGTTCCTTTGTTGCGCGGTCTCCCTCAATATATATTTTAGTGGCATTCGTTAACGGTTCTGTCCCGTTGCACCTAGCAGGAACCATGCTGGGACTTGCTATTGTGGCGCAGCGCGTCCCCTGGGTCGCGTCCGCCACATGATTGGCGGGCGGGTCGACTCCCTTCTTCGTCCGTAAGGGTGGCATCCCATCCGCAGCATTCAGCAACAAATTTCTGACCACAACGGCACGGCTTGCGGGGGCCCTTGAGCGTTTGACGCGCGGGAAGTGGCCAGGGCCGAGCTGGCTCGTCGCGCGACGCGTTGGTTTGTGGGCGATCGCGACCATGGCCCTGCCCTGACCACGATGGACACTTCGCCACGAGCGCCAAGTCGAGCGCAATCAATCGATGATGATGCTACTGTATATGTATATAGAGAAAGAGCTTGGTGGGGGCAGCGGGTCGCGACGGCCGAGGCGACCGACGCGCGTCGCCACCGCGGAAAACAAACGAGCGAGAGAACACACCACGCCACATACCACGACCACGCGCCGCGGCCCGCCGACGCTCCCCCTACGCGTGCGACCAGCGGGTCGGGTGCATCTGGAGGCCGAGCGGCTCGGGGTTGAACTTGATGGGGTTGAAGCGCATCTTGATCCAGTGGCGCAGGCCGGCGTACAGGAACAGGACCATGCCGACGCCGAACGGGATGAGGATGTAGAGCGGGTTGAGCCAGGACGAGCAGCCGAACGCCGTGTTGATGCCGGGACAGTACACCACGAGCACGGAAATGGCCAGGCCGCCGACCAAACTTGAGAACGTATGTTTGTTCTTGAGCACGTGCATCGTAAAGGGCGAACTCATGAGGCACTTGCACGCGAAGAGGTTCCACGCCTGCATGACGAAGATGCCGAAGAACCAGACCGACTGGGCCTGGGCGAGCGACTCGTTCTGGTCGGCGACCGAGTACACCATGCCGTTGCCGAGCGTGCAGCTCTTCTTGCCGGTCCAGCCCTCGTTGGACGCGCAGTTGAACAGGTCCGTGGGCGTGATCTTGAGTTGCACCTTGTCCTTGGTCTGGTACATGTAGAAGACGACGAAGAAGGCGATCTGGGCCCCGACGTACTGGATGACGCCCGCCTCGAGGTACGACCACGACAGCGTGTTCCAGTCCACGAGCATGTCGCCGTCGGCCGACGCGAACGCCCACTTGGACCAGAACTCGCCCGACGTGAGCCGCTTCATGCGCTCGCCGAACGTCAGCGGACGCACAATCTCGTTCTCGTCGGTCGTGTCGCCGCCAGCAAAGTTCTTGAACCGGTTGTCGAACTCGCGCCGCGCGCGCAGGTGCTCGATCGACTCGCCGTCAACCGGGCGGCGCGGCTGCAGCTTCATGAGCGTCTCCGACTCGGGCGGCTCGTACGCGTACGACAGCGCGGCGAACAGCTCGAAGCCGAGATCGATGGCGATGATCTGCAGGGCGTTGAGGCCGACGGGCAGCGGGACCACGACGTACAGGAGCTGCGGCAGGACCTCGGGGATCGAGTGCGTGACCACGTAGCGGAGCGACTTCTTGAGGTTGAAGAAGATGAGGCGGCCCTCGCGGATGCCGTTGATGATGGACGCGAAGTTGTCGTCGAGCAGGATCATGGCGGCCGCCTCCTTGGACACGTCGGACCCGGACACGTTCATGGCGATACCGAGGTCGGCCTTCTTGAGCGCGGGCGAGTCGTTACTACATTCGGCAGACGGCAGGTGAGTAATCGGTTCTCGTGATCGTCAAGTCCACGCGAAGCGAGAAAACACGTACACGCCGTCGCCGGTGACACCGACAATGTGGCCCATGGCCTGGGCGCGCTTGACGATCTGGAGCTTGTGCTTGGGCGAGGTGCGGGCGAAGATGATCTCGTCCTTGGAGAAGATGATGTCCCAGTCCTCCTCGGTGAGCGAGTCGATCTTCTCGCCGTGGATGACGATGGCCTTGACGTCCTCCTCGCGCACGTCGGCGACGGGGATCCCGGCCTTCTTGGCGACCTTCTCCTTGGTGTCCGAAATCATGAGGTTGATCTTGCGGCCAATGGCCTCGGCCGTGAGCGGGTGGTCGCCCGTGACCATGACGACCTTGATGCCGGCGCGGCGGCAGTTGCCGACGGCCTCGCGCACGCCGTGCTTGGGCGGGTCCTCGAGCGAGGCGAGCCCGACGAAGGTCAGGTTGCTCATCGGGAAGTTCTTGGCGTCCTTGTCGAAGACGTGCGACTCGGGGTACTCGGTGCCGGGCAGCTCGAACTTGGCGAAGGCGAGCACGCGGTGGCCCTTGGACGCCATGTACTCGTAGGCCGTGTTGAACTGGATCTTGTGCTCGTCCGTGAGCGGGATCGTGTCGCCGTTGTCGTCGAGGATCGTCGAGCAGATGCGCAGCACGCGCTCGGGCGCGCCCTTGATGTACATGGTGAAGGGCCCCTTGGCGTGGGCCATCTTGTGGATGGACATGTGCCACTTGGTGTCCGAGTTGAAGGGGATCTCGAGCACCTTGGGGTACTTGTCGGCGAGCTGGTCGAAATCGCGGATCTTCTGCGTGGCGAGGCGGTACAGGCCCGACTCGGTCGCGTCGCCAATGATCTCGCGCTGGTCGATGGGCACGTTGACGTTGTCGAACCGCGCGCGCGAGCACAGCGCCGAGATGTTCATCACGTCGTTGATCCCCTTGACCGACGAGTCGAAGGCGATCTCGCCGTCCTGCAGCGACCGCACGTCCGCGACGAGCGCAAACGTCTTAAAGTGGGTCCACACGTTGGAGACGGTCATCTGGTTGCGCGTGAGCGTGCCGGTCTTGTCCGTGGCGAGCAGCGTGATGGCGCCGAGCGTCTCGACACCCGTCAGGTCCTTGACGAGCACCTGCTGGCCGGCCATGCGCTTGGCGGCGATGGTGAGCAGCATGGTGACGGTGCCGGGGAGACCCTCGGGGACCCAGGCGACGAGCACACCGACGGCAAAGTTGAACGAGATGCCGATATCCTTGGTCTTGACCTGGGCGATGATGAAGAAGATGATGGCGCAGAGCACGGCGAGCGAGCCGATGAACTTGACGAAGCCCTCGATCTCCTCGGTGAGCGGCGACACGCGCTTGGTCTCGGTCTGGGTCATGTTGGCGATCTGGCCGATGACCGTGTCGTCGCCCGTGCGCACCACGATACCGTATCCCTCGCCGGCCACGACGAGCGTCGAGTTGAAGGCGAGGTTGGTCGCCTCGAGGGCGGCCTCGTGCGTGTTGACGGGGGAGCGGTCCTGCGGCTCCGACTCGCCCGTCAGCGACGCGTTGTCGACCTTCATGTCGGCCGTCTTGAACAGGAACACGTCACCGGGCACCTTGTCGCCCATGCGCACGAAGACCACGTCGCCCTTGACGAGGTCCGAGGCGGGGACGACGACGAGCTGGCCGCCGCGCACGGCCGTGGCCTTGGCCGGGATCATGTTCTACACACGCGCACGCACGATCGGGGGGAATGAGTGGTCGGTCGGATCACCGCGGAGCATAGCGGCGGTAAACGTACGAGGAAGGCGCGCAGAGCGGCCTCGGACTTGGCGACCTGGTAGTACTCGATGAAGGCGTTGAGGAAGGCGACGGCGACGAGGATCGAGCCCGTGTAGATGTTGGCGTAGTTGCTGACGGGGTCGAGGCCGTAGAGCAGGTACGTGAAGGCGGCGGCGACGAGCAGGAGGAAGTTGAAGAGGGCGAGGAGGCACTCGAGGTAGCGGAGCAGCGGGTGCTTGGTCTTGGGCGGCGCCATGAGGTTGGGCCCGTCGGTCGCGAGCCGGCGAGCGGCCTCGTCGGGCGTGAGCCCCGCCGACTGCGCCGGGTGCACCGGGTCGGCGCTCGTCTTGTACCGCGCGCACACCTCGTCGAGCGTCAGCCGGTGCTCGTCGAGCGCGAGGCTCGTCGCCTTTTTCTGTTTGTCCTTGGGCATCGTGGAGGGTCGCTGGACGAGTGCGGGTGCGGGTACGGCGGGGTGAGTGTAAGTGAGCGGATCAGAGAGGGCGAGCGGGGCGGCGGGGTTCTTATAGGGAGGGACAACAAGGACGCGCAGGTAGACCCGCAGAAGCGGCACACGTTCGAGCGACAGAGGCAGGCAAGTGTGGCTGTGGCTCGGCTGGCCATGCAAACGGCGACAGGCGCCGAGAAGCGTTATCGAAGCTTCCGCCACCGCGCCACACCTTGACCTCCGCATTCGCCCGACCCCGCCGCGGCCGATGGAGCAGGCGAGAGCTACGTACTGCGCAGTGCGCGTGCACGGAGTCGGGATCGGTGGTCCAAGCAGATGCGGGTGTTCAAAACTTGATGTCGCTGTCGTCGCAGGAGGGCTTCCACGGGTGCATCCGAGGAGAGTGCGGGGAGAGAGCGGGCGGGAGCGACTTAGCGTGTCCGTCCCGGCCGGCCGGTGGTGCGGCACAGCGGCGCGTCGCGTGGCGCCGCGCGTTATCTCGCGCAGGCGTGACGGACGCGTGTGTCTCCTGCCAAGGACCACACGTGATGGGGGTCCCTCGCGCGGCTCTTCACGCGGCCGAGGCAGGTGCGAGACACGATGAAACTCGACGCGTCGCGCGCGTCACCCTGACCTGAAAATACCATCATGCACGAGATCAAGAACAAACCGTGATATAGTGTACAGAAACCCCTAACCGCAAATCACCACGCGATCCGCGCGACACGCGACGCGGGCCACCGGCGCACGACGGCCTTGCGGACCTCGTCGAGGACCGGGATCACGGGCGCGAGCGCGGCGGGTACGAGCCAGTACAGCGCCGGGATCGGGTACGTGCCGATCAGGTCCTGGACGGGCGGCGCGTAAACGACGATCGCCGCGACGCCCGCGGACGCCGCCATGGCGGCGAACAGCGCCGGGTTGCGCGTCGGCGGCTGCGTGACGATCGACGCGCGGCGCGTGCGCGTCGCGAGGAGGTTGCCGAACTGCAGGATCACGAGCGCGACAAAGTACGCGCACTGCGCGCCGCGCACCGCCGCGTCGAGGTCCGCCTGCGCGAGGTTGGTGGTCTCGGGCGTGAACCGGTCAAACGCGAGGAACAGCGCGCCGGGCGCGAGCCCCCACTCGCGGTACATGTACAGAAAGTACATGCCGTGCGCGAGAACCGACTGGACGACGCCGACGAACGCGTACGCGTGCAGGAGCAGGCGCGAGTTGACCATGGCGTCGCGGCCCGGGCGGCGCGGCGCGCGCGCGAGCAGGTCGGCCTCGGCGTCCTCGAGCACCAGCGCGAGCGACGGGAACAGGTCCGTGACGACGCACACGATGATCATGAGGAACCCGGACAGCGGGAGCGGGACGCCCAGGAACAGGTTGGCGAGGACGGGTGTGAGCTCCGAGAAACTCCCCGCGGGCAGCAGGTACAGGCACACCTTCTTGAGGTTCTCGAACACGGCGCGCCCGAGCCGCAGCGCCATGACCATGGCCGAGAAGTTACTGTCGAGGAACACCATGTCGGCGGCCGCCATGGCGACATCGGCCCCGCTGCCCATGGCGATCCCGAGGTCCGCGTTCTTGAGCGCCGGCGCGTCGTTGACCCCGTCGCCCGTCACCGCCACCGTCTCGCCGCGCGCCTGCAGCGCCTGCACGATCCGCAGCTTCTGCTCGGGCGTCGTCCGCGCAAATACCAACTCGTCGTAGTCGCACGCCGCCGCCCACTGCGCCGCCGTCATCCCGGTTAAATCGGCACCCGACAGAACCAGCGCCGCGTCGCGGTACACACGCCCCGCGCGCTCAGAGTCCGACGCCGACGCGGGCAGCGGCGTCAGCGCGTACGGCACCTCGTCGCCTTCCCCAGCCGCTCCAGCCGCGGCCGCCGCCGCCATGGTGAGTATCGTCGTGGACCGATCGCCCTTCTTCTTCTGCTTACCCCCACCGGCCGCGGCCGCACACGGCTCGCGCGCCATGCGGCGCACGCGCTCGCGCAGCTCCTCGGCCGAGTGCACGACGTCCCGCGTCACGATCCCCGTGGCGCGCGCGATCGCCGCCGCCGTGGCCGGGAAATCGCCCGTGACCATGAACACGCGCACGTCCGCGCCGCGCAGCGCGCGCACGACGCCCGGGATCTCGGGCCGCGGCGGGTCGACAAGCCCGACGAGACCGAGCACCGTCAGCCCGTGGTCCGCGAGCGTCGTGTTGAGCCACGCGTCGCGGTCGACGGTGTCGTCGTCGGTGGGGAACGGCGCGGGGGGGACTTGCCGCGCGAGGAGGATCACGCGCTCGCCGCGCGCGGAGAGCGCGGCTTGGGTTCGCGCGAGCTGCGCGGCGGCGGCGGCGGTCAGCGGGCGCTCGGTCCCGTCGTCGGCCGAGATGTACCGCCGCGCGAGCGGGAGGAGGTAGTCGGGCGCGCCCTTGACGAGGAGGACCTGCTCGGCCGGTGCGCCCGCGAGGACACGCAGAGTCGCCGCCGCCGACTCGGACGCCGCGCCGCCGGCACCGACGACCGTCACCATGCGCTTGGTCTTGGAGTTGAACGGCACGTGCGCGAGGCGCAGCAGCGCGTCGGCGCCCGCCGCGACGTCCGCGGGCGTGTGCATGTGGCCGAACCGGAACAGCGCCGCGTCGGTCGGGTCGCCGACGATGCGGCGCGTCGCGACGGGGTCCGACGCGGGCCCGTCGAACCGCGACCCGTTGCACACGATGGCGGCGGTCGTGAGCGCGATCGCAGCCGGCGACGTCGCCGTAATCTCGGCCACCGGGACCGCCGCGTCCGCGACACCGACCGCGACCGAGTTGACGCTCATCACATTCGTCGTGAGCGTGCCTGTCTTGTCGGAGCACAGCACGCTGCAGCACCCGAGGGTCTCGACGACGGCGAGGTTCTTGACGAGCACGCGGTGGCCGAGCAGCCGGCGCGCGACGATCGACAGCGCGAGCGTGGTCGCGATCGGCAGGCCCTCGGGCACGTACGCGACGAGGATGCCCGCCACGGTCGACAGCGCCGTCGGGGTGTCGAGGAACCGCGGGAACCGCACGTGCAGGAACGCAAAGTACCACGCCAGACACACGCTGGCGGTCGTCAAAGAGATCATGGCGATGATCTTGACGAACGCGTTGATCTCGCGCTGCAGCGTCGTCATGGGCGCCGCCGTCGGCGGGGGTTTGGCGGCGGCGGCGGCGGCAGCCGAAGGACTGGCGTCGCCAGCAGCGGCCGCGTCGGACGCGCCCGCGAGCCGCGCGACCTGGGCCATGACAGCGCGGTTCCCCGAAGCGACGACGACGCCGACGCCCTCGCCCTCGCACACGAGCGTGCCCATGAGCGCGATGTTGCGCGACTCGAGGAGGACGGGGTCCGTCGCGTCCGTCGTGGCGTGGACCGGGTCGGCCTCGCCCGTCAGCATCGAGTTGTCGATGCGCAGGCCGGAGACGCGGACGAGGCGCAGGTCGGCGGGCACCTTCTGGCCGTAGCGCAGCACGACGAGGTCGCCGGGGACCAGGTCGGCGACGGGGACCGTGGCGTGCGCGCCGCCGTTGCGGATGACGGTGGCGGAGGACGGGAGCATGGCGTCGATCGAGGCCATGATGCGCGACGACTTGAAGTCCTGGAACGCGGTGAAGCCGGCCTGAAGGAAGATGACGAGCAGGATGGTCACGGCCAGGGCCAGCGTCGAGGCGGACGGGTTGTCGCCGCCGAGCGGCTCTACGGGAAGGGGAGCGAGTCGCGGTGATCAGCATCTGCTGCAAGAACATGGAGGAGATCGACGAGAAGAAGCGTACCCCAGGCAATAAACGTGATAGCCGCCGCAACCCACATGATCCCCGCGAACCCGCCGAACAAGTAGTTCGCGGCCATGGCGGCCCACCGCGCGGGCGGCGGCGCGATAACGTTGGGCCCGAACTTGGCGAGCCGGCGCGCGACGGCGCCGTCGTCGAGGCCTGTGGCCAGGGACGTGGCGAAGCGCAGCTCGAGCGCGTGCGGCGACAGCTTGTGCACGTCGCCGTGCGTCGCGGCGAGGTCGGTCAGAGAGGAACCCGACCCGTGCGCGCCGCCCGCCACGCTCGCGGGCTGCGTCAGCTCCTGGGTCAGCGTGCGGTACACGATCTGCAGCGCGACCGTCTCCGAGTGGCTGATGCGGCGGTTCGAGGACGGCGGGTCGGCGGTGGTGGGGCCGGCGTCGGTCAGCCCGCGGCCGTGGCCGTGGCCGTGGTCGTCGGGGGCGGGCGCGACGGCGACCGTGTCGTAGTTCAGGTTGGTCATCTTGGATGTGCTGCTGGGACCAGTCTGGGTACAGGATCCACGCGGCGGTGCCGGCGGCGGCCGGACGACTTTATAAGGAGTCTCGATGGGTGGTCGCTCGGCTGGGAGGGGATCAGATCCAGGGCAAAGTCGGCGAGGTGCGAGTGTGATCCCAGCGTGGATGGAGCTCGAGAGCAAAGCGCAGATGTTCACCATGAGGGCCCCGCCCAAAGCAAACCACAGCCTCGTCGCTGATACCGATGGGACCCTGCCCAATGGGCTCAAGCGGGTGCGTCCGATGCGTGTATCCAGGTCGCTCAGTCATAGCGGGAGACGCGGGGCGAGCGGATCGGCAGGGGACCAGTGCCTAGCGGGCTTCTCGAAGGCGCCTGGTCGGGAAAGGGCAGGGCGAAACGCGATGGGCGCGACGCGCGCGACGCGTCTCGCAGCGTGTCTCGCGCCTCGCACGTGACGAGGGTCCCAACTGTCTCGCACGTCGCCTCGCACCGGCGCATGCAAAAACTCAATCGATCGCTGGGCGCAAATGCCCGGGTGGCGAGCCGGCAACGCCGGCAACGCCTTGGCGGCGCGCGCGCGCCGGGGAGAACAACGGGCAGGGTTCATCGGATCGAAAACAAGGGCCTGATCTAGCGACGCCCGACGCCCGAGGACAACGGGGGCGGCAACGGCGGCGGGGTCCCTCCGCTATCGCGCAGCGCTCCACTCGCCGCCGTCGCCGGCCGGTCGTCGTCGTGGATCCGACATCACAGAGGCATCAAGTGTCTCACAGCGGGAGGAGACAGAGACAGAACGTGCGCCTGGCGTGACCACTGCCGCCGTGGCCGTGGGAGACGCGTCGCTGCCACGTCGGGCGCGAGAAACCGGTGCGCGCGAAGCAAACAGGTCGCGAGTTTCCGGGAGACGCGCGCGGGAGACACGACGCGGTGAGTCGCGGCCATCACGTTTCGGGAAGCGCCACCCTTCCCCCCTCTCCTCTCCCTTGAACCTCTACCGACTCTTGCAACGCACTCGCACCACGCACTACAACGACGACGACGACGCACCGCGCGCTAGATGGACTTGGTGCACCCGCCCGACCGCCGCAGCCTTGCATGAATCGCGCCGCCACCTTGCACACTGCACACTCGCCCGCACTCGCTATACCACCACTGTCCGACCGGTCCCTGAGGCCCTCTGCTCGCCACCATGGACCCGAGCCGTGACCCGCCACCACCTCCTGCCGACTACGACGATGCGGCCACGCCGCTGCGCCGGTCCTCGTACCGCGACGCCTCCTCGGCCACGCCGACGACCACCGCCGGCCGCTCGCGCACCCTGTCCATCACGGTCCCGCCGCGCGACGGCTCTTCGGGCGACAGCCTGATCCCACCCGTCCCGGCTGTCCCGGACCTCGCGCAGCTGCCGACCTCGCCGCGCGCCGCCATTGCGTCCGCTGCAGCCGCCGCCGCGGCTTCCGCTGGGGTCCCGCTCCAGCGCTCCGCCGGCGCCGCCGCCGTGCCCGGCACCTCGCGCCCGCTGTCGTTCCTGCGCGTCGGCTCGGCCACGCCGTCGGTCGGCTCGACGAGCGTGCAGGCCAGCGAGCGGTCTTCGTCCATTTATGGGAGCGGGACCGTCCCGCTGTCCTCGTCGCCGTCCAACTCGTTCTCGTTC
The DNA here is from genome assembly GCA_025594325.1 of Blastocladiella emersonii ATCC 22665. Classification (NCBI taxonomy): domain Eukaryota; kingdom Fungi; phylum Blastocladiomycota; class Blastocladiomycetes; order Blastocladiales; family Blastocladiaceae; genus Blastocladiella; species Blastocladiella emersonii. The sequence continues at coordinate 1,175,314 of JANHCV010000010.1, read as the reverse complement.
GGCGCCTTCCACCACCACACGCACCCGCACCCGACGCCGTCACCTGCGCCGGCCACGTTGCTTGGCACCTCGCCCAACGCGCCGTCGACGTGGTACTCGGTCGCCGCAACCGCTGCGGGCGGCGGCGGCGGCGGGGGGTCGACCATGTCCATGGTATCGTCGCCGTCGCTCTCCGCCACGACCGCCGGCACCCCGCTCGGCTCGCCCGTCATCACCACGTCGGGCGGCCGTGCTGCCTTCTTGGGTCCTGGCGCCAACGGCTCGTACCCGCTCGTCTCGCCCGTCAACCTGTCGCACCCAGCGCTCGCTCTTCCCTCGTCATCCTCAGCGAGCCAGGGCCCGCGCCCGCTCAGCCTCAGCCTGCACGCGCCCGCGCTCGCCGGGTTCCCCGAAGACCTGCTCCCCGTCGCCTCTGCCGCGGGTGGCGACGACTCGACGCCCAACGGCGGCGGCGCGACTTACGACTACGTCGACGTGCGCGCCGCCTCCAACTTCAACGTCCGCCAGAAGCTGTCCGAGGAGCTGCTCGCACTCAAGGAAAAGGCCAACGCTGCGATCCGCGCCGTCCTCGCGTCCTGGTACGACCAGTGGGGCACGCAGTCCGCGCCGTCGACGCCGACTGCGGTCGAAAGGCCAAACATGTTTGGGCTCGCGCAGGGGGACCAGGCGGGGCCGAGCTCGTCGACGTCGACGGCGAACCCGTGGCGGCTCGTCACGTCCAAGCCGCTCATCCGGTCCTCGACGTTTGCGCCGTCGCAGCAGGGTACTCCGCCCTCCTTCCCGCTCCGACCATGACCGTTGCTAACACGTACACCGTAGCCACGACGCCCATGCCGCTCCTCGCCAAAGTCGAGCGCGTCGCGCACCAGATCCTCGCGACGCCCGCCGAGGCCCTGCTCAACACCAACTTCGCCCAGGACACGATCCTGACGCTACAGCAGCTGCTCGTCGAGCACAAGGCCACGACCCAGGTCGTCGCCTTCGACGTCGACTTCGGGTCGGGCACCGACGACCAGCAGCCGCTCGCCATCGCCGCCGCCGCCGCCGAGGACCTGCTCACCCACCTCGTCTTCATCTGGGCCCCGATCGCCCGCCTCACCCAGGTCCTCAACGATACCACCCTCAACCTGCAGGGCGCGCGCCTCCTCGGCAGCGGTTGGGACTCGGACTACTCGTTCCACGGCGGCGGCGGCGGTGGTGGGAGTGGTAGTGTGTACTCGCCGTCCCCGCTCGGCGGCGGCGGACTCCGCGGCCGCCAGCCGCGCGGCCGCATGGCCGACTCGCTCGCCGCCGTCGCCCTCGCCGCGCGCGCAAGGTCCAAGTCCGGGTCGCGTTCGTCGCCCGCGCTCTTTGAGCCGCACGTGTCCACCGGTGCCGCCGGCGGCTGCGCGTCCCCGTCGCCGTCCCTCGACACGGCGCTCGGTACCTCGCCCGTCTCGACGACCACGCACTCGGCGCCGCTGTCCCCCGCGATGGCGATCGGCGGCCCGCTCCCACCACCGTCGCTCGCAGGCCTCCCGCCGCCGCCCGCCATCACCGCCGAGCAGCGCCGCCTGTCGTCCGCCGTGTTCCCGCCGCACCTCCTGCGCGAGATGCACGCCCCCGGGTCCGGGTCGCCGACGCCGTCGCTCTCGCCGTCGCGCAGCGAGTCGGATCTGGTGGCTCCGCGCCCCGCGCGGATCGACTGGGGCGGCGGGACCGTCGGCGGGACCGGCGGGTACCGCGCTTCCGGCAGTGGGAGCGAGCCGAGCTCAGTCCGGTCATCGCTCGTTCTGCCCGAGTCGTTCACGATCTCGCACCACTCGACGCCGTCGGCGGGGTCGGGGTCCGCGCTCGTCAACGTCGCGCCCGCGCATAAGCGACAGAGCTCGTTGTCCGCGTCGTTCACCAGTACCGACGTCGGCGGCGCCGGCGGGGCCGGGATCCCGCCACCGCTCCCGCCCAAGGACGCGGTCGGCGACCCCGCTGACGCTGCCAGGACGCCGACGCCGCACGCGCCGCTGCGCGGTCCCGCGTGGAAGCCGCCGACGCCGCCGCCCAAGACCCCGCAGGCGGCCGCTGACGACCGCGCCGCGACCCCTCGGCCTCCGACCGCTGCGACGAGCCCGCACGTGCGCCGCGCGTCCGAGTCGACCATCGCCAGCACCACGTCGGCGGCCGCGACCCCGCGCCGCGTGCCGCAGGCGCATCCAGCAGCGAACCGCGACTCGGTAGTCTCGACGGCCTCGTTCCTCCTCGCGCCGCCGCCGCCCGCCGGGCTGCCGACGCCATCGGGCACCCCCGTGCCCGCGAGCCCACGGCTCGGGTCGTTCCTCAAGTCGGTCAAGTCGGCGATCCGCGGGTCGCTGTCGAGCCTGACGTCCTCGTCGTCGGCCGCGACGCCGGCGCAGACGCCCGGTAAGGCGACGAGCGCGCCGAACCTGGCGACGGTCGAGACGATCGACGAGATCGAGGCGCCGCTCCCCGTTGCGCCCGCGACCCCGCCGGTCCCCGTGCCGAAGCTCCAGCCGCCCCCGGTCGCGGCCGGCCCGCCGGGCACCCCGCCCGCGTCGGTGATCGCGAAGCTCGAGCAGGCCACGTCGCCGTCCGCGACCTCGGCGCCGGTCCCGGTCCCCGCGGCGCGCCCAGGCACCGCGACCGCGCACGGCCGCCCCGCGTCGGCGCCCGAGTCGCCGCTCACGTCGCCTCCCACCGTGAAGACGACGGCGACGGCGATCGTCCCGCCGCGCCCGCCGACGCTCGAGCGGTCGCGCACACACGAGTCGCTGTCCACTTCCACAAAACCCGTCCTCGCGCCCGTCTCGACGTCCCCGATCGCCGCGACGCCCGGTCTCGCACGTCGCCTCCGTCCCCGCGCGGGCTCGTCGCCGCTTTCGCCGACGCGGACCTCGTCCATGACCTCTTTCGCGGCGACGGCCACTCCGGCGCCGCCGCCGGCGCAGACGGGCGGGCGCGAGGTGCTGTGCCGGATCTGCGAGGAGATGGTCGACGCGGCGACGCTCGACGACCACTCCAAGATCTGCAAGCTGTCGCAGGATATCGAAATGCGCCTGTACCACGGCGACGTCCAGGTCCGCAAGCTCATCAGCCAGGTCGTCAAGCGCAAGAACGCGCTCGAGGCTGGCGCCAGCAGCAGTGGTACTGGGAGTGTGTCCGTCGGCGGTGGGGGCGGGTCCATGTCGGTTTCGGCCGTCGGGCCTGCGGAGAGTGTCGCGGGCACCGTCGCGACGCACGGCGGAACACACTTCGGCGGGTACACGCACGGCGACCGGTCGTCGCCCGCCTCGTCCCCGTCGCGCGCCGCGAGCGCCGCGCCATCGCTGCCGTCCGCCATGGCCGCGCGCGTGTTCGAGACGTCGCGCGAGGCCGAGCACCTGATCCGGTACGGCAGCCGTCTGGCGGACCTGGACGAAAAGCGCGACGACGCGGTCGCCAAGGCGCAAAAGTACATTGGCAAGCTGCAGGCGGCGCTCGACGGCGTCGCCGCGCGCAGCCGGCGCATCGACGACCCGGTCCTCCGCGACCTCGCCCGCCAGATGCTCGCGCTCGCCGTCGACAAGCTCCGCAACATGCAGGCGTACCAGGAGAAGGTCGCGCGCCATCCGGTCGTGTTGTTGGAGCGCACGCGCCGCACGCGGCGCAACTCGACGTCGTCCAACGCGTCGACCGCGACCACCGCGACCGCCTACGACTCGGACGCGTCGCCGTCCGCGTACGCCGCGGCGTACAGCTACAAGGCCATGTCCCTGTTCCAGGCCCTCCTGTACGGCGGCGCGAACGGCGCCGCGCCCGGCACCGCGACGCCCGGCGGGAGTTTCAGCGGGCCATCCGGCCTCGCGGCGCTCGCTGGGCTCGTGGGCCAGGCGGCGGTCGCGGCCGGGGTTGCTGCGGCGGCGGCGTCCAACGGCGGCAGTGGGTCGCCCGCCTCGCCATCGCCCGCCCCCGCAGCGCCTGCATCGACCCCCACCACGGCGGCAGCGGCGCCAGCGGTCGCGAGCAGCCCGGTCCCGGCCCCGCGCACGCGGCGCGATCCGAGCGTGTCGTCGTCGACGGGCTCGCCCGGCGGCCGCCGCAGCCGCAAGATCCCGAGCATCAACGACTTTGAGTTCCTCAAGCCCATCTCCAAGGGCGCGTTCGGCCGCGTGTACCTCGCGCGCAAGAAGACGACGGGCGATCTGTTTGCGATCAAGATTCTCAAGAAGGACGACATGGTACGCCTTTGCTTTCACCGCTTCGCGTGTAGTTATCTGACTCGCCCCCCCTCGCTCCGTCTGTAGATCCGCAAGAACATGGTCTCGCACGTCATGGCGGAACGCCGCGCGCTGGCGCTCGCCAACACGCCGTTCATCGTCCGACTGTACTACGCGTTCGCGTCGGCCAACTACCTGTTCCTGGTCATGGAGTACATGATCGGCGGCGACCTGAGCTCGCTACTCGCCGTCTACGGCCAGTTCGAGCCGCCCATGGCTGCCATCTACACGGCCGAAATGGCGCTCGCCCTCGAGTACCTGCACGCGCACGGGATCACGCACCGCGACGTGAAACCCGACAACGTCCTCATCGACCGCAAGGGACACATCAAGCTCACGGATTTCGGGCTCGCGCGCATCTCGGTCAAGGACCAGGACGAGTTTCCGGCCAACGGCAGCGGGGCGGGTGGGGCGGCGGAGAAGCCCGCGGAGCCGTTCCGGTCGCTCGGCCGCCGGTCCCTCGCGCGCCCGGGGAACACGTCGCCGAACGGCGCCACCGCGGACCCCGCGAAGCCCGCGACGCTCAAGCGCGGGTCGAACCGCGAGGACTGCCTGGGCACGCCCGACTACCTCGCGCCCGAACTTTTGTTGGGAGTCGGCCACGACACGCGCGTCGACTGGTGGGCGCTGGGCGTGTGCCTGTTCGAGTTCCTGTGCGGGTACCCGCCGTTCACGGACGAGACGCCCGAGCTGATCTTCCGCAACATCCTGAACCACCACATCCAGTGGCCCGAGCCCGGCACGCTGCCGGCGGACGCGCACGACCTCATCACCAAGCTGCTCGAGCCCGACCCGAAGAAGCGGTTCCACGCGCGCGACCTGAAGGCGCACCCGTTCTTCAAGGATATTTCGTGGGCCAACCTGCGCTCGACGACGCCGCCGTTCGTGCCCAACCCCGACGACGGGACGGATACGAGCTATTTCGATGCCCGCAACATGGTCCGGAATATCGACATGAGCGCCGAGTTCGCGTCGCGCGAGCCCGCGCCTGCGCCATCCGTGTCGAGCCGCGACGCCTCGCCCGTTGCGCGGTCCTCGGCGGCGCACCAGCAGCGCCGCAAGTCCAGCGTGCCGTCGGTCGCCAGCTCGCTCACGGCCGCCGCCATGCACCGCGCGCTCCCGCCGTCCATGGCCCCGTCGCTCGCCGGCAGCAGTTTGGGGGACGACGACGACGACGACGCGGTGTCCTCGGCGACCTCGCCGCGCTCGTTCATCCTCGACGGGTCCGTCCCGAGCAGCCCCGAGCGGTCGCCCGCGCCGTCCGCGATCGCCTCCGCCGTCACCGAAACCCGCGGCCGGCGGCGGTCCAAGCCTGCCGCCGCGGGCCCGCGCGTCGCGTGGTCGGCGACCGGGTACGCCGCGAGCGAGGATAGCGACGCGGCACGGGAGACGCACTCGAGCAGCGACGGCGACGACGACGACGACGACTCGTCCTCGTCCGACTCGAGCGACCTCAGCAGCTGCTGCACCGACACCCCGCGATCTGGTGCGCCCGACATCCTGACGCCCGACGACCTGCTGCGGCGGCCCGACTCGGCCATGGCGTGGGGCGGCGGTGGCGGCGGCGGGCGGCGCAGCGCGAGTCCCGAAGGCGTGTCCAAGTCGGGCGGCGACGGCGGTGGGCCGGGCTCGGACACGTCCGGGTCGCACTCGCAGACGACGCTGGAGCGGCGGATCCAGGCCGAGGGCCAGTTCGACGCGTTCCTGTTCAAGAACGTCGAGACGCTCGAGACGCTGAACGAGGCCGAGGCTGCGGTCGTCAACGATGACGAGGGTGATGGAGATGAGTGAGTGGGTAACACACTATAACTTTTTTTGACGTGATCTAATCCTGCTTCCCCGCGACAAGCTCCTGCAGCCGGCACATTTCCTCGGTCAGCATCTGCATCTGGGCCGTGTAGCTGGCCTCGACGTCGCGCTTCTCGTCGCGCGCGGCGTCGAGCTCGGCCTGCAGCGCGTCGGCTTTCGCGCGCAGCTCACCTGCGTCCTCGTCGTCCACTGCAGGCTCGGGTTCCGCGTGCTGTGGCGTCGGGCTCGCAGGCGGCGACGGCGACACCCCAACGGCACTAGCGCGCCGTGCCGCGGCGATCTCAGCGCGGTTGGCGCGGGCCTCGGCGACCTGGACCGCGCGCGTGAGTTTCGCGACGACCTTGACGTAGTGCGCGCGGAGCAGCTTGACGTCGTTTTCGGCGGCGCCCGGCGGGAGTTTGACGGTGCGGACCTCATCGGCGGGCTCTTCCTCACCCTCGTCAACCACGGACGTCGACGTCGACGCGGACCGCGGCGTGACAGGCCGAAGGGAGCTGTCGGCCCAGAACCGCTGTTTCCCGTCGGTCTGCGCGGTCGCGGTGGTGGTGGCGGTGGTGGCCTGGACGGACGAGTGGACCAGGGCCTTGGCGCGGGTCTGCGTGCCCGTGGACTCGACGGGCGCGAGGTCGTGCGGTGCGAGCTGCGTGGACGCGTCGGCGGTCGACGGGCGTTTGCGCAGTTTGTCGATGGTGCGCGATTGGTCTGGCAAGGTGGTGCGTGAGTGCGGGACAAGGGTGTGATGAGTGAGGCAAATGGCGTACATGCGCTGATCGACAGGACCAGCTTGATCCCGTCCTGCATCCCAGCGAGGTCCGCCGACGTCTTGTCAGCCGAGCCCGCGGCCATGGCCTGGTTGACCTGCTGGTACAGCACTACACACACCCTCCAACGCGTCAGCCTCGCACTATCTTCCCACTACCGAAACCTCAAACGTACCGTAATCCTCGCCCAGCACACGCACCAGGTCCTGCACCCGCGCGCACGCGACGTGGAGCGCGGGCTGCTTAGCGGACATGAGCTGGAGACGCGCCGCGAGCTGGCCGAGCAGCGCGTTGGTGGTCTCGGGGTCCCACTTGCGCCGCTGCACCTGCGCCAGGAGCTTTTGCGGGACCGACGCGTCGGTGCCGTCGACCTTGGTCCTGGAGGACGCGCGGGCTGTGTGAGATTGGGGGAGAGCGATGGGATGGATGGGGCGTACAGGTCAATGTACGCAGCGAGGAACGCCTCGAGGTACTTGGACTTGCCCGCGCGCGACTCGCTGGCGCGGGGCACCTTGCCGAGCACGTCGTACAGCTACACACATCCCACCTGAGTCAGCTACATCCCCATTTCCCCCCAAACGACCCTCAAACCGTACCTTGACGAGCGCATCAAACTCGGCCTCGGGCGCGTACCCGAGCTGCTGCGACACCACGTCGGCGTACCCGCGGAGCGTGCGGAGCGCCTGCGCCTCGAGCGCGGACTCGAGTTCGGCGGCGGCGCGCTGGCACAGCTGGGTGAACCGGGATGACGTCTATCCGCAAAACGCGTGAGTGGGAGGGATCCCGGCGAGGGATGAGGCGGGGGTGAACGTACAACAAACGCGCGCGCAGTCTCCGCGACCGCGCCGCGCGCCTCGGCTGCCTCCTTGTTTGCCGCGGCGACAGCGTCGTCCTTTTGCCGCACCTCGGCGTTGAGCCTACACTCCCGCACGCGTCGTCAGTTCCCCGCCCGCCGACCACACCTACCTCGGTCAACGTACTTGGCGATCCGATCCGCCATCCCGGCGACCTCGCCAAACAGCCGTTGGCGGTCAGCGATCTGCGCCTCCATCTCGGCGACCCGCGCCTTGGCTGCCTTCACCTCCTCCTCGGCGCGCCGCGTGCGCTCGGTGACCTCGCGCTCCGCGTCCCCTGCGCGCGCCTGGACATCGTCGAGGCGGGACTGCAAGCTCTCGTTCTCGGCGATCCGGCGCGCGAGCTCGGCCTCGAGCGCTTGCACCCGTACCTCGGCGTCGGCGGCGGGCGGTTGCGGCGACGGAGACGCGCGGCTGCTCCCGCCGCCGCCGGCGAACCACGACGCGATGGATGAGGTTCGGGATGCGGGCCGCGCAGCGGAAGCGGCAGAAGTGCCGGCGGCCTGCACCTCGCGCTGCAGCTGCTCGACGCGCCGGGTGAGCGCGGCGGCGTGGAACTGCGCTGCGTCGAGTTTCTGTGCGTGCGCGCGGACCAGCGCGTCTTTTTCGTCGGCGAGCGCGCGGAGGGATGAGGAGCGGTCGCGTTCCTGTCCTCCGAAAGTTAGCAATGGATGATGCGGGGTCGGAGGGAGAGTGGACGAACCTCGAGCAACGCCTTGCGCAGCACCATGACCTGCGCTTTCGCCTTACCCAGCTGGCCCGCGAGCCCGCCATCGCCACCTCCGGCGGCGGTCGTCGCGGGCGCGGTGCGCATCGACGCGGTCGCCGTCGGCGTCGCCGTTGACCGACCGAGCAGCCCGTCGAACCCGCCGCCGGACACGGGCCGCGGGCGGCGCGCCGCGCTGGTACTACTCCCTGGACTCGGTCCACGAGCGGCACTCGCGGCAGAGGGCGCGCCGCTGCGGTCGCTGCGCGCGGGCGAGTTGGCGCGCGAGGCGGGGTGCGCGGGTAGGCCTGATGGTGTCGATGACATGGAGGTGGCCGTAGTGTGATGCATGCAGGCGCGCGCGCCGATATTTAGCGGGAGAGCAAGAGGGCGGGAGAGCGAAGCGGAGAAGCGAATGCGGCGCTCCGCGTGGCGATCGGCGTGGCGTGCGCGTCACGCGATGCATGACCGCCACGTCGCTCACCCGGAAGGTCGGCGCGACCTTAAACGCGACCACTACGCCGAGCCTCAGCGGTCAAGAGGGAGGTGTGTTGCAAAAGAAGAAGGGGCGTCTACAGCCATTTTCAGAAGAGACAGGACACGGCGCAAGGGTTTTGCTTGCGGTTGCGCTTTGCGCGCGCGCAAGCAAGCTGCAGCAACAGCCTGGTTGCAGGCGGCTTGCTTGCGCGTTGCGGCGCCCCGCCTTGCGCCTGCAGAGGCTCGGAAATATAACCCGACGAGGCAAGAGACCTGAGTGCGACTGAAGCGAGATCCTCTCTCTCCCTTGACGTTTTCCTCGCGACTTGAGGCCATGTGAGCGAGCGAGATGATGCTCCGGCCCCATGAGGATACGGTCACGAGAGCCAAAGTCGAGGGAGTGAGTGCGAGAACGAGAGCGAGACGCTCGGGCGGGATCGATCGGGCCGCCGCCAACCGTACAAAACCCGCGCGAGGCCCGTAGTGTTGTCGCCCCCTCTCCCTCACCTCGTTCGGTCGTCCTCATGGTGGGCACCGACAACAACGCCGAGGCCGTGGCCATCAACGGCGCCGTCGCGGTCCGTCGCGCGCGCGAGGCTGCCGCCCGCCAGATCACCGCGTCCGACTTCGAGCAGCATCACGTCACCGCGCGCAAGACGAGGGGTCACGTCCCTGTGGCCACCGTCTCGGCCCAAAGCTGCCTTCACTGCGGGGTCTGCTTCGGCCACATCGACCCCGCGGACGGCCAGGAGAACTGCGCCGGCTTCACGTGCACCGCGCCTCGCACAAAGAATCGCCATCTCCACAGGGGTACGGCGACGCAAGGGCTCCGCGTCGCGTCAAGAACCTCGAACTGACCTGCCCTTGTCCCTCGCACGTAGAGTACGGCTTCGCGCACAGCAACCTGTCCAACGACGAGAATGCGGCGCGCCAGGCCTTCCTCAAGGACTCGGTGCTGTGGATGCCGGCGTTCGCGTGGATGGCTAGCGACGCCGCGCGCGCTCTTGTCGCTGGCGGTACGCACCTGAGGCTGCGCTTCTGCCTCGAGTGTCATGGTCGGTTTGAAGCTGTTAAGTACGTTGACCTGCCTCTCCCACACGCAGTGTGCGCTGATGCTAACGACCACGTCCCCGCCCACAGCAAGGGAACCGGCATCATCGACACCAACACCTACATCTCGCGCCAGTCGTCCCGCGTGGGTACGGCTACGGCCACGAGCGCATCTGCGCCGGCCACGGCCACGACCCCCGTTCCGGCCCCGGCCGCCGCTACGCCAACCGCCGTCGCATCCACCGCGTGGTTCGTCGTTCCCGCTCGGGCGCGCGACAAAGACGCCCCTCCCGCTCCCCCCGCTCCCCCCGCTCCTCCCGTCCAAGACCAAGAAGACCCTGAGAACGGGTACCGCAACGCGGGCGTGCTCACGGGCGTCGTGCACCGCCTCCTCGAGTTTGACATCACCATCCTGCCCGACAAGGACGCCGAGCAGATCTCCAACACGTTTGAGGTGTCCTCGTCCATCTTCGTGTGCTACGACGACTTTAAGCGTACGATGCAGGAGATTGCCCGCTCGATGCTCGGCGATCGGTGGGCCGAGGTCATCATGATCCAGGTGCTCGACGACTACATCCACAACGCGGCCTCGTTCAAGCTCGCCCAGCTCGTCGTTTTTCGCCGACTCCGCTTCGAGCCCGTGGTTCTGGGGTCGGGCGTGGTGGACTCCCGCATCACCATCGCGCTCACCACCATTGCAGGTCTGCCGCCCATCGACGTGAAGTCGGGTGACATGGTGCTCACGGCCGAGGAGTCGGAGGTGTCCAAGTACGTGTCGGTCGCCAGGGAGCTGCTCAAGGGGCAGCCGCACCGCTGCATCGAGTGCGAGAAGAATGGCAGGTACTGCCTGTTCATCGGCGGCAACGCCGAGGACATGCACGTGCCGCTGCGCTACATCGACGTCATTCGAATCGCTCGCAGCTTCTGCATGGACGCGAAGCGCAGCGAGCACCTGACGCTCGACTGGATCATCGGCAAGGCCACGGCGCAGGGTTCCGCATTCCCCCCGGTGCCGTTTGCGCGTCCCGGCGCCGGCCGCACCTCGACGGCGGCGGTGGCCGCGGCCGCGGCGGCAAGCTCGTCGGCGGCGGTGGCCGCGGCCGCGGCGGCAAGCTCGTCGGCGGCGGTGGCCGCGGCCGCGGCGGCAAGCTCGTCGGCGGCGGCGGCTGTGGCGGCGGCGGCGGCTGTGGCGGCGGCCGCGAGCTCGACGCGTCACGCGTCGCGCCCGGCCGGTGTTTCAGCCACTGGGGCTGACGCAGGCCGCAGCGAGCTCGGTCGGTATCCGCCGTCCGCGCCGTCCTGGTCCACGGCGCCGCCAACGGCGTTCGGCCGTCCCGCCAGTGACGGGACCCCGCGCTCGGGCCCGCTGCCTCCAAGCTCCGCCTTTGGCGGCGCGAACCAACACGACGCGGGCGCTGTGCACGACTACCGCCCCGGCCTGACGCCCTTCCCGCCCGCGCCGCTGTCGCGCGACGAGCGCCCTGCGCCCCCGCCGTACTCGCCCGTCCCGGCGTACACCTTCAACCCGGCCGAGCCCTCGGTCCCGCACCACGGCCACGACGCCCGCCCGCCGCCCGCGTATAAGGCGAGAGGGAGGGAGGGGAGGGGAGTTCCACTTGTTCAACGTTTCGGGGGTAAGGAAGGAAGAGCAGAGCGAGCAGAGTTGTGGGAGGGAATTTGATCGTTTTTGCGCAGCAGCAGCGACATGGAAACAACGGCAGAGAGAAGACGAGACGATAGAAAAACATCAAGGTACAGTTGGTTGGGGAAGGGGAGAGAGAGAGGCGGGGGCAGTGCGAAGAATAACATGCCATGAAGAGAAGAGTGAAGGTGGGGGGTGATACACAAGCGACCAACCAGTGGCTTACGCGGCCTCGGCCTCGCCCTCGCCCTCCTCCTCGTCGAGCTCGCCCTCGTCGTCGGCCGTCGCGTCCTGGTACTGCTGGTACTCGGACACGAGGTCGTTCATGTTGGACTCGGCCTCGGTGAACTCCATCTCGTCCATGCCCTCGCCCGTGTACCAGTGGAGGAAAGCCTTGCGGCGGAACATGGCCGTGAACTGGTCCGAGATGCGCTTGAACAGCTCCTGGATCGCCGTCGAGTTGCCGAGGAAGGTGACCGACATCTTGAGGCCCTTGGGCGGGATGTCACACACGGCCGTCTTGACGTTGTTGGGGATCCACTCGACAAAGTACGACGAGTTCTTGTTCTGCACGTTGAGCATCTGCTCGTCGACCTCCTTCATCGACATGCGGCCGCGGAACATGGCGGCGACCGTCAGGTAGCGGCCGTGGCGCGGGTCCGACGCGGCCATCATGTTCTTGGCGTCGAACATCTGCTGCGTGAGCTCGGGCACCGTCAGGGCGCGGTACTGCTGCGAGCCGCGCGACGTCAGGGGCGCGAAGCCGACCATGAAGAAGTGCAGACGAGGGAAGGGGACCATGTTGACGGCGAGCTTGCGCAGGTCGGCGTTGAGCTGGCCGGGGAAGCGCAGGCACGTGGTGATGCCCGACATGACCGCCGACACGAGGTGGTTGAGGTCGCCGTACGTGGGCGTCGTGAGCTTGAGCGTGCGGAAGCAGATGTCGTACAGCGCCTCGTTGTCAATGCAGAACGTCTCGTCCGAGTTCTCGACCAGCTGGTGCACCGACAGCGTCGCGTTGTAGGGCTCGACAACCGTGTCCGACACCTTGGGCGACGGCACCACCGAGAAGGTGCACATCATGCGGTCGGGGTACTCCTCGCGGATCTTGGAGATGAGCAGCGTGCCCATGCCGGCACCGGTACCACCGCCCAGCGAGTGCGTGATCTGGAAGCCCTGCAGGCAGTCGCACGACTCGGCCTCCTTGCGCACGACATCGAGGACAGAGTCGACGAGCTCGGCACCCTCGGTGTAGTGGCCCTTGGCCCAGTTGTTGCCGGCGCCAGACTGGCCGAAGACAAAGTTGTCGGGGCGGAACAGCTGGCCGAAGGGGCCGGCGCGGACCGAGTCCATGGTTCCGGGCTCGAGGTCGACGAGCACGGCGCGGGGGACGTACTTGCCGCCGGTGGCTGTAGGGTGAGGTGAGCGGGGTGGGATGCGTGAGTGGGAAGGTCCGAGAAGGTGGCGGCGAGGGCGGTGGTAGGATTGAGTTGCACGCGGTGCGGCGAGTGACGCGATCACCCCCAAAGATGGCAGGTGGGCGTCGGCGTCGCTCGCTGCGGTAGCAAACACAACGGGCCACCACCGTCCACGAAACGCACGAGATAAGAAAAGACGCACCCTCGTTGTAGTAGACGTTGATGCGCTCGAGCTGGAGGTCCGAGTCGCCATGGTAGGTACCGATGGGGTCGATGCCGTGCTCGTCGGAGATGACCTCCCAGAACTTGGCACCGATCTGGTTACCGCACTGTGGGACGGGTCGAGGGTGGCGAGCGTTAGTGACTGGTCAGAGAGGGGCCACACACGTGGGGTGGGTGGGTGGCGGGTGGGCGGTGAGAGACGGGTCGGTGGTCGGTGGGAGACACGGTCCCCTGAGCGTTCCCGCGGGGTGGCGGGGACGCGTACACGGGCGTGCCTCGCGCACACGATCACGCAGTAGGCGACGACGACGACGAGCGAGGCGAGTAGGCGAGGCGAGCGGTGGCGGTGGGGCGGACGAGCAGCTTGTCTCGAGGTGTGGCGACGACGCCACCCAGGACGGGACGGCCGACCGACCGACCGTGTGAGACGGCGGATCGCCGACTGCGCGCGCACGCCACGCCCGCGGCCGAGCACAGCGCGACGACGCGCGCGCGGGAGACGAGCTGGCCCGTGCGCGCGATCGCCCCGTCGTCGCGACGCCGAGCCGAGCGCCGATCACGCTCACGGCCGGTCGCGACGCCACCATCCGCGCGACGGCGCGCTCGCCGTGCTCCTGCTGCTGCTCGTGGTGGTGCTTGATCCATGGCAGGGGCGGGTGGCGCACTCGCCGTCGTCGTCGTCCTGCAGCGGGGGGTGATGGCGGGTGATGCGGCGAGGGGGGCGTCGTACCTGACCGGTCTGCAGGTGGACGATCTCACGCATGTTGAAGAGTGGGGGGAGTGGGGTGGGGGGGAAGCTGAGCTCGGGAGAGAGAGTGCGCGACGAGGAGAGAGGATGGGTCGGCGGGTGCGGGCGCGCTAAAGAGGGGAGGGAGGGAGAGGGGGGCGCGGGCGGGCGGGCGGCGGCGGGGCGGGCGGGGCGGCGTCTGGGAAGCCAGCAGCAGCGCCGCCGTGTGAGAGTGCGTGTTTGGCGCGGTCAGCAGGGGGCGCGCCGGGGTTGCCACCAGGGGGATCGGCCGCGCTGCCTCGCGCCCCCACGCCTCACGGCCCGTCCCGCCCAGAAACTCTGTCTCACATGGCTCAAGATTTTTTATGCGGCCATCACGGTGATTTTAATCGCCGGCCGTCGTCGTCGTCGCGCCGGCCGAGCCCGCCAGCGTGGCGTAAACGCTGCGCACGGCGCCGCGCCGCCGCCCGAAAACCGCGAAAACCGCCGCGCATGTGATCCGCATGACTGGTGAACGGCGCGATTTCACTTTGTCTCCCGCCGCCGCCACCGCGCCACCCACCATCTCATCTCCGCTCGCTTGTTGCCGCTGCTGCGCACGCGCCCGCCTCCCTCCCTCCCCGATCGAGGCGCTAGCTTCCGGCTGCGCTGCCCCGTCCCCTTTCGGCCCGGCTGATGTCTCCTCCCCCGTGTCGCGCGCGTCGCGTCGCGTGAAAGAACGTCTCCCTTCTTCTCTCGGGCGTGAGTGTCGCAGTGTCGGACCAGGCACCGCGATGGATTTTTGTCTCACACGCGTGCACGCCCTCGGCCCCGGGCCAGCCAATCACGGCGCCGCGTTTCGGAGGCGAGACGTTGCTGCTGCTGCTGTGCCACCCTGCCCCGGCCCGCTCCGTTCTCCTCCGGCTGCGGTGGCGTTCATTTCGGCCTGGCCGTGACCCATGCTGCGCGCTGCTTGTCCGCCACTTCACGGGCGTGATGCAACTCAACCGACCGAGCTCAACGGAACGTGTTCCCGCTCTCCACCCGCCAACACGATGAGCAAAAAGAGGATCTATGCGTTTACTACGGTTTCGTCGTCTGCTTCTTCACGTCGGCCGAGCTCGTCTTCTTCTTGAGCGACGCAAACAGCCCGCCCAGGAACCCACCACCCCCACCTCCGCTGCCGGCCTTTTTCCGCTTGCTGGGCGCGAGCCGGTTCTTGGCCTTGTAGTCGGCGAGCCAGCGCACCTGGGTCGTGTTGAAGGCGCCGCGCCTTTGCTTACGGACCGCCTCGACCGCGTCGAGCGAGTCGATTCCGCTCTCGACGAACGCGATCGCGACGAGCAGCGGCGCGCGCCCGATCCCGCTGACGCAGTGCACGGCCACCGTCGGGCACTCGGTCTTGCCCTGCGCTTCCGCGGCGTCCATGACCCCGCCCAGAAACTCGAGCCACTGCTTGACCTGCGCCGCGCTCGGCACCGTGCCGTCCGCGAACTTGATGTCGTCGTGCACCGCGATGCCGGCGGCCGCGAGGGGCGCGGGGTCGTAGTCGTAGCTCGCGTCGCTGATCCGCACCACGTGCGCGACGCTCGGCGCGCGCTGCTGCAGCGCGTCAATGTAGTCGCCCAGCGTCGCCGACTCGGGGCAGTCCGTGATCACGAAGCGCAGCGGGGACGCCGACGTCGGCTGGAGCGGCGCAGACACGTTGTACTTGCGCGTGGGCGAGGCTTGTCGCATCTTGCCGGGGTTCGAGAGTTGCATGGAGTGCCGGTGCACACTTTTGAGGGTCTAGGGGAGGGGGAGGAGAAGAAAAGGGACCGGCGAGGCCGAAGCGGCGGAAGCCGTCTCGACGACGCCCGTCACGTGCGCCTCGCTTTTGGTCGGCGGGGTGGCGGGGCCGCCCAGGGGGCCGCCTCGCCGTCATCGCCGCGCCGCTTCCACTCTCTCCTCCCCCTCTCCACCACGCAAACCCAGTACCCTGCTACGCATCAACCAAACGCACGCGCGCGCACCTCTACCATGGCGCTCCTCCCGCGGACCTCGGCGCCGCCGTCGCCGCTGCTCAAGCCGCTGCTGGCGCCGCTACTCGCGTCGGCGCGGACCGTGTCGCGGCCGCAAGCCGCCGTGGGCGCGATGCTGCTGACGGCGTTCCTGTACTGGTTCCTGCTGGGGATCCCGACGACGCTGCCGACCGTGTACCACCGGCTGATCCCGCCGCACACGACGACGTTTGCGTTCGCGGAGCGCGAGCCGGGCAACCTGGCGCACATTACGAACGGGATCGCGCCGCGCGACCCGCCGCTCGCCCGCAAGATCGGGTTGCTGGCGGTCCCCGTGGGCGCCAAGTCGAAGCCGCACATCCGCCCCGTGCTCGAGCTGTTCGACGCGCACGGGTTCGACGTGATGCTGTTCCACTACGACGACGCCGACTGGTCGGACGTGCCCGCGTACAAGCGGTGGACCGCCGTCAAGGCCAACCGCCAGACGAAATACTGGTACGCCAAGCGGTTCCTGCCGCCGCAGGTCGTCGACAACTACGACTACCTGTACCTGTGGGACGACGACGTCGGCCTGCCCGACGGGTGGAGCCCGACCGACTTCACGCGCCTGCTCAAGGACTACCACCTGCACGTCGCCCAGCCGGCGCTGCTCTCGGGGCTCCGCGACAACGGCCAGCGCAACACGGTGCGCCTGCACAACACCACGGCCGTCCGCTCCGGGAAACACGTCGGCCGGATGACGAATTTCGTCGAGGTCATGTTCCCGATCTTCAGCCGGGCCGCGTGGCCGTGCGCGTGGCGGCTGCTGCCGTTCGACGGCGTCAGCTTTTGGGGGACGGACAACGCGTGGTACCCCGTGTGCGCGGCGCACGGCATGTGCCGGTTCGCCGTCGTCGACGCCATGCCCGTGCACCACCTCGACAAGCGCCTGCTCGGCCAGAATGTCGGCGCCAACCTGCGCGAGCTCGACTACTACCGCAAAATGGTCATGCAGCCGTGCGAGGTGCTCGAGCAGACCAACGCGCTCGTCTCCCCCAAGGAGATCGACCTGCCCAAGCTCCACGTCTCGGCCGAGGACCTCGACGACCCGCGCCAGGCGAGCGACCACGGCAACTCGCCCGCGCACGTCGTCCGCGGCCGCGCCTGGCACCCGACGCCCGAGGTCAACGCCATCTGCGCCTACTTCGAGGACCACCGGTTCGGCGACGCCTTCTACTCGATCCGCAACATCACCCTCGCCGACAAGGGCCCCGGGCCCGCCGCCCAGACGTGCCCCGAGGCCCAGTACTGGAAGGGCGTGAAGAACGTGCCGTGGTGGGGCGACTCGGCGGATCCGCCGCCCGAAAGCACGGGGTACTGGCTCGGCCGCGAGGACGAGCTCGCCAAGGTCCGCGCGATCAAGCAGCGCGAGATCGAGGAGCGCAAGAAGCTCGGTGGGAAGAATAAGGGCAGTTGGTGAGTATTGAATACAGCGACCGTGTTTCGCCAAACAAAAGTGATGTCGGTGCGAGACATTTTCCCGCCCACGTGAGACGTGCGAGACGCGTTTCGGGTGGAACGCGTCCCGCTCGCGCTTCGCCATCGTCTTCTCCCTCCCCTCCGCATCTGGAGAAGCCGTAATGTAAAAGCGCCCGCAAGGGGGCCCGGCGACGACGAATCACTTGACGACGTCGACGACGAAATCTCCCGCCGCTGCCGCTGGCCGGCCAACGAGCGACCCGTCACCGTCACCGACCGCCCGCTCCGCCCGATCAGGGGTTGCGTGGCTATCTCTCCGATCACCTCGTGGGGTTCTGCTACCACCGTCACCGTCGCCGTCGCCACCATGAAGAAGGCGGCGCCCGCGGCCCCGCCGCGACCCGGCCAGGTCCTGCCCGACGCGGGCAAGTCGGCGCAGCTGCAGTTCTCCAAGCTCGCCAACAAGGACGACCCCGAGTCCATTTTTGAGATTCTCGAGATCATCGGGTCGGGCAGGTCCGTTCTCCCTCTCGACTGTTGTTCGCGTCGTCAGGCTGACACGGTCCTGCGCGTTTGCGTGTAGTTATGGCGAGGTCTACAAGGTACACCCACCCGACCTCGCCTCGAACCCCTCCCTCCCCGGCTAACACTCTCGCGTCCGTCATCTAGGCCAAGGCCAAGAGCACGGGCCAGCTCGCTGCTGTGAAGCTCGTCAAGCTCGAGCCGGGCGAGGACCTCGAGGAAGTGCTCAACGAGGTCAACTTCCTCAAGTCGTGCAACCACGCGAACATCGTCAGCTACCTCGGGTGCTACATGAAGCGCGGCAGCGTCCGCGGCATGAAGACCATCTGGGTCCGTTCGCGCTGATTCGAGCAGCCGTGACGGCGATCGCTAACATCGCGCGCGCGTGGGTGAGTGTAGATCGCTATGGAGCACTGCGGCGGCGGGAGTGTCGAGGCCGCGTACAAGAGTACGTCTCGCTCGCGGCTCCCTCGAGCCGCGATCGCTTACGACGACCGTCGTGTGTAGACCTCCGCTCGCACCTGTCGCAGACCGAGATAGCCGTGATCGCGCGCGAAGCACTCGTCGTACGCATCCCACGGTCATCCCGCGCGTACTCGTACATCGCTGACCGCGTTGCCGTTGTGCGACATCTAGGGCCTTCAATTCCTGCACCAGTGCGGCAAGCTGCACCGCGACATCAAGTGCGGCAACATCCTGCTCACCGAGGACGGCCAGGTCAAGCTCGCCGACTTTGGCGTCTCGACGCAGATCACCAAGACCTTCTCGAAGCGGCACACGTTCATTGGGACGCCGTACTGGTACGCTGACCAGGTTTTGGTGCGAGGCTGTGTCGCTGACGCGTGGCTGCGGTGTAGGATGGCGCCCGAGGTCATCACGTCCGAGCAGCAGGGCACGAGCTACGACCACAAGGCGGATTTATGGTCGCTCGGGTACGCCTCGCATCCTCCACCGCCGCCTCTCCCTAACCCTTACCCTCGCGTAGCATCACCTCGATCGAAATGGCCGAATGCGGGCCGCCCATGTTCGACATGCACCCGATGCGCGTGCTGTTCACGATCCCAAAAGCCGCGCCGCCGACCCTCAAGGACCCGAAATGGTCCGCGGCCTTCCGCGACTTCGTCTCGCTGTGCCTCAACAAGGACCCGGACCGCCGCCCGACCGCCGACCGCCTCCTCGAGCACGCGTTCCTGCACGACGTCAACGCCGCCGCCCCGCCCGCGCGCCGCGGGATCATCGTCGACCTCATCGACCGCGCACGCGACGCGAAACGCGCGCGGCAGCGGCCCGGCAGCCTCGACCGCCGCACGGGGGACGAGGAGGAGGGCGTCGAGGGTGACCGGCAGGCGAGGAGTGACGATGATGACGGCGAGGACGGGGCGCGCGGCGAGGCAGAGGATGAAGAGGACGAGGAGGACGATGAGCGCAACTCGACCGTCAAGCGCATCTCGACAGTCCGCGCGAACCAGGCCGGGCACGCCATGATGGCGCCGTCGACGTTGGCGGGCTCGAGCTCCGGGTCCAGAATCGCCGCGGCTAACGGCAACGGCGGCGGCGCGCAGTCGCTCAGCTCGTCGCCCGCGTCCGGGTCCGGGATCCCGCCGGGCGCGCAGCAGGGGAGTGGTACGTTCGTCTCTGCTCGCTTCCGACGCGCGTCGATTGACCTGAACGGTCCCGTGTAGTGCCAAATAGCCCTCGCGTCGGCATGGGCCGCAGCGGGTCCGAGGACCCCGGCCACCAGCACGGCGCTCGTCCATCGACTGCCGCGCCGACCTCGCACCCGTCCTCTGCGTCACCACCGCGGCCCGCGACGGCCGGCGCATCGAGCAGCAGCTCCGCGGGCAGCGTGGCCGCCGCGCCGCCGAAAACAGCGTTCCGCGCGTCGCGCATCTGCCGGCTCACAAAACGCATCGTGTGCGCCGACTTCCTCGGCCCGCTGCTGCTCATGGGCGTGCACAACGAGGGCCTGCTCGCCATCGACACGGCCGACCACTCGGGTCCCGCCGGCACGCCGCCCAAGATGCACCCGCTCTCGGTGCGGCGGTACCTGCAGATCGACTGTATCGCGGAGCTCGGCATCATGCTGTCGCGGTCCGGCACGAAAGACGTGGTGTGTATCCACGACGTGACGCCTGGCAATATCACGCTCGACAAGTCGTTTGAGACCGAGACCAAGATCAAGAAGATCAAGGACACCAAGGGGTGCGACCTGTACCGCGTCGCGCGCCACGCGAACCCAGCGGCACCCGGCGGGATCGACGTCACGTTGTGCGTGTCCATCAACAAGGCCGTGTGCCAGATCCTCAAGTGGGACCACGGCGTGTTCATCAAGCTACAGGTACGGCTGATCGGTCGCGCGGGTTGCGGTGGTGGTCGAAACTGACTCGCGCAAGTGTAGGAGGTGTCCATGGCCAGCCCAATCAAGATGCTCGACTGCATCAACATGACCAAGATCTTTGTCGCGCACGAGTTCCACTTCTCGCTCATCGACCTCGAGACCTCGACGCTCGATATCCTCAACAACCCTGTCGGCGCCGAGCGCACCGGGCCCGCCGTCCGCGCCGCCTCGTTTGGCGAGCGGCAGTACCTCTTGTGCTACCAGAGTACGCGTTCTACCCATCGCTTCCGCCGCCCTCACTCACAAAAAACATCGCGCTCTAGACGTGGGCATCGTGCTCGAACACTCTGGCCCCGCGGCATCCGGCTCGCCCGCGTCGACACAGAGCCCGATCACGATGCGCCGGCGCCCGTTCCCGTGGCGGCAGCCCGTGCAGTTCGCGGACCGGCTCGGGCCCGACCACTTTGCCGCGTGCGGCGCCGGGCTCCTCGACGTCTACAACGTGCACACGGGCAAGATCGCGCACATCTTCGAGACGAAGCGCGACCGACTCCGCAGCCTCTCGCTCCTAACGTCGCGCGACACGGGACTGCCCGGATCAGGCGTCCTCGGCGGCAAGGTGTACCTGCTCAGCTTCGAGGAGAAGGAGGGCGGCGGTGGCGGCGAGCCCGGTGCGGGAGGGAGCGTCGCGGGGTCGTACTCGGTCCTGTGTATCTCGAACGAGGTGGTGCCTGCGTGATGGGCGGCGCGCAAGGGAGGAGGGAGAGAGGGTGGAGGATACATGCAACTATTTTTCTTGAATCAGATGGCGTGCGCTTAAGTCCTCTGCTGTCATGGGGAGATGACCAAAGTCGGTTTCGAGGAAACACTGGGAATGTACGAGATACAGTTACCAAATCCAGTTGATGTCAGGGAGTGTACTAGTTGGCGCGGCAGTAGCCGAGCCCCGAGCCGTCGCTGTCGCTGCTGTCACCGGCATCCGAATTGTCACTGTCATCGCTGCCAGAGTCACTCGAATCGTCGCAGACTTGTTTCTCGCTAACGGGCAGACCCGTGCGAGCCCACCAGTTCAGACGCGCGTTGACCTTGGCCGGATCGTCGCCGGGTGCCACGCAGTCCCAAGCTGCTGGGCGAACAAAGTCGCCCTCGGGCAGCAACTCGCGGAACAGGGCGAGGGCGAGAACGTTGTTGGAAGCACTCGTGCGCTGGATCGCCCGTTCCCAGAACGTGAAGTTGACCTTGGGAATATCAACGGAGAATTCCATGTCGTTGTTTGATACATTTTGGCAGAACCAGGCTAGAACCTCCTTGTTGCTGGAAGCGGCCGCGTAATCGAGGACGTTGGACCAGAACGCGCGCATGATCTTGACCAAAGCATCGTTGTCGTGGCCAATAATATCGTTTCTTTCCTTGCAGCCGGGGCAGCACGGCGAGCAGTCCATGTACACATCTTTCGTAATGGCTGACTCGAGATGATGTATGAACGATCGGCAGACGTCGTAAAAGTTCCGGGTCGAGTAGATCCAATCGAGCACCTGGATGCGCTTGTTGTCGACGACGTCCTTCAGAGTCCGACCCCAATTCACCATTCCGATAAGTGCAAAGGCCGCCCAATTCCTGGGCAGGTAGTCATCGAGGCGGTCGAGAATTTCCATGTTTTCCGCCTCGATGGCGAACGTGGGGAGAAGGTTCAAGACCTCGTTCCATGGCTCGTGAACTTTATCGACGAACCATTCGACGACGTCAAGGTGGTTGTTCTTGACGGCGCCCTCCATGCATCGCCAAGTAAACTTGATTTCGAGGTCTGACTCGTCCGACCACCACTCGAGCACCTGGATGTGCCCGCGCGAGCAGGCCTCCTCCACGGTGTCTTCCGTGTACCGGCCGACGCGACCGTGCGCCTTGAGCCACTTGAGAACGTCCGCCTGCCCGCACGCGGACGCAATGTCGGCCGGGTACGGCGCGGGAAACTTGCTCCAGTCAAATCCAACACACTTGTCCAGCAAGTCGAGGCGCCCGGCGGAGCTGATCAGGCAAACGTAGAATCCAAGCTGAGCGGGATCCGAGCAAGGGCGGCGGTGCTCGATCAAAGTATCGCGAAGCGCTTTGTGCGACGGGTCGAGAGCACGTGTAACTCGAGGATGCAAAGAGAAACGGAAAATAGCGTGGCGGAGCTGACTGAGACCAGGAAGAACTCGCAGGAGCGGGAGCGGGTCGGCGCCGCGCGGGTCGAGCTTGACGACCTGGACGAGAATTTCTTCGACGACGTCATAGGGCAAGAAAACTTGTTGCCGCATTTGCGGGGAGTCGCTGCATGGTATCTGCTTCATGGTTCGCTCTAAGAGTGGTGACGCGGGCGCGACCGAGAGACGGGAAGCGCCGAGCGAAAGGGGTCGCTCGAGAGAAACAGCTTTCGGTTGATCACCTGTTCTCACATGATTGTTCGGCGCGTCTCGCAGCACCAACGTTACATGGACTCCGCCTTATCGAGTGCTCAAATGCTCGAGTGCTCACGGCTGCTACACGTACATGCTCTTCAACTCACGAAACTCGGCGGGGCGCGCGAAATCTGTCAAATCACCTCCGCGTAATCAAAACGGTCTGTATTCATACAAAGAAACGCACAAATCACGAACTCGCAACCATTTCGTCAAGTGCCTCAGAGTCGATACGTTGTCAGACTCGGCGGAGCAGCGGCTTCGAACGCGGCCTTGCCACTTTCGCTGAGCTTGTTGTCAAAAAGTGTCAGGAACTCGAGGCGAGGCGGGATGTGCGCAGCAAGCAGCTTTGCGCCAATATCGGTGATGCCGTTCATGTCGAGCTGCAGGGTGAGGAGCGTCGCAGGGAGAGCAGGCACAAGCTTGGTGAGAGCAGCATCATCGAGGTGCGCCATGCGAAGGTGGAGAGCCTCGAGCTGCGGAGGCATGTGCTTCGCAAGTAGCGCCGATCCGGCTAGACCAAGCTCGGCTCCGGAAAGGTTGAGCTGGCGCAGCGTGTGGGGCAGCCGCGGTATGAGTTCCGTGCTACTCGAGGCAGACAAGTTGCTCAAGTAGAGATCGAGCGTGCTCAGCTGAGCGGGAAGCGCATCGATGAGCGCATGGGCGACTATGTCGTCAAGCTCGACGCGGCAGAGCTCCAGCTCGGTGATGGATGGAGGCAGCGACGCAAGAAGGCGCGGCAGCTGGGCAAGGTCGATATGGCTGTGGCCGAGGCCGAGCACTTTGAGGTTTGGTGGGAATGAATCCGCGAGTGCACGAGCTTCCTCGGCGCCAAACGTGTTGTACTCGGCACTGATTTCGGTCAGTGACACCGGGAAGCTCCAACAAAGCGGCTTGTCTGATTCGTTGAGCCCGGTATTGCTCAGGTTCAGCGTGAGGAGCGAGGCAGGAAGCATGGGACCGAGAACCGCAAGCCCGATCCCCGAAAAATCATTGTAGCGGAGGTCGAGCGACGTGAGGCAAGGGGGGAAAAGGAGCGCGAGTGATTCGGCAGCGTCGTCGTCAATTCCGCAGCCCGTGAGCGACAGCGAGGTGAGACTGGGCGGAAGGCGGGCGAGCACAAGTTCCAGAGCCTCCGAGAAGTCGCTCGAGCTCAGCGTGAGCGACTCGAGTCGCGAGGGCCACGGCATGGGCACAAGTTCGCGAGCCAAACTGTTGCTCCCGAGCCAGTGTCCATCGAAAGTGGCGGACACGACCGACTCGGGCAGTCGCAGTGCAAGGAGGCGGGGCAGATCGAGCGTACAGCCAGTGAAGGACACTGAGCGCAAATTTTGGGAGGACGAGGCCATGGCGGCGTTGAGCGTTGCGATACCAGCGGGCGAGATGGCTTCGTTGGTCAGCTCGAGCTCGGTCAAGTGTCCTTCGGCAACATCAGCTCGCACTGACTCGATGCCTACATCCACAACGGGCGGGGTCGAGTGGCCCTGTGTTCGCGCGCATTCGCAAGTCGGTTAAGTTCGCCGAGCTTCGTAATACTGAGATGACGAAACACGTACAATCAAGTCGTCGCCGTCGTAAATACTCTCGCCAAGACCGAGCGCGAGGCGGGCATCGGCCTCAATCTCGTAATCATCGGCCCAGGTCCCGACTTCGTGCAGGGCGAGGGCCCCGGAGTCACGCCACCACTCGAGAGACAACAAGTGACCACCGTCAATGGCCTCGTTCAAGGCATCCGTCGAGCAGTGAAGCGGCAGGCCAAGCTCGGCCCACTTGTCCAGCACGCGAACTTTGCCGTTCGCAGTGGCTTCGTGAAGTGAGAACAGGGGGCAACGAGCCAAGAGAGCAGGCTGAACGCCTGGGATAAGCTCGTGTCGGGCGACGCGGGCGTATTGCATGAGGCCAGCAACGTCGTTCGGGTCGGGGTGCAAGTTGACCGCGTGGACGAGGATCCGGTTAAGGATTCGAGGAGCATAAAGCGCAGAGAACATGTTGCATCAAGTTTCCATCAGGATTTCATGAGCTGCACAGTATTAATACATTGGGGAGAGCTGACCCGAGGAAGCCGGCGGTCAACTCAGCCGGGCACAAATTGGGTCATCCAGCCACACGTGATATCGCGTCGCGTCCCTTCTCGCTCGTGCCCCTGCTCACGCCCCTGCTCGCGTCCCTTCCGGTCAAGCTAGCGCCAGTAACGCCAGTAACGCAACCAACTTCACTACGATCAGAAACAACTGTAACGGTGGGGTGCTTCCAGCGGCGGTTGCGGCCGCTTCTGCTGTTACGGCCACGGTACGTCTCCCGCAAACGCGGACGACGCGGCAAGCAAAAACCCTACGGCAGGGCAATAACGGCACGCGAAGCCACATGTGAGATCGCGTCGCGCCTTCTCCAATCGCTTGACTTGTAAGCGCTGTTTGATCCAGTCTATCAAGCTCAGTCCCACGCCATGAAGCCTCCATATGAATCCACATCGCTGGTCGCACGCGTCGGTGCTTGACGGCACACATGGCGTGATTTATTGCAGCGTTCTCTGGCCGCATGCTACCTTTGCGCGCTGAGGTTCTCATCGTTCCGCGGGAGCCACCACCAAGCTCTTCATTGGTTCGTGCCCTGTCGCAGCATCATTTCTCGGGGCTGCAGGTACTCAACTCTCATGGCGCGGTGGTTGTGATCGCGGCCATCAATCCGCCAAAAGCGCATCAAGTCGCGTCCTTCGCGCGGCGCGTCAGACAAGCAAGGTCATCAACGTTTTGTTTTGATTTACCGTCTTGACATTGCTAGACTTTTGGCGCACGACTCGGCGTTTGGCACACGCGCCGCCACCACGGATTGTTCAAGAAGGTGCAGTAAATTCGAATCGCATCAACTCATGCAAACAAGCAATCGAATCAGTCCCAGTCGGACCCATCCGACTCCAACCCGTCGCCATCCTCCTCGTCAGAGTCGTCAAATTCGGACTCTGACCCAGGCTCAGACTCGAAACCGTTGTAGGGCACGAGTGCGAACAAAAGCTGCAAGTTGGTGAGCGATGCGGGCGCAGACGAGCGAATTGCCGCTTCCCCGACCTCGGTCGTGATCGCGGTCTGTTGCATAAGAAGCTCTTCGAGGGCCGGCGGCAGATGCTGCGCAAGTGCAAGCGCGCCGTCGTCCGTGATGGGATTCACGGAGAGGTTGAGTGAGCGCAAAGTGGTGGGCAACGCGGGGGCGAGAAGGGCGACGGCATCGTCATCCAGCACCGTGCCCTTCAGGTGGAGCGATTCAAGGTTGGCTGGCATGCACTGCTCAAGCACGCGAATCGCGCGTATGTCAATGTGGTTACTGGCGAGATTGAGATGGCGAAGCGTTCGCGGCAGCCGGCGGAGCATGTACGCGGCGACATTGGGGTCCAAGCCCACACGCATGAGGGTGAGCCGCTCAAGCCCAGCAGGTAGACTGCGCGAAAGCAAGCGCAGAATCGCAGGGCTGGGATCAATGCTCGACAGGTCAAGACTGCGGAGCGTCGCTGGAAGTACAGCAAGCAGGTGCCTCGCGCCCTGTTCCGAAATAGTGCTGCGCTTGAGATGTAGCTCCTCGAGGCTAGGCGGCATCGCGTCAGCCAGAGCGCGTGCGCCGCAGGCGCTAAGGTCGTTGCCGTTGAGAATGAGAGTCTTGACGGTCGCGGGGAACGACCAGCGGAAGGCACAGGTGGGGTTCCCGCTGCCGAATTGGTTTCCAACCATGGAGAGCGACTCGAGCGCGGGGGGAAGGTGCGGGCACATGTCCGTGAGACCCGCGGCCGTGATCCGGTTACCGTCAAGGCCGAGCTCGATGACGGACGGCGGGAGACTCTTGAGGATAGTCAGAACGAGGTGGTCGCCGTACCTGTTGTCGTTGATCTTGAGCGACTTGAGTCCGCAAGGAAGACGTTCGAGAAGCCGGGTGCCATAGTTTGCGTCAGACATGTTGAGCGAAAAGTCAAGGTGCTGAAGCTGAGGCGGCCACTGCCACGAGTCAATCCAGCGCCGGTCCGCCGTTTCGAGAATCCAAGTGCGGCTGAGGTTGAGTGAAGTAAGGGTCGAGGGGAAGCGGAAGTGAGAGAGTCGCTGGCAGTCAATGGTGCTGCCGTTCAGGTTGAGGGTCACGAGATGTTGAGTTTTGGTCGCCACGGCGGCGTTGAGAGCGTTGATGCCCTTGAGGGTAATGGGCTGATAGCGAAGCACGAGCTCGGACTGTGCACCGCTGGCGATCGCGTCGACGGCCGCAAAGATGCCTGAGTCGGTTTGAATACGCTCAGCAAAATCCTTTTCACAACGGGTTAGAAATGAGTGAGTTGACCTGCCCAATTGGACAACCCGGGATGAGGATACGGGACTCAACATACGTTCCAGGAGTGAAGCAGTTCATCATACTCGGATTTGGGGAACCCAAGCGCAGGGCGCACGCGATAATCGGTGACGGTAAAGTCATCCATTCGAAGCGTCGGGATTACAAGGCCTGAATCACGAAACCAGTCGAGCGTGCGCAGCGGCGAAGCGCGCAGAGTGCTGAGCTGGTACACAATCGGGACGCCCAAAGCACGGCATTTGTCCAGGAGCGCGACGTGGCCCGTCCGCATGGCCCGATCGACGGCGTGGTAGCTTGAGTGGCGCAAGATGGCCTTGTGCACGCGCGGGATAAGGTTGGCATGTGTGACACTGGCAATCTGCTGGAAGCCGTCGAGATCGTCGCGGTCGAGCGACCACACGGCAAAACACAAGGCGCGCTCAATCAGCTCGGGTATGTTGAGGGCCACATTCATGGTGGATTGCATCAGCTTCATGTAGTCAAGCAGTGATCAGGTCATCAGAGGAAGGGTTACGGGAAGAGCGGGAGAGCGAGTGGCGACACCGCGGAGGAGTCACAGGGGCCGCAACGCCACTTCTCCTGCCAGACCTGCCACGCCCATCCAAGGACCGACGATCAGGTGAGTGGCGCAACGCGATCCTGCGCCCGTGAACGGACACGCGCGGATCTTCGGACTTGCGCCAGAATTAATGCAGCTTAACTCCCACGATGAGTGTCTGGACGCGTAGCTTCCCTGACTGAAAAGCACCTAAAGCGCGAAAGTGTACTACTGATACGAGCGGGCTTTGGAGTACGCGCCCGCGGCAAGACGCGGAGGCACTGCAGCACGGCGACAGCGAAGGCAAAGTTGACGACGTCACGATTGACGTGCAGCAGAACTGAGGGAAGAGTGCTGGTTTGATGAGGGCATCTACCTCAAGCTTGCGCGCCACACGGACGGCGGCGGATGTCAGACAACGAGGTGTATATTCCGCAACCGATCTCTCTTAAGTGAACATCAAAAACCGCGCTCCATGATCATAATCTGCAGCTTGCCTTCGCACGAGAGATCCGTGTCAAAGTACGTCATGGAAGATAGCTTAGGCGGTGCGCGGGTCTGAAGCACGTCGATGATGTCGTCGCCAATGCCATTGTTCGCGAAATGGAATGCTCGGAGCGACTCGGGCAGGGCGTCAACGATTTGGACGAACGATTCGTTGACCAGGCCAGTCCCTTCGACGTTAAGTTCTATCAATGACGACGCGTCGCGCAGCCATGCAAGGAACACACCAAGAACGGGCTCTGAGAGCGGCAGGTCCGGAATCTTGACGTGTGTCATGGTCGGCGCGGGAAGACGCGAGAGGAGCCGCGGGATTACGTCAGGACCGGACTCGCAGTGCTCAAGCGAGAAGCAGGTGAGCGTGGGCGGGAGAGAGTCGACGAACGAGAGCAAGCTGAGCGTCCTTGTGCTGCTTCCAGAGAGTCGCAGCGAGGAAAGCTCTCTTGTTCTTGCAAACAACTCGTTAAGCGCAGTTGGAAGTTGATGGATGTCTCCCTGCAAATCATCCAGCGTGAGAGATTTGAGGGTGGCAGGAAGAGCCGCGAGTAAGGTGGTTGTCATGTCCTCGTGCACATTGGAGCAGTTCAAAGACTGGAGACGCGTGAGTCCGCGCTCTGCAAGCGCCTCGACGGCAGCACGCCCCAACCCGCCGCCGCTCACATCAAGCTCCTCGATCGACCTTGGAAGCGCTTTGATTGCGGCAGTCACCCCGCCTGAAGGTATCATACAGTTTTGGATGAAAAGTCCCGTCAGGTTGGTGAGCGAGGGTAGGCGATCCACAAGCGCTAGTACATCGCGATGGTGGAAGTTGTTGACTGAGAGATCGAGGTCCGTCATGGTGGAGGGGAGTTGCCGAATGACGTGCTGCAACGAAGCACCGGCGTCGTTGCTAACACACGCCGCTAGCGAAAGGCGCTGGAGTGCAGGCGGGAGATGAAGACTCAGCGCGACCAGGGACACGGGACTTATCTTGTTACCGGTGAAGTCAAGGCTAACGAGCGAGCGGGGAAGCATCGGGGCCAAACTGGCGAAAAGTGAGGGGCTTGGGTCACAACGAGCCAGCGACAACGTGGTCAGGGAGTCGTGCAGGAAGGGCAGGGGCGTGACAAATTCGTTAATACGATTGTCGTCTAGACAAAGTCGCGT
Organism: Blastocladiella emersonii ATCC 22665; assembly: GCA_025594325.1. NCBI lineage: Eukaryota > Fungi > Blastocladiomycota > Blastocladiomycetes > Blastocladiales > Blastocladiaceae > Blastocladiella > Blastocladiella emersonii. Next base: position 1,146,155 of record JANHCV010000010.1, on the reverse strand, counting down.
CACGGAAGCCGGAAGGCGCAAGTGTGTCAACTTGGATGGAGTGAGGTCGCAACAAATGAGCGAGATTGACTCGACGCGCTGCGATGGTGACTGGAGCGCGCGCGAGAGCATCATTAGTCCAATATCGGTGACGCGACGGTCTTCGAGCTTGACTGCGGTGCACCGACCTGCGGCAACGTCGTTGACCATTCGCGCGAGAGCCGCATCGCCCGGCGCGACTCCTTGCTCCGCTGCCATACCACAGCGGTCAAGCGCGACGCGGACCTTGAAGGACGCGAACAAGTCGAGCGATGCGGCGGACATGTTGTCGCGCCAGAAGCCAACCACGTCTTCAAAGTGGCTCAAGACGGCGTCCTCGACGTGGAAGGAGGCAATGGAGAGGCCGGGCCCGTTGACGTTGCGCCAGAGCTGGAGAAGTTCGGCGTTTCCTCGACGTGTGGCAGCTTCGACCGAGAAACGGCGGAAGCGTGGCAGGACTGCGCGCGTAACCTTGGGAGCACGGGCCCGCGGAAGGACGCGCAAGTAGTGCAGCACGGCCTCGGCGTCGTTGCCGGAGTGCAGCAGCACGGCGCGGACGAGGATCGCCTCGATGATGGTGTCAACGTCAAGCTTTCGTTGCACCGAGTCCATGGTTCATTCGCTGCATCAGAGACGAGGGCCGGATGGCATCATGGGAGCGGAAGCTGGCGCGACCGAGCGAACGCGGGGAACGTGGCGCGCGAGCTGGCGTGCTTCGCGCACTTCAGCGCGCACTTGTTCTCGCCAACTCTCTCTCTCCCCGCTTGCACACGCCTATGAAACTATGCTAGCAGCCATGAATCTGCATGGAGTCCACGTCGACGAGCAGCGGCCCATCTCGCCGCTCCTCGCCCCGCCGACCACCGCGGCGACCAAGGCGGCTGCCGCTCTTAGCCCCGCAGACGCCCGGCACTCGGCCGCCCCGTCCCCGACACCCTCCGCCGACGGCTCGACCGCCGGCGGCACCAGCGGCGAGACGCACGACCTGGTCCTGCCGCACCAGCACGACGAGCTGCCGCAGATCGCCGTGGACGTGGGCGGCTCGCTCGCCAAAGTCGTCTACTTCGTCCCCTCGGGCGCGCGGGCCGGCGGCGGCGGTCGGATCCACTTTGCCAAGTTTGAGACGGAGCAGATCGAGTCGTGCGTGGCGTTCGTGCAGCAGCTGCTCGAGGACGGCGCGCGGCGGTGCGGCGCGGGCGCGGTGCTGGGCCCGCGCGTCGTGCAGGTGACGGGTGGCGGCGCGTTCAAGTTCTACGACCTGTTTGTCAGTCGGCTCGGGCCGGGGGTCCAGATCGTCAAGCAGGACGAGATGGAGTGTCTGGTCGACGGCGTCAACTTTCTCCTGCGCGACGTGCCGTACGAGGTGTTCACGTACTCGGAGCCGCGCCGCCCGCCTCCGTCCGACCGGGACCGGCCCGAGCCGACGCCCGCGGCGCTGCCGTCCATGCACTTTGAGCCCGTCCAGTCGGCGCCGTTCCCGTACATGCTGGTCAACATCGGGTCGGGCGTGTCGATCCTCAAGGTGACGGGCGAGGGCGCGTACGAGCGCGTGAGCGGGACGTCGCTCGGCGGCGGCACCTTCTGGGGCCTGCTGTCGCTGCTGACGGACGCCGACTCGTTCGACGAGATGCTGGAGCTGGCGCTGCGCGGGAACAACGCCAACGCGGACATGCTGGTCGGCGACATTTATGGCACCCACTACACCAAGCTCGGGCTCGACGCCAACATCATTGCGTCGAGTTTCGGGAAAGTCTTCCGCTTGCCGAAAGACCAGCGCAAGGCCATCGACCCGGCGGACCTCGCGCGGTCGCTGCTCATCATGCTCGCCAACAACGTCGGCCAGATCGCGCACATGTGCGCGCAGGCGCACGGCATCTCGCGCATCTACTTCGGCGGGTGCTTTATCCGCGGGCACCCGATCACCATGGCGGCCCTGTCGCGCGCCGTCGAGTTCTGGTCCGCGGGCACCTCGCACGCCTACTTTCTGCGCCACGAGGGGTTCCTGGGCGCGTTCGGCGCGTTCCTCCGCCACCGCCCCGCGACCAGCAAGCGGCGCAGTTTCTATGAGAACTTCACGGTGAACTCGCGCATCGGCGCCGACGCCAAGTGGCACGCCATGGGCGTGCTCGACGCCGCCGACGCCGAGCTCGTGCCGTTCCCGAAGCTGCTGCCTGGGTACACGCCCGACACGTTCGCCCTCGCGCGCCCGAGCGACCAGCGGTACTGGATCGACCTGCTCGACCAGAAACTGCCCGCCCTCGTCAACCTCGCGGTCCGGTGGAACCGCGCCGACCCGCTCATCGAGGAGCGCGCTGCCGAGTTTGCGCGGCTGTTCCGGTCGCACCTCGACGCCCTGCGGTACGCGTTCTGAGCAACCGCCGGCACCAAGACGTGCACTAACCCTCTCATCGCGGTGGTGTAGGATCCAGCCGTCGGCGTACGGCGAGCTGACGGTGCGCGGCCTGCTGGACCTGCGGGAGCAGTGCCTGCGCGAGGCCGGGTTCGAGGACCTGTTCTACAACGTGAAGCAGGCCGAGAACGAGCTCGCGCTGCTGCACCTGCCGCAGCTGCTGCACGAGGCCGACAAGCTCTCCGCGGACCCCGCTGCGCAGCTCGTACACCTGCTCGGCAACGCTCTCGCGGGCAACGTGTACGACTGGGGGTGCAACGAGCTTGTCGGCGCGCTTGCCGAGGGCTCCATCGACTTTACCTCGGCCCGCTCGCGCGTGCGGATCCCGGACCCAGCCCTCAACGCCAACGCGCGCGCCGAGTTCGCCGCGCACGCGGCCTCGGGCGCGTACCGGCACGTGGTCCTGTTCCCGGACAACTCGGGCGCGGACGTGGTCCTGGGCGTGCTCCCGCTGGCGCGGTGGTTCGCGGCGCGCGGCGCGCACGTCGTGGTTGCCGCGAACTCGGTGCCCGCGATCAACGACGTGACGCACGTCGAGCTCGTGCGGGTCCTCGCGCAGGCCGCGGACGCGGACGCCGAGCTCGCGCGCGCAGTCGAGGACGGCCGGCTCCGCGTCGTTCCGTCGGGGAGCGCGAGCCCGTGTATCGACCTGACGCGGGTGGACGAGGAGGCGGCGCAGGCGGCGAGCGACGCGGATCTCGTGGTGCTCGTCGGCATGGGCCGCGCGATCCATACCAACTTCCACGCGCGCATGGCGTGCGACGTGCTCAAGGTCGCCGTGTTCAAGAACGAGGCGACCGCGCAGGTGCTCGGGTTCCGTAACTTTGATGGGATTGTCAAGTGGGACCGAGCCGTTGGCGAGCGAGAGTGAGCACTATAGACAAAAGTTTTGATGATTGAGAACTACTAGCAGCTAAGAACGGTAGTGGGGGTAGAGATCAGCGGCGGTTGCGACTCGCAAGGACACCGCCGGCGCCCGCGCCCAACCCGCCCTGCGACGCGTCGCGCGGGCCCGCGGCCGAGTTGTCGGACATGTCGACGTCGAGCTTGCGCAGCTCCTCGAGGATCGGCAGGTATTCTTCGTACTTGACCTGGGCGAGGGCGAAGGCTACACGGGTCACGTCGTGCGTGTCAGTCGCGCGCGTGAGCGGAGCAGAGTGCCTGGGAATCGTACCGTCGCGCTTGATCGACTTGACGTTGGCGGCCTCGCCCGCGTTCTCCATGGCGAGGTTGACCCAGTAGTTGGTGGTGCGCGCGTAGTAGTCGCGCAGCGTCTCCTTGACCTTGGGCAGGTTCGCCTGCATCTCGAGTGTCTACACGTGCGGCGCGGGACGAGTCAGTCACAGCTCGCTCGCCCGCGCGAATGCAAACGTACCTTGCGCAGCTCCTCCTCGCGCGACTTCTTCTCGGCCTCGGCCGCCGCCTCCGCCTCGGCCTTGGCGTCCGCTGCCGCCTTGACCGCGGCCGCGCGCGCCTCGGCGGCTTCCGCCGCGTTGCTGCCGCCCTCGTCGTCCTCGTCCTCCTGCATGGGCACGCCAAGGAGCCCGAAGTCGCCCTCGTCGTCGGTATCCACCTCCTCGTCGTCATCGTCGCTATCGTCGTCGTCGTCCTCGTCATCGGACCCGGCCCACTGCCCGAGATCCGACTGCACAAGGCACCGCCACTCGTCGAGCTTGTCGAGGTTGAGCGTCCACAGGTCCTCGAGCGTGTGCTCGTTGCCCTTGACGTCAATGATCCCGCCGTACAGGTACAGCGCGTTGCGCGCGACGCCCAGCATCGTGTTGAACCGCGGGCGCGGGATGTTGAGTGCTGCGTCGTCCTCGGCGGGTTTGGCGGCGGGCGACGGCTCGGCGGTCGCGGTGGCGGGCGCGGCGTCGTCCTCGTCGTCGTCGCCGAACGACGGCACCTTCTTCTTCTTCTTGGACGACTTGCCGCCCTTGGCCTTCTTCTCGGGCGTCGCGGCGGCCGACTCGGACGCGTCGGCGGCGGGCGAGTCCGAGGCGGGGGTTTCGGGTCGGCTCGACGCGTCGTCGCCCTCGGCTTGGGCCGTCGCGGCCGCGGCAGCAGCGGCAGCCGCCGCCTCGGCCTCGGCCTTGGCCTTTTTGGCCTTCTCGCCCTTGATCGACGACTTCTTGGGCGCGTCTTTGTCGTCGTCCTCGAACTCGGAGCCCCAGCCGGACCAGTCGTAGTTGTCAAAGTCCTCCATCTCGCCGAACCCAACCGCGTTCTCCCCCTGCACCTGCTCCTGCTGCTCCTTGTTGCGGTTACGACGGCGGCGACGGCGCGAGCGACCCTCGTCGCCGCTCTCGTCGTCGTCGCTCCCGCCGTTGTTGCTGGGCTCGTCCTCGCGGTCGCTGTCGGCTCCGCCGGCGGCGCCGAGGTGCGCGGGCTTGGCGCTGCGGTCCTTTTTCTTCTGCTTGGGCTGCTTCTTGGACCGCAGCGTCATCGAGTACCACTTGTTCGACTCCATCTGGTACGCGTACCTGGCGCAGAAGTCGGGTCAGTGCGACCAACGGGTGAGCAAGGTGCGCGAACGAAAGAGAGAGCGTACATGTCGTTGAAACACGTCGACTCCATGAGCTCGTCCGAGATCTCGACGTCCTGCACGCCGCCGAACAGGATGGCGCGGTCCTTCCACACGGTCATGGTGGCGCCGGCGCGCGGACTAAACACACGAGGCGTCAGTTTCCACCTCCACCACTCCCGCACACGCGCAACACGTACCCGGGGTAGTAGCCCATCTTCTTGCGGCGCTCCCAGCGCATGTGCTTGAGGTCGGGCGTCATCTTGAGCGCCCACAGGTCCGTGTGCGTGACGCCCTTGACCTTCTGGCCCTTGACAAACTGCTTGCAGTACCCGCCGTACACGAACACGTGGTCCTTGTGCGCGAACATCTGGAACCCGGACCGCGCCGTCGGCCGCGACCCGAGGTGGTCGGGGATCTCGATCTTGGTCCACTGTGAGTGCGAGATCGGCGGTCAGCGAGACGGGGATGGGCGGCGAGCAGGGGAAGGGGACGACGTACCTTGTAGTCCTGCAGGTTGAAAACCCACAGGTCGTCGTAGTACTTGGTCTGCGCGTACGTCTCGTAGAAGCCGCCGAACCTACGCGCGCGACGGGATGCGAGGTGAGCGCATGGGAGGGGGCGAGGGCGCGGAGCGAGTCGTACAAGACGATGTAGTTCTTCCACAGCGTCATGCGGTGGCCCGAGCGCGGCGACGGCTTGATCTTGGGGTCGAGCTTCTCCCACGCCTTGGTGCGGACGTCTGGCGTTGCGCGTGCGTCAGTCAAGTAGCGCCGCATTCCGAAATCGAGGGTCGAGAAACGCACCAAACTTCCAAAAGTCCTTGTAGTGGAGAAACTGCGACTCGTTCTTGCTCGCAAACTCGCCCGAGAAGCAGAACAGGAGCCCGTTGGGCGTCGCGACCATCTGGTGGGACGACCGCGGGCCGGGCGAGTTGGGCGACGAGATCTTGCGCCACTCGTTCTTCTCGACGTTGTAGAAGTAGAGGTTGTTGTTGAAGATGGTGTGTCGGCCGTCGTACCACTCGCCGCCGAACAGGATGAGCTCGTCCGGGTTGAGCGGGTTGACGGTGATGGAGGCGTTGGACCGGCGCGAGGGAGGGTCGGCGACCACCTCGTCGGTGATGCGCACCTCCTCCTCCTGGCGCTTCTTGAACGCCTCGATGATCGCCTCAATGTCCTCCTCGTCCGAGTCGGAGCCCGCCGCCGCCGCCTTCTTCTTGTTCTTCTTCTCCTTTTTCTGCGTCTTGCGCTCGTTCTACGGTCGCTCGGGACGGTCAGCCAGAGACGCGAGCGAGCGGGCTGGATCGAGCAGCGAGGTCTACCTTCTCGGCGACGCGCTGCTTCTTCTCCTCCTTGGACCCCTTCTTCTTCTTCTTATCCTTGGCCATGATGATGATGATGATGCGTTGCAAGTAGTCTTTCACTCAGAGTTCCATGACCCGCGCGGGGATTTCGCGTTTTCGGGCGAGATCGACGCGCCGCGCCTCTCTCGCTCAACCACGAACTTGCCTCGGTTTACGCCACCAACCTGATCTCAAGTGACCCGTTGCCCGCTTCCTTAGCTCCAAAATTTATCGTCTCACAGCTGCTGCAGGTTGAACCGGTGCGTCGCGCGAAACTCGTCGCCCTCGACGACCGCGAGCCCGGCGACCGACTTGAACACGGACACGAGGACGACGACGTCCGGGTTGGCCAGGTCAACCTTCATGCTGCGCGGCAGGTGCGCGGCGAGCTTCGGGACGACCGAGGCGCGCTTGATGGCGGGGCAGTTGCGCGACTCGAAGACGATGGCGACGGACCGGTCCCCCGGCAGGGCTGCGAGGAGCGGGCCGAACGACGTCTCGATGTCGTGCTCGGTCGCCGCGCTGCACACGTGCTGGATCGGGAGGAAACGGTGGCAGTGCGACAGGTCCGTCGACTGGATCTCGGACTTGCGTTCGGATGTGCGGACATGGTCTACCAGTGGGGTGAGTGGTCAGTTTGTGTGGGTTGGCCAAGAGCGGAGACGGAGCCGGGGAGCGTACCGAACAGCTTGCCGACGCACTCGTGCGGGTCGACCGAGTTGCGGAACCGCAGGAACAGGAGCCCGGCGCACCCCGAGTCGTAGAACTGGAACAGGGACGTCGGCGGCTCCTTCTCGTCCTTGGCCTTACCCTTCGCCTTCTCACCCGCCTCCCCCTCCTCCGCCTTCGGCTCCTCGCCCAGTACCTCCACCTCGTCCTCTTCCTTGCGCAGGTCCGAATACACCGGCTTCACGTCGGGGAACGCCTGGACAATGAACTCGTCCATGTACTTACGGACCTGGCCGAGCGCGCGGGTCTCAGTCGCCGGCGAGCAGCTCACGAGCACGCCGACGGCCGGGTCCGCGCGCCGCGTCAGGAACGCGTGCTTCTGCATGTACCGCAGCTTGAACTTGCCGCGGTGGATCGGGATCGTGTTGGTGTCGGTCTTCGTGGCGACCGACTTGTTGCGCTTCGTGCGCTTCTTGGCCGGCTCCGCAGCGGCGGCGTCGTCCGCTGGTGCAGACCGCTTGGAGGGGGAAGCGAGCGCGATAGGCTCAGCTGCCGCTGGGGATGTTGTTGCATCGGGTTTCATTGGTGAAGACTTCATGGTTGGCGGCGTATGATGGGTTCTGAGGGGAGAGGGAGAGCAGCTCGGCGGCTCAGCGACCTGACCTCCGCTGCGACCGCCGACCATGGCCACCGACCTCAACTCCCGACCCTGACTCGCTCCCTATGGCTAAGCAACTGTGCATAAATACTCGTACTTCCGTTACACTGCTCCCTGCGGCCTCGTGCCGCGCACCGTCGTCTCGCTATCCCCCTCATCGCTCCACTCCTCCTCCTCCATCACCCCTTCCTCCCCGCCAACGTACAGCGGGACAAACGTGACACGCACCGAGTGCACGAGCTGCCCCGCGACCACGATCCCGAGCTGCGTCTCCTCGGCCCACAGGTCGACATCCACCTCCTCCTCGTCCTCCTCCTCTTCCTCGCCGGGCACCACGTCAAACACGCCCGCCACCTGCTGCTCCCTTGGCACCTGTCGCCGCGAGTACGCGGGGAACCGCGGCGACGAGATATTGAGGTCGACCGAGTACCCGGGCGGCAGCACGCTCGCCGCGGGGAACACGGTGAACCGGCCGGGCGGCCAGATCACCTCGAACGCCACGTCGCGCGGCGGACCGCCGGCGCTGGCGCCGGAGACGTCGAGGTTGGTGACCGTCAGCGACGTCACGTACTCCTCGGACAGCACCAGGATCAGGTGCGACGACGAGACCGCGAGGCGTGGCGGCCGGCGTAGCGGCGCGCGCGTGGCGGTGCGCGCGATGGCGGTGGTGGAGGAAGGTGTCGCGGCGCGCGTCGTCGCGGGCGAGCTGCTGTTGTGGGTGGCGGGGGCGTGCATCGTCACGGACCCCGCGGACGCGGAGCCCGACGAGTGCGACGACAACGAGCCGCGCGGGCGCGACCGCTTGGCGCGCTTTGCGGCGGCGGCGGCGGCGACGGGGGCGGTCGGGGCGCGGCTCGGGGTCTCGAGCGCGTCCGCGTCGTCCTCGTCGGTCGCGGCAGCCTCGGGCTCGGGCTCGTCAAGCTCGAACACGGGTTTCGGGACACGCACCGTCGACCGGTGCGTCCCGTTACCGCCGCGGTCCATGGGCGTCGGCGGGATCTCGCGGTGGCCGGGGGTGTAGAAGTGGGGCTACGATGGCGGTCAGATGGAGCGGGTGTCGCGGGAACGTGTGAGAGAGGGCGACGTACCCGTTGCGAGGGCGGGAGGTGGTGACCGTGCAGGGCGCCAAGGGCCTTGGACTTGCTGCCAAAGTAGGCGCCGGGGCTCTTGAATGGCAGGTTGGCCGGGTCCGGGTGGTGGTTCATCGGGCTGGCCGACGCGAGTTCTGAACAGGTCCAAAATCAGCGAGTGGCCTCAGGGGTGCAGCAGAAGAGCGTACCGTGAATGGTCTCGAGACTGTCGTCAATGTGGAACGAAAAGTTCGGGTCGACAGGCGGCCCGCCATCATCTTCATCATCCTCGTCGTCGTCGTCGTCGAACATGCGCGATATCGGAGACGCCTCGCGGCGCGCGACCTCGACCTCGGGCGACTCCACAGCCGGCGCACCCGCCGCCGCCGCTGTGACGGTCGAGTCGTTTGACCGTCGCAACTCGCGCAGACTGTGCCACGGCGACCGCGGCAGCGGGTCGGGCGACGACGGCGGATCAGCGGCGGCGCCGGCAGCAGCGGTTCCCGAAGAGGACCGCGAGCCGAGCGATTGGCCGATGGTCTGCCGGATCCGCAGGAGTTCCTCGAGGATGCGCGCCGACGTGTCCTCTTCGGGCGTCGGTTCCGCCACGGCTGCAGGCGCAGGGGCGGGGGAAGTAAGCGGCACCGGTTCGTGCACGGAGCGGGTGCCGGACGTCGGCGGCGGGCTCATGTGCGCGTCGGCGAGGCGTGGGCGCTGCGGCGAAGGTTCTGGCTCGGCGGACGGCGCGAGGAGCGCGGCGAGACTGTCGGCCGTGGTGGCGGCCGAAGCATTTGCCGGACCGCCGCCCTCGTCGTCGCTGTCAAGGGCAATGTAGTCGGGCGTGCTCGCCGAGACACGGCGCGCGGGCGGCGCTTCATCCCGTGGCGAGGAAGCAGCGGGTTCCTGCGCCGGCAGGTCCGCTACGCTTACATCCGCGTCGGTGACGGGCGGGAGCAAGCTGTGCACACTCGGCCCGTCGCTCGCGGCACGGCGTGGCGGGACGAGGTCAGCGTAGCGCATGAACCCGCTGGTCGACGACGCCATCGACGATCCCGAGTCGAGCGTGCCGAGGCCGAGCCCCGTGATGTCGACGTGGTCGTAGGCGCGGCCGCCGGCGCTCACGCTGCTGCGGGCGGACCGGCGGGCGTAGTTCTCGTCGGGGTCGATGGGCGAGTACGGCAGCGTCATGGCGAGGCGCGACTCGCGGCGGTGGAAGGTGCCCGTCGACGAGGTCGTTGATGCATGAGGGCCCGGTGGCGGTGCCGATGAGGGGTCCCGCGGGACCGGCGGGCCGTAGTGCGGCCACTTGGGGCCTGACATGAGCTTTACGTTGCGTTGGTTTCGTGGTCTTTGGCGGAGACGAAGGGGTGGTCGGCGGCCGATGAGCGAGGAAGGAGGAGGGGAGCAGCCCCAGAGCAGCCCCCTGAACCGGCGCACGTGGCCCACTTCAGCCACGGCCGATCGCGTCGCGTCGCGCTCCCCCGCGCTTTCACGACCCGCGTGCGTGGAGAGGGCCGCGACCGCCGGGTCCACGGCTGCTGCTGCTGCGCACGTCGCCGTCTCGTTGCCATCTCTCACATCGCACGGCCGCGCTCCTCGGCCCGCCCGCCTTCCCCCCTCTCTCCCCCTCCCCAAACCGCCCTCATCACCGCGCCGATCACAACCCATGGAACACTGCTGCACCCGCCTTCCCCGCTAAGCAGCCCCCACCAACCATGTCGCGCGACCGCACCCACGAGCTCGCCGTGCTGCGCGACCCGTCGCTCCACGCACCACCGCAGCCTGACGCGGCCGAGGTGCCCCTCCTGCTCGTGCCGAACGGCGACCTCGCGCCCGCGGCGGCCGGCGACGGCGGCAGCGGCAGCGGGCACTCGCCAGTGAGCCGCCACCGCGGCGCGTCGTTCACCGCCCTCGCGAGCGAGCCCGACAGCAGCCCCGCCATGCCGAGCGTGCACACGCTGACCATGGACGCGCCGCCTTCGTCATCATCTTCGCGTCCGCCGGGATCCGCCGTCGCTGCCCTGCGCCGCGGAGAGTGGCCGTCCTCATCGCGCCCGCGCGCGGGGAGCGACGCGAGCGGCCGCGGGTCGCCCGCCATGGCGAGCACCAGCGGGCCGGGTCCGTCGCGGCTCGCGCACACGGCGTACCGCCCGCTGCCGAGCATCCCGTCGACGGCCGACCACGGCGGCGGCGACTACGGCGAGGGCGAGGGCGAGGACGAGGACGTGGTGATCCCGGAACCCATCACGGTGATCGAGTCGCCGCCCGCGGGCCGCGCTGCGTCGAGCGTGCGGGCGCCGCCCGGCGCGCCCGTGGTCCGGCCCGCGTCCATCATCGAGCCGCCAACGTACGATAACGATAACTATGTCACGCTCGCGGTCGGGTCGCTGGATGCCTGGCTCGTACGCGCTCCTGCCCACTCGACTCTCGCCACGCCGTGTACTGACCCGCTCCTCTTCTCAGCGCGACGTCGCCCGCCTCCAAGTCCAAGTCCGCCTGCTGCACCGGGACCTGCTCGAGCTCGACGCGGTGCAGCGGTCGTGCCTGACACTCGCGCACGGCGAGCCGTGGGTGCGCGCGCAGTCGCTCGCCGACGCGCTGCAGTCGCGCATTGCGGTGCTGCGGTCCAAGATCTCGGAGCTCGACCTGCTCAAGACCAACTTCACGCCGTCCGACCACCGCGCCGCGACCCAGCAGGAGAAGATGCTGCTCGGGTCCCTGCTCGACGCCACCAACCAGTTCCGCAACCTCCAGAACGCCCACGCGGATCGGACGCGGGACTTTTTTCAGCGGCAGCTGCGCATCGGTACGCTCGTTTGTGTGGTTCGATCGTTGCGTCGCTGAATTGTACGTGTGTAGCGAAACCCGACGCGTCCGCCGAGGAGGTCGAGTGGGCCATGTCCTCGGGCGCCGCGCCGACCATCTTCTCCGAGACCATCGTCAGCGAGGTACTACACACTCCCCACTCCCCACTCCCCCTCTCGACCCTCACTCACACCGCTTCCCTAGCGCGAGCGCCGCAACACGATCCGCAACCGCCACCGCGAGCTGCTGCACCTCGACAAGTCGATTCACGTACGCACCACCGCGCTTCCTTTCCCTCACCACGGCCACCGCGATGGCCACGCTGACCCCTCCCCTTCACTCCCGTCGTAGGACCTGACCGTCATGGCCAACGACCTCGCCCACTTTGTCGCCGCGCAGGACGAGCAGATCATGACCATTGCGCAGTTTGCCGAGGAGACGGCCGCGGGGATCGAGGCGGGCGCGCGCGACGTGGATTACGCGGTGGATTCTGCGCGCAAGGCGCGACGGGTACGCGTTTTCTTGTCGTTGCCGCGATGAAGCGAGATGCTGACGCGATGTTCCGACGAGTAGAAGAAGTGGATCCTCTTGTGCCTCGGCCTCGTCCTGGTCCTCGCCGTGGTCGGGCTGGTCCTGGGGATCACGCTGCCCAACATCTCCAAGGCCGTGCACCCGCTCGAGCCGTAGTGATCCCCCAAAAGTGTGTAACAAAATGGAGCTATAGTAATTGACGAAAACAGGAAGCAAACATCTAGGTCCACAGCTTGATACTCCCGTCGGCGCCCGACGAGATGATCCACGGCTGTGTTGGGTGCCACTGGAGGTTGAGTGCGCCGAGGGCGTCGACGGGCTGGTGCGCGCGCAGGATCTTGACGGGGACGATGAGCGGGTTGGTGAGCAGGTCGGCGTAGACCATGCCGTGGAAGACCTGGATGGTGCCGTCGTCGGACGCGGACGCGAAGAGCGGGAACTTTGGGTGGAACACGACCGACCGGAGCGCCTGCTTGTGGTACCGCAGCGTCTTGTACGGCATGGTGCCGAGCTCGAGGTCCCACCAGCACAGCCGGCGGTCGTACGACCCGATGATCACGTTCTCGCCCGCCGGGTGGATGTCCATGGACGAGATCCACTTGGCGCCCGACATGAGCTTCTTGAGCAGCGTCTGCTGCTGCAGGTCGTACACGCGCACGTACCGCTGCGTCGCAATGAACAGGTGCGGCCGCGTCGGGTGGAACTGCGCCGTGATCACCAGACCCTTGTTCTTCTTGAACGGCTGCTGCGTCTGCTTGCGCGACAGCTGGTGGATCTGCACCGCCCCGGCGCCCGCGTTGTGGGCCACCGACGCGAAATAGTCGCCCTTGCGGTGCCACGTCACCGACACCACGTCGCGCTGGTGGTGCACGACCCACATGGCGCCGTGCGCGGCGAGCTTCTTGGGCGGCTTCTGCCACTCGCACTTGGGCGCCATGGGGATCCCGTCGGCCGTGTTCTTGGCGGCGACGGGCGCCGCCTCGCCCTGCAGCAGCGTGAGCGTCTGCTGCGCCACCTTCTTGTCGGCCGTGATGCTCTCGGCGACCAGCGCGAGGTTGAGCAGGACCACGTCGGACCCGGTCGCGACGGCGGCGACGCTGAGCCCCTTGCTCGGGTTCCACGCCACGGTGGTGATGCCGTCGGCAAACTTCCACTTGTACAGGCACCGCGTGGTGGCCACCTCCCACAGACGCAGGGAGCCGTCGTCGGACCCGGACAGGAGGAACTGGCCCGAGGGCGACAGCGAGAAGGACCGGACGCGCGACTCGTGGCCGCGGAACACGAGCGAGAGCGAGGTCGGGAACGGCTCGAGGTCCTTGGGGTCGGGCAGCTTCGGGATGAGCGACTCCGGGTCCACGTCGACGCGGGTCTTGCGCACACGCGGGCACAGGTACAGGTCGAGGCACCGCTCGAACCGGTCGTGGATGAACCGGGTGTAGGCGGGCACCTTGCGCAGCGAGTCGAACTTCTGCGGGATGAAGTCGAGCTTGCGGTCCTCGGGGTCGGCCTCGAGCCACTCCTTCTTCTCCTCCTCGGTGAACAGGTACTCGGCGGGCGGGTTGTACGACTCGACGTTGCCGGGGAGCTTGGCCTTGGGCGCGGGCAGGTGCATCGGGTGCGTGTTGGGCAGCGCGTCGTCGGCGCCCCACACGTCAAAGAACTTGGGCGCCTCGGACTGCGGCTTGCGCGGCACGATCCACCCGTTGCGGATCGCGCGCACAATCTTCATCACCTTCTTGTGCTCCCACTTGGAGGGAACGAAGCGGCGCTTGGGCTCAGGCGCACCCGACAGCGGCGTGACCATGGTCTGCGACGTGAACCACTCGACCGTGTCCTGGTACGGGTTGAAGCCCTCGGCCGCGTAGTCGGCCGACTGCAGCTTGTGGATGATCTGCAGCTCCTCCTCGGTCAGCTCCACGTCCTTTTGGTCCACCCTGTCGTGGATCGACGTCCAGAACGTCGGGTCGTCCATCTTGCTCAGGAACTTGTCGAGCTCGTCGCTCGTCGCCGGCTTGAGGATCTTCTTGCCCTCGAGGTCGTAACCGATGTGCGGGTAGTCGTTGTACCACTCCATGGGCACGTTGCCGACCGTGTTCTCGTGGTCCTATTCATGGGGTCGAACGGGTTAGTATTCTGCGAATGCCGGTGTGTCGGTGACGGCGCGAGCAAGCGCGGTGCAGCGTACCTCGGCATCCGAGTCGTCGCTGTCCGTCTCGGGCACAATCTCGGGGCGCATCAGCCGCTTGGGCGCCGCGTCCTCATCGTCCGAGAGCGAGCCGCCCCATGGGATCCCGTTGTCGTCCGACATCTCGGCGTCGTCCTCCTCCTCGTCCGACACGCCGGCCGCGGCGTTGCTGGCCTTGACCTCGTCGATGAGCGCCTGGCGGTGCGCGGCGAGGCGGCCGAGCATCTCGGCCGAGACCTCGCGGTCGTCGTCGCCGAGCACCACGTCGTCCTCGTCATCCTCGGCGCCGTCGTCGTTGTCCTCGTAGTCACCGTCCGAGTCGCTCTCGGCGTTGATCTCGGCGTCCAGGAACTCGTCGTCGCTGCCGTCGTCGTCGCTCAGATCGGCATCGACGATGGTGCCCTTGGCGGCGGCCGCGGCCGCGGGCTTGCCGGCGGCGGTGCCGCGCCGCGAGGGCGCAGGGGCGGCAGCGGCAGCAGCGGGAGCGGCGGTGACCGCGTCGTCGTCGCGCTGGCGGCGCTTTCCGAGCTTTGGCATGGTGTGGTGGTGGCGTGACGGGTGATCCGTTTACGTCTGCGTTGTTGGTGATGGCAGCAGGCCGCTCGTGGCGTCGCGGCTGCGCGGGGTGCCGGGATCGCGAGGGGAAGGGAAAGCAGTGGATTTGAGTCAGCTGATGCGGCGTGACCCGTCGCTAGGTCGGGCTGCGTGTCTCCCGCCGCACGTGATGCTTCCGCGCCGACGCGTCGCGACGCGTTCCGCCCGCCTTCGGCCGCCCGGCCTGCCTCCTGAGCGGCGGGTTAGGCATCGCAGAGCTCCACCAGCAGCGAGGAGAGGACCCTGCGAGACCCTGACCCCACCACCATGCCCACTGCAACGGAACCCGCGCCGACCGCCACCGCTGCGTCGCCGACCCTCAAGGTCGCGGCCACGCCCGAGAATGCATGTCATGGCCATGGACTCTGATGAACGAAGCAGGGGATGAGACGCTGACCCGCGCGCGCGTACCCGTAGTACTTTGCGGCCGTGGCCAAGGGCGACACGGCGCTGGTGCGCGAGCTGCTGGCGCACAACCGCGAGCTCGCCAAGGCCAAGCAGCGCGGCGACTACAAGTACCCCAAGGACATGGAGCTCGAGGCCCTCAAGTTCCTCGGCGGGTACATTGGTATGGGTGCCCGGCGAGCGTTCGGTCCCGCGCGAATTGCTGACGAGGTGGTGAGTGTAGGGTCGATGACCGGGCTGCACCTCGCGATCCTCCTGGGGCTCGACGCTGTGGCACGCGATATCATCGACTCCTCGTTCCAGGAGGACCTCGACGAGAAGTTTGGCGTACGTGCGCTCGCTTCGGTCGCTCGCGCTTCGTGACTGACGACGCGTCGGCGGGATGTAGGGAAACAACACGGGTACCTCTCGTCGCCGCTCACTGAGAGTGTGCGGGCGCGAACTGACGCGAGTGCCGTGTAGCGCTCCACCTCGCTGCGTTCCTCGGCGCGCGGGATCTCGTCAAGGTGCTGCTCCAGCGCGGCGCCGACCGGTACGCGCGAACCGCTCGTCACCCGCCTGCGCTCGCCCGCTCACGCCCTCGACCCGCTCAACAGGACCATCAAGAACAGCAAGAACCTGAGACCCATCGACGTGGTCGACGACCACGAGATGCAGGAGATCTTCACGCTGTCTCCAACGACGGACTAGCCGCCCCCGTCGCCGTCGCCTCGCTCGTCGCCTTCGTCCAATACCCGTTCTCGCCCGCTCCCTCCGTCTCTCTCAATATGCGCGATACATTGCCACTTCCACACGCGAGCCCGCACTCACACCTGGACACCGAGCTCGGCCTGCACCCACGCGTCCGTAAGGTCCTCGGCGTCGAACAGCTCGAGCACCTTGCCCATGGACCCGATGGCGCGCGCCACGTCGTTGCGCGTCCCCGCGTACAGCATCTTCTGGTCGGGTCGCGCGCTACACCGCGGCAGGTTAGTCTCGCACGGCCCGAGCAAGCGCTGTCCGCCAACGTACTTTCCGGGCGTGTACTGGATCACGACGAGCGGGTACGACACGCGGCCGTCCTTGTGCGCTACCACGTACGACAGCATCACGTAGCGCGGCGCCGTTTCGGGCAGCGCGTCGGCCAGGTCCTCGAGCGACGCCAGGTCCTCAAGCGTCGTGTCGTGCTCGACCAGAAGCGACTGCATGTCGATCTTGACTGTACGAACGCAAAGTCAGGCGGGGGCTGGGCGGGAGCAAGGACGGCGCGCCGTACGGACGAGCGCCGCCATGGTCTTGGACCGGCGCAGGCGGAACTTCTTCAGCAGGTCGTTGATCTCGGCAGGAATCGTCGCTGACATGGTTGCAGTATGCAGGCCGAGTTACATGGGGGTTGGGGAGCGGAAGCCGAGAGCGGGCGTCGCGGCGAAGAATGCCGACGCGAGGAAGAGGCGCGGTTGCTGGCGCCACTCGTCGCTCTTCCCCTCCCCCGGACGAAACGATGCTGGACTACGGACTATGGAACTTGGATTAGACTGGATGCATTCGGCATGATGTGCTCTTGGCAAGCGGTGCAGGACGAGGGCGAGCGCGCCTAGGGGTCCCGAGTCGCGAGCGCTGAAGCGTGGACGGGGTCCTGCCCTGGGACTATGATCGGTTGAAGCAAACACGCGAGTCTATTACACAGCTCAGCACCCACAACCCTGCGCCTGACCAGCGCCGCTCCTGGCCCGCAAACACGTCCCGCCGCGCGCGGTCGAGTTGTCCGAAGGGCGTTGCCCGCGCGAGCGGCGCGGTCTTTTCACGGCGCCCGCGCAGGCGACGCCCAGCGACGCGCGACGCGAGCGGTTGTGGAGAATGAGCGGGATCGGGGCGGGCGACCATCGTTTCGGCGCGGCCGCGGTGATACTCGTCATTGACGTGAAGGGGTGATTCGGTTCGAGGCGACCGGATGAGCCTTGGCGACACCAGCGACTTCAATTCGAAGTGAAGACGATGCTCTACACGAAGAGCCGGCGATATCAATGGCTGCAAGGGTGGAGCTCGGTAGAGTGAAGCTGCGCACTGGAAGGTGAGCCGTCGCACCCGCATGAGTGTCCAGCTCTCGCAAGGATCAGGTCTACACCAGCGGACTCGGTGTGAGCGAGCGGGGTGCCATCGAGATGAGAGATACGCACGCAGCACGAGAATTTAATCCTTGACCAGCCGGACGCAACGCTTTGAGACCATACATGACGATGATGAGGGGGCGGGGAAGCGTCAGCAACTCATTCACCTTGCCCAGCGCCTTAGCGACAGCAAGAGCGAGTCCATTTGCGTGCGTCTGGGCACCCATTACGTCAGCAACGGTCCAGCGCGCGCATGCGGGTCGACACTCGACCCAGCATAGAATCATATTGTAGAACCAAGGCGACCGTACCCAATCGACAGCGACATTCATCACTCACGAGGGTTCGACCAAGACAAGGTGGCGACGAAATACGCTCTTCGCAAAGTGGCGGGGTCGGTTTCCACGTTTCGCTTGGTCAGCAAGGGATGTTTATCTCAGCGATTGTTGGACACGTTAGGCAGTGCGACGACGGACGAGCGACGGAAAGATCCAAGCGAAGTGCCGCGCAGCAGTCGCAGGTGTAGCGGTTGTCAATGAGGTGTGGGATGGCTATTGTCGCTCGGCGGCCTCGCAGGCCAGGACCAGCCGGGCGTCAGGGCCCACGGCGGTGGGCGCAGAAATGCATCAAGTTACGTGGCAACAGGAGGAGAGATGACGGTAGGATGAAGAGCGGGAAGGAGGGGGCGAGCAGCGGGCACAAAGTCGTGCCCGCGACGTGGGCCGCCAACCTCATGACTCACGGCCCCGACGCGCTCGTCGCTGGCCTCCAAGCCAACTACGCTGGGCACATTGATCGTTCTCGAATTGGTCTCGAGGGCTGCCCGAGAACACGCTGAAGCGGCAGTCGCCCAGCGTCGCGTCGCGTCGCGAAGCGTACCCATTTGCTGCACGCACGAAGGAATAACACTCGAGGCTTATAATAATTAATCTCGAGGTTATTCTAACTTATTTTACGCGTCCACACTTGAATAATAATTAGCGGTACATCGGGGTAGCGAAAGAGTCATTCGCGAGTGAGCCAAGGGGACCTGTCACTCCTATCGGCCCTCGCGCAGCTGAGCGTTCGCACGTCGCTCGGGCCATATCGCTGCCGCGGAGCCCGCGCTCCATCCCCGCTCTCCCCATCGTGCCGGCATCATCAGCCGTGTATTACCACTCTCTGCAACGAATCACGCAACGCACCGTGCACCATGAGCGTGCAGGAATTCGACAAGATCTTCTACACGGCCGATCCCGGCGTCGCCCCGGTATGCACGGCCGCCCAGGCGCACCCCCGTCGGGAGCGCGCGAGTGCATATACTGACGGCCCGATCGCCACCGCCGCTCCGTCCGATCGCCACCGCCGCGCCGTCGCATCACCGGACCACACGTGTAGACCGAGGGCCGCCTGCGGTTCGCGCAGCAGGGTCTCGGGTGGAAGTCGAGCAACGGAAACCTCGTGACGGCCAAGGCCGACGACCTGAAGCGCTTCTACTGGCTGCGGTCGGCGCGGCACTACCAGCTGCGCGTCGTGCTCAAGGACGGCACCACGCTCAAGTTCGACAACTTTGACCGCGACCTGCACGAGCGCGTGCGCGACGCGGTGCGCATCACCTACTCCATGTCGCTCGACGCGCTCGAGACCAGCGTGCGCGGGTGGAACTGGGGCACGGCCGAGGTCGAGCCGCACCAGCTCGTGTTTCGGTCCACGGGCCGCATGCTGTTCGAGCTGCCCTTCTCCGAGATCGCCAACGTCAACTCGAGCAAGAACGAGGTCGCCATCGAGTTTGCCGCCGGCGACCTCCCGCGCAACGCCCAGGTCGACCAGCTCGTCGAGTGCCGCATGCACGTCCCCGGCCTCGCACCGTCCGAGAACGACGACGGCGTCGACGTCGAGGGCGACGAGTCGGCCGACGGCGCCAACAACCAGACCGCCGCCGACTACCTGTGCGACGTGATCAAGTCCAAGGCCGACCTCGGTGTCGAAAAGTCGGACACGATCGTCTCGTTCAAGGAGCTGCCCTTCCTCACGCCCCGCGGCCGCTATGACGTCGAGATGTTCAAGGACTTTTTGCGCCTGCGCGGCAAGTCGTACGACTACAAGATCAAGTACACGTCCATCACCAAGCTGTTCATGCTGCCCAAGCCCGACGACATGCACGTCGTGTTCGTCATCGGCCTCGACCCGCCGCTACGTCAGGGCCAGACCCGGTACCCGTTCCTGGTCCTGCAGTTTGTCCGCGACGACGAGCTCGTCACCGAGGTCAACATGGACGAGCAGACGCTGCAGCGCGAGTACCCGGACGTGCTGCAGAAGCACTACGACGCGCCGACGTACGAGGTGGTGTCGGCCATCTTCCGCGGGCTCACGGGCCGCAAGGTGACGATCCCCGGCCAGTTCCGGTCGTCGTCGGGCGCGTACGGCATCAAGTGCTCGCTCAAGGCCAACGAGGGGTACCTGTACCCGCTTGAGAAGTCGCTCCTGTTCATCCCCAAGCCCGCCACCTACATGGCCTACTCGGACATTGCCCACGTCACCTTCTCGCGAGTCTCGGGCGGGTCGTCGCGCACCATCGACGTGGTCTTCACCCTGCGCGGCAACACGGACGTGCCCCTCAGCAACATCCCGCGCGAGGAGTACACGCTGCTCGGCGAGCACCTCCGCGCCCGCGGCATCAAGGTCAAGAACGAGCTCGTCGAGGACGCGGCCCGCCTCCCGTACCTCGACGACGACGAGGACGAGGACGACGAGGTCGCCGCCGACGCCGGCACCTCGTCCCGCCGCCGCGCCGCCCGCGGCCGCGGCGCCGCGGGCACCATGGTCGACGACCAGGACGACGAGGACGAGGAGTCCCCCGACGAGGACTTTGTTGGCGAGTCCGAGTCCGACCCCGAGGAGGAGTTTGACTCGGACTACGCCAGCGACGGCGGCAGCGACGCCGACGACGGCGAGGGCATCGTCACCAAGTCGTCCAAGTCCGCACCACCCAAGCGCGCCGCGCCTGGCGGCGACAAGGCTGGGCCCGCCCGCAAGAAGTCGCGCAAGAACGACGGCGGCGGCGAGAGCGACTGAGCGGTCGTGGGTTTTCTAGTTGGTTTGGTATACATACAAATATTCATGGACGCGAATCGTATTGCCGCTTGCGACCAAAGCGCGACGCGGCGAGCTCGCGGGGCTATTCTCGCAGCCGATCTCGCAGCGAAATCACCGCTCATTCCTCCGCTCGGCCGCCCGCTCGGAAAAAATGCCAAGCACCGCTCCACCGCTCGCGCGCTTCCCGCTCACCTCACGTTCACCTCCCTCGTCGCTCAGCTCCCGCAGAAAATTAATACATGTAAACGCAGCTCTATGCAAAGTAAATGTCTCGACCCGACCCTGTTGGCACTCCCTCAGCACCTCGATCGAAGGTCGCCCTCCGCTCGTGCGGGCGCCAGCCGCGCGGCGACGGTCCCAATCTACGACGGGGGCGCCTACGACGGGGGCGCCTACGCATGGATGGGGATAATGTCGGGTGAAGGGGAACGTGCGCGGGAGTAGTTGATCTTCGTCGGGGGCCCGCGCTCGCGGCCGAGAGAATGTCAGGCGATGCGGCGCGCTTAGGCGTGACGATGCGCTCGCGTACGAAGACCACACCGGGCGTCACCGCGCGCTCACAGACGAAGGTGATGCCCTCGTCGTCGCTTGACTCGTCCGCGTCGTCGACGGCCGCGGCCTCGCGCGCAGGCGGGTCGTTCGGCTGCGACGCGACCGCTGCGCGTCGTCACGCTGGGCCAGACTCGTCCGCGTCGTTGACCGCAGCGGCCTCGCGCGCAGCAGTCGCCGCCCAACGACGCGACCGCTGCGCGTCGCCACGCTGGGCCAGCGGCAGCGCGCCTCAAACGCCGTACAGGCCCGCGTGTTGCTTTATGCTTCTGAGGCCGTGTGCGATCTCGGTCTTGTTGTAGATGAGGAAGAAGAACTGGTCCAGCGCGGTGAAGATTGTGTTCTCGCCCGCGTGCTCAGACACGGCCCCCAAACAGCGACGAGCCGAGGCGGGCTCGCCAAACTCTTCGCCATCAAGCAGATCGACATCACGACCATCGCCGTCGTTGAGGCCTGGAAGCGGGCGGAACCTACGCCGCGTTAACGCGTAGTCGCTTGAGGGGGCGGTATCTGTGGTTCGTTCGCCGCTGGCGCGACTCAGCGACGCGAGAGTGCGTGCGTTGTTAAACGAGAGCGAACGGTACAACGAGCTCGTCGTCGTCAAGGTACACGACGCGAAACGCGAATGTAAGCCGCGCTGAGGCTGACGCGAGGAGGAAGCGTGAGATCGCGCCGTTCGGAGTAAGTGCGGGCGAAGTTGAGCCCGCAGGCGGCCTCGGCTCGAAGCACGTCAGTTGCGTAACAAACTTGGCCTCACTGTCAACGGCGACCCATGAGCCGGCGTGGATGCGCGCGTCTTGGCTGTTCGGGTCAACCGCGAAGCGAGGCAGTGGCAAAGCCGCGGGAGGAACGTAGCGCCGATCAGAGGCAGCGGAGGACACTGTGGAAGCGACAAGTTATGTTACGGCTGCCCCCAAGCCAGTGTTCTGCTCCGAGGGCGGAGGGTGGCCGCGACAAACAAGGAGAGCCGGCGAAGTCAGCGGCTCAGCGGTGTGGGGGGCGAGGGCCCGCTTAGGCGCCTGTCGTAAATATGCGATGCATGGTTTCAAATCGATTTATTGACACGTTGCTGGGGGAGAGAGAACACGCCAGCACTTGGGCTTTGGCGGAGGAGAGCGGCCGCGACGCGTCGCCGGCAGCGGGGTGAGGTGGAAATCAAGCCCACGTGAGTGCGAGATCAGCTGCGAGGTGGGCCCACC
Source organism: Blastocladiella emersonii ATCC 22665 (assembly GCA_025594325.1). NCBI lineage: Eukaryota > Fungi > Blastocladiomycota > Blastocladiomycetes > Blastocladiales > Blastocladiaceae > Blastocladiella > Blastocladiella emersonii. The sequence continues at coordinate 1,124,031 of JANHCV010000010.1, read as the reverse complement.
CGGCGCATTTTGGCTGCAAACGACAATATCGGCCTGTGCGCCGGCACTGCGCGTCAGCACTGCCCGTCGAATCCTGAGACCTTGCCAGGCAACTGTCGGGAAGCTGGTAGACGCGTCAGGCCCGTCAGGCGCGAGACATTCTCGCTTGAGACGCGACGAGAAATCATGTGAGCGCAGGTGAAGCGACCTTCCGGCGAGGTGGCGCTCGAAGCCGCTCGAAGGACGCTCTCAACCTCCTGAATGCCAATCCCATGAACCAAGCCCTCGTGGCACCATGCAACTATTGCACTCCATGCAAAGACCTAAACTTGCCATCGCCGCGCCCGAGCTCGTCGACCGGATCCTCGTCAAGGCCGTGGGCCTTCACGACCTCGACGAGGCGGGCTTTGATCTTCGCTTACTTGCACCCTATCTGCGAGTTGCTTCCCGTGCACGTATCCCCGGCGTTTACGAGGCCGTGAACCAATTCGTCTTGGCCGTGTCCGTGGACGACGCGAGCGCCACCAATCGAGTCGAGCTCCTGCGCTACCGTCTTTGCCTATATGCTCCCCATGGAGTACACTAGATCCGCTTTGCGTCACGCGATAAACAAACGCCACTACGACTCTTGAATTCTGGCGTGACTCTGGTCTGCACCTCAAGTACCGTCGCGTTACCGCAACGGCTGCTGTCCTCCTGGGTGTTCCGGAGATACTTCCCGTTGATTTGGAGGCGGCGGCGGCTCAAGCGGACGAACGTGGTCAGCATGTGGAAGCCCGTCAGTACCGCGAGTTTGGTCGCACCGGAGTCGTGGTCGGTACCAAGATTACATCTGGCGACGCCAAGTGCGCGCAAGCTTACAACGACGTCGTGAACGGAGCGACTGATAATTCCATTTCTCGCTCCCGTATCTCGGCTGACAGCGTCCGCGAGCTCAACCGTGCGCTTGCGATTCCTAACCGATCGGTCGCCTCGTTGGCCCTGCACGTCGTGGACCTTGACTTTCCTCGACTCCAGGCAATCGATCTTCCACCCTCCCTCAAATCGCTTCTCCTCAATGCGAACCGGATCACGCACCGCTGCAAGCCTGGTACCACTCTTGGACTCCAGGACAAGCTTGCATCTCTCAACCTTTCATCCCTTACGATTAAAACGGAGAATTTTTTGGGCTCTCACTTTGCCATCATTTTCGAACACCTTCAAGTATTGTCGTTTTGATACGGTGGCCTTGACGCCTCTCGCACGCGGGCTTCCTCAGCACCTTGTTATGCTTGCGTTGACACACTGCAAGCTTGATGACGACGGTGCCGCGGCTATTTCGCGTGGGTTCCCGCATGGCCTCGAGATCCTCAATCTCAGCCATCACGACATCGGTACTCATGGAGCCATGGCTATCGGTGAGCGCCTTCCTCGGGGTTTGAGGGTGCTGGACCTCAGTTTCAACTCCAAAATCGGATTCACTGGGCTTCACGTCGTTCTCCAACATCTTACCGACTCGGTCGAGCTCCTCGACCTTCAGGGGTTCCAAACGAATAACGTTCTTGCACTTCTTGCTTTGGCGAGCGTCCCGCAGCCATCGCTCAAGTCGCTCGCGATCGGAAACCGTGACCGTGTTCCGGATCGAGTCGAGCACGCGTCTGCGCCCAAGCTGGCGTTCTTGGCGAATGGGGCTCCACTGCCAGTCGAGCACGCATTCCCGATACTTGAACGGCTGGATCTGTCCAAGTTCTCGCTTGGACCAAGCACTGACGCACTGCTGCTACTGGAACGCCTTGTTGGCCCTAAACTGCGGCACATCAATCTCAGCTACACTAGCATTGACGACGACTGCGTTGCAAAGCTGCTCGACTTCGCGTCCCTTGAGCTAGAGGCGGTTGTATTGAATGGCTGCGGTATTACAGACACATCAGCAAGCCTTCTCGCGGCTCGCCTGCCGCAGTCGGTGACGGTGCTTTGTGTCAAGGAGAACAATTTTAGCGACGCTGGCTTTATGCTTCTCATGCAGCTCTGGCTCGCACGTCACGAATCGTTGACGGTCGAGCTTTCCAAGGAGTACTTGAGCCAGGATTTGGCCACACTCTTCGAGTATTACTCGAGCAAGTTACCTCATACCTTCGCCCTCTCTTGATCGGACGTTTTCTTTTGTTTGTCTAGCTGTATCTTTGTTACCACCTTCTTCTTCTGTTACCACCTTCTTCTTCTGTTACCACCTTCTTCTTCAAATACAATACCTATTGCACGTCCCAAACACTCGCTCGCCAAGGCCTATCGCTCGGCCTTGCTTATCGTTTTACCTGAACTTTGCCCAGCGCCGGCTTGCAACTGCGACGAGACGCGGGAACGAGTTGATTCATCGAATGCCACATAAATCGTCAGTTAGCATCGAAAACCATGTTCACACCGCAAGCTGTGAAGCAAGCACCCGTTGCACCGCCCACGTCTCCGCCCAACCAACCAAAGCTTTCCAGGGAACATCGCCGGTTTCTGTCTCGGGCCACCAGTGGGGCCCAGGACGTCTGCCACTGCCTTGGCCCAGGTTGGAAGACGTGCAATCACGAGACTTGGGATGGGAGCAAGCAAGCAGGAATGGCTACGTTGAGCTTAAGAGAGGCGGTGGGATGCGGGAGGTGCTGCAATTTAAATAGGCCTCTTGAGGCTGGAGTACGAGCGCAGTGCATTCAGCCAGCCGGTCAACTTTTGAAAGGTAGAATCAAGTGACGGTCTCGCGCGGCTCATAACCACGCTCATGAATTTCTGTCGCGCCCTATGTACTGCGCACTCAAGCAGAATTTCACGGGCCGCAGTTCATGTGGGGTGCTCGTGTAATTCTTGGTGGCCATCGTGCTGCAGCACTTGGGAAACTGCGGCAGCGAGCAGCGCTTGCGGGCCGGCCTCATGGTGGCCGTGACACGTCACCTTTCATGGAGAATGATTTTAAGGCGTATACAGCCCCTAAGACGTAACGTTTCCGTCGCTCCCGGCATCGCCGTTCTCGGCGATGGACGCGTTTCGATATCATGTGACTCTCGCGTGTGTGACGCAAGCTGTCTCTCGGTTGCTTTCGCTCACCGACGGTTGCTTCTCCTGACCCTCGCCATCCCAATGCAAGCCAATGAATAAACGAACGACCGTAGGACTTGATGCAAAACGTTAGACCACACTCGATGCACCGTCTCTCGCTCTCAGTCCCCGAGCTCGTGGACCAAATCCTCGCCGAGGCCGTGCGCCTCCACGTCCGCGATGATCCGAGAGTCCCTTTCTCTGCAATCGCACCTTATCTGCGGGTTTCTCCCCGGGCTCTCATTCCTGGTGCTTGCCGAGCCGTTCAAGAGCACGTCTTGACTATTCCCGTAGACGAGGCGAGCGGGGCTGGCCGCACCGATGTCTTGCGCTTCCGGGTCGCATTCGGGCTCTCCATAAAACACACCAAAGCCGCATTTGATCTCGCCGTGGAGCACCGGCACTACGACGTGCTCGAATTCTGGCGCGACTCGGGGCTTCCGCTCACGTACCGCTCCCTCCCGTATTGGGCTGGCATCCTCATGGGTTTGCCCGGCCAATACGCGGACGACTGGAATGCAGCCGCGAACGAGGCGGAACAGGCCGGCGATCTTGACCTGGCCCGCTTGTGTCGCCAGTTTGCCCAGACCGGTGTCGTCGTGGGCTCCAGGGTTGCAGCCGGCGATCTCGACTGCACAAACACGTACGAATTAGTTGCAAGTGGGGACCGCGAACTCACGTTCTTCGGCTCCCGCATTTCCATGGACGGTATTCGGGCCCTCAACCGGGCCATGTCGATTTTGGACCGTGACGTGACCTCGCTCGCCATGGGTGTTGTGGACTTGAGCTTTGATCAACTACAAGCCATCAAGTTTCCACCGTCACTTACATCCTTGGAACTATATGGCAATCGTATTGCGCATCGGTGCACTCCAAACGGCACGTTAAATTGGATTGACACGAGCAGTAGCGGCCCGGCGTACAGCGGGCTCAAGGGCGGCCCACGAGGCCGCGGGTCTTCACGTTGGAGTCCATGATGACTGGGGCATGGATATTCGAGCGCACGGTCCTCACCACCGCGGGCGCTAGTACCACGCAAGCAGCCATGTATTCACGAAGACAATCACGACGCGCGAGCCGTCCTCCGACCGTACCTCACCCTGTACCTCACCCGCCGCGCCCAACCGAACCCCGAGTCCCGCCCGCGCAGCTCCCGCCGCACGCCGCAACGTGTAAGCGTACCAAGGGCACCGCACGCGCGAGCGGCGCGGTCTTTTCACGGCGCGCGGGCGCGCGGTGCCCCAACGGCGCGCGGCGGGAGCAGGGGCGCGAGGTCGAGTGGCGGATGCGGGTTTGTTGGTTGGTGCCGCGTGTCAGGTTTAGCTAGGTACGTGCGAGTGAGAGAACACGCGATTGCGACAGCGGTCCGGTAAGCCGAGAGCGTCTTGATAAGTGATTGGTAGCAGCAGCATCGCAAGCGGATGTAAATGCTGCGGCTTGCAGTGAAGTGTGCGGTACCATTGCGCTGTGGCCTGTAGCCACAGCCAGTCCTTTGTGAGCCGCGAAGGTTGCGTGATGCGAGTGGAGCTGGGAATGCTGCGAAGATGCGGTCGAGCGCCCGAACGTGCCCTCGCCGAACTGTTGAGTAATACAGCCGAGGAGAGCAACGGATCGACGTCGAGCGCGGCTTCGCAATCGTACGGGCTGCGGCAGGTCAAGTCGCGCGCTGAGGTGGTGGTCGTGGGCATTCACTTCCACCGAACGAGGCCACAGTACGCTTGGCCGTCTGCGAGAGCCGCAATCAACAGCAGGCGCAATTCCAACGCGCAAACGGTGCCGTCCTGGAACACGAGCGTGGCGAGCGAGAGCGCGAGCTGGGCCGATGCACGGTGTGACCGGTTGCTGTGACGTTCATGGATGCGATGTTTGAACAGCTGCAAGTTCCTTTTCCAAGCATACACGTCCAACAAGCGTTCTATGGCAGCGGCTGTGCGCCGTGCAACGAATGCGCGGTACAGCCGACGCCGGTGCCGCCCCGCCACGAGATCGTCGAGTGCCACGCATTGCATGGATTCATTCGATGCATGGTCTCAGTCTAAGGTGCGTGCTGAGGGGCCAGCGGGAGAGAGGGCGGGCGGGCTTCGCGTCGCTGAAGAGAGTGGCGCCAGGGAGGCTGGTGGCGCGGGGATCGCGGGGTGACGGTCACGCCGACGGAATATTTTTGTGTTGCCGGCCGGCTGCGCTTCAGCGACCTCCATCGGCGACCTTGACCGCCCGAAAGCGCGCGCTACTCTGCCCGCAGCGTGCACCCACTCTCTGCAATGTAATACCCGGCCCCTCATGCATCTATACTGCCGCATCGCGCGCCCATCCAACAACCTCCCGAACTCACCGTGATGCGTGATGCGTGATGCCGCTCGCCCCTCGCCCTTTCCCTCGTAGCCCCACCCCAAGATGCGCGGCACCCTCCCGCTCCTGCGCTCCGTGTGGCGCGGCCCGTTCGTGACGCCGTTCCCGGACCTGCAGGCGGCGCTGAGCGGCGGCGCGGTGCGGACCGACCAGCGCAGCTGCGTGATCCTGCCGACGTTTGTCGGGGCGACGTTCCAGGTGCACAACGGCAAGGACTACGTCCAGGTGCAGGTGACCGAGGACATGGTCGGACACAAGCTCGGCGAGTTTGCTCCGTCCAAGAAGTGGGTCAAGTTCAAGGACTCGCAGAAGAAGAAGAAGTAAGTTTGATGGTATTGATTGGTTGTTGTTTATATATGTTCCTCTTGTTAGCAGCTGATGCACGGATGGATGGATGGATATTGATTGCGATATAGTGACACACACACAGATGAGCTACTCCTCGTCAGGCTCCGCTACCCGACCCGCGCCCGCTTGACCGGCTTCAACGGCGCCGGCCCCTGCGACGACGACAGCGGCGGCGCAAAGTATGCGGACCCCTCGCGCTTACCCTGCGCCGCTCCGCTGAGCCCGATCCGCAAACTGCCGCCGGTGCCCAGCGTACCGCGCGTGCGCGGCCGCGGCATCGCGGGCGGCTGCGGCGGGGCCTCGTTCTGCGCCGCCGACGCCGCAGGCTTGGACGCGGGCCGCGCGGGCGACCACCGGAACGGGTTGCGCGGTGCCGCGACGACGGGTGCTGCTGCTGGTGGTGGGACGGCCGCGGCGGGTGGTGGGGAAGGCGAGTCGACGTTGACCACGACCGCCGCCGCAGCCGTGGCGGGGCGTGGCCGAGGGGGCGATACGGGCGCCGGCTTGGGTGGTATCACGGCCGGCGGTAGTGGCGGCGGCGAGAGCGCGGGCGTGGGTAGCGTCGCGGCAGCACGCTCCTCCTCGCCCACAGCGGGCGCGACCTCGTCCTCAAACTCGGTGAACACGGCGATCTCGTCCGAGTACGCCTCGCCGTCGTCGCTGTAGTAGTCCTCGTCGTAGATCGGGTCCGAGCCCACGTCGAACACGTCCGGGTCCGACGCCGGGAACACGTCCATGACGGGCGAGACGATCGGGGGAAGCGCGGGTGCTGGTGCCGAGGGTGGGGCGGGTGTGAAGAACCGGCTCGTCTGCTGCTGCGCCGGCCCCGCCGTGGCGGGCACGCGCCACGCGGGCGCCCTGGCGGACCGCGGCTGCGGGTTGAACGACGACCGGGGCGCGTTGCTCGGCGGGCGGAGGAGGCGCGGCGGGGCCGACGGCGGGGACGAGACAGGCTCCTCCTCTTCCTCCTGCGCAGCCGAAAGACTGGACGCGAGCTCGAGCGTGGCGAGATCCGGTGTCGCGCTGGGTTCCACGTCCGGGTACGGGCGCAGGGTGACGGGGTCGAGGTCACCCGCGGCGATCGCGCGGGCGATCTCGGGGGCGCACCACGGGCCCAGGAACCGGATGTGGTCCGGGTGGGTGTCGGCGAGGCCGAGCTCGACGTAGTCCGAGTTGGCGTGCAGGCGCGCCGGGTGGGCGAGGTCGGGCCACGGGCGCAGCAGGACGAGTTCGCGGGTGCGCGGGCAGAAGACGCGCTGGTGGCGGAAGGTCAGGCGCGCGCGGAGCGCGTCCTTGGTGTAGCCGTCGGGGATGGATTGGGATTTGAATACCATGGACTTGATGCACCGCGAAAGGGTATCGGAGCGGTAGCCCGGCGACGCGGACGAGGCGGCGGGAGCGTGGCCGTGGTCATCCTCGGGGTCCGAGTCGTCGTGGTAGACGTACGGCTCGCCGGCGGACCGCTCGAGGTCGTGGTAGATGCCGCGGTCCCAGTCCCACTGGTCGCGCGAGCACACCGACGAAATGTACTTGTGAGCCTTGGCGAGCCCGACGCCGCGCGCCGACGACAGGTAGTCGCACCCGGACAGCACGCACCAGTCGACGAACCGCTGCAGCGGCCACCGGCGCAGGTCGTAGGGCTCGGCGACGGCGGACCGCACGGCGCGGCGCTCGAGCAGCTGGCACCCGCCGTCGTCCTCGAGCCGCATCAGCACGCGGCGCGACCCGAACACGAGCAGGTCCGAGTCCTCGGTGAGGATCGCGTCGACGAGCCCCGACCGCTCGAGGTACGCGAGCTGCGCGTCGGCCTCGTACGGCGCCACGAGGTACGCGACGCCGGCGGCGCGCAGCATGGCGACGAGCGCGCGGACCATGGTGGGCGTGACGCGGATGCACGCCTTGAAGTGCTTGTCGGCGGCGGCGGCGTCGCCCTGCGCCTCGAGCGCGTGCGCGCGCGCCAGGTTCTCGGCGCGGCGCTCGGCGCGCGACGCGTTGGTCCCGCGCTTGACGGGCAGCGGGGCGCCGTCGAGCACCACGTACGGCGTGACGCCGAGGTTTTGGAGGAGCGCCAGGCGGCGGCGCGCGTAGTTGAGGAAGCGCGACGTCGGCTCGCCCCGCGCGAGCTCGGCCGCGCACGCGTACGCGCCGCGGTGCAGCCACACGTGCCCGTCGACGCCCACCGTCTGCCCTTGGAACGCTGACAGGTGCGTCTTGCGCACCGCCGGCTCGAGCACGGGCAGCAGGCCGGTGATGCCCATTGCTCACTCGATGTGGTGGTGGTGTCTGTTCAGCGATGGCCATGGACCGTGGCCGGGTGGCGATGGCCGGGTGGCGGTGGCCGGGTGGCGGGGCACGCAGTGAGTCAAAGGGTTCCGAGCAGCGCAGCGCGGTGATTGGCGAGCGACGGCGGCCGCACCTCTCTCAGTTCTGCGCGGCGCTCTAGCTTGGTGCAACGTGGCGGTCGGGCGTTATAGGGGACACTCGTGGGCGTTGCGTGGCAAATTCTTGGCCCTCCAGCGTCGCGGCAGTCTGCATTCGATGGCATCGGCGAGGGGAGCGTCGCCGCGCGGCCGTGCGACCCGCAAAGCCGCTCGCTTCGCTGCACCGACCCGCGTGAGAGTGGCGCATCACGTGTGCCGCGCCGCCACGCTGGACACCGTGTCGTTGTCGCCGCGTCGCTTTCGCTCTCCCATCACACGACTGGCGGCGGAATGTAACTGAGACCTGGGCCATGGCATCCAATGCAACCCTCACCGCGCGAACGCGGACCCCGACGCCCGAGTCGGACCCGGCGGCCCGCCGCACCATGCCGGTCCCCGTCGCGACGGACCTGTGCCACCTGCGCGTGCACCTTCCGTCAGGCACCGTGCACCGCACCGCGGTCCCGCTCTCCGCGACGGCCGATGCGCTCCCGCCGCGCCTCGCCGCCGTCCTGTTCACACCCGCGGCGGGCCCGTCGTCGCTGCCGCCGCACGCCCTCGCGGCGCTCGCCCAGCGCACGCTGTGGCTGCTCCCCGACGGCTCGTCGCTCTCGCCCACCGCCTGGGCAGCCTACACGGCCGCCGCGCTCCGCGACCGATCCATGGTAGGGTGCGTCTCAAGCGCCGCCGCGTGATGCGGTCTCACCCGCGACTGACGAATAGGAGGTGGTGGTGTAGCCCGACTTGCCCATCTTTGCCTTCCCGCCCGCCGAGTACACTGCGGGTAACCGCTCGTCGTCGTCGGCCGCCACCTCGTCGCCGCGCGCGGGCACCCTGACCCCGCTCGCCATGTCGGGCCACCTGCCACCGCCACTCGCGGCCGGCTCATCCTCGCCCGGGTCCGTCCCGCTGCGCGTCGACACCCCCGTCGCCTTCAACCCCGCCATCCTGTTCCGCCGCGACAGCAGCAGCGGCACCAGCAGCGTCACCAGCGCGAGTGCGGGCCCGTCCGCGTCCTCGCTCGTCCTCGGCGATGGGCAACCCGCGGTTACCAGCCCCATCGACGTCGACGACGCCGAGAACTGGGACCGCCTCCGCGTCCAGGAACGCGCGTGGGCTACGCTCAGGCGCCGGTTCGACGCGCTCGTCGACAAGCTCCCGCCGCCCGACGAGCAGGCGCAGCTTGAGGCGCTCGTCGCGGGCGCGCGCGAGGACGGCGACCGGTACGCGCGTGATCTCGACCGGCTCGCAGCGTGGCCCGGAATACGCGGCGGCGGCGGCGGTGGGATGGATGTGCTCGGCGAGACGAGCACGGCGGTCGCGAGGTTTCGCGAGTGTATTGGTACGCCGTTCCTTCACTGAATTTGCGCCGCGAGAGACTCACCCTCGACCTCCTTGTAGAGCGCATGCACAACTACACCCGCCAACGCACCGCGCTCCTCGCCCCGCACGGCCCCTCCACCCCGCCACCCGAGCTCCCACACACCCGCGCCCAGCTCCGCGCCGCACCTGACCTAGACCTCCCCGCCGCCCTCGACACCAACACCACCGCCCTCGCGTCGCTCGCCGCCTCAGCCCACCGCCTCGCCCGCGCCATCCCCGCCGCCGCGCGCCTCGCCTCGCTCGTCCACGAGACCGCGTCGTTAGATCTCGCCAACGCGCGCGCTACCCTCGCCAGCCTCGCCTACCGCGCGCTCCCCGCGGCGCTCGCGTGGCTCGCCGAGCGGGACCGACGTGCCCAGTTCGACGCGTCCGTCGCGGCTGTCCGCGCCGCACTCGATGCCGCCGAGGCCGAGGAGCAAGCGCGGCGTGACGAGGTCGACAAGCAGATCGCGGCGTACCTTCCCGCGCAACTTGCTGCTGCGGACCCGCCGCCAACTCCTGGTGTGCTGGCGTGGGCGCGCGAGTACGTCGGTGACGCTGCTGCGACGGCGGCGGGGGTACAGGAGACGGACGTGGCGCGGGCCGCGCGCGCGGTGCTGCTCGCGCACGTCGATGCGGCTGACGCGGGGGTCGCAGACGTCCTCGCGCGCGTCGGCGACGCGGTCGCGCCGTGGATGCCGCCGCTGCCTGCGTCGCCGGTGCCGCGGGATGACGCGGGGTCGGAGGTGCTCGAGGTGCGGCGGGATGTGGTGACGCTCGGCAGCTCGATCGCGGAACAGCGCGAGCAAGCGCTGCTTGCCGAATCGGTCGCGGACGACGAGATGAGCGAGACGTGGATCCCGCCGCCATTGCCTCCCTCGCCGCTGCTCTCGCCCGACGCACCGCCAGTCGGCCCAGCTGCCGTTGTCGCCACGCTGTCGGATCCGGTCCCCCTGCACGACGCGCCGTTGACCGAGACGATTACCAGCCCCGCACCGCCACCACCAAATCCATCCACTTCTGCGCCCGTGTCCGAACCAGACCTCGACCTGCCCCTCGTCGAAGCCTACGACGAGCTCCTCGCCGCCGCGCTCGCCGAGCTGCGAAGACACCGCGGCGCTGCCGCCCACGACGCGCGCCTCGCTCGGCTCGCCTCGCCGACCCCCGCCGCGTCCGAGTCGAGCGAGTCGCTCGGCCACGGCGACGACGATGGAGAAGAGGAGGCGGCGGTGGATCCGGGCCAAGAACCCGACGTGCGATCGTGGCGTGAGTTTGCCGAGCGCTTGCAGCGGCCGCCGATGCAAGTCGGCGCGGCGAGGGAACGGTTTGTCGCGAGGGTGCGCGAGATTCGAGACGAGCTGGGGAGAAGAGGGTGAGATATATTACATGTAGACGGATCTGGTCGTTGCGAGAACAAGAGCGAAGGCGGAAGGGCGGCGACTGCGCGGGGGACGTGTCGCTGTCACCATGGCCATGGCCATGATGGCCGGTCGCGGCCCAAAGTTAAGTTAACTTGTATTGCGCGATCACCTTCGGATAACACTAATCTCCCACGGCTTGACCACATGTTAATTATTTACTGTGTACCAGCGCGGACCTGACAGCCATCACGGGCGACAAGAGTCACGGATCGAAGTACAACGGAGTCTTCTGCCGCCGCACGGCGAGCTGCAGGGCATCGTTGCCCGTCTCGCCGATCTCGCACTCGGATAGCTTGAGCTCCCTGAGCCCCCGCGAGATATAGCGAGCCATGATAAGGGCACCCGCATTCACATCAAGTGCGCTTGGAAGTTCAGTGTGTCCTAGAAGTGTAGGTAACCCCCTCGCCGCTCAGTGAGGTTCCCAGATGTGCGACGGCCCAAGTCTGCGGTTGGAAACGACTGGACCTCATATGTGCAAGCGCGCTGGGAGACTGGACGGGACATGTGGCGTGTCGCGTGTCCGGCCTGATGTTCCACAGGCTTTGTGCTGAGCTGTGTCTTACCCTACGTTTGAGCTTGTTGCGCACTTGCTTCTGCCGTTGGCATGACGGGCGCGAGAGGTATCGCGGTGCCGCAGTGGCTTCAGCGCGATCAGCCTTTCACGTGCACATGACCATCGCGTGTCTTCCTGACCACCCAACTGCCGGCGGGGTCGTATCAAGGAGCAAGGGAGGCTGCGGCAATCGAGAGCTCACAAGTTGGACATCCTCCTCAAGGTCTAGCATTAGTTTCAAGCACGACGCGCAACCTAAACGTTCAGCGCTGTCGTCGCTATCTCGCTCGCCGCCCGGCACCACTAATGCATCGCACTGACAACCCTGGCGCGCATTTGCTCACCCGCCCCACCGACACGTTCGAAATATCAACCCGCACGGCGCGATGTGGGTGTGAGATGAGCACCACTTCCAGCGAAGTTTCGCTAGCGTTGGAACCGCTCATCATTGCTGGCTTTCCCACCACCTCGCTTTAAACATACAGACTGACTCAATTGTACACTCCTTCATCATGCTTGGCAAAGAGTTGAGTGCCGACCAGCGGCGAGAGCTGACCTCGGCCGCGAGCCGTGAGCCAGTCGCGACCAAGCAGCGGCGCGTCACACCGACCATCACTCGGCAGGCACTTTTGCGACCCTTGCGCATGGTGAGAGCGCCGCAATGAGCATGAATACGCTCCCCACGCGATCACTCACATCCTCGTAAGCGGGCAGAGCCGTTCATTCGAGGCAGAAGCCGCGATTGCGCGCGAATGGCCGCGACGGCCGCGACGACCGCGGCTGGGCCACGGTGGTCGTTCGAGCGTCAACGGTGCCATAAGTCGCGCTCCCCTCCGGAGTTCCCTCTCGAGAGCCATGCACGCAGCGCATGGACATGCGCGAACATCTTCTCGGCGCGGTTTGTGTGAGGGAGCGAGCAGCGAAGGGCAAGAGCTGCAGGCTTGACCATCGCCGGACGGTTCACTCGCCCGTGGCGCAACGAGTCGCCCGAGCCGTGTCACTTTAAGGTTGTTGTACAAGCAGCGCGGAAACCGAGAGCTCTTTCCAAGCGGTGTGAACCAGCGACAATGTTAAGGACGCGGCTCGGGTACAGTGGGCAAGCAGAAAGAATCTCAGAGACGCTCAGAGCGAGAAAAGACAAGGATCGGTTTTCCAACAATTTTCACTTCATTGATTCCACTTGTTACAGAGGGAGGACAAGAAAGCAATAGGGAAGATGAAGGAGGCGAGCGCTTTAGGTGCGCGACCGCCGCTACCGAGGATACTAGTGAACCACGCCCAGCGGGAGGACGAGTGGTTTACTTGTGCTCAACAGCGACGACCTTGCCCAGCATGACGGCGGTGTTGCCGTCGAGGAAGGCAATGCGCGACAGACCCTCGCAGTTGCCGAAGGTGTCGACGACGAGGGGCTGGATGGGCTCGAAGACGACCTCAGCGGCCTCGTTGGCCTTGAGCGAGTGGGGGGACTCCATCTTCTTGCGACCGGTCTCCTTGCCGATCTTCCAGTTGATCTTGGTGATCTTGCAGGCCGAGCGACCGCAGCGGACGAAGCCGATGGGCGAGTAGCCGGGCTTGACCTCCGAGGGGATGTCGAGCGTCTGGATCTGGGCGGTGAACGACTTGACGGCCTTGAGGGTGGCGTCCTCCTTGTAGATCATGACGTCACCGACGCGGGGCATGTTGTTCTTGTCGAGACCCTTGATGTTCATGCCGACGTTGTCGCCAGTCTCGCCCTTCTCGACCTTCTTGTGGTGCATCTCGACCGTGAACACCTTACCAGCGCAGGGGGTGGCGGTGGTGTGGGTGGGCAGGAAGACGACATCCTTGTTGGGGGTGACGATACCCTGCTCGACGCGGCCGGCGAGGACATCTCCGACACCCTTGATCTTGTAGATGCCCGAGATGGGGACACGGAGGGGCGAGCCCGACTTGCGAGCGGGGAGCTCAGCGAAGTCGTTGAGGGCGTTGAGGAGGGTCACGATCTTGACCTTCTTGCCGTTGGGGTGCTTGACCTCCTGGCCAGCCCACCAGGTCATGTTGGTCGACTGCTTGAGCAGGTTGTCGCCCATCCAGCCCGAGATAGGGATGACGGGGACCGACTCCTCGACGAAGTCCTTCTTCCAGCCGGTCTTGATGAGCATGTCCTTCATCTCGGCCGAGATCTCGTCGTAGCGCTCCTTCTTGTAGGGACCAGCGGGGTCCGAGTCCATCTTGTTGACACCGACGACGAGCTGCTTGACACCGAGGAGGTTGAGCAGGCGAGCGTGCTGGCGGGTCTGGCCCTGGATCTCACCGGCCTTGTGGTCACCCTTCTGGATAGCCGTGGTGAAGTTACCGTCGGCGGGGACCATGAGGAGGGCGACATCGGCCTGGGCGGCACCCGAGATCATGTTCTTGATGAAGTCGCGGTGGCCGGGGGCGTCGATGATGGTGTAGTGCCACTTCTCGGTGAAGAACTCCTTGGTGGTGCAGGCGATGGTGACACCGCGAGCGCGCTCCTCCTTCTGGCGATCCATGTAGAAGGCGAAGGCGAACGACGACTTGCCGAGAGCATCGGCCTCAGCGCGGAGCTTCTCCATCTCACGCTCGGGGATACCTGGAGGACGGCGGGGAGGGAGATGGATAGTGAGTGCGAGTCCACCGTACGGGTGTGCGGGCGAGTGGGGCGAGGGACGCCGATCTGCCGCCCGAAGGCCTCGATGAATGCATGCATGCATGCACTCGGACGAGGTGCCGGGCGGCGGATCGGGACCGTCAAGGCCGATCGGTGCGCCGCGCGGGTCGAGTCGAGTCGAGTCGAGATGCGCGCGGGCAGCGACGGCGGCGGGGAGCGAGCGGCGAGGTGATGCGTACCGCCGAGCTCGAAGAGCAGGCGACCGGTGGTGGTCGACTTGCCGGAATCGACGTGGCCGCAGATGACGATCGAAAGATGGGGCTTGCCCTCAGACATGGTGAATTACTGCGCGGGGGTTACACTAGGTGGGTCCGGAGAGGCAGAAGGGAGTGCCGAGCACGGCACGGTTTTTGACGGCCGGCCAGCCCCGCCTGCTGGCGTCCGGCGTGTGCTGCTCACGTTGCCCCGCGATGAATGCGCCGACGAACGTGTGTTTGGGCCCAAATCGCCGCGCCAATCACCGCCGCCCGCTCGCGTGACCCCGTCGCTACGCGCCTCCCCTCTTCACCTCACCTCTGACTTGGCGATGGCTCACTTCGCCGCCTTGCCCGCTGGCCATCGCCGCCTTGCACGGCGCCCAGCGCGATGGACAGCGCACACACGAAACCCGGACCGGGGAATAAAATTCATGGATGGTTAAAATGCATGCGCGCCGTCTTCGTCGTGTGGCGCGTCGCGTCCGCGTCGCCGTCGCTACTTCCACGGCGCCTACGCGATCGACCGAGAAAGTCAGCTTCGTGCCCTCGCGCCATCGTGAGCGTGAGCGTGAACGTACCGGGATCGGAAAGATGACCCCGCGCTTGCGTGGCGACGCGCCGCCGGGAACCGGTCCCGCCGCCGCCGTCGTCGTCGTCGCCATGGGAGCCGGTGTCGCGCCGCGTTGCCTCGCCCCCGACGTCGCGGGCACCGCGAGCGGCTCGCCGAACACCGTCAAGTCGCTGACCCCGACACCCAGCACGGCCGCGCGCCACGCCTTGAGCGAGAACCGGTGCGACCGCCGCTTGCGCTTCGCCTCGGCCGCGCGCTTACGCTTCTTGGTGCGCATGCCCGCCGCGACACCCGCGGCCGCCGCGCCCGGGTCGCTGCCGCCCGTCAGGTCGAGGTTGGACCCGGACCCGGACCCGGACCCCGACGCGTCGACGGGCTCGGCGGGCTCGTCCTCGCCGTCCGACTCGGGCTCGGAGTCGGCAAAGTGGACCGCGGGAACGGGTTCGCGCACGCGGCGCGCGAGGACGACCATGCACACGCCGTTGGCGAGGTGCGGCGGATTGGGCGGGACGCGCAGGAACACGTCGCCGCGCGCTGCCGCGCCCGCGGTTTCGTCGCCGAACAGCATCCCGCTGTCGTGGCGGTCCATGGCCGCGGCCGCCGTCGGGTCCTCGTCGACCTCGCCGTCGAGCTCGGCTAGCGACACGAGCCGCCAGTCGCGCGTCGCGAGCTTGGACTCGAAGCACGCTGCGAGGACCAGCTCGTTCTCGTCGCGCCGGTCCGACCGCGTCAGGTACACGATGTACTTGGCCGACGGGACTACGAACCTGAAAGTTAGGCACGGCGAGGGTCGGTGAGAGTGAGGGGAGCGTACACTTCATGGCGTGCTGGACCGCCGCGACCTGGCCCTTGACGAGCGCCTCGACGTCGACCGCGTCCGCGGCGGGCACCGCCTGCCGCTCCTGCAGCATGTAGTGCTTGGCGTCGCGCACCGCCGCCAGCGAGTTGTCGGGCTCGACGACGATGATGTCGGGCCGCACCACTCTCTCGTCGTCGTCGCCGTCGGTCTCGGTCGCCGATGCCGCGAGCGGGTCGACGTGCATGAAGGGAACGTCGAGCACGCGGATCGTCGGCCCGCACTCGGCCGCGGCGCGCACCACGGACTCGGACGCGGGCGCCGCGAGGAGAAACTGCGCGGCCGCGTGGCCGTAGTCGTGGTATAGGAGCAGGCGCGTTTCTACACGTCGTCGCGTCGCGAGGGTGAGCGAGTGAGTGGGACCGGATCCCACACGAGAGAGACGTACCGCTACGCGCACGCGTGTCAAGGACGACGGGCGGCACCACCGACCCATCCTCCCTGCGCCGCGGCTGGACGCGCGGGAGGAGACTATCATGGACGAGCTGCACCGGCAACAAACTGACCGCGTCCTGGAGCACCGCAGCGCGCGTAGCAACGAGTGGCGACTCGAGGAGCTCGGGTACGAGCGGCGCGGGGACGTGCACCATATCGCTCTGCATCTCGTCCCACGCAACGGTGTCGGGTGCCCACCCGAGACACTCGGCGGCGGCCGCGTCGAAGACCCGCCGTGCCACGCGCACGCGGAACGTGACGGGGACCGCCTCGACCTCTTGGTCCGCGGTCCAGTCGACGAGCGTCGACAGCCGCTCGGCGTCGGTCGCGCCGTGCGCGCGCAGCTCGATGCGCACGCGCGCGTACGCCGCGTGCAGGCGCGTCTTGCGCTCGGCGAGCGCCGCGAGGATCCACCGGATCCGGTCGCCCGACTTGGATCTCGGGGTTGAGCGAGAGGAGGAGGGCGGGATGAGGATCGCGTCGGGCTCAAAGTGGCACGCCATGAACTGGAACAGGAGCACCTTGACGAGCGGCAGGTGCGCGACCAGGTCCGTGTGCGCGACGAGCAGGTCCGACGCTAGGATCATCTTGTCGAGGTGCGGCATATCTACGCCCGCGCGCGACGGGTCAGCTCATGCTACCACACGCGCCCAAGGTGTCGTCGTACACTTGACGACCGAGTAGACGAGGTTCACGACAGCCGGCGCAGGCGCGGGCCCGAGATCCGCGGTCGCGACGCGGCCCGGGTCGGCCGCCGTGATGCTGGCGAGGAACCGCGCCGCGGCCACGTAGTCGTCGTCGGCGAGCGCCTCGAACGACTTGAACAGCGCCTGGCTGCTCGTCAGGCCGGCGCTGCCGCTTACGCTGCCGCCGCCGGTCGACTTGGAGAGCGTCGCCATGGCGATCGCGGAAGGGCGGTGGTAGAGGGGGTGTTCCGTGGTCCAGCCGCGGAACAAATGGTTTACATGGGAACTGATGGTTGGTCGGTGAGCCAGGAATGCGGGAGCAGGGGAGGGGAGACTTGGGTCGGTGGCGGCGGAGGGCAGCACGCCATGGCGCGTCCGTGTGGCGAAGCGGGAGACGCGTCGCTTTCGTCACGCTGGCCCGTCTCCCGTTCCGGGACCCGCTCGCTCGAACTCTCACTCTCGCTGTAGCAAGCCAGTCAGGAAGAAAACGTATCGTATTGTTGTTGGGGGACGAGAATGAAGTTGGAAATAGGAGAGGCAGCAGCACGGGTACGCGTTGCGACGGCGACGATGGGAGCGACGACCAGCACTCGCTTAGTGGTGGATGGGCTTCTTCTTGAGGTGGATCGGGTCCTCGGTCTTGGGCGTGTCGGGGATGTGCTTGGACAGACCCTACACGCAGTCGAGAGTGGTTAGCGCAAGCGACCCGACGACGCGCAGTCCCAAGAAAAAACGCACCAGCTTGTTGAACACGCAGTCGTTGAGGGCGCGCTCCTCGGGGCGGCACTTGTTGAACTCGTGGTTGCCGTTGTCGAGGCAGGTCCAGTGCGCCTTGTACTCGGCGCCGCAGTTGGCCTTGAGCTTGGCGAGCAGGTCGAGCGTGCACCGGGTCACCTTGCGGCCCTCGGCCAGGCAGTGGCGCGGGTCCGCGTTCTCCTGCTTGCACAGCATGAAGTCCTCGTTGTACTCCTTGCAGAAGGCGCCCAGGAAGAAGGCCGCCGACGTGAGCGGCGCCGACGTCGCGCCCACCTCGGTGAACGGCGTCTCGGTCGCCACGTTGTACGTGCCGCGCGAGAAGATCGGGGTGTTGTCCGGGTTGCTCATGGTGATGTGGGTCGGCGGGCGGGAGTCTGCAACCGAGCCTACACGGACGGCGGCGGGCACATCAGCGGGGCGCGCTCGGTCGGGTGCGCGCGAGCGGGAGGGCCTCGTCATCCTGCCCAGAGGTCCATCGCGGTCCCGCGGTCGCGATAGCGCTCGCTCGGCGAGCGGTTCGCACGGCATCGGTCCGTCGGCATGCTTCACGACGACCCCACGGTGTCGCGCTGCCGCGAACGAGCACGCGGGCCGTCGGGAACTTGCTGCAGCCGTGTGAATCGATATCGCAAGCTGCAACAACGTCGAAGCGCCCGATCCCGATGCCGTGAGCGCGGTCCGCCACCGAGCGAGCTGTCCGCGTGCGAGTCCGTGTGTTCCATAGCGAGAGATTCATGGGCATGTGCGTGGCGAGGCGCTCCCGCTCGCCAGTGCGGCAAGCGTACGCGAGCAAAGGGCGAGGGTGACCGAGGGATCTCTGCGGCCGCCGCCGCCGCCGTCGTGGTCACCTCGCGATGCCCAGCCGCCGGCGAGGCAGAGCGACCGGAAACCGCATCAACTCGAGCATCACGTGAACTCAGATCGCCGCGCCCGCCGCCCCGCCTTTTCGCGCGCCGCGCCTCTTTGCATCGGCGTTCCCTCAAAACCCGCCCCCGCGCGCCATGTATGCTGCCCCAACCATGAAATGACTACATGCAACCCGCTGATGCAACCGGCAATGCTCTAGCCACCATCCATTATGTTCGGCCAGCAGCCGCGCCCCAAGCTCTCGGACCGCCAGTTCCGCTGGCTCACCGTCATCGTGTCGATCCCGATCTTCATCGTCTCGTCCAAGATCCTTATCGAGCGCACCTTCTTTGGCGCTCAGCAGCGGCCCCGTGGACCGCGCATCGAGGATATTGTCGACAAGAAGGTGTAAAATTCGGATAGATCTCGTGGAACCCATTCTGTCCGCCGATGCTTGTTCCGTCTCGGTTGAGAGGCCTGCCGTAGTGGGTGGGACGTTTACGCCTGACGGTGTCGGCGCGACCGCGTCGTCCTTGGACTTCTCACCGTCCCGAGTCGCGTCAGTCAGCTTGTCAGATTCCGTCGCGCGAGTGATACCTTGTTGCCGCGTCTCTTCAACGATACGCACGACTTTTCTCCACGCCTCGTGTTCGCTATCGTATCGCGGGCCCCGGGCCAGCTCGAACCTGTCGCGCGCCTACTCGAGCTGCAGTCATCGACGGGGGCGCGCGAGTCGCCGACCCGCAACAGCGATGCCTCTACGCACTCACTTGGCTCGGCCTCTCGCTGAGTGCGCGATTTGGAGGAGCCCAACGCGATGCGGAAGCATCTTTCGCCTGCTTCTTGCGCGCGCGCTTGAGACGGCCTTCGAGCAACTGAGCGACACGAATCCTCTCCCGCGTGCTGCTCGACATCGCAAGTGCCGTTTGGCCTGTTTCTGTCGGTCACGCGCGCGACGAGCAGGTCACCTCGCTCGCCGCCGAGCTTCGTGGGAAGCTCGCGGTGCACGGGCGCATCATCGTTTTGCCTGGCGAACGCCAGCCGCGTCGCTCGGCGCCCGCGTCGCTCGGCGCCCGCGTCGCTCGGCGCCCGCGTCGCTCGGCGCCCGCGTTCGCGGCGCGCGGCAAGCACACTGAGATCATTGATGCCGGCCACACCAGTGACGGCGAGGACTGGGAGCACGCTGGCGCCATCGCCGCGCGCGGCACAGCTTCCGCTCCCGCTCTTCTGCATGCATGAACGATTGTAAGCGACTCGTTCGGACCGCTCGCTCTAGCTGCAGCGACGGCAACCCAACGCGGCTTGACGCCAAGGGAGCCTGCTGCCTGCTCACGGTCACGCTGCCCTGGTTCGGCAGCAGCCGCCATGCCGCGCCGCCGGGCGCTGTCCCGATGTGCGGCTCGCATTGACCTTGCTCGTGACGGGTCCGCTTGCACGACTCGGCTACGGTTCGTTATGGATTGCTCGCGCGCGCGTGGTCATCGCGGTTCACGTGAAGCGGGCCGCTCCCTGCTCAGAAATATGGCCACCGCGCGTGCACCATCAACCTCGGCGGCAAGCAACCGGTCCAGCGAGGCGGGCAACACGGCCATGACCTTCCCGTCGGTCGCGAGCGGATACGGCGCGCCTGAGGCAGCGGACGGCGACGACCCGATGAGCGTCACGAACGGGGAGATCTCGGTACCGTCCACACAGCTCCTCTATGTGAGCAGGACTGTGACAGAGCGCCGAGCGCGCTATGCTCAATAACGCGCGGAGCTTTGATCGTTACTCGCTCAGTCAGCTTCTTTGCGAGTCGCGACTGCAATGCGAGTGCGTGTCGGGACTGAGGATCAAGCAACGGAAACGCTTCACACACATATGAGTAGAAGCCGATCGAGATATATAGACATGATACTATACGCCCCATCATCGCGTGCCCTCCTACTGAGGCTTCACATCAGGACTAACCCGAAAGGAACCGCCGTCCTCGCTTCCGGTCGCGGCATCGAGGACCCATCTTGTCGGTCCGAGCCAGCCAAAGAAACTACTACCCTCTTCATCTAGACCTCGAGCGCGCCGCCGACCCACCCGAAAGGCACCGTACTTCTCTTTGTCACAGGTGGGGTCAGACTACGAGGACCCTCCATCTTGTCGGTCCGAGCGACGATGCGGCGCGCGAGTCTTTGGCGTGCACGCGCGGGGCCATGGACCGGCCATGGTACCACCCGCGCGTGGCCGGCCGGTAGGATGCGCACGCACGCGAGCACGCCAACGAGGAACGAAGGACGTGCGGGCGGCGGCGTCTACACTCGGGGATACGTTTAGTTGAGGAGAGCGAGGAGCAATCAGCGTCGAATCCGTACCTTCGATGCGCGAGAGCAATCGTGCCGAGTCTTGGTCGGATCGCCGCGGCGCTCGAGGATGATGACGGCGCGCGAGAGCAGCCCTTGATGATGATGATCATGGCGATGCCGACCGTCGACGAGACCGAGCGTGCGGGGCCGACGAGGTGCGGCGCGACGACTTGGACGAGATGCTGCACGTCGACTTGGACGAGACACAGCGCGCCGACTTCGTGTGGTCGATCAGGTCGTCGACGAGCAGGAGCGGCAGCAGCGCGAACGGATCATGTCGAGGTACTTGAAGATGTCGATGCCGATGAGGTAGCGCTTGGCGAAGCCTAGTCGTCGTGGTTCCGCCGGCGCAGGTCGTGGATCGCGATCATAGCGACGAGGCGGCGGTGCTCCTCGATCAAGCCTTGGTCCGTTGCAGCAGGTGAGGGCATTGGGCGATCATGATCATGGTGATAGATGGTTGGTTGGTGAGGAAGGAGAGAGGAGGGAAGCGGGGACCCGGGTCGAGCTTTGTAGCGGCTGAGTTCGCTGCGGGCACCACAGGCAACCTGATATGCCATCTCGAGAGCCACTTGATACAACCTGTTTCCAGCCTCGTTCGCGCAACCAGCCAGTCAGTCGCGCGTGCGACACTGCCAAGAAATGGACGCGGGAGGCACAACCACGCGCGACGCGAGACGAAACGCGTCTCGCATTGAGCACGTGAGTTCCGAGTGACTGATTCTGGCGCGATTTTGATCCGCGCGCCGCGGCTACCTTGCAGAGCAGGTAGCCCAGATCATAGGGTGCCACTACCGCTCGAAAATCTCGGGGAGCGGCATACGCGTGTCGGTCAGAGGTCTTTGGAAGTGAGCAGACCGTGGCCACGGTCGCGCTTCACCACGGCAACTCGTCCTGCGCTGCCGTTCACGCTCTCCGTTCATGTACGCGAGCTCGAACACGTCCCGCTTGCCGTTCTTACGCGACCTGAGACGTTCAAGGCCGCGCATGTGAGCGCGGGGAGCTGGTGAGATGCGTGGTCGATCGCTCGCATCGCTGTGGCCATGGTCAAGCTCGTGGCCGCGGCCATCGATCAGTTCGCGAGTTTGCGCGACGTCGCTGAGGCATCGAGCGATGAAGATAGCAACTCGAACGTGTCCGCAAATGCTTCCTTTGTCCGTGCTCGTCGCGTACGGCGGGCCGACCCACTCGACCCTCGCCGCTCCGCGCCCCGCTCGCTAACACTAGATCAATCGAGTAATAGTAACGTTTATAGCGCACGACACGCTCCCTCAACCCAATCTCCACCTCCGCCTCCTTACGTGAGGACGTACGTCGGGCCGCCAGCGCCCTCGGGCGTGGTCCAGTCGATGTTCTGGGACGGGTCCTTGATATCGCAGGTCTTGCAGTGGACGCAGTTCTGGAAGTTGATCTGGAACTTGTGGGTGGCGGTGGTCCCATCGCTGAGCGTGTAGGGCTGGTCGGCCTCGACGTACTCGTAGACGCCGGCGGGGCAGAACTTGGCCTCGGGTCCGTCAAAGACCTTGAGGTTGTGGCGGACCTGGACCTCGGGGTCGCGCGGGCGGAGGTGCGCGGGCTGGTCGTGGTTGTGGTTGGTGCCGGACCGGGCGACGTTGTCGAGGAGGTCAAACGAGAGCACGCCGTCGGGCTTCGGGTACTCGATGGGCGGGCACTGCTCCTTGGGGAGCAGCGACTCGTGGTCGCGCACCTTGTGCTGCAGGGTCCAGGGGACGCGCCCGCGGAAGAAGAGCGTGTCGAGGCCAGAGTACAGGAGCCCGCCCCACATGCCGAGTGGGTTGTGGAACGACGGGCGCACGTTGCGGATCTCGTTGAGCTCCTGGTAGATCCACGACGACTCGAACGACTTCTGGTACGCGGTCAGGTGCAGGGCGGGGACGACGAGCTCCTCGGACTCGGTCACGGACGGGCTATCCTTGAGCGCGTCAAACGCGGCCTCGGCGGCGAGCATGCCCGACTTCATGGCGGTGTGGGTGCCCTTGATCTTGGGCACGTTGAGGAAGCCCGCGGCGCAGCCGACGAGGGCGCCGCCAGGGAACGTGAGCTTGGGGATGGACTGGAGCCCGCCCTCGTTGAGCGCGCGGGCGCCGTACGAGATGCACTTGCCGCCCTCGAGGTGCTTACGGATGGCCGGGTGGTGCTTGTACCGCTGGAACTCCATGTAGGGGCGGAGGTTCACGTTCCAGTAGTCGAGGCCGGTGACGAGGCCGACCGAGACGAGGTGGCGGCCGTTCTCGGGGGCGTCGGTCCAGTGGTAGAGGAACGACCCGCCGTACGTCTTGTAGTCGAGCGGCCAGCCGATCGAGTGAACGGCGAGCCCGGGCTGGTGCTGCTCCTTGGGGATCTCCCACACCTCCTTGATGCCGATGCCGTAGGTCTGGAACTGGCCGTCGGCGCGCAGGTTGAACTGGTTGATGAGCTTCTTGGACAGGGACCCGTGGCAGCCCTCGGCGAGGAGGGTGACGGCGGCGCGGATCTCCATGCCGGGCTCGAAGTTGTCGCCGGGCAGGCCCTGCTTGTTGAGGCCCATGTCGCCGGTCTGGACGCCGAGCAGCTTGGACCCGTCGGCCGAGACGAGCGGCTTGGCGCCGGCAAAGCCCGGGTAGATTTCGACGCCGAGCTCCTCGGCCTGCTCGCCGAGCCACTTGGCAAACTGGTTGAGCGAGATGACGTAGTTGCCCTCGTTGTGCATGTCGGGCGGCGAGGGGAGCGGGATGGCCGACTTGGAGGTCAGCAGGAACATTTTGTCCTCGGTGACGGGGGTGTTGAGCGGGGCGCCCTTGGCCTTCCAGTCGGGGATCAGCTCGTTGAGGGCGCGCGGCTCGAGCACGTTGCCCGACAGCATGTGGGCGCCGACCTCGGCCGCCTTCTCGATGACCATGACGCGCAGCTCCTTGCCCGCCTCGTTGGCCAGCTGCTTGAGCCGGATCGCCGCCGACAGGCCCGCGGGGCCCGCACCGACAATCAGCACGTCCGTGTTGTCGACGAACCGCTCCACCTCGAAATCCTCGGTGGCGGCCGTCGCCTGGCGCACCGCGCGCGAGGCGTGCAGGGCGCGGGCGAGCGTCGGCGTCGCGGCAGCGGTGCGGGCGAGCGAGTGGCGGGCAGCCGAGGCGAGGGCGGGAGCGCCGGTGCGCAGGGCGATGGCGGCGGCCCGGGCGCCGACGGGGGCGAGGCGCCGTGCAAGCGAAGCCATGGTGGTGGTGATAATCGTCTGTGTATGCTGCTGCTACACGGCCAAGGGCGCGGTCAGAACTCCATGAATGCATGCGATGCATAGTAGACTCACGCACCAGCTCTCGCTGAGTGTCGAGGAGCAGGGACCAAGGGGAGAGGGGGGGAGAGGAAGCTGAAAGCGATCCAAAGTGGCGGCCGCTCCGATTCTGCGCTGAGCGGAACGAAGGGACGCGTTGCGGAACAAACCGGGCGCGGCCCGAGCTGCCGGACCCCATGCGCGCGTGACCGGTGATGCCACGCCCGCCGTGAATGTTTTCGCGCGTAGCAACGGGCCGCGTGACGCCACGCGACCTCGAGTCGCCACCGTCGCCGTCGCCGCGCTCGCCGCCCCCCGCCACGCCGCCGTGGCCGCCGTGATACCGCCGAGGGGCAGAGCACACGGTGACGCGTGAGCACTCGGCCCAGCCACACTGCAACGCACTCGCCATGAAAAAGGACTCGTTCTTTGTCGCGGAGCCGACCCCGCGCCGCTCTGCTAGCGGCACGGCAACCAAGAAGCGCGCCGGCGCGCCCGCCGACTCGGAGCGTCCCGCCAAGCGCGGCCGCGCGTCCGGCGCCCCGGGATCTGCCGCGCCCATGAAGGTCAAGGGCAAGGTGGTGGCCGCGGACGTGTCGTCGGACGACGAGGCGGGCGCCGGCAGCGACATTGACCGCACCGTGTACTCGTCGGCGGATGAGGCCGACGGCGAGGGCGCCGACGAGGCCGACGCGCACGAGTCGGCCGCCGACAAGCGGCTGCGGCTCGCCCAGGCCTACCTCAGCCAGGTCAAGGGCGACCTGGCAAGGAAAGGCAAGGGCGAGTACGACGCCGCCGACCTCGACCGCGACCTGATTGCCGAGCGCCTGCGCGACGGCGCGGTACGGCATTTTCTTTTTGGATACTCGGCGTGATCCCCGTTCTGACCCGCCGCGACCGAAAACCACGTAGCTCGAAGCCCGCGGCCGCCTGTGGCGCGAGCTCGCGACGCAGTTCCTGGCGTCGCCCGTGCCCGAGCTCAGCAAGTTCCCGCGGTGCCACCAGCTGTCGCCGACGTGCCTTGCCGTGGCGCCGAACCGCAAGCACCTGTTCAGCGGCGGCAAGGACGGCGCCGTGGTGCAGTGGGACCTGGCGACGCGCGGCAAGGTGCGCGCGATTCTGGGGCTGCAGAAGAAGGCGCCCGCGTCGGCCGTCGGCCACACGCGCGAGGTCAACTGCCTCGCGGCGTCGTCGCAGTACCTGGTCTCGGGCGGCAACGACTCGCGGCTCAACGTGTGGTCGGTGCACGACGGCGCCCACGTCAAGCAGTTCAACGGGCACCGCGACGCCATCACGGGCGCCGTGTTCCGCAAGGGCTCCCAGTCCCTGTACACGTCGTCGCGCGACCGCACCGTCAAGACGTGGAACCTCGACGAGATGACCTACGTCGAGTCCCTGTTCGGCCACCAGGACCCCGTGGCCGCCATCGACACGGTCGCGCGCGAGCACTGCGTGACGGCCGGTGGGCGTGACAAGACGATGCGCCTATGGAAGATCGTCGAGGAGTCGCAGCTCCTGTTCCGCGCCTCCTCGTTCCACGGGTCCCTCGACGTCGTGTACCAGGTCACCGAGGACATGTTCATCTCGGGCGACGACCACGGCAACCTGTCGCTGTGGCACACGTCCAAGAAGAAGGCCGTCTTCTCCGTCCAGCACGCCCATGGGTTCCTGCCGCAGTCGGACCAGGACAAGGACTTCAAGCTCGCTCGCAAGCCGTACTGGATCACGGCCCTGACCGGCATCAAGTTTTCGGACCTCTTCTTCTCCGGGTCGTGGTCCGGCGACGTCAAGTGCTGGAAGATCAACCGCGCCGCCATGCGCTTCGACTGCGTCGCCACGCTCCCCGTCACGGGCGTCGTCAACGCCCTCGCCCTGCTCGAGCCCGCCGACTTCCCGCCAGCACTCTCGGGCGACGACGCAGACCCGGCGGTCCTCGGCGCCGAAGTCGCCGCCTCGGCCGACCCCGACCACGCGCTCACCCTCTTCGTCGCCGCCGGCCAGGAGCACAAGGACGGCCGCTGGTGGCGCGTCAAGGAGGCGCGCAACTCGGTCTACGCGTTCAACCTCACGCCCAACGTGCCCGTCGTCGCCAAGAAGGCCAAGAAGCCGCTCGTGCCCGCCGTCGTCAAGGTCGAGGTCAAGTCCGAGCCGCCCGCATCCCCACCGGCCGTGCCTGCGCCGGCTGCGCCCAAGGCGGTGCCCGGGCTCAAGCGCGCGACGCTGCCGACCAAGGGCAGCAAGCGCGGCGGCAAGGGAGGCGGCGGCAAGCGCAAGTAGTATGTCAGTAGCACGTCGCAGTACAACCCTCTTTATATATACTCTTAATACTGTAGATTCCACTTCTCCCCCCTCTCCTCGTCAGTACGCGTACTTTTGCAGCGCGAGCGCGTAATCGCTCGGCATATGGTCGTTGACGTAGAACGGGAGGACGACGCGGTACACGAACCGCAAGAACGACTCGTTGCGCAACTGGAAAATCACCGTCGGGCTCAGCAGCCCCGACGGCGACAGGAACGACACGGGCCGCGTCACCGTGCCCGGTGGGCGGAACACCATCTTGCCCAGCGGCGACAGCGTGACGAGGTGACCCGGCAGCTCCGCGTACGGGTCGAGCGGCGGGACGCGCGGCACGATGTCCTTGTTGTACACGATGCGGAACAGGTTCGCGTGGCGGCCGGACAGGAACGACTCGAACCCGGCGTCGCCCACGCGCGGCGAGCCGAACGTGTACAGGCCGTCAAAGTACTCGAGGAAGCTCGAGTCGCACTCGGTCAGTTTCGCCAGGAAGACGTGCGCGATGGCGCCGCCGAGCGAGTGGCCGCTACAGGTGCGCGCAAGGGTGGTTAGCGGTGGTTGGTCGCGATATCCCGAAGGAAGCGTACCCAATGTACAGCCGGATCGGCTGGTTCGCCTCGTCCTCGCCGTCGTCGTCGCTGGACAGGTCCGACGCCGACTCGGACGAGCTCGAACTGCTGCTGCTGCGGCGGCCGAAGAGCCCGCGGTCCTTGTTGCCGCGCTTGACCCCCGCCTCGCTCTCGGACTCGAGATCCACGTCGGACGTGAGCGGCGACGTGCCATCGACATTCCGCTCGAACGCGCCCGAGTCCGACCGGCGCACCATGCGCTTGCGCGCGGCCATACTCGGCGCGCGGTACAGGAGCCCGCCGCCGGCCAGGAGATCCGACGCGGCGTCATCCACATCCGCCAACTCATCTTCCACGGCCGCGAGCTGCGCGGCCGTCGCATGGAACCCGGACGCCGTGGGCCGCCGCGTCCGCAGGGCACGCGCGTGCGCCGCGACGACGCCGTTGAGCGACTCCTGGATGCGCATCTTCTGCAGACACGCGGCGATCCCGCGGTGCGCCTGCACGTACGCCGACTCCTCGCGGTTGTCGATGTGCGTGAACCGCTCGATCGGGTCGCTGACGTGGCGCGCGATCGCGCGGACCACCACGTCGCCGACGGTCGCGAGCGCGCGGACCGCGGACACGAGCGCGGCGGTCAGCGAGTGCATGTGCAGCTCGAGGCGGACGACGCGCGAGGGGGGCACGGGCAGGCCACGCGCCGTGATGCGCGAGGCGCGGCCAGTCGCGGTGCGCGGGCCACGGCGCGAGGAGCCGGTGCCGGACTTGGAGCCACCGCCGAGACGTCGGTACGTGTCGGCGGGGATCGGCGGCGACCCGACGTCGAGCGGGACGAGGTCCGGGTCGTCGTCGTCGTCGCCCATCTCGACGGGGCCGAGCGCCTCGAGGAAGCCCTCGTGGACGTTACCCAGATCGACGTCGCTGCCGGGCTCGGCGGCGGGGACCATGTGGTGGCGGATATCGGTGACGATGTTGGCGGCGTTGAGCGGCTTGGTCCCGCGGAAGATGACGATGACGGTGCGGCCCTTGGCGACGACGAACCCGCACGTGTTGCGGTAGTGGATGGGCGCGAACGTGTCCATGTCGTAGCCGGCGACCTCGAGCTCGTGCTTGATGATGGCCAGGTCCTCGTACGCGAGCTTGGCCGCCATCGACAGCGAGTAGGCTGTCTTGGGCCGGAACGGGATGCCCTGCTCGCGCAGGAGCGCGTCGCTCGTCGTCGTCGTCCCGGACTCGGCGCCGGCGGGCGGAGCGAGCCCGAGCCCCGCATCGACCGCGTCCGAGAAGATCCCCGCGGGCTGGAAGCTCGGGTCGGCGGCGTTGACGAGCGAGTAATGCCGCGACGACGCGCCGTGGCGGCCGACGAGCTTGGCGAACATGCGGCGCATGACGCGGTCGACGACGACGAGCGCCGTGAACCACGCAAAGAACTGGAGCTTGAGCGCGCCCGAGACGAGCGTCGACAGGACGGGCGACGCGGCCACGCGGCGCGCGACCGGCGTCAGCAGCGACGAGATGGCGAGCAGCAGCCGGACCACGGCGTCGAGCGAGTGCGCGACGCGGCTGTGGATCGCGAAGCCGGACACGACGAGGCCCGCGCCAAGCGGGATCGCCACGGCAAAGAACGAGGCGCCGAGCGCGGGCAGCAGCAGGCCGTACCACGTCAGCAGCGGGAACGCCACGAGCGACGCGGCCCATGCGACGCCCATGAAGAGAAGCGTCGGCGTGCTGACGAGCGGGCCCGACGCCCGCGCCGCCTCGTGGCGGATCTGGATGAGCGGCGGGGTGGCGGCCATTGGGTATGATGGGGGGGGGGGTGCTAGTCTAGGGTCTATGTCTTCTCGCCTGATCCGTCAGAGCTTCATCAAGGGAGAGCCGTGCTCGGCCGTGTTGTTGTTGCGAAGGGAGAGGGAGAAGCAAGAGGGCGGGGTCGGCGGAGGCGGATCGGGTCGGGTTCGGTGGCGGCTCTCTGGGGCCTCCCCCGCCCTCCCCGCCCGCCGCTTGAAACTGGCCTAACTTGCGCCACCGCCGCCATCTCCTTAGCCTGTCAGGCCTCGCGCGCGACGCGACGGATCGCCCGACGAGGGACCGACCATCACCATCCCCGCGAGCTCAAGGGCGTCGTCCGTGATGGCAGCGACCGCGGCGGCCACGGCCAGCACGAGCGAGCGAGAGACGCCACGGTGGCCAGCGTGGCATCGCCCTGACATCACCGAGCGAGGGCGATGGGGCCTCTCGTGCGCATGATTTCCGGGAGCGCGATCACGTCTGCCATCACACACACACGCACTGGACGATGGTTGATTGATACCTTTTCTATATTACACGGTGCACAAGCAAAGGGGGATGATACGGTGCGAGCGGCGACTCGCCTAGGACTTGGACTTGCGCGCCTTCTTCTTCTTGGGTTCGCTGCTGCTCGCCTTGGGCTCAGCCGCTGCTGGTGCTGGTGGCGCAGCAGCCGAACCCGACCCGCCAGCCGCGATGGCCTTCAGGTCCGACTTGTTCGCGAGGAACTTGTTCTTGAGCTCGGCGATCCGGTTCTTCTCGTCGGCCTTGGCGGCGCGCTCATCGTCGTCGCGCTTGCGCTTGAGCTCCTTGCGTGCGTCGTCGCCCGTGGCCTCGGCGGGGGCAACGAAATCCTTGGCGCGCTCGTCGTTCTTGGCCTTGCGCTTGTCGGCCTCGGCGTCGGCCTTGGCCTGCGCGGCGCGGGCGGCCTTCTCGGCGGGCTTGAGGAAGAACTCGCCCGACTCGAGCTGGAGGTCGACCTTGCGGGGCTGCTGGGGCGGGGCGAACAGGGCGCGCTCCTTCTTGGGCCCGTCCTTCTTCTTGCTGGCCTTGGGCTTCTTGGTCTGCACGTTGTGCTTGCGGAACTTGGGCAGGAACCGGTCCCAGTTCTGCTCCTTGAGCGTCGGGTCGCGCGCGAGCTCGCGCTTGATCATGAGCTCCTTGATGTGGTAGATCGGGTGCACGTTGTTCATGCAGTCGAGCACGATGCGCCGCACCAGCTTGAGCCCCTTGTGGTCGCCCATCACCGACACCGTGTTGCCCTGCACCAGCACGTAGCAGTTGGTGAGCAGCTCGATGGCCTTGAGCGTGTTGCCGTTCGGGCCAATGAGGCGCTGCCGCCGCTTGACGAACCGCTCCTTGTTGCGCACAATGTTACCGATCTTGATGATATCCGAGGCCTGGTCGTCCTCGAGGATCTTGGCCGCCTGCTCGAAGGGCACCGAGCGGGACAGCAGCTTGATGAGGTCGCGCGCCTTGAGGATAATGTACGGGTCAAACGTCTTGCGCGTGGTGCGGACCGTCATGGAGCCCTCGATCAGGTCGAGCTCGCACGCGATGCCGTGCGCGTCGAGCGCGCGCGTCACCCCCGGCCACATCTCGCGCAGGTACGCCTCGCGGTACTTGGGGAACAGCGTCGCAAACGACGACTCCTCCGTGAACGGGTGCGGGTTGTCCTCGCGCGAAAAGGACGTGATCTTCCACTTGTCGATGTCGTCCGTGTCCCAAGCTATTCAGGTATGGGAGATGTTAGTTCCAGCCGCAGTTGCTCGTTCCCAGGGAAAATGTATCGTACGCTTGTCGCGGCGGTACTTTTTGTGGTTCTTCTTCTCGACGGGCGCCTCCTGGCCCGCCTCCATGGCGTCCTGCGCGCGCTTCTGGTCGAGCTCCGTGTCCGACATGTTGCTGGTGGTGGTTCGATCGGTCGCGCCGCGCGTTTCCGTCCGGTTGCGTTTGATGCGTAGAGTTGCGTGTGTGTCTAGCAACAGCTAGTGGTGATACGTTGCAGCAACGAGCAGAGTGGGAAACACTGGTGGAACGCGAGCGCCGCGATCGAAGGCGTCGGAAGCCGGCGCGTCACGTGGGCCCCGCTGCCCCGTTGTCAGGGGCCAGTGTGGCGCAGCGCGTCGCATCGAGGAAAAGCAGTACAAATCGCAGGGTCCGTCTATTTCATTCATTCGCACTACTCATGCTTCTGCTGCTTCGCTTCTTCTGCGCTGGCTGGTGGTTCAGCGGCACTGGGCTCGGTCGGCTCGGCCGCGGGGACTTGCGGCGCGGGTGCTTCGACCACCGCCTCGATCTCGGATGCTGGCTCGCCGTCGCCGTTGCCGAGCTGGATCGACTCGGTGCTGCCGGCTACGTCTTCTTCGACGAGCTCGCTGTCGTCGGTCCTGGTCTCCGTCTCGGCGCTTGGTTCCACGGACGCAGGTGCGGGGTCGACCGCCGACGCGACAGGTGCTTCTACCTTCACCTCCTCGTTCGCATCGAGCGACACCTCCTCGAGCCGCCCGACGACCTCCTGCACCCCTGCCCCCACTCCCGCCGCGGCGGCACTCCACGCCACATCCTCATCCCGCGCCCGCCCATCCTCCTCGACGCGCAGATAACTCGGATCGATCGGGACACGCCAGCGCGACGCCTCGAGCACCCGCCCGCCGTTCCGCGGGTCGGCCCACGCGGCGGTAACGACGACCGCGGCCGCGAGGTCATGGACGCCCGCGACGACGGGGAACGCGGCCGCGGTGAGCGTGACGCTTTTCCCGCGCGCGAGGGTCAGCGAGTGGACGACCTGGCCGGCGATCACGAGGGCCGCGTCGGACGTGAACTCGACGCGGAGGGCGAGGGACCAGTCGCCGTCGCAGTGGTTGCGCAGGGTCAGGGTGAGCGGGACGGTCGCGAGGCGGGAGGCCGCGGGGGCGTGGGTCAGGGAGAGGCCGAGCGGGGCCGGCGGCGCGAGGGCGAGCGGGAGGAACCCGCGCCACGTGTTGAGCGTCCACGCGAACCAGAGCGCCTTCCCACCCGACCCGGCGGCGGTGGCGCCAGCGGCGCTCGCCTGGAGCAGCGCGCTGGGCCCGTCCCACGCGGGCCACCCGCCGAGCGCCGACACGTCGTCCGCCACCTCGACGGCCTGGAGCAGGTGCGTGAGCGTCTGCCGCGCGGGCACCGTGACGGGCTCGGACGCGACGAACCCGGGCCCCGCGAAGGTCCCCGCGAGCGCCTGGTGCTGCGCCTCGACGGCGACGACCAGCACGTTGTTGCGCCACCCGGTCCACGCCTGGTGCACGAGCGGGACCACGGTCACGGCCACGGGGATCTGCTCGACGTGTTTCCCGCCTGCGGCGCCGTAGCGCCATTGTACCGTGACGCTCGCCGCGTGCCAGTGCCACCACAGCGTGACGGCAGCCGACTCGCCGGGCTGGAGCGTCGCGGGAAGCGGAGTGCTCGGGTCGACGTGCAGGACGACGGTCGCGGGGCCCGCAGTACCCGGCGTCACCATCGCGTTGCCGAGCGGAGGGTGCGCGGCATCGAGCACGATCTTGCCCGTCTCGACAAACCCGGTGTTCGTCAGCGTCACCCGCGTCGCCTGGACCTGCGACGCGAACACGACCGAGGGGAGCTCCCATTCGACGGCGAGCTTGGGCCGCGGCGGCGTCACCGTGACCGTGACGGGTTTGGCGAGCGGGACGCGCAGCGGGATCATGTCATGCAGGCGGTAGACGAGGTGCGTGAGGGTCGCGGTGCCGGGGGCGAGGCCGCGCACCGTGAAGGTCGCGGTCGTGGCGACGAGCGGGCCGCACTCGACGCTCGCGCCCGCGTCGATGGCGAGGACGGCGGGGTCGGAGGTGGGGAGGAGGAAGGTCGGCGAACAGATGGAGATCGGGATCCGCATCGTGTTGGTGAACCGCACGGTCCACGACGCGCTCTCTACATTCCGCCAAATGTCAGCCCGGTCGCACACCCGTGGACACCGTGGAATAACGTACCGTGCACGCAGATCGTGTCGGCGCCGAGCACCTCGATCTCGGGGACCGGCCGGTCGACGTCTTGCCACTCCTCCTCGGGCGGCGGCGGGTGCTGCGAGTAGAGGTACACGAGCTCCTCGAGGACCATAGTCTGCCCGGGGTGCACGAGCTGGAGCATCTCCTTGATCGCGCTCGGGTACGCGCCGAGCTGGTAGAACTGGCGCCCGAGCGCGAGATGGACGTGGTCGAACATGGCGTCCCACCGCTCCGGCAACAGGTCGCGCGCCGTCGCATAGCACCGGATCGCGTGGGTTCTGAGCAACGACTTGGTGAACCGGTTCCCCGCGAGGACGAGGTGAATGAGCGCCTTGCGGCGGTACCGCAGCAGCGGGCCCGCGTACAACGCAGCGGCCTGCTCGAGGAACAGCGCGACGCGGACCGCCGCCGAGTCGGTATCCACGGTAGCCGCGCGCACGAGCGCGCCCGTCGCGATCATCGGATACTCGACGCCCGCGATCGCCGTGAGGAGGACCGTCGCGCGCGCCGCCGCGTGCGGCATCCGGGCGCGCGTCGTGTACGTCGTGACGGCCGTCTCGTGCGCGGCGTCCACGTCGCTCCACTGCCCGAGCAGCGCGTGGCACACGGCGGCCATCTCGTTGGCGGCCGCGAGGTGCCGCCACGCCTTGTCCCCCGAAAACGCGCGCGCCCCGGACTGGTATACCTGCAGGGCCAGCTTGTAGTCGCGCAGCATGAAGGCGTAGTCGGCGAGCCGCCGGAGGAGCGCCTCCTGTGCGCTGTGCGGGTACGATGGCGCGGCGGCGGCGGCGGCGCCGTTGACGGGTGAGGAAGAGGAAGCGGAGCCCATGCCGAACCCGAACGACGGGCTCGGGGTGGTCGCGGTGCGCGACGGCGAGCCAAAGTACTTGCGCGACGCCGAGAAGAGGCGGCCGGTGATCCCGCGGCGCGGCGCGGCGACGTGCTCGTTCCAGTGCGCGCTCGACCGCTCCATGAAGGGCACGA
Source organism: Blastocladiella emersonii ATCC 22665 (assembly GCA_025594325.1). Lineage (NCBI taxonomy): Eukaryota > Fungi > Blastocladiomycota > Blastocladiomycetes > Blastocladiales > Blastocladiaceae > Blastocladiella > Blastocladiella emersonii. The sequence continues at coordinate 1,090,277 of JANHCV010000010.1, read as the reverse complement.
CCGAGTGGTTGAGCAGGCCGTGGACAAAGTTGCGCGCCGCGGCGACCGCCGACGGGTACACGCGCACCTGCTGCTGCGGCTGCGCGGTCGGCGTCGCCGAGTGGTCGGGGAGGTACCGCGTGAGGACGGCGGCGGTGCGGTCGGCGTCGGCCCAGTAGTTTTCGGTGGTCACGGTATCCCCGCTCGGCACGGGCTTGAACGGGATGACCGAGATGTGCGGGCCGAAGGTGCGCTGGACGGCGTCGGCGACGCGGCGGCACGGCTCGTCGTCGGGGTTGCCGTCGTGGACGAGCAGGAAGTGGCGGAACACGTTGGGGTCCATCCACCCGCGCTCAAAGGCGGGCAGCGCGGCGACCTGGTTGAACAGGCGGCCGATGGTGCCGACGGGGTCGGCGTTGCGCGTCGACACGGCAAAGACGAGGGCGACCGGGTGGTCGAGCGCCTCGTGCTCGGCCGCCGTGAACGTGTGCGGCAGCCAGTGCCGGAACGCGTCGTACCACGGCGTCGCGTAGCCCTCTACGTCTCGTGAAGGTCAGTACGATGGATCGTACAGCGTGGACAGAGGCAGTAACGCACCAGCAGCCGGCACCGCCCACTCGGGCCCGCCAACGACCCCGCCGGGGTTCCGCACGACATCGGCGAGCAGGTCGTCGGCAGCAGCCACAACGCGCGGGTCCTCGACGCGCGCCACCTCGACGAACCGCACGCAAAAGTCTGGGATCGACATGGTGTAGCCCGAGCTCGGGTCGCGCAGCTGGACCGCCGCCGACGCGAACGGGGCGAGAAAATGCGACAGCGACGCGATGCCGTGCTCGGCGAGCAGCGCGGCCACGTCGGGCGCCGCCGCAATGGCGATCCGCGGCGCGAGCACCTCGTGGAGCCACGACACGGCCTCGGCGCGCGTGCGCAGCGGCGGCGGGGTCGCGGCCAGCGCTGGCGGTGCGTCGGTTGCCGTGCCTGGCGGCAGTAGCGGTGGTGGTGTCGGTGTTGATTCAGTCGATGCCATGGATGGTTGTTGATGCGTTGCACGGACTGGGAGGGGGCGACTGAGGGGCGAGCAGCGAGAGCAGCGGCGCGCGTGGCGTCGTTCACTCCCGACTTGGCAGGCGCGAGGCAAACCGTTGCAACTCGCGCGCTCGCCACCACCGTCGCGCGTCGCGTCCCCGACCAACCCAACAAGAGCTGAGAATTATCACTAGTTTATAATACATGGTACAGTACACACTCGCCCTCCTCACGCCGTCAGCGCCTTGACGTCGTCGACCTCGTACGTCCGGAGGAAGTTGTAGTACTTGTTGAGCTTGCGGCGGAGCTGGCCGGGCGTGTGCTGGTACGGGTTGAGCTTCTTGTCGCGCACCATGGCCATCACGTCCTCGCCGTGCTTCTCCGTCAGCGCGTGCAGCCAGTCGAGCTCGCCCGTCGACGGCAGCTTGAAGTGCCCGCGGCCCGACCGCGCAAACTTGATGAGCTCCTGCACCGTCGCCGACTTGGGCTTGGCGTCCGCCGCGCGCTGCAGCACCGCGTCGAGCCCGCCGTCCATGGCGTCGAGGTTGTCCATGTCGTACCCCTCCACCGACCCGTCCGCCGCGCGCCGCACCTTGGCCGCCTGCACCACCACACCCGGGTTGAGCGTCGCCGCCATGTCCGTCAGCGGGATCTTCTTGCCGCCCGCCGTGATGAGCGTGGGCGCCGGCGCGGCCGCCGCCGCCGCGGTCGCCGCATCGCCCTCGAGCACGGGCTTGGGCGCCGCGTGGTCCGAGTTCACCGACAGCGCGAGCCCGATGGCCGCGTAGTTCTCCTTGACCGTCTTCTTCTTGTCCCACGCCTTGGCGATGATCGGGTGCACCACGGGCTTGGCCTTGTAGTGCTTCTGCTGCGTCTTGCGCGTCACCTTGAGCGACGGGTTGCGCACTTTCCGGCGGGCTGAGGGGCGCGTCATGGTGTCGATTCCGTAGCAGGTACTGTTGCCGTCTTCCCGGTTAGGTCGGGATCGTCGTCGTCCTTGCTTAGACGCGGGCTGGGACGGCCATCGGCAGGCGCGCCCGGCCGGCCGTGTGGCGGCAGCCCGCGGCGCGAGTTGCGTCGCAAGTCAGCTGACCGCGTGTGGCCGCGTTGCTGTCCGCCCTCAAACCTCTGTTCGAGTTCCCGCTCTCACAATTATGCCTACATGCATCATGAAATGATATCGAATGAACTGTAGAGCGCGCGGGTCAATCCACTGAGCTCTCCAACCGCTTGGATCCCGCCGCCGACGGCCCGCTTGTGGGCACGCCTCAGCTCGGCCTGCGCCGCTCGACCTTCCTTCCCACGGGTGCTCGGAGCAAGAAGACTATGTCGCACTAATCGGTCCGCGTCGCGGCCTTCGTTGAGTCGCCGCGTGCGGGCAGGTGGGCGCTGGCCTAGACCTTGCCCGGCCGCGCGCTTGGTGCTGACACCGTCCTTGTTATGCCGCCACTCGGCCCCGCGGCGTACCTAACGTGGCGGCATGTTCTCGAACCTGTCGTCAAGCTTGTCGTGTGCATGGTCGGTTCGCTCGGCGCCGCCAGTAGCGGGATCGACGCGGCACTGGCCATGCGCGTGCCTGACGGGGCGCTGGTCGTGCTGACTGTGCTCTCGATGTCGAGCATGAATGAGACGTTGCTTGTGTGCTGTGTGGCAGACCAGGCACCAACCGATACATTGCTCTCGGACGACGACGCGCACGCGCAACTGCGTACCGTCGTGATACACTACCTGGAGAGGAAACCAACTGCCGTCCGCTTCGCACTGCTCGCCGTCGATCGGACCGCGCACAATTTCGTTGCGTTGGCCAACCACGGCGAGGTCGCGCTCCCAGCGGCTGACCCACTTGACCTGCTCTTAGGCGAGCAACACCAAAATAGAGACGGTAACCTGGTTCCCGGGTCCCCTCTTCAAAGTACAGCTGCGGTCTCGTCCAGGGTTTCCTCACTTGAACCGTCGACCAGCTGAGCAAGCTGTACGACCTGAGTCACCGCGACGCGCCAAACTTCTCACTCCCAAATGCCATCCGCCTACTTTGACCCTGCTCCTGCGCACAACGCTGCGTAACGCGTAACGCCGATGATGATCCTGCATCTTTCCATGGTTCAGCGCAGTACGAGCTCGTTGCGTCCGTCTCGTCCACGGCTTCTTCGCATGCGCCTTCGAGTCCTGCTTCGAGCCACTCAGGAAGCTGTGCGACCTGAATCCCCGCAGCGCGCCGCAATTCTCGCGCTCAAATGCCATCCACGTACACTTGACCCTGATCCCGCGCGCAACGCTGCGTAACGCCGATGATTGTGCTGCATCTTACAATGGGTCCCGGGTTGTTTATTTCAACCATTCCTCGCAATACAGCTCATGTATCGGTCCTTACCGACCGGCTAGAGGAAAATACACGGTCAAGGCACCAATTTCGTCGGTGCTGCTTGCGACAAACGTTGTTCGTGCCAAAGTTGCTGCGAAGCAGGGCGTATTCAGGAGTAAGTTGTACTCGTTGTGGGCGAGCCAGCGGCACGCTTTACGCGCGAAACGACCGTGGAGCTGTGCGAGTTGGTCAGAATTCTGACCATCCACGCGCTCGCGTGTGAAACGTCCAAAGCCGCACTGTTTTCCGTATGAATGGTCGGGAAGGTGACGATAGCCACTCCCCACTCGCGAAACGACGCGATGTTCACCTCTCGTGGCGCGTCGCGCGTCAGCTGACCGCGTTGCCAAGCACCCAGAAATCCTCAATTCATCATGTATTCACGGAATAAAAACGGCCGGCCTCGGTTTGGTTTCGAGGGCTGCCCTGGACGGCTATAGCGAGAGGGGAGGGGAGAGAGCAGGAGTGTGCGGTTGGCGGGAAAGGGTACGGTGGGGTGATCTTGTGTATGCGTCAACGAAGAAAGATAGAAACGAGAGGATAATAATGGCAAATGAAGAGGGAGGGAGAGAGACCGAGCTAGATCTTGTTGCCAGGGACCTTGACGACATCGTCGTCGGCCTCGCCCGAACCCGGGCCAGCGCCCGCAGCGTCGGGCTGGTCGCACTCGCGCTCGCCTGTCCGGAACCCGTCGAGGTACCGGTGCTTGAACGAGGCGGCGGGCCCGATGCGGCGCTCCGGGTCAATGTCGATCATGGGGAGCAGGAAGGACGCGAGGGTCTCGGCGTCGGCCTTGGAGAAGTGGTACTTGTCGTAGAGCACGGCGGGCAGCGGCCACATCTTGAGCCGGTGGATGTTGCGCAGCTCGCCGCGCCGCGTGAACAGCTCGTTCGAGTACTTGCCGCGCAGCGCCAGGTGCCTTGGGAACGGGCCGATCAGCTCGATGATCTGCGCAATGTGGTCTACAAACGGCGGAGTGGTGGTGAGTCGCTCGGTCCACCGCGTCCAAGCACCAAAAACCCGTACCGTCGTCCTTGGTAAACCGCTCGCCGGCCTGCGGGTCGAACATGTAGTCGCCGGTGATGAGCTCGAACAGCATGCACCCCATGGACCACATGTCGGCCGAAGCGCCCCACGGCGCGCCCAGAATGACCTCGGGGCACCGGTACTGGCGCGTCTGGATGTCGTTGGTGAAGTGGTGGTCGACCCAGCACGCGTTGCCGAGGTCGGCGATCTTGACGTCAATGAACCCGGACGTGGACCGCGCCGCGTACGACCGCTTGCGCTCGACGGGCCGCGGTGGCGTCTGAGTCGCGGGATCTTGTTCTCCTTCTGCGGTTGCGGACTTGCTCAGCGCATCACCTGCATGGGCGGCAGCAGCAGCGGTGGTAAGGGATCCTGGAGGAGAGGAAGAACGCGGCGGGGCCACTGGTGTTGGCGAGGCCTGCACGGACGAGACGAGAGGAGACGAACCGGATGCAGTGGGGAGGGTAGGGGGAAAGGACGGCGTGGCCGTGGACGCTGGCGAGGCGGGCAGCGGCGCGGGCGGTGCACCAGCAGCCGCAGCCGCGGCAGTAGCGGCGGCCGCAGCGGCGAGCGACTCGGACGCGGCGTCCGCCTCGGCCAGCGTCACGTCACTGAGGGAGCGCTCGAGCAACCTACTCTTCATGGACGACTCGGACTCGAGGCCGAGGTCGCGGGCGACCTGGTCGACGTCGACGACGACGAGCACGTTCTCGGGCTTGAGGTCCGTGTGGATGATGGCGCACTTGGAGTGCAGGTAGTCGAGGCCGCACAGGACCTGGGCGGCGATCTGCTTAACGAGGTGGGCGGGGATGCCCTGGTGGCGGTACCGGCGGATCAGGGAGAGGAGGTTCTCGCCGAGCACCTCGAAGACCATGCAGACGTGTTTCCCGTGCGGGCCCGTGTGCATGAAGTTGTCGTAGAGCTCGACGACGAACTTGCGACCCGGGTGGGTTGGGTCGGCGGCGACGACGCGCTGCAGGAGCTGGATCTCGTCGAGCGCCGTCTCCGTGTAGTGCGGGGCCGACTTGACGATCTTGAGGGCCACGTACCGGTACTGGGCGTTGTCGCGGCACAGCCACACGGTCGAGAAGTGGCCCCACCCGAGCTTGCGCAGCACCGTGTACCGGCCCTGCTTGAAGGCGTCGCCGATGGCGACCGGGTGGTAGCCGCCCTCGCAGTAGTCCTCGGCGTCCTCCTCCTCGTCCGAGTAGGCCGTGCCCTCCGAGTACTCCTCGTCGGCGCCCGCGGCACCAGAGAGGCCGGCGAGCGTCACGTCCGAGTCGTTGTGCTGCTTGCTCGGGGCGGCGCCGCCGTTGGCCTTTTTGCCGCCCGAGGACGGGTCCGAGGCGGGTCTAGACGGACGGTGATCGAGTCAGTGCACGAGTTGAGGCATCAGGGACGGGTGGGGGGAGCGTACCGCACGTCGTTCTTGGCGGGCTTGGAGGCGGCAATGCCCTTCTTCTTGGCCGCGTCCTTGGCGCGCTGGATGGCGGCCTGCGAGGACATGGTCGTGGCGGTGGTGGTGGTGGTGCGCGGAGACGGGATGGGCGGCGGTTGGGCGTCGTCGTGGCGGTGGCGCTGACGGATCAAGTGCGTGCGGGCAGCGGCGGCGAGGATGCAGAAGGCCGGCGGGACCGCGGAGTGATCGGGCGACGAGGGCGAGCAGCGGCGTAGCGCACGAGCAGGACCGGAATCAGAAGCGCGAGCACGGACGGACGGGGTGATCCGGCGGTCGGGCGTCGTCAAGCCGAGCGGATGGCACACGCGTCGGTCGGCGGGCGGGTCGGTCGGCGGGTCGGTCGGCAGGCGCAGTGGCGGAGCCGGCGAGCGTGCGAGCGTCGAGTGCAGCGGGTGCGAGTCGGGGTCGAGGGCAGCGAGGTGCTCTCTCGGGGTACTCGCGTCGTGCGTGCGGCGTGACAAGCAGCACTAACAGCGGGCAGCAGCAGCAGATCCGTGGGCTGGACGACGACAGCCAGCCAAGTCGATTCCGTCGTGGCAGCGGGAGCGGGCGCGGGTCGAGGGGAGGGCGGCGGGCACCAAGGTGCGGGCAAGCGCTGCGCTGTGCAGAAGTCGCCGAGCGCCGCCACGGCCGCCCGCGGCGAGGGAAGCCAAAAGGCGGTGGCGCGCCCCGCGTCGCGTGCGCTCACGCTATCCGCATACGGTGATGTCACCCGCGGGGGCTATCCCGATACCCTTCGGCGATGGCCGGGCGGGCGCCGCACGTGCGGGCGGGGTCAACACGAGATATTCGGTCTGCCCGATCGTAAGAGGCCCGCCATCGCCTTCGCGCTCCCGCCTGCTCGCCGACGACGCCTTCGCTGCCCGATCGCCTCCCCTCTCTTGGCGCAGTGCACTCCGAGCGTGCCAGCGTATGAATACCGTGCTGCCCCGCGCGCCGCTGGTGGGCCTGGATCGCTCACGCCTCTCTGTATACCACTAGCTCTTCCCTACACTGTAAACCAACCACCACCATGAGTGCCATCCGTACTCTGGCCGTCGCCGCCGCGGCCCGCGTCACGCCGCGCCTCGGTACGCGCTCCTGCGACCCTCAGCGGCACCGCCACCCCCGCTGACCCCGAACCCTCCCCTTCATCGTATCGTCCAGGCGCCCGCGCCTTCTCCTCGACGGCCGTCCGCGCCCAGGTCATTGCCTCGGAGCCGATGCGTGCCAAGCACGCCGAGATCAAGGTCGACAACAACACGCCGACCTCGACGCTGCCCTACCAGGTCGTCGACCACCACTACGACGCCATCGTCGTGGGCGCCGGCGGTTCCGGTCTGCGCGCCGCCTTCGGTCTCGCCGAGGCCGGCCTCAACGTGGCGTGCATCTCCAAGCTGTTCCCGACGCGCTCGCACACGGTCGCCGCGCAGGGCGGCATCAACGCGGCGCTCGGCAACATGACCAAGGACGACTGGCGCTGGCACATGTACGACACGGTCAAGGGGTCCGACTGGCTCGGCGACCAGGACGCCATCCACTACATGTGCAAGGAGGCGCCCCGCACCGTCATCGAGCTCGAGCAGTACGGCGTCCCCTTCTCGCGCACCAAGGAGGGCAAGATCTACCAGCGCGCCTTTGGCGGGCAGTCGCTCGAGTACGGCAAGGGTGGGCAGGCGTACCGCTGCGCCGCCGTCGCCGACCGCACGGGCCACGCCATCCTGCACACGCTGTACGGGCAGTCGCTCCGCTACAACACCAACTACTTCATCGAGTACTTTGCCCTGGACCTGATCATGGACGAGTCGGGCGCGTGCCGTGGTGTCACGGCCCTGTGCATGGAGGACGGCTCGATCCACCGCTTCTTCTCGCACAAGACGGTGCTCGCCACGGGCGGCTACGGCCGCGCCTACTTCTCGTGCACCTCGGCCCACACGTGCACGGGCGACGGCAACGCCATGGTCGCGCGCGCCGGGCTGCCGCTCCAGGACCTCGAGTTTGTCCAGTTCCACCCGACGGGCATCTACGGGTCCGGCTGCCTCATCACCGAGGGCGCCCGCGGCGAGGGCGGTATCCTGCTCAACTCCAAGGGCGAGCCCTTCATGTCCCGCTACGCGCCCACCGCCAAGGACCTCGCCTCGCGCGACGTCGTGTCGCGGTCCATGACCATGGAGATCCGCGCCGGCCGCGGTGTCGGGCCCGAGGCCGACCACTGCCACCTCCAGCTGTCGCACCTGCCCAAGGAGATCCTCCGCGAGCGCCTCCCCGGGATCTCGGAGACGGCCGCCATCTTTGCGGGTGTCGACGTGACCAAGGAGCCCATCCCCGTCATCCCGACCGTCCACTACAACATGGGCGGCATCCCGACCAAGTACACGGGCGAGGTGATCAAGGTCGACGAGAACGGCAACGACGTGGTCGTCCCCGGCCTGTACGCGGCGGGCGAGGCCGCCTGTGTCTCGGTGCACGGCGCCAACCGCCTCGGCGCCAACTCGCTGCTCGACATTGTCGTGTTCGGCCGCGCGTGCGCCCTGCACATTGCCGAGACGCTCAAGCCCAACACGCCGCACGCGCCCATCGCCAAGGACGCCGGCCTCGAGTCGCTCAAGAACCTCGACAAGCTGCGCAACGCCAAGGGCGCGCTGTCGACGGCCGCCATCCGCCTCAACATGCAGAAGACGATGCAGCGCGACGCCGCGGTCTTCCGCACCCAGGAGTCGCTCGACGAGGGTGTCGAGAAGATCGACGAGGTCGTCAAGTCCTTCTCGGACGTGAACGTCACCGACACGGGCCTGATCTGGAACACGGACCTCGTCGAGACGCTCGAGCTGCAGAACCTCCTCACGAACGCGGTCCAGACCATGTACTCGGCGGCGGCCCGCAAGGAGTCGCGCGGCGCGCACGCCCGCGAGGACTTCAAGGACCGCAACGACGACGAGTGGATGAAGCACACGCTCTCGTACCACGACGAGGTGACCCGCGAGACCAAGCTCAAGTACCGCGCCGTCGTCGAGACTACGCTCGACGCCAACGAGTGCAAGCCCGTGCCCCCCGCCAAGCGCGTCTACTAAGTTGATCGTTGTTTGATGATGTCTCTACCCCAACCCAACCACCATATACGTTTCCCTAACCCCACACCTCAAAGCGGAACGAACGCGAAGAACGGAGAATGCAAAACGATTTCTATTTACACGTCGTCCGAGTCCTTGTCCCCGCCCTTGGCCGCGGCCTCGAGCGCCTCGAACGCGCCACGCAGCCCGAACCCGAACGAGCCCATGCACTGCACCATCAGGCCCGCCGTGACCACCAGCATGGCGAGCGACAGGCCCGCGAAGAAGGTCAGGAACCGGTGGATCCCCTGGAACGCGGGCGAACGTCGGTGCTCGACAATGTACACGAGACGGTAGCCCAGACCCGCGGCCACGGCGGCGAGGCCGAGGAGGGAGAGGAGGACGAGGCCGCGGTGTTCGCGGCGGATCTACGCGGGTCGTTAGTGGTGGTGGAAGAGGGGGAGGGAGGGACAGAGTGGGGCGTACCGAGTACGGGATCAGCCATGTCAGCCCGGCCATCCCGAGCAGCGCCGCGACCGTGACGGGCGTATCGACGAGGTCGACCTGCATCACGAGCGCGAGGTACTGCACCGCGAACGTGAACGCGAAGAACAAGTCCAGCTTCACGACCGTCACCAGCACCAGGTACACGCGGTACATGTCCTGAACCGCGCGGTCCGCGCCAATCTTCTTGTACACGGCGAACCCGAACTCGCGGTACAGGCGGAGCGCGAGGACCGCGGTGACGGCGGCGAAAAACGCCGTGAGCACGGGCATCGCCCACGCAATCCCGAGCACCAGGTCAATCTGCAGCCGCGACAGACCCGCGGCGGCCGAGGTCGACCACGGCGGACGCATCAGCAGCTCGAGCTCCAGCTGCGTCAGCTGCGTCACCGACTGGAACCCGGCGTACCCGACCGTACACAGGTTCAGCAGGACCAGCGCGATGAGCTGGATCGAGTTCTCGCGCGCCGTCTAGACGAGGGGGGGATGAGTGTGTGGGCCTTGCCGCGTACGGTGGGTGGTTAGGCGTACCGCGTTGAAGGAAAGAAACACCGAGTACAGCTGCGCGCACGCGAACAGCGCCGCGTACACGGGCACGCCGCGCATGCGCACGTTGAACGGCGGCGCGGGTTCGCCCGCGAGCGACGTGGTCGCTGACCCGCTCCCCGACGGCGACAGCCGCGGGATCAGCAGGAACGCGACCGTCGCCTCGAGCGTGAACACAAACAGCGCCTGCAGCAGCGACGCGGTGCCGAGGAGCGCGGGCCACGGCGACGGTGAAGCGGCGGATGTTGAGCTTCGTTTCCGGTCAACCGGGTGGAAGAGGTGTGCGAGCAGGCCCGTCGGTGAGGATGTTGATGCCATGAGGGGTGGGATATGTGTGCAAGCAAGTCTATGGGATGATGAGCCCGTTGCGCCGAGTCGTCGGGGGGTATTAAGCGATACGTTGCGAGATGCGGGTGATTAATTTGGGAGCGAGGGCGAGGACAAAGGGATCGGCGAATGGAGCAGCGGGGCTGCAGCCCCGCACGTGATGTCTCGCACGCACTTTGAAACGCGTCGCGCCACCTCCCGCATGGCTTGAGATGCGCTAACCCGAAAACTGATCGGTGAACCACCTACCTGCAACACGCCATGAACGCAGATGCACCGCCGCCCGCCATCGACCCCGTCGTCGCCCGCAACAGCATCGCGATCTTCAGCCTCTCGCTCGTCGTCGCGCTCACGGGCATCGCGATCATCTTGCCGCGCACCTTCCCACGATTGTTTGAACGCGATGCAACCGCCGCTTCTTCGCCGCCCACGGGGCCAACGGGTCGCGGCCGCCGCCGCGGCACCGTCGTCCACGTCCGCCTGGCCCTGCTGCTGCTATGCTCGGTGCTCCTGACGGCCGACGCCATCAACAACCCAGCGATGCTGTCGCACGTGTGGCTCTCGGGCACCGCCAACTTCCTCGCCTTCAACGGGATCAAGCTCGTGACATTTATCCCGATCGGGTCGATCCTGACGCACTGCGTCGGGCGCCGCGTGTCGGTCCTCGTCGTTCTGAACCCGACGTGGCGCCGCCGGTTCATGCGCGCCATCAACGTCGTGTGCGGTGTGACGCTGGTCCTCAACGAGGCCGGTACCCTGATCTCGCTCGTCTCCCTGCACCGCCAGGGCGCGGCGTCGCGCGATTGGCTCGACGCGTGGGTCGTCCCGCTCTGGTGCGTCTACCCAATCCTCTCGCTGCCCGCGACGATCCTCGCCGGGTCCATGTGGTCGCTCCGCATCGCGTTCGCCAAGGAGTCGGTCGTCGTGCATGGCGACACGGACCTCGAGTTCCATTCACACACGGCGAGTTCAGGGAACCTCGGCCAGCCGCCGCCGCCGGGCAGCCCTGTCGTCGCTGCCGGCAGGAACCTGTTTGCGCGCCTGTTCCGCCGCGACAGCGAGCCGCCCGCCTCGCCCGCCGGCGCCGGTCCCGGAAATATCAAGGCGTCCGCCGGCGCCGGTCCTGGAAGTATCAAGGCGTCCGCCGAACTCGGGTCCACAGGCTCACTCTCCACCACCACCACATCTCCCGTGCATCGCACGGGGAGCCGCGACCTCCTCCGCGGCCTCTCTCGCCGCGCTGCCGCATCCGACGGCGCGCTGCACGGGCGCGGGATCAAGTACCCGCTGACGGCGACCTTCAAGCTGCTGACGACGCTGATCATGGTCGAGTGGGTCGCGTTCCTCGCCGCGTCCGTGTACCAGGGCGAGGTCCCGTTCCGCATGAGCGCCGTGCTTAGCTTGATTTCGGGGATCAGCGTGCTCACCGAGGCGTCGTTCGAGTGGATGCTCAGATTTCATCAGCGCAAGCAGAAGGCGGCGAGGATCAAGAAGCGCGCCGCGGCGGGTGGGTCGAGCAGCGCGCTGGGTGGTCATAAGGCCGAGGAGAGTTGTGGGAAGAAGATGGGGCTGGAGTCGAGTAGTGAGACACCGTCGTTTCTATAGCCATCGATGCGCCGTGCGAGGGAGAGAGAGGACATGAGGAGAATCAGTACCCCGTCAACGCGCAGGAAGAAAATGTACGTGTGTCAAGTATGCCGCGCACCCCGCGTTGGCCCAGTGCCCCGGAACCAGAGGACACAGCCGGCACAGCGCGTCCTTGTGCTTGCCCGACCCGCGCCCACCGCGGCGTGTACAGGTCGTCGGGCCCGCGGACCCGCAACGCCTCGTTGCACGCGTCGCGCGGCGCTGGCGCGGCTGCGTGCGCCGCCACGACTGCCGAGTAGTCCGCGGGGGTCCGTTCGAGCTGCAGCGCGAAGGTCAACCTGGCGCGTCAAAGTCGGAGATCGAGTACGACTCGTGCGGGCCGAGCGAGACCGTCGCGACGCGAGGCGGGATGGCGGAGGCGCCGGTTGTGGCGGAGCGAGTCGGGCGGGCGGGGGTGGAAGTGGTAGTGCGAGTAGGGCTGGTAGGTGCGACGCTAACCCGGCGGGCGGGCACGGCCGTCTCGGTGCAAGCTGGGCTGGCGAGCGTGGCTGTGCTGTTGCGGGTCGAGCTGGCGGGCCAGCCCGCCTTGACGCGAGTCCGACTGGTAGCGACACGATTCGGGCGAGCGAACATGGGCGCAAGATCTGGCGACGTATTCCTGGACGTGAACCCATACACGCGCTCGTAGTTCGCGCTGCATCTGCCAGTGGGCCGGCGGGATCTCCACTGGCACCGACGACTTGCGGCTGCTGCTTAACGGCGCGGGCGCCAACTCGTAGCCGTAGCCGCTGTCCTTGTCGGCGGCCTCGCTCGTGTCCTTGTCGTCGATGGTGAAGTTGGCCGAGCGCGGCGGCGTGTTCTGGACCTGGCCCGCACCGTAGTCGGACTTGATGGCGTGGCCGACGCGACCACGACGTACCGCAACGGCCAGCTTGTGGCCGGCGAGCTCGACACGAACCGCGACGGGATCCTGGACACGAGCGTGGTGCGCAACGCCGACGACGGCCAGTACTACGTGTCCAAGGACACGGACCTCAACGGCGACTACGAGACGGCACGCGGGCCCGACACGAACGGGCTGGCCAACGTCCTCGACTCGATTGGCGAGAATGCGCAGTTCGACTTGCTTGTCATTGATAAACCCACGACAAACGGAGTTGCGCCCCCCGCATATTTGTTTGCCCATCAAAACGCGTCCCTGTTGACCGTGCGAGACAGATTCGCGTCGCGGCGGCAGCTTGTCGTACTTGCGGCAGGATCCGTCGCCATAAGAGACGGCTTTCGTTGGGCTATACGGTTGATTTTGATGCGAAGTATGATGCAAAAGGATCCGGCCTTGTCGTCCTGTCGCGAGATGGACAGACGCGAGGAGAGTGGGAGACAAGGCACGCGTCTCCCGGGCCTCGGCACTCGCGAACAAGGCTGACCCATCCGGTTCGCGGTCAACGCTTCGCGTCGTTTCGCCCTGATTGCTAGTCGAGCCTCCCGGGCTCCGCATCGACCTTGACTTAAAGCAATGTATCATAGCCATGGACGCTGAACCAGATTCGCGCGCATGGGCCGGCATACACGTGCCCGAGTTGCGCAACTCGATTAGAGACCTTGCGAAAAGTCGGGCCCGACTTTCGTCCTGGCCCCATGCATTCAGCCACGCGGTGTGGCGTAATGCACAGGCCCGCGCGAGCACCGGCCCCGACTTTTCTCGGGGGACCCGACTTTTCTCGGGGTCGGTCCTCGCCGAGTCTCGGGGTGCCAGAACAGGGAGCTGTTGAGAGGGGAGGGTTCCGAGAAGTTCCGATGCTGAGTGAGGCCTCGTGGGCCAAAGCTGCAGTGCGTCGTCGCACCGCAGCCTGCGCCACCGCACAGAACGCGTTGGACACCGTGTCCATCGTGACTTCGAGAGCGCATGAAAGCTTATGGAGACGAGCAACACCGCGCGTCGCGTCGAGAGGGCCTCCGCCGTATATGAGGGCTGGCTTCCCGCAACGTCGCGCGGGCTGCTCTCATCGCTGTGTTCTCTCATGAGGTGCACCTCAAGACCCATCCAATGCCGCGAGTGCTCGCGCACAGGGTTTTCTGAGAGCGGGGGTGGGGAGCGGCCGGTGCTCGGCCGCGACAAGAGCTGGCTGGATGCCCGAAGTGGCGCGTGGCGCTGCCTCACTCACGTGACGGGAGGCCTTCCGGGACCACCCGAAAGTCGGGCCCCGACTTTACGCAAGGTCTCTATTGCCGTCTACGCCGTGTCCCTTCTCGTCAACCTCGCGACCATCGACACCGTGCTTCCGCGGCTGTTCCCCGAGGTGGCCGCGCGACTACCGTGGTCGCGCTCATGTCACGGCGCCGCTGCAGGGCAGTCGTCACGGAGCATCCGGACCCGGCTTCTCTTCGCGCTCGCCGTCATGATGGCCATCGATGCGGTCAACAACATGGTCATGCTCACCGTGACCCTGACCGCGGGCACCGCCAACTACCTCGTCTATCGCGTCGTCTTCCTGCTCACCTTTGCGCCCTACGCGCCGATCAAGTGCATGGCCACTTTCCGCCGTCACGCGGTCCTGCTCGTCGCAAGCCCTGACTCGCGCAAGCGGCTTCTCACGGCCGTCGATACGCTCAGCGTTGGGATGCTGCTCGTCCAGGAGATTGTGATCGCGACGCATATCGTCGAGCTCGCGAACCACGGCGCGGCGACGGAGCCGCGCGTCTGGCTCGTCGGCTCCATCTACCCGAAGTGGGGATTCGTGCTTCTCGGACTCTTCCCGCTCATGATCCTGTCGGGCGCGCTCTGGACTCTGCACGTCGCGTTCCGACAGAGCTCAATCATCGTCGACCGCCGCCAGTCGAGTGGCCACGAGCTCTCTACTGCCGGGTCGGACAGTACCAGGAGCTCGCCGAGCGGTGGCGACACGGTGCGGGAAAGCAATGTCGTGACCTCGCCATCCGCGTCGGCTTCGACGAGTGACAGTCAAGCTGTCGCCGCCAGTAGCAGCGCCGGCCCGACCAAGCTGGCGGCCAAGGTCATGGGCAAGTCGCAGCTCCTGCTCACGTCGCTCCCGGTCCTCGCCACGCGCAAGAAGGCCGACCGCAACGCGCGGCGAGGCGCGCTCGAGGTCCCGCTCACGGCCAGCTTTCGGTGGCTTACGCTGGCCCTAATCATGCTCTGGACCACCTTCATCGTCGTCGCGACCTTCGAATCGCCGCCGTGGCTCCGTCTCCCGTCGGTTCTCAGCTTGCTTGCCAGTCTTGGACTTCTCGTCGAGAGCTCGTTTGAGAGCGTCCTCCAGTATCACGCGGCGCGCCACGCCAAACAAGTCAAGGCGAGAAGGATTGAGGAGGGCGGCGGGGATGTGACCGCGCTGGCGGTCTCGTTGGCGCCGGTTGCGATGCCACCAGAGAATGGTGGCGGAAATATAGCTATGTCATAGAAGCGGGACGGAAGAGAAGCAAGAAAAATGGGTTCGTCGCGTCTCCCGCGGTAAGCTGGGAGACTCTTTTTCTAGGGGCATTGACGGAGCCCGTTGAGACGCGTTGGGATATCATGTGATCAGTGCGCAGGCTGTGAGACACTTTGATCAAAACCGAGCAGAAACGTTTCAGCTCCCGCTCGGTACCCACACACCAACCATGAATAACGGAACATGTAATAACTTGTCGCATTGGCGTCAGCCGAGCTTGTCTGATGAACTCGTCGACTTGGTTCTCGTCCAAGCCGTCTGGCAAGATGTGTGGGCGGACCCGTTTCCGCTCCTGCGAGTCCTTCCCGGACTCACCCGACTTCGGAGCACCGTGCTGCGTCATTCGCTCCACGCTCAGATGTGGCGAGCTCTGAAGCCGGAGTGCGCGGCCTTCCGTGCGCTGCTGCTTGGCCATTGTCGTCCAACGTCCGACCCCGCGGGGGCCGAGCTTTTCATCTGCCTGGCCTGCGTCGCGCGTCGCAACGACATCCTCGATGTATCCGTCAGAGCACTTGCGGGCAACTCTCATCCCGAGGACGCCGTTTCCGCCCACGGACTCGGTTTGCGCACTCGACGGGCTTCATAAATGCAGCTACGTCAAGCGAGATACCGACAAGAAACTTGCGATTGACGAGGCTATCAGCGGCGGCCAATTTGACACGCTCCTGTGGTGGTCCAAATTGCGACTCGAGCTGAAACTCTCTTCTCGCGCGTTGGAACTTGCCATTGAATGCGACAACAGCGACGCGCTGTTCTGGGTTCTCGAACACGACTGCTCCTCGCATGAGCGCGAATTCAATATCGTCGAGCGTGCCCTCGAAGCGGGGAGCCTCGGAATTGCGAGTAACTTTGAGGAAGACGAAAACAGCGAATACGAAACCAACGTTCGGTGGGACGAACTGGTCGCGGGGGCGATCCGACGCAAACATCTTCACGTTCTTGACTGGGTTCTCCAAAAGATTGATGCTACATTCCTCGTCAAGCGGTCTGGTCTGCTGCTGCCTGACGGCATTGACCGCCGCCCTCGACGCGAGCGCTGGCGGGACACTTGGTTAAGTCCTTGGGAGCACTTTTTCAATCAAAACGCTACGAAGCGTGACTTTTGGATCTGCGCGCTGGAGGAGGCCATCACCTTCAACGACGCTGAGGTGCTTTCCTGGTTCCTGAGCACCATGTTCGCGTCGGATGATTACTTCAATTCTGTATCAAACTATGCGTCCGATGGCGACTCGGATTCGGACTCTGACTTGGAAAGCGACTCGGATTCCTCCGGACCCGTGTCCAAGTCGAGGGCGCTCGCCCGTGCCAAGCTCGCTGCGGCTGAGCTAACTTTCTGGGAGGCCGCGGTCAAGCGTGCAAGCTTCACGAAAAATACGAGAGCCATGGCGTGGTACGCGGAAAGCTTGGAGGAGGCCGTTTAGCTCGTGTCAAGTGGCTGCCGTGTTCTGAAGCAAGCTGATAGTCGCCAATTGAGGTTACGCGATACACCAAACGATTGCAGTTTAATGCCTTCGCGGGCCCCGCTTGAGCCATGTGTGAGACGCGTCGAGATATCATGTGACCTGATGATCGGATTTTGGGGCTGGAATATCAGCGCAGCTTCGGACGAACACCGCTCGCTCTCCTCGCCAACACATGTATCTCCAACCATGAAGCAAAAAACATGCAATGACTTGCCGCAACGGCCTAATTCAATCTTGCCTTATGAGCTGATCGAGAGTGTTCTGGTCCAGCTCGTCCTTGGCGACACGGATCCGCTTCTGCTCTTGCGGGTTGCTCCTGGCCTTAGTCGCCTGCGCCGAGCTGTTTCCGCCACTCGACCCATCCGCGCATCCGGGCTGCCCTGGAACCTCCTCGCGCCGCACTCCGAAACCTGCTGCTCGAGCACCGCCAGCCCACCTCGGACCCAGGCGAAATCGAGTTTTATCTTCGACTGGTGTTTCTTGCCGGCCGCTTCGACCTGTTGAAAGAGTTCATGCAGCAGGTTGATAACGAGCGGGACGACTACCACGGCCCGCATCCTGCCGACATCGCGTCTGCCCACGGTCACGTCCAGGTGCTCAACTGGCTGCTAGAACACGATCTCATGAACGGGTACACAGAGCGCGCCGTTGCAGGAGCTGCGAGTGCCCGTCATTTCAATGTCCTCGACTGGTGGGCCGAATCGGAGCTCGAAATCCGTGCGAGCGACCATCTGCTGGACATTCCGATCATTATCGACAGTTCATGTCTGCTGATCTGGATCGTCGACAACAAGCACCGCTTGCCCGGAGACATTTATGTCGCCTTCGACCACGAGCGCGCGCTCAAGGTGGGAAGCTACAATGTGATCATGGAGTGTGACACATATTTCTACAACGACTGGATGACAACCACATCCTGGAGTGAAGTCGTCAAGAGCGTTATTGACCACAAGCATATCAAGTTCCTCGACTGGATTAGGCTTGAAGTTGACACGCTGGCGCTTTGCGGCCTTTCAAGCTACGCCCATCCGGGACACGATGCCCATCCCCGCGACCTGGACTATTACTACCGGTACACGCACCCCGAAGTCCAAAAACTCGACCTCAAGGCTTGCGATACCGATTTCTGGTTGAGCGCACTTGAGCACGCTTATCTTGCCTGCGATGGAACCGTCATGTCTTGGTTTTATCAAACCTTTTCTGCAGTGGACTTTGGCTGCACGGTCCCATTTTGGGAGCAGGCGATTCGTCGCGCCAGCGATTCAAACAACATCGTAAGCGCTCTCGTGGTTCTATTACAACTTGTCCGACGAGCATTATGCCGTCCCATCCCAATGGGCCGATCCGAATCCGAACAAGGACGGGTATGAAGACGCGATGATCAAGCGCTTGAACTGGTGGCAAGAAAGCAGCCCCAACCTCCCCCAACGCTTTAAGGCTATTGAGCTGGCCTTGCTTTACCAAGCCGGCGAAAAGATCCTGAGCTGGTGGCGTTGTCGAGTTCGTCGTTTCTGGTTCCGTGGCCAAGAGGTTGAGGAACTTGAGAAGATAGCCCCTGACATGTTCTCCTACGAATTGAGCGATGACGCGTAGGATCGCAATCGAGTATCATACATACAAGCTTGTAAGTGTTCTCGGATGGTGCAAAACATGAGGCCCGGGAAGGTCAGTTTCGTCCCAACCGGGTTGCGAGACGCGCAGGTAAAAGGCATGCCAACCAGTTGGTCGTGCCCAGCGCCGAGTCTCTTGGGCCTGCGGGCGCTGCCTTCCGCTCGGTTTCCCGCTCCCGCAACGGATCATGAGTTTACTAGAGTCCATTACATGCAACAAAACATGGAATTCTCGCACTCGATGAGCTAATGGAAGATATTCTCGCCCACGCGCTCGTTCTCCCTCCTGCAGGCGCGGGCTCATTCGTCCTGTCGCGCGTCACGCTGGGTTTCCGTCGACATTTACACGTCTAGCACTAAGCTACCGGTCGTGACCCGCGCTGGGTCGAAGTGCGGGGCTTTGCCCAAGCCATAGGCGCTGCGACTTTCTGCTCTCGTTTCGTCACGTGCCCGTCACACTTTTCTCAATGACATCACTCCCCGTGTCGCGTTGCGCCACTTCGCTTCGGCTCCCGCTTCCGCGCTGCTCCCCTCCCATTTACTCCCCTTATTTAATGAAGCTGAATTACTCTATGCAATGGATGTCATAAATCATGAACTTGACGGCAGGCTGGTCCCGTCTCTCCTGCAGCGTTTTGGGTGGAGCCCGCGCAACGAAGTGCTGTGCTGTGCTTCGTTCGACCGTTGGCTTGAGTGTTCCGTTGGCATCGCTTTCGCACTTTCCTCTTCAAGGTGCACGAGTGCTGCTTAAGCGAGCTCGTGAGCGGAGAAGCATGCCGCTGGATGCCTTCACGTTGCCTGAGCTTGCAGTGCTTTGTCTGCTGAGGTGACCCAAGCTCGAAATTCTTGCTCATTGTGTCCCTATCCTTCCCCTGCTGTTGATGGACTCTCTCTTCCTGCGCCGCCGCCGTCGCCGCTATTACTACACTGCCGTTATGCCCGCCAGGCCTAGCGTCGCGTCGCGTCGCGTCGCGTCCTGGTTACTTGCCGCGGGACTTTGCGCTGAGCGACGCGGAGCGACGAAGCCGCGTGAACCCTCGCGACGAGTAGCTACTCGATATCTCCTTCTCGGCGGTATGAGGTGCGAGCTATGTTCTGAGCAGAGCGCGCAGCTGACTTCGTACCAGCGCAAGCATGCGCGGCTCCATCGGCTGTGCTGCTCACCGCTTTTGTTCATGATCGCTGCAACCTGGCCGGTGGCGGAACGCGCTATTGGCTCGCTAGAACACCTTGTCGGCGAGCTCTATTTGATGCGCGCTGCGAATCATCATGACGTTCGACATCGTTGATATGCTTCCCATGCAATTTGTGCACGTCGACCACCGCGCAGCTGAAGGCGAGCGAAAGTCGGCTGAGCAGGCCGTCGCGGCCGCTGATGCCAGCTTCTCACCGACAGGCGTGCGTCAGCACGAGCTTGACAGTCCTCCCGTTCTCGAGGTTTCGCGTGAAGTGAGTATTGCTGCATGAGCAGGTTTTGCCAGGTGGGGACGAACGAGACAAAGCGCTCCGCCCATTCGTGCATCATGATGCACACGATGTTGATTAGCGCTGACGCGTCCCACGTCTCAACGAACGTCATACCGTGGTCCGCCCTATCGCGCGTCGACCTTGCGCAACCGTTCCACAGTAGGCCCGCTTCATCTGAGCGCTCTTGGTCCGTTTCTGAGAAACCAAGCTTGCTCGAGGTCTAAAACTAGATTGTGGAATGCGATGCACACGGTCACATTGTTGGCTGGTTCCTTAGATGAAAGCTCGTCGCGTTGCGGGAGACCACGGGGAAGTTGAGTCGCTGGAAGCGTGCGCTAAGTGAAGGAAGTAATTGCGACCCGGTTGGCAACCTTCAGTTTGCTCCGTCCCGTCCGTAGTCGACTTAATCCAGCTCAACAGCAGGAGGGCGAGTAAAAGCGAGAGAAGTAGGCATGTCGGGACAGCTCCAACGCGCGGTACTGACGCGTCGCGACCCTTTCTCTCGTGTCCCTCCATGTAACGCGGATCCGAAGCACGGTCTCAGTCAGCGCTACTACACCTGAAGCGATTCCGTGTGTTCCACTTCATAAATCATGCAGTTACTTGAATCACGCGTCCACAACGCGTCCGTTGCGCTCAGTGATCGCTGCGAGAGGGCAGTTGGGCAAAGCCCCGCACAGATGACACCCGAACGGAGTGAGTGGTGGAGGTACTGGCAATTGAGACGCGACGAAATATCATGTGACTGACTTGAGGACATGAAACACCCGCCCAGTGAGGCAGCCCTCGCTCTCTTCGCCAGTCCATGTATCTCCGACCATGAAGAAGAAAACATGTAATGACTTGCCGCAACGGCTCAATCCATTCTTGCCTTATGAGATCATCGAGGAGGTTCTCATCGAAGTCGTGCTTCTCGACCCGCGCGACACGGATCCGCTTCCGCTCCTGCGGGTCGCTCCGCGCCTTGATCGTCTGCGCCGTGCTGTCTTCGGCCACTCGACTCACGATCGGGTCTGGCGTGTTCTGGAACCGTCCCACTTGGATCTCTGCAAGTTGGTACTCGAGCATCGCGACCCCTACCCGTTCGAGCCCATCGAAATCGAGTTTTACTTTTGCTTGATCTGCGCTACGAAGCGAATGGACCTTATGAACGACTTGATCGAGCAGGCCGACGACGTGCGAAAGTTCTTCAACGAGGTACCGCACCTTGTCGACGTTGCTTCCGCGCGCGGGTACATTCACGCACTCGATTGGCTCAAGGACAACGGTCACATCAACTGCGACAACCACGCGGAACGCGCCATTGAGGGCGCAATCTTCGCCGGCCACAAGGACGTCCTGGAGTGGTGGGCCTATTCTCGAATCGAGCCCGTTCTTTCAGACAAGGCGCTCGAGATCGCCGTCGAACGCGACGACACCAGCGCAGTTGACTGGCTTTTGTCATTCGAAGAAGCCTAAGACCACATCAAGCTCGATATCCCGGAGATGGCGCTCCGAGCGGGAAATCTTAATGTCGGCCGCATGTTCGAGGGTGACGAATTCATGGACTACAAGCCGCGTGTCCGCTGGGACGACCTCGTCGAGCACGCCATCGAGCGCAAGCACATTGACGTTTTGGATTTTGTCCTGTGGGAAGTCCACTGTCTCCATTTCTGCGGAAAGTCGGACTTGCTTCCTCCCTGGGGTGACTGCGTCCGGCCTTCCGACTTGCGCTACTATGACAAGTGGGTTCGTCCCGAATACGATGCCATCGACCGCAACGAGGTGAAGCGCGACTTCTGGATCCGCGCCCTCAAGCAAGCGTTCGAACTCAACGATCCTGACGTGCTCGCCTGGTTCCTGAAAAACATGTCGAACCGCGACTGGTACTTCAACTCAAAGAAGAACTATCTGTCCGACTCGGATTCCGAAGTGGAGTCTCGCGCTGACCGCGCCGCAGCTGAGCCCAGGTTTTGGGAGGCAGCAGTTAAAAGCACATGGTTCAACAAAACCGCGCAGGCATGGTATTTCAAATACCTGACCGAAGACCACGTCGGGAGCCCCTCCGCTTGGGCGAACGTGTGCGATTGGCTCGGCACAACATTTAACAACGCTAAGAGACGTATGAAAAAGAACCGCAAACGGGTCCGCCGCCTCAAGTTCCGTAGCCGCGGGGTCGAGAAGCTTGACGACGAGGCCCCCGCCTTGTTCTTTTACGTTTTGAGCGACGACGCGTAGCGCCGCCGTGCAGCGCATCAATATACCACGTCTTACTTTGCCGACTCCATTGATGGCCAAGAGATGTCAGCTCGCGTTCCGAAGGCGCCGAGAGACGCGTCGGGAAATGGCGTGACCCGTCAGCTGATCGCGTCGCGCTCCGCATCAGTCTGAGCTTCGCTGGCCGCGATGGGGAGCGATTCACTCGTTCGCTTGACATCATACGCGTCTGCGCCATGCGGTGACGATAGGAGGACCGCGAAGACGCGAGCATCCTGCGGCTCAACGACGGCTGGAAGCAGCGGCTCGAACTGCCGCCCTGCCTGCGAGCGACCGCGCCGCCGCCCCGGACCACCATGGTCATGGCCGTGTCGCGTCGTTTTGAGGCAGCTCGGTCCATCGAACGAGAGCCACATCGCGGAACGCACTGAAAGAGGGGCGGGCGAGGCCAGCAACGGGGATACGCAAATAAAACTATACTCCTCAACCTCCTCTCCTCCCTTCACATCACAACTCTCGCTCCGCTCCGTCTTCTCCGCGGCCTCAGTACCCTGGCCCGCCATACCCGCCCTGGCCCTGGTGCTGCTGGCGCTGCTGGTACTGCTGTTGCTGCTGCTGGTACGCCGCGTACGCGGCCGGGTCGTACTGCGGGTGCTGCTGCTGCTGCTGTGGGTGTGGCGGCGGCGCGTACTGCTGCTGCGGGTGCGGGTGCGCGTGCTGCGGGTGCCGCGACGGCGGTGGCTGCTGGTACTGCGGGTGCTGCGCGTGGTGGTACTGCGGGTGCGGCTGCTGCGCGGCCGGGGGCGGGGCCGCGGCGGCCGCGGCGGCCGCGTACTGCTGCTGCTGCGGGTACCCCGCGTTCGGCGCGACGGGTGCGGGTGCGGGTGCAGGCGCCGGAGCCGCTGCCACGGGAGCCGCCGGCGCGGGCGCGGGCGCCTGGTTGATCGTGTGCCGCAGCTCCGCGATCTTAGCGAGCGCGAGCGCCTCGAGGACCTCGGCGTCGATGTAGACGAACGACCCCTCCTGGTTGAACTGGCGCGCGTTGCTGAACATGAGCCGGATATCGGCGGCGAACCCGTTGAGTGCGTCGGTGGCGCTGGACCGCGAGTAGAGGAACCCGTCGACCGCGGCGCCAATCTCCTCGAGCGAGATGGGCCGGCGGATCTCAATGTAGTACGTCGGGTACACGGTGCGGTCGGGGAGCTCCTGGAACAGATCGGCGCGCAGGCGGTTGTCGTCGTCGGGGTCGACGGCGGTGTCAATGGCCTCGAGCACGCGCGTCATGACGCCGTACGCGGCGCGCACCGAGTCGGGCATCTGGTCGAGCGGGACCGTGGGCGGCGGCGGCGGCACGAAGAAGGACGGCGCGGGCGTCGACGCGGCGCTGGCCGACTTCTTGGACCGCTTGGGCGCCGGCGGCGCGACCGCGTCGAGGTCCGAGTCGGCGGCCGCGGCCTTCTTGGGCCGCCCGCGCTTGCGCTTGACGGGGGCCTCCTCGGCGACGGGCGCGGGAGGGGCAGCCGCGGCAGCGGCGGAAGCGGCACCGCCGTCGAGGTCATTGTCCTCGTAGTCGCTGTTACCGCGGACCTTGGCGGCGGCCTTACGCGCTCCGCGGCGCGTGGAGGCGGCGGGGGCGGCCGCCGAGACGGCGGACGCGGCGTCGAGCCCATCGGCCTCGGCCTCGATAGCGGCAATGTACTGGTCCTCGGTGAGCCCGTCGTCGTAGACGATGCCGCCGCGGCGGGTAGCGCGGCGCGATCCCTCGGTGATCTTGTCGGCGTCGGCCTGGGCCTTGAGGAGGGCGCCGATATCGCGTCGGATGACGGCGGGGAGCTCGGCGTCGGACATGAGGCGCTCGGGCGGGCGGTCGAGGCCGAGGTCGCGGGCGAGCTGCTCCTCGTGGCGGGCGAGCTCCGCGTCCATTTGGCGGAAGATGGCGAGCTCGTGGTCGCCGCGGGCGAGCACCTCGTTGAGCTCGTCGTTGCCGAGCTCGTCGGGGTCGTCGGGGTCGGCCGCGTCGCCGCCGCCCGTCGTCGTGTCCTTGGCGTCGTTGTCCTGCTCGATGAGCGACCGCAGGAACTGCTCGCGCTCCTCGGGCGTCGACTTGTTGTCGAACTTGCCGGCCTGGATCACCTTGCCGTCCATGTCGAGCTTGAACTGCGCGCGCGCGAGGATGCGCTCCTCGATCGAGTTCTCGGTGATGAGGCGGAAAATGCGCACCTCCTTGGTCTGCCCGATGCGGTGCGCGCGATCTTGCGCCTACATGAGCGAGAGCGGTAAGTCAGCGACCGCCACCCCCACATCCCACACGCCCACGGACGTACCTGCAGATCCTGGTGCGGGTTCCAGTCCGAGTCGAAGATGATGACGGTATCGGCGGTCTGGAGGTTGAGCCCGAGCCCGCCGGCGCGCGTCGAGAGGAGGAACATGAGGTAGGGCGAGTCGGGGGCGTTGAAGGCCTTGAGCTGGTCCTGGCGGTCGTCGGCCTTGGTGGATCCGTCGAGGCGGAGGTGCTGCCAGCCGCGGAAGTTGAGGTAGTCGGACATGATCTCCATGACCTGGGTCATCTGGAAGAACATGAGGACGCGGTGGCCCGTCTTGAACAGCTTGGGCAGGATGCGGTCGAGCAGCTCGAACTTGCCCGAGACCCGGAAGATGTTGCGGTCGACGGCGCGCACCGAGGGGTCGTCGCCGGGCGGCGAGAAGAGGTCCTCGACCTCGCCGAACACGTACGGGTGGTTGCAGATCTTGCGCAGCTGCATCACCGTGTTGTTGAGCCCCTTGATCCCGCCGCCGCGCTTGTTCTCGTTGAACCCGACCGCGATGGCGCCGTGCGTCAGCACCTGGTCGTACAGCACCTTCTGCACCGCCGACAGCTTGGTCTTGACCACCTTCTCGACCTTGTCGGGGAGCTCCGACTCGACGTCCTTTTTCAGGCGCCGCAGCAGGAACGGCCGCAGCACCTTGTGCAGGCGCTTGATGACGAGCAGCGTCTCCTCCTCGGTGAGCGTGAGCTTCTCCTCGCCGCCGCCGACGTCGGCAAAGGGCGCCGAGAACCAGTCGTCAAACGAGGACTGCGAGTTGAACACCTTGGGCAGGATGAAGTTGAGCAGGGCCCAGAGCTCGGGGAGGTTGTTCTGGAGCGGGGTGCCCGTGAGGATGAGCCGGTACCGCGACGAGTAGTAGGTGCACAGCGTCTGCGACAGGCGCGACTGCGCGTTCTTCATGCGGTGGCCCTCGTCGATGATCGTGTACAGCCACTTGACGCGCGCGAGCGTGGGCCGCTCGCGGATAATGTACTCGAACGTGGTGAGCAGGACGCTGAAGTTGCCCGCGCGGATCTGCGCCGCCTGTGCCTTGCGGGCGACGGGCGGGCCCTTGAACACGATGGTGCGCACCGAGGGCGCCCACTTCTCGAACTCCATGGTCCAGTTGGTGATGGTTGACAGCGGCACGATCACGAGGTACGGGCCGGGCTGCTTCTTGACGTCAAGCAGGTACGTGATGAGCGAGATGGTCTGGATCGTCTTGCCGAGGCCCATCTCGTCGGCGAGGATCCCGTTGAGCCGGTTGTTGAACAGCGACACCATCCACTCGAGGCCCTTGATCTGGTACTCCTTGAGCGTGCCGCCAATGAGGATCGGCGCCTGCCGCGTGATCTTCTCCTGGACGCGGTGCGCGGCGCCGTAGTAGTCGAGCTTGCGGCCGTCCTCGGTAACGATCAGGTTGTCCTCGTCAACGTCGGCGGGGTTCGCGTCGTCGATCACGGCCGGCGCGATCGCGGCGGGCGTGGGCGCGGGCGCCGACACGGCGGTGCCGCTGATCGACTCCTTCTGGAGCATGACGGCCTGGCCGAGCGAGTCGAGGAAGGCGTCGGTCTGGCGGAGGAGGTGGGTGATGCGGGTATCCTTGGCCTGGTCAATGAGCTTGAGGTACGCGTCCTCGTCGCCGGCCTTGAGGGCGCGCAGGCGTTCCTGGGCGTTGCGCTGGCGGCGCTCCTTCTCCTCCTTTTCGAGCTTGGCGTGGAGCGACTGGATGCCGCGGCCGAGCTTGGACCACCGCTCGGCGGCGCGCTGGTGGTACTGCTTGAGCTTGTTGCCGTGGGTGACGATGGACTGCAGGTACGACGCGTGCTTGGCCTTTTCTTTCTTCTCGCGCTCGATCTTCTGCTGGCGCTCAAACTTCTCGGTGGCCTTGGGCTCGCGCACGTTGTGGCGCTTGACGCGCTTGAAGGCGTTGCGGTCGGGCCCCGTGAACAGGATCGACGAGTGGCGGACGGTCTGGACCATCTCCTCGCGCATCAGCTGCTGGTAGTCGAGCAGCTTGAGCGCCTTTTTCTCGATGATGGCCTTGAGCTTGAGGTTGGCGGCGCGCTCGGCCTGGTCGGGATCGCCCGAACCGTCGGGGAGCGCCGACGAGACCGCGTCGAGCTCGGTGAGGCGGTTGGCGATGCGGCCGCGGATGCGGCGGTCCTGCTCCTCCTGCAGGAGCACGGGGTCGATGCCGTGCGGCAGGATGGACGGGATGAAGGCGCGCTGGCCCTGCGGCGCGACGACGCGCGTGGTGACGGCCCACGGGTCGACGATGGCGATCTTGGTGTCGGGGTGCAGCTGCACCTTGGGCGGCGCGGGCGGCGCAGCGGCGGCCGGAGCGGTCGCGGTCGGCGGGGTCGTGGAACCCGCAGCGGCGCCAACGGGCTGCTGCGACTGCGACTGGAGCTGCTCAACCTCGTTGCGCACGTCCTGGAGATTGGCCTGGGCGTGGTCGTGGGCGGCGGCGGTGACGGCCTGGCCGACGACGGGGTTGGCGGGCCCGCGCGGCGGGTGCTGGTCGGCGAGGTCGGCGGGCGCCACGGCGGCGGCGTGCAGCTGGGGCGGGACGGGCAGGCCGCGGGCGACGTGGCGGTAGGCGTGCAGCTGGGCGTTGAGCTGCTGCGCGTTGGCGTCGGACATGCCGGGCGGCAGCGGACCGGGCCCGGTCGGGATGCCCATGGGGGTCGGCGGCGCGGCGGCGGCGGCGTTGGCGGCGGCGAGCTGCTGGGCCTGCTGCTGCTGCTGCTGCTGGGCCGCGGCCTGCTGCTGGGCCTGGAGCTGGGCGGCGCGCTGCTGCAGGGCCTGCTGCTGGAGGTGGTACTGGTTCTGCTGCTGCTGGTAGGCGCGCAGGAACTGGGTGATGCGGGCGGCCTCCTCGTCGTTTTGCTCGTTGAGGCCCTGGGCCTGCTTGTTGCGGAGCAGCTAGAAGACGGGTCGGCGAGGGTGATGTGTGAGCGATGGACTCCGAGGCGGTCCATTCAGTCGTCCGTACCAGGGCGAGCTGGTTGATCTTCTCGGGCGCGATGGTGAGCAGGCTCTGCTGCTGCTGTTGAGGCTGTTGTTGCTGCTGAGGCTGCTGCGGCTGCTGCTGCTGGGCCATGGCCATGGTGGGCCCGCCGTTGACGTTGCCGTTGACGTTGCCGTTGACGGGCGCGGCGCTGTTGTTGCCGGCCTGCATCTGCTGCTGCTGCTGCATGAGCATCTGCTGCTGCTGTTGGGCAGCAAAGGCCGCGGGATCCATGGTGGCGGGCGGGCAGATGGGATTCGGTTGACCGCTCGGTCGGGTCGGGTCGGCGAAAGGGGGTGGGTGGTGCGGGTTCCGGGGTGCGGGTGGGGTGCGGTCCGGGACGGCGCGGGGGCAGGGGCCGGGCGCGCGGCTGCAGGGACGCGGATGAACGACGCGCCGAGTCACGGATGCGGGGTCTCTCTTCAGATGCAGCAGCGCAGAGTCTCGGGCGATGCGACCGCTCCGCCCGGGGTGCGAGCATGCGCCGAGCCGCGGCAAGCCCGCCACGGGGGAACGTCACCCGACGCGCCTGCCATACCTGTCAGCGCGTCTCGCCCCTTCACCCGCGCGCGCACCGCGTCGCCGATCGCTTCTCCCTCACGAGTAAACCATGCAGCCGATGAATTAAACCCACCCACCCACACCATGTCATCCTCGCACCCACCACCACCGCCGCCGCCCGACTCGGCCGACGCCCTGTGGGGCACCGCGCGCGCGCTGTTCCTCAAGATCGACGACGCGCACGCGGCCAAGGACGCGGCGCTGCAGGACGCGGCCGCCCTGCACGCCTCGCTCGTCGAGCACCCGCGCGACGACCCGGACCTCGACAAGTGGGAGCAGCTCGTCGCCGCCTACCGCGCCTCGCTCGCATGCGTCCGCGACGAGATCACCCACCTCGAGGCCACCCAGGACACGATCGGCAAACTGTACCTCGCCGTCTACCCGGACTCGGCCCACGCTCAGGCGATCCTCGCTGCCCGCCGCGGTGCCGCTGCGGGTGGCGGGGACCGTGCTGCGGCCAAGAACACGTCCAAAAAGCTTCAGGCCGACACCAAGCGCGCGCAGCCGTACGCTCTCTCTCTGCGGTCGTGTCTGGCTCGGTCCCTCACACCCGTGCTGGTGTAGAAAATTCCCGCCCATTCAGTTTGGCATCAACTCCAACGTGCGTTCGCTCCATTTCCTCCGCCGACACCATCACCGCTGACCCACCGCCCCCACGCACACAGGTCACCGTGCGCGCCCGTATCGTCGACGACATGGGCGTTGTCACCTACCCGTGGATCTGGGCCATTGTGCGCGACGTGCGCGACGGCTTCTACGAGGTCGAGGACGTCGAGGACAAGCGGTACGCTCGCTCGCTCACCACTCTCACTTTCCCCTCCGTCTGACCCGCACCCCTCTGAATAGCAACCTAAACGTCACCGAGGAGGACATCATCCCGCTGCCGCCCAGCAACTACCCCGAGTTCCCCGTCGGCTCCATCGTCATGGCCTGCTACCCGGAGACCACCGCCTTCTACAAGGGCATCGTCGTCGCCACCCCGAAAAAGGTCGGCAACTACCACATCCAGTTCGAGGACGACGACGGCACACCCTACCGCGTCATCCCCAAGAACAGCGTCACCCAGTACCTCCCCGAGAAGATTGACCGCAGGCCATGATCGATTGATTCGTTGTATATATACTCACTCACCCACCCGTTTCCTCTTGACTCATGGCGCCTTGGCCTTGGCCTCGCCCTGCTTGCCGGGCGCCGTGCTCGCCGTCGGCGGAACGCCCGCCGTACTGCTCGCCGCCGCCGCGACCTTGCCTGCCGCCGCTGCCGCCTCGCGCACCTCGGCCTCGCCGGGCACCTGGTCCTCCATGGCCGCGAGCAGCTGGTCGAGCCGCGCGTTGAGGTCGTCGCACTTGCCGTCGAGCATGCCCAGCAGCAGGCCCGCCGTCTCCATGTCCTTGAACAGGTCGGCCGTCACCGCGTCGCCCGCCAGGCCCGCCGCGTCGAACCCGTCGTCTTCGACCACCTCGTACTCGTCGCCGTACTCGGCGTCGTCGTCCTCGTCGTCAGCGGTGGCGCCGAGCATGTCGAGCAGGCGCGACACGTCTGCGAGCCCGCCGGCCGTTGCCGAAGGTGCGGGGGCGGAGGCGGAGGACGCCGTGTCGTCACTGCTCAAGCCGCCCGCGAGCGCCGCGTTCAGCTCGGCCTCAAAGTCGAGCATCCCCGTGCTCTTGACCGACGCCTCGAGCTCGCGCATCTCGCGCGTGATCTCCTCGATCGTCGCTGCCGGCGCCGACGCGGACGCGGTCGCGGTCGCGGCCGAGTTGCTTGAAGTTGGGGTCGTCGTGTCGGACAGCATC
Source organism: Blastocladiella emersonii ATCC 22665 (assembly GCA_025594325.1). Lineage (NCBI taxonomy): Eukaryota > Fungi > Blastocladiomycota > Blastocladiomycetes > Blastocladiales > Blastocladiaceae > Blastocladiella > Blastocladiella emersonii. The sequence goes on along the minus strand of JANHCV010000010.1, from coordinate 1,060,571 downwards.
GTGCTAGGTTACATGGGTTGCGGGTTGAGGTGGTTTTGAGCGTCGCGACCTCGACGTTGGCGCGCGGGTGAGCGTGAGGAATCGAGTGGCGCAAAGCGTGGGGATGGAAGTGACACTCGCTGCACGGCGCCGTGCGAATCGCTCCTCAGCCACCTTCGCGGCTGCTGCTGCCCGCCGCCGTCGCGCTGGCCCAAGGCCGAAGCTCCGTGCGTTGGTTTGCTCCGTCTCTTGACGTTGTCAGTTTCGTCACCCTATCAAACAAAATGGCATGCTTCGCCCTACCATGGAACACTCGCTCGACCGCCGCTGTCGCCGCCGCCATGCATCAAACTCGCTCGCTCGCTCGCTCGCCCGCCTGCGCCACGTCACTGCGCGGATGGCTCGCCGTGACCGCCCACGCCGTGCGCTCGAATCGCCGACCGCTCGCACGCCGCACGGCCGACTAAACGGCTGCGCGGACGGTGGAGAAAACGCCGAACCATCCGCCGTCGCAGCGAATCCCTGCGCGCCCGCCGTGACGACGAGGAGCCCAAGAACGCTGCGCCGTCTGGATGGTCCTGTGCTTTCCGGGTGGTTGCGGCTGGGCTGAACTCGGTTTTCGTCCGGCGCCGTGCGGAGGCTACGTTCCCTCGTAATGGCCGTTACGGCGTTACGTCGTTCCGACGTGGCGCCGGTGCGCGCGACGTCGCCGTGTGGAACGCTCAAACGCGGAATTTCGAGCGACCGACCGAGCGGACGATGCATGGCAGCGGCAGTGGCACCCGCGACGACAGCGGCGCTCGTCGAGCGAGTTTCCGCTCGCCCCACTACCGCCCTTGGTCCATCGTCGCTAACCGCCTCCCCTCGCGCCCCCTCCACAGGCTCCCGCTAAGAAGAAGTGGTCTAAGGGTAAGGTCAAGGACAAGGCCAACAACGCCGTCGTCTTCGACAAGGCCACCTACGACAAGCTGTTCAAGGAGGTGCCCACGTACCGCCTCATCACCCCCTCGGTGCTCGTTGACCGCCTCCGCATCAACGGCTCCCTGGCCCGCCTCGCGCTCAAGGAGCTCGAGAAGCAGGGCGAGATCAAGCTCGTCTCGGCCCACAACTCGCAGCTCATCTACACTCGCGCCACCATCGGTGCCGAGGCCACCGCCGCTGCCTAAGTCCCCCTACCTCCGTCGAGGGTCTTGGGAAACGTTGGGTAGTCTGCTGCTCTCGTTTTTTCAACCTTCAGTATATACTACAGTTGAAAAAATCTTCCCCGCCTGTTCAGTTGTTGCTCTCGAGCAAGCATGCTCACGCTGAAGACGGTTTGCTCCTGCGTGCTCGCGAGTGCGATTGCTTCGGTCTCCCTGCTTGTTGCATGGCCAAGGCGTATACGCTTCCCACGATCGCGACCCTTCCTTCCGCTTCAATACGAAAGATAGCCGTCACGACTCTCGCAACAAGCGCGTCGCGCAGGGCCAGCTGCAACAAGGATGAGCGAATCAGTACCGCGCCGCGTGCACGTCAGGGAACCAGCGGTCTCCATGGTCGCTCAGGTCGCGACACAGCGGGCCATGTTAAGGGTCACGCTTTCGCGCTTCACAGACTCCGTTTTGGCCAACTACGCCTTGGATCATGGCCGCGCCAAAGCCATGGCCACGGTGGCCGTGTGTCAAGCAGCGACTTGCGCGCGAACCTTGATCGCATTCAAGCGCGTGACTTTTGTTCTACTTGTTCTACGGTACAAGAGCTCGACGCGGATCGATTGTGGTCGCGATACGGTGCATTGTTGGTGGCGGCATCTCATCCTCGCCGCACAAACGTAGCTCGCGTGCAGCGGCACGCGAACCGTGACGATGGCCGCGGCCATAGCAACGGACGCGATGCGCGCGAGACTTTCGCGTGCTTCTTGCTCTAGAGCTACAAACGGGCGACAATTGTTGACGCGGTCCGTCTATCAGCACGTTGTCGCGCGTCGTCTTTCCCGCGAGAAACAACAACTCGCGGCGAAAGTTGCAAATCACGGCCATTTTGAGCGACGCGCCTCTGCGACAAATGGCGCGGCCATGGCCATGGCCGCGATGCGTGCGAGCCTTTCTCCGCCGCCACGCTCACGCGTCGTGACGCGCCACGTCTTGTTAAACAAGTTTGCATACTCGCGTCTTACGCTGACCGCCGTCGCTCGTTGTGTTCCTGAACAAAGAACAGCAGCACAGAGCGCTCGTATGCACGATCAAGCCGTGATCGCGACCCGCATATTGAGTAGACGAGGACCCCAAAAGCGACAAGCAATAAGGTCAAGCAATGAGATCAAGTGGACGATCCAAAGGCGTGTCTCACGCGAGGAATCGCGGCACTGAGATGGTGTGCTATGAAGCGTTTGGAGTCCTGTCCATGTGTGTGTCGTCGCGCCAGTATGTCCAGCGCCGTTCGTTGTGCACCCAAACCTAGCCGATCACACACGGCACATATCAAACAATAATTTTGCAAAAAAAAAAAAAAACCCCGGGCCATCTCAGGCGAGTAAGCGTACGCACGGGGTCCGCAATCTTGCACGAGCAAGAGTGCCGAGGATCGAACCACGGACAGCGATACGTATGCACATGGCCGTGAGTAGGGACAGGTCCGCCACTACGCGGTAAATAGTTCTCGAGTCGGCGACCTAATAAAAGATGAAAACGCTGCTCCGACATTGTTGGTCGCCAAAGCCATCGTCCACTGTGCCCATAATGACCACGAATGCGACCAGTCCTGTTCAATACGCGTGATAGTAACACTGCAAGCGCGTCACGCTTGGCTAGCTGCAGCAAGTATGAGCGGAGCAATATTGTGCCGCGCGGCGAGGAATAGGAAACAACCATGGTCTGGTCGCGCCACATCGGTTCAGAACAAGGGCCACGTTTCCGCGATTCTTATACTCCGTTTTCTGGCCAGCTGCGCCTTGGACCAGGGCAGCTCTTGGCTGCGCCCGAATCACGGCCACGGTGGCCATGAGCGCAAGCTGTTTTCCAGCGGTCGGAAAACGCAACGTGAACGCACACTGATCGCTCGCCAGTTCGCGGTGATCAAGTACGCTTACGCTTACCCGCATAGTTCATCGCTACGATCGATTCGTCCAGTGTAAAGCACGTCAGTTTCGCAAGAAGCGAGACCGAAGGTGCTGTGGAGAGAACCCGATCAGTGTGGCGCGGCCACCCTCACGCGGCGGCAGGACGCGACGCGCCACAGCTCGTCAAACAACTCGCACGCCATTGTCTTTGCTGACCACCGTCGCTCGTCGTGCTCGTCATCAGTGTACAGGACCAGTGGCTCTCGCTCACGTCAAGTCTTCGGCACGCCCGCGACCGCTTCAGCGTTCGAACGCGCGACACAGACGCGTCGTGTGGCGACTCACCGCACAGCCCGCAACCAAGCCATGAAAAATTGCTGACCAAAAAAAAAGAGCCCCGTCCCACCAGGGGGACTAAATGGGGGAGTCCAGGCTAGCCAAACCGACGTCCCAGGGCTCGTTACTAAGAATACGCGTATTCACGTGACGCGGCGTCGCCCGAGCGCTCTGATTGGCCCCAGCTCCTCGGGCGCTCACCCACGAGGCAGCACGGGCTGACGCTCTTCGCCACGTGGGGGAGCTCGCGCCCATATAAGTTCTTGTCGCAGACCGCTCTCTCTCTCCTCTGCCTTACGCACCCGCATCAGACTCGTCCCGCACAGCACCCAGCGGCTGGCAGTGCTGCCTGACCGGCCTCGCTCTCGATCGTCGCAGGCCGCACGCATCCGCCCCCGCCCCTCGCGCGATCCCCCGTGTGCCTTCTCGCTTGCCGCCGCGGACGCGTACCGTGCTCTTGCGCTCATCCCCATCTTCGCCCTCATCCTTGTCGTCGCCTCCTCCTCTTTCCCCAGCAACTGCAGCAGGGCTCGCGGTCGGCCTCACTCTCCTCCCGCTCTCACGCTGCGCCCCTGCTCGTACGCCTCGTGCCATGAGCGGCAGCTACTTGTACGCTACCGTAGTAGCCGTCGCCGCACCCACCTCCGCACTTCTCCCCTACGTCGCGGGCACCTCGCACCCGCAGCGCTCTCGCTTGCAACATCCTTGCACTTGCGGTCCCTCGTCACCCCATAATCTTCAACCCCGTCGCCGCTGTTGTGCTCGTTCGCCGCCTCCCGCGCCCCCTTCCCGCGCGTTGAACTTCTCGGCTTGCCGACCTTGCCGCCTGACCAGCCGCTCAAGTCTACGGCCTCGCTCGCCAGCCATCGGACGTACATTTGCGTCGCCTCGCTCGCTTGACTAGTCGCCAAACCTCGCTTACCTGCTCAGCCCTGCCGTCGGTGTGATCGCTCTCCACTTCGCTCGCCGTATGATCCAGTTCAGTGTAAGTCGTGCTGGAAGCACGTCCGCGTTGCTACTTTATGTCCAACGCCTTGAACCATGCGACCACCTCATCCCAAAGTAGGTCGTGGGCGATTCCCAAACCGGACAACCCGCGGTGCTTTCGGACGGTCACGATGAATGACTGGCCCTCGTTCATGACTGCGCAAGGCTTCCGCAGTTGCGCGCGTGTTTGGAGGAGTGTTCGCTGGAGCACAGCCCCGCCGCCGCACCGCGTGCAAGTTCTACGCGGTGCACGCACTCTGGCTCGACGCTTTGCATTTCAACGTTATAACGCATGAGTTCTGGTCGGCGATCACTCGGCGCTGAAGGCAGCGCGCGAGACAGACGCGTTGGTGGGTGCGAGACAAAAACGCGTCTAATTCAGGTGATAGGTCACGTTTCCGTGCAGCGGGCAAACCCGGCCGGTTTCAGCTGCCCTGGGACGCTGAGGAGGGGACCCGAACGTCCCCATTTAGTTCCCTTGGTCCCACTCCCCTGCCTCAGTGTGTACGGTGTGCAGGCACACACTTGACCAGCGCGTGGTTGCTCCCAAGGAGGGCACCATCCAGGCTTGTGCGATGGACGCGGAACAAGGGATGGGGGTCAAGTGTGCGTAGCAGAGGTGGTTATGAGCCCTGTTCCGTGCGCGTGGCGCGAGAGGAAGCGGAGGGAGATGCGAAGGATCGAACCGTGGGTTGCGGATCCGTGCGGGGGAGGAGGCAGGTTCATGGGACGGGTCCGCCATGACGCGGGCTTGCTGAACCAGGGACCCGCACCACCCAGCCCGAACTCGGTCAACATCGGTTGATGATCTTCACGGCGATCAAGGCGTCGAGGGGACGTTCATCTCGAGCACGTCCTGGCTGTGGACGCCAACGAGTTGACGCGGGTAACTCGACCATGCAATCCGGGCTCGTGCGATCAAGCAAAGGACCGCTCGGCGGTGACGTCGAAGACTCATTCGAGACGAGACTCACGAAACCGGTCGTCGACGCGGCCAGGGACACGACGACACAACACGACAGAGACGAAAGAGATGTACTCGACTGTAACATGGAAAATGTATTCCTCGAGTGACGCTGCCGAGAGCACACTGGGCGGACACGAAGCGCCGCCACGCGAGTGCTTTAACGGTACGACTTCTGGAAGCGAGCTAGGGGAGACGAGTGGGGGGCGCGAGTCAGCGATCAGCCCAGTACGCCACACCACGCGAGTCAGTGAAGTGAACGTACCGCGAGCGCCCTTGCCGCCGAACTTCTTGGGCTCGCAGCGACGGGGGTCGGCAACGAGGAGGGTGCGGTCGTAGTCGACGAGCATCTTGCGGATCTCGTTCTTCGAGGCCTCGTCGACGAACTTGGCGTAGAAGGCAACGATGGCCTTGGCGATGGCCTGGCGGATGGCGTAGATCTGCGAGACGTGACCACCACCGTTGACGCGGACGCGGATGTCGACGTTCTCGAACTTGTCCTTGCCGATGACGAGGATAGGCTCGTAGATCTTGTAGCGGAGGATCTCGGGCTGGACGAGGTCAATGGGCGAGCCGTTGACGCGGATCATGCCCTTGCCGCGCTTGCAGTGGGCGACGGCGGTGGCGGTCTTCTTGCGACCGAAGGTCTGGACAGCCTCGACAGCAGACATGCTAGCGAGCGAGGCGGCGACAGGATCGTCAGCGCTCAGTTCAGAGGGACGGCGTTTCTGCACGCGACGCAGCCGCGCGCGCGCGAATCTTCGAGACCAGCGCGACGGGGAACGAGCGAACGAGCGAAACGCGGGGCGAGCGAGCGGTCGGGCAGTCGGCCGCTGGGGCGAGCACGAGAGTCCATCCGCCGTTTCACTGGCGACCAGCCGCACAGCACGCACGCATGGCGGCTACGGATGGTCGCGCATGGTGACTGCCGTTCGGCCGGCGAGCATGGGCCCAGCGACGGTCGTTACGGCGGCGACGGCGAAAATTCCATGGTTGTTGGTGGCGACGGCGGTTCGCGGCGCATGCATTCGTTCGTTCGTCCCCGCGCGTGGTCTCGAGCGGTCCGGCGGGCGGACGGCGGCGCGGCGGCGCGGCATCGTTTCGTTGCGTAGCACTTACGTGGCAAAATAAGGCGTGAGAGGAGGTGCAGCCGAGCACGGTGGCGCGCACGTCAGGCTCAGGCTCGCCGGGTGGTCGCCGGTGTCGAAAATGTGGCGCACTCGGATCACGTTCTGGTGTGGCGCCGACCTCCTGCGCGTCGACCTGTTGCTCCGCCTGTGCTCCGTCTCGTGCTCTGCTCCCTTCAACTTGAGCGTTGTGCACTCATCCTCGTCAAATTGCTGCAACGGCTTGAGATGTGAGACCAATACACCATGCATCACGATTCTTCGCGCTACGTCATCACTGTCTGTCCGACACGGCGAGCGAGGCCTGGCGTCCGCGGCCCCAGGTGCACGACCATCGCGCAATGGCATTGCACTCGCTTCGTGGATTGCAATGCCGCACCGCAGACATGCTGGTGTGGCCGTGGCCGTGGCCGTGGCCGGCGTCGACCCTACCCTGTCATGGGCGCCGTGTCCAACCTCGCAGCGCGCCGCCGCGTGATGGTCACCACCCTTGTCGAACCTTGGCATGCCATGTGTTCGGCCGCGGGCGTTGTTCACCACGCATTCGCGTGTGAGTTGAAGCGCTCAGATGGCGGGTTGGCTGTGCTGCCCACCTTGGCCGCGTCATGTACAGCGCCGTGCTCGCCGCGCTCGCAAAGTCGGTCGGAAGCCGTGTCCTCGCACCCTTGACCGCCCTCCGCACGCTCTGCGCTCGTCCAGTGTGAGTCGGACCGCGCTCGACCCGGGCAACGTACAGCTGCACGATGGCCAACCGTCGGCGACTAAGGCAGCGCGGGGCCGTGTCGCGGTTGGGCCTCGCTGAGCTTTGGTGAACGAGCCGGTTGTGATGGTCGTCCTTTCGCTCGTTCTGCCCCCGCGCTCGACAACGCGTTCGCGCGCTGACGTCCCGCCATGCGATGCAACACGCAACTTGCCGTCAGCAGACCTGCGCGACGAGTCGCCGATCCGTCCGGCGAGCACGGTCGCTTCGTCGTTCGCGCCCACGGTCGCATCGAGCTCGCCGGCCGTCTACGTGAGGTGCCCCGCGTCACGCTCGACGGACCGCTGCTCAGGCCACGCGCTGGACCCACCGCTCCGCCGCAAAAGGCTGAGTTAGCGGGACGGACTGTTGACAGCAAGGGACGCGACGCGGCGGGCGCCCTCGCGCTGCAGCCCGTCAGCACGCGGCGCGAGCTACGAGGCCCTCGCCCGCAGCATGTTCATCACCACGAACGCGCGGGGCGAGCCGTTCGAGGGCGAGGACCTGAGCAGCAGCGAGCGGCGCGTACTCGCACTCAAGTGGGCGAACGTCGCGCGACCTGACCGCCGCGGCGACGAGCAGAAACCGCGAGCAGAGTGCAAGGATAAACCGAAACCATGAGATAGAGAGGTAATAAGTAGGAGACAATCACAAAACGATAGGGAGGTAGGCAAGGAACAACAGACCGCGCTCGCCGCCTTACTGGGACGCGCACTGGACGTTCGGCCCGCCGGACCCGTGGTGGTGCTCGTCGTCGTCCTCGTCCATGGCGTCCATGCGCTTGCGACCGCCGTTGCTGGCGTTGGCCGAGGGCTCGCTGAGGACGCACTCGTCGACCTCGGCGCCGGCCATGGAGGGGAGCGGTGCCCGGGCGGGGAGGGCCTTCTCGAGGAGGGCGAGCTTCTCGGGGGTGAGGTCGGCGGGGTTGGGGAACTTGACGGTGAACTTGACGAGCAGGTCGCCAAACTCCTGGTGGCGGTGGGTCGGGAACCCCTCGCCGGCGATCGACTTGACGGCGCCGGGCTGGATCACCTCGCCGGGGATGATGCTGACGTGCAGGAAGCGGTCGTCGAGGTGCTTGATGGCGAACTGGCCGCCGGCGAGCGCCGTGAGCAGGTCCACCTCCTGGTCGATCTCGAGCGTGGCGCCGTTGCGCTTGAAGACGTGGTGCGGCTTCTCCTCGAGGATGATGACCACGTCGCCGGGGACCATGCCGGGGGTCTGGTCGGCCTCCTCGCGGAACACGATCTTCTGGCCCTCCTTCATGCCGCGCTCAATGTGGATCTCGAGGATCTTGCGCTCCTGGACCACCTTCTTGCCGCGGCAGTCGGTGCAGCGGTCGCGGTCGCGGATCGTCTGTCCCTCGCCGTTGCAGTCGGGGCAGGCGGTCTGGAACTGCTGGATCATGGGGCCCATCTGGCGGATCTGGATGCGGACGCCCTGGCCGCGGCACCCGGCGCAGGTCTGGACGGCGCCGGCCTTGCCGCCGCGGCCGTCGCACTTGCCGCACACGACCGTCTTGTTGAGGGCGAGCTTGGTGGTCTTGCCGCGGTACAGGTCCTCGAGCGACACCTTGAGGACGTGGGCCATGTCCTTGCCCTTGCGCGGGCCCTGCTCGCGCATGCCGCCGCCGCCGCCGCCGCGGCCCATGCCGAAGAGCTGCGAGAAGAGGTCCTCGGCGCCCATGCCGCCGCCCATGCCGCCCATGCCGCCCTCGAGCCCGGCCTCGCCCATCTGGTCGTAGAGCGACCGCTTCTGCTCGTCCGACAGCACCTCGAAGGCGCGCGACACCTCCTTGAACTTTTCGACGGCTTCCTCGTCGCCCGCGTTCTTGTCGGGGTGGTACTTGAGCGCCATCTTGCGGTACGCCTTCTTAATCTCGGCGTCCGAGGCATCGGGGCTCACGCCCAGCGTGTCGTAGAACTTGGTCTCGCGCACCATGGTTTAGTCGTGGATCTGTGGAGTGGCGGGGCAGAGGTGTCAGTGTTCCAGTCTGCTGCAGTTCATGCAAGCGCCTCGGGCTCGAGGTGGTGGTGGGCGCGGCGCGGCAAGGGCGGGTGGCACTCGATCCGAGGCCGGGGCGGATCAGAGGGAGAGAGCACGACGCGGGTACGGCGGTCATGGAGGCTGGTCGAGGCCGCCGCCTGCCACGACGAGCAGCGACCGTCGATCCAGCAGGGCGCTGCCGAACATCGAGATCTCGGGCACTGCGCCGTGCCGTGTGCCACCTCCGCCCTCGCTCGCTCGCCGAGCCACCCACCACGACCCCCGAGGCGCGCGCGCGCGTACGGCGGGACAACGGACCTGGCGGGTAGGGTGTGGGTGGGGTAGTGCAAGAACAGGCGCAACTCTCGAGCGATAGAGGTCTGCGCGGGCGTTGCCGGGGCGAGTGCTACTTTGTTGATTACGTGGCGAATGTCGGGGCTAGGCAGAGGTCGCTGGCTGTGGGCGGGGAGGAGGGCCGGCCGAAGGGAGGGCGGGCGGCCGGGGCAGGGCAGGGCGGGTGCACAGTGGAGCACGGCAAGGGCAGCGGAGACGAGACGAGAAGGGCGGCCTCCGCGCGTCACGTGCGCCAGAGTCGGCCCCGTTCGCCGCGCTTCGCCGCGCTTCCGCCGCGCTTCCGCCGCGCGTCCCTGCCGCCCTGCCTTCGACCATTGCGCGACGGCCGACTCTCTTGCCGTTTCTCGGCGCAGTCGTCGAGTGCGGAGAATTATTCAGCGCTAACGTGGACTGACTCGCACAGAAGTGAGTGGAAGGGAAATGTCTCCGCCGCGGCTGCTGAGCCACCATGGCCCACCACCCCCTTCACCTCACCGTTGGTGGCCGAGAGACTCTGCGATGGTCGCTCAGCGGACTCTGACCAGACACACGCTTCTCCGATCGACGGCAGTCCGTGCGCGCAGCTGCTTCGCTGCGCGAAAACAAGAAACGCGCGCGCGCGCAAGGAACAAGTAGGACAGCGTCCGCGGCGACGCGCTCCCCGCGAAGCCGATCACTTGTTCCTCGCGTCGTTCCTCGCGCACGTTCCCTGCGCGCGCGAAGAGGCCTGCCAATTCGGGCCGCAAGCGTCCCCCTCTCGTCCCTGCGTCTCCTCGCAGCAGCCTGAAGCTCTCGCTCTCCGACTCTCCTTGCACCCTTGCACAACCAGCTAGACCTCTACAGCAAACAACCATGCGCACTACTCGCTCCACCATCCTCGGCTTCACGCTCGCGGTCCTCGCGGTCCTCGTCGCCGTCCTGTCCACGGGCCCCGCCACGTCCACGGCCGCGGTCCTGCCGGCGGTCCCCGTCAAGCGCGCGATCCCGACGCCCGTGTCCATCTCCGGGTCCAAAGCGGCGCACTGGTGCTGCCGCGAGCGCGGCAAGTGCATCACGACCAAGTGCGCCAAGCTCGTCCTCGCCGGCGTCACCTACTACGGCACCAAGCAGTACCGCACGCGTACGCCTTGTCCATCTCCACTCACCGTGGCCGAGAAGCTGACCACGTCCGTGTGTGTAGAGGACGCGTGTATCTCCAAGCTCTGCAGCAGCGTGTGTGTCAAGACGACGCGCGACTGCTCGACCTTCTTCTTCTAAGCCGGCGGCCGGCGGCCGTCGCCGAAGCTGTCGATACCCCCCTCGCTCCTCGCACACGCACGTCAACCATCGCACTCCACGCCCTCCCACCCCCACAATCACACACAATACACTGGCACACTTCTCTGAACAGAACGAGCGTCACCGTTGAAGCAGAAGGGGAAGAAGAAAAACGCGTGGACTCGCGACGCGTCTCAGCGGCGCACGCGTTCCTCACCTGACGCAGCGCACCTCGCGTGTCTCGCACCGCGGCGCGCCGCCACCCGCGACGAGCTCGCACTTCCGTCCCGCTCGCCGTGTCTCCCAAACGACCATGAATAATACGCGCCGACTGGATGAAAACTTGCCCCGATGCGGCCACCAAACGCTCCTCCCCTCAGATCTTCTCCCCGCTGCACATGATAGACTAGACGCAACCAACCGGCTCCCCATGAAGCTACCACCCTCCTGAACCTGCCCGCACTCGCACCACTCGCCATGTCCGAGCTCGCCACCCACGACTACGCCGGGCCCACCGCGGGGGCAGTCCCCGCGACCGGCCCGATCCCGATCAACAGCGCGTCCGCCGCCGCGGCCGGCGGGTCGGGCGAAATGTACATGGAGGCGTGCTCGTCGTGGCCGCTCGTCGCGTCGGGCCTCGACAACGACGTGCACGTCCCGATCCAGGTCATCCGCCGCCTCTCGAACGTGCCCTACTTCCCGCCGCCCATCGCCGACCCCGTCGATATCCCGCCGCCGCATCTCCCGCCCTCACTGGTCCCACCGCCATACGGCCTTCCGCCCGCGTCAACCGATACCGGGACCACGCCGACCCCGACCCAGGCCGCCCCGTCGTCGCACTACATGACGGCGTCGTCGTCGCTGAGCGACGGGGTCGGGTCGCTGTTCAACCACGCCAGCATGATCCCGACCCCGAGCGGCACCATCAGCGCGAGCGCGTACACGTGGCGGTCCGTCGGCGCCGAGGACCGCACGCCCTCGCTGTCGGAGCTCCCCGGCCCGGGCTCGTTTTTCTCGCACAGCAACCCCGGGTCCATGGGATGCCTGTCGCGCGACTCGCTCGAGCCCGTCACCCTCGAGATGCCGTGCCGCATGATCTCGCCGCCCGAGGCGCCGTGGCGCAAACGCGGGTCCAAGGCTGCTGCTGCCGCCGAGGCCAACTACGTCGCTACGTCGGGCGCGCCGCAGCTCCCGCCCATCCACTCGATCATGGACAGCAAGTCAGGCGCGGGCGCGGCGGCGGTGGCGCGGACCGAGGTGCCCGCGACGCTCGCGATCTCGGACATGACGCTGTCCGTCACGCCGTCCAATGGCGGGCTGGGACTGGTACGGCACACTCTCAAGTCGGACACTTACGGCGAGCTTCTAACAAGTACGCCGTGTGTAGTCGTTCCCGCTCCAAACGACCCGCGTCTTCCTCAACACGCCCGGCTGCGACATTGACCAGCTCAACCCGCCGTTCAAGGTGTACCTCGAGTCGGCCTCGGCCAAGGCCCTGCTCGCGCTCGACTCCCTCGTCCTGTTTGTCGACGCCGTGCGTCGCGTCAACCGGAGGGTACGCAGCTGCTGCGGCGCTCATGTCCGGTCATCACTGACGCTGCCCTCTCCCGCCCGCGACCAGATCCGCATCCAGCGCAGGGAACGCGAGCACGACGCGGCGCGCTCGATACAGAGCGTCTGGCGCGGCCACTGGTACGCCCTACATACCGCCCAAACCCACTCCACTCCCACAAACTTACCCCTCCCCAACGTAGCGAGCGCCGCACCCTGCGGCACCAATCCCGCGCCGCGACCCTGATCCAGTCCTACGCGCGCCGGTGGCTCGCCCTCCGCCAAACCGCGCGCCTGCGCGCCGCCGCCGACCGCGCGCAGTCGGACCGCGAGCACCGCGAGCGCGTCGTCAACGAGGTGGTCACGACCGAGGAGTCATACGTGCGCAACCTGGACGTCCTGGTCCGCGTGTACTGGCGCCCGCTGCGGTCCCTGTTCGGCGCAGTCCCTGCCGCCGGCCGCAACGCCATCACCGCCGCCAGCATCGAGATGATCTTTGGGAACGTCGAGGCCATCTACGAGCGGCACGCCGCGTTCTACGAGGAACTCGTCGCGGTCGCCGGACCCCCCGTCGCGTCGACGCCGCTCGGTGGGATGGATTCGGCAGCGGCGGCCGCATCGCTCGCCCGCGACGAGGATTCGGTGGTGGCGGGGTCTCCACAGCAGCTTGCGCCGCCGGTCACGCCGGCCAAGTCGCTCGGGCAGCTGTTCATCGAGATGACTCGGTGGCTCGATATCTACGTGCCGTACTGCGTCAACTACCACGACAGCAAGGCCGAGCTCGACCGGTGCTGCCGCGTCGCCATGTTCGCCGAGTACCTCCAGGTTCGTTCGTGTGATGGCTCCGACTGTTGGGCATGGTACTGACGCTGCTCCTCTTCGCGACCGCGTGTAGAACGTCAAGGCGCTCAAGGAGTCGCACAAGAACGACCTCGCCGCGTTCCTCATCGTGCCCGTCCAGCGGTACGCCCTCCCTCCCCTCCCTCGACTCGCCCCACCATCAACTGAACCCCTCCCCATGTAGCATCCCGCGGTACGAGCTGCTCCTCAAGGACATCATCCGTCACACCGAACCCACACACCCAGACCTGGCGCACCTGCAGCAGGCGCTGGCGGGGATCCGCCACGCGGCGAAACGCGTCAACCGGGCGAAAATGTACCACGACAGCAAGTCGTACATCTCGGACCTCGCGGGCAAGCTGCACCGCGGGCTCGGCGCCGCGGGCGCACACCCGACGGACCTCAAGCACTACGTCGGCGAGGGGCTCGCCACCTACTCGACGTCGCGCTCGCCTAAGCCCCTTCCCGTCTACCTGTTCCTGTTCACGGACCAGCTCGTCGTCATGCTGATCCGCGGCGGCGCGGGGCTCGCGGGCGCGTCGGGTGGTGGCGGCGGCGGGGGTGTGGGGGGAGGCGGTGGACCGCCGCCGCTGCACCGGTCCGGGTCGTATCACACGACGGGCGGATACGCGGGTGGCGGGCCGGGCGCGGGCCCCGCGGGCGCCGGCGGCGTGCCCAAGGGCGCGAAACTCGAGTTCCTCGTCAGCGTCCCGCTCGACGCCGCGCAGGTCATGGACCTCGACTCGCTGCTCCACCCGCCGCCCGCCGCGATATCTTCGACCAGCCCGACGGCGACGGGGTCCCGCGGCAGCAGCAGCACCGACGCGCGGTACCGCAAGGGGTCGGCCAGCACCACGGGCAGCACGGTGTCGAGCCTCGTCCCGAGCCCGCAGCAGCAGCCGCTCAGCTGGTTCGGCGGTGGCAGTAGCAGCAGCAAGGACCGCGACCGCGACCGGGATACGTCGCCCGTCGCGCTCTCGGCGTCTTCCTCGTCGTCGGTCCGCCGCGAACACGCGTTCATGATCGTCGAGAGCGCCGTGGTCGGCGTCACGAGCCCCGACTCGACGACGAGCGGGACCGCGCCCACGTCAACCTCCTCGTGGCTCGGCGTACCCGCGCCCACGTCGCCCGACCTGTCGCCCAGCACCGCCGCCTCCGCCGCCTCCGCGACCGCGACGTGCCACAAGTTCGTCGTCGACTCGCGCGACGCCAAGGCGCGATGGCTCGAGAACCTGGCCGAGTGCCGCGACGCCATCGAGCAGCGGCGCGATATCGCGGGGATCCTCAAGATGGGCGGCAGCGGCGCCGGGAGCTCCCTCATGGCCGCGACCGCGTCCGCGTCGATCACCGCACCGCTAGGGCTCGGGCTCGCGGGCACGGTCCCTGTCGGTCCGCCGATCCCGCTCGCCGCGCCGACCGCAGCCCCGGCAGCGGCATCGCTCGAGCCGCCAACGGCGAACGGCAGCTCCGCGTCGCGCACGCTCGGCCGGTCCACCTCACCGCAACCCCTGCCCGACCGAGCGGGCTCGGTCCTCCTCGCGCCGCCCGGCAGCACCACGCCGGCGCTGCAGCGCGAGCGGCTGTTCGGCGGACGCAGCAGCAACGCGCGGATCCACCGGTCCGTCGGCGACCTGTTCTCGTCGGTCGCGCTCGAGTCCAGCACTGCGGGCGACGGCGCCGCGGGCAGCGGGAGCGACGGCGAGTCGACCTCGACCACCTCGCTGCGCGGCCGGTGCGGGAGCTCCGTGTCGTCGCGGCTCCTGCGCAAGCCGGGTCCACCGATCGGCAGCGGCGGCGTTGGGTACCAGCGCAACGCGATGGCGACGAGCTCGGCGATGGCGCTCGACGCGGGCGGCGGGTCCGAGTCCGGGTCGTCGCTCGAGAAGAAGGCGGCCAACGCCGCGGCCAACGCGGTGACGCACTCGGACGAGGTGCTGGGCGGCACCGGCGGCAGCCAGGACAAGAAGGGCAAGAAGAAAAAGGACAAGGACAAGGACCGCGTCAAGCGCGCCGACGCGGCCGACAAGCCCGTCCGCCAGCGGAGTCTCGGGAACCTCATGGCGTCCATGTTCGGCGGCAAGGACGGCGCGAGTAGCGGAGGTGGAGGGGCGGTGTAGCGGCGAGGAATAGAGGAAACCGTTCACATCAACGTGAAGGAGTACGGTGCGCTGGTGTCGGCGAGCAGAAGAGACGTGCATCTGCGAGATCATGAGCACGCCGGGCACTACGCGTCCGCCGAGGAGAGCGCGCGCTCAACCAGCACCAAAGCGTGCAGACCATGTCGTGTCTTCGAAGTCGAGTGCGCACTCACGACCAGAACGGGCGAACACGGTCAGGGCGACGCAGAACTCGATGTCGTCCCCGAGCCGGCGGAGGCCAAGAGCCACGCCGCGCTCGCTTGGACGTCCGTCAGGGTCAACCCGGCGCTAGCTCCGCTGGAGATCAGCGCGACGATCAGAGCACACGCACACACACAAGACGAGACGGGAGTGATTTCGCTGAAAAAATCCACATGTATTCCACGCACACCAACGCGTATGCCGCGCTCGGCGCGCGCGAGAAAAACGACGGGACGGCTTTTTCCGACACGCAGTGAAGCGCTTAGTCGAAGAGACCGAAGCCCATGTCGTCGTCCTCCTCGGACTCGGGCTCGGGCTCAGCCTCGGCGGCAGCGGGGGCGGCGGCACCACCAGCGGCGGGGGCACCAGCGGCGGCGACGGCGGCGCCACCAGCGGGGACGGAGGCGAGCTTGGTCTGGCCCTCAGCGATGATCTGAACGCAGGGAGGGAGGGAAACGGCGTTAGGGACCAGGATTCGAGAGGTGGCGGGGTGACGTGGCGGGGCGTCTCGTGCGGGCCGACTGCAGCGACACGGCGGGGCGGCGTTTCAGGCTGGCCAGCCCGCGCGCGGTCTTGTAGCGTTTCACGGTGGCATGCTGGAGCGGACGGCCGGCAACCGGCTCGCCGGTCAGCGGATGGCTCAGCGTGCCAACGAGCGTTCCGGCCAGCATTCCACCGTGAAAACGGCCATGTCGTGTCGTGCAGTCCATCCGCGCGCGAGACGCCCGTCACGGCGGCGACGAGAACTTACTGACCTCCTCGATGTTCTTGCCCGAGAGCTCAGCGATGACCTTCTCGACCTGCTCGTCGGCGTCGATGCCGACCGAGGCGAGGATGGCGGTGATGTCGGAGGCCGTGGGGGCGGCGTTGCCACCGAGGACGGCGAGGAGGTAAGCAGCGATAGCCTTCATTTTTTTGCTTCGTCCGTGGGATGGGGAGAACGGGCAGACTTTCGCGCTTCTTCCTGCCATGAGGGGAGCGTGGGGAGCGGCGGCGGGCGGGCGCGGAGCAGGGCGCGGCGGCGGCGGCGGTGGAGGTCGGTGGTCGGTGCGCCACACTTGGTTCCTCCTCGCACTCTTCACTGCACAAGTCCAGAGCTCCACACACGCACACGCAAAAGTCGGCTCTGTATGAACTATGAGAACTAATGAATCGTCACCGTGGACTTCTTGACTCGCGCCGCGTCTACCGGGCCCGTGGCGCGGACCCGGCGGCCGAGCTAGCGGAGCTCGAACTCGACCCCGTGGCCGCGGCCGCAGCCTCGACGACTGCCGCACGCGCGGCCACGCCCGCGCTCGGTGCCTGTAGCGTCGTCGTGATCGAGCGCGGCGGGCCGCGTCGGCGACCCGCGCGGGAGCTTGCACGTTTGGGTGTTGTGGCCGGTCACCTTGCAGAGAGTGCAGGCCGGCGCCTTGCGAGGCCTGCGGGTCTTGGGCACCGACGGGACGGGCTGGCCCAGCGCCTGGAGCCGCCGCGTCGCCGTGCGACGTAGTGGGACGAAGCGGTTGTGGCAGTACTCGTTGTCTGAGTGCAGTCAGCGAGGATTTTTGTAAGGACACGGCGAGCTGAGCGACGCACCTAAGTCCTTTGGCAAAAGCGCGCACACGATGACTGGACGGCCCGTGTGGTACTCGGGCTCGCCCGTGGTGCCGACTGGGTGCCGGATCATGAGCATCGCGTCCTCGCCGGACTCGAACACGTTCCACGCCTTGTCATCGTCAAACGGAGACGCGGGATCAACGCGGACGAGGGTCGGGCGCACGGTGCTGTGGACGCTGTACAAGACGCTGTAGTGGTGGGTACCGCTTGTGGCTGGCTGGGCCGACCTGTTGAGTCGGGCGCCGTTCTGTGAGGTACCCTCAGAAGCCTTGGCAGCGGCGTGCACCGAGAATCCGGCGTGCGACGCGAGCCGCTCCACGTCGCTCGCGAACGGGAGCGACGAAACGGCGAGTGTCCCGCTGAGCGTGGTCCCCGCCTCGGCGTGAACCGGTGCGCCAGAATCGACAGGATCCGCGGCGCCGAGCGCGACGGGCTGCTGCTTGGGGTCCGCGTTGGCGGGGTTGACGACGAGCTGCTGCGCGGGCTCCACGATGACGAGCTCGGCGGTATTCTGCTGCTCGTTGCGCGCCGCCCGCTCCTGCTTGCGCTCGGCTATCCGCTGCACGCGCTTGCTCTGCTTTTCCTGCGACCCGTCGGCGTAGTGCAGGGCGATGACGTAGCCGCACTGGACGCTGTCGAGCTCGTTGAAAATGAAGATGAGGAACCACTCGACCGACTTGGCATGGTTGGTGATCTTGGCCTTGATGGTGATCAGACCCGTGTCGGCGGCCGTTGCGGGCAGCGGCAGGTCATCGTCGAAAATGGGCAGTTTGGCGTTCACATGGTGTCGGTCGTCGTAGTCGTTGATGACGGGGCCGTGCACGTACTTGTGTGTTTGTACGCGGTGAGAAAGCGATCCTTACGCTTCCACCCGAGGAGCGAGATGAGCTCATGCCCCTCCTTCACGGCGAACGGCGCGTCAGACGACGGCCGCAAGGTTGTGCCCTTGCGCGAGACCTGAACGGGCACGCGCAGCGCCTGCGTCACCGACGAGTCGATGTTGAACTACTCGTGGCCAGCGAGCTACATGAAATTGTGTGGGCCGCGGCTGTGCACGAGGTTCTTGACGTTGATGGTGTCGTACAAGAGCTAGTCGAGGTCATGCGACGCGTCGCACGCGAAATCGAGCTCACTACGCTTGCTCTGGAACACGCGAAGAGGACCGTCAGCTGGCTGCTGGATTGTGAGCGTCGCGCCCTCGACTGGATCTGGGACGCGAACGTTCCATGCGCATCCAGTCGGCACAAACTCGCTCTTGGGCGCATCGACGGCAGCGTAGATTGAGAACCTTTATGAGAGTCGCTTCATCCGCGCGACCAACGAGTGAGACGGGATTCGCAACGGCGGCCGTTGTTGCTGAACCCAAACGGCCCATATACCTTCACCAGTCAAAGATCGAGAGAGAAAACATGGAAACCGATATATTAAGCAACAAATACGCGTCTACTCATTGTTCTCGTGATCATCTTCAGCATCAACGCTGCCGTCCTCATCATGACCTTCATCATCATCTTTACCATCAGCGCTGTCGCTCTTGCCGCTCAATCGGAAGAAAACGAGATCGGGAAACAAGGCGACGAGTTAATCAAAATCGTCGGCGCACCCGCAGACCGAGAGCTCGCGGACGTACGAGCGCCACCTTCGAACGATCGCCTGGTCCCATTCCTGGGTCAAAGTCCAACGGAGGGCCTTGGCTGCTTTGCGCCCGACAGGTGAGCGCGGTTCCACGGCTGTCGCTGTGGCGCGATCCTGTCTCCTGGTCGCGTGGGACGCGTCGCGCGTCGCGCCACGAACAGGCTGAGCCGTGGCCACGGCCATCGTCGTTCTAGCCACAAACTCGATGGTCTCTACGCGCACGGTTTTGGGCGACCGACTCGAGAGTAGAGGGATGCGTGGCGATCATGCGGCCGCGCCCAGCGCCTGATGCTCCGCCAGGATTGAGCACGGCGGAACTGGATCGTAACCGTTCCATGTCCGTCCGAACGACCAAGAATCGTGCTCTCGGGCACATCGGTTTTTAGTGATGCGGATCGAGCATACCTTTGTGGTCATCGCTTGATCCGTGAGTTTGAGAGGGAAAGAGGATTCGAGACAGCGGGCGCTGCTACTGTTACTGTATAAAGGGCACTTAGGGCCACAGTACAAGAAATGTGGGGACCCAGTCGGACTCGTGCACGCGCAAGAACAGACCGAGTGCGCTCAGGTAAGGCGGGAAGGGTGGGTCGAGCGAACGCGTCACATGGCTTTTTTCCCTTAACGAGATCGAGCCAACGCCTGCCTCGGCGGGCGTTCAGTCAAATGCGTGATCTACAACGCCTTTCAAGCACTCTTTCTCGAGGCTTTGCTTAGAACGCTGCTCTGAATCGAACGGTCGCCGTCTGAGCTTGAGCGTGAATCCTCCGTGCTCCAACTGGATTGGGGTTGCGATCGTGGTGATCCCGGCCTCTAGACAGCAAACTCCAGCTGGATTTCCGGCGCTGCGAGCCGTGGTTTGTGCTAGCATCGCGTTGGAAAGCGATCTTGATGTGTGAGTGAGTGGGCTCCCCGCAAGGCTAGCTCGACCGACGCGCCGGTCATATCACGTGCACGCCTCATTCTCTGCCCCTCCCGTTACTGCTCAAGTTCTAGGTTTCTTTGAGCCAAAACTGTTGCTACATTCACCCTACCATCCCCCGCCATCAATCCCCGCAGACCCTCCTCCTCCACCTCCTCCACCCCCACCGCCCCCACCTCCGATCCCCGCGCCCGCACCCCACATCATCGCATGAATCGCGCTGATCCCGCCGGGCATCACCGAGAGATCAAACGCGGACCAGTTACTGTTGCTGAACCTGGATGGCCTCACGCGTTAATCATTCAGTAATCGAGAGAGAAGATGGAAACAGATATATAAACGAACAAATACGCGGCTACTCATCGTCTTGGTCATCATCTTCATCGCTTGACAGGTGGAAATCAATGTCGGGGAACTCAGCGACGAGCTTGTCAAAATCGTACGCGTCTCCACAGAAGGAGAGCTCGTGGAGATGCACACGCCACCACTGGACAATCTCTTGGTCCGATTCCATTGTCAAAGTCCGGCGGATCGACTTGTACGTGTACTCGAGGCGAAATCCGGTATGGAACCACCAATCCAAGCGAGCAATAGTAGCGTCGTTCTTGAGCTTGGGATCAAGGGTTCCCCATGAACTTGGGCACACAAACTTGTCCTCGCTCAGATGCACAAGGTACCAATCGAGTGCAACAAGGTTGTTGGTCCGACTCGCTCGGCTGATGGCCGCCGCCCAAAAGTTTTTGCGCTCGTTGAGGTGACGGTAGAGGCAGTCGAGAACGCCGCCGTCCTCGGAAGTAATGGCCAGCTCGAAAGCGTCGATCCAAAAGCGAGTGTCGCGGGACTTGGATTCAAACCGTTCGCGCTCGCGCTCGATCATCTTGGAATAAAAGTCGTTGGGTCGAAGCGCGTCGTAATACGCCAGATCGCCACGGTCGCAGAGGTAGATCTGCTCGACGTAATTGAAAACATAATCGAGTACATGTAAGTGCTTCCGGCGGATGGCGCTCTTGACGACGCTGGTCCAGTCAACCATGTCTTCCCATGGGTTTTCCTCGTCGAGCATATAAAACTTGTCGAGGACATCCATGCTCCCAGCTTCGAGAGCGAGCTGGGGGACTTCGCCCACTCGGTCTTCAAAGTCTTTGCGGCCGCAAAGCCAGTTAACCAAGTGACTTTTGCCGTTTTCGATGGCCGTTTCCAACGCATCGTAAGGCACCTTGACGTTGGAGTCGCTCCAAAAGTCCAGGACGTCGATGCGCTCGAGACGAAGGGCCTCGTCGACAGCGCGCTCCGTGTGGGCATCAATGAGGTCGTGATTTTCAAGCCAATTGAGAACGTCGATGTGAGCGTGCACGGACGCAATATCAGCTGGGTACGGGGCACTGATCGACTGGACCAGGTCATCCCACTCCAACTTCCAATCCACATCCCACATTGAGTCTAAGGCATCAAGCAAGTCGACACGCCCAGCGGCACAGCAGAGACGAAGGTAATTGGCTGCCTCGTCTGGGTAGTCGATGGTCGGGTAGCGCTCGAGAATCTGGTCGCAAAGAGTCGCGCCCTCCGGCTCGAAGACGTGCAAAATCCGCTCGTGGAGCGAGCAGAGAAACACGACGCGGCGAAGACGATCGGCGCCGGGTAGCACGCGGAGGAGCGGCAGCGGGTCGGTCCCGCGCGGGTCAAGCAAGATGGCATGGATGAGAACTTCCTCGGCCAGTTCATAAGGCAAGCGTAGGCGGTCGGTTCTTTGCGACAAGTCGCTGCATTTCATTTGCTTCATGGCAGGTTTCATGGCTGTGGGCGGGAGAGAGCGATCGGGAGCGGCTCGTTTTGTGTCAAGACGGCTGGTTTGCGCCCGACAGGTGAGCGCGGTGCCACGGCTGTCGCTGTGGCGCGATCTTGACTCCCGACCGCGTGGGACGTGTCGCGCCACGACCCGTACAACGAGCAAGCAACGTGTCTCCTGTGTCTCCTGTTCTCTCCCTTATTGTATGTTCCGTTCTTGGCACCGATCTGTGAGCAGCCACATGGTTTCGTCGCTCTACGTCCGTTTGCGCGGGAGAGCGGACATAGCTCAGCTCTTTTCAGCGATCTGAGTGGCGAGCGCAATGAACGAGCAGGGCCGCGCACGTCCGTGGCGGGGGTCAGCGGCGGAAGCGGTCGAGGTCGCATCGCACCCACCAGCCCCGCTTCACGGGCTCGGTGGCCGCCGCTGACCGTAGTCCACGGCCGCCGTTGTTGTAGCCGCAGACTCGATAGTTTCTGCGCGCACGGTCTCGGGCAGGCGAATCGAGAGTTTATGGCTGCTCGGCGATGACGCAGCGCGGCCTGTACTCGTCCCCTCGCCGTGATTTTAACAGGCGTGGACTTTGTGGCAGTGGCAGTGATGGCCGCGTGGCGATGCGACGTGTTGGTCGCGGGCGACAGCGCTTGCAGTTATGCTCGTTGTTGGAGCGCTGAACGACCAGATTTCTACCAAAGGAGTGGGCCGAACAACACAACGATCTCGCGTTAAGAACGCGTGCACTCTCTGATTGGACCGCCCAAGCGGCATCATGTGCCGCTCGGCTCCCTGATCATGAGCGACGCGCCCTCGGCTGGATTGAGAGCGCTCCATGCCTGTGCAAACGACCGAGAATCGTGCCCTCGAGTGCGTCAACGGCAGCGTGGATCGAGTACCTTTGTGGTCATCGCTTCATCCGTGAGTTCAAAGAGGAGAGGAGGATTCGTGATGATGGACACAGTATTCGCTGCTGAACTTGGAGGGCCTCATGCGTCGATCACTCAGAAATCAAGCGAGGAAACATGGAAACCGATATAATACGCAACAAATACGCGTCTACTCATCATCCTCGCCATCATCTTCGTCATCAGCGCTGTCGCATTCATTTTCGTCCTCGCTGTCATCTTGGTCATCAGCGCTGTCACTCTCGTCGTCGTCCTCGCTGCCAGCTTGGTCATCAGCGCTGTCGCTCTCGTCACTTGAAGGGTAGAAATCAATTTTGGGGAACTCGGCGAGGAGCCTGTCGAACTCGCCAGCGTCTCCTTGGAAAGAGAGTTCGCGGACGTGCGAGCGCCACCATTGTACAATCGCTTGGTCGTGCCCATTGGTCAAAATCCGACGGATGGATTTGTAAGTGTACTTGAGCTCGTGGCCAGATTGGAGCCACCAGTCCAAGCGCGCGAGGGCTCCCCCGTTGTAGGTTTCGGGATCCAACGACCCCAAGGTGTCTGGGCAGACAAACTCGTCCTCGCTCAAGTTCTTAAGGTACCAGTTGAGAAGGTCGAGGTTGTTGGTTCGACTCGCGCGCTTGATCGCTGACGCGGAAACGTCATAGACGCGATTGCGGATCCAGTCAATAACGCTCTTGTCGTTGAGCTCGATGGCAAACTCGAGCGCGTGCACCCAGAGGAGCGTGTCCCACGTCTCCGAGTCGCAAAGCACGCCGCGCATCTCGTCGATGGCGTCGGTCAAGTCTTTTGAGTGAGTTAGGAAAAAGTAGTCGTTGCAACGGTTGCCCATGTTCGCGACTTCTTCATAAATGCACTCGAGGACATGAAAATGCTTTTGGCAAACGGCGCTCTCGACAGCGCTGATCCAATCAACCGAGTCCTCCCACCAGTCTTCGCCACAGACCAAGTGGTACTTGTCAATGACATCCACGCTCCCGGCTTTGAGCGCGAGCTGCGGGACTTCGCTCGCTTGGTCTTCAAACTTTTCGCGGAAGCAAAGCCAAGCGACCGAGTAGCCGTTGTCGTTCTTGATGGCGGTTTCCAAGGCATCGTCAGGAATCTCGACGTCGCGCTCGCTCCAAAAGTCCAGGATTTTGACGTGTTCTTGAAGAAGCACCTCGCTGATTGCGTCCTCCGAGAGGTCTTCAGCGAGATCGTGCTTTTCAAGCCAATTGAGAACGTCGATGTGAGCGTTCACGGACGCAAGGTCGGCCAGGGACGGGGTATCGATCAACTCGACCAAGCCATCCCACTCGACTGACTCCATGCCCGACCACAAGGCATCGAGCAAGTCGACACGCCCGGCGGCACAACACAGGCGAAGGTAATTGGCTTCCTCGTCTTCGTAGTCGAGGGTCGGGTAGCGCTCGAGAATCCAATGGCGAAGAGCCGCACACTCCAGCTCGAAGATGGGCAAAATCTGGTCGCGGAGCAAGCAGAGGCACGCGGCGCGGCGAAGACGATCGGCGCCAGGAAGAACGCGCAAGAGCGGGAGCGGATCGGCGTCATGCGGGTCGAGCAAGAAGAAGGCTTGGATGAGAATCTCCTCGACCACTTCATAAGGCAAGCGTGGGCGGTCGGCCCGTTGCGACAAGTTGCGGCGTTTCATTCGCTTCATGGCAGGCTTCATGGTAGTGGTGGGAGAGAGCGAACGGAGCGACTCGCTTCCCGCCAAGCCGGCTGGTTTCCGCCCAGCAGGTGAGCGCGGTGCCACGGCTGTCGCTGCGGCGCAATCTCGTCTCCCGCTCCCGTGCGCTTGAACACGAGGGACGCGTCGCGCGTCGCGCCACGAACGAACAAGCAACGACTGCCCCCGCCCTTCTCGTCCGTCCGTTCTTGGCACCGGACTGCGCCCGGCACACGGCCGGGACCACATGAAAAGCGGCCAGGACGGCACCATGAGCCCGGGACCGCGTCTCTCTCTCCCTCGCAACGACCAAGGCACACGACCATGGATCCGCTGCTGCCCAAGCACTTTCCGACAGCGTCGCGTTTCCGGCGCACGCTGAGCCACGCGGCGCACCGGATCGCGTTCCTGCACCCGTGGTGCGCGCTGGGCGTGCTCGCGCTGGTCGCGTTCATGGCGCTCGCGTCGCTCAACGTGCCCATGGTCGCCGACGAGGCCCCATCGGCGGCTGTCCTTGCTTCAGCTCAAGCACGCGAACCCGTACCCGCCGCCCGAGTGTTCCCTGCGCCGTGCTATGAGCCGGGCATCGACACGCTGGTCGTGATCCCCATGACGGCGGACCTCGCCAAGACGCGGCGCGTGCGGGCCGCGCTGCAGCAGACGTGGGCGTCTCCCGCGGTCCTGCGCTCGCACCACATGTGCCTCGCGTACATTGTCGGTCGGGCCAACGCGACGGCGCGCCCGCCGCTCCGCGCGCCGCGGCTGCTGGGCGACGGCGCGCACGTCGAGGTGGACGCGGCCGACGGGTACCTGGAGCTGTCGGAGAAGATGGGCGCGGCATACGCGGCGATCGCGGCGCACGCGCCGGCGGGGGTGCAGTGGATCGTCAAGGCCGACGGCGACACGCTCGTGTTCCCTCGCGCGCTGCGGCGCACGCTAGCGGGGATCGCGCCGCGGCGCGCGCTCGTGGGCCACAAGTACGCGAGCAACCGCGTGATGCGGACGGGCGCGTGGGCCAACACCGTGTACCCGGGCGACACGTACCCGACGTACATGGCGGGGGCCGGGTTCGCGGCGTCGCGCGACGTGGTCGAGTGGGTCGGCAAGCAGTACGCGGGCGGGTGGCTCCGCGCGATGCCCAACGAGGACGCGATGCTCGGCGTGTGGGTCGCCGGCGCCCACGTCGACCAGGTCGCGCGCAACGACCAGTTCCTCCCGCTCCTGTCCAAGCACGGCCGCAAGCACGCCACGGTCCCCGATACGGTCTGCGGCGACGGCAAGAAGCAGCAGCGCGCGCGCGAGCTCGTACTCCTGCACAGCCTCACGCCCGAGGCTATCGAGCAGGGGTGGGCGAGGTACGCCGAGTGCGGGTCGCCGTGCGCGTGTCCCGCGGCGGGTCCGGCCGCGATACCCGCGGCCCCGGCCCGCGTATCCGACGCTGCATCCGAGGAACGCGGCCGCTGACGCACGCGACGCGACGCGACGTTGCCGAAGATGAACTTCCACTTCGACCCGAGCGCGTTCCTGAAACGCTCAGGTGACATTGATACACGATCCACTTCTGCATGAACGCGCTCGAGTGCCTGCGCACGGCGAGAGGGGTGAGGCGGGCGGGGATCGGCGATGCAGGCGATGAGCGACGCGGGGCGAGCGGGGGCCCCGTCGCCGCGCGCAGATGGAAGGCGGGAACCTCAACGAGGGCCGCGCTTCTCGAAGGGTTCCAGGATGACGGATCGGTGCGCAAGCGCGGGCAGCTGACCGACCGTGTCTCCCGTGGTGGAGCGAACACCCCCGCATTCCGCGCGACGCCTTGGCAGCGAGGAATTGGAGCGGAGAGCGTGCGCGCGACGCGGACAGCGGGGGGCACCAGCGCTGCGTCACCGCGTTCTCCGCGCCTTCCAGACCGCGTCCACGCCGCTTCTGCAGGTGCCCGGATTGCAAGCACTGCCCGATGCGGGGCGAGGCGCAGCGAGAACGTGTGGTGGCTGCGACGTCGAAAACGTGGCGGCGGCCGGCGGGGCGCCACACCGGCCGCGGGCAAAAACGTGCATCGCGCAGGGCGCTAGGAAAACCAGTCGATCTGACCAATCAGCGCTTCCACCGCCCGCGTAGAAACTTCGACTTCCACGGACCGCGGCCGCCCGCATTTCGTGCACGACCCGCCGCGCGCGCTCAAAACCTCGCCGCCCCCGCGCCCACCCTCTCCCAAGACTTCATCCACACGCACGCTCTCGTGCTGCTGCTTCCAACACGTTTCTCGGCGCACCTTCGCCGCCCCGCCCGCTCCACACGCAAAACCGTCTCCCGTGTCTCGCCGCCATCGGCCGCCGCCACCGCACGCAACCCGTCCGCGCTCTCGAGTTCATCAGCCGGCGTCCCCGCCATCCACTCTCCCCCCTCCCACGCCCTCCCCGCCTCGTTGATTGCATTTTTGCGTTAGCCGCCTGCACGGCACCTCCTCATGTACGCCGCCCGTCCCGCGTGCGCTCCTCGAGAAACCCTCGCTCACCGTACTCTCCACTCCCCCGTGTCCAGATCCAACCATGACTGGCTCTCTCACCCGAGCGCCAAGCAACGACCACCTGCTCTCCGACATTGAGCTGCGGCCCGCCGGTGCCGCCGACACGGCCACGTCCTCGGCCACGGCCATCGCCGAGCCGGCGCCCGTCGGCAAGACGGCCAAGGTCAAGATGGCGTCGGCCGAGCCCGTCTTCAACTCGCACCCGTCGTTCCCGCTCGCCATCGAGACGCTGCAGGAGCTGACCGACAACCGCGACGACGACCTGCTCGCCAAGCTCGGCGGCGTCGAGGGCCTCGCCAAGCACCTGCGCACCGACCTCGAGACCGGTCTGGCGGGCGACGAGGCCGGCGTCCCCGGCGACGACCGCCTCGAGTCGGGCGGCAACCAGGAGCTCGCCGCCGTCCACGACCTGCTCCCCGAGGGCCACGAGCTCGCCTCCTTCAAGGCCCGCCGCCATGCCTACGGCACCAACTTCCTCCCGCCCTCGCCACCGCCGTCGCTGCTCGCGCTCATGTGGGAGGCGCTCGAGGACCTTATGCTCCGCATCCTGCTCGTCGCCGCCATCGTGTCCATCGGCATCGGCATGTACATGAAGTACTCGGGCGGCGACCCGTACGAGTGGATCGAGGGCGTGGCCATCCTCGGCACCGTCGCCTTCGTCGTCATGGTCAACGCCGTCAACGACTACAAGAAGGCGCTACAGTTCCGCTTCCTGTCGTCGCAGCGCGGCCTCACCTCGGTCATCACGGTCACGCGCCGCGTCCACTCGGGCGCCGAGCCCGCCCAGGCCACCATCCCCGTCATCCACCTCATGGTCGGCGACATTGTGCACCTCGCCACGGGCGACCTCGTCCCCGCCGACGGCGTGTTCCTGTCGGGCCACAACTGCAAGGCCGACGAGTCGACGGTCACGGGCGAGACGGACGCCGTGTCCAAGAAGCTCACGGGCGACCGCTACCTCATCTCCGGGTCCAAGATCATCGAGGGCATCTGCACCTACGTCGTCACGTCCGTCGGCCAGCACTCGCTGCAGGGCCGGTCCATGATCGCGCTGCGCTCGGGCGAGTCCGAGTTCACCCCGCTCCAGGTCAAGCTCAACGACCTCGCCGGCACCATCGCCAACTTCGGTATCGCGGCCGCCGGCCTCATCGTCGTCATCTCGCTCATCAAGTTCTTCATCCTGTACGGCAAGTCGGGCTTCACGCTCGACCCGAACGGCAACCCGACCGACGGGTCCAAGATCGCCGAGCGCATCATCAAGATCTTCATCACGGGCGTCACGGTCATTGTCGTGTCGGTGCCCGAGGGCCTGCCCATGGCGGTCACGCTGTCGCTCGGGTACGCGACGATCCGCATGCTCAAGGACAACAACCTGGTGCGCGTGCTGTCGTCGTGCGAGACCATGGGCGGCGCCACCACCATCTGCTCGGACAAGACGGGCACGCTCACGCAGAACAAGATGACGGTGGTCCAGGGCTCCTTCTTCAACGGCGGCGTCGTGTTCGAGACCCAGGAGCAGCTGCGCCCGCGCCTCATGGCCCCCGAGATCCCGGCCGCGGCGCGCCAGGTCCTTACGCAGTCGGTCAACATCAACTCGACGGCGTACGAGGGCGTCGACGAGGCCGGGCTCAAGATCCTCGTCGGGTCCAAGACCGAGTGCGCCCTGCTCGAGTTCTCGTCGCTGCTGTCCACGTCCTTCAACCTCGACCGCCAGGCCGCCGTCCAGCTCGGCGTCATCCCCTTCTCGTCGGACCGCAAGCGCATGTCGACGGTCATCGCCAAGGCCCAGTCCAACTCGGCCGAGATCTCGTTCAACGCGCACCTCCCCGCCGCCGAGTCCGCGCCCGCCGCCCCCGTCACGGGCGACGCGCGCCTCTTCGCCAAGGGCGCCTCGGAGCTCATCCTGGCCTCGTGCGACTACATGGTCGACGAGCACGGCCACGTCGTGCCCCTGACGGCCGACCGCCGCGACTGGTTCAACGGCCAGATCCTCGCGTACGCGACCAACGCGCTGCGCACCATCGGTGTCGCGTACAAGGACATCCGCGCGCCCGCCGCCGGCGAGGAGCTCGCGCACGACCTCGACATGGCCGGGCTCATCTGGATCGGTGTCGCTGGTATCGAGGACCCGCTCCGCCCCGAGGTGCCGCCCGCCGTCGAGCGGTGCCAGAAGGCCGGGATCGTCGTGCGCATGGTCACGGGCGATAACGGCGTCACGGCCAAGAACATTGCCAAGCGGTGCGGGATCCTGCGCGACGAGAGCCGCGAGGTCGTCATGGAGGGCCCGCAGTTCCGCGTGCTGTCGGACGCCGAGATGAAGAAGCTCCTGCCCCGCCTGCGCGTTCTCGCCCGCTCGTCGCCCCTCGACAAGCGCATCCTCGTCAACAAGCTCAAGGAGCTCGGCGAGACTGTCGCTGTCACGGGCGACGGCACCAACGACGCGCCCGCGCTCAAGGCCGCCGACGTAGGGTTCGCCATGGGCATTGCCGGGACCGAGGTGGCCAAGGAGGCGTCGGACATCATCCTCATGGACGACAACTTTGCGTCGCTCGCCAAGGCCGTCATGTGGGGCCGGTCCGTGTACGACGCGGTGCGCAAGTTCCTGCAGTTCCAGCTGTCGGTCAACGTGACGGCGGTCGGGCTCGCCATGATCACGGCGGCCGTCGACCCCAACTCGGAGGCGGTCATCACGGCGGTGCAGCTGCTGTGGGTCAACCTCATCATGGACACGCTCGCGGCGCTCGCGCTCGCCACGGACCCGCCCTCGGAGACGCTGCTCGACCGCATGCCGCACAAGAAGTCGGACCCGCTCATCTCGTACGACATGTGGAAGATGATCTTCGGCCAGTCGCTGTACCAGGTGGTCACCACCACGATCCTCGCGTACCTGTCGGGCTCGCTGTTCGGGTTCGACGACCACATTGACCACAAGCACAAGTCGGCCATCGTCTTCAACGCGTTTGTCTGGATGCAGCTGTTCAACCTGTTCAACGGGCGCATGATCCACGGCGAGATCAACGTGTTCAAGGGCATGACCAAGAACAACATGTTCATGGGCATCATCCTGTTCATCGCGGTCCTCCAGGTCCTCATCATCGAGTTCGGCTCCATCGTGTTCGGCGTCGTGCCCCTCACCGCCGTCGAGTGGATCATCACCCTCGCCCTCGGCCTCGTCTCGCTCCCGCTCGCCGTCGTCATCAAGGTGCTCCCCGACGTCGGCCGCTCGTGGTTCGAGGACAAGTTCTACGCCAAGGAGAACGACCCCGTCGAGGTTGCGTCCATCGAGGCTGCGGCCGCTACGCCCGCGGGCGAGCGCGCCACGGGCCTCGCCGCGACCGTCGACGGCCACCGCGCCCGCGAGCAGTGGGCCGACGCGATCCGCAAGACCCAGCTCCAGAACCGCGTCGTCGCCGCGTTCCGCGCCTCCGCCGGCCGCGACCGCATGGGCGTCGTCGTTCTTGAGTAAGGTTGTGTGTTCGGGCTTGTTCCATCACCCTCTTCTCCTTAGTAGTACCACGCGCGCGCGCCCGCCTTAGCTGCGCTCTAGACTGAATTGAACAATGTATCACTTTTTTGATTTCATCCTCTACCTCGTTTCTTTCGAGCTGGCTTGGTTCGCGCGAGTTCGTGAAGCGTTGGCAAAGTCGCGAGCGCTGACATCGCTTCGAAATGTTTCAGCTGGAACGAGCGCGAGGCTTTGGGCGCGAGCGAGCGCCGCGATCAGTCCACGCTCTCCGAACGCTTCGAGCGCCAATGAATGTAATAAACGATGAAACCAATGCATCCTGACCACCGCCGAGCTTTCCCGGACGAGATCATCGAGGAGATCCTGATCCTCGCCACGAATTTGAACTGCTACTATGCTAAATCGCGCCCCGAGGGCGAGCTGGACAAGCTCTCGGTGTACCTTTGCGTCCTTCCGCGCTACCGCGCGCCCAAGCTGTCTCGCTTCGTTGCGCGTCGCCTCGTTGACGCGGGCGATGCGGCCTTGGCCGTGCGTAACGGCGAGCTCGATTTTCTCGAGTTTCTTGACGCTGCCGGCGTGACCCCGTTCAAGATGTGCGGCAAGACGCTCTTCGACGCGATCGAGAAGGGGTTTGACGAGGTGACCAAGTTCTGGCGCGGGCAGCAGCACTTCGTCGACTTCACGTACTGTAACGAGCAGGCTTTCAAAGTCGCGCTCCAGGGCGATGTGTTGCCGGGAGTCGCGCCTGGCGACGCGGCGATCGCGGGTCTGGTCGACGGCATTGCTTCTGGACAGATCGAGACGGTCAAACTCGAAGCCAAACGGATCTCGGACAACGGGATCGACCAGCTGAATCGAGCGCTCGCCTCGCCCAGCCAGCGCGTCTCCGAAATCTCGCTTGTCTGCTGTGATCTCGGTGCGCTTCGTCAGTGCCGGCTTGAGCTTCCCAACTCGGTCACCAATCTTGATTTGAGCAAGAACCGGACTCTACGCCTTGACGGCGTGCTCGCGTCGCTTCCATCCTCCCTTGTCGAACTCCGACTTGACGAGTGCAAGATGCCGGCCTCTGAAGTGTGCGCACTTGCCGCTCACTTACCACCGGGGCTCAAGAGTCTTCGTATGGAAAAGTGCGAGCTGACCGAGCTTTCAGCCGCTGCGCTGATCGAGCACCTCCCGCCAGGCCTTGATCAGCTGCTGCTTCCTTTCTATCAAGGTAATCGCGCGGGAGTGGAGCTTCTTGCTTCCAACCTTCCTATCAACCTCGTGGCGCTTGATTTCTGGGGATACGTCAAGTACGGTGGTATGCCTCGAACTCTCCCCCAGCGGTTGACACAGCTTGGGTGCCTTCGCTCCCTAAAGGTCGGGTCCATAAGGGACAAAGTATTCCGCTGCCTGCCCCCGTCGCTCGAATGTCTCGACCTCACAACTTCCTACAGCAAAGATTACAGGCTTGTCAACCTTGCTTCGGCGAACCTCCCGCGGCTCGCTTCGCTGAAATTCAAAGTTGGCTCGCTGAAATCTCTCTACCTCCGGCCCCTGGCGACCTGCGGATTCCCTGCTTTGACCGATTTAGAGCTGATCACATCCTTGGGACACGAAGACTATGCAGAAAATCTCCCCTACATTCTTGGCGCGGCCCCTCAGCTCACGTCGCTCTCCTTCTACTGGTGCCAGTTGGGAATGACCGACATGGCCAGCTTGGCACGCTCGCTACCGCGCACGCTGCACAAGCTCTCGTTCAAAAAGTCGTACTGGATGATCATTCGAACCCACCGCCAGAATCGAATGGTCCACTTGTTTGAGCATCTTGCCGCGGACCACTTGACCCACATCGACCTCGAAGAGGTGGACATGGATTGCGAGGAAGTCTCTGCGCTTGTCGCATGGCTCCCGACGGCATCGCCGCTTCGCAGTCTCAACCTGTCCCTGTGCAAGCTTGACATGCAGGATCTGGCGCGGATCGTGCCTGCGTTGCCCGACGCGCTCGATTTCCTGGAACTTCGTGGGAACCCGATTGGCGATACGATCGTCGAGCTGTTCCGGTCGAGGGCTTTACCGGCCCTTTCACTCGTGTCGCTCAACGGGACAGCGGTATCCGAGGCGGCCAAGGCGGAGATGCAGGGCCTGCTCCATTGAATTTGGCGCGCAGAGTTGTTGGTAGACATGGGATATGATGACTTCTGACCTGTTTTGAGTCGTGCGCACCTTTGCAGGTGCAAAGTTGCCTCGCGCCGAGGTGGCGGAGACGCGGTGTGAGACGCGTCGCGATATCATGTGACGGGAGACATTTCAAGTTTATCTTGCTCGGAAGCTCGTTTGATCCACCCTCTCCATTAATATAGCAAGATCATGATCATACACAGCATGCAACCCATGAATACGCACCGGCAAACGCTACCGGACGAGATCATCGACGCGATCCTCGCCCGCGCCGCTCGGCTGCACGACCCATCCGACTTGCGCGGGATGGTGGTCTACCTCCGCAAGTGGAAAGAGCCCACTTTGCTCCGGACCCTCAGCCTTTCTCCGTCAACTGTGAAGTTCGAGCTTGGGGAGCGCGTGCTTTCTTGCCTTCCGCCGTCGCTGGAGTCTCTCGATCTCACGAGCAACGTCTTGGATCGCAGCGCCTTTGCCGGCCTTTACAAGGCGAAGCTCACCCAGCTCCGCACGCTCAAAATCGACGGTAGATTCACCAGACAGACTTTCTTCCATTTGTTGCTGGACGGGTGCCTTCCTGCCCTTTCAGAGTTTGACGTGCGTGGTAGCCACGATGGAACACGGCTCGCCTCTTCCGTGCGGGCCATGACCCACACGGCACTTCGCATTTCTTCGCTCATCCTTGACGGGACAATGTTTGACAAGGCCAAGATGGATGACTTGGCTCGGTCTCTGCCGCAGACGCTGCGCAGGCTGTCGCTCGAGGAATGCAAAATCTTGCGCGGGGGTGTGGTCGCGCTTCTCAAGCATCTCCCCGCGCATCTCACCCACTTCAATCTCTCGTTCGTCACATTCAATCTTGCGGGTGTCACCGCCCTCGTGGCATGGCTCAAGAAGGCGACGGCCCTCCAGCGCCTCGAGCTGGCGTCGTGCGGACTCACCATGGAGTGGATGAAGAAGATTGTGCCGGCGCTGCCCGTGACTCTCGAGTGCCTCAATCTTTCACGGAACACGGTCGACCCTCAGCTTGCGGTACTGGTCCAGTCGCGTGCGTTCCCGGTTCTGACCTCGCTCTCGCTCAACGGGGAGCTCGACCCAGAAGAGGCCAGGTGGAACCTCAAGGAAGTAGAGCGGGCTCGCAGCAACAAGAAGAAGGCTCCCAAGCCTCAGTGAGGTAAAAAAATATATGTTCTGATCGAGTTTGATTCACGTCGCTCCTAGACCTTTGCGCGCGAGCGGGGTTGGTCTGATGAAGCTGTGATGCAAGTCACGCTGTGGCGCAACGCGTCCACCAAGCCCTGTCGAAGGGAGGCCGAGTCTGAATGTAACCCCTAGCTGCGCTGAATGAAGTGATGCGTATCGACGGATCTAAGAGAGCAGGTGTAGTTGTCATACTTAAAACGTGAGCAAGTTGGCTGCTCCTCAAACCATGCTCCCCAGTCGTTCGACACTCGATGATGCGGTGAAAGACGCACGCGATGATGGCACCGCGGCGATATCGACACCCGCTGCAATTTTGATTGTGACTCGCTTGGTCAGTGTAAACCGCTTGGGCGACGTGACGCGAGCCATGAGCTCACCGTCGACCTTTGACCGGCCGACGTAACTCTCAACGTCCTCGCTGCTACTCATGACGTGATTCGGGGCGTGATCGGTGCAAGATTGAGATGTATACATTGGTATCCAGCACTCAGAAGAGCATGCTGAGCAGCGACGCAATCGACCACTCGTCGCCTCGTGCCTGCGGCCGCGGGTTCGCCGGCATAAAGTTGACGGCGTAGTCGGCCGCGACGAGCCCGCGTTCCGTCAGCGTCACGGCGACCCAGTCGGGAACGCGCCGCAGCACCTCGCGGTACAGCGCATACGGCTCCGTGGTCGAGTTCTGGCCGAGCACGCCGTCGTTGGAGTGCACGCGACACTGCAGCGACCACTGCGTCTCGAGCCACGCGCGCGGGAGGTACATGCGCAGCTCGACGGGCGCCGAGTGCGGATCCGCGTGCAGGTACGTGAACCGGTTGCTGCGCAGCGGAATGGCCTTGGGTCCCGCTGCGGGCACGACGAGCGTCGCCACCGAGTTGTCGCCCGCTAAGCTGGGCGGCGCGATGCCCGTCGTCGAACACGTCACGAACCCAGCAGGCACAGTCATGGTTAGCTCGGCCATGGGCGCCTCGCCCGACGGGAGCTGCGGCGCCTGCGAGCCGGCACGACGCAGCGCAAACGTCGCGGCGGGCCACGTCACGTTGGCCGCCGCGCCGAGCGCCGACGCGGGGTACGTGCACCGCCGCGTGCCGAACCGGTACGGGTTGCACGCGTCGGGCTTGACGCCGTCCCCCAGCAGCGCCGCGGGGTCGACGGCCTGGCTGCCCGCCGCCGGCATCATGGCGAGCGAGACGGTCGGCGACGCGGCGGGCGGCGGTACCATGGTCAGCGGGATGGTCGACCCGGTGCCCGCGAGGAGCGACGCGAGCGTGTCGCTGCCGACGATCGTGTTGGACGCGGTCGTGATGGCGAGCTGCAGCTTGAGCGGCGCGGCGGGTGTGAACGGGAACAGCACCGCGGCGAGCGAACACAGCACAAACACGACGGCGGAGAGGGTCAGGACGACGCCGCGGAGCGTGCGCGGCGAGAGCGCGGCAAACACGACGCCCGTGTTGAGCGCGACAGGACCCGCCATAAAGGCGACGAACGCGGCGACGACCCAGCCGGGCAGGCCCTCCTGCGTCGAGAAGGCGAGCCCCATGACGTAGTTGAGCGCGAGGTCGAGCGTCACGAGCAGCGGCCACGCCGACGCCGCCGCGAAGAGCAGAAGGTAGCCCCACGCGCGGCCGCGGGACCGCTGCGGCGTCAGCAGTGCGCGGCACACGGCAGCCGTCGCCGGGTCGATTTTCGGGACGGCGACGGGGAGCAGAGTGGTGCGCTCGTCGTCGTCGTCGTGACGGTGGGGTGACTCGGTGGCGGTGGTGACGACGACCGTGTGGCCGAGCAGGGCGGGTCGAGTATTCAGGGCGGTCCACGCGAGCGCGTCAACGGCGAGCGAGGCGCCAAAGAGGCACACAGCGAACCACAAAAAGTGCGAGAGGAACGCCGTTGTCGTGGCCGTGACACCAGCGAGCACGAGCAGGACGAGCCACGCGCCGAGGGTGCCGCGCTGCACGCGAACGTGGAGTCGGCCGACGCCGAGGTGACTGGGTGGACCACCGCCGTAATCGGACAACACGTGTGGTGCTGCCCACGCAGCTGCAGCAATCAGAGTGAGCGCTGAGACGAGCAGCGAGGTGGCGATGCCGAGCACGAGGATGAGACCGGGGCGACCCGACACGGCCATGGGCTGCACCCACGTCAGCAGCGACCCGAGGACCAGCGTCGTCGCGACGAGGTTGGCGAACAGGGCGCCAAGTACCGCGAGCGTCGACTTGGTCCACGCGCGCAGCCGCACGCCGAGGACGTGGCCCGACCACGGCCGGATCGAGACCCGCGTGGCGGCGGAGCCCGTGACTGCGAAGGCGGCGGACCACGCGGCGGGCACGAGCACGAACACGGCGGCACTCGCGAGCAGCACGACGGCGAGCCCGCGGTACCCAAGGACAAGCATCGAGTGACCCGCGTAGTCGGTGAACACGACGGCGTTGCGGCGCTCGGGCAGGCGGCGGACGTGCTCGATGCCCACGGTGTCGATGCCGCGCATCAGGCCCAGGATGTTGACGCCGAGGTGCGCAATCGACTCGTCCTCGACCAGCGGGAGCGCGTCGAGGTCCGTGTGGTACACCCATCGGCGATCGTCTACACGTCGCAGCTGTGAGTGGCTTCGCTCGAGCGGGGATGGTCGAGTCGCGGGCGTACAAAACGCAAAATCGACGCCCGTCACGTTGTGCCGCCAATACACGGAGCTACAGAGCGGGTATGAGTTGGCCGCAATCACGAACCCGTGGCTGAACACGCACTAGTCAGTGTCGCTCGCAATGAGGCCCGCGTCCATGAGCTCCTGGCCGAGCACCGATGCGTGCGGGTACGGCGCAAACTGCTGGAATATCTCGACCATCTCGCGCGACGTGGACCGGTACAGCAGCGGGCGGCCCGTCGGACACACCGAGTCTACGCACGAGGCGGATTAGCATCAGCGATGAGAGCTCGACTTGCTAGCAGTTGCATACCAATGTTGATAAATGCAGCCACGTCTCGCCACAGCGGATCGCGGACAGTCGCCTGCGCGCCGTACAGGCCCGTCTCCTCGGCATTGTTGAAGTTGAGGAGCACCGAGTATGATAGCGCGGTCGGGGACTCGATGAGCACGCGCGCCAGCTCAAGCATCGCAACAACACCGAGACCGTCGTCGCCGACCCCGCGCGACGTGGCGACCGAGTCGTAGTGCGACGAGAGCATCAGCGAGGTGCGGTCACCGCTCTCGCGCTCCCGCTTCCCGGGGATGCGCAGGTACAGGTTGGACGACTGCATGACGGTCACGTCGCCTGCGCTTATGTCGCGGAAACTGAGCAAGTCTACAGAGTAGGGTGTGAGTGGGACGCAGGTCAAGACTCAGGAGCGGACGAGTCAAGTACCGTCCGCGCGAGAATCGACGACGTATCCCGTCGATTTGACAAGGGTCACACCACGAGACTGGCCCGCCGGCGAGGATGCGAGGTCGCCGAGCACCGTGGCGAGGTAGGCGCGCACGTCCCAGTTGGCACGCGACGGCGTCGGGTGCTCCGTGACGGTGATGCGCTCGAGGTGATGGCGAGCGCGGGTTGCCGAGAACCCCGTCAGGTACTCTGCACCGGGCACCGAGGGTCTGGCAGTGGAGCGCAGCCCCAGCGTCACCGCGGTGACAAGCGCGAGGAAGGCGACCAACACCACGAGCGCGACCTGGTCGGGCTTCCGCCGCAGGAGACGCAAGATGGTGGCGCTCACAGTGCCACGATAACTCTCGACTGGTTGAGAAGCATAGAACTCGTCGCCCTCGGGTGCGTCGCCGTGCGACTCCTCACGCCGCCCACGCGGAGGCGGCCCGTGTGCATCAGGAAGTGCTTCATTTTCTCGTTGCATCGAGTCCATTTGCTGTTGTATTCATGGGACGGTTGGTGGGGAGGAGTACGCGCACGGGCGGCTGTCGTCGGTGACCCGGCCGTTCCCGGGTGGCGCTCGGTCACGCCGACGTGAGCGACGCGTCGTCTCTCCATTTCCGCCATGTCCGGACGCGGGTCGCGGCTTGCCGTGCCCCCTTTTCGGCTCCGACGACAATGCTCCAACTTGGTAGGCGACCTTCGCTCGCGGCCGACCTCGCCGTGTCCCCAGTTCCACGTTTTTCGAGTTTCGAGGCAGTTGAGCCGGGTCGGTGGTCGGTCCTCATCTCGCGGCCTCATTTCACGGCTGCAGGTAAGTTTTCCAAGGTTGGGCGTAGCGCGTGCACAGCGGCGGGCGGGGCAGCGTGGGCCACCCAATACCCAATCTGGAGATCAGAAACAACTTTTGCACGCACGCACGCGCGCGCTGCGCCACCGACCAACTCGTCACTGGATCCTGCGCGTCACCGGGTCCTGCATATTGGAGTCGGCGGTCAGCGGTCGCACCCGAAGCGGACACAGGATCGGCAGGTGCGACCCACTCGTTGTGGCTCACTTCAACCTGCAATCTCGCCGCTGAATGAGGCCGTATCGAATGGTCCGAGTTGAAGCGACGCGTCGCGCCGAGCACCGTCAAAAGCGAGCGCCACGCACCAGCAACTGCGAGAGTATAAAGAGCAGTCGCGTCCCCCGCCCTCCAACCGTCTGATCCTCACCAGCCGACCAAGCCAGCTTCTCTCAACAACCCAAGTCCCCCTCAACCACCACCATGAACGCCGTCGCCTTCCTCTTCGCCATCGTCCTGGCCCTCGTCGCCACCGTGTCCGCCGCCAAGGCTCCGTTCCCGGTCCCCGCCACCTACAAGGTCAGCAACACGCACTCGGCGACCTTCGGCGCCGACGGCAAGCTCACCGTCAAGTCCACGATCCGCTGCACCCGCATCCCGTGCCACGAGGCCGGCGGCGTCGGCACCTGGTCGTACGACGCCAAGGCCGACACCATGACCGTGCGCATGGCCATCAACCCGTCGTGGTCGGTCGCGCAGACGTGGACCTGCCCCGCCAAGTCGCGCGACATGAACGTGTCGGTGCTCGGCGGCTGCAAGCTCGTCAGCTTCTCGGGCGCGCAGGCCGACAAGGCCCCGCTGCCCGCCAACGCCCCGACCTGGACCCGCCAGTAAGTCTCGGCGCGACTTTTCCTAGTCGTATTGCTCGTCCAACCTTTGTGATCTTCTCACGATGTCTCCCTTTTCTCTCGATTCCCCGTGGCCTTGTGTGATGTGTTGTGGTGTGACCCTAGCGTACCCTGAATGATTGTGCGAGCTCAAAAATTAGACTGCAATTTATCTCAGCCCAGATTCTTCATGTCACAAAATATTGGAAATCATGCGCTAGCTTCTTACGGTACGCGAGTGTCGCACAGCTCCTTGTGAGGCGAGATCGCGACTTTTCACGCCGCGATGCCAGTAAGCACCTCGAGTCGCACCTTGCCCTCCGTCGTGACGCGTGTATCGTCAACCACCACAGTTGAGAGCATGGGCAGGGCTCGAGACATGAGCGCATCGACGGTCGCATCGTTGACGCAACTGTTCTCGGTCAAATCAATTGATTCAAGCGAATCGGGCAGCGCCGGAATCAACAGCGACAACGCGTCACTTGTGAAAGCGCACGAACAAAGCGAGAGCGACTTCAACGAGCCGGCGTGCTGGAGCCATGAGGCGAGCGCACGGACTGCGTGATGCTCAAGCTCTGCGCCTCGGACCGAAAGGTGTACGAGACCCTTTGGCAAGCGTTCAAGCGGAGGCTCCCAGTTTCCCATTCGCCCTATGAAGTTCCGAATCTCGAACGTGCGCAGCGACGGAGGAATTGGTTGAGTAACTTGATCCATGGTGTGATACTGTGCATCGAACCCAACCAACGTGAGGGACTGCAGCTTGCCGCGGAAGTGAGAGAGCGGGTCCACGAATTCAGCGATCAATCTGGCACGGCGCAAATCCTCGACGTCGTTGAAGTGGAACTCCAGCTCTGTGAGTGTTACAGGTAGCGCCGGGCCCAAAACTATGGGATCTGGGGCATTCAAGGACTCCCAGAGCAACTGAAGTGCCAAGACGTTGATGCGGGCTGGCCTTGAGGTCCAAGGAGTGAGCTTTAGCTTGTGCAGCTTCGGGAGCATATGGTTGTCAAACGCCTGTACAATCGCGTCGTCGAGGTATACACCACAAACCGAAATGTTGGCAATGGATGCTGGGAGAGACACGACCAGCCGGGACATAGGCACCGCGCAATAGTCTAGCGTGAGTTTGGAGAGGCAAGTAAGCTTGGGAAGCCAAGCCAGTAGTGATTCCCACTGCTGGTCTAGGATTGGAATTGCAGTGCCGTGTGTGAGGTCAAGCTCGACCAGACTAAGTGGAAATTGCTCGATAAGCCGAGTCCCGTCGATGCCGTGGGGAAAACAGCGTTGGAGAATGAGTCGTTCGAGTGTCGAGGAGGGGAGCAATGTCGCTGCTTCAACATTAGCCGTGTCGAACTTGTTGTCAGAACGATCAAGTGTCGTGAGGGAAGGAAGCGAAGTTGAAAGTTGCGCAAGTAAGGTCGACGTATCAGCCAAGTAAAACTTGTTGCCAGAAAGATCGAGCGTCGTGAGGGAAGGAAACGAAGTTGAAAGTTGCGCAAGTAAGGCAGACGCACTAGCCGTGGAGAGCATACAATCTTGCAGGCGGAGCGAGGTCAACGAGGAAGGCAGCTGCCGCACGATCTCGTCAACCCCCTGGGGGACAAGCAAGCTGAGGTCGAGGGTGGTGACGGTCACGGGCAGGCGCAGAGCAAGGATACGGGCCGTGTTCAGGTCGCAGCAGATGAGCGAAACGGAGGTTATGCGCTGGTTGGGCGAAGCGAGAGCATGGTCGAGGGTCGCAATACCTTCGAAAGTCAGCCGTTTGTCCTTGATTGTAAGCTCCTCGATTTGACCAGTCGAGATCAAGTGGAACAGCTTGGCGACCTCTGCGTCACCAGGCGCGGGACCGAGGAGTGGGCGAGGCTCATGCACGGCGAGCGCAACGTCAAGTCGGTTGTCGCAAACGCGGCGCGGGAGACCCTTGATAGCGTCGTAGCGGTCTCGCCAGAACGCAACGACCGTGTCGTAGCCCTCAAGCAGCGCCTCGTGAATGCACTGAAAGTCAACTGGCGCTGCCTGAATCGACGACCCATATCCTGATAGGATCCACAGCAGCTCAGCGTCGCCCGTCCTTGTCGCGTAATCGGCGTCGAGGTAAGGAAGGCGGTCCAGAACCGCACGAGTCACGCCGGGGATGAACGCGCGTGGCAGGACGTGGAGGCAGGCTCGCATGCTGTCCAGGTCGTCGCTGTCAAGCAAGTAGACCGCGTGGACCAGGATGTTCTCGATGATATTTGGAACCGCTAGTTTACATTGCATGAAGTCCATGGTTCATTCGTTTACGTTTTCTGGAGGGGGTGTCGAGGTTGGGAGAGCGGCGATCCGTTGCGAAGCGGACGAAGAGGTGTCCAGGTGGGCGTCGGCCAGGGCGTCGGCCGCGCTGGCCGCCGCCATGTGGGCCATCTGTCCGCCGCTTCGCAGTCACGCCAAGGTGCGAGTGAGTCTTGCGCACGAAGTGACGCATCGCGTTGATGCCCGGACTTCACTCGACTCAGTCGAAGATGCCGCTGATATTGACTGGTGGTTTCGATGATGGGGACGTCGATCGTTGCCTTGATGACCTGATGCAGCTCGCGTCCGACATGTATATCGATGGCCACCCTTTACCTGGATCGGTCCGAAAGCGAGTTATGATGTGCGGAAGCATTCTGAGACCCTAGTCCCGGCACAGCGACAGGATCCGGACCGCGCAGACACGCTGCTTCGTGCCATCGAAGCGCTCCATCGACTGCCTTCGCGGCCTCGGTACGATGTTCCCTTAGCTTTAAATCGTATGTAACCGCTTCACAGTCACATATTGCACCCAGTGCGAGCCCCACATCGCCAATGTTTCGGTCCAAGTCGAGCGCGCAACCACCGACGCGTGACACGCGTCTCGCACCGCGCACGTGATGTCTCCACTGTCTCGCACTCACACGGCCTCGCGGCAATATTACGGCCAGCGACCAAATTCGCGGGCCCATCTTGGTGCATCGCATGCGCTCCAACCCAGAGCCTACTTTCCGCGATCCAGTACAACGCAACCTCCCGAAACCCCCCACTCCACGCGATCGGAACACCGCCTGCTCGCTCGCATATGAATCAAGCATGAGCCATCCCGCGACACCGTCGTCGTCCGACCCCGCGGCGGCCGCGGCCGCGGCGCACGATCCCGCGACGCCGCCGGCTCCGCATACCACCACTACCACTACCATCCACCACCATATCCCCTCCGTACCCGCCCCGGCTCCCGCCCCTGCCAGCTCGCCGGGTTTCGACCTCGAGTCGATGCTGCGGATGCACCCGCTGTTCGCGGGCCTCGACGCCGAAGCGCCGGGCTTCTTCCGCGCGCTCGCGACGCTCGGCACCATGCGCCACGTCACGCCGGGCGACGTGCTGATCCGGGCCGGCGAGGAGGGCCGCGCGCTGTTCCTGATCCTGCGCGGCGCCGTGGCCGTGACGTCCAAGGACGGCGAGTCCGTGTACGCGACGCACTCGGCGGGCTCGTTCTTCGGCGAGATCGCCATGGTCATGGAGGGCATCCGGCGCACCGCGAGCGTGGTGGCGACCGAGCGCAGCGTGCTCATGGTCCTGCAGCGCGGCGACCTGCGCGACGTGATCAACGCGCGGTTCCGGCCCGCCGTCGAGGAGCGGATCCGCCAGGCGGCCGAGGCGCGGATCGCCGCGCTGCACCCGAACCAGCGCCTGTACATGCAGCAGCAGCAGGTCGAGACCGGCGCGACGACGCCGGGCCACACGATCGGCGGGACGGGCGCCGCGTCAGCGGGCCCAAGCCGCCGCGCGTCCATCTCGCCCATGGCCTTTTCGCAGGCGCTTGCGGCCATGGCGACAGCCTCGGCCAACGCCGGAGGCGGCGCGGCGTCGCTCAACCCAAGTACCAGCAGCACCATGCGGTCCAACAGCGGTAGCGCCATTTCGCCCGCGGCGGCGTCCCCGCCGGGCTCGCACGCGGCGACGACCGAGTTCCACGCCGCGACGTCGGGCGGCAGCCTCGCCCCGCTCTCGCTCCTGTCCGCGGGCTCGTCGGGCGCGACTGCCGCGACGGACATGGCCATTTCGCCGAGCTCGGGCGGCGGGATCGGGCTGCAGGACATGATGAGCCTGTTCTCGGGCCCCGTCGGCGCGCTGGGCCTTGGTTCGGGGAGCAAGCACCAGTCGCACTCGACGCTGTCGGCGGGCTCCGAGCACGGGCTCTCGCGCGCGAGCAGCGGCGGCGGCGGGACGGGCGCCGGCGGCAGTTTTGGTCTGGCCGAGGAGGAGGAGGAGAACGAGGACGACAGCTTCCACGACTCGTCGTCGAACCCGGCGTCGTCGGCGGCCACGTCGCGGCACACGAGCGCCGTCAACTCGGTCGACGAGCTCGACGGGACCCCCGCCATCACGTTCGACCACGCCGACAGTGCCGGGAGCGGGTCCGCCGAGTACGACCCGTGCGCGCCTGGTCCCGCCCCACCCGCCGCCGCTGTCGTTGTCGAGCTCCCGGCGACGCCCGCCAACCCGAACAAGCACGTGTCGGCGATCGCGGCGCTCAACCCGTCGCGGCGCCGCGCGAGCGTGGCCGTGTGGTCGGACCCGCGGCTCATGAAGATGGCCAACGAGTCGGCGGCCAAGGCGGTGGCGGCGATGGCGGCCAACTCGGTGACGGCGTCGCTCGGCGTCAAGTCGTCGTCGCGGTTCGCGGCGAGCACCGAGAGCCTGACGCCGGGGTCGGCGACGGGCAGCACGTTCGACCTGGGCCGGCGCACCATGAGCTGCGAGTCGTCGGTG
Source organism: Blastocladiella emersonii ATCC 22665 (assembly GCA_025594325.1). Lineage (NCBI taxonomy): Eukaryota > Fungi > Blastocladiomycota > Blastocladiomycetes > Blastocladiales > Blastocladiaceae > Blastocladiella > Blastocladiella emersonii. The sequence continues at coordinate 1,017,442 of JANHCV010000010.1, read as the reverse complement.
GGCGCGAGCACGGCGAGCGGGCTCAACAGCGTGCCGAGCGTCACGCTGCAGTCCGTCTTCTTCGAGCACCCGCGCGTCGCGGCGCGCATCGTGCGCGGGCTCCCCGTGCGCGAGCGGTTCCGCCTGCGCGTCGCGTGCCTCGATATGGTGCACTGGTTCCAGAACCACCGCGAGGCGTGGTGCGCCGACGTGGATCTCGGCGGGCTCAAGACGTTTGACGACGCGGCGCTCGCGATTGTTGCGCAGGGCTGGTACGTTACTCTTCTCTCACTCGCCGTCAACGGAAAACTCACACTTTCCGGGATACGTAGCGGCCCCTTCATCAAGCGCATGAACCTCAAGGGCTGTTTCGCCGTGACGGACGCCGGGATCACGCCGTTCCTGCAGCGGTGCGCCATTCTCACGGACCTGAACCTGCACGGGTGCTGGGAGATCTCGCCCGCGGCGTTCGCGGCAACGGCCGTGGCGCAGACGCTGCCGAGCGTGCGGTCCGTCGACCTGTCGAACCTGCGCAAGATGGACGACGTGGCCCTGCGCAAGTGCCTGCTCATGTTCCCCAAACTCGAGGAGCTGTCGCTCGGGTACTGCAAGGCGCTCTCGGCGGCCATGTTCGCGCTCGAGACGTCGTCGACGTCGTCCGCCGCACCGAAGCCGAGCGAGGAAGGGCCGCAGTCGGCGCCCGCGACCACGACGACCGAGACGGCGCCGGTACTCCCGCTCACCGCCGCCGCCGCCGCACCCCTCACGACGGCCGTGACGACGACGTGGGACACGCTGCGCCACCTGCGCTCGCTGAACCTGCAGCGGTGCACGGGCCTGCGCGACGACGCGTTCCTGGTATGGCCGGCCATTTCGGCAGCGTGGTCGCTCGAGACGCTGATCCTGGGCGACTGCTCGCTGCTAAGCGACATCGCGCTCGCCGCGATCTGCAGCGTGTGCCCGTCGCTGCACACGCTCGGGCTCGCCTTCTGCTGCGCGCTGTCCGAGGATTCGGCCGTGAGCCTCGCGGGTCTCACGCACCTGCGCACGCTCGACGTGAGCTTCTGCGGGTCGCTCGTCTCGCACGCGTCGGTCGCCACGATCGCGCGCGGGTGCCGCAAGCTCGAGCGGCTCGGGATGCGCGGGTGCGTGCGCGTCGACGACGCCATGCTCGACCTGCTCGCGGACGGAGACACGGCGCCGCCGCAGCTCGCGGTCGTCAACTTCAGCCAGTGCCGCGCCGTCACGCCCGCGGCGCGCGAGCGGGCGAAGCAGAAGTGGACGTGTCTCGATACCGAATCGGTCGTCGAGTACGTCCCGCAGACGCTCGGGCGGCGTGCGACGGCACCCGTCGGGCACGCGGCGGCCGCGGCGTTTGCGTCGGTGCGCAAGTCGGCCGGTGGGATTCCGGTCCCGGTCAAGTCAGTGCACGGGATGGCCGCGGGACTGGCGGCCGCCGCGTCGACGGCGGTGCGCCGTGCGAGCGAGGAGCCGGGCCGCGCACGCGGCGGGCCTGGGGCCGGTGTGGCTCGCTAAGTGGTGATCGGATGAACTGTACATTTTCGCTAGTAGTAATGGGTAGTAGTATAAACTCGCTCGTCATGCCGACTCTTCTGCTGCCTCTTGCGCAGCGACCTGGCCCGCGGCGTTGGCCTTTTCCAGCAGCGAGTCGTACAGCTCGGCCTTGACGATGTGCGCGCCGGGGACCAGGATCATGTTGAGGTACCGCTCCTTGCCTGGAGCGAACGGGTGTCAGTGGGCGACCGGCGTGGCGAAGCGGGCCGAAGCGTACCGCCGGGGCTGTGCTCGGTCGCGTCGGTGAGGACCAGGTTCCGGTCGCGGTCGGTGCACCGCAGCAGGCCCTGGAAGCACCGGCCGTCGGTGACGGTGACGCGGATCTGCGAGTCGATGACGCCGCGCAGCTTGGCGGCGGCCACGTCGTGGGCGATGGCCGAGTCGCTGAGGGCGGACGCGGAGCGCTGTTGGCGGCGCGGTGGCAGACAAGTCAGCTTCAGACCTCAGACGACTGATAGATTCATGGCGCTTGCCTTCATTGCATAGAGTTACGTGTTGCTGAGATAGATGGAGCTAGCGCAAGACGGGGCAGAAGCGATCAGCGCGCCCGCGTCGCGTGTCCCCGTGGCAAGTGAAACGCGGGCGTGACCTCGCACGTGGGGGCTGGGAGACGGCGCGGGCTTGGTTTTGCGAGTTTTCGGTGCTCGAGCCAGCTCAGCCCGCGCGCTCGACCGCGGTCAAAGCACGCCTCCACCAGTACAAATACCCGCGGCGGGGAGCCTCCACACACACCATGCATCGCACCGAGCCTAAGATCCACTTTTGCCACGCAGCAGCGGGCCGCCCGGTTCCCTGACCCCGACCCTCGACCACGACCACGACCACGGCTCGCCCGTGCCAAGCAGTCCCTGTGCCACCCACCACCTGCCACCCCCGAGTGATCAGCACCCGCCCTCCACCGCAACCATGAAGATGAACAAAAAGTACAAGACCAAGTTCCCCGTGGTACGCTGCTCTCGCGCCCGCGATGCGGTGAACCGTTGGTCCCTAACCCGCTAGGCACACTCGTAGGCGCGCATCAAGAAGATCATGCAGCTCGACGAGGACGTGGGCAAGGTGGCGCAGTCGACGCCGGTGCTCATCTCCAAGGCGCTCGAGCTGTTCATGCAGACGCTGCTCGACGAGTCGGTCGGGGTGGCCGCAGCCCACCACGCGCGGAAACTGCATCCGGGCCACATGAAGGCGGCCATCATGGCCACGGACAAGTTCGACTTTCTGCGCGACATTGCGTCCAAGGTCGAGGACGCGCCACCGGCGTCGGCGGCGCCGCTCGCGGACGGCGACGAGCCCAAGAAGCGCGCCGTGCGCAAGCGCAAGTCGGACGACGCGGCCGCGGCCGAGTGAGTGAGGGAGCGTTCGTTCGTCCCTGTGAACCCGTTCTCCTCTCTCTGATTACCCCACCCACTCTCCCTCCTAGTCACCCCCGCCACTCACTGCCCGCCCCTCCCCACTCCCGCCCGCCATTGTGAACCGACGTTGATATATTTATGTACATAGGCGACCCGCGCACTGTTTTGGGCAAACCGATCAGCTAGCTCGCCTTCCACAGCAGCACGCCGAACGAGGCAAAGTACATGAAGAGCATGTTCTTGACCTCGTAGGTGATCTCGAACTCGAAGCCCTCGCCGATGACGACGTGCCACGAGGTGCCGCACTTCTTGTCCATGACCTCCTTGATGCTCTTGGCCGCGGCCTCGTAGTTGCCCGGGTGCTTTTCGAGGTACGTGACCACCATGTCGACCGTCTCGACGCGCAGCTCCTCGGACATGTCCGTGTACTGTTTTGGGAGGAAGACGTTAGCGATGGAGTGGTGTGAGCGAGAGGGCCGAGGAAGCGCACCTTGACCAGCGGGTAGTTGAACACCTTGCGCGCGTCCTTGTCGTCCTTGACGTCACCGCCGGCCGCCTTGCCGTCGCCGCCCGACCCCTTGGTGTCGGCCAGGTTCGGGTTCGAGTCGGACACTGCCGCCATGGTGCTGGATCAGTTGTTGGTGGTGGTGGTTCGGTTACGCTTTCATGGATGCCGTCAGGGTGGTCCGCGACCCTCGCGATGGCCGCGGACTCGAGGACCGCGACGGCGGCGACGGCGGCGGCGCGCGTGCAGGTGCGAGACGCGTCTCGCGGTCACGCGGAGGCTCAGGGGGAGCTCAGGTGACGGGGGGAGAGGGCGGCGAGACGCGTCGGGCCGCGCGTTCTCCTCTCCGCTCATCCACCACGAAACCGCGCCACGACGGCGGCACCCCATGCATCTCGTCGACTCGGACTAGCTGCACTGTGCTAGGTGACTACCGCCCGCCATCATCCTCATTGCGCCGTGATCCTCGGCTCACCCACCGACCGCATACTCCCCCCTCCCAGACCTGCCGACCATGGCTCCACCCGTCGCCGCGACATCGGCCCCCGCGCCGCGGCCATCCGCCGCCAACGACACGGACGCGTCCATCAGCGACCGGTATATGCGCGAGCTCCGCGCGCAGCTGGCGCACGTCGAGGACGAGGACCGCGCCGCGCTGCTCGACTGGGCCCGCGCCGACCCGATGCTCGAGGCGTCCATCTCCGCCATCTCGGACCTCAACGGGCTCGCCGAGAGCACCGCCTCGCGCCGCCCCGACAAGTTTGCGCACTCGCGTCTCGGCTTTGGCGACGCCAGCGCGCTCAACATGACGGGCGAGCTCGAGCTGGCCGCGTTCCAGCGCGACCTGGCCCAGTGGGGCTCGTCGGCGGACCGCGCCGCCGCGGGACGCGACGAGGAGAACGACTTCTCGACGTCGCTCTCGTTCATGCGCAACTACCCCGTCCCCGAGCTCCCGTCGCGACGCACCGTGTCGTACGTCAACCCCGCCGACGAGGATGGTGCGCGCCGCGCGTACCTCCCCGACCTTACCGGCACGTTCGGCGACCCGGACACGTCGGCCATCCCGCTCGCGGACCGCACGGGCCACGGCGATGTGACGGCTGCCGCGATCGACGTGTCCGCGTGGAACCCGCGGGGTCACGCAGACGAGGACGATGAGGAGGAAGACGAGGACGACGCCGCGTTCGAGTTCCACCCGAGCCCGCCGTCGCAGTCGCTCCGCGCCGACGAGGACGACGTGGACGCGGCCGACCGGACCCACAACACCACCGCCCACCGCATCAGCGTATCGCCGCCGCCGCCCACGCTGCCGCCGCTCAACCTCGAAAGCGTGCGGCTCGGGTCGACCGCCACGTCCGTCGGCTCGTCGCCGTCCGACAAGGCCGAGACGCCCACCGGCTACGACTCGCGCCGTCGCGGGTCCGCTACTATCCGCGCCAGCGCCACTGCGCCGTCTACAGGGTCCTCGCGCAGCCCCGCCTCCGCGTCTAGCGCGCAGCGCGCCGCGGTACCGACCGACGCGACCGTCACCCCGCGCACGCTCGCGCAGCATCTCCGACCTGCGCCCGCTCCCGCCGCGAGTGGTTCACCGCGAACCGCCTCGAGCAGCTCGCCGCGCACCGCTGCGGCGGCGCCGGCGCCAACCGCACCTCGCCCCGTCGTGAGCCCCCGGCTCCCGTCCCCGACCCACGACGCGGGCAGCAGTGGCGAGGACAGTGACACGACGCAGGCCGAGCTGCCCGAGTACCGGTCACTCCCGCCCGTCGTCTCGACGCCGAGCCGCCGCACCCACACCAATGGCCCCAACGGCGCCGCCGCTGACCCAGCCTCGGCCTCGCGCTCGCGCGTCACGCCTCGCTCACAGCATCACCCGCCCACCGCTGCCGCCGCCGCCGCAGCCACCCCGCGCTCTCCACCCGCCGCCGCCTCTTCTACTCCATCCTCCTCAGCCACCGACTCCCCGCCGTCCCTCTTCAGCCTCCACCACCACCACGCGGGCACGGACCTCGCGTCCGCCGTCGCGCAGCTGTCGCAGGAGGTGCGCAGCCTGACGGCCGACCGCGACACGCTGCGGACCCGCCTCGACACGGTGCGCGGCGCGGACCTCGCGCGCATCCACGCGCTCGAGAAGGAGATCAAGTCGCTCAAGGCCACGCTCGAGATCGTCCACGCTGACCGCCACGCGAAGAGCCACGAGGCGGCCCGCGCGCGCCGCGAGCTCGAGGACGCGAGGGATCGGTGTCGCTCGCTGGAAGATGTGGTCTGCGAGCAGCGCGGGATGATTGAAGAGTTCCAGGCCAAGGTGCACGGGCACGCCGCTGCTGCGGCTGCCGCTGCGGCGGTACCGGTCGCGAGACGCGAGCGCGATAGTGGGGTCGCCGTCGACGTGTCCCCGCCGCCGCCGCCGCAGCCGCCGCGCGCTGAGCCCACGGTCGCGGTCACGGCGGCGCACCGCGAGGCCTGGACCAGCCCGCGCTCGCCCAACTCCACTACGTCGACGATGCGCCCCGCACCCGAACCCCGCGTGCGCGCCACCTCGCCGCTGCCCGACCCGCTCACCATCATTACGCCGACGTCCGCGTCCTCGGCCTCGCTCGCGTCGCCCGCGCCACCGCGCAGTGAAGCGAGTGTGCAGACCGAGGCCACGGTCACCGGCCTCGCGGCCGCATCTTCCGCAGACCGCGACGAGGCACGCGTGCGCGCGCTGAAACGCGCCATGGAGCACGAGTTCCGGAACCGGCTGCGCAAGCTCGCGGAGCGCAAGTTTGCGCGAAAGTCGGAAGAGAGTGCGCTGCGCGAGTTGGGCGACGGGATCCAGCAGCAGCAGGAGCAGCGGCCGCGCGAGGACAAGGAGCGGCGGCGGCGCGACCGGTCCCGCGACCGGTACGATAGCGGCAACGAGAACCAGTACTACGACCACTACGCCGAGCGCGGTCCGTCTTCGTCCTCGCGCCGCGCGCGGTCGGCGAGTCCCGGTGGTGACCACCACGATCACGACCAGCACTACTGCAGCCACGGATACCGCAGCCGGAGCCGGAGCCGGAGCCGCGAGCGCAGCCCGGACGCGCACATGCAGCCGACCGAGGCGTCGGCGCGGCGCGTGTCGCAGACGCGGGCGGCCACGCAGCAGCGCGGCAAGTCGGCCGGCCGCGCTCCCACCTCCGCTCCCGTCCGCCCGCCCGCGCACACGGTGGCGCGCGTCGGCGCGGCCGCCAACGAGGCGATCCCGGTGCCCTTCGTCGTCGGCAAGTCCGCGGGCAAGTCGTTCTCTGTGCCCGTCAACCTGCAGCGCGCGCTGTCGCTGGCCAAGGCGCACGCCCCGCACAAGTGCCCGCACTGCCCGTACGAGCCGAGTGGGGATGGCACGCCGCACGTCCACGCGCCCATGGCGGTCCTCGCCGCGCACCTCGACCCGTCCCCGCGCATCCGCCGGCTCGACGACGAGCGGCAGCACCTGTACGTCGAGCTCGCGCGTGCTATCAACGAGAATGGCGGCGCGGCGGGTGTCGCGCGCACCGAGCAGCACGAGAGGACGCAGAAGATCATTCGCCGGCTCGCGGTCATCGAGGCCGAGCTCGAGGAGCTGCTAGCGGCCGAGCACGGCGACGAGGTCAAGCCGGCACCGCCGCCGCAGCAGCAGCGTAAGCAGCAGGCAACGACGACAGCGACGGGTAAGGGCAAGACGCCGGCGGGCTCGCCGCGGCGCGCACCACCACCGCGACCCGAGCCCTCCTCTTCTTCGCGACCGCGCGCGAGCGGCCGCGACTCGCCGACGGGGCGCGCGGCGCCGCCCGGGCACGTCCCGCTGCGCGCCATCGAGAAGCCCCTGATCCGCAACCTCGGCCTGCTCCGCACCACGCACCTCGCCCAGCAGGCGCTACAGCGCTAGGGGGTCGGGGGAGACAGACTGTAATACATTACGATTCCACGCTCACGTTCGGGTTTCGGCTTCGACGGCGCCACCGAGCGCTCGTTTGGGGGTCGGTCGAGGTCGCGTTGGTCGGCCGGCGAACGCGACAGCCTTCCATTCGAGGCCGACCCCTGCTCGCCGTTGCGCTTCCGCTTCTCGCCGTTCTCGTTCACAAGGTTGCCATGGAAACGCTATAAAGACGGCGGCCCGCCCCGCGCCGAGTCCTCGCTCCCTTGCCAAGCAGCCCTTCCCCTACCTTGCAACGCATCACCACCATGGTCCACAACCCCGTCGTCGGCGCCTACTACTGCTCGTGGACCGTCTACGACCCGCGCGCCTACACGCCCGACCAGATCCCCGTCGAGAAGCTGACGCACCTGTACTATGTACGGCCGTGGTCGCGGTCGCACGAGCGCCACCCTTCCCTGACCGCCACGCACCCCGCGTAGGCGTTCGCCAACATCTCGGCCGAGGGTGTGATCGTGCCGGGCGACCAGTGGGCCGACGTCGACAAGCCGTACACGGCGCGCAACGGGACGCAGCTGCGCGGCGCCTTCCAGGTGCTCAACCACCCGCAGGGCCCGCTGCGCCAGCGCAACCCCAACTTTCGGTCGGTCATCAGCATCGGCGGCTGGACCATGTCCAAGGAGTTCTCCAACGTGGCCCGCACCCCCGAGTCGCGCGCCAAGTTCACCAAGTCGGTCGTCGACTTTGTCGCCCTGCACGGGTTTGACGGCATCGACATCGAGTACGTTGCCCGCGTGCTGGACGACGAGCGCGACAGGCACTGACCCTCGAACGCGTGCCCGTGTGTGTAGCTGGGAGTTCCCCGTCGAGGGCGGCCTGCCCGCCAACTCGCGGTGCCCGCAGGACGGGCAGAACCTGACGCTGCTGTGTGAGTCGCTGCACCGCGCGCTCGCTCAGCTCGCGCAGCAGACGGGCCGCCGCTCGCCGTACTGCATCTCGGCGGCGGTCCCGCACGCCGAGTGGCTGTACCGGCACTTTGACCTGGCGGGGCTCGCCAAGTACTGCGACCACCTGCTCGTCATGACGTACGACGCGACGGGCGCGTGGTCCAAGGTGACGGGCCACCACGCCCCCGTGTCGTGCATCCAGACCGCCGTCCAGGGGTACACGCAGCGCGGCGTGCCCGCCGCCAAGCTGCTCGCGGGGCTCCCGCAGTCGGGCCGCGCGTTCGGTGGGGTCAAGTCGCCCGCCGTCGGCAGCCCGCTGACCCCCGGTACCGGCCCGGGTACCCACGCCAAGGGGATCGTCGACTGGGACGACCTCCGCATCAACTACACCCCCGCCAAGGGGTACACGGCCTCGTTCGATGCGGCCGCCGGCGTCCCGATCCTCTACAACGCCAACGCCGGCGTCTGGGTCACGGCCGAGAACGAGCAGTCCATCGCCTTCAAGTCCGAGACCTCGCGCAAGCTCGGCCTCGGCGGCGTCTTCTTCTGGGAGCTGTCGCAGGACAAGACCGGCATGCTCGTGTCGGCCGCCCGCCGCGCTCTCGGCATGCCGTAAAGAAGAGTCGTCTTCGTGTGTGTGGTTAGATGTTTGTGTCAATGTTGCCAATGTATTCCTTCAATGTATCATCACTCTTGCGCGCAGGTATCAATGTGCAGCATGAGCGACGGCGCGAGACACCCGCCCAGCGCGCCCGCCTCAACGTGCCCGTGCGTCGCCGCGTCCTTGCCCTCGGCCTTGACGCGGACCCGAACGTGCTCGTGGCCGCCGTTGCCGAGCGTCCACGAAGAAGTCGCCGGCGCGAGGTTCGGCGACACCCACACCTCGTGCGCCTCCCACTCGTCGGCCGTCCACTTGATCTCGCGCGGGCCCGGTTTGGGGGAAAACAGCGCGGACTGCGCCGCGCCCGTGCCCGTGAGCGCGCGCCACACGCGGACGGGCAGCGAGGACATTTGGCGCCGCGACGCGCGCGGGTGCAGCGTCGCGTCGACGGTCAGCGACAGGTCGGGCTGCTGCTGCCCGCCGGTTTTGGGGGAGGTGAGCGGGTGCGCGCCCATGACCTGGAGGTGCGCGCTGACGATGCGGCCGCGCACGGTGGACTTGGGCAGGTCAAACTCGAGCTCCACTGGTGAACGGCCCGCGAGCGAGATGCGCGACGGCCACGACGCGTGGTCGGCGAGCGGCACATCGACCGTGTGGATGCACTTCTTCTCGTCGTACCCCTGCGCGACGACAGCGGGCTCGGCGTGCGTCGTCATGTTGAACCGGTCAAACACGCGGTCGGACACGGCGTCGCGGAACTCGCACTCGGCGGCGCGCGGGTCGCCGCGCACGTGGAACGTGCACAGGAGCGCGCCGGCGCGCACGTCGGGGACGTCGGCGGTCGCAACGGCCGCGAGCCACGGGCGTTTCGGGAGCGCGTGGAAGTACGCCGACCGGACCGACTCGCCGCCGAGCCCCGTCACGAACGCGAACGAGTGGCCCGGGCGGACCGCGAGGTGCGTCGTCTCCGGCAGCTGGTTGCCGCCCATGACAGGCCCACCCGGCCGCGCGTCGGCGGGGCGGACCATGGCGCGGCGCTCGAACGAGCGCATGAGGTGCGTCCGCGCGTACGCGTGCTCGTGCGCCGTGGCGACGACGGCGCCCGCGGCGCGGCACGCGTCGTAGATGCCGTACCCGGTCTCGTCGGGCTTGTCGCCCGTCTGGAACGCGCGCATGTTCTTGTGGAACCCGCACACCTTCCACGCGTGCCGCGACGCGCCGAGCGTCGCCGCCGCGTACGCCTCGTGGCCCGTCCCGAACGTGCCGACGCCCGACAGCACCAGGTGCACGCCGCGCACGCGGCACTCGAGGTTCGACCCGAGCTCGCCCGTGCACTTGGCGCGGTGCCGCTTCCCCACCAACCGCTTCGCGGCCACGCCCGCGTACCCGCCGGCGCCCGCCCACCCCGCCACGTCGTGGTTGCCGATCGCCAGAAGGTACGGGATCGAGTCGCTCAGCACCGACTCGATCTGCGCGTCGAACGCCGCCGGGTCGTCGGCGTAGTCGAAATCGCCCAGGTGCACCGCCGCGTGCGCGCGCCAGTCGCGGATCATGGTCAGCACGCGGACCGAGTCCGGGTGCAGCCCAGAGTCGCCCAGGAACGCGATCCGCGTGTTGGGCGCCGGGTACACCGGGTCGTCGCTGGCCGCGATGGCGACGTCGGGCGAGCTCGGGATCCCGGCAGCGGGCGGCGCGCGGCACAGCGTCCCGAAGGCGGCCGCGGGCGTCACGCCCACGCCGCTCGCGAGGAGCGCGAGCGATGCTGCGAGGGCGAGCGAGAGCAGGCGTAGCGCCGGCTGCGGGGCGTCGTGGTTTGCTTTCATGGAGTTCTACCGTGTCTGTGCCAGGGCGGAGAGAGAGGGTGGGCGGGGGCCTGGTGAGGTTATGTAGGGATCGGCCAGGGGGCACGCAGCGGCGGGATCGGCGAGGCGCGGCGCGCACGCAAAGTTGCGGAGAAGCACGCCGTGGCGCAGCGCCGCGGACAGCAACGTGTCGCTCCCTCACGTTTTGTTCGCGTTCCCACGAGTCACGCCGACATGACCGCCGCGTTGTCTCGCGATCTCGACAACGCCTGGGTTTATTGGGGCGTGCGTGGGCCCACAGCTGGGCCCGGGCTTCTACCGTCCCTCGAGCCGAGGTGGGCGCGAGGTTCGGAACCGGCCTTGACGCGACCAGTGCGATGGCCGTTAGCTGCCGAGCTGCGGGAACTCGAACGACGGAGGAAGCGTCGAGCCGATTGCGGCCAAGATAAGCTGCCGACTTGTCAGATCGAGGCGGAAGCGGGCGTGGGCGGAGTGAAGCCTTAGAGCGAACACCTCGACGCGGGCCTCGTCCAGCATGCCGCCGTGCAGATCAAGGATTGTGGTCGCGATGGAAATGGGATTCGCCACGGCCGAAGTGCACGGTACAACCGTGCTGACAAAGACCGAGCGTATGGTGAGATACGGGGGAAGACCGACGTTGTCGTTCAGCTTGATCTTCGTAACGTGAAGGGAAAGGGCCGCGAGAGTCAGCTTCATTTGCCCGGGTCGCGCCCGCTACGACTCAAGGTTGAGCGAGCCAGGCTCAGCGGCCGGCGGGCCGCGACAGATTCTATCTCCGTCGAGACGAACGGCACATGGCCAAGGTTGATGAGACCACGCGTGGCCGCTCAAGGTCGCAAGTTGGCCGACAACAAGCGGAAGCCTGGAGCAAAGTAGACCCGGCTGTGCGAGATGCTCGCGAGGGCCAGGGACTCGAGGACACCAAGACGCTGCGCCACGAGAGCCGCAGCGCTGGTGTTCACGTTCTCGATGTAGTTTCAAGAGAGTGATCGGGGACGACACAGTACGGCCGCGAGTCGCAAAGAAAGACGGTCGGGGAGCGCGAAGTGGGACTACTCAAGCGAGCGCGGCAGGTTGAAAGCATGTATCCGAAGCAAGCTAGCCCGCCGTAGCCCAGGCGGACCCCGTCGCGTGGGCGCTGGGCCCGGCGCAAGGGCGCGATCGCAGGCTCCGAACGAGAGAGCACAGAGAAACTGCTCTGGGGAATCGAGAGCACGGTTTGCGCAGAGTGGTACATGGCTCTTTCGATGCATAGAGTTTACGGGCGAAGGAAGCGGCGGATGGTTTAAGAGAGAGAGGAGCCGCGAGCTTCCCGCGAAGGTCCGCCCTCGCATGACCGCGGCAGCGACTCATGCAGCTCACGTCCCGCACACAGCAGACCAGCCGAACGAACGGAGGCGGAACTGTCCATGACCCTCGCTGAGAAGCCGTGCCTCGCACGACGGCACTGACGCGTTGCAGCGGCAAGGAGAACGCTGGTGTGGAAGGCTGCGACCAAGCGAAGTCGTCATGTCCAGCTGGCTTCAGCACTTGCGGGACCGCTGCGGTCAGGTCCGATGCCGCACCAAGGACGCGTCGCGCAACGCGTGCCGGGTGCGAGACAGTGGCGGGTGTGGGGCATCGCGTGACGGGCGGTGCGGCTTGCTCGGGCGGGTCCGCGATCGGAGGTTTGAGGCCCTTGGTAACGGTCACGTGGGATCTGCCCACCGCCGCGCACTCGCCCGCTCCCTGCCCCGCGGCCGACCCTGCGTGGTCCGGTGAAAATTGGACGGGCGGGTCGCCTCCCAGTCTGCTCCAGTATCGCATTGAGTTGATCTTCATCTCGTACGCATCGGGCACGCACTCGCAACCACCACCACCCGACCCGCGATGCAGCCAGCCGCCGACCTCCCCGTTGTCGCCACCGCCGCCGCCGCCTTCCTTCCTTCCTTGACGAGCCGGACTCCACACCTCATCTCATCCGAAGTGGAAGACACTGCTTCTGGCTGGCTGGCTGGCTGCCTCGCGGGCCCGACCTCGACCTCGACCTCCACCGCCCAGTCTTACGTGGAAGACACTGACCTTCTTTCGCCGGACTTGTGTGTGCCCGTAGAACATGCGTCTCAAGTGGAAGAAGAAGCGCACCCGCCGCCTCAAGCGCAAGCGCAGAAAGATGCGCGCGCGCTCCAAGTAAGCGCACTTCCCCGTAGTCCAACGGGCCCCGGCCGACCGCCTGGCGCTCCTTGGGTCGCTCGCTCGCTCGCCCTCCCGAGCGCGCGCACCCGCCGTTTTTTCAGCCCCTCCTCGACGCCTCGTTTCCCTCCTGCACGCTACTCGCCCCCGCCCCCGCCTGCGCACCTCGCTCCTCGCGCGCGGCCGCGCGGCGCGGTAGCGTGCAGCGAGGCCAGCACGCCGCGTGCCGCGCACCCTCGCCCCGCCCTCCCCTCGGGCGTCGGACCGCGCGGCGCGCGGTGTCGACAACGGCGCCAGGCCATGTCCGTCGGTCCCAACAGCGCCCTGCACGATCTCCTCGCCCCCCTTGCGACAGAACCTACCGGGCTGTCGCTAATCTGGTTCCCTGGGTGGCCGCCACGTCTCTCGCTCGTCGAGACTCGTGAGCGGCGAGCACCGCCGTCCCGCCCGTCTCGTCGGAGTCCTTCGAACAGGGCGGCGGCGCGTGTCCCTCGGATACCGGAGACAGCCCGATCCCGCGCGAAGCGGTCTCGGTTCCGGTATGCTGCACCGCTTGGGCAGCTTGGAAGTGTCGTGCTTGTGCGCTGCGGTTTGGGTCAAGTTCCTCCTCTTTTTCTCTCTCTTTTGTTGTCATGTTGGCATAAATAAGGCTTGTTGTGGAAATCTGTCTCTGTCTCTGGTGTTTGTTGTGAGTCGTCGCTATCACTTCGGTGGGGTTGGTGTTGGTGATCATCGAGTTGATGGTCGTCGTCCTCGTCCGACTCGTCGGTCGGTTGAAGCACGTTCCCGGAAATTCGAGGTAAGCTGGGCTATGCACTGTGGTGCCGCGAGGGTCGTCGGGTGCTGCACGGGAGGACGGCTGGCAACGGCGAGAAGCTCGGATATGAGTGACAGGCGACGCGGGTCAGGTCAGCCGAGTGGCGCAACACGTCTCGCAGCCTGTCTCGCACGCACCCGCCGAACAAAAACACGTCGCATCACGACAGCTGTTGAAGCATCCACAACGAGCTATAAACGTGTGCAAACCGTAACATGCTCATGTCAAGATCCAAGTGTGAAAGCTGGGTGCACGATCGTCGTCCAGCTGAGGTCGCACGCAGGAACGTGGCGTGGACAAACTCCTCTCCCCCGTCTTCAAGCCATCTTGAGCTTAATGCAAAATCCGAACACGATGTGTTTTCGTTGCAAGCTCTCCTTCAGCAGCAGGCGAACGTGCTGGCTAGTAAATTGACCGGGCCTCAAAGTCGGTTCACGCCCAAAAGTGAGTAGCGAATGACGTGTCCGTTGATCTCGTGCAGGAACGTGCCGCTGCTGTGAGCTTCTCGCTCGCCCAATCTATCAATTTGCTTATGCACTTTTTCACAGCACGCTGAGCGATCGACTGGAAGTCATGTCCAAACGTGCCTGGACTCCCGGCAGCCACCACAGGCACGTTTCACGCACCGCGGCGCGGAACCGCGCGTCCATACTGAGCAGAATGATCGGGTCGGCGAGCTCGGACACGAACTTGAACACGGCCAACCCTACACGCGCTTCACGGGTCAGTCGCGACACGCCCATCAACGGGCGCCCCGTGAAAGCGTACACGCGTCTGACGTCCCGCCTGTCCGCTCGCCTGTCGCCAGCGCGCTTCCGATTATAAAGTTGGCCGGTGCAACCGTAAACGTCAGCGCGACTAGCGACAAGATCCCGCGCGCCACGATGCGACGCTCGACCTCCGTGTTTTTGAACGACTGTAGCTGGATCGCTTCGTTGGTCACGGCGCGCGCAAGGACCGGTCGCTTTGTTGAGGGGGTGGCCGTCGTTGGGGAGGTCGAGGGCAGGTCGGCGGCCGTGACCGTGGCACAAATGCTTGACAAGTGCGGGCTTTCGATGGTCATGGAGATGGCACCAATCATGCCGCTGGTTTCTACATCAGTTCGTGCGGTTCAGAGAAGCGGTGGTCGGCGAATGAATCGACAAACGTACGGATATCGAGTCGTTCGCCCGCCACGATGGCCTTGGGCGCGGTCACGGTTGGCGAGGCGTGCGAGTGTGACGAGGAGCCGGCCGACTGCGACGTGGATTTGATGAGCTTGCGCGTCGTCTTGCGGAGTCGGATCACGATGGCCACATAGATGCCTGCGGCGGTCGCGTCAGTGGAATACTTGGTATCGGCTCCCGCAGAGCGTAGTACCTCCAACCGAGACTATCTGCGACGTGACAAGAGCCAAGTCCAAGTACCCGATACCCGTGGCCATGGACGACGGATAGCAAAACAACCCGCTGCGGCTGATCACGCTGCGGCCCCCTATCGTGTGGAGCAGCACGTCGCCAGCGGACAAGAGCAACGCGGCGGCCATCAGTTGGTCTGCCTGCCTCACGGACATGGCGTTGAGCTTGATGATGGACTGGTACCGCTCGAGCGCCATGCTCGATACGATCATTACCGTGAAGCATAAAAAAAAGATGGTAAACACCCCGTCCAGCTGGCAAAGCGGTTCGGGCCAGCGCAAATCCACTATCAGAGCAACGCGGGTCCCGACCATGAACAGCCCGTAGCTAAGGTAGCCGCCACACAAGCTCACGGCGAGTCGGTTGGCCGCGTTGGTCATGATCTTGGACCGACACCGGTACGCTGAAACGACAATGGACCCGTTCAAAGCCACGATGGCGAGCGCCTGGACCAGCAAGAACGCGTTGATGGGACGCGTTGGTGCATCGTGATCCCAGTCCTGCTCATTCCATGCGGCACGGGTCCATTGCTGTATGTCGAGGATGGTGGATACATGTGGTTCCATGAGAGCGGCATTTTTGGAAGTTGCATTGAGCGAAGACAAGGGAGTTGGAGACGAAATACACGCGTGATGGGAGACACGTTCGTGGCCACGCCGGACACGACCACAGCCGTGAGCGCTCCTGAAAACTGTGCTCGCGATCACAATCCCGGACGCAGAGCTTGAAACAGGACAGAACAGGGAATGAAGTTATCCCAGAAGGCCGAGCTTGAGGCCTCCTTCTGTCAGGTGTGCTTCATCCTCATTGTCACGATCTCCATGGTCGGTGCTGAGCTCTTCTATCACTCTTTATTTGCGTTTCGACGCGCCGTACCCGAACCGCGACCATCGTTCGTTTGGCGGCCTGCATGTCCTCGCGTTCGGCGACTTTTTTCCAGTTCGAGCTCGTCACGGCACACTCGCTCACGATCCCGTCTGAGCAAACGGCCGAACCCCGGCCCGAAGCGGACGAGTCTCACGACGAAGCCCAGTTGCAGGTCGACTACGAGTCTCGGCTGCCGAAAAAGGGAGCGACCGTCAAAGCGCAAGGAGCGACCAACGGTCAGCGGAACCCGAACTGACGCGAACATTGGTTGCGACCAGCGGCTTGCCTTTGACTTGGTAGTTTTCCTTGTGCATCAGATTGAACGAGCATTCTCGGTTGCCCAGGTAGGCTTGCGAGTGGTGCATGCGAACTGTCCGTCGTTCATTGAAGGAGGCTTGAGGAGGGGAGATGGAGACGCGCCGAACTATCATGTGATCAGTTGTAATGAAGAGAGACAGCTCGTCTCGAGCGTCTCGAGTGCGGCCAGCGCAGCTCGGCTCCCTGCCAAGCCGTAGCACGAAGCGAATGTCACGTCATAACTTATCGCAAATGCAGCGCAACATGCCAACCTTGCCCCATGAAATCATCGAGGAGGTCCTTGTCCGAGTCGCCCTCCAAGACCGTCGCGGCGTGGACCCGCTCACTCTGCTGGGCGTTCTACCCGGCCTTCGCCGGCTGCGCAAGGTCGTCCTCCGCCACTCGCTTCACCCTCGCATCTGGCGCGCTCTCGAGCCAGAGCGCGTGGCGTTGCGCCAGATTTTGCTCGAGCATCGTCGCCCTACAACTAACCCCACTGAAGCCGAGCTCTATGCTTGCTTGCTTTGTGCCGCTGGGCATATGGAGTTGCTGGGTGACTTGATTGGCGAGAAGCATCACGCGCATCGTCTGCTTCTCGTTGACATTGTTTCCGCGCACGGCCTCGTTCCTGCGCTCGACTGGCTCAACGACAATGGGCACATTACGCGAAACAGCTACACGGAGCACGCCGTCGACGAGGCGATCCGTGGCGGGCATTCCGAGGTCGTGCATTGGTGGGAACACGCTGGTCGTGCATTGGTGGGAACACGCTGGTCGTGCATTGGTGGGAACACGCTGGACTTGAGGTCAAGGTTTCATTTCTTGCCCTCAAACACACAATTGAGCGTGACGACATCGACACGCTGCGTTGGCTTCTCGACGTTGAGTGCGATTTGTCCCTGGAGTACGGGCCCGAACTTCCGAAGCTTGCGCTGGAAGCGGGCAGCCTCAAGGTCCTCGACCTGGTTAATACGATTATCACTCCTTCAAGGCCGACATGCGTTGGTACGACCTCGTTGCAGGCGCAATTCGCCGCAAGCACATTCATGTTTTGCAGTGGACGTTCGAAAATGTGACCGACAGCGACCTGTACGGGCGGGGCGGCTTTCTTGGTGTTGACTACAACTCTCGTTTCCGGGAGGATATTCTCTACCAACTTAGCGTTGACAAACGCGATTTCTGGGTCTGCGCGATGGAGAAGGCGATTTTCATCAACGACGCCAACGTGCTTGCTTGGTTCTTGGAAACCATGTCAAAGACTTCGCCAGCGACGGGCAACAGTGCTCGTCCAGGCGACGACGGCTTTTCCGACCAAGATCGGGAACACGACGCAGAACCCGATTATCTCGAGAAACGTTTCCCAGAGTCCACGTTTTGGGAAGCGGCTGTCAGACATGCGAGCGCCCAGAACAACATCGCTGCTCTTGACTGGTACCTTGACCACTTGAGAGAGGACGATTTTGTCCCTCCCTCGACCTGGGGGGATGTCGATGCAGACGAAGAGGATGAAGCGGCGGTCGCGAAGCGACTCGAGTGGTGGTGGGACCACTACGGGCTCAAGGCGGAGTAGGTTATTCCGCCCCTCATCATCGGAAATGTCTTGGTTATCTACTTATAGTTTGTGCTGGGGCGAGGGTGCGCGACACGCGGCGTGCTGGCCTCGCTGCACGCTACCGCGCCGCGCGGCCGCGCGCGAGGAGCGAGGTGCGCAGGCGGGGGCGGGGGCGAGTAGCGTGCAGGAGGGAAACGAGGCGTCGAGGAGGGGCTGAAAAAACGGCGGGTGCGCGCGCTCGGGAGGGCGAGCGAGCGAGCGACCCAAGGAGCGCCAGGCGGTCGGCCGGGGCCCGTTGGACTACGGGGAAGTGCGCTTACTTGGAGCGCGCGCGCATCTTTCTGCGCTTGCGCTTGAGGCGGCGGGTGCGCTTCTTCTTCCACTTGAGACGCATGTTCTACGGGCACACACAAGTCCGGCGAAAGAAGGTCAGTGTCTTCCACGTAAGACTGGGCGGTGGAGGTCGAGGTCGAGGTCGGGCCCGCGAGGCAGCCAGCCAGCCAGCCAGAAGCAGTGTCTTCCACTTCGGATGAGATGAGGTGTGGAGTCCGGCTCGTCAAGGAAGGAAGGAAGGCGGCGGCGGCGGTGGCGACAACGGGGAGGTCGGCGGCTGGCTGCATCGCGGGTCGGGTGGTGGTGGTTGCGAGTGCGTGCCCGATGCGTACGAGATGAAGATCAACTCAATGCAACACTGGAGCGAAATATTTTCGTTGACCCGCTCGAAGACGCGTGACGGAACGCGTCGCGCGACGCGCCACAGGTTGATCTGATCTGGCGCCACACCTAGGAGTCATGTTCAATACCATTCACTGCTACTTGTATTCCGTGTCATATCCTCAACTCGCTTCCCCCTCCGCCTCCGCCTCCGCCTTGCTCGCGTCCGCAATGTACCCGCGGACCACGTCGCCGCTCGCATTCACGAACTCGAGGTACTCGCGCGTGTGCTCGCGGATCTTGCGGCGCAGGCGGAGTAGCTCGGCGCCCGTCACGACGACCAAGCTCTCCTCGCCCTCGCCGTTGCCGCCCTGGATCTGCGCCCGCATCGCCGCGTCGAGCACGGGCAGCAAGATGTCGTGGAACGGGACCGTGAGGTTGTACACGGGGACGCGCTCGACGGCGGCCTGGACGTCGTGGTGCATCGGCTTGGCGTACTCGGTGACCGCGTCCTTGAGCATGCGGATCACGATCGGCCGCGCGTGCGGGGTCCGCGGGACGGCGTCGCGCGACGTGATGGCCGGGATCGCCGTCGTCGCCTTGCGCCCCGTGAGCCGCGCGCCCACGGCGCACCAGTCGCGGAGACACTGCACCGCGTGATTCGCCGCCGCAATCACCGCCCACGGCGCGTACGCGGCGCGGGACACGGCCTGCAACCGCGCGAGGACCTTTGCGACCTCGTGCCACGCGGGGAGCCACGCGCGCGTGACGGCGGCGGACAGGGATGGCGCGCGGTAGAGGGCGGCCGGGTCAAGGTCCACGTCCGACGACGCCGACAGCACCGTCTCGAGTGGGACAGGCAGGGTCAGCGCGCGGTCCCACTTGTGCTTGCGGGCGGCCGCGCGCCACGCGGCGAGGGCGGCGCGTTTCGCGATGCGCGCGGCAAACTCCTTGGCGAGCGCGAGGCGCGCGGGGTCAGGCGGCGGGGACACGGACCGCATCGACGCGGCGAGGAGCCGGCGGCGTTTCGGCTGGCTCGCGGGCGGGTCCGACGGCAGCGACGTGGACCGGCGCAGCGCGGCGGCGCGGACGAGGTCGGCGAGCGCGATCGTCTCGGGCTCACGCGGGGGCGGAGAAGATGACCGCACACGGGGTACGGGTGCAGGAGCGAGCTCGGCCTCGTCGTCCGAAGCGTCGTCGGTGAACGAGACGGGCTCGGTCTGGATCGAGATCTCGACGCCGGGCACGCGCGGTTTCGCGGGCGGGGGCGCGAACCCGAGGCCGAGTGGCGGCGCCTTTTGCGTGGGCGCTGCAGGCGACAGGGCCGGTGGCGGCGCGGGCGAGAATCCGTTGGCGGCGGGCGTCTCGTTCGTCGGCGACGGGGACGCAGTCGCGGACGGCGGCGCGGGCAGCGTGAAGACGACCGGGGACGACGCGAACGAGACCGACTTTTTGCCCGTCGACGCCGCCATGTCGGGGACCGCGGAGGCGGCCACTGGCGGGGTCTCGACTGCGGGAGCGGTGGCGGCAGCGGTCGTGAACGCGAACTTGAACACGGAGGTCGCTGCTGGCGCGGCCGCTGCTGGTCTCTCGGCCGTCGACGCGGGTGTGACGGGCGCTGCCGATGCTGGCGGTTGCGCTGGAGCTGGAGCACCGAGGTTCCCGAAACCGAAGAAGGTGCCGGGCGCCGCTGCCGCCGGCTGCTGCTGCGCGGCCCCGCCGAACGGCTGTGCAAACCCCAGGACCGGAGTCGCGGCGGGTGTGACCGTGTTGATGAGGGCAAACGGCGACGGGGTGATGCTCGGCGCAGCGGGGAGCGCGCCGGGCGCGGCCGTGGTGGCGGGCGTCGCCGTCGCGGCAGTCGACCCTGGCACGGGGAAGTTGAAGAAACTTGTCGTCGGCGGGGTTGATGCTGCTGCTGCTGGAGCCGCGAACGCGGGCGCGGGAACCGAAGCGGCCGGCGCTGGAGGGAACCCGGGGAACCCGGGGAACGTCGATGCTGCTGCAGGCGCCGAGACGGGTGCAGGAGGCGCGGGAGCCGGTGCTGCTGGCGGAAACACGGGCGCCGCCGCCGCGGCCGAGGCCGCGTGAGGAGCAAACGACTGGCTCCACCCGGCCGTAGGACCGGCAGGTGGCGCGCTCGGGAAGCCCGCGACGCCGGTGCTCGAGTCCTGGCCGGTCCGGACAAAGTGGGCGACACTGAACCCGGCGGAAGCGTGGACGCGCTTGTCCATGAACTGCGGGCGGAACTTGGTGGTCGCGGGTTTCGTGGTGGCAATGGCCTCGTTGCGCCAGTTGTCCTTGCAGTCGAGGTTGACGATGAGGCGGCCGGCGCGGTCGGCCGACTCGTCGACGCCGAACACGCCGAGGAAGGTGCGGCACTGTTCCTCGGACGCGAAGTGGAGCATGCGCGTGAGTTCCGCGAGCGTGCTGGTCGACAGCAGGTTCACGTCGCGCGGGCCGGTGGCGGAAGCGGGAGCGCCGGGCGCGGGCTTCTTGGGCCTCGCCGTCTTGCCCGACATGACGAGCGCGTGCAGGATATCGCGGCGGACGCGGTCGAGGTGGATAGCGGCGGCGGCGGCGAGGCCGAGCGGGCCGGTGCGCATGAGGCGGACGACGCGGGCGAGGTCGTGCGGGATATAGTGCGCAGCGGGGAGCGGGCTGCTGAGGCCTATGAGCGGGGCGAGGCGGCGGACCGTGGCCCAGAGCTGCGGGTGCCGGTTGGCGGCGTCGGCGCGCGCGGCGTGGACGCGGAACAGGGCGTCGCGGCGGTGCGGCTCGTGGGAGTAGACGAGGGCCTCGTAGCACCGGAACTCGAACTCGTGCTCGGACGGCGCGCCCGCGTCGTACAGGTGGAGCAGGTGGGTCAGCGCCGCGTTGAGCTGCTGCACGTCCTGGACCCAGTCCATGCTTGCCGGGTACAGGAGGAACGACACGAGGTGAAACCGCACGATCTGCTCGTACACGGTCGCGGCGCCCGCCGAGATGAGCCGCTGCGTGGTCACGTCCTTGCGCAGGGCGCGGACGCGGTCCTGCACGAAGCGGTACGCGTTGTCGAAGCCGTGCTGCTCAATGAGCCCGAGGAGGTAGTTGATGGTTTCCTACGCGCCGCGCAAAGTCAGCGCAGGTTCGTTTGCGTCGCTTAGTGCGCGAAAACGTACCAGAAGCGCCGGCTCGGTGCGGATATCGTCGGGGTGCTGGTTGGCGCCGGCCGAGGACCGGTAGTACTTCATGACGGCCTTGGCGTAGTCGGGCTGGCCGTTGGTCTTGCAGCGCGCGGACGAGGTGGGTGGTGTGAGCATACAGGCGGCGCGAGCTGAGCAGCGGCGAGTCGTGAGCGCCAACGTACGAGCTCGAGCGGGTCAATCTCGCCGTGGTCGATGCGGCGCAGAAAGTCGAAGCGCGAGCACATGGTCGAGCAGGTGCCGGCGATAAAGTCGTCGGCGAGCGAGCGCTTGTTCTCGACGGCCGACTCTTTCTTGTCGTACTCGGCGCGGATCTCCTTGAGCTGGAGGGAGGGATGTGCGCGGGTGTAAGACACGGCCTCCACGCTGCAGTCAAACAAGGCAAACGTACGATGCTGTACTCGTGTGCGTCAGCCGCGTTCGTGAACCGGTTGAACCGGGCGGCGTTCGCGCTGGTGCTGCCGCTGCTGCTGCCCTCAGCGTCGGCCGGACTCGCCGCGCGGGCCGATGCAGGTCCCGCCGACCGCGGCCGCTTGCCAGCGGCGGCAGTCGCGTTGGCGCGCGCGATACGGATGCGCAGCTCCTCCTCCGAGACCGGCTTCGACACCCTGAGTCCCGCGGCGCCGGGGGCCGGCCAGCCCGCCGGCGCGGACGCAGACGAGCTGGACCCCGCGTCGAACGCGAAGCTGTTGGTGCGCGTGGCGGGGAGGTCCGTCTTCTTGGTGACGGGCCGCTTGCGCTTCGCGCCGGCGGCGGTGCCAGCGCCGGCCTGAGACACGGGCGCGCCCGACGGCGGCGGCGGGCCAGCGCCGGCCACGGGCCGCAGGTTCGAGTGGAAGGCGCGTTGCATGGTGTCCCGGCGGACGGGATGGTGGTGCCTCGCCGTCAACGAGGCGGGGGAACGGGGCGACGGCGACGAGGACGGCGAGCGAGCGCGACCGAGTGCGCGCGTCACGAGGCGTGGCCTCGCCAGCTCGAGCGTGGCGTTTGGGCGTCGCTCGCCCCCACAGCTCGAGTGCCCCCGCTCTCTCTCAACCCTGCACCAGAGAACGCAACGTATCAACCACCATGCTCGGCGACGAAGATCTGACGACGGACCACGCCTCGCCACTGACGACGCCGATGCGGCCGCTGGCCGACGCCATGCCGGCGCCGGTTCCGCTGTCTGCGCCGCCCGCGCCGGGCGCTGCCGGGCACTCTTCGTACGACACGCCGCGCGTCAACCGGCTCGACGCCATGGACCTAAGACACCTGGTCCGTGACCTCAAGCGCCAGCTGTACGAGCAGACGTACAGTGCGTGTCCCGCCGCCATCACATCTGTGCATTCCTGATCGTGGCGCTAACGTGGATCGCACCCACGAATAGAGCTCCAGCAGGCCGGGACCATTGGGCAGAGCCTGCTGCGCAGCAACGAGGAGCTGCTGCGCGAGAACGAGCGGCTGGTCGGCGAGAACCGGCGTCTGGCGGATGCGCTCGAGCAGCCGCCGCCGCCGCCGGGCTCGTCGGTATCGCACGTCCAGTCGCGGCGGTCGAGCGTGGCGCCGTCCTTCATTGACGAGATGCCGCCGCCGCTCATGGACGACGCCATGGACGTGTCGTCGTCGACGGACCCGGCCGCGGCGGGCGAGGATGCGGGGTTCCTGCGGCTGCAGAACCGGCACCTAGCCGCCGAAATGGACGTGCTGCGCGACCAGCTGGCCGACGCCGAGACGCAGCTTGCCGAGTGGCGGCGCCGGCACGACGACTTGGCGGACCGCACCGACCGCGACGACCGCACGCTGGTGCGGCAGCTGGCGGACGCGCGCGACCGGCTGGGCCGCCGCGAGGCCGAGGTCGAGGTGTTCAAGGCGCGCGTGGCCGAGCTCGAGGCCGAGAAGCAGCGGCTCGCCGAGGACAAGCTTGCGCTGGTGCGCAACCGCAACGAGCTGTCGGCGTCGGCCGACGTCGTGGGCGAGTACGCGGACCGGAACGCCGAGCTCGAGGCCGCGCTGCACGAGCTGGCGCAGCAGTACGACGACGCGGTGGCTGCGGCGCGCGCGCGCAACGCCGAGGCGGAGCTGCTCGAGGAGCGCGTCGAGGTGCTCGAGTCGCAGGTGGACGAGCTGACGACGCTGCGCACCGAGCACCAGGAGACGCAGCTGCAGGTCGACACGCTGACGGGGCAGCTCGAGGACGCGCGCGAGCAGATCCGCTCGCTGCAGCGCGCCCTGCACGAGAACGTGGACGGCGAGGCCGACGCCGTCGACGACCCGGCCAACCGCAAGACGCTGCTGTCCGAGGTCGACGACCAGCGCCGGTCCATTGAGGAGCGCAACGCGCGGCTCGCGCGCGAGCACGAGCGCACGCTGCACCGCCAGATCGCCGAGTCGGAGCGCCTGCGCCGCCAGGTGTACCGCCTCACCCAGCTCTCGAGCGACCGCGCCCACACGGATCACATCAAGCGCCTCGAGTCGCAGCTCGCCGCACTGCAGTCCGAGAACCGCGAGCTCGCGTTCCGCGTCGACGAGCTCGAGAACATGCAGCGCACCGCCACGGCGGCGGCGAGCCCGGGCACCGCCATGGACGTGGACGGCGGAAGCAGCGCCAACAATGCCTCGGCCGCGGACTCGGCCGTCACCGAGCACAAGGTGCGGTACCTGACGATGCGCGTCGAGCAGCTCGAGACGGACCTGCGTCAGGCCAAGAAGAAGATGCAGACGTCGGTGATGATGCGGCAGCACGAGGTGTGGAAGCTGCGCGCCGTCGAGGACGAGGTGTACCAGCGCGACACGGCGCTCGCACGCCTCAACACCACCATCACGCGCCTGCGGTTCCGCATCGATGAGCTCGAGGCCAACTGCGACTGCCCGAAGCCCGCGTCGCGCGCCGCCGCCACGCCCTCGCGCGCCGGGTCCATGCACGCTGCCGCCGCCGCCGCCGCCGCGGCCGCCGGGATCAGCACTAGTGCCCCCGCCCCCGCCTCCGCCGCGTCCGAGTGGACCCCGCTCCCGCAGTCGCGCCACCATACGCACCCGCACGCGCACCCGCACCACTACGTGTCGTCGCCGACACCGCCGATCCAGCGTTCCTCGTCGCCGGTCCTGACGGCCATCACATCGCCGGTGCCCGCTGCGCGCAACAACGGCGGCAGCAAGAAGCGCGCCGCGACGCCGCACGTCATCCGGCTCGACGCGCAGGCTGCCGCGGGCCGGTTCATGGAGCCCGGCGAGACGACGCCCGGGTCGTGGGAGCCTGACAATCCGCTGGCTGCTGCTGCGGGCAGCAACGCGCACGCGCCGCACCACCACCGCAGCACGCCCGCGCCGACGCCGGCCCGGCCGCGCACGCTCCCGCGCGCGCCCAGCAAGGTGGTGATCCTGCCCAAGGGCGGCGTTGACCTCAAGGCGAGTCTCCCGCTCGAGCCCGCGGCGGGGCAGGGGTCGGCGGGCGACTGCCGCACTCAGTAGTAGACGACTCGGAGGCGTGAGGAGAAGCAAGGATGGGATGTACAGTTGCACGACATAAATAAAGAATGTACAGAACGGCCGAGAAAGAATGTACAGGCCGGGTGTTCGCCGCAACGCGACGCGCGCCGATCGCGCCGCGGCCGCGTCGCCGTCAACGTCGGCTACATGAGCGCCATGTTGGCCATGTGCCAGAAACTCCGCTCGGCCGCCTCGAGGGCGCGGCAGCTCACGATCAGACGCGGGTCGTCGGCCGCGACGCGCTTGGCGTACCAAATCGCGCCCTTGACGGCGCCGCGGACTTGGTGCGCGACGTGGCACACGACGGCGGTCGACGCCGTGCCGTCCCACGTCGCCGCGGCCAGCGCGGCGCTCTCGATGCACGCGAGGATCGCCGGGTACTGGTCTGACTCGGGCTCGATGGGGTACGGGGAAGTACTCTGGATGCGATGAGCCAAGAGATACAATGGGCGCGACGTCTTGAGCACCGCGAGACCCTGGTTGACGACGGCGCTGTGCATGAGGGCCGTCATCGAGCTCGGCGAGTGGTCGACTGGCGTTGCCGCCGACACGGGCGAGACGACGGGTGAGGACGGCGGCGGGGTCCCCGGCTGGTCGCCGTCGTAGGCCGAATACGAGCAGTGGGTGGGGACGGTGGCGCTTGACATCTTGGCAGCTCGAATTCGGGGCGGAAATGGTGGTGGGACTTGGGGCGAAAGCTTGGCTGTCTCGCGGGCGCACACGGATGATGAGCAGGCAGGACAGGAAGATGGCGACAGGTGAGGAGAACAAGTGGGCGGCGTGGCCGTGAAATGGCAATGGCCCCTGCCTCGCGCGCGTTGCTCACGCCCGCTCTTCGCCACACACACAAGGCACGAGCGCGCGGGCCGAGCGAGCCGGCCGGCCGGCCGTGTGTTGTGCGCGCGTCCACTCGCCCGAAGCGTGCCGCCGCCGCCACGGGGCCGGTTCTTGGCCGCCCGGCGGGACCGACGCGCGAGCCGCGCTGCGCGAAGCACAGGGCACGCACGCAACTTTTCGATCGCGGGCGCCGCGCGGCTGCCCACCGTGGGGCCCCACGATGGCCGCCGCGGCGTAGACACGGCGCTGACGGGCGCCGGAGCGATCGAGTGGCTATCGTGTCCTCACCTGCCGTGGGAAGACAAGGCGGGTGCGGGCCCACATCGGCGCGAGCGACCGCTTCGCGGAACGACACGCGTATCATCCGCTTGGCGAGCTGGTGCGATTGCGTACCGTGAAGGTCGTTTCCCCGCGCATGTCGCCGCTTTCGTCGCCGAGGTCGTCAGTGTCATAGAGTAGCAACGTTCGCCTGTTTGATCCTCGCTCGTGCACAAGCCAGAGAGGCTCGAGGAAGGGACGAACGAGACGCGATCGCTTGCCTCGCGGGGCCGACGACCTCCAGGTGCGAACATTGTGGCGACGGACCGGCGCGAGAACACGAGGATGCAAGGGCCGGGTGCAATCGGCCGGGCACCGGAAATGACGTGGCTCAGTGTCCTCGAGGACACACTCGGGCGTGTGCGTGGTGGGAACCGAGGGCAGGGACTCGCGCGCGAAATAGCGTTTGCCGCCACGCAGTGAGGCGATCCGCGGGTGGTCGGGCGACGTCCGGCATGAGTTGCGATGACATGTAGCGATGCATGGTTGGTGTGGGTTCGCGAAGCTGCGGAAAACGATGTGCGTTGGCGATGGAGGGCTGGCCACGGCTCGGAAGGCCCGCATGTCCTAGACACGCGCGTTGTTTCGATCACGTGGAGCGTTGCCGTGGGGTCGTCCATCACGGATTTTGCGAGCGATAAGCGGACTGAGGCAGAGGTGGTCGCTGGTCGAAGGTCGCTGGACGAGATTTCGGTGAGCGAGCGCTAGGCCATGTTCTCCTCTTAGACCACCTTCCTTCACGACGCGCGAGCGTCGACAAGTTCCTTCGCGACCGTTCCAGGACACATAAAGCAGCAACGTAGGGTCGGTTCGACCGTGTGCGCGCCTTCAGGGATAGAGCAGTTGTGCGTCATTCAACGCGTCCGATAGACTAATCGATAATCCGCATCCTAAGGCGTTAAACGTGTCAATCTTGGTGACGGAGAGAGCGGCTCTTTGAGGGTTTCGAAGGTGTTGATCCGATCACGTGGTGCGTTGCTGGGAGAGCGTGATCAGCGACCGATCGTGCTATTGCGACGAGCTGTGACCCGTGAAGCTAGGACTTCAACGATCCGCGGCTATGAGGTCGCGGGAGAAGCGGAGATGGGCCATGGTCCCAGAGATGGGAACTGAGGTTTAGCAGGAGTTCTCGCTGTGGGGCCGCCGTGACGCCGGGCGAGCTGCCAGCGCTGCTCTCGTTTATGTGCGAGGTATCATCGACCTGGGGTGCACCGCACGACTCGCAACAGCTGCGCACTCGGCCGCGTCGCGACGCGATCGAGGTAACTGTGAGCGGTACTTGCGCTCTGAGCCGCACATGGCTTCGGAGCATGGCGCAGTGACGGCTCATCGCTCAAAGCTGGCTAGCCCGCACTAGAGAGGGCGCTCAACGGCCGTCTAGTGTCCACGATCTCGAAGACGAGCGCCGCGCTCGGCCAAGCAGGCGAGGGATGCAGTCGGAGCGCTATGTCGCGATGCCGCGTCGCTCTGGACCAGCGCCATCCACCCGGGAGCTCAGTCTTTGAGCTGCGAGGCAAGTGGGTTTCGTGGAACCTCAGTGAACATGGCGCGGACCATAGCCCACAGTCTAGACAGCTCGCTCAGTCTCACATCTCAGCGTCCGCGGCTGTCCGTGTCTGCAGCCCGGCCAAGCGTTCGCCTCGGGGCCGCAAAGTCTCGCTCGAGCCCAAGTGATTCCATGTGTTCATCATCAAGCTTGTGCGTCATTCATCGCAGTCGGGCCGCGGAGAGCGAGGACCGTCTGCGCGAACGCGCCGGGCAAGTGAGGCCTGAAAGTGATTGACTCCCTACCATCCGACCGCGGCTTCGATCATCCATGATCTGAGATTCGGCGCTCCGGCTCGGCACCAGGGGTTCTGTCGGCACCTCCCGCACAATGGGATCGCGATCGATCCGCCACTCTACGCAACGGGCTCCAGGCACATCGGCCGCGAGCTGTGGGCGGCCGGGACGGGCGCGCGAGGTCTATGAGCGACGCGAACCGTCCGTGGGTCGAGTCTACGGCGATGGGGACGCCGGTCTATCGATGATGTTCTCCCTCGCTGAGCAAGCCGGGTGGAGACAATGACGTGGTGGTTCGAGGTGAAGTGCGTCTTTGTTATGAAGCGGAAACGTGGGAAGGGAAGGGACGAGTGCGATGAGAGTGCGGGGGTTACAACAACAACGACAACGACAACGATGATCCATCAAAACCGAGCCGGCCGCCGTCTTACGCAGACCCGAGCGCGCCCTTGCGCAGCGCGCGCGTGAGCTCCGACTTCTTGTCGCCCGAGGCCTCCCACCAGAAGGCGCCGGCGAGCCCCTGGTCGCGGATAAGCTTGCCCTTACGCTCAGCCGAGTCCTGGTCCTCGGCCGTGATCCAGACACCGGCCGCGTTGTTGTAGTAGACGGGCACGTTGTAGGGCGCCGTGACGGCGCGCTGGTAGGTCGGCGCGTAGCGGGCCATGAGGTCGTCGTAGTCGATGATCCCGCGCTCGACGGTCCCCTGCGGGATCGACGTGTAGGGGAGCCCGATCTCGCCCGAGTTGGCGGGCACGCCGGCAAACGAGCGCGCGTAGAAGGGGATCCCGAGGTTGAACTTGCTCGCGGGCAGGCCGCGGCGCACGTAGCCGTCGATGGCCGCCTGGATGAACGGGAACGAGGCCTGGTGGTCGGTGCGCGGCGACCACGGGCCCGCGTTGTCGTATGTCATGACGTTGACCCAGTCGCAGGTCCGGGCGAGCCCCGCCATGTCGAGCAGGCCGAACTTGGACTCGGACGCGGACGTGGCCACCGTCACGAGGTACGGCTCGGCGCGGCCCGACGTCGCCGCGAGCTGCGTCAGCCCGTCGCGCAGCGACTGCAGCATCAGGATGAAGTTGGCCGGGTCGTTGGGGTCCATCTCGTTGCCGGCATCGCCCTCGGCGCCCGGGTACTCCCAGCTACGCGCACACACACACGTGGGAGAGTCAGTGACACGGCTTCGAGCCAGGGGCCACGCAGCGAAAAGCGCGAAGGCGTACTCAATGTCGACGCCGTCGAACCCGTAGGTGCGCACAAACTCGACGACCGACGACGTGAACCGTGCGCGGCTCGCGGGCGTGCGTGACGTGCTCGAAAAGGTCTTGGACCAGGTCCACCCGCCGATGCTGATGAGCGAGCGCAGCTTCGGGTTGCGCTGGCGCAGCGGCGACCGCGGGTCGTTGAGCACGGCCATGGCGCCGTTGAGCGTGATGTCGCGGCCCTGGTACTGCACCACGAACGGCCGCTCGATGTCGCCCCACGAGTCGCCGATCGCGATCTGCCCGTTGACGATGTTGGCGAAGGCCTGTGGACGCGCAAGGGAAGGTTAGTTGAATGTTCGTGTCGAGAGAGATAGTGAGAGAAGGCGTACGTAGTTGACGTGGGTGAGCAGCTCGGCGGGCAGCATCATGGGCAGGAAGCCGCGGGCGTCGTACTGCGACCACGACGTGTAGTAGGCGAGGAACTTGCGGTTGGGCATGGTGGTCGGGAGCGGCGGAATCGTGGAGGTCGAGGTCGCCGTGCGAGTCGAGGAGGAAGAGGAGGAAGTCGAAGTCGAGGTGCTCGTCGGGCGGACCGTAGTCGTGGTGGTGGTCGTCGCGGTCGAGGTCGGGAGAACAGTCGACGTGGCAGTGGCCGTGGCCGTGGGCGAGAGCGTGACGCGCGTCGACGTGGTGCTGGGCTGCGGGACAAAGGTGGTGACGATGGTCGTGCAGATGATGACCGTCTGCTCGGTGATGGGCACGGTAATGGTGACGGGCGTGCACGTCGACGAGTCGAGGCGGGCCGTCGTCGAAGTCGTGGCGGCGGGCGCGGTCGTGGTCACGGTCGTGGTGCGCGTCGACGTGGTCGTGGTCGTGGTGAGGGCGCGCGTCGACGTCGAGGCCGACGTGGTGGAGGTACGCGGGCGCGCGGCGAGGGCCGACGTGAGCAGCGGGTTGGGCGGTCGGCCAGGGCCGGGCGAGACGGTCGGGAACCACGCGACGCCGGCCGTGTCGACGACGCCCGGGTAGTCGACGGGGGCCGCGGCGGCGAGCAGGCACGACGCGACGAGCGCGAGCGTCGCCGTGAGGACGCGTTTGGTGTTGGTGATCGGCGCCATGTCGAGGAGAAGGACGGGCGCGCGAGTACGTGTGCAAGGGTGCGAGTAGGGTAGAGGGAGAGGAGTGTGCGAGCGGGCGCAGGAGATCAGTCGATCCGTCTTGGTGTATCGAGTCTGAGTTGCATGCAAGGCCGAAGCCCGTGGCGGCGGGGGGATGCGTAGCGTGCAAGGCAAGAGGCGCGAGGGAGTACGGACCAGCGGAGGGAGGAGGGCAGGGACGCCGGGCAGCTTTATAGGGCACGAGGACGGCGGCAGCGCCAGGGGACGCGGCAGGGGCCGAGGGCAGGTGTGCGTCGCGCGTGCGGCGGCGATGGCGCCAAGGGGAGCGGGACCCAAGGCAGCGAGTGCGAAAACAAGCACGGCGAGCGTGCACAGCAGGCGAACAAGTCGGGAGACACGAGGCGCGCGTCGCGCCCGCGGGTGGCGCATGTTCGCCTGGCCGAATTCGGAGAGCAAGCGGGAGAGACGCGTCGCTGCGGTCGCGTGGGACCACCTGTGGAGCCTTCGCCACCGCCTTCCCACGCCCGATGAACGTCGCGTCGCTCACCCCCCACGCCTCATCGCTGCGCTGCGCCGAATTCACGGCGACTCGAAGCACACGCAAGCAGCAGCCGTCGTCGGCCGCCCTCACACGGCTGCGCCACGACTTGGCACCAGTTTCCCGCGCCCTCCCCTCCGACTTGGAGCCGGGCGCCCGAACAAGGCGATCCGCGTACGGCGAGCGCCCACCGACGCCGCCGCGCGTGCCATCGATTGCGCTGCCTGCCCCAACTGGATCCATCCACTTGCCCGCGCGTCTCGGCACCCGTTCCCCGCCCGCACCGCACCGCGCCACCATGCCGGTCGCCAACTCGACGCCCGAGGATCCCACGCGGCTCCGGCGCGTCGTGGATGACCTGTCGACGTCGATCGCCAAGCTCGCCGTCTTTCTCAACACGTTCGGTACGCCGCTGCCCCCGCCCGCCGGTTCCATGTTCGGTCCCACCGCGCTGACCCGCCCGTTGACACGCACGCGTAGAGCACCAGGCCACGTCCAAGCTCGCGGGCGTCCACTCGCACCTGTACCGGCTCGAGCGCCATGCCCAGTTCCTCGACGCAAGGGTACGCATCGCGGCCGATTGCTCCCGGCCCCCCGGTCGCTAACCGCTCGCGCGGTCCGGTTGTAGATGTCGGCCGTGACGGCGGACCCGAACGAGCCGCTGGACCCGGACGCCCTCGCGGCGTACAGCGCGGGCGACCTGCTCGACCACTCGGAGAGCGGCGCGCCGACGCTGCACCGCATCACGACGAGCCGCACCACGCACTCGACCGTGGACACGGCTGCTGCGGCATCGGCGCCCTCGCCACCGTCGCAGTCGCAGTCGCCGGGCAGCAACAGCGGCCACGACGACCCGCCGCCGCCCGTGACCATCCTCGACACGATCCCGGGCGCCGACCAGGGGTTCGCCGTGACGCTGCCGCCGCCGCCGTCGCTCGCGGCGTTCGACGCGCTGTCGTCGCCCTTCTCGATGAACACGGCCGACAGCCGCGACATGGGGTCGCCCGTCGACGCTGTGTCGCCGCCTCCACCTCCTCCCCTGGCGTCGCAGTTCGCCGTCCCACCACCCCCTCCTCCTCCCGCGCAGTTCGCCGTCCCACCGCCACCTCCCCCGGCAGCCGCGCCGTCTTTCGCCGTCGGTGGCGACTTTGGCCTCCCTCCTCCGCCCCCTCCCCCGCTACAATCGTTCGACGAGACCGCGTTCGGCGCCCTCCCTCCTCCCCCGCCGCCTCCTCCGCCCGCCGACAGCTACGGCTCTTTCCCGAGTCTCTCCCTCCCGCCCCCACCGCCGCCCATGACGTTTGACGACGCGGACTGGAACCTCCCGCCGCCGCCGCCGCCCCCGCCGCCGCCGAGTTTCTGAGCGCGGAATACGATGTGATTGGGTGAAAAACCAAACGTGTGAGAGAGGGAGAGGGCTGAGAGTGGGAGACAAATGTCTCACGCGTCGCGCCATGAAATCACGCGAGCAAGCGTGACGCGTGCGAGACGCGTTTCTCGTCGCGCCGATCGGTCAGGGGAAGGAAACCCGACTCGCTTCTCGTCGCCTTCGTCGCTGTCTAATCTCTTCAGCAGCATAAGCTATCACGTAAAACGAATGAACCATGCGCAGGTAACCCTGCACTTTGCAACCGACCGCCTTGACCTACCCCTGATCCGTTCGCGGGCCCATGTAGCCGAAACCCAAAATCCCAAACCGCGACGAGCGTGAACATGTCGCGTAGCGTCGCCGGCGGCGGCGGCGCGGGCGGCGCGAGTAACGCGCGCGGCCGGTACGACGGCGTGTCCGGGTACGGTTTCGGTGCGGGCGGCGGCGCGTTCCGCCACCGCGGGTCCAACGCCAACCTCGGCGCCAATGGGGCGAACGCGAACGGGACCGCGCGCCAGGACGTGCGCATCTACGACGACGAGGGCCGCGACGTCACGCCCGCGCCGCTGCTCGCGCCGCCCAAGGCGCAGGGAAAGACGGGCGCCGGAGGGATGGCGGGCGTCGGCGGCGGGTCGATCGGCGCGGACTCGCTCGGGAGTGGGTCGCAGGTCGGTGGGAGTCGGATGGTGCCGGTACGTGAGCGGTGCGACGTCGCGATGGACACGGTGCTAACGCGACGTCCGCGCAGTCGTCGGCGCTCGACTACTTCACGTCGCTCGAGGCGCAGACGCTGAACCAGTTCTCGTCGCTCAACTTCGGCAAGTCGTTCATGAGCTACGGCGGGTCCAAGGTGTCTGCGTCGCTCGACGACCGCAGCGACGACGACACGGCGTCCATCACGTCCGACCGCTCGTTCGACGACGAGGACGGGCACCACGGCGGCGGCGGCCACGGCATGGGGATGCGCGGCGGCGGGCCGGCGACAGCCGCCGCACACGGCCGCGGACCAATGAACAAGCGCGAGTCGGGCGCGTACCCTGGCCTCAGCAACACCTCGTCCTCGTCGTCGGCGCCGCGCGAGCTGACCGAGACGGACCTGAACCGCGTTCTGCACATCACGCTGAGCGAGACCGAGACCATGACGCTGCTGGACCTGCCGAGCGTGACGGTGGCGGGCGACGACGCCGAGGTCGCGGGCGTCGAGGCGGCCAACGTGCGGTACGCCGAGGTGCTCGAGGCGCGCAAGTCGAGCAACAACTTTGCGCACCGGTCGACCCAGACGTACAACAGCGCGACCAAGACCAAGGACGTGCAGGCGATCCTCGTCAAGCCCGTTCACTCCGAGGCCCAGGTCAACGAGTGGTCCATCTTCGACGAGTACCAGGCGCGGCCCGCGCATGAGGTCGGGACGGATAACTTGACCAGGCACGCTTTCGCGGCGCTGCTTTCATGGCCGCGGATGACTGACGCGAGCGCGCGGAATCGTCGTGTGTGTGTAGCGCCAACAGCAAGTCGAGCGTGAGCACCGACGCGATCCCGACGCTCAGCGGCGCCATGTCGTCGGCGACGGGCACCGTCGGAAACATGCTGGACTCGAGCTCGTTCATCTCGTCGGCCGTCAACACCATCGAGTCGAGCATCATAGCAGGCGCCGACGGCGGCGCTGGCGGGACCCAGTCCGTGTTTGGCGGGTTCGGCGCCGGCGGCGCGCAGCCCAACGCCGACATGGTGGTCCCGTCGTATCTCGAGAAGGAGGTGACGCTGCAGTCGGTGCGTCCATTCCCACCCTCACTCACCCACGCCTCACTGACACCGCGCCGTCGCAACCGTATAGCTGTACCAGTCGAACCTAAAAGAATCCCTACGCGTCATGGAATCCGCGGTCCTCGAGTCCATCTACGCGTCGCGGCTGCTCGAGTACCGAGACCTGAACCCGGCCACCAGCACCCAGCTGTCCCTGTCGGGCAACAACAACCACGCCATCACCGCCGCCGCGGCCGCCGCGGCCGCCGCCACCGACAACTTCGAGTCGCACATCCCCTCGCTGCACTACCTGTGGTCGTTCCGGTGCGAGATGGTCCGCGACCGGTGCGTCATGGCCATGGCGTGGAACAAGCAGAACCCGGACATTCTCGCCGTCGGGTACGGTCTCCCGCGGTCCGCCGTCGTCGACGCGGCGGCGGCGGCGGCAGCCGCGGCGTCGGGTGGGGGCGGGGCGTCGACCAACCCGCGCGGCGGTGGGGCGGCCAACGCTGCCGCTGCAGCAGCTGCAGCCGCGGCCGCGGCGGCCGCCGCAGCCGGGAACAACCTGTTCGGCGCGTCGCCGGGCCTGATCTGCTGCTGGTCGCTCAAGAACCCCGAGTACCCGTCGCGCGTGTTCAAGTGCACGTCGCCCGTGACGTCGCTCGACTTCTCGCGGTCGTCGCCGAACCTGCTGGCGGTCGGGTTCGTGGACGGGCGGATCGCCATCTACGACGTGCGCAACGAGGCGACGAGCGACGCGGGGATCGACTCGGGGTCGCTGCCGACGAAACACCGCGACCCCGTGTGGCAGGTGAAATGGGTCGACAAGGAGCAGAGTATCGGCGACCACCAGTCCCGCGCCGAGGCCGTGGTGTCGATCTCGACGGACGGGCGCGTGTGCCAATGGCTCCTGCGCAAGGGGCTCGATGGCGTGGATCTCATGACGCTCAAGACGGTCAAGGCGCAGGAGAGCAAGGCGACGGGTGGCGGCGGCGGTGCGACGGGCCGCGAGGGCGGAAAGGCGAGCAGCAGCAGCTCGAACGCGGGCGGCGGCGGCGTCAAGTCGTCGTTCATCTCGCGGTCGGCGGGCGGGCTCGGGTTCGACTTCAACCCGAACGACTACAACACGTACCTGGTGGCGACCGAGGACGGGACGGTGCACAAGTGCTCGGTGTCGTACAACGAGCAGTACCTGAGCACGTATTTCGGGCACGCGGGCCCCGTGCACCGCGTGAAGTGGTCGCCCTTCTCCCCCCACATCTTCGCGTCGTGCAGCGCCGACTGGTCGGTCGGGCTGTGGCACCAGGACGCCGAGGCCATGGGGCTCAAGTTCTACTCGGGCAAGGACGCGATCATGGACGTGGACTGGTCGCCGCACTCGCCCACGGTCCTGGCCAGCGTCTCGCTCGACGGCCGCATCGAGGTGTGGGACCTGTCGCTCAGCGTGCTCGACCCGACCATTGTGCACTCGGTCCTCGACCAGCGCCTCATGTGCTGCCTGTTCGGCGTCGCCACCCCCGTCCTCGTCACGGGCGACGATACCGGGTCCGTCAACGTGTACAAGCTGCGCCGGCTCCAGCTGTTCACGCCGCAGGAGCGCAACGCCGCCGCCGCGGGGATGGCGGGGGCGCCCGCGGATCCGATGGACGCGCTCGGCGACGACGCGTTCGACGGAGCCCCGGCAACGTCGGCATCGGCGTCCGTGACCGAGATCCTCCGCGAGCGCACGGCGCTGCTCGAGCGACTCATCATGCCGACCAACAAGGGCGACCCGGCCGCGGCGGCGGCCGCCACAGGAACAACCCCGGGCGCGGCCGGCGAGGCCCCAGCGGCAGCAGCGGCAGGAGGAGCCGCGGCGCCGGGTCCCTCAGCGGCGACGGCGTAGGCCCCTGCCCCATGTGGGTGAAGGCGGCCAGCGTGGGCCACGGCGAGCACTCGATGACGGTGATGAAGAATACATGGCACTGACTTCATTTATTTACCCGTCAAGGGGCGCGTGCGGAAGGAGAAGAAGCGGGGCGAGCGGCGGCCGCCGCCATCGGCCGAGTCGGCGGCGACGCGCGTGTGGCGGCTCGCGCGATGCTGCTGCCGCCCGCCACAACCCTTCCTCTCTCCCTTTCCTGCTCCCCAACAAAACAACGATAAACGAAACATCATGGAGTCTGTAACGACGGCGCTGACGCAGGCGGGCCCGCGGCCGCTGCGCGCGGTCAAGAACGTGCTGTTCCTGCTGTTCGTGCTGCGCATCACCAAGACGGCGTACCGGTCGCTCGTGTTCCGCGGGCTCGCCGGCAGCGTGCGGCATGCCCTGTGGACCGCCTCGCGGGTACGTCCTCTCGCGCACAGCGTCGCGCCAGTACTGACCCCCGGTGCCCCCTCACAGATCTTCCTGCAGTCGGTGCGCAGCCTGCCGACGCCGGCCAACGCGCTGATCCAAAAGAAGATCGACAAGACGCTGGCGAGTATGGCGCACTCGATCGCGCCGCCGCCGGCGCCCGGCGACCCGGCGCCGTACACGAGCCTGCCGTCGCGCGGGATGCCGCGCGAGGCGGTGCAGCGCGAGCTGGCGCGGTACGGCAAGCTGGGCCACATCGACTACAAGAAGGGCCAGGTGTCCGGTGCCGTGTACCACGGCGGCGACGACCTGTCGGCGGTGGTGGTGGACGCGTACGCGCAGTTCTCGAGCTCGAACCCGCTGCACCCGGACCTGTTCCCGGGCGTGCGCAAGATGGAGGCCGAGGTGGTGCGCATGGTGCTCGACCTGTACCACGCGGGGCCCGACGGGTGCGGCAACCTGACGTCGGGCGGGACCGAGTCGATCCTCATGGCGTGCAAGGCGTACCGCGAGCTCGCGCGCGTCGAGCGCGGCGTCGCTGAGCCCAACATGGTGGTCCCCGAGACGATCCACGCCGCGTTTGACAAGGCCGCGCACTACTTCGGGATCCGCCTCGTCAAGGTGCCGCTCGGCAAGGACCTGCGCGTCGACCTCAAGCTCGTCGAGCGCGCCATGGACGGGAACACGATCATGATCGCGGGCTCGACGCCCAACTTCCCGCACGGGATCATCGACGACATCGAGGGCCTGAGCCGGCTCGCCCTCAAGCACAAGGTGCCGCTGCACATCGACTGCTGCCTCGGGTCGTTCCTCATGGCGTTCATGGGCGAGGCCGGGTTCGGGGACGTGCCGGCGTTCGACTTCCGCGTGCCGGGCGTCACGTCCATGTCGGTCGACACGCACAAGTACGGGTTCGCGCCCAAGGGCTCGTCGGTCGTCATGTACCGGTCGGGCGCGTTCCGCAAGCACCAGTACTTTTTGGCGCCCGACTGGGTCGGCGGAATCTACGCCAGCCCGTCGATCGCCGGGTCGCGCCCCGGCGCCCTGATCGCCGGGTGCTGGGCCACGATGCTCGCCATGGGCCGCGACGGGTACGTCGCCGCGACCCGCGACATTGTCGGCACGGCGCGCGAGATCGCGTCCCGGATCCGCAGCGAGATCCCGGAGATCGAGGTGCTCGGCGACCCCAAGGTGTCGGTCGTCGCGTTCCGCACGCGGTCGCTCAACGTGTTCTCGGTCAACGACGTCATGGGCAGCAAAGGGTGGAACCTCAACGCGCTGCAGTACCCCGAGGCGCTCCACATTGCGTGCACGTACCTGACGGTCGGCAAGGCGGACCAGTTTGTGCGCGACCTCAAGGCGGCGGTCGCCGAGGTGCAGGCCAACCCCGACAACTACACCAAGGGGTCGGCGGCCATCTACGGCATGGCGGCGTCGATCCCCGACCGGTCGATCGTCAACGACATTGTGGTCGGGTACCTCGACCTGTGCCTCAAGCCGTGATTTTGGCGGGACGAGGAGAAGGAGAAAGTGGAACTGGAAAGAATTGGAAGCGCGAGTTGCAGTTTGAAAACTTCTTGCGCGAGAGAGGCAAGCGGGAGACGCGCAGGGAGACGCGTCGCGAGGAGAAGCGCGGAGACGCGAGACACGGTGCGCGTGAGGGCACGTGCGGCGGGGAGGCATGGAGCGCGCGCGCTTTTCGCCACACTCGCAGCCGCCGCCGCGCGCCGCCGCCGCCGCCCTCACAGCGCGCCCAACTCTTTCGGCGGCCGTGGCGTCCCTCCTGCACGCGCCCCGACTTCTCTCTCAACACGCCCGCTCTCCCCCCTCCAGCGTGCCCGCCACCTGTCGCAACCTGTCCGTATCGCCTCCCCTCGCCCGCACTGCTGCCTGCTGTCCTGCTGCGCGCGCGCGCCTGCTGCTACGCCACCCACACCACCACCCGCCATGCATCGAGTCGAGCCGAGGTCCGAGGTCCGAGGTCCGAGGGGAGACACGCTTCCAGGTAAACGACACGCCCGCCGGTCGACGCGATCGCGCCGCGCCGCGCGGGCGACACGCCGCGGCGCGAAGCCACGGCCCAAGTGAAGTGACTCGGTTCACGGTGCTGGCGTTTACGGCCTGCCCTGCTCAGCCTCATCACCTACCCTCTCCACGCGTGCACGCGCGCTGCTGGCGTTTCCCGTGTGGGCGTGCG
This sequence comes from Blastocladiella emersonii ATCC 22665, assembly GCA_025594325.1. NCBI lineage: Eukaryota > Fungi > Blastocladiomycota > Blastocladiomycetes > Blastocladiales > Blastocladiaceae > Blastocladiella > Blastocladiella emersonii. Next base: position 978,941 of record JANHCV010000010.1, on the reverse strand, counting down.
CGCCCCGATCTGCGCCACCACGTCGCCCCCGAGCGAGCGACGCGTCGCGGTCGCGTACCAGCAGCAGGACGGCAGCAGCGGGCAGTATAAGACTCGTACCCTCCCCGCCCCCGTCGTTGACTGACACATCGCCCACCACCGCGCACTCTCCTACAGCCCTCCAGCCAGCCAACCACCACCACCACACTCGCCAAGATGGGTTTGTCGATCTCCAAGCTGCTCTCCTCGCTCTTCGGTAAGCAGGAGATGCGCATCCTCATGGTCGGTCTCGACGCGGCCGGTAAGACCACCATCCTGTACAAGCTCAAGCTCGGCGAGATTGTGACCACCATCCCGACCATCGGTGCGCTCCTTTCTTCTCTGGGTGGACCGTGCCCGAGCATCGCTAACTCTCCCCGGAACCAACAGGCTTCAACGTCGAGACCGTCGAGTACAAGAACATCTCCTTCACCGTCTGGGACGTCGGAGGCCAGGACAAGATCCGTCCCCTGTGGCGCCACTGTACGCTGCTATCCTCGCTTTCGTGTGTACGAGCCCGCACTGACCCCCGCCCACCTCACAAACAGACTTCCAGAACACGCAGGGCATCATCTTCGTGGTCGACTCCAACGACCGCGAGCGCGTCAACGAGGCGCGCGACGAGCTGCAGCGCATGCTCAACGAGGACGAGCTGCGCAACGCCATCCTGCTCGTCTTCGCCAACAAGCAGGATCTGCCCAACGCCATGCAGGCCGCCGAGATCACCGACAAGCTCGGCCTCCAGTCGCTCCGCCAGCGCGAGTGGTACATCCAGGCCACGTGCGCCACCACCGGCGACGGCCTCTACGAGGGCCTCGAGTGGCTCTCCAACACGCTCAAGAAGAAGGCCTAAGTCGTTCGTGTCTTGTTGATCGCTCTCCTCCGTCGCTCTTGCGCGTCTCGCTTCTCTACCCCTACCGCCCGCCGTTGTTCTTATCATTGAATTCTATTCAGTACTCTGCTACACTCGTCCCTCTCCACGTCAGAAGAAGGCCGCCGACTTGGTCGGCTTGTACGTCTTCGGTGGTGCTGCCGCGCCCGCCATCGTGCTCGACCGACGCACCCCACCCGTCACACCCTCCTGCTGCTCGGGCTTGGTCCCCGCCATCGTCTTGCGCCGCCGCGCCCCGAGCTTGGGCGGGGGCAGCGGATCGCCCTCGCTGCTAGGCGGCGACGACGACAGCGACGAGCTCGACCGCGGCGCCCGCCCCGCCCCCGGCGCGGGCACATTCTCCTTGCGCTCGGCCTTGGCCTTCGCCACGGCCTCGCTCTGCGCGGCGAGCGCCGGCGGCGTCGGCGGGAACTCAATGTCCCAGTAGCTGTCGGGCGTCGCCGGCGGCGGGTTCAGCGTGCGGTGGCGGCTCGACACCTCGCGGCGCGCCGCCATGGCCGCCTCGCCGTCGCGGACGTGCGGGCACTCGGCGCCCGTGACCGTGGTGTCGCCCTGGTGCATCGCGTACCACGCCGCACAGCTCGCGCAGTCGCCCGCGGTTAGGCGCGACCGGGCGTCTTTGCCCCGAACGGACTCGGTGTACTTGAACCCGACGCCGCCGGGTACCGTGGTCGAGGTGGAAGTGGTGGCGGAGGGTGGATGAAGTGAGGGTGGTGCGGGCGCGAACGAGAGCGACCGGCGCGTCGTGAGCACCGGCGCGACGACGTGAAACGACGCCGACTTCGCCACCGGCGCCGACGCGCGCGACCGCTTCTTCTTCGTCGCTTCCCCACCGTCCCCACCCGGGTGCTCGCGCTTGACGGGCGCCGCGAGGAGCGGATCCGCGGCGGCCGCGAGCGCGAGCGTCGCCGACCGCGCGGGTTTCGGCTTGGTCCGGCGCACCAGCCGGTCCTCGTCGTCGTCGTCGTCGGCGGGCGGGAGCGGGAAGCCGAGCATCTCCGTCAGCTTCACCTGCCGCGTCGGCGTCGGGATCCCCGTGCGCGCGCGGGGTAGCGGCGAGCCCGTCGCGCTCGCGCGCGCAGATGATGGGGTGCTGCGGTACACGATCGGAGGAGCGGGTGCGGGCGTCGGGGCTGCGGGTGCAGGGGTCGGCGCGGCTGCTGCGACGGGGGCGGGCGTCGGTACAGCCGGCGTCGTCGCGCGCGTCGCGGCCGCCGGAGTACCCACCCGCGTCGACGCCGCGGTGGAACTGGTCGACGACGGCCAGGGCACGGCCGACGACGCCCGCGACGGTGGCTGCTGCTGCTGCTCGCGGTACTGCGACTCGCCGCGGACGTGCACCTGCGCGTGCGCGCCGGGACTCGACGCGAGGTCAAAGTCGGGCTCCTCTTCATCGGCGTTATCCGCGTCCACGTCGATCGGCGACGGCCGGACCGCTGCGGGCGCCGAGGCAGCTGGCGGCACCTCGTCCTCCTCGGCTGCGGGTGCCACCGCCGCGACCTTGTCACCGCTATCGCTGCGCAGCGGGAACGAGTCGATCGTCTGCGACGAGTCGAGCGTCGTGCTGCGCGTCACGGTCCGCAGCGGCGTGGGTGCCGCGGGGGCCGGCGCCACGAGGCTCGGCGGCGCGGGCGGCGGACCCCCGCCACGCAGCCGGATCGACGCGGCCGTAGCGAGGAACGAGGGCGACGTCAGGAGCGACGGCGGTGCCACCGCGGCGGCCGGCGCGGGCGAGACGGGGAACGGCAGACGCCGCGACGCGATCGTCGGCGAGCCCGCGGGGCTGCGGCTGCGGCTGCGCGGCGAGAGCGCGGGCGGGATCCGCGACGGCTGTGGGGCGGGCGAGCCAGGCGCGGTGCGCGGTGAGGCGGAGGCGGAGGCCGCGAGGCGCTTGGACGTGATCACGGGCGAGCCGGTACCTGCAGCGCGCGGCGAGGGCGCGATGGCGGGCGACCGGGGTGCAGCGCGCGGTGAAGGGGCAGTGGATGGCGAGCGGGGTGCTTCGTGGAACAGTGAAGCGACGGCTGGCGAGCGAGGAGGCGCAGCGCGCGGCGAGGGCGCAACGACGGGCGAGCCGGTCGCTGCGCGTGGCGGCGGCTGAGCAGCGGGCGAGGCGAGGAAACCGAGCGCCGACGTCGTGGGTGCGGGAGACGACGGGACCGGGAGACCCGTCACCACAGGGCGCGGTACAGCGAGCGCCGAGACGACGTCGGTGTCCGACGTTGCGGGCTGCTCCGAGACCACGTCGTCGTCCTCGACGGGCAGCGGCGCAGCGACGGCAGCCCCGGACGCCTCGGCGATAGGCGAAAGAACGGGCGCAGCGAGGGCGGGAGCAGCCGGTGCCGCGGGGACAGGCGGCACGATGGGCCCGTCCTGGGTATCGTCCTCGGTGTCGGAGCCGTTGGCCGCGTCAGCTACCGCGGGCCGCAGCGCGGCGAGGCTATGGATCGGAGCTAGCTGGGCGATGGGTTCCGGCGCGCGAACCGCCGCAGGTGACCGTGTCGGTACCGCGGCCGGAACCGCGGGAGCAGCCGGCGAGGGCACGGCGGGAACTGGTGCTGCCGCGACAGTTTCGGGTGCTGGCGCTGGAGCGGCTGCAGGTTCAGGCTCGAGTGCCGGTACCGGCGCAGGCGCAACGGTGGGCTCGCGTGCCAGTGTAGGCGATGCAGGTGCAGCCGAGGAATCGGGGACAACGACGAGCTCGGGCGGAGCGAGAGGCTCTGGATCCGCGACGGCAGCCGGTTCGGGCTGGTCCACGTCCATGGGCGCCGGGACCGAGTCCGAAGCAGCAGCCGGCGCAGCGGAAGCCGGGGCGGCCGCCGCGTTCGAGCTGGCCTCGAGTGAGTCCTCGACGACGACCACTTGGCGCTCGCGCGCCGGTGCGCGGGCGGGATTCGGCGCCCCCTGCTGCGCTGCGGGCGCGGCGACAGGGGCCGAGGTGCGCACGGGGACTGGCGTGTGGACGGGCGCCGGCGGTCGGGCCGGTGCAAACGACGGGGTGGGTGTAGGAGCAGCAGCAGCGGCGGCGGCGGCGGGACCATGTGCCGTGAAGGTTGGCGGGTGCATGGGCGTGAACGCGGGGATCGTGAAGGGCGTGGCGATCGTAGAAGGAGCTCCCGGCGTCGGCGCTGGTGCGGGGGTCGGCGGGGCGACCGAGCCTGACGCCGACGGGAGCGGCGTGGGCGGCACGATGCCGCCGTTGGCCTCGATCTGGGCCTGCAGCGCGAGCGCGCGCGACTTGTACCGCTGCTTGTCGTCGTAGATGCGGGTGACGAGTCTGCGCTTGCTACACGTGGGGGATCGCGAGAAGGTGAATAGGCGCGTGAACGCGATGTGAAGAACACCGAGACGTACTGGGCGAGTTTGTTCTGGTACTTGGCCAGGCGAGCGCGTTCCTCGGCGCGGTCCGCCGAGAGCGCGTTGAGCGCCATTCTACATGAAAGTGTGAGTGCTGCGGCGGAGAGAAGCGGGAAGCCGAGCGAGGCGTACTCGAGGGTTCCGATTCGCGCGCGGTTCACGTCGCACACGGCACACGGGGCGGGTGCGGCCGCGTTGGCCTGCAGCGTGGCGACCTGCTGCTCGGCCGTCTCGAGGCGCGCGTAGAGCTGGTGGATGATGACTTGGTCTAGCGGGAACAACAGGCTCGTCAGACAACCGTGCCTCGCAAGAGCAAAAGAGCGAGTTCAACGCGTACATGCATGGCGCTCCTCCTCAAGCTGCGCGACGAGCGTGCCGAAGGTGCCGTTGGTCAGCTCGGACATGCGCAGGCCGGCGTTGAAGTCGATGGGGATGGCGCCGGGCGGCGGCGGCGCGCCGGGATTCGCGCCCCCCGCTCCCACGGGCGCGGGCGCGGCGGGACCGTGATGGGCGGCGGCAGGGTGCGCATGGCCGTGGAATGGCGGAGCGGGTCCATGCACAGCTAGTCCATTCGCGGCAGCGGCGGGGACGGGAGCAGCGGGTGCGTGGTGCTCCGAGAAATCCATGGCATCGGCAGCGGCGGCGGCGGCGGCGGACGCTGCTGGATTCGGGTCCATGGCGTGGGAATGACGGGTATCGTGCTCGCAGAAGTTGGCTCGGCAGGAAACCGGTCAGATTACATTGCCCGGAGTGGTAAGGCTCGGGAACTCCTTTAATATATGCGGGCAGGGGAGAGAGCGAAGGCCCCGAGACTGAGACAGCAGCGGTGCGTTTACAATCAAACAACAAAAATTGGAGGTAAAGTGCACCGGCCGACGATGCGGCCGAACGAGGGTCACCCGGCCCAGCAGGGCAAGGGCACCTCGCAGCTGAGCTCGCTTGCTACTATTCGAGCCACCGCCCCGCCGCTGACTCCTAAGCATAGCGCGTGCTCGTGGTCTTGGCAAGGGAAGCACGGACGTGCGGACACGATGCGTGTCACACGCTCCAACCCAGCTGGTGGATGGTGAGGGAAGAAGGGTAAGGACGGCTTGCACTACTCGACCGTGGGCGTGGTGCGGCGCTTGCGGTGGTAGCGGTGCTTGGGGCGGGCGGCAGGCAGCGGGTTGCCGTCCGCGTCCTTGGCCTGGTCCTCGAAGATGAGCTGCTTGATGGCGAACGAGAGGATGTTGACGGCCGCGTTGCGGTCGCGCTGGACGCGGACGCCGCAGCGACGGCACGCGCGCGTCTGGTACACCTTCTTGTTGGTCTTGCCGAGCAGGTTGGTCTTGTCGGCCTTGGCGGCGGCGGGGTCGGCCATGGCGCACGCGGCGCACCACTTGCTCGAGTAGTTCTCGTCGACGGCGTACACGGTGACGCCGCGCGAGCGCAGCTCCTTGACCATCTCGACCACAGGGCCCTTGTCGGCCGCGGAGATCATGCCGAAGCCCGAGAAGTTGCGGCCGATGAGCACGACGTGGCCGCGCAGCGCGCGGGCGAGGTCGGCCCAGTACGCCTTGCGGCGGCCCTCGTTGGTGAACTTGGTGCTGCACACGCCGTGGCTGCAGCTCTCCTCGACCTTGGCCTCCATGTACTCGGTGGCGACCCGAGCGACCGCGCGGTGGTCGCCGGCAACGCACGAGTGCGCTGCATCGCCTGGTACGAGGCCCGCCTTGACGCGCGACGCCTTGCGCTGCTCGCGAGCCTGGTCGGTGCCGACGTGGTGGTGGAACTCGCGACTTGACAGCGACCGGAACAGCGGCCGAGTCAGGACGACGCGCGAGACCGCCGACCGAATGTACGCCTTGAGCACCTCGGACCACGGGCCGTCGCCACCCTGCGCCGCCAAGTACGCAAGGTACTGGAGCCGCCGAAACAGGCGCGCGAGCTCGAACGGCACGACGAAGCCGGTGAGGAAGTCGCGCACGCCGGCGTCAATGACAAACATGCGCTGGCCGTAGCGGATGACAATCTTCTTCTTGTGCGACTCGATCTTGTCACGGCCGCCCGGGATCGGGACCTGGACCGAGCCGTGGACCTCGAGCTTGTCGGCCTCGGCGAGCACCTGGCTGAGCGTGAGGCCAGCAGCGGTGCGTCTGCGGACCGGACCGTGAGTCCCTGCGCCCATCACGAGACTCTGCGCTTCCTCGCCGTCGCGTCCGGCCCCGCTTCGCCGCCGCCCTCGACGTGGGACTCGATGCAATTGCACCCTTGAATGTAACGCGGTGACTCGTAGCAGCACCCGAGGCAACATGCTGCTCTCGTTCCCGCAGGTGCTCAGCAGCACGCTCGAGTTCCTCGAGGCCGCCATCCACGTCGTGCTGCACGCCCGCCGCCTGTACCCGCCGCACATCTTTGGCGACGCGCAGATCTACGGCGTCGCCGTCAAGGCGTGCCGCAGCCCCGCCGTCATCCGATACGTGCGGTCGGTGCTGGAACCGCTGCGGCCCGCGCTTGAGGCGGTACGCTGCCGTTGTCGAATCCACGGCCAAGCAGCTCTCTTCTCATCGATTCCCTCTGTAGATGACCATCGAGTCCGTCTCGCTCCTCGTCGTGAACCCCGACGTGCCCGGCGAGCCGCTCGAGCGCATCGTGTTCCGCGTTCGCCCCACCATCGATCTGCTGCTCGGGCTGCGAAGCGGGACCCCGCACCGAGAGTACGGACGCCTTGCAATTCCTAGACGCTCTCCCTCTCTGACTGACGCGTGGCCCTGATCGCAGCCTCACAGCACCCATTACGCTCGCCTCGCTCGAGACCGAGTTCAAGGCTACGCTCCTGCGCCTGCAGACCATCGGTCCAACCGAGTTCAGCGCTCCCGATCGATCCGGTGCGTCGCCCTCATTTACATCGCGTCGTCGCGTAGGTCAACTAACGCGTTGCTTGCTCTAGACTGCACCTTCGTCGTGGCCGCGGACCTCACTACGGAAGCCTTCCGCAAGCTCCAGCAAGCCAAGCCGGGCGAAGTGGTCGCACCACTGGTTCGCATCCGGCCTCTTTACCATGCGACGCGAGGGCGCCCAACTCACGCTCGCCGTTGTAGGGCGACATGTGGATCCCCGGCGGCTCCGAGGTCCCCGACCTGCAGGCCATCAAGGAGTCGCGCCCCGTCGGCCTCGTCGCCTTCAAGACGGTCGACGCCAGCTTGCTCACGGTACGCTGTTCCCCTCCCTCGCGCCCGCGGGCTCGGCTGACGACGCGACTCCCGCTCGCTAGATCGAGACCTTTGCCGAAGATTACACGCGGGCACCCCGATAATACATGCACAACTCATCCGTCCATTCCAGCACAGAGAGCCGACAGAGAGAGCGAGAAGAGTGAGCTGCGGCGCGAGGGAGGTCCGAGAACGGACTCTGCCGCGAGCCACCCTTCGACGTTGGCCGTGGCTGGCGGCCGGGCGACGCGTTTGTCTTCTCGCTTCGCCCGCGCCCCCTTCTCTCTCTCCCCTGCTACGAACACTAGTCGCATTCGTTGCACGCTTTCATCGCCCAACCATGACCGTCTCTGTCGTCGCCGGCCACTACGACCCCTCGTCCGAGCTCGCCCTCCAGCGCAAGCTCACGCCGCTCGACCTGCCCGTCGAGAAGCTCACCCACGTCTACTACGTGCACGGCGCCATCAACAACGACGGCGAGCTCGGTACACGTCGCCCGAGACGCCACGCAAACGACCACGACTGATCGTGGCATCTGCCCGCTCTCGCGCGCGTGTAGACGTGACGGACCGCGCCGTCGACTTTGACCACGAGTACGCGCTGGCCGACGGCCGCAAGGTGCGCGGCAACGTGGCGCTGTTCACCGCTGCCGACAGCCCGCTGCGCCAGCGCAACGGCGGCCTCAAGGCGATCCTCGCCGTGGCGGGGCCCGACGCGGCCGCGCGCCTCGTGCTTGCCGCCAAGACGGCCGACTCGCGCGCCAAGTTCGCCGCCTCGGCCCTGCACTTCCTCGCCAAGCACAAGTTCGACGGCCTCGACCTCGAGATCGAGCCCTCGGCCACCTTCGCCGCGGCCGACGCCGAGAACATTGGCCGCCTCGTCAAGAACGTCCGCGAGGGCCTCGACGTGCTCTCGCAGTGGCACAACCGCGCCACCCCGCTCTCGGTCTCGGTCACCATCAGCGGCCACGCTGCGGCCTTTGCCAAGGTCGACACCGTCGAGCTCGCGCGCCACGCTCACTGGATCAACCTCAAGACCGTCGTACGTTCGCTCTCGCGCATGTTGCTGCGCGTCGTCGAGTGGCTCACCTCATGCTCGGCGCTGCGTAGGGTCTCGCCGCCAAGGACGCCAAGACCACCGAGCACAACGCCCCCGGTGGCCTGATCCAGCACGCTGTCGATGGTACGATTTCGCTCTCTACACGACATTCGCGAAGCCACCTCTGACTGACGCGTCTCCCCACTCGTAGCCCTCGTCAAGTCGGGCGTCGCCGCCGACAAGCTCATTGCGGCGCTCCCGCTGTACGGCCTCAAGTTCACGGGCGTGCACGAGGCCGCGCCGCACGCGTCGACCGACGGCAAGGCGCCCACCGTGGTCGCCGCCGACGAGATCGAGGCCACGCTGCCGCGCGCCATGGGCGTGCTCCCGCTCTACGACGAGCGCGCCGTCGCCGCCGCCCTCTGGCACACGGTCCGCGGCGACTGGTACTCGATCGATACCGTCACCTCGGTCGCCGCCAAGGCCACCATCGCCCGCAAGCACGGCCTCCGTGGCGTCGCGTTCTGGGACCTCGCGGGTGACCGCCGCGGGTCGCTCATCGAGGCCGGCCGCCGCGCGATCCTCGCTCTGTAAGCAAGCGGGTCTCGAGCCGCGTGGCCTTGTACGATTATGCCCTGTTTTGTCCACGATGTATAACACGAGTGCGTTTTGAGGTGGTCGCTGGCTTGCCGTTGCGCAGCGAAGGTCCGGTTGCCCCAGTTCGCCGTCAGCGCCGAAACGCGTTCCAGCTCTCTCGAGCTCCCTGCCTCGGTCCGCACCCTTCTTCTTGGTGGTTTCAATCCAACTCGTAACCTGGTGCACGCGTTTTACAACCGCCAACTTCCTCACCTGAACACTCTCCAGCTGCATTTTGGACGCATCGACGCCAATCTTGTCCACGACTTTGTCTCTGCGCTGCCCCAGGCAACGTCCACCGTAGAAATCTTTGGGTTTCTTAGCGAACCAAGGGTTCTGGCTACATTTCTCGAGACGCTTTTGCTTCTCCGTCCCGGCGTATTATCACTTCAGTTGCGCAATTTGTTCGCACAAATGCTTAGCCCGGCCCGCCTTGGTACTTTGATCCCGGCAACGTTACGTAGGCTCGAGATTACAGTTTGCCAGCATCCAGCGGGCGCATGGGTTCCGCTCTTCCAGCGCTTTCATCCAGGGAATCTCAACAGCTTGACCATGGATGGAGTCACCTTCGGCGCGCCTGACGTTCAAGCAATGGTCTTGTGGCTAGGAAATGCCACATCCCTCCTTGACATGTCTCTCGGCATACTTGCGTTGGCGCAATCTGCGCTTATCCGCGTTGTGAACGCGCTGCCCGATTCGCTCGTCTCGGCCAACTTTTCCTCAAACGTTGTGCATGACGGGCTCCTGAGCGCGCTCGTGAACCGACGGCTTCCGAAGCTCACGGAAATCAAGCTTGCAAACACGGTTGTGTCGGCTGCACGGTTGGCCCATCTCAAGTCAAACGTTTCCAACATGACGTGACGGAAGCTCGGTCCTGTCTGCTCGGGTGATCGCGTCGCTCTCTTTTCTTCAGCATCGTGTGCGATAAATTTGATGTTTGCGGAAACCAGAGTTATTTACTCGTTTGATTTTGCAGCTTCACCGTCACACAACCACCCATACACTCTTTTTGTTACACCGACTAACATGCGGAGAATGACCTTGATGCGATACGACTAGAAAAAGTCGCGCCGAGACTTACTGGCGGGTCCAGGTCGGGGCGTTGGCGGGCAGCGGGGCCTTGTCGGCCTGGGCGCCCGAGAAGCTGACGAGCTTGCATCCGCCGAGCACCGACACGTTCATGTCGCGCGACTTGGCGGGGCACGACCACGTCTGCGCGACCGTCCACGACGGGTTGATGGCCATGCGCACGGTCATGGTGTCGGCCTTGGCGTCGTACGACCAGGTGCCGACGCCGCCGGCCTCGTGGCACGGGATGCGGGTGCAGCGGATCGTGGACTTGACGGTGAGCTTGCCGTCGGCGCCGAAGGTCGCCGAGTGCGTGTTGCTGACCTTGTAGGTGGCGGGGACCGGGAACGGAGCCTTGGCGGCGGACACGGTGGCGACGAGGGCCAGGACGATGGCGAAGAGGAAGGCGACGGCGTTCATGGTGGTGGTTGAGGGGGACTTGGGTTGTTGAGAGAAGCTGGCTTGGTCGGCTGGTGAGGATCAGACGGTTGGAGGGCGGGGGACGCGACTGCTCTTTATACTCTCGCAGTTGCTGGTGCGTGGCGCTCGCTTTTGACGGTGCTCGGCGCGACGCGTCGCTTCAACTCGGACCATTCGATACGGCCTCATTCAGCGGCGAGATTGCAGGTTGAAGTGAGCCACAACGAGTGGGTCGCACCTGCCGATCCTGTGTCCGCTTCGGGTGCGACCGCTGACCGCCGACTCCAATATGCAGGACCCGGTGACGCGCAGGATCCAGTGACGAGTTGGTCGGTGGCGCAGCGCGCGCGTGCGTGCGTGCAAAAGTTGTTTCTGATCTCCAGATTGGGTATTGGGTGGCCCACGCTGCCCCGCCCGCCGCTGTGCACGCGCTACGCCCAACCTTGGAAAACTTACCTGCAGCCGTGAAATGAGGCCGCGAGATGAGGACCGACCACCGACCCGGCTCAACTGCCTCGAAACTCGAAAAACGTGGAACTGGGGACACGGCGAGGTCGGCCGCGAGCGAAGGTCGCCTACCAAGTTGGAGCATTGTCGTCGGAGCCGAAAAGGGGGCACGGCAAGCCGCGACCCGCGTCCGGACATGGCGGAAATGGAGAGACGACGCGTCGCTCACGTCGGCGTGACCGAGCGCCACCCGGGAACGGCCGGGTCACCGACGACAGCCGCCCGTGCGCGTACTCCTCCCCACCAACCGTCCCATGAATACAACAGCAAATGGACTCGATGCAACGAGAAAATGAAGCACTTCCTGATGCACACGGGCCGCCTCCGCGTGGGCGGCGTGAGGAGTCGCACGGCGACGCACCCGAGGGCGACGAGTTCTATGCTTCTCAACCAGTCGAGAGTTATCGTGGCACTGTGAGCGCCACCATCTTGCGTCTCCTGCGGCGGAAGCCCGACCAGGTCGCGCTCGTGGTGTTGGTCGCCTTCCTCGCGCTTGTCACCGCGGTGACGCTGGGGCTGCGCTCCACTGCCAGACCCTCGGTGCCCGGTGCAGAGTACCTGACGGGGTTCTCGGCAACCCGCGCTCGCCATCACCTCGAGCGCATCACCGTCACGGAGCACCCGACGCCGTCGCGTGCCAACTGGGACGTGCGCGCCTACCTCGCCACGGTGCTCGGCGACCTCGCATCCTCGCCGGCGGGCCAGTCTCGTGGTGTGACCCTTGTCAAATCGACGGGATACGTCGTCGATTCTCGCGCGGACGGTACTTGACTCGTCCGCTCCTGAGTCTTGACCTGCGTCCCACTCACACCCTACTCTGTAGACTTGCTCAGTTTCCGCGACATAAGCGCAGGCGACGTGACCGTCATGCAGTCGTCCAACCTGTACCTGCGCATCCCCGGGAAGCGGGAGCGCGAGAGCGGTGACCGCACCTCGCTGATGCTCTCGTCGCACTACGACTCGGTCGCCACGTCGCGCGGGGTCGGCGACGACGGTCTCGGTGTTGTTGCGATGCTTGAGCTGGCGCGCGTGCTCATCGAGTCCCCGACCGCGCTATCATACTCGGTGCTCCTCAACTTCAACAATGCCGAGGAGACGGGCCTGTACGGCGCGCAGGCGACTGTCCGCGATCCGCTGTGGCGAGACGTGGCTGCATTTATCAACATTGGTATGCAACTGCTAGCAAGTCGAGCTCTCATCGCTGATGCTAATCCGCCTCGTGCGTAGACTCGGTGTGTCCGACGGGCCGCCCGCTGCTGTACCGGTCCACGTCGCGCGAGATGGTCGAGATATTCCAGCAGTTTGCGCCGTACCCGCACGCATCGGTGCTCGGCCAGGAGCTCATGGACGCGGGCCTCATTGCGAGCGACACTGACTAGTGCGTGTTCAGCCACGGGTTCGTGATTGCGGCCAACTCATACCCGCTCTGTAGCTCCGTGTATTGGCGGCACAACGTGACGGGCGTCGATTTTGCGTTTTGTACGCCCGCGACTCGACCATCCCCGCTCGAGCGAAGCCACTCACAGCTGCGACGTGTAGACGATCGCCGATGGGTGTACCACACGGACCTCGACGCGCTCCCGCTGGTCGAGGACGAGTCGATTGCGCACCTCGGCGTCAACATCCTGGGCCTGATGCGCGGCATCGACACCGTGGGCATCGAGCACGTCCGCCGCCTGCCCGAGCGCCGCAACGCCGTCGTGTTCACCGACTACGCGGGTCACTCGATGCTTGTCCTTGGGTACCGCGGGCTCGCCGTCGTGCTGCTCGCGAGTGCCGCCGTGTTCGTGCTCGTGCCCGCCGCGTGGTCCGCCGCCTTCGCAGTCACGGGCTCCGCCGCCACGCGGGTCTCGATCCGGCCGTGGTCGGGCCACGTCCTCGGCGTGCGGCTGCGCGCGTGGACCAAGTCGACGCTCGCGGTACTTGGCGCCCTGTTCGCCAACCTCGTCGCGACGACGCTGGTCCTCGGGTCGCTGCTGACGTGGGTGCAGCCCATGGCCGTGTCGGGTCGCCCCGGTCTCATCCTCGTGCTCGGCATCGCCACCTCGCTGCTCGTCTCAGCGCTCACTCTGATTGCTGCAGCTGCGTGGGCAGCACCACACGTGTTGTCCGATTACGGCGGTGGTCCACCCAGTCACCTCGGCGTCGGCCGACTCCACGTTCGCGTGCAGCGCGGCACCCTCGGCGCGTGGCTCGTCCTGCTCGTGCTCGCTGGTGTCACGGCCACGACAACGGCGTTCCTCTCGCACTTTTTGTGGTTCGCTGTGTGCCTCTTTGGCGCCTCGCTCGCCGTTGACGCGCTCGCGTGGACCGCCCTGAATACTCGACCCGCCCTGCTCGGCCACACGGTCGTCGTCACCACCGCCACCGAGTCACCCCACCGTCACGACGACGACGACGAGCGCACCACTCTGCTCCCCGTCGCCGTCCCGAAAATCGACCCGGCGACGGCTGCCGTGTGCCGCGCACTGCTGACGCCGCAGCGGTCCCGCGGCCGCGCGTGGGGCTACCTTCTGCTCTTCGCGGCGGCGTCGGCGTGGCCGCTGCTCGTGACGCTCGACCTCGCGCTCAACTACGTCATGGGGCTCGCCTTCTCGACGCAGGAGGGCCTGCCCGGCTGGGTCGTCGCCGCGTTCGTCGCCTTTATGGCGGGTCCTGTCGCGCTCAACACGGGCGTCGTGTTTGCCGCGCTCTCGCCGCGCACGCTCCGCGGCGTCGTCCTGACCCTCTCCGCCGTCGTGTTTGTGCTGTGTTCGCTCGCCGCGGTGCTGTTCCCGTTCACACCCGCCGCGCCGCTCAAGCTGCAGCTCGCCATCACGACCGCGTCCAACACGATCGTCGGCAGCGACACGCTCGCGTCGCTCCTCGCGGGCACCGGGTCGACCATCCCGCTGACCATGGTACCGCCGCCCGCCGCGTCGCCGACCGTCTCGCTCGCCATGATGCCGGCGGCGGGCAGCCAGGCCGTCGACCCCGCGGCGCTGCTGGGGGACGGCGTCAAGCCCGACGCGTGCAACCCGTACCGGTTCGGCACGCGGCGGTGCACGTACCCCGCGTCGGCGCTCGGCGCGGCGGCCAACGTGACGTGGCCCGCCGCGACGTTTGCGCTGCGTCGTGCCGGCTCGCAGGCGCCGCAGCTCCCGTCGGGCGAGGCGCCCATGGCCGAGCTAACCATGACTGTGCCTGCTGGGTTCGTGACGTGTTCGACGACGGGCATCGCGCCGCCCAGCTTAGCGGGCGACAACTCGGTGGCGACGCTCGTCGTGCCCGCAGCGGGACCCAAGGCCATTCCGCTGCGCAGCAACCGGTTCACGTACCTGCACGCGGATCCGCACTCGGCGCCCGTCGAGCTGCGCATGTACCTCCCGCGCGCGTGGCTCGAGACGCAGTGGTCGCTGCAGTGTCGCGTGCACTCCAACGACGGCGTGCTCGGCCAGAACTCGACCACGGAGCCGTATGCGCTGTACCGCGAGGTGCTGCGGCGCGTTCCCGACTGGGTCGCCGTGACGCTGACGGAACGCGGGCTCGTCGCGGCCGACTACGCCGTCAACTTTATGCCGGCGAACCCGCGGCCGCAGGCACGAGGCGACGAGTGGTCGATTGCGTCGCTGCTCAGCATGCTCTTCTGAGTGCTGGATACCAATGTATACATCTCAATCTTGCACCGATCACGCCCCGAATCACGTCATGAGTAGCAGCGAGGACGTTGAGAGTTACGTCGGCCGGTCAAAGGTCGACGGTGAGCTCATGGCTCGCGTCACGTCGCCCAAGCGGTTTACACTGACCAAGCGAGTCACAATCAAAATTGCAGCGGGTGTCGATATCGCCGCGGTGCCATCATCGCGTGCGTCTTTCACCGCATCATCGAGTGTCGAACGACTGGGGAGCATGGTTTGAGGAGCAGCCAACTTGCTCACGTTTTAAGTATGACAACTACACCTGCTCTCTTAGATCCGTCGATACGCATCACTTCATTCAGCGCAGCTAGGGGTTACATTCAGACTCGGCCTCCCTTCGACAGGGCTTGGTGGACGCGTTGCGCCACAGCGTGACTTGCATCACAGCTTCATCAGACCAACCCCGCTCGCGCGCAAAGGTCTAGGAGCGACGTGAATCAAACTCGATCAGAACATATATTTTTTTACCTCACTGAGGCTTGGGAGCCTTCTTCTTGTTGCTGCGAGCCCGCTCTACTTCCTTGAGGTTCCACCTGGCCTCTTCTGGGTCGAGCTCCCCGTTGAGCGAGAGCGAGGTCAGAACCGGGAACGCACGCGACTGGACCAGTACCGCAAGCTGAGGGTCGACCGTGTTCCGTGAAAGATTGAGGCACTCGAGAGTCACGGGCAGCGCCGGCACAATCTTCTTCATCCACTCCATGGTGAGTCCGCACGACGCCAGCTCGAGGCGCTGGAGGGCCGTCGCCTTCTTGAGCCATGCCACGAGGGCGGTGACACCCGCAAGATTGAATGTGACGAACGAGAGATTGAAGTGGGTGAGATGCGCGGGGAGATGCTTGAGAAGCGCGACCACACCCCCGCGCAAGATTTTGCATTCCTCGAGCGACAGCCTGCGCAGCGTCTGCGGCAGAGACCGAGCCAAGTCATCCATCTTGGCCTTGTCAAACATTGTCCCGTCAAGGATGAGCGAAGAAAGACGAGGTGCCGCGTGGACCATGGCCCGCACGGACGAGACAACCAGTGTCGCTTCAAAAGCGCCACCCATTTTAAGGTGTGAAAGAGTAGGAAAGCAGTCGCTCTTCAACTTGTGAAGAAACATGAGATGCGTGCTTCCACCATCAAGCTTGAGCTCGCGGAGCTCGGGGAAAGTATGCCGAAGCGAGCGCGGCAATGGCATCGGCATTCAAGGCGTTACGGGAGAGATCGAGAGACTGCAACGATGGAGGGAGGCTCAGAAGAAAACGCTTCGCAAGCTCGAACAGCGATGTAGAAGGGATACAGCTGAAGGATTCGAGCCGAGTAAGCTGCCTCAACTTGACATCCAATGTATGTACAACGTTGGCGTCAAACTCAACCCCGTGAAGCGCAAACGCAAGCAGGTTGTTCGGTATGTTCGCGATGATAACCTGCGCTGCGGAAGAAGTCTCGAATCATCAAGTCAGCGTGAGCCGTTCGAGGCCGCGCAGAATCGTGCGCGCAAACGTCGTAGCCGCAGCTTCGTTCATCTTGCAGTGGCTCAGGGCAATGTTCTTGAGCGTCGGCGGGAAGTGATCTGCGAAAGAAAGGATGCAGTCAGGGGGCATGCCACATTCTCTGTCTCTGAGATCGATCTCGGCTAGCGCGCGCGGAACCCGGTCCAAGATCGCGTGCAGGCGGACGAGTCGGTTCTCGCACAGGTCAAGCTTGGTGACCGTGTCGGGGAGACGGAGGCGGTGACGACGGAGCGCGCCGAGGTTGCAGCGAACAAACGAGATCGGCGACACGCTGGTTGGGAGAAGCGAGCGCGCGATTGAGCAGCTCGACGCCAGCGTCTGAGATCCGCTGGGCTTCGAGCGTGATCGATTGCACTCGGCCAGAAGCAATGCCCTCGGCCATCTGCGCCAGCTTGGCGTCGCCAGGCCCCAGCCCGGGGGTCACGTCGGGTTGAATTGCAACACGGATGCAAGGAAGGCGCATAAAGTAAGGCTCGAACCCGATTTCGCACTCCATGCCGCGCCAAGCTGCGAAGACCTCGTCAAAGCCCTTGCTGAAAGCGCGGGAGAGATCATTGATATCAACCCAAAGGCGCATCCCGGCGGTGCGCAAGAACTGGAGCAGCTTGGCATTTCCGCTACTGACGGCATATCCGACGTCGACGGACGAGCGCACGCGGCGTGCGACTGCGCGGGTGGCCGCGGGCGCACGGCAACGAGGCAGGACGCGGAGATAGACCGCCATCCCGCGAAAGTCCCATGACGCGTGCATGCGAGCCGCGCGGATCAGGATCGCGTCGATGATCTCGTCCGGCAGCTTTTGCTGGTGCATATTCATCGGTTGCATGATGTGTGTGTTCATGTCATGAACCTAACAATTCACTCGAGAGAGTGGATCAGACTAGCTGCCCAGCGAGATAAACTTGAAATGTCTCCCGACATGATACCGCGACGCGTCTCGCACTGCGTCCGTCTCGCCGTGTCTTTCCTGCGACGTGCATCGGAAAAGTGGCGATACAGCGGCACCTTCCCGCACACATTCTCTCTTTGAGTCAGTTTGAAGCGGTTCTGCGTGCTAAAAGTCTTTATCCGCGCACGCGTGACGATCGCGGCTCGCGCGCCGACGAACTCTGGCGTCCGTGGCCGAGGCGCCACGAGAGTGCATCAGGCCGGTCTTGACGTCATTGTGCGATGTTTCCTCATTCCTCTCGCATATCACAGGTCAAGGTGTTTTGTGCCCAGGCGCTTGAGGAAGTGGACCCCAAGGCTCCGAAGCTACGCTTGTGCGAAGGCCCGCTCCCTCGCCATTGCGGAGAACGCCTGCGGAGTAGAGGCTAAACTTAACACTTTGTTTGAGCCCTCGCTAACAGAAAAGCACTTGATCGACGGGAAGGCATCGTGAACGAACCGCAGCAGCGATAACGCGTAGCGCCACAGCGTGACCGATTCGCTCTGCCCGCCGCTCGTCCTCATTTTCGCTTCCGCATTCTATCCCATCCACGGCTGCTGACCGACACAGCCCCGGACTTGATGCAATGAACACTGTAAACCATGTAACTGAAACCCAGACACCCGCCGGGACGCTCCGGATCCGACACGCGCTCGCGTGCCCCGGCGCGACCGACCTGACCGCTCTCGCATGGGTCCGCGCACTCGGCTACGACGAAGAAGCTTTCTTTGATGCCACGCTTGACGAGTCTCTCGACCAGCTGACCAGCTGGCTCTCGACGACCGTTGACCGTCCACAACACAGCGGCGTTGGCGAGCTCCGCGAAGCCGTGGAAGCTGTTCGCGACTCGCCTCACGTTTCGCCGTCCGCTCGCTCTCAGTCAACGGCTCTCGCGACCATTCTAAACGCGCGGGAGTACGCGGTCGACATGGACCAACTGCTTCTCGATCTCTTCGCACTCAAGCCCGCTGCGCTGACGGCGGTCGCCGAAGACTGGCGCCTGTACCGCTCCGCTCTCGCCGCGCTCGCTGATACGATCGGACCGCGTATCGAGGATGACGCAGCCGCAGTCGCCCGGATCTTGGTTACGTGGCGAGACGTCGATCGCGCGGTGCGAGCGAAACAATCGTGGGCGCTTGCACTCTCAGATCCGGTTCTCAGCGTCTTGCTCGCGACCGACGAACCCGACTGGCTTGCTGTTCTCCCGCCGCTCGACGATGCCCACGAAACTCGCGCCGCCCTTTGGCTTGTTCTGCTCACGCAACAGTCCTGGGCCTTGGAAGCGGTCCAGCCCGCCGTACCTCGCTCCAAATTCCACGCCGCGCTGCTCGCGTGCCTGCGCGACCCGTGGCTTCCGCAGAGCTCGCCCGCGTGGACGGCCGCGGTCGATCTCGCTTCCACTCTCGAGAACGACCCACGGCTCATTGCTCTCACCCAGCTTCTGCAGTAAGTAGTCGACAGAAAAAGAGTTGCGCGCATGTATGTATAAAACGGTTTGTCACCACCTCGTCTTCTTCCTCCTTCCACACACCCGTCAATGTCATGGCCGCACCGGCGACACGGCGTCCCACTTGTCGGAGCTGCGGAACAGGCTGAACCGGCGCTCTACACGTTCACACACAAATCGTCAGTTTACATGTGCTCTCCCGACCCGCGCAGCAGCCGAGCGACCGTACCCGGCGACGTCACGGCACCCGTGCTCCCGGGACCGGCCGTCTTTCCACCGTCTCCCGCCCCAGCGTGCCCGCCGTGACCGTGGCCATGCCCGTGGCCCGGGAGCCGGAACCGGCGGAATCGGGCGGGCGCCAGCTTCGGCGGAGAATAGACTGGTGCGTGGCTACACTCATGCGCGCGCGCACCTGTTAGTCTCCTTGTCACCCCGCATGGCCGTGTTGCGCGACGTCGCACCGACGTACTGGTTCCCGGTCCCCGCAACCGCGGCGGCCGCAGCGATCGCCGCGTCCGCGAAATCGGGCGCGCTTGACCCGGTCCCGCCAGTGCCGCCGAGCGTGAACTTGCTGTCGTGCACTTTGTGCATGGCGTCGAGCTGGTCCGCCGCGAGGGGCGACCGGCCACGCGTGCTCCCACCTGTACTAACGAGCCGGCTCGGCGACGCAGGCCCACCGCCTGCGGTATACCCTGCAGCGCCGTGGTGGTGGTGCGGTTTGAGCAGCCGCTCCTGGAGCCCGCGCACGCCGCGCTGCAGGCGCTGCAGGACGCCGCCCGACTTCTCGGACTTGACGGACCCGGGCCGCCGATCACTGCTCCCCCCGCCGCCGTAGCTCGACGGCGACAGCGGGCGCACGACGCCCGGCGCACGGTAGATGGCCGCGTTCGACGGCGCTGTCGCGTGGACGCCCGACGACGACGCGGGCGGGGA
This sequence comes from Blastocladiella emersonii ATCC 22665, assembly GCA_025594325.1. Classification (NCBI taxonomy): domain Eukaryota; kingdom Fungi; phylum Blastocladiomycota; class Blastocladiomycetes; order Blastocladiales; family Blastocladiaceae; genus Blastocladiella; species Blastocladiella emersonii. Next base: position 959,336 of record JANHCV010000010.1, on the reverse strand, counting down.
CGGCGCGAGCATTTCGCCGGCGCTGGATGCGGGCGGGCGGCCGCGGAGCGCGGTGCCGACGACCATGGGCGGCGGCGACGGGGTTGGCGAGTCGGGGCGCGGCGGGAGCGCGGGCGCCGATGGTGGTGGAGGGGCGACGGCCGCGGACCGGCGGTTGCCGCTCGTCGACCCGCCGCCAGCACCGCCGTGAGCGGCGGCGTACGCGTTCATGCCGAGCGAGCTGACGATGGCGTGGTGGCGCGCGGCGGGGTCGTTGGAGTTGGAGTTGACGGGGTACCGGCGGCGCTGGGCCGCGGCGTGGTCGGCGGGGATAATGGGGGATGCAGTCGCGGCGGGCGTCGGCGGGTGCTGGTGGTGGTACGCGGCAGGCGCGGGCGCGGGGGTCGACGGCGGTGGCGGCGCAGCCTTCGCACCCGTAGCCGCCGCGACGGCCGCGGTGATCGCGTTGGATTTGATCGCCGGGTGCATCGCGTGGGGCGGGATAGGCGCGGTGCGTTCCCAGTCGTACGGCACCGACGGGTGCTCGCCGGACTCGACGAGGAGGAGGTCCATGAGTCCCATGAGGTAGTCGTAGTCGGGGACGGTGGTGTAGTCGAGCTGGTCGACGTGCGCGTAGAAGGCGTGGAGCGGCTGGACGACGCCGTCGAGGAGGACGGCGGGCGACTGGCACGCGCGCTTGATGCGGTACACGGCGTCGCGGTCGCGCTCGCGGCGCCACGGCAGCTGGCCCGTCAAGAACTCGACCAGCAGGTAGAAGATGGACCAGAAGTCGTCGCGCCGCGCCAGCTCTTTGTTCTCGTGCGCGTTGACTACGGGCGGGGGACGGACGGGGGTCAGTTGACGTGTGGCGAGAAGGAGGGAGGGCAAGGGAGGAACGTACGCGAGGCGTAGCGCGCGGTGCCGCGGAACCCGGCGGTCGGGCGCGGCTCGCGGACGGCGCCCTCGGGGGTCATGAAGCGGCGCGACAGGCCAAAGTCGATGATGTAGCAGCGCGGGCGCACGACGCCGCGGTCGTCGGGGACGCGCTTGAGGCTCATGACAAAGTTGGACTACACATTCGCGTGTCAGTTACGGGTGGGCGAGCGACGCGACGCGACACGACGGCCGGAGAGCGTACCGGCTTGACGTCGCGGTGCAGGTACCCCGACTGGTGGACCCAGCGGAGGGCGTCGATCATCTGCTTGCCGAGCAGGGCCGTGGTCGACATGGAGAAGCGGTTGCCCTGGGTCTGCTTGCGCAGGTCCGACAGGTTGGACCCGAGCAGCTCCATGGCCATGAAGGTCTGCGGGGTCGGCGGGGTGCCGATCTCGATGGACCCCGTCGCGTAGAAGTCGGCCGTGTACGGGCATTCTACAGACGGGCGCGAGCAATGAGGTGAGCGGTTGGGCGAGCGTGGGAGGTAGGTGAGCGAGAGGAGAGGTACCCTGCAGCTTCTTGAGGATGCAGATCTCGAGCTTGAGCACGGCCTTGGCGGCGGTGCTCACCTCGAACTTGATGGCGACGCGGCGGTCGAGCGTCAGGTCAAAGGCCTCGAGCGTTTGGCCTACACGACCTCGCGTCAGTGCGGGATCGGGCGAGGCGGAAGGCGAGCGAGATGTACCGAAAGCGCCCTGGCCGAGTTTCGACAGCTACAGCGACGAGCGGGGTCGGTCGGTCAGATCCGAAACACGACGCGACGCGGCGCGACGAGGCGCGAGGCGAGGGGGTGCCACAAATGGCAGGGGCCCCGTGAACGTACCACTCGCCACCGCGAGAGCATGGTGGTGCCGGGTGCCAGGACGGGCGGCGCGTTGGCCGACGAGGTGCCCGTGTTGGCCGCGGCGGGCGTGGTGGGGGTGGTCGGGGAGACGGGCGACTTCATGGTCGCACGGGTGAGGTAGGGCGGGGGCGGGGTCGGCGGGGCATGGGCGTCGGGTCGGGGCGGTGCAGCGCGGTCCTCGGACGAGTCGATCGGTCGGGAGGAAGGTGTGCGGGTGAGGGTGGTGCGGGGCGAAGCCGGCGAGCAGATGAAGATGATGACGGTGCAACCGCGCAAGTGTCGCGAGTCGAGTCGAGTCGAGGCAAAGGGAGGGGATGTGCAAGTCTAGGGATGTGTGCGTCGTCGCCGCCGTCGTCGTCGCGTGCGCGGGAGGGCTGTGTAGATGCGCGCGGTGCCGCGAGCGGATTCGAGAGTCGAAGGGTGCGGGGGAGAAGGGGGGAGGAGGGGAGAGGCAATCGCGTGCAGCGCGCCGCAGGAGGAGGAGGATGTCGCCGAGTGTGCACTGTCTATATCAAGCAAGTCGCAGTTGCAGTCGCAGAGTTGTTCGTGCATGGCGGCAGGCGGTGCGACGCGTCTCGCCCGAGCGTGCGGAGCGAACACGTCCGACGCGTCGCCGTGTCTCCCCCCGCAACTCGCGTGGCCGCGAGACGCGCCGCGCCGCGCCCGTGCTTGCTTGTTCACCGCGCCCCGCGAGACACGCTCAGGTGAGGTCACGCTCACATGGCTCCCGCGTAAACGGACCCCACGAAACGAGCGGCCCAAATTCTCACGCACAGCACGAGCTGCTGCATCGGCCTCAGTTACTGCAATGAGAACCTGTTACCATGAAACTCAAGTCCCCGCAACTTGATGCAACGGATTCGATGGCGACTGAGGACTTTCGCGCGTCGGCGAGCGGTCTCTCGCTGCAATCCGTGACCGGCCCGCACGGCCACGTCACTGGCGGATGCGGAAGCCGTAGCGACGCCGTTGATCTGAGCAAACACGGTCAGATCGCTACCAGAGATGCCCGTTGCGCTGCGCGACGATTTCTCGCCGCCGCTGCTGCGGCATGAGATGGCGTTCGCTTCGCGCCGCTGATCGGGATCTCTTCGTAACCTGGCGCAGCTTGCTCCTCCAGATGCGCAGCGCATGGAGAGCTCCGTGCCAGCGATCTTTTACTTTAGGATGACCACGATCGATGCGTTAAACTATCACGTTGCCTCCGTAGCCTCGGTCGACTGTGCGACCACCGTGCTGAACGGACTCGTCGTGCTTGCTCGGGCAGCGATGTCTCGGCGACCCGACCCTAGTTCGGCTCATGGGGCGCGCGTACACGCGGCGAGTTACGGAGGATTCCGCCACGCGCGGGTCGCTTCGAACCGAATGTAGCGGCACGCAAGCTGTCGTCAGCGGTCCCGCATTCCTTGACACTCCTCGAGGCTAATTGAATCGCGGAGCACTGTGTGGACAAAAAGAACAGTACTATTATGGTCAAAATCTTCACTTCTGCTGCACCGCCGTGTCCGCGAGATGGACCGGGATCCCGTACACGACAACCGCTGCGCCAGTCAGTAACGGGAACATGCCGTCATCCCGCGCCACAGCGACAACGGTTGGAAGCGAGACTGCCGCCGCGGCCGAACCGAGCGACTCGCTACCGCCCGCAAAGCGAAACAGGTAATGGACCCGTGTCGCTCATGGAGAAACTGAGCGCGTCGAAATCGTCCCCGTGGCAACCCGCGGACGGGATCAGGCCCCAGCGGTGAAGCGCAGAGACGGCGAACCGATCGTACCAGTTCGACGAGGCCGACCGCGGCATTGGGTTCGCGCCGACCAAGTCGCCGTACGACCCGCGCCACATGCTGCACGGGCACCACGACGAGACGGGCGCGTGGGTCGGCGGGTTCTTCGACCGCGGCTCGTGGATGGAGACCATGGACGGGTGGAGCAAGACGGTCGTCGTCGGCCACGGCCGCCTCGGCGGAGTCCCCATCGGCGCGATCGCCGTCGAGACGCGCGGCGTCGAGGCCGTGATCCCCACCGACCCGGCGAACCTGGACCCGGCCGAGCAAACGGTTGTCGAGCCGCCCGGCGTGTGGACGCTCGCGTCCGCGTACAAGACGGCGCAAGGCGATCCGCGACCTCGGCCACGTGGGCCTCCCGCTGCTCAACTTCGCCAACTGGCGCGGGTTATTGGGCGGCCAGTCCAACATGTTCGACGACATCCTCAAGTTTGGCAGCTGCATTGTCACCGCGCTGCACACATACCCGGGGCCGGTGTTCGTCTACATTGTCCCGCACGGCGAGCTCCGCGGCGGCGCCTGGGTCGTCCTCGACCCGTCGATCCACTACGTCGACACGACCGCCCGCGGCGGCGCCCTCGAGTTGTTATCGTTACTGCCAAGGGTAGACGAAAAAGCTTAACTGTATATCGTACTCAAAGAAAATCATCCACTTGCCTTGCGCTACGCTGGTGTTTTGGAAAGATGAACCGGAAGCCCATAGACTACGGGCGCTGCGCCGGTTAAAAACAGAAGCTGACAATCGTTGCGCGACTTGGCCACGGCCACAGGAAGCGAGACCTGCTCGCCGCTCAAGGCAGATGGAAACAGGCCCCATCGACGCAGCGCTGCAATCGTGAACCGATCAATCTCTCGATCAATCACGTCCCACAGGGTGCCAACGACGCACCCGCCGCGCGAGCCGAGCATGGCAAGCAGGTACCGGAGCGGAGTCCCGTTGGGTTCAAAGGTGCCGGAAGCCTCGAGTTTTCCGCTGGAGCAGCCCGTGAGGAAGGCGACGAGCGGTGCGCGGCCACGGTCGCCAACGAGCGCGTCGCGCGCGAGCAGCTGGTCGACGAGCTTAGTGAGCGGACACAGCGACTCGCCGCCACCGTGGCCAAAGTACAGGAACAAATCGTGCGCGGCGAGCGAGGCGGCAAACTCGGACGGGGACAAGGACAAGGGCCGAACGCTTATGGTGCCGTGCCAGTTCGGCCACGAGCTACTCACGCGCGTGTGTGAAGTTAGGATCGCGAAACGCAGCCTTGGGAGGACACGGCTCGCAGATATGAAGTACCGCAGTATTGGCTCAAACATGGCCTGCGTAGTCAAGAAGCTCTGCGACGGATCGAGCACGTAGTACACGGACCCGCGGTCGGCCAGTGCACCGCCATGGTTCGCTGCTGTGGCCAGCATCCCGTGAAGCATCTCGAGCGAAAACACGCGAGACACGCTCTGCCCGCGCAGCGCCGCCGTCGTCTCCCACGGGAATGCGTGCAGGTGCGCGTCGAGTATCAGAATCGTGTGGTCATTCGAGGCCGGGGGAGACGGCTGCGGCACCTGGTACCGACGGCGCAGCGTGTCCAGCTCGACCTGGAGAAATGCGACGAGAGCGTCAAACTCGACGTCGCCTGCGACCTCGCGGTCGACGGTCGCAACGCCAAAGCCCTGGCGCGCGCACTCGTCCAGGATAAAGCACGCCATGTCTTTGAGGTCGGCCTTGGTCAGCGGCGACGCGTTCGAAGCACTTGACGTGGGGGCGCGCGGGTTCGGTGCCGCTGGGACGAGAACAAGCGAGAGCCACGTCTCGACGACGAGAAGAGGTAACGTAAACGGCGCGTTAGCATCGTTGCCGGACAGTCGAGCGGATTCGACAAAGGCGCCGAGATCGCGTGCAAAGTCGCGGACGGCATCGCGCGGGACCTGCGCTCCAGCGCCGCCGAGCATGCCACGAAAGCAACCGAGCCACTTCTGGTCGATGGTCTCGATGACGTGGAACAGTTCGCGGTCGATTGCCCGCAGCTCGCTCCACCACTGGAAAGTATTTTTGCGCGGCGGGTGACCGGAATCAAGCAAGGCGTTGTTGGTAGCCACAACGGTGTCCAGGCGTGCGCGGATGGTCTCGTAGCAGACCGCATCGCTTGGAGACTGGGTGAGCGCCGCAGTCCGAAGCATTGAAAGCCGCAGCGCAACATGGTGCGACCCACGGGACACGGACACGTACATTACGTTGCGCGCGGGGTCGACAGCAAGCTGGCACACGGTCCACTTGTCAGGAACGCGCGCATCGATGCGATGGACCGACAGGCCGGTCGCGTCGAATGGCGACCGATAAAGCAACGCCGAAGTATTGCGCGTCGTGTCGTTGAGCGGCGCAGCGGTGGGAGAAGACGGGGCAAGCGAGGATAGCCCGAGCTTGCGCGCAAGGACGCGGGCCAGGCGGCGCGCCATGACGCCGTGACACGAAGACTCGAGCAGCCCGCGAACTGACCACGCCGCCGTCTCGCCCAGGCAAGCGAAGCCGGCGACGAGGTCGATCGCGTGTACGTGCAGCAGCATGTGCGCCATGGATGCGAGCTCGCGCGGATGCGAGGCGTCGGCTGCACGCGAAATGGTCGAGACGAGGTGCTCGCGGCACAGATTGAGCCGCGCGACCAGCTGCGGGTCGAGGAAGGCGCGCTGGTTGCGCGTCGCGCCGACCTCGGACGCGTCAAGGAGGACGATCGAGTCACCGAGCAGCGCGACCTCGTCGACCCGGTCGAGGTGCGGCTTGACGATGGCGAGCATGATGGCGACCGCGTCGTGGACGAGACGCGGGTACTGCGAGCCGCTGCACCGAGGGAGCGAGTTGAGGGCGCTGACGGCAATGCGCTCGGCCTCGCGCCGGTTGCCCTGCGCAAGCGCCAGGTTGGCGCGGACGCGCGCGAGCTCGACCTCGAGCAGGCGAGGCTGCACCTGCTTGTTGCCGTTCTGGGTCGGCAGCGCGGAGCTCGCAGCAGTCGGAGCCGCATGCTGCGCGGCACCAGTCGAATCGGCGTCGAGGAACCGCTGCAGCCGAGGCGACGGGGGTAGCTGCTGGACGGCCGCGAACAGGCTGGTGGCGTGGTACCGCGGCTCGAGCCGCTCGATCAGCGACTGCGCGGCGCGCACCCACTTGCCTGCGACATCCAGGGTCGACGTCTCGCCGGGCTGCGGGCGCGGGCGGCGGCCAGCAGCGAGGTCAAGCCCAGCTTCGAGCAGCGCCGCGTCAGCCAGGACCAGCATACGCGACACGTTCTCCTCGATGTTGAGCCCCGCCGTGTCCGCAGTCGACGTGTCGTCCGCATCAAATTCGAGTTTGAGATGAGCTGTACTGTCGCTGCGCGGGATCCCGGGTGGTCTGTTCAGCGCAGCTGGCGCCAGCGATGGTGGCGGGGATGCAGCGGGACACTGCTCGAGCAGGTCGCGGACCTTGTTGGGCTCGCGGCGGTACACGGCGATGGTGGCCTGGATAGTGGCGAAGCGGTACCGCATAGCTGACCGCATAGTCGCGTTCTCATACTCGCGCGCGGTGCAAGCGCCCTGCGCCGCGTACAGCTCGGCATCCTGCCACATTCCAGCGATACAGCACAGTGCAGCAGTCTGGGCGTAGAGCTCAAAACGGAGGGACACAGGCCCAATGCCGCCGGTGCACTGAGCGAGCTCCATGGTCTCGAGCGCAAGGAGAAGTGCGTCAGTACCGCGACCCTCGGCCTCGAGCAGCTGGATGCGGGCGAGGCGATGAAGGATGGTGGCCGAGGGGTCGATGTTGCCGGTCAGGGCGAGGTACTCGGCGGCCTTGGCCAGGTCACCAATCGCGACAGAGTACATGGCGTGGGCAGCGCGCCAGGCGTCGCAGCCGTGGTCCGCAGGAAGGTAACTCGATGAAGCAGCAAGACAGTTTCCAGCGCGATCTGCGTAGCCGAGTGCGAGGTGGGCGAGCGCAAGCCGGACAAGCACGTCGCCGCGCTCAACGCCTTCCTCGATGAGGAGCTGAATCTGGTGCAACTGGACCAGGTACGAGTGCATGGACTGGCCGTCAAAGAGACGCTCGAGCTCGCGCAGGTGCCACCGAATCTCGTCGCGCAGGACCAGGGACCGCCCACGGACCGCGCGCTCGAAGAGAACGAACGCCGTGGCCAGGTCGCTCGCGTCATTCTGCGAGACAGCACGGTAGCAGTACGCGAGGGCGAGGAGCTCGGTGTGCAAGATCTCTTCAGGGCCGTCGTCAGTCGACTACGCAGCAGAAGCGCGAGTGAGCTTGTTAGTCGTTGCTCGCCCATTTGGGCGATATAAAGTGAGTGATAGGGCGTACCGGCTCAATAAGCACGTCGATCGCTGGTGCAACGTCGCGGTCGCACTCGACCCCGCGCCGCTGGGCGATCTGCGAGAGCAGGAGGTGCGCGCGATGCAGTCCCGTCGGCTGCGTGATGGCGTCCTAGTGCTTCAATGCCAGAGCGGCGAGGCCAACGAATCTGGCCGCGAAGAGCGCGCGCCATTCGAGCGCAAACACGCAGTGCGAGCGGACGAGGAAGCACAGCGGCCTGAACTTAGGCGACGTGGAGCGAGGTGTGCATGGTTCATGCGCGGCGGGCAAAGTCGTGTACGGCGCGAGCTGCCGGTGAACGTTGCGCGCGATGAGCGCGGCGAGGTCGCCCCATGCACGCGCATTGAGCAGCAACGTGACGGCGCGGAGCATGGCTTCATCCCACGCCTGGCCGCGTGCAGAATGCTCGTTCTTGGCGACCGAAACGTCGGCAACGAACTCGTAGTGCCGCGCGAGCTCGATGCAGACTGCGGACACGGCGCACGGCGCGAACCGGCGGTCGTCCCTGGTACGCTTCGAGGGCCTCGATGGCGACCTCGGTGATGGCAACGGCAACGACAAGTCCGCGATCGCGGTCCATGTCCCCATGTCCAGTTGGCGCTGGCGTTCGAGTTGTTCGGCTCTCCGCTGTTTGCTGACGCGAGACGCGACCGTGGCGCCGAAGAATACCGCTCAAACAGGCGATAAGCGAAACTGCGCGCAACGGAGCTGACACGGAGCAGGCAATCGAGCTGCTGCGAGTCGTCGAGCGAGTGGAGGTAGATGGCGTATATGGTGGTGAAGTTGCGATGGACGAGTGCGAGATTGGGCGTGAAGTTGGACGAGACGCGCTGCGAGTCGAGGAGCTGGGCGAGGTACATGATCCAGTCGACGAGCGAGCGGCCGACAGATGGTAGAACACCAACGTGCGGGGCCAAGCGGGCGACGAGCATCGAGATCGAGTCGTGGACAACAACGAGAGACTCGCCGCCCAGGTCATTGGGCGCAGCGGAGCCGAACGCGTTGGTGATGCGAGTTGTGACCCGAACGTAGCGGCAACCAACGCGTAGAATCGTGGCAATCTGCGAGCGCGAAGGCCGCATCCTGGACGTGCCAGCCGAGTCGGCCTGCTCAAACTGGTTGTACTCGCGGAGGCAGTTGATGACGCGGCCCATCGCGAGCCCCGCGTCGGTGGTGAAGGGGCCGCTGGAGGCGACGAGGGCACCGTGAGCGACGGCGAGGCGGATGGCGAGCTGAACAGGGCACGGCGGATCGGTCCCGGACCGCCGCCGCCACAGCTCGTGGTCCTGGTTCGAGAGCCACGACAGGACGCCATGATCATCGTCGACCGAGTTATTGGCGCACAACCAGTCGATGACAAGCGGGACGACCGCAAGCCGCTCCTGCGCGAACTGCGGGTGTTGCTCGAGAAGCTGCGTGGCAGTCAAGAGCGGGGTCGGTCGCCCGAGTTGGACGAGCGTCGTGATGATGGCACAGAGCGGTTCCGCGCTCTGCACAAGCCAGTTGACAACCCATAAGGCAACGGGAACTGTAGGCGCGAGTCGGACGAGAAGTTTCGCGCAAGTGGTACGTTGGCTGTGGGCGACCTCGGCGCCGTGGGTCCGTTCCAGCTCGTGTAGCCACCAGCCGGGTCCGCCACGGCCGAGCTGGGCCGCTTCGAGCATGGCATCGTGCAGAATACGTGCGTCAGCCACCGCGAGCGGCTCAGTCTGTACGTGGAACGCAAGCGAGTGCATGCGCGTTGCGAAATAGACGCAGGCAATCTGCACGATAGTGGACGACGGTCCGGTGTTGGAAGCAGCCACGAGAAGCCACGGATTGGGCGGAAGCCGGGTGGCGAGCGCGTCGGTGTGTCGAGATTCGATTCGAGGTGGGTCTTGAAGCGGTCGAGGACGGCCAGCTTCACCGCAGCGGGAACAAGGGTCGTGTCAATCCAGCGGACGATGAGGTCCGACATGTGCTTCTCGACAGCAAACTTAGGGAGCGCTGCGGCCTCGAGTGCCCCCGTGGTCATCGTGAAAGCGTCAGAGACTGCAGTGGCGCGCTCGTCAAGCGTCTCGGGCGTGGCGGTAGAAGCAGGTCCCACGGACAGCGCCGCCATGGCCCTGAAGCACGCAACGACAACGCGACACGCTGCAACCACGTCGACGTCGCGCGGCCGCGCGGGCGGTCCAAGCATCGACGGCGGGAAGCTCAAGGCGCTGCGGAGCCATTTGCGCAGTTCGAGAACGAGCTCAGGCGTCGCCTTGGTCGGGTCGGCCAGGCGGACAGCAATCGCGGCGATATCCATGGTGTCGCGGCTGGCCCGGTTTATGTAGGGAGCGTGCTGCCGGTGCCAAGCTGCGCAAGTTGCATGGAGAGTCGATGGTTTATTGATGCATTGTAGGGGTGGGAGGAAACAGGGGGGCCGTGGACGAATGCGCGGGTTGGGTGCGAGCCACCGAAGCGAGACGCTGATCCTGATAATCACATGATTTCCCCACGCGTCACCCGAATGTCTCGCACCGACCGCGAGACACTTTGATGGCGCACCGCAAAGCTGTCCGGTTGTTTTTGTTTTGATTTAAAGCGCAAGAGCGCAGTCTGGTTAAGAAGAGAATTACATATCAACAAAGTCACGACGCTCCGCGGATGCGTGCGCGAGACGGACGGGAATCCCGTAAACAACGAGCGCTGCACTCGTCAGGAACGAGCCCCGGCCACAGTTGCGCGCCGCAGCCACGGCCATGGGCAGCGAGACTCGATTTCCTTCATCGAACGCCGCGGAGCGGAACAGGCCCCACCGACGCAACGTTTCGACCGCGAGCTGGTCGTTGTCGCGATCAGTCACGTCCCACAAGTTGCCAACGACACACCCGCCGCGCGACGCGAGCATGACGAACAGGTAGTCGAGCGGGGTACCGAGCGGGTCAAATGTGCCAGGAGCGGTGAGCTTGCCGCTAGAACATCCCATGAGAAAGGCGACGAGGGGAGCGCGGCCGCGATCGCCACCGGAAGCGTCGCGCGTGAGAAGGGGCTCGATCAGCCGTTTGGGTGAGCACACCGATTCGCCCCCACCGTGGCCAGAGTACAAGAAGACGTCGTGCACGGCCAGTGAGGAGATGAATTCGGCCGTAGATGACGGCGGCGCACCGATGGTACCGCGCCAGGCGGACTGCGAGCTACACACGCGCGCGCGTACGGGTCAGCAGGGCGTATCGAAGCCGCGACGGGGCAAAGTCGTACCGCAGGATCGGTTCGAACGTCGCCCGTGTGCACGCGATATTCGCAGACGGATCGATGACGTAGTAAACGGATTCACGGTCAGCGACCGCACCACCGTGCTTGCCCGCTGCGGTGAGCAAACCGTGCAGCATATCGATCGAGGACACGCGAGCCACGCTCCGTCCGCGCAGGGCCGCGGTCGACTCCCATGGGAAAGCGTGCAAGTGTGCATCGAGGATAAGAACCGTGTGGTCACCAGCAGCGGGAAGCGATGGCGAGCCCTGGTACTTGTGGCGCAGCGAGCGCAGTTTGGCTTCTAGAAAGGCGACAAGCGAGTCAAACTCGACGTCGCCCGCGACCTCGCGGCCGACCGTCGCGACGCCAAAACCTTGACGCGCGCACTCGTCGAGAATGAAGCACGCCATGTCCTCGAGGTCGGCCTTGGTTGGAGCCAACGCATGAGAATCGCTCGAGGTGGAAAAGTGCGGGTCCGGCGTCGCGGGAACAATCGCAAGCGAGAGCCACGCCTCGACGACAAGGACAGGCAGGACGAAGGACGCGCTTGAGTCGTTGCTGGGCTGCCGCGCGGGTTCGACAAAGTCAGCAAGTGCGCGCATGAAATCGCGAACGGCGTCGCGCAGGATTTGCGCGCCAGCGCCGGCGAGCAACCCGCGAAAGCACCCAAGCCAGTCGTGATCGATGGTCGCAAGGACGCGGAGCAGGTCGTGGTCAAGCGTCCGCTGCACGTTCCACCACTGGGACGCATCCTCGCGCAATGGATGATCAGAACCGAGCATAGCGTCGTTAGCAGCTACAACCGAGTCGAAACGTTCTCGTACAGTCGCGTAAGAGATCGCTTCGCTTGGGGACTGGTTGCGCGACACGGTCCGAAGCAACGAAAGTTGCAACGAGGCGTGGTGCGGGCCGCGAGTCACGGAGAGGTACAGCGCGTCGCGAGCAGGATCGACAGCGAGCTGGCACACGGTCCACGAGTTGGGGACGACGCGCGAGTCGATGGGGTGGAATGGCGTCGAGGGTTGAGCGAGCGGGTTGGACGAGGGCAGCTTGGCCACCTGCGCGACGACGCGGGCAGTGCGGCGTGCCGTGACGCCGTGACACGCCGACTCGAGCAGCCCGCGAACTGACCACGCCGCCGTCTCGCCCAGGCAAGCGAAGCCGGCGACGAGGTCGATCGCGTGTACGTGCAGCAGCATGTGCGCCATGGATGCGAGCTCGCGCGGATGCGAGGCGTCGGCTGCACGCGAAATGGTCGAGACGAGGTGCTCGCGGCACAGATTGAGCCGCGCGACCAGCTGCGGGTCGAGGAAGGCGCGCTGGTTGCGCGTCGCGCCGACCTCGGAAGCGTCAAGGAGGACGATCGAGTCACCGAGCAGCGCGAGCTCGTCGACCCGGTCGAGGTGCGGCTTGACGATGGCGAGCATGATGGCGACCGCGTCGTGGACGGGACGCGGGTACTGCGAGCCGCTGCACCGAGCGAGCGAGTTGAGGGCGCTGACGGCAATGCGCTCGGCCTCGCGCCGGTTGTTTTGCGCAAACGCCAGGTTGGCGCGGACGCGCGCGAGCTCGACCTCGAACGGTCGAAGCTGCATCTGCTCGTTGCCAAGCTGAATCGGCGAGCCGGGACCGGTGACGACGTGGTGCGGCAGCTCGAGTCGCTCAATCAGCGAATGCGCGGCGCGGACCCACTTGCCTGTGGCATCCAGGGTTGAGGTCTCGCCGGGCTGCAGGCGCGGGCAGCGCCCAGCGGGGAGATCGAGGCCGACTTCGAGCAGCGCCGCGTCGGCCAGGATCAGCATGCGCGTCACGTTGCCCTTGACGTCCGCGATGGACCAGTCATCCGCGTCAGGCCCGAGGTCGAGGTGCGCCGCGCTGTCGCTGCGCGGGAGCCCTGGAGACCGGCACGGCGCTGCGGGAGACGACGATGAAGGCGGGGATGCGGTGGGAAGCCGCTCGAGGAGGCAGTGGACTTCGGCGGGTGCGCGGCGGTACATGGCGATGGTGGCCTGGATTGCGGCAAACCGGGACGACATGGTGTCGTTTCGATGTTCGCGCGCAACACAGGCGCCCTGCGCGGCGAAGTGGTCGGCATCGCGCCACATGCCAGCGGTGCAGAACCGCAATGCAATATGGGCGAGGACCTGGAACCAGAGCGCCGCAAGCGAGCGAGGTACGGTGACGCCGGTGGCGCTGGTGCGTTCGGCGAGCTTGATCGTGTCGAGCGCGAGGAGAAGTGCGTCGGTGCCGCGACCCTCGGCCTCGTGCAACTGGATGTGGGCGATGCGATGAAGGATAGTGGCCGAGGGGTCGGCGCCGTCGGTCCGGTCTATGTACTCGGCGGCCTTGGCCGTGTTGCCGCGGGCAATGAGGTACATGGCCGTGGCGGCGCGCCACGCGTCGCGCCCTCGCCCTTCGGCCAGGTGGGTCAATGAAGCAGCAAGGCAGTTACCTGCGTGATCAGCGAAGCCGAGTGCGAGGTAGGCGAGCGCAAGCCGGACGAGCACGTCGCCGCGTCCAACGCCTTGCTCGATCAGGAGCTGAATCTGGTGCAACTGGACGAGGTGCGAGTGCATGGATCGGCGGTTGAGGAGACCTTCGAGCTCGGACAGGTGCCACCGCGCCTCGTCGCGCAGGACCAGCGACTGCTCGCGGATCGCACGCTCGTAGAGCGCGAACGCCCTCTCCAGGTGACTCGCGTCGTTCTGCATGAAGGCATGGTGGCAGTACGCAAGGGCGAGCAGCTCGGTGCGGAACTCCTTGTCGTCGCGGGTCTCGCCCGTCAGCTACGCAGCAGAAGCGCGAGGGAGCTTGTTAGTCGTTGCTCGCCCATCTGGGCGATATCGAGCGAGTGATAGGACGTACCGGCTCAAGAAGCATGTCGATCACTAGCGCAACGTCGCGGTCGCACTCGACCCCGCGTCGCTGGGCGATCTGCAAGAGCAGGAGGTGCGCGCGATGCAGTCCCGTCGGCTGCGTGATGGCCTCCCAGTGCTGCAACATGTGGCCAGCGAGGCCAACGAACTCGGCCGCGAAGAGCGCGCGCCACTCGAGCGCAAAGACCCGGTGCGAGCGGACAAGCGAGCACAGCGGCGCGTAGCTGGGCGAAGCAGGGGCTGTGTCGCCGACAGCCGAGTGCAGCTGAGCAGCGGGCGAGGACTTGGGCGGAGCGAGTTGGCGGCGGACATTGCGCTGAACGAGGGCGGCGAGATTGTCCCATGCCCGCACCTCAAGCATCAGCGTGACGGCGCGGAGCATGGCGTCACGCCAGTGTCGGCCAAACACGGTGCGGCCGGCGCAAGCGTCGCGCGTGACCATGATGACCGCAATAAGCTCGTAGCAATGCGCGAGCTGGGTGCGGCCGGTGGTCGCGGGGACGTGCGGCTGCGGCTGCGGCTGCGGCTGCGGCTGCGGCTTCAAGTACACCTCGAGGGCGTCCGCGGCGACCTTGGCTATCGCGATGGCGAATGCGAGCCCGCGGTCGCGATCATTCGTCCATGCGTCGACACCACGGGGAAGCGAGCCGCTCTGGACGTGCACAGCTAGGCCGGTGCGGGCTCCGTTGGTCGAGGCGGTAGTCTGGCCAATTTGGTCGAACAGGCGTTGGGCGAGGCCGTGGGCGACAGAGCCGACACGAAGAAGGTGGTCGGGACGTTGCGACTCGACGGTTTGGCCTAGTTGTGACTGGTACTCGGCGCGGAAGTAATACGCAAGCCACGGCAACACGTCGTCCTGGAGCCCGCCGCCGTCGTCGGGCAATTCGCTTGCGCACAGCCAGTCTCCGACGAGCGACATGGCCGCGAGCCGCTCCTGCACAAACTGCGGGTGCCGCTCGAGCAGCTGCGCGGCAGCCAAAAGCGGGGCTGGTGGCGACCTGAGGCGGACGAGCGTCGTGCACACGGATGCGAGCGGTTCCCCGCTTTGGACGAGCCATTCGACAATCCACGCAGCGACGGAGCCTGCAGGAGCGAGTGGGACGAGAAGCTTGGCGCATACTGTTCGTTGCGCACGGGCGGCCTCGGCTCCATGGGTCCGCTCGAGCTCGCGCAGCCACCAGTGCAATCCGCCGTGCCCGTGCTGCGCCCAAACGAGCGGGTCGCCGAGTGAAGCGCGCGCCTCGTCGTCGGCGAGCGGCTCAATCTGGGCGCGGCGGGCGAGCGAGCGCAGACGTGCCGTGAAGTAGCTGGCGACGACACGGACGAGGCCGGGCAACGGCACGGTGTTCGAAGCGGCAACGAGCATCCACGGATTGGGCGGAAGCCGGGCGACGAAGGCGTCGGCATAGCAGCGCTCGAGGTGGGTCTTGAAGCGGTCGAGGACGGACAGCTGGACCGCAGTGGAAACAACGGTTGTGTCAAGCAAGCGGACGATGAGGTCGGACATGTGCTTCTCGACGGCAAACTTGGGGAGGGCGGCGGCGCCGAGCACGCCGGCGGTCAGTGCGTAAGCGTCCGAGACCAAGGCGGCGCGCTCGTGGTGCGCTGCCAGCGCCTCGGGCGTGGCGGCAGGAGCAGGTCCCACGGACAGCGCCGCCATGGCCCTGAAGCACGCGACGATGATACGACACGCCGCAACGACGTCGGCGTCGCGTGGCCGCACGGGCGGTCCAAGCATCGACGGCGACGGGCCAAAAGTATCGCGCAGCCACTCACGTAGCTCGATGACGAGTGCGGGCGTCGCCTTGGCCGGGTCGGCGAGGCGGACGGCAATCGCGGCAACGTCCATGGTGCTGCGCCAGGCCAGATTCATAAAGTCGCAGGAATTGTTTTGCCAGAGCAACAATGTACAAGTTGCATGGAGAGCGGATCGTTTACTTTATCATTGTGATGCAGTGGGCCGTCCTCGAGTCGATGGAGACCACGCCGGGGACGGGACGGGGCCGGGGCCGGGGCCAGGGCCGGGGCAGAGATCACGCAAGCGCCATCAGCTGATTTCCCAACGTCTCGTCACTTTGTCTCACACCCGCAAGGAGACATGTCTGCGTCCGTCGATGCACTTCAAAGTAACCTCGAAGCACTGCACGGAAACCCACGAAGCAGCGTCCGTCAGGTCCTTATCGGTCCGTCGCGAGCGCTACAGCGACGGCGAGATACGTGGCGTGCGCAGCCGCGCTTGTTCATCGAGTCGCACGGGTGTGTTTTTCGAGTCGCGCGGGAGTGTTTTCCATCGCGCGGGAGTGTTTCCTGAGTCGGGCGGGAGACATCACGTTCGCGATCACGCTGACATTTATTCGGCCCGCACGCCGCTCGAACAGAAATAGCCAAATCAAAACGCCGAAGCACACGCAGCCCCGCCCGTACCCTTGCTCTCGTCGCCAAGCTCGGGCGGCAGGTGCCACGTCTCGATGGAGAACCGCTTGCGGCGGACCTGGAACGCGAGCGAGCGGTCGATCGAGATAGCGCCGGACGTAACCTTAGCGCTCGCGGGGACGAGCGCGTTGAGGCGGGCGAGGCGGTGCACGGCGAGCAGGCCCGTGTACTCGCCGGTGACGCCCGGGTTATCGCGGAGCGAGGCCGGGATGCGCTCAGACGAGGCGAAGGCGTCGAGGGCGATGGCGAAGTCGCACTGCGCGCGGACCGCGGGGCGCGTCGCGGCGGGCGCCGTGTACGACCAGGTCACGACGGCGCTCGCGAACGAGCGGCGCAGTAGGCCCTTGAGCTGGTGCAAGAACCGCAGGTGGTCCGTGTGCGAGACGGGCCACAGCGGCGAGCACACGGCGTGCACGGCGATGCGCAGGGCCTGGCGGCGCTGGTTCGGCGCTGACGGCGCTGGGGTCGCGGTGGCGAGGAAGCCGTGCGACTCGACCGTCTCGACAATGGACCGGTACAGGTCGGCGAGCGGCGTCGGCGTGTCGCGCAGGTCGACGAGATGCACGATCTCGGCGGCGGCGGCGAGGTCGGCGTACGACAGCTTCTTGGTGATATCGAGGGTGCCGCAGTACGCTGCGCTGGTGCCTATTGCGGAGTAGATGGTCAGCACGGTTCGAGATCGAGGGGATACCGGGTCGCGGACGCACCCGCAGCGGTCGACGCGGGCGGCTCGGCGCGCGACTCGATCTTGGGCAGATTCTGGTACCGCCACGCGATCTTCATCCTCTCCTCTCCGGCGGCGGCGCCGCTGCTGCCCTCCTTGACGCTAGCCGCGGCGCGCGCGGCCTCGAACGCGGCGCCCTTGCGGGTGCGCGACGCCGTAGCCGGGTCGACGGGCGCGGGCGCGCCGGCGACGAGCGACGACGGGTCCTCGTCGGCGCTGGCGACGAGCACGTGGTGGCCGTGCTGGATGCCCTGGGCGATAAAGTACTGCAAGAGCAACTGGGCGTAGCCGGTGGCGCGGTCCTCCTCGATGACGAGCAGGGTGCCGAGCGGGAGGCCGCCGCCGAGGAGGTCGTCGAGCGAGCCGACGCCCGTGGAGAGCAGGGCGAGGGCGTTGTGCGGCGACAGCTTGACGCCGGGCGGGAGCGCGGGCCGCGGGGCCGTGGTGGCAGCGGCGGCGGGAGGGGCCGTGGGCGCCGGGGAGGACGCGCTCACGGGTTTTGTCGATGCATTGCTAGAAGTTACATGGGCCGGGACGGCGCGGCGGAACGAGGAGGACATGGTTGGGGAGGGGGGAGGAGCGGGGGCGCGTTTCGCTTGGCCGCGCGGCGATCGGCCGAGCCAGGGGGGCTAAGGCCGAGCTGATGGGCGCGATGGGACCGGTCACGCGATACTGAAACGACTCTGCCGTCGACCCTTTTCCGCGGCCGCGCTCGCGCTCATCGTCGCTCTCCACAGGACGGGGCCGCACGCTGCACCGCTTCCGCTTTCCTGCGTGTGCGACTCGGTGCACTGCGACCCCCGGATCGCGCTCTCCCCCCTACGGGAGACGCGAGGTGACGAGCACTTAGCCAAAGCTGACCCGCGCTCGCGCCATGGTGACACCACAGCGACCCTTGAAGGATACACTCTGACACGCAGGCGGGCGACGATGACGCACAGTGGGCGCGCACGCTGCTGCCGGTGCTCCGGCGCCGGGAGACGCACGCGCGCCCTTGCCTCCACTTGCTGCACCCGATCACTCGGTTGGTGCGCGAGTAAGGGGCGCCTGAGCCCGACCGGCTTTCAGACCGACTTGCTGCTTTCTGCCCTCTCCCACCGCCGCGTCGAAGCCAGGTCGCGGTGAGCTCAGCGTGACGGCGGCGCGCGTCACCGCGTCCGCGACCAAGCGCTCTGCCCTGAACCGGCAGGCGCACGCGCGCCCGGGCCCGTGGACCCAAGGCCGACGGCGACGCGCCTGTGCGCAGCGTGGCGGCGCTCGCAATCAAAAGCGCGCGCGCGCGCGTTGAGATTCCATCGGAGGCCCCGTGGCCGGGCGCGGTGGCGCTGGCTTCGACCGCGTGAGTGGCGGAACGCGACGCGCGGCACGCGGCACGGGACGGCGGAACGAGCGAACGCGTTGGCCAAGGCTGGAGTGCTTGCCGCCCGCCGAGAGGGACCCGTCGATAGCCCGCGATAGCGCGCCGTATGTCGCCCGCGTGGGGTCCTTGCTTGCCTGCGCGCGAGCCCATCTCCCACTTGTCGACGAAAAAGTCGCCGGCTGGGTGGCCAGGGATACAAAAGCGCTGGGCGCCCCCCGCTCCCCTCGGCTCGGCCTCCTCTTAACAACCCGCCCGCCTTGCCCCCTCCCTCTCACTGTCGTTCCCTTTCCCCTACACGCGCTCGAGGACCCGCCTTCCTCGCGCACCCAGACCTACTTCCGCACGCCAACCCGACCAACGACGCCGACGACGCGTCGCTCACGCTGCACCGCGTCCCGCCACCCCGCCGACGCCACCCACCACCGCCACCACCACCCGCCAAGCCACGCGACCGACCAGTCCGTGACCTGACCACGCGCTCCGCCCGCGCCTCATCTCGCCCATCTCTGTGGTTCGCGCGCGGCTGACGGAGCTCAGCCTATCGCTCGCCCGTGCGTGACGCCGACGCCTGCGCCCGCGCACCCTCGCCGTGCGCCGCTATCTTTTCACGCTGGCGTCCACGTCCGCGTCGCTGCTCGGCCTCGGACTGCGCCTCTGGCCGTCCCGCACCACCACCTCGCGCTCCCGCCGCGGCACCGCCTCCTCCCCGCTCTTCCTCTCCCCGCTCCAGTTCCCCGTCCACCTCACGGCCGTCTCGGTTCTCATGCGCGACTACTTTGCCTCTGCGCCGCCCCCTGCTACCGCTACCTCCAACTCCACCAACACCATGCATACATCCTCCCCCTCGTCGTCGAACCACGCGCCGCCGCCGTCGGTCAAGCCCATCGACATCCCGCTCGCGTCGCGCGTCGGCTGGCCGCCCACCCTGTCTACGACGTCGTCGGCCATGTCGTCGGGCCTCTACAACTCGCCGCCGCAGTCGCCGTTCCCGACCGTCGGCGACGCGCTCGACGCGACCACCCCGCTCATCGCCACCTCCGCCGGCTCGGGCTCCGCCTCGGCCTCGGCGCGGTACCGCTCGCCGCCCGAGTCGCCGCACCACTGGCTGCCGGGCACGTCGCCGCTCGCGGGCCTGAGCGGCACCATGCCGGGCGTCTCGGCCTCGCTGCCGACCCAGTTCTACATGCCGCACATGCGCCGCGCCTCGGCGCCCTCGGTCCACGCCGGCGTCGGCCCGCAACAACCCGCACCGGCGTCCTTCTTCCCCGCCAACTCGCTCTACGCCGCGGCCGCGGCCGCCGCCGCCGCCTCGGTCACGTCGCCCGCCACGAGCCCCGACGTGCTGGGCGTCGCGCGCCGCCGCGTCCAGAGCATGACGTCCGCCACCACGCCGCCCGTCGCCGCGCCCGGGCCCGCCGCCATGGCGATGCTCAACCGGCCGATCGGGACCGTCGCCACTACCACCATTGTCGAGGAGCCCACGACGGCCGTGACGGCACCGGCTGCGCCCATGGTGCGCGGACGGACCATCTCGACGCCCGCGACTACCACCTCGGCGAGCGCGGCCGCCGGCCCCAAGAAGCGCACGCGGCCAACGAGCCCGATGCGCACGTTTATCCTGTCGGGCCACTCGCTCGACGCGCTGTAAGCTGCTCCCCCGCTCGCTGGTCGCTGGTCGTGGACGCGCGTCGGGCGCGTCGTCTTGTGTGTCGTATCGTATTGTCGCATACCCTCCCCTCCCTCGCCTCGTTGATGAATCCGTTGTTCAGTTTTGTGTTGCCCCTCCCTCCTCGCCCTCGTCGTCCCTTGATTGATCCCATTCTACACCCTCTATACATCCATCCGTCTATTCACCTCGCCACCAGCCCATCGACATGCCTGACTGCCGCCTTGAGCATCGCGTGCGTCCACGCCGTCACGCCGTGCAGCACGCGCTTGACCTCGCCCAGCTCTTCTTGCGGTAACCCCGCCGCGTACCGCGTCACCACGTCGCGCAGCGGTTTCGCCGTGTCGCGCGACACGGCGAGTGTGCGGATCCACGCGACCACGGTCGCGGGCAGGAGCGGGAGCGTGGGCGTGACTGACGCGAGCGGGACGTGCAGCGCCGCGTGCGGGGAGGCGGGGTACGCGGCGAGGGCCTGCACGGCGGCCGCGCGGTGCGTTGCGGGGAGGGAGGGGAGGGATGCGGCGAGCCAGGTTGTCGAGGCGGGATCTAAACACCCTCGCACGCGCGTGAGCGTCGTCCGCCATGATCTGTCCGCGAGGTGTGCGTACCTTCGGGTGCCGCCGCGAGCGCTGGCGCGAGAAGATGCTCGACCCAGTCGCCCGGGTGCTCACCTGCGACTTTTCGGGTGAGATCGGCCACGGCGCGCGGAACCGGCGCGCGTGAGACGGCGACCGTCGTGGCGACGTGCGCCAGGAGCGCGAGCCGGTGCGACCGCGGGACCGAGGTGAGTGAAGAGCACGTCGTGTACAGCCACGCGGCGTGCGTCGGCACGAGGCCAGCGGTGGATAGGGTTGAGGAAAACTACGCGGGATGAGTGAGCAAGGGATCCGGGAGTGAGAAGCGAGAAGCGGATGGGGGAGTACCTCGAACTGGGAGAGCACAGCGGCGCGTGAGACGCCCTCGGCGACTTCGGGTGCGAGTGCGTCGAGGGCGTCGCCAACGGGCGCGGCGTGCACGCGCGCGAGGACCGTCTCGAGGTCGCGAACGCGCTCGGACTCGTCCACGGCCGGGACGACTGGGGCATGCTCGGAGGGGGCCGCTTCTGCGGCAAGCTCGTCGCTCTCCGGCTCGATCGCGGCGACTACACCCGCCAGCGTCAGCTCCTGTTCAGCACGGCGACGACTCGGGCAACGGACCTCGAGCACGTTTAGCCCGCTCCAGCCGCTCGACACGGCTCGCGCGCTTGCGCCGGCGCACGTCGTCCGCGCTCACCTCCTGAACGGGGACCGCGCGCAGTTGCTCCCGCTCGATCCCGAGCGCCGCGCTGATGGCCTCGAACCGGCGGTCCGCTACATCGCGTCGATTATCAGCCTCCATTGCATCGAGTCGCGTCGTCGCGGAGCTTACATTGCGGGGTAGCCGGCCACGGGTCCATGGCGTCGTCGTCAACGACGCGTCTCACATCCGCGACGCGCTTTCTTCTCCTCTCTCCCCTTCAAAGAGCAACCCATGAAACCCACGCCGATCCTGCCGCGCACCGCGCTACACCGACCCGAAGGCGACCCGCCGCGATGGCGAAGCCCCGGCGAGTCGCCCACAACGCGGTCGGCGGCGCAGCAGTGGCAGGACCACGCGCTCGAGTCGGTCGCGCACCGCCTCTTCTCGCACCACTTTCGCCAACAGCAGCTGCGCGTGCACGTCGCCGGGTCTGCGGGGAGTGAGGGCGGCGAGGAGGATGACGTGGGTGAGGCTTCGTTGGGCGGAAGAAGGCGACCGCGGAGGGCCGCCGAGTTCCCGCTGGTCCTGAGTACGTTCGCTGCACGGCCGCGGCCACAATGACGACGACGAGGCGTGCTCACAACCGAGTAAGTGTAGACGACAAGCCGATGCTCGCGTCGGTTCCACTGCACCTGCTCCTGCGCTTCACGTCGTGCGCGTACCCGTGCTGGTCCGCCGCCATGGTGTACGTGACGTTGGCCAAGCTCGCTACGCCAGGCACCACCGCGATGAACGAGTTCTACCGGTTCGCGCTGCAGTTCAACCTCGCCGTGTTCATCCTCGCCGAGCCCGTGCGCCTGCTGCTCGGCATGCGCGGCAACCGGCGCGAGCGGATCCCGGACCTCGCCGGGTTCCTCCTGCTGTCGGTCCTCCCGCAGGTCCTGGTGCTCGCGTATTTCGCGGTGCTGCAGCGCGTCCACGCGCACAGCGTCGTGTCCCCCGTCGAGGTCGCGCTCAACGCCGCGTACCTCGCGGTGCTCGTGCCGCAGGTTGCCATAGGGTATCGTGTCGTTGATCGCATCTTTCACGTCATGTCGTTGCCGCTTCCGCCACCGCCGCCAGCGCAGCGAGGGCCCGAGCCATGAGAGAGAGACGACGGATAAACATGTATATATGAGATGGACGACTCAGCTGAGTGTGACGAACCGGCCGCGGCGGCGCAACACGGCGTTGGCGACCGTGAGCGCGACGGTGAGGACGGCCGCGAGAATGAACAGGATGAGCGCCGTGACGCCGATCAGTTCCACGTCGTGGTTGCGGACGTAGTTCCCGATGAGCGTCCACGTCGCGACGCCGGCGACGAGCGGGTCGCGGGCCCAGACAGCGACGCCGGCCTGGACCGCGGCGAGGAACACAAGCCCCGCGACGCTCGGCGGGATAAACGCCTCGTCGCGCGTGGTCGTGACGGCGTACACGTTGATGACACACGCGCCGAGCGACCACGCGGCGTACAGTGAGAAGGGCACGTGTACGGCGAGGTACACGGACCACCGCGGGCTCGGGTACTTGGACTTCAGGCGCGCGTAGATGGCAAACACGGTGCCGAAGGACCACAGCAGCAGGATCACCGACATGGCCGACACGCGGTACGCCCACACCACGAGCCACGCAATGTTCCCCACGGCGTTGAGCGGGAACAGGTACCCGACGGCCTCGTTGATCGCGCTCGAGTTGTACGTCGCCGGGCTCAGCTGGTACACCCCGAACAGCGTCAGGAACGTGTAGATGACGGCTACGACCGCGCAAACGAGGGGTTAGAGTTGGCTGGGCGACGGAGTTTGCGTGACGTACGCCAGATGGAGAACGCATAGCCCGCGGGCACCAGGTAGTTGGGGAACAGCCGCGACACGTCGCCCGTGCGGTTCCCGTTGAGCCACGTCGTGCTGCCCGCAATATAGTTCATGACGAGCACCGCGACCAGGCACGCAAAGTTGGCCAGCCGGATCACCGGCACCCCGCGGAACATGGGCCCGCGCGTCATGTCGGCAATCGAACCGTAGTCGATGAAGTCGTCGTCGTCCTCATCGCCGAGCTGCTGCAGAGCCGGCCCCGATGTTGCGCCGTACGCGGGCCCCGCGGGCCGCGACACGCCGCCCGCCGCCGCGCTCGTGGATGGCCGCGTCAGCGGTCGCTGGTCGTCGACGGGCGAGTTCATTGCAGTGTTCGGTGCTTCTGGTTTGGTTCGATTCGATGAAGGGAGAGCGGGCATCGAGCGCCGAGCGCGCGCGAGGAAACGTCGGGGTTCTGCGGCCGCGCACGGGCTTGGCTCGCCGCGGTCTGGCCTCCGCCTCACCGCTCACCACCTGCTCCGTGCTCCCTCTCTCTCAAGCGAAACCCACACCACGAAGCTCATGCAACCCAACCCATGAAGAAGCCAGCACGCACGCCGATCTCCGAGGCCGACTACTTTCTCAAGTCAGACGCGTTCCGCGTGTGGCTGCAGCAGGAGCGCGACAAGTACCTCGACGAGCTCGGCACCGCCGACGCGCGACGCTACTTTGCCAAGTTCGTGCGCCGCTGGAACGACGACCGGCTCCCCGCAGAGTACTACGACGATAAGGTCAAGCTCGCCAAGGGGCAGGGCACGCGGTACCAGTGGGCGTTCGCGGCTAACGGGGTACGAGGGGGGTGATCTGGAGGGAAGGGGTGGGTGCGGGGCTGACGGTGAGTGTGTAGGGGTACAACGAGCCGCTGCTGCCGAGCGACCACGCGAGCGAGCGTAGCCGCAAGGGCGACCGTGACAGCGGACGCGAGCTTGAGCGGGAACGCGACCGGCCACGGGACCGCGAATCCACCCGCGACCGCGACCGTGACCGTGAGCGCGACCGCCCCTCCACCTCCTCCTCGCGCCGCGACCCGGCCGACGACGACGACCTGCGCGACCGCGACCGGCACCGGCACCGGTCCGAGGCGCGCGACTTCCGCCGCCGCCAGGACGCCGTGCTCGACGAGCTCGTCCCCAAGCCCGACAACCCGCGCGAGCGCGCCATGGAGAAGCGCCGCGCCACCACCGCCTTCCACCGCCAGGATAACGTGCGCGAGGCTGACTACGAGTTTGGCGACGACGTGCTGCTCGGGTCCGGCCGCGAGGATCTCGAGGCGGCGTACGCTGAACCTCGCGCTGCGGAGGTGATTATGTGCGATGCTGACGCGATTGAGGTGTGTGTAGGAAGCGCCGCGAGGCTGCAGCACGCGAACGGCGCGAGCAGAGCCGCCGGCCTGGCGCCAACAAGGAGTCCGAGACGCCGGGACTCTCGGCGCTCGACCAGATGCGCGCCAAGGAGGCCGCGACCATGGCCGCGCTCAAGGCCATGGCAGCAAAGCGGTTCTCGTCGGGATCTTGATGTAATACATACCCCGTGAGTTCATGGTCGCGACCAGGCGTGAGGCCAAGATGGCTCGGCTCGAGGTATGAGTGGCGCGTACGCCACCTCGAACTCTCTTCCTCGACCCTCGACAGGTCGCCGCTCCTCGTCCATGAACCTTCTGGCCAACCATGAATCAAACACCATGCACCGACTCGCCGCAACGCGCAGTCCCAACCTTGCCTTATGAGCTGGTCGAGGCCGTCCTCATTCAGGCCGTCCTGCTCGACCCGCACAACACGGACCCGCTGCCGCTCCTCCGCGTCGGCCCAAACCTTACTCGCTTGCGCGACACCGTCTTGTGCCACTCGCTTCACGCTCGGATGCAGCGCGCCTTCTACCCGGAGCACGAGGAGTTTCGCGACCTGCTGCTCGCCTACCGCGAGAACGTTGCCTGCGACGACGAGGAGGAGGCCATCTTTTACTTTTGCCTCCTCTGTGCTGCCGGCACGAATGGAGAGACGCTCGATGACTACGAGTCGTACAGGTGGTTGTGGCAGGACCTCGATCTCTACCACCCCGACTCAATTGTCGCCGCCCACGGCCATGACGAACTTCTTGACTATATGTTCGACCGCGGCTACATTGCCCTCCACTCGAACCACTCGGACGAGTCGCCGCATCCCATTGTTCTCGCGGCCAAGTACGGCCACGTCGGCGTGTTTGACTTTTATGTCGTGGACCTCCAGTACATCCTGCGGATCCCGAACCTACCGCACCCAGCCGACGTCGCATCTGCTCACGGCCACGTCGACGTCCTCGAGTGGCTTTCGGAGGCGGGCTTCATGGTCGGCTACACGGCACGCGCCATCGACGATGCGGTCCAAGCGGGCCACGCTGACGTGCTCGATTGGTGGAAGGACTCGGGTCTCGATATCAAGGTCAGCGAGAGCAGCCTTCATTATACGATCGAGAACGACGACGCGGACCTCGTCCTTTGGCTCGTTGACTTCATTCCGGAGTTTGATGGCTCTCGCCACTATCTCAACAAGCTCGCGCTCGAGGCGGGGAGCCTCAGGGTCGTCGCGTACAACGACCTCGACTACAGCTGGTACGAGTGCATCGACTGGGACAGAATCGTCAAGGGCGCCGTGCGCAACAAGCATATCAATGTCCTGAAGTGGGTCCTCGCCGAGATCGACAGCATCTACCTCCTCAAGCGAACCCACCTGTACCCGCCTGATCTCGACATGCACCCGAGCGTCCAGTCTCACTTTGAGCACCACGTCCTGCCTCTCTACGACCGCTACGACCACGAGGACGACAAGCGCAAGTTCTGGATCAAGGCTTTGCACCTGGCGATCGCCCGCGGCGACGCGGACGTGCTTGCTTGGTTCCGTGGCGCGATGCCGACGGCCAACTTTGACTTGCTTTGCGACCCGAACGACTCGGAGTCTGACTCTGACTCTGACTCGGAAAAGCCCGATTTCTGGGCCGAAGCCATCAAGTTCTCGAGCCGAACCAACAATGTCACCGCACTCGCTTGGTACTGGAGCAACCTGACCGACGACGAGTTTATTTGCCCCGGCGATTGCGGCTACGTCGCTCCCTCGACCAAGAAGATGGCGCGGGCCATAGCGCGACTTGATTGGTGGTTGGCTACCGGGCTGCAACTCGAGTACTCATACGACGATATCCGCCGCATCTTTACTGAAAAGTGCGATGAGACCCTTGTCAGCTGGTGGCGTGCGCACGTCTGCGAGCTGCAGTTTGACGGGTCCGAGACCATGTTGGAGCTGCTCGCGGCCAAGATTCCTGATGTCAAGTTTTACCCGTCGAGCGACGAGGATGATGAGTCGGATGGTTGCGAAGGCTCGGACGGTGATGACGAGGAGGAGGATGAGGAGTAGCGGAGCGGTTTGTTTTTGCGTTGTCTAATAAATTTATTTTACGGGTTGCTAAGGGGTGCTTTCACTTTCACGTTGAGCGAGAACTGCGACAGAGGGGGTGCTCGTAACTCGTAACGAAAGAGAAGGCACGCGACGACCAATCGTGCGGCCGTTGTTTGACATGCTTTATTTTGTTCCCATGCCGTCAATGGGCGTTGCCGAGCATGCTGAGGCGGGAGATGCAAGAACAGAGGTGCCCGCGAGGAACATGAGGAGACGCGACGATCAATCATGTGATCGGAGACAGCCACGTTTCTCACCCCTTCCGCCGCGATCGACCGCCGCTCCCAACCCGCCCATGTACCACACACTACCAATGAAGCGAAAACCATGCAGAAACTTGTCGCAATGCGGTCGACCCATCTTGCCCTATGAGCTGACAGAGGAAATTCTTGTCCAAGCCATCTTGCTCGATCCGACCGAAACGGACCCACGCTCTCTCACTTGGTACATCAAGAATCTGACCCGCGACGAGTTCATTGAACCTGAGGACTGGGACCACTTCCCCCAGCCAACGGCCAAATGTTGGAACGAACCTGAACAAGTATCGCACGCCGCCTTGGTGAAGAGCTCTCATTCACAGCGCCCACAGCTCGCTCCGTCTTCAGCCTTGACTTCCCCAGCGTTGCTTGACGCGGACACGGAGATGCCCAGCAATTGTACTCAAGAGAAAATCTTCAAGAGGCTGATCAAGCGTGGCGACGCGCAAGTTATCGCCTGGTTTCGCGAATACGTGCAAATCAAGTGTTACCGCGGTCGCAAGTTGGAGTTCATCCAAAGTCTGATTCCGGAGGCTTCGTTCTATTCGTTGAGCGATGACGCGTAGCGAGTGTCTCTAGTGATGCTGTTGATACAATTCTGTTTTGACTACTCATACGCTTAGTTCGTGGGAACAGCTGCGATCACGGTGAAAGGAGCTCTTACGCTGGAAATGCAGTTCGGTGCTTTGCTGCGTGCCTAGCCCCGTGGCAGCAGTATTCGCTCGTTCCGGTCTTGATCACGATGCTGCCTTGCGTGGTGGCACCGCAAGACGAGCGACGCGTTGTACTTTGGCGGAAATCGCGTCGTTCACCTGCACGTACCGCTTAAACGTACTCCATGAGCGGCAAACCACCATTCGTTGCGCGTTCACGAGACTAATAGTGGTGTTTCCATCACCCAGGTCGCGCAAAACATGGCGGACATGAGGAAATAAATGCTATATTTTCTCCGACGTCACGGGGATCAATGCCCCGGTTCCTCGCGAACAAACTCGCTCAACGCCTGTTTCCATTGCGCGAGCGTCGCCGTGGGTCCGACCACGTCAACGACACGGCCGCGCAACTGGAGGCGCAAGCAAGTCTGTGACGCGGATGCAAACTCCACCGCAGCGAGCGTGCGCAAGGCGATGGCCACGCGGTAACGCCGGCGGCCCGAGACCTCGGTCGCGATCAGCACTGCCTGACGAGTGAACAACTGCAGCTGACACGGTACACAGGGCGTCAGCTCCACGAAAAACGACGACGCGGCGGTGCGCAGCGCCAAGTCGGCTGTGGCGATCGAAAAGCAGGGCGTGCAGTCGCTCGTTGGTGACAAGTCGCGGTGCATGGAGCCTGGTGCATGGATACTCGACGGAGTTGAGGCCACGTTAGTGCCGAATGAGGATTCGGTGCCCGCGCGCGTCATGCCCAGCCACGGGCTTGTAGTATCCTCCGAGTCCGGCTCCAGCTGGTGGAGAATGTAAACCTTGCACACGGTCGCGACGAGGACAAGTGTGGTGATGGCGAAGATGAGAGAGCAAGCCGAAGGTGTGAGTTGGGGGATCTTGAGGGAAATACCCTACACACGCGTTAACGTCAGCAACCGTGGGAGCGAGTGGCCGGTCATACTCGAGAGATGTACCTGGATGACCGTGATGAGACAAATCGCGTAGAGAATCTGAAGCGTCGGCGACTGTCGCTTGGTCATGACGACCTCGCTGGCCTTGGAGCGATACGCGAGCCACATGTTTAGTGCGACGAGAGCAGCAACAACCGAGGCTGGGATCGCGAGAAGCTCGGGTGTTGTGCCTTCCGAGCACGCAAGGTACTCCCACTCGTCAGCCACGACGTACATGGCCGCCGACGGCGGGCTGACGAGCCCCCACATGAGCAGCCCGAGACACTGGAGCAAGATGACGACGATGATGAATGCGCGCAGGACTCGAGTCACGTCACTGGCGACGCGACGCAGCGGGCTCGAAACAATGAGATAGACGCGCAAGTCCTGGACAGCCATGCATGCGAGAATCACGGCCCAAGCGCAAGCGAGGATGGCGATCTGCAAGAAACATTGAAGCCCGGTGCGCTGGCCGATGAAGAGCAGCGGCCACACCGCCGTCACGGCAAGCCCGCCAAGCATTGAGAGAAGCAAGCGGAACGAGACGCGACGCGCGAGCGCCGAGCGCTTGTGGCGGACAAGCGCCACCGTGGACGCGACAACCACAACCTCGGCGATAACGAACGCAATGATGGTCACGATCCCGGAAAAGTCCGTCCACTGAACCACGACAGGAGGTCCGAGAATGTCGATGGACAGAATGGCCGCGAGCCGGCGGGTCAGCCGCGTCACAGCGGCCGCAGGTGTGAGGTATCCGCTGAAGGCCTGCCTCCATCCGTTGATGATGGCCTCGGACACGGCAGGGTACGACGAGCCCGTTGCAAGAGCGGGGCGGGAAACCATCCGCAACTTGCCGCTGACGTTGCAGCTGCCGAGCATGGTGCAGATCGACTCGTCTACACACGTCGGTAATGTCAGCGATCGTGAAGTGATACGCGACAAAGCACGCACCTTGAATCACGCTCTTGATAGTCGGAATGAAGCTGAGCTCAGCGGCCCACTTGCGCTGCGACTCTGTGCCCGTGATGAACTCAAGCACTTTTGCCGTGCGGATCGGGTCGGCCGTGAACCGGTTGATCCCAAAGTAGCTCGCGGCGTTGGTCGTAAAGCCGGCGAGGTCGGGCGTGTTACCGGGTAATGGTGCGATCCCCGATGTAAAGTCAACGGGAAAGTTACCGTAGAACCAGTTCCGCATAAACAGCGCATTTCCCGAAAACCAAGCATTGTAAGCAGGCACCTCGTCCATGGTCAGCACCGACGGTTGGATGAACCCGCGCGTGACCCAGCTGCGGAACCGCGTCATGGCGGCCACGGCCGCGTCCCGCCGCGTCGAGTTGGCGGTGGAGATGGAGCCGTCGGGCTCCACGACGGTGCCCGCGCCGTAGCTGCCAAGCAGCTCCATGGCGTTACACGTGAGACCCTCGAACGCCTTGAGCTGGCCAACGTATCCGTGGAAGCCCGGTCGCTTGGTCTGCTCGCTGGGCAAAATGCGCTCGAGCATGCCCTCCATCTCGTCCCACTATACGGTAGACTCGTGTTGGCTGCCAATTTCTCGCTCGTCTGTCTCACTAACGGAACGTACCGTTTGCGGCGCTGAAGTGTAACCATAGTCGGCGAGAATGTCGGCGCGGTAGTAGAGCAGCGACATGGTGGTCGTGTACGGGAGCGCGTAAAGCTTGCCGCCGACCCGCGCCTCGTTGACGAAGCTCTGATCATGAACCGCTATGGAACTCGCGTCGACCAGACCGTCAAGCGGCAAGAGTAGAGTGGTAAGCAGCGCAGGCCAGGTCACGTCGAGGACTACGATATCGTAATACGCGATTCTCTGGTCCTCCATGGCCTTGAGCATGCCAAAGTACTCATCCGCGGTCGCTCCGCCAGACACGCGTGGCACGTCGACCTGCACTTTGATCCCCGAGGTGTTGGTCCATTCGTCAAAGTGGGCCTGGAACAGCGCCGTCTCGCCGCCCCATGCCCAGAACAGCATGCGGATCGGTCTGTCTGCGATCGCGGCGCAGTTGGCCACAGATATCAGCGAGAGGGCCACGGCGACGATGCATAAAGTGCAGGAGATACATTGCTTCATGGTGTCATGGATTACCTTGAGAACATATGGCGCGTGACGATCGAAGTGGCATAGGATTTCACATTCACCACTTGGGTGACAAGGAGCGCGGCATGCGAACGCACCCGGTCCAGATCACCGCTTGCCAGCCGGGTGTCACGCCGCCTGGTCAACGCGCGAAACAACGACGGCGCGCGCAACCAACAGGCGTGCTCCCATGACTGTGAGGTGTCCACGTTCGGGGGGGGGGGGGGGGCATGAGAAATCCAGAAACGCGGCATGAGTCCGGCCCTGACGTATTTTGGCCCGTCTCGCAGCCCGCGTGAGACAAACGCGTGTTCGCGCGTCCCAGTCCGGCGCAGCGTGACCCCGTTACTAACGCGTAACGCGTCCCCATGGCTCAAAGTGGATGTAAGTGCTGGCTTATACAGCTCCCCTTTTCATTCCTACCAGCAAGCGAGTCTCCGCTCGCAAGCACGGGAGTTTGAAGCAACGTCGTTGAGAAGTGACCCCATCCTCAGCGCAACGAGTATTTCTAGCCCCAGAGAACACCGCAATATGTGATATTGGTCAAACAGGAGGGGCGCAAAAGTGAGATAAGATCAAAAGGAGGAGACAGGAAAGCGTTGAGACGTGACGATCAATCATGTGATCCGAGTGGGCGCCAAAGACGGCCGTTTCGCCTCGCCGCCTTTGATCGCGGTTGGCTCATATGAGCTCGCCGAGGAGATTTTCTGCCAAGCCGTACTGCTCGACCCCCGCGGTGCCGACCCGCTCCCGCTGCTCCACGTGCTTCCGGGCCTCAAGCGGCTTCGCCTGGTTGCCTTGAGCCATTCGCTTCACGAATGCATCCAGCGCGCCCTGGACCCCGGCCACGATGACCTTCGAGCACTACTGCTCAAGTACCGCGGTCCGACGGAGAACGGCGACGAGGCCAACTTCCGTTTCCGACTTTTGTGCGCCGCGGGACGGATCGACCTGCTGGATGACTTTGTTTCCGAGTGGGACTGGAACTTTTTCGACGGCGCGCAGCACCCCGCCGAAGTTGCCGCCGCTAACGGACACGTTCACGTACTCGCTTGGCTCCTTGCAAACGACTTCATGGACGAGTACGACGACGAGGACTTCGACGGCCCGCACCTCGCCGATGTTGCGTCCGCCCACGGCCACGTCGACGTTCTCAACTGGCTCGTGGAAAACGAGCAAATCGAGGGCTACACGGAGCGCGCAGTCGACGATGCCGTCCGGGCTGGACACTTTTCTGTTCTCGAGTGGTGGTCGGCCTTTGAGCTCGCCGTCTCTCTCGAGCACGCAGCGATTCTTGATTGGTTCTCCGAAACTATGCCGATTACCAACTTTGGCTCGAAGTCCGAGTCTGACACTGACTCGCAGCCAGACTCGGATTCTGATGCTGGTTCCGAACCCGACTCAGTGCACAAAAGCGCGGCGCGCAAGCTCAAACCCTCCTTCTGGGGACAAATGATTGAGCGCGCGAGCCGATCCAACAATATTGCAGCGCTTTCGTGGTGCCACGACAACTTGCCAAGTCACCAATTCATTTGCCCAAGCAACTGGTCGGATGTTGATTGGAATGACATGGACGCTAATGGCCGCCGCGAGTCAGAGATCCTCAGGCGCTGGGATTGGTGGGTCAGCAACAACTTGAAGCTCTGAACCGATCCGCCAGGTCTTGCTCCATCAAGGGCAGAGCGGCAAGCTCGCCAAATGATGGCGCAAGCGAGTTCGCATGTTGATCGTGCGTGGCTACGACTTTGGCGAGCTTCTTGCAGAGTTTCCGGATTTCCTTTGAGCGATAGCCCTCACAGCTTACATATCAGTTGATTATAAAATTGTTTTTCATGTACTGATCCTGCTCGCGGCCAAGCAGGTCAGATCATGGAGTCGCCGCTGTTCACGCTCGCGTCATTTGAGAGGACCGCTGACCCTTTTGTTGACGGTCGAGAGTTTACAATCCCAAAGTCTGTGTTGCGGATGCAACCAGATCTCGGACCCGTTCACGCTTTCGATAACAGGTGAGCAGTGTGATTTTCAAGAATGATGGTCACAGATGGACCGAGGTGAATGTATTTGTCGTCAGACACGCTTCTCATACTCGCGACCGGTACCCGACGCGCGCCGGCCCGAGCTTGAACTTCATGGGCGACCCGACGCGGATGAATGGTAAGCCGACAACGACGCGAACGACGACGGACAGCTGGAGTTGAGTGTGACTGACGGCGGCTATTGAGCTGATGCTGATGCGAGTTGAGTCGTCGAGTGCCGCCGATCCGTCTACAGTCAGGCGCACAAGTGAGTGGGCGGTCGGTGGCTTCTGAATGTCCGCGCGCCATGAGCGCACATACCCTTGTTGGTGGTGCTGCCGTTGCCGTTGCCGATGAGGTAGACCGCCGTGCTCGAGCCTCGAACAGCACGCGCGTCGAGATCATGAATGTCGGCGCTCGTCAGCGCTCGTTGGCGCTCGTCGGCGTGAGCCGACGCGGCCTTCGCGACCGAGAAACCGACGCACGATCTCGGTCTGCTGCAGCTGCAGCTGCAGCTGCAGGTACTGGACTCGGGGAACCACTCGAACCGCGCCGCGAGCCGAAGAGAGAAGGTCTACACGAGCAAGCAAAACCGACGAGCGTGAGTGAGTGAGTTGTTGGACCGCGACGTCGCCAGCAGTCACAGACGTGCGGTAGTTCGGCCTGTTGCAATGTCAGAGCCGGATCCGCGCACTTGACCGACAAACATAAGCTGGTGCTGAAGCTGATCATCTCGAGGATCTCTGCATGGCACGGATCTGCGAGTGTGAGTTGGTGCCCGATCATCACGGCGGCAGCGATTCGTGAGAAGCGTACCCTTGTCGGCGCCGTAGCCGTAACTGAGTCGACTTCGAGCGAGCGGTACCTTGATGGCTCGTGGTTCGCGGTTCGCCGCGTCGTCCGTCGTACCGCACCGCACCGCGCCATAACCACCCGCCCTGACACGCGCGAGGAACGCTACGGAGTATAGTGCGGGTTTCACCACCTGCTGAGCTCGGCCTCGCTCGAAGAAGTGTGTACTGGGCGTAGCCTCTCGGGGCGTGTCAGGCGGACGACCGCGGCGCCGCGCGACCCGACGCAGCCCTCGCGAGCGAACCACACCGCACCGCGCTTGGAGATTATTCTACACGACGAGGCGCGTAAGTTCTCGGATTGGATCACGACGACGCCGCCGCCCAGCCGGCCAAAATACGGTACCTCCGCGTGTCGCAATGATAACGGCCGGGCCGGATCCCGAGTACTCGACCGAGAACACGCACGGCACGGCGAGCAGTTTCGACCTGCATGCAGCTCGAGCCAAGCCGCGCCCTGACGCGCCGCGCCGCTGCTGCGTGCTCGCCACGTCCATCGCGCTCCGCACCGCGACCGCCCGCCCTGACATGCTTGAGGAACGCTATGGAGTATAGTGCGGGTTCCACCACCTGCTGAGCTCGGCCTCGCTCGAAGCAGTGTGTACTGGGCGTAGCTCCTCGGGGCGTGTCAGGCGGACGGCCGCGGCGCCGCGCGACCCGACGCGGCGAGCAGCATCAGCTGGCTGGCGCGGATAATGACGATGTTCTCGTAAATCTATACGGATCAGCGAGTGTAAGTTGTCTTGCCCGATCGCGACGACAAGAGCAAGTCGGGAGAAGCGTACCTTGCCGCCGTGGCCGAGTACTCGACCGTGGCCGCGTGGCCGTGGCCGAGAAGCCGACCGACCGTGAATTGCTTGCTCGCCGGTCGCTGCCGCGCCCCGTCTCGCGGTGCAGGACGTCGCCACCCACATCGTCACCCACCCGCCGTATCGCGGCCAGTCGCTCGACGCATTGACGCTGTGATATAGCTCGCCGACCTTCCATCCAGTGCCGCCAGGAGGGCAGAGCGTACTTTGACGGCGTGTCAAGGCAGCAGGTTGAGCGAGTGTGGCCGCTGATCCCGCACCACGACACGGTTGCACGACGACGACTCGAGGAAGCGAGCTTGAGCTGGCCGACTGGCGCGGAGGATCATGTTCTCGAGCATCTACACGGATCAGTGAACGTGAGTTGTCCGATCTCAGGAGTTTCGAGCATGAGTGAACGAGTACCTTGATGAACGACTCCACTCGACTCGCCTCCACTCGACTCGGCTCGCCTCGACTCGCCGCCCTTGGCGTCGACGTGGCGCGAGCTGGTGCCGTGGACCTTGAAGGAGCGGTGGGTCGAGAAGCTTGGAGAATCTGAACGGTATTAACGCAAGTGTCAGTCGGGCTTTCATGATGGCAGAAAAGGTCGGGAGAAGAGTACATGTTGCTGCTGCTGCTGCGGTCCTGACGACTGTGCATGCGCGCTGCGCTCGGCGCCGGGCGCGACTTGAACCCGATAATGTTGCCGGCAGCGACGCACGGCGAACGACCCGTCGAGTTGATCACGAAAACGAGCTGAGCTGGTGCCGCGCCGGGGCTTGCGAAACCTACTAGTTCGGGCAGCGGAGCGTGAGCTTTCAGTTCATGAAGAGATGCTGTTGCCGGCGGAGTACCTTGATGCGCGATCACGGCGGCCCAGCACTTGTCGAGGGTTGAGTCGCCGACTCGAGAACTGCCGCGACCACCCGCCGGACACGCGAGAGCCGCTATGGTCGTCGAGGTATAG
Organism: Blastocladiella emersonii ATCC 22665; assembly: GCA_025594325.1. Classification (NCBI taxonomy): domain Eukaryota; kingdom Fungi; phylum Blastocladiomycota; class Blastocladiomycetes; order Blastocladiales; family Blastocladiaceae; genus Blastocladiella; species Blastocladiella emersonii. The sequence continues at coordinate 924,086 of JANHCV010000010.1, read as the reverse complement.
CATGAATAACCCATTTCCACGACCTGCCAAGCAGTGGGTACCGAGGTTTACGCTCCCATCGTGCGTGTCAAGCGAATGGCCGCTACGGGCCCGCAGCACGGTGCGGACGCGACGCTACGCGGATGAGCGCCGGCCACGACCACGACCACGATCCACGGCCCACGACCATGGCCGGCCGCCGCTTGCCGGGTGATGGCGCCGAGCTGGCGCGCGCACGGAGAAGCTAGCTACACGGAACAGCGAGTGGGATTTGGTCAATTACGGCAGCACTGAGCAGCACGAGAGAAGTGGTACCTCGAAGGGCGACCTGGCCAGGACGGCGGCCATGAACGACTCGCGATGGGAAATTGTTGATGACGCGCGCAGCGAAAACTCACCGCGTCGGCCGAGATGCAATCGAGATGATCGTCGAGCCCGAGCAGCGCGCGTCCTTGACGAGCTTGAGCAGCCCGATGATGGACATGGTGATGTTGCACGACGGCGTGTTGAGGTTGAGGCCGAGATCTGGCGAGCGACGACAGCTTGGCCTCGATGGCCAGTCTGGATGATGGTCGTCGAACACCAGCCCGACCCGCCTACACGACGACGGGGATCAAGAGGTTAGAGGCGATGAGCGCCAGGTCCGGGTGATGCAGTCGTACCCGATGCGCGAGTGCACTGCCGACTTTGACGTCGACTCGATCAGGTCGAGCCGCACGAGCTTGAACTTGGAGAACCGTCGAGCAGTAGCCGAGCTCGTGTGGATCGACATCTGCGCAGAATCTACACATGCAATACGTAACCCGTGAGTCCACTCCGTCGCTGGTTCATGAGATGAGATAGTACCTCGGCGCGACTTGCCGATGGGCCGGACTCGGCTTGCCGCGCAGCACGACGTGAACTCGACCTGCTCGCGCTGCACGTCGGCGGCGCCCGTCCGCGACAACGGCAACGGCAACGGCAGATTCCGGTGGGTGTTGCGGGTACGAGCCGGAGCTCGCGCGGTCCGTTCTTGACGCTGTTGACGAGCGTGCCGAGGAGCGTGACAATGGTGCGCGGAGCAGCGTGTTGGTGGAGCCGTAGCCCGAGTCGGCGCGAGGTACGGCGACAGCTGGATCACGAACGCCGAGTTGTTCTTGACGTAACTGGTAGTTCTTGAGCACCGGACCGGATCGACACGCCTACACGCGCGCGGGGACCTGCCGTTGGCGCCAAGGCGAGGCGGATCCGAGCCACGACGGCTGCGTACCTCGTACGGCGGCGCAATCTCGAAACAGATCTGCGGCAGCTGGAGCCCGACAAACGCGCGCGCGGCGACACTTGATCTGGGCGGCCGGTCAAGGCCCTGCTCGCCGCGTCGCGAGCGGCGGCAGCGAGCGGACCCCATGTCGCCAGCGGTGGACTGCGGTCCTTGAAGTTATCGAGGCCAGCGCGGCTGGTTCGAGTCGATGTCATGGATCGTGAGGGTGAAGTGGCAGCGGGAAGTGGTTGTCGAGAGCGGTATCGATGCATGATGGCTCAAACGAGCCCGCTGCGAGTGCGACTCAGCCGGTGCGATGGTATGTTTCGTCGCATAACGAGAAGCGATGGTCGCTGGTACCTCTTGACTCCTAGTTTCGCGGTGAATCGTGCTTCGGTGCAATCAAGGAAGGGAGACACGCGGGAAGGAGACGCGTCGAACCGTCACGTGAGAGGCGCGAGACAAAAGCCCGCCCACGCGTTTTGGAGACACCTGGAGACATTTTGATCCTTGGTACAGCCGATGGTGGGTCAGGCAGCCGGGTCGGGAACACGCATCAGGCTCAGGTTTGGCACGACCTGCTCCCAGTTCGGCGCGGCGGGTCCGTGACGCGGGCGCGGAAGGTACATAGTGCCCCGCTCTTGACACTCGAGGTCGAGCTTGAGTCAGCATCGACGATCTCCGAGGGGTTCGCCAGCGGCAAGGCGGCGGTTGCTGTGGCGATGGACGCGTTGTGACCGTCGCGCCGCAGTTCGCCCAGTCGCTCTCTCGACCCGCCATGAATTCTCCATGAATAGGTCTATTGACCCACCGCAACTTGCTGCAACTTGATCTTCGAGCACACCATGTTCAATCTCGTCCCAGTCCTGAACAGCATTGCGCCACCGGCGGGGACCCGCACCGCGCCGAGTGAGCGGTTCGCGCGCGACGCGATTACGTGCTTCGACATGCTCGGTCAGTGTTTCTGCACGGTTTCCGTGGAAGCAGGAGGCTGATGTACCACCGCCAACTCGGTAGACGACGTCGTGTACCTCGGAATGCTCGACGGGTCCGTCATCACGTACCACTTCAACGTGCGGGCTTTCCGTTCCTGTCTTGCCTCGACCGAACGCTGACACTCCCATCACCCAGGCAGAGGACGGCTCCTTCGTCCTGATCCAACGCCAAAAGACCATCTCCACGCAGCAGCACGTCCTCCAAGTCGTCGCGCTGCCCGAGTCGCAGTCGATTGCCGTTCTCGCCGGTACGCGCAACTTGGTCCCACGAAAGACAATCAACTCATTACGTCGTGTAGACACGGTGCTCGCCTTTTACGACCTCGCTATGCAGCCGCTCTCGGTGCGCCCGCTCAAGGGCATCACCGCCATCTCGGCCAACCACGATGAGCGCTCGACGCACTCGTCAGCTTCGCAGCGACGCGGGTCCGCCGCCGACTACCTCGTTGTCGCGCGCCGCAGGACCCTCGGCAAACTCCAGATCAAAAAGTCAGGCACCACGCTTTCGCTGACCGAGGTCAAGGTGCGTCCATACATCCCGCTGGTCCCACTCGAGACCGTCTACTCATCTCGCCGCCAGCGTAGGAGGTGCCGCTGCCTGACGGCGCCCAGCGGCTGCTCTGGCACGGCCAGCACGTCTACCTCGCCGACAGCACCTTCCACTACAAGTGCCTGCACCTGGCCCTCGCCGAGCCGCGCATCACGGTCCTCGCGCCCTTTGACGCGAGCCGCAACACCGCGAAAAAGTCGACCGACCACCTGCACGACTTTCGTCCGCACATGGCGCTCGTCGCGCCCAAGGAGCTTCTCATTGCGTGTCGTGCGAGCGTGGGCGTCAAGTCCACGGGCGTCGGCGTCTTCATTGGGCCGCACGGCGACCCCATCCCCGGCCGCGGCACGCTGCAGTTCCCAGTGTACCCCAAGGCTATCGGCACGGCTTTCTCGTGAATTTCTGGTGGACGCTTCTCACTAACAGCCACACTCTTTAGCCGTCCACTACCCGCACGTCCTGTTGCTGATCCCGGATGCGTCGGGCGGGCCGCTGCGGCTCATGGCGCACAGCCTGCTGACCGAGTCCGTGGTCCAGGACGAGCCGATCCCGCTGCAGGCCATCGGGTTCCTCCCGTTACCGCATCCGATTCCGCTCGCGGGGCTCGGCCAGGTCCAGATTCTCGCCCGCGAGCGCGACGCCGTCTACGCGCTCGCGTGCCCCGACTACCCGGCCCAGGTCAACTCGCTGCTGCTGCAAGGGAATGAGTCGGCCGCGCTGAAACTCGCCCGCGCCATGCTGCCCGCCAAGGAGACGCGCGCCGTCGTCACGCAGGTCGCGTTCGGCATGCTCAACGCGTGCCAGTGGGACGACACACTCGCGCTGCTCAGGGAGGTCCGCCTCGAGCCGCAGTACCTGCTGCACATGGCCGACCCGGACCATCCGCGGCACGGGCGCGAGAACAAGGAGATTGCCGCGTTCCTCGTCGAGGTCAAGGCGCTCGAGTCGTTTGAGGCTATTGGTATGGTTCCATCCGCTCACCTCCTTTCGAGCGAGACCTCATACTCGTTCGTTCCTTCCAGTCAATCTCGCGATGCACAAGCTCTGCGGCGGCCAGCCCTCGTCACTCGACCCGGCCTCGGTCGCGTCACTCCGCGCTTCGCTGGACGAGAGCGTCGACCGTTTCCTGCTGTCGTACCTCGACGCGTGGCGGTCCACGTCCGATGCCGTCGACCCAGCCGTCGAGGTTGCTCGGCTCCATCTGCTGCTGAAGCTGGACCGCGGCGTGCAGGAGGTGGTCGCGCAGACGCGACTCGTGTGCGACCTCTCGCTGTCCAGCGACGAGCTCCAAAGGCTCGCCGATGACCTCGCCGCGCGCGGCCACGCGTTTGCCGAGTCCCTCGTCGCCCAGCGCGCCGGCGACGTGCGCCGCGTACTCGACCTGTGGCAGTCGCTTTTCGACTCGACGCCGCCCGCGACCGCAGCGCCGGGTAGCGAGCCGCGCTGGGTCTCGGTCCGCGACGTTGCGCAGCTGCTCGCCGACCTCGAGTACGCCGCCAACCACGCGTCCGACATCCAGTGGCTCCTCGCGCGCGACCGCGCCCTCGCATCGCACGTCCTGCGCACCTGGATCCCGGCGTTTGACGAGGTGCGGCTCACGGCGCTCGGCCACGCGGTGCTCATCGCGTACCTCGAGGACTCGAACGGGCCGCGCGACGAACTCGTCCGCGCGTACCTCGCCGAGGGCGGCAGCGTCGCCAGCTGGCTCAGCAAGTACCGCGCGGCTAGCGTCGCGTCCCACGCCTCGTTCCCCGACTTTCTCGCTGCACAACGGCCTGCATCCGAGGTGCGCGGACAGCTGCTCGCCGTCGTGGCCGGTGTTGCGGGGTCGGGCGACGAGATGGTGGTGGGCAAGGTGCGCGAATGCCTCGTCCCCGCGGGCGAGTTTGCCTTCGAGCTCGCCCTGCTCGAGGCCGACCCCACGGCGCGCGTGCGCCGGCTCGTGACCGAAGTCGGCGACTTTGCGTCCGCGCACCGCGTGTGCGAGACCGAGGAGGTGCCGTTTGAGGTCGTGGTCGACGCGTTCCTCAAGATGGACGGGCGGTACGGTTGTTTCTGACCCTGCGTTCGACCAGGAACTGACGATCCAACGGTGTTTTAGCGACGCGTACTCGAGCTTCTTCATGTCGGTCGCCGTCAAGAACATGGACGTGGTCGACTTCCGCGAGCTCGCTAACGTGCTCCCCGGCGACTGGGCGCTCGAGCGTGCGGCACCGTTGCTCATGCACGAGCTCGCGCAGATCACGCGCCGGCACCGCTGGAGCACCATGGTCAAGTCGCTCGAGCGCCAGCGCAACATGACGGTACGCGGTTCCTTCTCAGAACTCGGGGGCATCGCTAACGTTGCGTTACACGGTAGACCAAGCTCGCCATGCTCGCTGCGGCGCACGAGCAGCCCGGTCCCATCACGCTGCCCGCCATCTGCGCGGGGTGCGGGCGCGCCGTCGACCACACAGACGCGTTTGTCGTGACACACCACGACCCGCAGGTCTTTCACGCACCATGCGCGCCGCAGTCGGTGATGTCCAGTGTTGGATAGATTGCACACTTCTCATCTTGCGCAGATCCATAGAGGCGGTTTCTGGTCTAACGGACCGAGCCATCAATGGACTCAATTCAACTCGGTCCGTGCGATGCTTCGTGATAGTGTCAACGACGGCCGCACACAGGACAGGTGGGTCATCAAGCTCAGATGGAGAAAGAGATCAGGATTTTCGTCGCGTGAACACGTGCGCGCGCGAAATTCTCTCGCACGTCACGCGACCACCGTGAGACGCGTTTCGGCGCGTGTCTCCTTTATTTTTGCTTCGTCCGGCTGGCACCGCGAGGACGACCCAGTCACTCCGGGCAACGTCTCGCACTTTGGAGAAATGAGGCGCTGTTCTGCTTGCACGCCGGGACGCGGGGATGCTGGATCCTCACACCCGACGTACCTCGCTTTTTTTGGAACCTTTGATTTATTCCTTTACCCGACGTACCTCGCCTCACTCGCTCTCCAAGCAATGAAGCACTCGCTCCAACCACCTCTTCTCATGCCACGCATCACCCGCATCCGCGAAACCAGCTCGATCAACCCGCTTCGGCACCGGCGGCTTCGACGTCCGCGATGCGACGGCCGTCCGAGTCCGCAGCCGTCGCACACGACGTGGCGAGCCACGACTCGGCCGCCCAGCAACTGCAGCCTCTACTTTGCCGCAGATCCACCGCAACAACTGGTACGGCGACGCTCGCGACTCGGATCCGCTTGGTCTGGTCATCATCGCTCACCCTCGCGCTCCACATCGTGTAGGCCGGCCGCCTCGATCCCGTTCCTCGTCGCGACGCGCTGAGGTACTTTTGCTCTGCAGCCAGCGGCGGCTCGATCCGACAACTCACTCTCGTGCTCGTGTAGACTCTTTGAGCTCGACGGACCCGATCACGCACGTCTCGGGCGGCGGTTCTCCATGGGTGGTACACGTCGCAGCAGCAGCAGCTGCCGCTCGCTCGCCGCGTCGGGTCGCGCGGCGCTGCGGCCATTCGCATGACACGCCGAGGGACGACGCCCAGTACGCACTGCTTGGGGGAGCCCCGGCTCAAACACTTCTTAGTCCGGCACGTGGTGGAACCCGCACTATATTCCGTAGCGCCCCTCGCGCGTGTCATGTGTGTGGTCGCGGCGCAGAGCTCGATGGTCGTGGTGAGCACGCGGCGGCGGCGCGGCTGGACAAGGCCGGGTGCACGCCGTGCGCGCGCGCCGCGTCGATTACTCGGAATCCAGATGTCATCGCGGCACACCAAGGTAACATACTACAATCGGAACTTCCGGCGTCGCAGTCCAATAACTCACTCTTGCGCTTGTGCTTGTGTAAACACTCCTCGGCTCGCGGCGCGGTTCGAGTGGTTCTCCGAGTCCAGTACCTGCTGCTGCACCTGCAGCTGCAGCAGGCCGAGATCGTGCGTCGGTCACTCGGTCGCGAGGGCCGCGTCGTGTCGCGCCAAGCGCCGGCAGTCATGATCCCGACGCGCGCTCTGCTCAAGGCACGGCGGCTCGGTCCCGTCGGCGACGGCGGTATCAACGAGGGTACGCTCATAGCGCGGACATTAAGAGGCCACCGACCGCCCACTCACTCGCGCGGCGCCCAACTGTAGACGGATCGGCGGCACTCGACGACTCGCGTCAGCATCAGCTCACGGTCGCCGTCATTCTCCTCATCGGCCATCGGCATCAAGGCCGTCGCGGCGTCCACCGTTGCCACGGCGTCGCTCATCCGCTCGTTGCTGCAGGTGCGCCTCACGACGGCGCAGTAACGCGGTCGCCCGCCGTGGCCGTGGTCGCGACCGCCCCCTTCGCTCGTTCGCTCGCTCGCCTGCGTGTAGATAGACGTCCTGATGCAGAGCCAGAGTACCCGCCCGGCCCGAGGCCCTAGCACCCCTCCCTCGGCACGCCCTTTCTTTGCTGCGGGGGAAACGAGCTCCCGCACCCCCGCCGTAAGCACCGCCCACACCTCCCCCACCATGAGCTCGTTCGCCGCGAACGCATGGTGCAGCGGGCCCGCTGCGTGGCGCGGTCAGGCTAAGGGGGCTCGGCCGTGCGGAGGGGGCTAACGAAGGGCGGCGAACCGCGCGGCGGCGCAAGAGTACGTGGCTGTGCAACGGCCCATTGACGACCCTCGCGGCGTCCGGCGGTGGTGGTCGCCCACCCCATCAACGTTTGTACAGCTTTAGGGACTGCGCAGCCCGCTCTGCACTGGTGGGGCACCCGTGTGTTCAAGTTCAAGCCCAAGCGCGAGGCCTCGCGAGCAGCAGCAGTAGCAGGTACGGCGCGGCACCAATGCCCGCGACTCTCGTTCCACTCGCGCTGGTCCGCGTGCTCACCTCGAGATCTTCGCCTGCCGCGCGTGTAGCTAGTTCGTCATGCTCGTATCCATCAATTTCACCTACAGTATCGTCGAGACCAAGACGACCCGTGCCCTCAGCGACCTGTTCACCTGTTCTGGCCGCCGGCAGCTTCACGTCGCGCAGCACCCGACTTGGGCCGTGGCCATGGCCGCGTTTTGTGGCATGTTCGAGGTACCGCGTCCTGGCTCGTCTCTGGTCTCGGGTCAGAGGAGCCCACTCTCACGCTCACCCTCACCCTCGCGTAGCTCGATCCACAAAAGTCCCGCGGCGCGCGTGTACCCAACAAGGTCGTGCTGTCGTGCTGCATCGTCGAGTCGCTCGGCGGCCCTTTGCCTTCAAGAAGATCAAGCGAGCGTGCCGTCGACGAGGTCATGGCGGGCACAACTTCTCGTCTCATCTCGCCTCGGTCTTAACGCCCAAGTTCGTCTGCAACCACCGGTACACGCCCCGTTCGTCCTTCTCCACCACGCTGCCGCCGTCGACAAACTGCCGCCTAGGTCGGTAACGGTCAAGCCCCACGCGCTTCCGTACCAGCAGATCTGCCGCTGTGTCGTATCGCGAGAGCGACATTAATCAAGTTCTCGCCAACGGGACCACGGTGGGCAGTGGTTACGGGGATAAGAAGTGTGTCAAATACAGTCTCGCTTGTCTATACGTGATGCCTTCATTGTACTACAATTCTTCTCAAGAGAGAGAGAGTGGCATCAAGAGTAAACAGAAAGGGAGGACAGGGGCGCGATGCGATGAGAGACGCGACGATCAATCATGTGATCCGAGTGGACGCCAAAGACGGTGTTGGGGGACCGGGGACCGAGAGGTACTGCAAGAGGTCTGCGCGACGAACGACGTGAGCACTCGAGCTCCGAACCGACGCTCCGATCGACTGTTACGTGTGATTCGTAGAACAGCAGACCATATATAACCGAGAGGAGGAGGAGGATCTTCCCGAAGGGAGCGACGACGACGGGGAGTGGGATGAGGGGACAAAGGGGAGGGCGGCGAGTAGTACCTGCGCGACGAACGACATGAGCACTCGAGCTCCGAACCGACGCTCCGATCGACTGTTACGTGTGATTCGTAGAACAGCAGACGGAGAGAAGGCTCGGTTCGAGGCCCGCGGCCGAGTTGACGCGTCGCGCAGCGGTGACGCGGAGAGGGAACGCGTCCGAGTGGCGTCGCGTGACGCGATGGGAAACGCGTCGCGTGGGACGTGGCTTGACTTGAAACGTCTCGCGCTGAGCCACGCGGCACGACCATTCACCACAACGGCCGTTTCGCCTCGCCGCCTTCGATCGCGACTCGCACTCCATGACATGCTCTATGACCAACCATGAAGCGCAAAGCCCGCAAAAACTCCATGCAACGCACTCAACCCCTCTTGCCTTATGAGCTCGTCGAGGATATTTTGTGCCAAGCCGTGCTTTTAAACCCGCGTGATGCCGACCCGCTCCCGCTGCTCTACGTGCTTCCGGGTCTCAAGCGACTCCGCTCGGTTGCTCTGCGCTATTCGCTGCACAAATGCATTCAGCGCGCCCTGGACCCCGGTTACGATGACCTTCGAGCACTACTGCTCAAGTACCGCGGTCCGACGGAGAACGGCGACGAGGCCAACTTCCGTTTCCGACTTTTGTGCGCCGCGGGACGGATCGACCTGCTGGATGACTTTGTTTCCGAGTGGGACTGGAACTTTTTCGACGGCGCGCAGCACCCCGCCGAAGTTGCCGCCGCTAACGGACACGTTCACGTACTCGCTTGGCTCCTTGCAAACGACTTCATGGACGAGTACGACGACGAGGACTTCGACGGCCCGCACCTCGCCGATGTTGCGTCCGCCCACGGCCACGTCGACGTTCTCAACTGGCTTGTGGAAAACGAGCGAATCGAGGGCTACACGGAGCGCGCAGTCGACGATGCCGTCCGGGCTGGACATAACGACGTCCTGTGGTGGTGGGGCGAGTCTGGACACTCCATCAAGGTCAGCGTAGAAGCATTCGACGATGCCATGAAAGCCGATAACCCCGGGGCAGTGTTCTGGCTCTGTGATGACGGCGGGTTCACGGATCATTATTTCGAAATCCCCGAACGTGCGGTCGAGTGCGGAAGCCTCAAGGTTCTGATTGATTTTGACGAAATGACCGAGGACCGTTGGTGCGACAGAATCGACAATTGGAAAAACGAAGTCTCCCGGATGATTCGAAACGACCGCCCCGACATGCTGGATTGGATTTTCAACCATGTCCACTACATTTTACTCTGCGACCGTGCTGATCTTGCTCCACCACCTAATTGTATCTACGACAGCGAACTCCGCCAACACGAATGGTATGTGCAGCATCACGACCGTTTCGGGCCCTACTTTGACAAACGATTGGACCGCTTCGCATTTTGGGCGGACGCCTTGGAGCTCGCCATCTCTCTCAAGCGAAAGGAGATACTGAAATGGCTTGCTCGAGAGTCTCCCAGCAACTTCTGCGGCCTCGAATCAGACTCTAGCTCGGACTCTGAGCCGGAATCGGCCAACTCTGACAGCGATTCTGATTCCGAGTCTGAACGCACGCTACGGAAACCCAACTTCTGCGGCTTCGTGATCGAGCGCGCTAGTCGGTCGAATAACACAGTCATGCTCTCATGGTGTCACTCAAACTTGCCCAATTTCTTGTTCATTTGTCCAAAGAACTGGGCTGACGTGGACTGGAGCAACCTCAAGCAGATCGACGAGTCCGCGATCATCAAGCCCTTGAACTGGTGGGTTCGGAGAGATTTCGAGCTCGCTTACTACGACGACACGATCCGCCAGGCCCTGCAGCATCGAGAACAGTTCACTAAGCTTGCTTCGTGGTGGCGCACTCGCATTCGCAAGCTAATCCGCGACGGCCTAGAGTTTGACGAGCTTTTCGCCGAGTTTCCTGATTTTCTGTGAGCGTTGTCGCTCTCATGCTGGTCGTTGGCTGTCGGTTGTTGGTTGTTGGTTGAATATAGTCGTGCTTCACTTCTGACCCATCGAGCGCGTCTTTGAGTCTACCTTGCCTTGGAACGACGCGAGTGCGGCAAGGGTGTCCGTCCTGCGCGTCACTCAAGCGTAATGGGCGAAGATCGCATTGCTGAGGAGACCGTCCTGTGTTGTAGCTCGACCAACGCGCGATCAGGAGGCTTTCTAGCTGGCCTTGACCGAACCTCAGCTTGAAAGCCGAGAATACGCGACCCACGAGACGCGTCGCGTCGCGTTTCAGGCCGTGCGAGAAACGTGCTCGCATCGCGTGGCGCATCTCAAACGTCTAGGACTCTAGCCTTGCCACGTTCTGCCGCCAATACGCGCAGCCGGGCTGAAAGTCGACGCGAGCGGCCTTCCGTTTTCCAGTATCAGTCCGCCTCGCGTTTCACGAACTCGATGATGTGCCTTGTCGCGCGAACGACTGACCTGCGCGATTGCGTGCTCGGTCAGCAACGGCCGTATTTCTGTCCGCGCGGGAGTCATGGCGCAGAGCGTGTGGCGCAGCAGCCGGAAAAAATGGGGGCTCAGACGCACGCCTCAGCCACCCTCGCGTCCCAGGGCGCCGGGAATACCGATCTGCGACTCGTCTCGAAGCCTCGGAACCGTCGGAGCGGTTTGGTTTCAGCCTGCAGGCGCATGCGGCCCCAGGCGGCTGACGTTGGGGCGCGTGAACGTGTGCGAGTGTGTCCGCGGGATCGGGGATTGCTCGCGCGGCCGAGGGTATGGTGCCGAGTGCACAGTGAGCGACGACGCGTATAAAGCGCGCGGGCTCCCGCGGTCCGAGTCTGCATCCTCACCAGCAACCCGATCCATCCGACCTCATCGCCTCGCTGCTAGACGGCCCCTGTTCCTATACAGTAGACCCACCACCACCGACAACTAGAAGAACCTCCACCACCACCACCATTACCACCATCATGGCCAAGATCTCCGCCACCTTCCTCGCCGCCGCGGCCATGGCCCTCGTGAGCCTGACCGCGACCTCGACCTCGGCCGCGCCGACCGCCGGCAAGCCCGGCACGCCGCTCCTGGTGCCCGATGCGCGCGAGTTCGTGCAGGTGTCGTTCGGCAAGACCGACATCGAGTGCAACTTCCGCGGCTGGCGCCGCCCGACGGGTCCGCGCCGCCAGCGCACGCGCACCAGCTCGGCCGCGCCCAAGGCCACCAACGGCGGTAACGGCCGTATCGTGTTCCCGAACGACGACGATGATGGCGCGATCGTGTTCCCCGGCCAGCCGCGCCCGCCCAAGCGCACTACCCGTGCGACGCTCTCGGCGGCGCCGACGGCTACGCCGACCAACGGCGGCGGCCGCATCGTGTTCCCCGACGACGGTGATGATGGCGCGATCGTGTTCCCCGGGCAGCCGCGCCCGCCCAAGCGCACCTCGACGGCCACGGCGACCGCGACGGCTCCCGCGCCGCCGTCGGGCACGCCGAAGCCCGCGCCGACGCCCGTGACGCGCAACGGGCACGTCGTCGTCTTCGAGCAGACCATCGACATTGCCCAGGTCCAGCCGGGCGCCAAAAACATCTTCTGGTCGCGCCTGCACTTTGACCGGTCCAAGACCAAGCTGCGCGAGAACTTTATCCGCGTCGACTTCCCCGGCTTCGGCGAGGACCTGCCCGGCGACATCCTGCGCATCACGTCGCTCGCCGACGGCGGCGTGCAGTACCTCAACTTCGAGTCGATCGAGCAGTGGAACTTCCGGTCGGCGGTCTTCAACGGCGGCAAGGTCAAGGTCGAGCTGCTCGCCGACCCGAACACGGACCCCGACGAGAAGCCGTCGATTGTCGTGACGCAGATCGAGACCAACACGCAGTCGGGCTACGGGTCCAACAAGGCGCAGCTGCCGCCGCCCGCGTCGCTGTGCACGGCCAACGACGATCGCCGCGCCTCGGCCGACGTGCGGAGCGTTCGCATCCATCCCGTCGGTTGCACTGCGTGGACCATCACGGACAAGGCCGGGTGCCACGTCACGGCGGGCCACTGCTTCGACGGGACCGACCTCGACGACCAGATCATCCAGATGAACGTGCCGCAGTCGGCGGTGATCACGTCGGCGGGCCAGAAGACGGCCATCGTGCGCCACCCGCACCCCAAGTACCAGTTCGCCGTTGACGTCAAGTCGGTCCAGTTCAACCTGACGTCGCTGAGTCTCGGCGACGACGCCGAGGACTGGGCGTATTTCGGCACCTTCCCGAACCCGAACACGGGCCTGACGCACCGCGAGACCATCGGCAACAAGGCGTACCGCCTGGCAACGGTGGACCCCGCGACGGGCGACCTCGTCGCGAACCAGGTCAAGGTCGGCGACACGGTCAAGATCTACGGGTTCGGCGTGGTCTCGGCGCAGGCGCGCAAGCACATGTCGCAGGTTCAGCAGCAGGCGAGCGGCAAGGTCACGGCGTTCTCGGACCGCTTCCACATTGACCACCGCACTTCCACTGAGGGCGGCAATAGTGGCAGTGCTATCGCGATCGGCGACCTCGCTGTGGGTATCCACACGAACGGGGGGTGCTTTGCCGGCTCGCCGCACTCGGCCAACACGGGCTCGCTCGTCTCGATGCCCGCGTTCCAGCGCGCGATCAAGAACCCCAAGGGCGTGTGCAAGGCCTAAGTGGTTGTCTTTGTACCGAGTAATGCATAGTTGTCTTTTTGTTTTTAATCCGGAGTGTGTGATCGTCAGAGTGATCGTCCGACGCGTGAGTGGCGCAACGCGTCTCCTCTCCCTCCACTCCCGCGAGCCCCCTCAACAGCGAGAAATACTATTCTTCGGACCCGAATAATGCAATCTACCATTCTCGCTCCTCGTACGTGCGTGCGATCGCCGAAATGATCGACCCGCCCCGGACGCGGTGCGCAAGTGGCGCGTCTCGTCTCGCCGCTGGCCTCTTCCTTCACTCGACCACTCGCGAGGAACCCAAGTCTGCGTGGCCGATGATAAATCAATGTATTTACTCCTCCACCTCTCCTCCACCCACGACCCTCTCCATTCCGACCCGCGCGCGTGGTATCGCGTCCAGCAGGTCTCGCTCACCCCTCCCACCGCGCTCACACGTCCACGTCGAACAGCGCGGGCTTAGCTGTGACCTTGATCTCGCCGTACGGCGTGTCCTGCTTGACCTTGACGAGGTTGCGCGTCGAGAGGAGGAGGAGCTCGTAGAAGGTGCGCGCGGCTTCGCGCCGCGACTTGCCCGTGAGCAGGTCGGCGGACGTGAGCGTCTTGGGCTTCTCGGCCTCGGGGGTCTCGCCCGCCTCGCCTTCGGCCTCGCCCGCGTCGCCGGCGCTCGCGTCGAGCGCGCTGAACTTCTCGGTGAACTCGCGGATCGAGCGGACCGACGACTTGCTGAACCCGTGGCCGCCGGCGGGCACCTCGTCCTCGTCGTCCTCGTGCTCGCGCGCGGCCTCGGCCTCGTCGTCGACGGGCTCGAGCGCGAAGGCCGCGCGCTTGGCGTGCTCCGACTGCGGGGTCTCGTCGAGCTCGCCCGCGGCCGCGGCGGCGGCGGCAGCGGCGGCCGCCGCCGCGTCCTGGGAGCGGTCGGGGAACGCAAAGTCGTCGTTGACCTCGGGGAACATGCCCATACCGTCAGCGGCCGGGTCGAAGGCGGCGCCGGCGTCAGGCGCGGCGAAGTCGCCCTGGTCGCCGTGGTACTCGGGGAACGGCGCCTCGCCGGCACCCGCGGCGGCGTCGGCGGCGGCGAACGGGTCCTGCGGCGGCATCTCGTCGAGCGGCGCGGTCTGCGTCTCAGCGGCCTCGCCCATCTCGACGTCGCCCTCGAGGTCGGGGAGCGGCGGCGGCGGGTTCTTGGCGGCCTCCTCGCGCATGAGGCGTGCGCGCTTGGTGGCGCGGTAGTAGAGGGCGAGGACGCGGTCGGACATGCCGTCGATGAGCGGGGCCTCGAGGGCCTCCTCGGCGGTCAGCGCGTAGAAGGCGGCGAGGCGGGCGGCCGCGTACGACCCGGGCACGTAGCGGGGCGGGCGCAGCTCGGCCTTGCGCTCGGCGGGCCACCGCTTCATCTCCTCGAGCGTGAAGTTGGTCTTCTTGTCGAGCATCGGGAACTTGCGCTTCCGGCTCGTGCGCTTCGCGGCCGGCTGCGTCGCGGCCAGATCGGCGTCGAGGTCCTCGGCCTGCGCGTTCAGGATCGCGTCGTCGTCGTCGTGCAAGAGCGATCTCGCGGGCGCCGTCGTCGTGTCGGCGGGCGCGCCACCCGCAGCAGCGGCAGCAGCGGCAGCGGCGGCGGCCTCGGGATCAGCGTCGGCATCACCCGCGGCCCCGCCGGCGTCGGGGGTCGGCGGCTGGATGAACCCGGGATCGTCGTCGAAGCCCGGCACGGGCCCGAGATCGAGGCCGAGATCGAGCCCGCCGAGGTCCATGTTCCCGAAATCGTCGGCGTACGGTGCGCCCTCGCCGGCCCCACTCGCACCGAGGTCGCGCGTCGGCGTGGTACCGTCGAACGCGCCGTCCTTGGCGGCGGCGTCGGCGCCCTCGCCGCTGGCGGGCGTGATGAAGTTGCCCGCGGCGTCGCGCGGCCGCTCGATAGTGGCGGACCCGGGCACAGGAGGAGCATCATCATCGTCGGGCATCACCATCATGCTGTTGGGGTCAATGTCGGGCAGGCCGAGGTTGAAGTCGAGGCCGCCGAGGTCGAGGCCGGCCGCGTCGCCCTCGTCCTCGCCGAACGTCGTGGTGCGCTTGCGGGTCGGGGTGCCCGTGAAGGTGTAGGCGTCGGTCAGCATGTAGTTGTCGCGGGCGCCCTGCGACTGCATCGGGCTCGGCGGCAGCGCGTCGGTCCACTCGCCGCCCGTGCCGCTGGCGGCCGTGATGTCGGGCTGCATGAGCAGGAGGTCGAACTCGGCGAGCGCGTCGTTGAGCGTGATGGCCTGGCGCGTGGTGCCCGCCGCGGCGCCCGTCGCACCCGCAGCCGCGCCCGCGCCGGCGGCGGTCGGCAGGTCGACGTTGACGCTGCCGGGCTTGAACGAGAGCTGGATCGAGATCTTGGCCTCGTTGCACTCGTCGAGCAGGTACTTTGCCTTGCGCGAGTAGATGCGCACGACGCCGACGAGCAGCTGGCCCGACAGGCGCAGCGCCGCGGGGTCTGCCGCGTCCTGCAGGATGGCGGCGACCGACCGCCGGATGCTCGCGGCCACAATGTCGCGCTTGGACAGCTTGCGCTCGTAGTGCGCGGCCAGCCACACCTTGGCGAGCGGGCCGCGCTGGTTGAGGATCACGTCGGTGAGCAGCATGAGGGGGGTGTTGCGGGA
This sequence comes from Blastocladiella emersonii ATCC 22665, assembly GCA_025594325.1. NCBI lineage: Eukaryota > Fungi > Blastocladiomycota > Blastocladiomycetes > Blastocladiales > Blastocladiaceae > Blastocladiella > Blastocladiella emersonii. Next base: position 908,189 of record JANHCV010000010.1, on the reverse strand, counting down.
GGTTACGGTGCGTGCGGGGCGACCCGCTTCAAAAGGCGCGGCGGGGCGATGATGGGAGCGGCGCGGAGAGGACGAGTGCGCCCTCCTGCTGCGCGCGCGGCTGGACTCACTCGGGGGAGGGTGAATGCGGTCGCGTGGGGCCCGCGTGAGTGGCGCGCTCGCTCAGTTGACCGCCGCGTCGCTCCTTCTTCTTCTTCTTCCCTGCCCGACCCTCTCGCAAACGTTCCCAGTAGAGCGATCGCGCAACTCACACCGCCCACTGCAATGAATCACCTCCTTGCCCGCGCGGGCACTCTGCGCTCCGCCGCCGTCCGCGCCGCCTCCGCCGCCGCGACCCCGATCCCGCGCCGCACCTACGTCGCGGGCGCCGCCGCCTCGGCCGCCATCAACGTTGCGCGTGTCGGCAAGGTGCTGCTCGCCGGGTACGCCCTACCACCCTCTCGTGCCTTCCCGTACCCAAACCTGATCCCTCGTCGCGTAGCGCCATTACCGCGGGCGCCGCCATGGCGTACGAGACGTACACGGGGGCGATCCCGGAAAAGTCACTCCTGGGCAAACCCGTCGCCGAGATGTCCGAGGCGGAGCGGTTCGTGCACACGACGGTGAACGCGCACGCGCGCGTGTGGTCGGGCGTCGGCGCGCGCGTCTCGGAGGCGCACTCGACGTACGTGGCGTCCAACGACCCCGTCGAGGACCGCCACGTCGTGGCGCGCCTCGGCGACGACAAGCTTGTGCTGGGCGTGTACGACGGCCACGCCGGGTGGCAGTGCTCGGACCTGTTGTCGAAGGTCTTCCACAACTACGTCGCGCGCCACCTCGTCACCGACCCGGACCGCCCGCTCGACGCGCTGACCAAGGCGTTTGACGAGTACGACGCGGACCTCATGGCGATCCCCGACAAGATCAAGGCGCTCGGCGACGGCGTGTCCCTGGAAATGGCGCAGGCGATGCTCATGCCCGCCATGGCCGGCAGCGTCATGGTGTCGTCGGTCGTCGACGGCGACAAGGTGTACGTGGCGCACGCGGGCGACTGCCGCGCGGTGATCGGGCGGCGCGACGCCCGGACGGGCGCGTGGACCGCCGTCGAGCTGACGCGCGACCACGACGCCGAGAACCCGGGCGAGCTGGCCCGCATGCGCGCCGAGCACCCGGGCGAGGAGTCGACGGTCGTGGCGCGCGGCCGAGTCCTCGGCGGGCTGCAGCCGTTCCGCTCGATGGGCGACGCGCGGTACAAGTGGCCGCACGCGACGCAGGACTGGATCGGCCGCGTGTTCGCGTCGTCGCAGTACCCGTACAAGCGCATGCCGCGCAACTACCTGACGCCGCCCTACGTGACGGCGCACCCGGAGGTGGCCGAGTACGCGCTCGACGACGCCGACCACTTCATGGTCCTCGCGACCGACGGCCTGTGGGAGCGCATGACCAACGACCAGGTCGTCGATATGGTCGCCGAGTACGTCGCCCGCAAGGAAAAGGGCCAGTGGGCGCACGAGGACGCGAATGCCGCGGCGCACGTCGTCCGCAACGCGTTCGGCGCGCGCGACACGGAACTCGTCGCGTCGCTCCTCAAGATCCCCGCGCCCCTCTCGCGCCGGTACCGCGACGATATCACCGTGACCGTCGTCTTCTTCAAGCCCGCCAACCGCGACACGCTCGGCCCGCAGTTTGCCCCCGAGACCAAGGTCGCCCCCGAGCCCGCCGACGTTGCGCGCAGCAAGCTCGTCGTCACCAAGGACGGGCTCGATGTCCGGTCCGGCCTGCCCGCTGCCAAGTTGTAGGGTGGAGGAGGAGGAGGAGGAGGAATCTAGTATATTTTTTGTGGTTTTGGGGCTCGGGGATCACACACGGGGAGAATCAAAACTGGGCTTCGGCGCGGTATCACCATTTGGCGGGTCCCGCCTGCTGCGGCGACAGCGTGCTCGTCGGCGACGTGAGCGGCGACACGCGGCGCGCGAGCGTGGCCTCGTCGAGCGCGGGCATCGACGGCATCGTTACAACGGGCCGCACCACGGCAAACGCCGCCAGCGTCGCGCCCCCATTTGGCGCAGGTGTCGGCGGTGGTTCCGGGTGCCACTGCGGCGCTGGGGGATGTTGCTCGACGAGCGGCTGCGACGCGTCCACGGACACGGTCGACGACGGGTGCTGCTGCTGGTGGTGAGGGAACCCGGGCTGCTGCTCGGGCGGCGGCGACCGCGGGACCGCCACGATCGGGGCGCGCGGCACGTTCAGGACCAAGCCGTTCGCGAGCCGCACCTGGTTGGACGGCGAGCTGGGCGATGCGGGCGGCGACTGCTCGGACTGCTGGGCAGGGCGGCGCGGCTCGGGCGACAGGACCGACGAGTGGTTGGGCCGCAGCGGCGTCGCGTCCGCGCTCGCGCTCGCGCTCCACGCCGAGTCGGCGACGGGGGTCCCGGGCGATGGTGGCGCCATGGCTGCTGTCGCCTCAATGGATGACGCTGCGGAGGTGCGGCGCGGTGCAGGCGCGGCGGCGGCGGGAGCGACGGGCGGCGGGACAGGCGGCAGGCCTCCCCTCCCAGCCTCGGCGGCCGACGACGGATCGGCGTGCCCCGCGCCGTTGGTGTGGTGCTTGGCGTCGTACTCGCGCTGCAGCCGCTCGCGCCGCTTCTTGCTGCTGCGCAGCCAGTGGCCGACGGTGCCCAGGATGCACACGCACAGCGCGGCCGCGGCGATCAGCGCGGCGGCGCCCGTTGAGATTCCCATGGTGTTTCTTGTGGCGGTATTCAGTGCGTGGCAGAGGTGGGCAGTGCAGCGGGCGCGGGTCGAGAGCGAGGAGGGGGCCGAATGTGGGAGCGTGCGGTGTGGTCCGTGCTTCCGCTCACGGAGGGCGAAGAGAAAGCGGGGCAGAGCGGGCGCACACGTGATGGGCGCAACAAGCCTCGAAACTGCAGATCCGCCACGCGAGGCTGAGAGGACTCACTCGGCGGTGACTGCGCTTCGGCCGACGCGTCGCACTCGCTCACCTCACCTCGCTACCTCGCGCTCCCGGGATCACCGTCAATATCACACGAAAGCTCATGCAACTGCCTGCAACACGGACAACACGCTCAGTCTAAGCCACCACCACGCCCGCCATGTCGTCGATCGAGAAGCTCCTCATCCGCGGGATCCGGTCGTTTGACCCGCAGTCCTCGTCAGTCATCGAGTTCTACTCGCCGCTGACACTGATAGTTGGAAGTAACGGATCGGGGAAATCGACCGTGCGATTTTTTTCCATCAAGCGAAGTAGGTGCAGCATGGGCACTCACGGTTCGTTCGTCTTAGATCGTCGAATGCCTGAAATACGCGACGACGGGCGAGATGCCGCCCAACTCGCGGCAGGGCGCCTTCATCCACGACCCGAAGCTCGCCAACGAGTCCGAGGTCAAGGCCCAGGTCAAGCTCAAGTTCCGCAACACCAACGGCAAGCAGCTCGTGAGCACCCGCTCGCTGCAGGTCACCCAGCGCGCCAAGACCGCCACCTTCAAGACCCTCGAGGGCGTGCTCGAGGCCCGCGACCCCGTCACGGGCGAGCGCGCTACCATCAGCGCCCGCTGCTCCGACATGGACGCCGAGATGATCCACAACCTCGGCGTGTCCAAGGCCATCCTCGAGAGCGTCATTTTCGTGCACCAGGAAGAGTCCAACTGGTACGCTCGCTCACTGGTCTCACCGGTCACCGCAGCAACCCACTGACACACGCCCGCTGCGACCCCCAGGCCGCTCGCCGAGCCCGCCGTCCTCAAAAAGAAGTTCGACGACATCTTCGCCAGCACGCGCTACACCAAGGCGCTCGAGAACCTGCGCACGGTGAAAAAGGAAAAGGAGGCCGAGCTCAAGACAGAGCGCGTGCTGCTGCAGTCCAAGAACGAGCGCATGAGCCGCGCGTTCGAGCTGCGCAAGTCGCGCGAGGCCACGGCCAATCGCATCGCCGAGGCCACCAACCGCATCGCCGAGCTCAACACGAGCATCACCGACATCAGCAAGCAGCTGCAGGGGCTCGTCGAGCACGTGGCGCGCGGCCAGACCCTCGACAACAAGCTGTCGTCGCTCCTCCAGGCGCGCGAGCAGCAGGACGTGTACATGGCCGCCATGTCGAGCAAGATGGCCCTCATCACCGACAAGTCGGACGACGAGCTCCTGGCCTCGCTCGACGCCTTCAAGGCCGAGATGGCCAAGCAGTCGCAGTCGCAGGACCACCTCACCGCCAAGCGCGAGGCCCTCGTCGCCAAGGGCAACCAAGCCCGCGCCAAGCTCCAGGCCAAGCTCACCGAAAAGGGCACCGTCGCCGCCGAGCTCGCCCAGTTCGAGCGGCTCGTCGCGCAGCGCCGCACCCTCATCGACGCCCTCGTCAAGGACCTTAACATGGACCCGGCCGCGCGCCCGTCCGACGAGCGGTTCGCCACCTCGCTGCGGTCCGAGCTCGCCGCGGCGCAGCTCAAGCTCAAGCAGCGCCGCGACGAGGCCGACGCCGAGCAGGCCGTCCTGCAGGCGCGGTTCCGCGACGCCGACTCGAAGCTCGCCGTGCAGCGGTCCAAGCTCGCCGCCGCCCAGGCCGCCCTGCACGCCGCGTCCGCGAAATACCACGAGCTCACCACCACACTGACGCGCCTGTCGCGCGAAAACGTGGACGTGGCCAGCATCCACACACAGCTGCAGGCGGCCAAGTCGCAGCTCGACGCGGCGCGCGCCGCCGTCGACCAGCACGCCCGGCTCGGCGACGAGGAGCGCATCCGGTCCGAGATCGAGCGGCTCGACCGCCAGGCCAACGCGCTCAACAACGAGCTCGGCGCCGTCACCGCCGACGCTAACAAGCGCGCCAAGCTCACGGCCCGCGAGGCTGATCTCGCCACCAAGTCCGACGCCGTGCGCGACGCATGGAACGCGCTCGCGCGTGTCGCTGCCGAGCACGGCGTCACGCTGCCCATGTCCGCGAGCGGGCACGGCGGCGGCGGCGCGGGTGGGCTCGCGTCGCCGCTCATGTCGCTCGGGTACTCGGCGGGCGGCGCGTCATCGAGTAGTGGCAGCAGCGACTCGCCCGTCGCCATCGAGGCCAGCATCGCGGCGCAGCTCAACGGCAAGAAGGCGCAGCGCGAGACGCTGTCGCGGCGCGTATCCGACGAGAACCGCAAGCGGCTCGACTACGAGACGCAGCTGCGGGTGCAGGACGCGGAGCGCGCGCGGCTGCAGCGCGAGATCGAGACCGAGGTGCGCAAGCTCGCGCGCGTGGTGCAGGTCGACGAGAACGAAGCCGTCGCACAGCGCGTCGAGATCGATCTCGACGCCGAGATCCGCACCGCGACCGCGACGGTCGACGAGCTGCAGGGCGCCGTCAAGATGCTCCAGTCGGTCGACCTCGTGGTCCTCAAGATGATCGATGCCTCGTTCCAGGATGGCTGCTGCGCACTGTGCCTGCGGGCGGTCGAGACCGACGAGGACGAGGACGCGGTCCGCGGCGCCAAGGACCGGCTCACAAGCAACTTGGTGGCCCGGACCGCCACGGCACAGGCCAGCCTCGACGAGGCCGCCGCGCAGCTCGCGTTCCTGCAGAAGGGCCGCCCGCACGCCATCGCCGTGGCGCAGCTCCGCGCGCAGCTCGCCGCCCTGTCGCGCGCGCCCATGCAGCGCGAGCTCGAGTCCGCGACCGCGGCGCACGACGCGGCGCAGCGCGAGCTGCGCGACCTCGAGGCGCAGATCGCGGGGCTCGACGCGTGCGCGGTCTCGGTGCGCGACCTCGCCCGCGTGCACGGCGAGTACGAGACCCTCGACCGCGCCGTGCAGCAGCTGCGGTCGGACCTGACGTTTGCGCCGGGCAAGTCGGTCGAGACGATCCAGGCGGACGTGCGCGACGTGCAGGAGCAACGCGAGCGCGCGACGCAGGAGCTGCACGCCGAGCAGGAGAAGGCGCGCGAGCTGCACCGCGCGGTCGCCACGCACCAGGGCACCGTGTCGCGGCTGCAGCAGAACCTCGTCGACAAGCAGGGCGTGCTCGCGCAGCGCGACGCGGCGCACGCGGCGCTCGAGCAGCTCAAGGTCGACAAGGACCGGTACGAGGCCGACCAGGCCAACGCCGAGGCCGAGGTGCGCGAGCTCGCGGACCGCGCGCGCGACGCGCAGGCGGATCTCGCGCAGCGGAAGGCCCTGGACGAGGCCGCCCTCGCGCAGCTCGCCGCCGCGCAGGACGAGCTCAAGTCGCGCGCCGAGCAGTTCTTTGTGGTGGCCGAGCAGCTCCGTGTCGTGCACGACCGCGACCCGCAGGCGGCGCTCGGGCGGCTCGACGCGCAGGTCGCGCAGCTGCACGGCGAGGTGGACGAGGCGGCGCGTGGCGTCGGCGAGCTCGACGAGCAGGTGCAGGAGATGCAGCGCGCCGTCGCCGAGGTGCGCGACCACGAGCGCAACATCAGCGACAACCTGGCGTACCGCGAGATGCAGCGCGAGCGCAGCAAGATGGACGCGCAGGCGGCGGCGCTCCAGCGCGAGATCGCCGCGCTCGAGCAGCACCAGTACACGGACCGGGTGCACCGGCTCAAGCGGCTGCAGACGGACGCGATGCGCGAGGCCAGCGTGCTCGAGGGCGAGCGCGGGCAGCTCGAGGCCAACCTCGTCGGGATCGACGCCGAGCTCGCGGGGCCGTACGCGAACGCGGACGCCGAGTACAAGGAGGTGCGCGTGCAGGTCAAGACGTCCGAGATGGCGGTCGCCGATTTGGAGAAATACGGCAAGGCGCTCGACACGGCCATCATGAAGTACCACACGCTCAAGATGGACGCCATCAACAAGCTGATCCGCGAGCTGTGGGTCAACACGTACCAGGGCAACGACATTGACACGATCGAGATCCGCGCCGACAAGGAGTCGCGCGGCATGCGCCAGTACGCGTACCGCGTGGTGATGCTCAAGGGCGACGCCGAGATCGAGATGCGTGGGCGGTGCAGTGCCGGCCAAAAGGTGCTCGCGTCGCTCGTCATCCGGCTCGCCCTCGCCGAGACCTTCTGCCTCAACTGCGGGATCCTCGCCCTGGACGAGCCGACGACGAACCTCGACCATGATAACGTCGAGGCGCTCGCCGAGGCGCTCGCGCGCATCGTGAAACTGCGCCGCCAGCAGGTCAACTTCCAGCTCGTCGTCATCACCCACGACGAGGAGTTCATGCAGCTGCTCGGGCGGTCCGAGTTCTGCGATTTCTACTGGCGCGTGTCCAAGGACGAGAATCGGCACTCGGTGATTGAGCGGCAGGCGATTCGCGCCACTGGGTGAGCGAATAAACGCGGAGTGGAGTGGGGTGAGGAGAAGCGGTCCGTTTCAGATCGCGCCCACGCGTCGCTGCGGCTGCGGCTGCGGCTGCGGCTGCGGCTGCGGCGCGCTGCTGCGGTGCGGTGCGCCCGCCCCATTGGCCAGGGGGCGCCCGTCACGTGCGGATAGGCAGCGACAGAGTTTTTCTCGCGCGCGTGTCTGTCTCGCACCTTGGTCGGCCTCGCGTTGGATGGTGCGATGGAACGAGGCGCAGAAGCCGCGCCTCGCGGCCTCCGTCGGATTCGATGTTCCTGCCCATGCGGGCACGCAGCGCGCGTTGCACCAAGTCCGGGCACGGCGACGAATTCGGACCAGCCGGCGGATCGTGGTGGCGACGACGCGCGTGGAGGTCGCGCGAGTGGTCGGTCGGTATAAACTTCCCGTCGGCTCTCTCTCTCTCTCTCTCCTCACCACCGACACCGACGCTAGCAGCAGCAACACGTTATCAACGACCTAACTCGCACAGCTCGCCCACGAAGCGACCTGCGGGCGACCCACCCTGACACTTGCCGCATTCGGCAGCCCGCCTCTCCTCTCGCCCTCGCTCGCGCTCTCGCGCCTTTCAACGCAGCCCGCACGTGTGCGCGTGTGGACCGGTTGCTGCGCGCCTCTCGCTTCCCCACACGGCAGGCTGCTGTCCGCTCGGAACGGCGACCACCCCGACCCACACACCGCACGCATCGAGGCGTGTGTCTTGCTCGCATCACGTCGTTCGCTCGCTGGGAAGGCGAGCTTGTTGTTGCTGCTGCTGCTGCGCACGCTAGCCGGTCGCCGCGGCCCACGCTCTCTCTCCCTCTACGACTTACACGCGCGCCACGGTTTGCGTTGTACCGCCGCCCGACTGGACCTGCGCGCACTCGGCCCCGGCAACGTACGTTTCGCATCGCGTCGCCCGCTCCCTCGATCACGGCCCGCCTCGGCGGGGGCCGGCGACGTGGCGCAGCTCGCATGGTCCGCGGTCCGGCGCTAACTCTGTCGCGGTTCCCACCCCACCTTGCCGGCTGCGTGTAGCTTCCGCGCTGCTGCTGCTGCTGCTGCCGCTGCCGCTGCCGCTGCTGTCTCGACGGCATCTTTGCTCTCGTCGCGCTACTGCTGTCTCACGCGCGACCTCGACTTCTTGGCGACGGCTGTCTCTCGCGCGCGCGTGCCCCACGCAGTTGCCACCGCCGCCGCCGCCGCTCCTCTTGCGCTCATTTATCGCACGGCCCGCTGACCCGCCGCCCGCGCGCTCCCACGGCCTCTCGCACGCCCTCGCGCGCGTCTCGACCAACCACTCGCCACTCGCCGCCGCCATGGGCTCCGTCTTCCAGGCCCTGTTCCGCAAGAAGCGCAAGGACGGCTCGCCCGCCGACGCCCCCAAGCCCGACAAGGGCAAGGGCAAGGCGACCGCCGCTTCCTCCTCGGCGACGCGCCAGGAGCTCGCCCCGCGCGCGCTCGCCGCCGTCCCCGAGGACCGCGCGCTCGGCGGCCCCGGCCTCGGCGTCCACCTCCCCTCGTCGCCCTCGGCCATCTCCGTCACCCTTGTCGACGGCCACCGCGCCGTCCCGCTCGCCGGCACTCCCGCCCCGCCGCGGCCCGTGTCTGCGCCTGAGGGGGGTGCGGCGGGCGATGGGGTGTCGCTGCACACGTTCCCGTCGACGTCGACGCTGCGCCCGGATCCCGCCGCGCAGCTGCCGTCCGACGACGAGAGCGACGGGCGCAAGGGGCGCGCAAGGCGCGGGAGCGGGATGACGAGCGGATCGGCCGCATCGGCGCGTGGGCCGCCATCACGCCGCCCGCAGGGCCCGCCGCCACGATCGCTCGGGTCCTCGATCCGCGCCGCGAGCGGAGACGACGACGATGACGTGAACAGCGATTCCGACTCGTCGCTCGACTCGGACGACTCGGACCACCACCCGGTCCTCGGCAAGCCGCCCACCGTCGACCCGCTGCTCGCGCGCCTGCGCAAGGGCTCCGTGTCGTCCGTCTCGCTCCCCGCCGCCTCGCTGCCGGCACCCGTCTCGCCCGGGTTCCTCCACGACCAGCAGGCCGCCGCGTTCGCCAACCCGGCGCACCCGCACCCGCACCCGCAGATCCTCGCCCCCGGCCCCATGTACCCGTCGGCCGCACACCACTACACGCAGCCCGGGTTCCACCACGCCTCGCGCCCCGCGTCGCCCATGCTCATGTACTCGCCGAGCCACGCGCCGTTCGCGTCGCCCGGGTTCATGCCCGGCAGCCCGACTCCCGGCAGCGTGTCGGGCGGGAGCACTGGCGGGGGGCACTACACCCCGTCGCTACATTCGCTCGCATCGGGCTCCTCCTCGTTCGCGCCTGCGGGCGGCGGCCGCCTGTTCAACGACGCGAGCTCGTTCCGCGGCGGGTTCGCGATCCCCGACGGCGACGACTCGTCCGACGACGACGGCGACACGCTCGGCGCCCAGGTCCTGCGCGCGCGCGGCTACCTCGCGAGCCACGATGTCGGGGGCGGGAGCGCGCCGTCGTCGCCGTCGTCGTTCCGGTCGCCGCGCATCCCCGCGCCCGCCTCGCCCGCGTTCGGCGGCGGCCCGGCGTCGCCGCACTTTTTCGCCCCGCAGCCGCCGCTCGGTGCGGGCATGGGGAACGCGCTGCCCATGGCCCCGCTCGCGCTCCCGCCCGCGCGCGACGTGGTGGGTGGGCCCGCGTCGCACGTCCTCCCGATCTCGCCGCGCGCGTCGGAGGACGTGCGTGCGCCGGTGCCGCCGCCGAAGAAGGAGAAGGGTAAGAAGAGCAAGAAGGACGCGGCCGACAAGCCGGCCAAGGGCAAGAAGAAGGCCGCCAAGTCCGCCACCACCGAGTCCTCGCCCGCGTCCTCGGCACCCGCGTCGCCGCAGATCCTCATCGCCGCCGCGGCCGAGGCCGACGACGGCGCCACCGAGGAGGCTGTGAAGCCGTCGCGCAAGGCCAAGAAGTCCAAGGAGAAGTCCAGCGGCAGCGGCAGCAAGCCGCCCAAAGACTCGTCCTCGTCCAAGGACAAGGACAAGGGCAAGGGCAAGGGCAAACCCAAGTCGCGCTCGACCACGCCGCACGGCGGCGGGCCGCCGACCCCGCCCGAGTCGACGCGGTCGGGGTCGTCGGGCGCCACGGACCCGTCGGTCGCCGCCGTCTCGGACGCCCTGTCTGCATTCGCCGTGCACGATCTCGGCGGCACCCCATCCGTCTTCTGGCGCGGCGGCGGCGGCGGCAGCGCCGCGCCCTCGGCGGGCCCAAGCTCGCAGGCCTCCTCGTCGTCGTCCTCACGCCACTTTGCCCTGCCCAGCCCGACCGCCTCGGTCACCTCCGAGCACTCGTACGCGTCGTCGTCGTCCGCGTCCGCGTCGGCCGGCCGCCCGCAGCATTATCGGGCGCAGACCGGCGGGTCGCCGCGCCCGTCGCACCTCGCGTACGCGCACGCGCAGCCTGGCGGGCAGCCGCCGCGGCTCGGCATGCAGCACGCGGGCGCCGCGCTCAGCAGCGCCGTGTCGCTCGCGAGCGTCGGGTCCGCGTCCGCGTACGGCGGCGCGGCTGTCGATATCAACGCGCACGGGCATATCGTCCGGCCGTACGCCGCAGCTGGGCCCGCGCGGCACCACGCGGCGTCGCCCGTGTACGCGCAGCAGCAGGTCGTGGCGCGGCGCGGGTACTAGTCGCGCTCGCCGTCGGTCGGTTTTTCGATGTCCTTACACTCTACTCGTTCTCGCGCCACTCGCATACCGTGATACCCTCGCTCCTATGTCCCTTCTTCCATCTCATAGCATCACCAACACTACCCTCCCCTAGCTCCTTCCACCGCATCGCGTCGCCTCCCGCTTCCTTGCATATCACCACCACCACCCAGAACACCCAACCCAACCCACCTCTTTTTCGATACATGACGGTCATTTTTGCCTCTATCCCACTCCGTATCACGCAAGCCCGCCCGCGCGCACTTTGACCCGCGGCGACAGCAGCGCGTACAGCGGCATCAGCTGCAATCTTGCCCCTTCGTCGTCCTCTTCGCGCGTGCACTGCGACACGTCCAACTTGTTCAGTCCGCGCGGGACCCGCCGCGCAAGCTCCTCGAGCGCCGCCTGCGACACGCACGCTCCGCTCACGTCCAGCACGCCGAGCTCGGGCGGCATGTGCTTGGCAAGCGCGAGCATGCCCTCGCTCCGCATCCCGACCGACCCAAGACGCAGGTCCGTGAGCGTCGCCGGCAGCGCGGCGGCGAGCAAACACACGCCCGCGTCGCCGAGCATCGGGTTGTGCGAGACGTCCAGGTTTTCGATGGCAAGCGGCAGGTGCAACGCGAGCAAGGCGGCGTCGGCGGTGTCGAGGCCGTTGGACGCGAGGGTGAGCGTGGCGAGGTCGCGGGGGAGGTGTGGTAGGAGCGCGGCGAGCGGCGCGCCGTGGAGGTGGGTGGTGCTGAGATCGAGTTGGTATAGGTTACCGGGCAGGGCGTCGGCGAGCGAGGCCGAAGCAGCGAGTGAGAGCGGGGTGTTGGTCAGGATGAGCGTCGAGAGCGCGGAGGGAAAGTGGCGGAACACGCGGCCGTCGCCGACGTGTGCGGCGGCCATGAAGAGCTCGGCGAGCGACGGCGAAAAACTGAGCTCCGTCGCGTCGCCCTCGCCGAGCCAGTGGTGGTCGAGCACCAGTTTCCGCACCGTCGCGGGGAGACGGAGCGCGGTGAGCTCGCGGAGCGTCAAGTCGCAGCACGACAGCGACACGGTGTCGACTCGCTGGCCTGGAGTCGCAAGGGAATCGGAGAGCCGCGAGACGCCTGCGCGTGTGATGGCTGCGCCGCTGATCGCAACGGTTGTGGCGACCCCGTTCTCAATTTCGAGCGCGAGGAGCTGATGAGCGTGTCGCCGAGGCTCTTATCGCCATCCGGAGAGTTTCGGGTGAGCAGCTACACGGCACTCACGCAATGGTTACACCTCGCTCGGCCAACGTTGATAGCGAGCGCGCGTACCCAGCTATTTGAGTCTCCCCCGCCGCTTACACCGTTCATGCAAACCACCGTGCGGCGTCGGACGGTGCACTGCGGCAACACGAGGTCGGGGTGCCGGCGCCACCAGTCAAGCACCGGGTAGTCGTCCTCGGCGTCCAGGATCGCGCGCTCCGTGTACTTCAACGTCTGACCCGACCGCACCCACGCGTCGAGAACGTGCAACCGCCCTGTCGCGCTCGCTTCGTCGACGGACATGGACGTCATGTGCGAGAGGATCGTGGCGTGTACGCGCGGCGCCGTGGCGGCCGGTAGAACGCGCGAGTACCGCTGCAGCGCGCCCAAGTCGTCTGGGTCGTGCAGCCGCACGGCGTGGCATAAGATGCAGTCAATGAGGTCGGCGACGGCAAGGCGAGGTTCACGAGATTCGGCTCCAGTCATGCTTCATTCGTAACATGGGACTGGGGAGAGCGGGAACGTGTTGCGCCGCGCGTCAGTCACTTCAGCGCAAACGCGTCACCGCGCGACGCTCCCGCGCGCCGTTTTCGCTTCCTCGGACAGGCTATGGACACCATCTACACCTTGCCATGAAGCAAATGGATTTCACCGACTTGCCGCAACGGCCTCCGATGCTGCCTTACGAAGTGCTCGAGGAGGTTCTCGTCCAGGCCATGCTCCTCGACCCCGATGCCACCGACCCGCTTCCGCTGCTGCGCGTCGCCCCGGGCCTCGACCGACTCCGCCGCGTCGTTTTTCGTCACTCGCTCCACCCTCGGATCCAGCGCGCGCTTGAGCCGCAGTACGCTTCACTCCGCGATCTCCTTGTCAAGCACTACAAACCTGCCGCCGATTTTGGCGCAGCCAAGTTTCACTTTCGCTTACTCTGTGCCGCTGGCCGCCTCGATCTGCTTCATGACTTGAGCTCAAAGTGGGACTGGGGCAAGTTCGACGGCCCGCACCCCGCCGACATTGCGTCTGCCCACGGCCATGACCATGTCCTCGACTGGCTCGATGAAATGGAGCTCGTTGAGGGCTTCACTGAGCGGGCTGTCGACGAAGCCATCCGGGGCGGCCATACCCGCGTTCTCGAGTGGTGGAGCGATTCAAGGCACCTGCTCGAGGTTTCTGGCGAGGCATTCGAAATTGCCGTTGACACGGACAACCCAGAAGTGGTCTGGTGGGTTTACGACAACGGATTCGATGACTGCATCTCCAATATCATCGATTACGCGCTGCGCATGGGCAGTCTCGAGGTTGTTGACGATTTCATTGAGCGCCAATGCCCCGGCGATCCAGGACTATGGACACACGCAAATACTGATTGGGAAGACGCCGTCGATCACGCTATCAGCAACAAGCAAACTCACGTCCTGCGGTGGATCCACCAGTCGATCGAGACCGAATACCTTGCGGACTGCACCGATTTCATCGTTTGCAACTCGGAGGATTGCGACGAGTCTTACGAGTTCTGGGCGTCGGCAATGGAGCGAGCTATTGACTACCGCAGCGCCAAGACTCTCAAATGGTTTTACAAGACCTTCTCCAAGGTGTCAGCCAAGGACGTTGCTGCTGCCAAGATGTCGTTCTGGGAGGTGGCGATCGCGCATGCTAGCGCGAAAAACGACCTTGCCGCTCTCAAGTGGTACTGCGAGCATTTGACCAAGGCGAGTTCGTTTGCCCAAAAACTTGGGGTCTTGTGGATCCCAGTGGCAGTAAGCCCATGGCGCTCGCTCGACTCAAGTGGTGGCTTCGCACAGGGTTGCGTCTTCGGTTTTCGCACAAATCGCTTCGCCAAGTTCTGTCGGAGGAGCCCGACCAACGCGTCGTCGACTGGTGGCGCGCGCACGCCCACGAGCTCGTCTTCCATGGTCGATGGTGCGACTTTGACGAGCTCGTCTTCCATGGTCGATGGTGCGACTTTGACGAGCTCGTTGCTCAGTTCCACGACGTTGTCTTCAACCCGCTGATTGAAGAAAGCGACGGCAATGACGGTAGCGACGGCAGCGATGGCAGCGATGAAGACGACGAAGATGAACCCAATGAGTAGTGCCCTCTCCTTACGCTCAGTGGTCCATCGAAATTGACGTTTCCTTCTCCTCATCCCGGTTGCTCGAGGCCGAATACAATAATGACGAGTGTTTCTGGTTCCTCGGCGTTTCGGCAGCATCCCCAGCAAAGCGCGCCGCCGAGACGCGACGATTAATCATGTGATCTTGAGACAAAGAAAGTGACCGCCTTTACGCCTCCCCACCGCCGCTCACGCCGCTCTCGATCGAAACTCACCCCGCCAACCATGAAGCCAAAATCATGCAGCGACTTATCGCAAACTGTCATCTTGCCTTATGAGCTCATCGAGGAGTGCTTGTCGCAGCTTGTGCTACTGGACCCGCGCGGCACCGATCCGCTCACGCTCCTGCACGTGCTCCCCGGCCTCAAGCAGCTGCGAAACGTTATCCTGCGCCACTCGCTTCACGACCGCATCCAGAGCGCCCTTGATTCAAAGTACTCGGCGCTCCGCGACTTACTGATCGAAGTGCGCTGGCCAACCGTGGACCGCGACGAGGCAAACTTTTACCTTCAACTGCTCTGTGCCGCTGGGCGACTGGATTTACTCGACGACTCGACCAAGTCGTGGGACTGGTCGCAGAGCGACTTGCGCGAGCAGCAGCACCCCGCCGTCATCGCAGCTACTCACGGACACGCGCACGTGCTCGCGTGGCTCCTCCAACACGGGCTCATGACCGAGTACGCCGAGCGTACTGCAAGTCAACCTCATCTCGCCGACGTTGCGTCTGCTCACGGCCACGTTGACGTCTTTGACTGGCTCGTGGAAAACGAGCTGATCACGGACGCGTACACGGAACGCGCGATTGGCGACGCCGTCCGCGCGGGCCACAACCACGTTCTTACTTGGTGGTACGACTCGCAGCAGCTCTTAGTCAAGGTTGCCGACGATGCCTTTGACGACGCAATGAGTCGTGATAACCCGTTCGCCGTGTTCTGGCTATGCGACGCGGGCCTGCACGACTACGAGTTTGGCATTCCCAAGCTCGCCCTTGAAGCAGGCAGTATCAAGGTTCTCGCTCAGTTTGACGCAGACAGTGCCTTCGATTGGCGCGAGACTATTCAATGGGAACGCTTTGTCGAAGGCGCGATCAAGCGCAACCACGTTCACGTTCTCGACTGGATCTACCGAAACGTTCACTATCGCTACTTGTGCGGTCGCCTCGATCTTGTCCCGTCGTCGCTCGACGACAAAATGGACCAGTCCCAGGCTTCGATTCATCAGCGATTCGCCAACCTTGAACGCGAACACTTGAACGCGCACGCAGCGCAAATCGAGTTTTGGGCGCGCGCGCTGGACACGGCGATCGAGCTCGATGACGACGGGGCCGTTCTGTCCTGGTTCTTCAATACCATGCCCAAGACGAACTTCAGCTCGAACTCTGATGGCAACAGCGCTGGCCAGGCGAGTGACGAGCAGAAACCAACGTTCTGGGCGGAGGTGATCAAGCGAGCGAGCCGGTCCAACGACGTGGCCGCGCTCTCGTGGCTCTTGGAGACGCTGACCGAGCAAGGCTTTGTTCGTCCCCAGGAATGGGCCGAGGTCGCACCCAGCGACAGCCAGGACGCTGTCATTGACCGACTGGACTGGTGGCGCGACTCTGGCCTGAGCCTCCCGTACGACCACACTCTGATCCACGCGGCCTTGAACCAAGCTTATGGCCCATCGGTCGCCAAGTGGTGGCAGAAGCACGTTCGCGAGGCGGCTTTTGCTCGCGATTTGGACCGCCTCGTCGTCAAGTTCCCCGACCTGACGGTGTAATGGGCCGAGCCACGGCGGGGATTATTCAGTTTGTTCATTGCTCACGTTCATATACATCATCTATTTTTGTCATAAAATCTGCGTGACACCTGCGGACTCGAGCCGGGACCTCCGACTGAGGCGCTGACCACGAGCGCGTGACCGTTGCGGCGCAACTTCAAGCCCTGCTTCAGGCCCGGCTCGCCGCGGACGACCCTCGCTCCTCGGAAAACGATACTCGCACCCGCCATGAAGCACAAACCATGCAATCACTTGATGCAACGCATTCAGCCATTCTTGCCTTATGAAATTCTCGAAAATGTTCTCGTCCAAGCCGTCCTGCTCGACCCGTGCGGGACGGACCCGCTTCCACTCTTGCGCGTACTTCCCGGCCTCACCCGCTTGCGCCGTGTGGTTCTTCGCCATTCTCTGCACGCCCGGATCCGGCGTGCCTTAGAACCGGTCCCAAACGAGCAGCAGACCGAAAACGAGGAATACCTGGACGATTGGGACGATGACGAGGACCCAAGCTTGCGCGGCCTGCTCCTCGAGCATCGAAAGCCTCCCTTTGGCCCAAACACCCAGGAAGGCAAGCTCTACTTCTCGTTGTTGTGCGCTGCGGGCAAAATCAAGCTGCTCGACGAGTTTATCAAGCTGGAGCACGGCTGGGTGTGGGACTGCGGCAACGAGCCCCATCCTGCAGGCATTGCATCTGCCAACGGTCATCCTGACGTCCTCGAGTGGCTATTCAAGCAAG
Source organism: Blastocladiella emersonii ATCC 22665 (assembly GCA_025594325.1). Lineage (NCBI taxonomy): Eukaryota > Fungi > Blastocladiomycota > Blastocladiomycetes > Blastocladiales > Blastocladiaceae > Blastocladiella > Blastocladiella emersonii. The sequence goes on along the minus strand of JANHCV010000010.1, from coordinate 891,413 downwards.
ACGCTGAATTTTTCGAACAGTACACGGAGCATGCGATTGACGAGGCGCTACGCCTGGAGCGTGAAGAAGTGCTTCGCTGGTGGGCTTGGTACAGCGACGACCGCAAGGTTTCCGATCGTGCTTTAGACATTGCCATTCAAAGCAACAATGGCTACTCCGTCAGTTGGGTTTGCACGCACGAAAAGTTTGAATCTCTTCTGGACAAAATTCCCAAGATGGCTCTCGAAGCGGGGAGTCTGAACGTTCTTCGCGACCATTGCGATGACGACGAATACAGTGATTGGCGGTCCAGCATCGAATGGGACGAAATAGTCAAGGGCGCTATTCAGCGGAAGCAGCTGCACGTCCTCGATTACATTTTCAGCGAAGTCAGTCAAATTTACTTGTGTGGCCGGTCCGATCTTGCTCCCTCTATGATCCCTGGTTTTGGTCACGACCGGTACGAACGAGAGCTTGAGCGCGACCGTGATCAGTTTGAATCCAGGTCGCGTGACACCGGGTTTTGGGTGCGTGCGTTCGAAAAAGCTATCACTTTCAACGACGAGTCCGTGCTTGATTGGTTACACGAGCGCTTGACCAAGAAATCGCCCAAGTTTTGGACGGCTGCGGTCGCACATGCAAGTCGAACCAACAACTTGGCCGCCCTCGATTGGTATAGGAACAATCTGCTCGACGACCAGTTCGTCTGCCCGAAGGGATGGGCCGTAGCGGGTTCCAGCTCCCCGACCTTCCGCGACGTTGGTACAGCCCACTTCGGGCAATGGAGCGACTTTGCTCGCTTTGGGCCTTCGAGCAGCTCGGATTTTGAGCTCTGGGACCAAGCCATTTCCGACCACGGCGACGCGGTGGTCGCCCGCTTGAACTGGTGGGTCAATTCGGATGTCCCTCTGGCCAACGAACGTGCCTCCATTGAGCAGCTTATGGCCAGGACCGAAGTCGAGAACATCAAGGCTTGGTGCCGCAGTCAGCTTGACTAGCAAGCGCCCTTTGCTCGGCTCAAGATCAGCTCACCTGCAACAACATCACGTTCTCCATCAACGCCCTTCATTTGCCCTTTTCAGTTGTGATTACACGATTAGATTTCAATATCCTCCCTTTTTATGTAGCTCGCTCGTTTCGCCGACCACGTCACAGCGCGCACGTCGCGTTATGAGCCTGTCAAACGGTCGTGATGCCACGCTCACATCATTTCGCGCAGCTGTCTCGCCGCTGGCGCGAGACAACCGGACGAGGCGTCGCGGAATGCTGTGACACGGTCAACCCACGCCTCCGTGTGTGCTGCAGTCGTACAAGCATTGATCACCTTAGGCGATCGCCCAACTCGCCGCGGACGCTCTCGAGGCGCAGTTTAAGCCGCGATCGTTTGACGCCGCGACCGCTGTCCGCGTTCGGCTCGCGCGCTGTCACGAGTAGATTGCAGACGCGTTGGTTCGACTCGCGACGCGACGCGACGCTGGCCGCACCATCTACGGCCGTCTTCAGAACAGCGCGATGATCCTTGCCGCGCAGCTGATCGGCGTCACGGCGCTCATCCTGTTCATCCCCGCGGCCGTCCTCACTGTCGCGTTGACCGTCGCCAACGCCGTGTTGCGCCGCCGCGGCCGGTTCGTCACACTCAGCTAAGCGCCGTCCATCTCATATATACATGTTTATCCGTCGTCTCTCTCTCACGGCTCGGGCCCTCGCTGCGCTGGCGGCGGTGGCGGAAGCGGCAACGACATGACGTGAAAGATGCGATCAACGACACGATACCCTATGGCAACCTGCGGCACGAGCACCGCGAGGTACGCGGCGTTGAGCGCGACCTCGACGGGGGACACGACGCTGTGCGCGTGGACGCGCTGCAGCACCGCGAAATACGCGAGCACCAGGACCTGCGGGAGGACCGACAGCAGGAGGAACCCGGCGAGGTCCGGGATCCGCTCGCGCCGGTTGCCGCGCATGCCGAGCAGCAGGCGCACGGGCTCGGCGAGGATGAACACGGCGAGGTTGAACTGCAGCGCGAACCGGTAGAACTCGTTCATCGCGGTGGTGCCTGGCGTAGCGAGCTTGGCCAACGTCACGTACACCATGGCGGCGGACCAGCACGGGTACGCGCACGACGTGAAGCGCAGGAGCAGGTGCAGTGGAACCGACGCGAGCATCGGCTTGTCGTCTACACTTACTCGGTTGTGAGCACGCCTCGTCGTCGTCATTGTGGCCGCGGCCGTGCAGCGAACGTACTCAGGACCAGCGGGAACTCGGCGGCCCTCCGCGGTCGCCTTCTTCCGCCCAACGAAGCCTCACCCACGTCATCCTCCTCGCCGCCCTCACTCCCCGCAGACCCGGCGACGTGCACGCGCAGCTGCTGTTGGCGAAAGTGGTGCGAGAAGAGGCGGTGCGCGACCGACTCGAGCGCGTGGTCCTGCCACTGCTGCGCCGCCGACCGCGTTGTGGGCGACTCGCCGGGGCTTCGCCATCGCGGCGGGTCGCCTTCGGGTCGGTGTAGCGCGGTGCGCGGCAGGATCGGCGTGGGTTTCATGGGTTGCTCTTTGAAGGGGAGAGAGGAGAAGAAAGCGCGTCGCGGATGTGAGACGCGTCGTTGACGACGACGCCATGGACCCGTGGCCGGCTACCCCGCAATGTAAGCTCCGCGACGACGCGACTCGATGCAATGGAGGCTGATAATCGACGCGATGTAGCGGACCGCCGGTTCGAGGCCATCAGCGCGGCGCTCGGGATCGAGCGGGAGCAACTGCGCGCGGTCCCCGTTCAGGAGGTGAGCGCGGACGACGTGCGCCGGCGCAAGCGCGCGAGCCGTGTCGAGCGGCTGGAGCGGGCTAAACGTGCTCGAGGTCCGTTGCCCGAGTCGTCGCCGTGCTGAACAGGAGCTGACGCTGGCGGGTGTAGTCGCCGCGATCGAGCCGGAGAGCGACGAGCTTGCCGCAGAAGCGGCCCCCTCCGAGCATGCCCCAGTCGTCCCGGCCGTGGACGAGTCCGAGCGCGTTCGCGACCTCGAGACGGTCCTCGCGCGCGTGCACGCCGCGCCCGTTGGCGACGCCCTCGACGCACTCGCACCCGAAGTCGCCGAGGGCGTCTCACGCGCCGCTGTGCTCTCCCAGTTCGAGGTACTCCCCCATCCGCTTCTCGCTTCTCACTCCCGGATCCCTTGCTCACTCATCCCGCGTAGTTTTCCTCAACCCTATCCACCGCTGGCCTCGTGCCGACGCACGCCGCGTGGCTGTACACGACGTGCTCTTCACTCACCTCGGTCCCGCGGTCGCACCGGCTCGCGCTCCTGGCGCACGTCGCCACGACGGTCGCCGTCTCACGCGCGCCGGTTCCGCGCGCCGTGGCCGATCTCACCTGAAAAGTCGCGGGTGAGCACCCGGGCGACTGGGTCGAGCATCTTCTCGCGCCGGCGCTCGCGGCTGGACCCGAAGGTGCAGAAGAGTGACTCGAGGTTGCGAAGCGAGGAGACTGACCCGCGTGAGAATGTAGATCCTGCATCAACGACGTGGCTCGCCGCGTCCCTCGCCTCACTCCCCTCCCAACACCGCGCGGCCGCCGTCCAGTGCCTCACCGCGTACCCCGCCGCCCCGCACGCAGCGCTGCACGTCTCCCTGGCCTCGAGCACGCCTGCGCTCCCGCTGCCGCCCGCGACCGTGGTCGCGTGGGTCCGCGCGCTATCGGTATCGCGCGACATGGCGAAACCGCTGCGCGATGTCGTGACGCGGTACACCGCGGGTTTACCGGAAAGCGAGCTGGGCGAGGTCAAGCGAGTTTTTCACGGTGTGACGGGCTGGACGCACGCGATGCTCAAGGCGGCGGTCAGGCATGTCGATGGACTGGTCGTCAAGTGAACGAATAGACGGATGCGCATACAGTTGTTGGCCTGTCACGCTAACGGGATGTCGATGGCCGAACTTGTCAACGTTCACTTGACGCGAAGCTGAGGCGCGACGCTTTCGAGCACCGGAGCCGCTCGACAGCGATGCATCAACGGAGGATAGGCTTAGAACTTGTATTTATTGCGGCTCATTCGGCCCCGGCCACCGTGACCAGTTCAGTCGCGGCGGCGACCCATTGCTGCGCCTGCTGCGCAGAATCAAACTCGATCTCGTAGAGCGTTCGGTCGCCGCGGCGCACGCGGACGCTTCCTCTGCCCTTGCTGTCGGTTATGGAAACGAACGCGAGATCGGTGGCCGAGGTCCGGCCGCGAACCCAAAACACAGTCCCGCGCGGCGCTGTGCCACCTTCAGCAGCCGGAATGATCGCCACGAGCCGCAAGGAAGGTACGACGACAGCGAATCCAGCGGTCCAGGGCGTCCACGGCCACCGCGCGCGACGAATCGAGACCGACGTCCGCGTGCTCATGACTGGGACTTGTGCGAGCAGCGTGGTCGGCTTGGACGAGCTGCGGAGCGGTAGCACGCTCTGGTTCCCGAGTGCCCAGGTCGCTCGGACGTCATCCGCGCTCGAGAGAACAGCCACAGACGTGGACACCGTCGAATCTTCCTGGTAAAGCGCACTCGCCTTGAGCCGGCTCGGCTGCTGCGAAAGCGAGTCGCCGCCGCCGATGTCCTTGGACGGATGCGTAGCGGCAGACGGAGTAGATTCGGCAGGGTCGGCGGCAACCCACACGCTCGCGGTCTCGTCGGCGTCCAGCATCATGGTGATCACGCCAGGCTCCACCGGGCCGGCCGTGCGGCGTTGCACGGTGTTGAACTTGGACGAGAGCAGCGAGCCGAACACGCTCATCCGCACGTGACTAGGATAAGCGGCCGACGGTGAGAGCGACGACAGCGGATCGTTTGGGCCGGGCGCGGGCTTGGAAGCGACATCCGAATCCTGCTGTGTCCGCATAACGTTGTTCCGAGACCACCAGCGGGTCGTGATTGCTGGGGACGGACCGCTCACTCGCGAAGGAGCCGAGTAGTTCGAACCCGGGACGGACTGGGTCACCGAATCCGCCGGCCCACAGCCACCGCCGCCGCTACTGGCGTTCGAGCGCAGTTTGCGCACGAGTCGGCCTGGAGCTGTGGCCGAGGTTAGAGCGACCAGCGCAACAGGGAAAGCGGCAGTTTGGAAGAGCATCGTCAGCGTGGCCGCGAGCGCTGGAACGACCCACAGCTGGACAAGGTAAAGCCTCGGCTCGCCGAAAAGCAGTCCGACACTCGCAGCGATGCCGACCACGAGGTGCTTGTACACCTGCGGCGCGGCGTCACTCGTCAAAGTGATCGAGTGCTTGGTACGTGACGTAAGCCAGGCGGTGCCCGCACCGAGCGGGATGTGAATGAGGACAACGGGGATCGCGGCGGCGCAGAGGGGCGGGGTCGAGCAAACGTGAGCGTAAGCGAGAGGAGTGCTGTTGAGTAGTATCGGGTTGATGGGCGATCGAATGAGAGCGGCCGTCAGCGGGCCAAGAGCAAAGGCGCCGATGAGGACAAGGATAGCAAGAGCGACCATGAGCTGACGATGCGTTGTTCCGCGGATCGTCACGAGTCGGCCAAAGAGGACCGCCGACCACGACACGTTCGCGATGATGGCGTAGACTCGCCACAGCCGGGCCGCAGTGGCGAATTGGACCGTGGCGAGGCCGAGTGAAACGAGCCATGCGCGCGAGATACACGACGCGCCCGTAGCGATGGCTACAAACGCGGGAAGCGCGAGGCCAAGCACAAAGAGGAGTGAACCGCAGACTTGGAGCGAGAGCAGCGCGGGCGACTGGACGCGTAAGCTCGGCTCCTTGCGGTAGCGCCAGATCGCGGCGAGCACAAGCGCAGCCAGGACTGCAGCAGAAACCGAGACGAAGGTGATGAGGGAGATGTCCAGGTCGGACCAGCTCGTGCGGCGGAACGGTACGACTACACATAGCGGAGGAGAGCATGGGTGAGTTTGAATTACGCGGCGTGGACCAAGAGTTCGTACCATGATCCGCTGGAGGAGCCGCGATCCAAGGACTCCACACGGCAGCGTGATCGCGCACCCACTCGCACGCCACGTCAAAAGTCCGGTCGTTGTCCGACGTGAGCGGGGACAGGAGACCTTGGAGCGTGCTTTCAGTGATAGTGAATGCTCGGATCATGGCCGCGAGCTGAGGGACCGCGTCCATGACGGTCGGGCCGGCAAGCTTCTGCAGCAGTTCCACGGGCCATGCGCAATCAAGGCGTGTCGACGAGGTCCCAGCAAACTGCATGTTGAACCCGGACCAGCACGCAGTCGTGTAGCTCGGCAAGTTGACGCGCAGCAGGCCGAAGTTTGCTGTCGCTGCGAACGGCGTCCAACCGAAGATGAGGCAGGTCTGCGTCGGGCTCGCGGCGGCAAGACACGCCGTCACGCGGGAATCGTAGCTTGCGCCGAGGTACACGACGACGATGGGAAGGCCAAGGTCGTGGATCATCTGCTCTGACTCGCCCGGATTGACGCCGGGGTTCATGTGCCACATCTCGCGACAGCGGCCGGCCCATGTGCCGCCGGGTTGGCACTGCGGCGGCGTGTAAACCCCGTTGGCGCACCAGGACACGGTACAGACGAAGGTTCCGTCGGCTAAACGCGCCGGTGGCGTGGAGCCGGCGAGTGGAAGCAATTCGAGCGTCTCGGGCTGAAGGAGCGAGCGCCACGACTCGAAGATCATGCCCGGGTGCTGCGCCGAGATCGTGGCGGGAAAGCTCCACATCGTGACGCCCGTGTACCCGGTTTGACCCATGTCGTGCACCGTGCGCGCGATCGTAACGTATTGCAGATACAGCTTGACCTTATTGACGGGCCAGATCTCGAGCGCCGCCGAGACCTGGCCACTCACAAGCCGCGTGTAAATGCCGAACGGAGCGTCGCGCTCGACGACGCGCACGTCGAGGCCGAGGATGTCGCGAGCGAGAATCGCGCCAATGAAGTTGGTCACATTTGATCTACCACATCCAGTTGTCAGTGGACCGAACAGTCAGACCTGTGCTACGGCTGGAGGCGTACGAGGTCCAAGAGTGCGACTCGAGCGTGATAGCCGGGTAGACGCGACGCACGACGTCAAGCGAGTCCTGGGCTTCAACGAAGCCAAACCGCGCGGCCTCGGCTCGCGGGATGCAAGTGTACGGCAGTCGTCGCTCGACGCTGCTGGCAGTTGACACACAGAGAAGCAAGAATATGGATGCTGCGACTGCGACCGCGCGAGGATACATTTCTTATTGCATGGAGCTTTGCATGAAGTCTTGCATCGGGTGGATCAGGGTCTGGCTAGATTCAGGCCTTACCATCCAGGCAGAGCGTTCCACTCGATCGCCAGGAATGGCCCGACTGGGAGACAGTGCTCGAGCCAAAGTGCCGGATCCTTGCGAAACGACCCGGGCGGCATGGAGCCAGGGAGGACACGCGGTCACTCATGTTTCGTCATCGCGAAATGTCTCCCAAAGCCTTGGTGCGCACCTCCTGCCTCAGGACGCGTCCCCGAACATGCTCGCTCCATGTCTTTGAGACTCCGTGGATTACTTAAGCCAACACCACCCTCAAATCGCTTTAACGCCTTGGAACGGCGGGTTGCGCTTCGTTGAGCGTGGGCAAGCCGATCAGATCCCTCACGTGGGCCTGAAACGCGACGCGTTCCGACCACCGTTCTGCGCGGAACGCAATAGCGTGGCTGAGCCGACGAGATCGTTAAATGGCAGTGTTCTTGAGGGCAAATAGTACAGTCAAATCATCAGATTACACTCTAGCAAGTTCTTCAGCAGCGGCGACCCACAGCTCCGCCGACTGCGCGGAGGGAAGCTCGATCTCGTACTCTGCTCGACTGCCACGCACTACCCGGACGCTCGCGCGACCCGAGCGGTCGACGACAGCGTCGAAACGTACCGTGACATACACTACCTCCTTACCCGGCATCCAGAACGCGGTTCCGCGCGGCGTCACGCCATGCATGGCGGTTGGGATGACGCCGACCAGCCGCAGGCTCGGGATCACGACAGCAAACCCAGCGGCCCACGGATTCCACGGCCACCGCGTGCGGTGGACAGCGATTGGCTCGCGCGTGCTGGAGACGGGAAGTTGCGCGAGGAGCGTTGTGGGGCTGCGGTCCGAGTGCGAGGTCTAGAAGCTCCGCGCCCACTCGTGCTGCACGGCGCCGGAGCTAACGAGAGAAGTCGGGTACAGCGAGATGCTGGATTCGTCGCGGTAGAGCGCGGTTGAGAGAAGCCGGGTTGGCTGCTGTGGTAGCTGCTCGCCGCCAGCAGGAGCGACAAACGAGCTCGCGCCCGGAGTGGATTCGGACGGATCGGGCGCGACTCACACGCTTGACGTGTCGTCCGCGTTCAGCATGATGGTGATGGCGCCGGGCTTGGGCACGTCGTCCGCACGACGCCGGATTGTGCCAAACGTGGACGAGCGGTTTGTGCCGAAGATGTTTCTTGGCGGCAGGTCGGTCGGAAGCTCGGGCTGCTGCTCTTCAGATACGTCCGTGTCCATTGCGCCGGGCATGGGCTCGACCACGACCTCTGGCTCCTCCTGTGCTGGCGGAGGTATGATGGGCTGAGGCCACCACTGGTGCGTATGCGGCAGGCTACCGCGTCGGCTTGGAGCCGAGTACGCCAAGCTCACGGCGAGTCGAGCACCCGACGCAGCCGTCGCACCACTGACGCCATTGACGCCGAGACCTCCCGCACCGCTGCTCGCACTTGATGGAAGTTTGCGCACGAGACGTGTGGGTGCCGATGTGACCGTGAGCACGACGAGGGCGACGGGAAGAGCCGCAGTGTGGAGGATCATGGTCAGCGTCGTCGTGAGTGCTGGGACGACCCACAGGTGGACGTGCTGCAGCCTCGGGTCACCGAGTAGCATCCCGACACTCGCGGCGATACCGACTGCGAGGTGCTGGTACCCTTGCGGCGCAGCGTCGCTCGCCATGGTGATCGAGTTGCGCGTCCGGGACGAGAGCCATGCGGTGGCCGCAGCGAGCGGAACGTGAATGAGCGCGAAAGGGATGGCCACGGCCCATAGCGGTGGAGCAGGACAAACGCGGGCGTGCGCGGGCGTACGCGGCCGGCGACATGTCGAGGAGGATCATGGCCGCGCCAGAAGGCGCGATGGTCACCGTCAACGGAGCGAGTGAAGCGGCGCAAAGCATGGCGAAGAACACGAACGCGACCACGAGCTGGCGGTTAGTCGTGCCACGGACCGTCGTGAGTCGGCCGAAGTGGACTACCGTTACGGACCACGACACGTTTGCTATGATGGCGTAGACGTGCCACAGCCGGGCCGCGGTGGCGAACTGTATAGTGACGAGGCCGAGCGACATGAGCCACGCACGCACGATGCACGGTGCGCCCGACGATGCGCCCGTGACGGCTGGAACGGCGAGCCTGAGCGCGAACACGAGGGCTCCAACGATCTGAAGCGCGAGTAGGGCGGGCGACTGAACACGGAGGCTTGGCTGGTTCCGCGACCGCCAGGTGGCGCCGAGAACGGCCACGGCAAGGACGGCCATGAGCGAGGCGATACAAATGATGAGGATGGCGTCGAGATCCGACGAGCTGTTGGTGCGAATCGGGACGACTACGAGCCACATGACGAACTCGAGGTGAACACGGTGCGACATGAAGACCACGAGCGCGATCATAATGACCACGAACGCGTACCATGATCCGCAAGCGGCGCTCCGATCCACGGCTCCCACACGGCGCCGTGGTCACGCAGCCAGTCGCACGCGACGTCGTAGGCCTGGCCGTTCGCGTTTGGCAACTCGGCGAGGAGCCCACGCAACGTGTCCTCGGTGATTGTGAACTCGCGGAGCATCTTCGAAAGGTGTGGGATCGCGTCCATGACCACCGGACTCGCGAGTTTCTACAGCATCTCGACGGGCCAGTCGCAGGTGAGTCGCGTCGACGAAGTCCCCGCCGCGGTCATGTTGAAAGCCGTCCAGCAGGCGGTCGTGTAGCTGGGCAGGTTCACGCGGACCATGTCGTGGATGGCAGTGACGGGGTCCGGCGTCCAGCCGAAGAACAACGGCTGGTGGCTACGTACGAGGCCCACGCTCCAGACTCAAACGTGACGTTCGGGTAGGCGCGGCGAACGACGTCGGCGCCGTCCTGCGCCAGCACGTAGCCGAACCGTGCCGCGTCGGACCGCGGGATGCAGGTGGCCGAGATGCGCCGCTCAGTGCTGACCGCGTTCGCCGCGCATAGAAACAAGAAGAAGACCGCAGCGACCTCAAGCACGCGGCGATACATGTTGGCATTCATTGAGCGGATTCATGGAGTAGCAGTCCGAGTAGATCGGGAGCTCCGTTCCCGACCTGAGTACATCATGGACACTCAATTCGAAGGCCGCTGGCACGCTGATCTCGACTGAAGGTGAGGCCGCGAGCGGGAGACAGTGGGCAAGTTGTAGGGAATAGGGAAACTGCACTCGGTCATGTCGGTGGTCTGGCCGCGAACAGCTGGGTGGCACAGCAGCCAGGTGGCGCAGCACGAGGGACGACCTCGTTCCACACTATCGCCGATTTTGCTGCTGCCCAAAATCTGGTGGCGAACGTGGCGCGCGTGAATGACTGTTCGCACGCTCATATGACAACTGATTGTCGCGTTCCGTCTCGCGGTCACGAAAATGTCTCCCAACAGCCCGACGCGTGTTGTGTCTCGCGCGTCTCATTACGCGTCTCCATCGCCATGACCCAGCCGACCCCCCTCGGCCTCCGTGGATCGCTAACCCGCGCCCCTTCCTCCTTCCCCGCCTCGTATCACTATAGACCACACCTTGCAGCACTTGCGCAAACCAAAGATGCACTCATCGCCGCACATCCGGCCGACGCCGCGCCGCGCGGCGCGCGGTGGTGGCGCCGATGCCCCGCCGCCGCCGACGGCCATCCGCACCTCGCGCGACGACGACGAGGACACCGACTCCGCCGCCGACGGCGACGACGAGGCGCTCCTCGACTACCTGCTCCGTCCCACGACCTCGTTCCTCGGCGGCTACGCGCACCCCCCGCGCCCGCGATCCGCGTCGCCGACCTCGCGCCGCGGGTTCCGCATGCCGAGCGCCGACGACGGCACGACACGCACACGGTCTCCGTCCCCGCCGACCCCGCCGCCGCGGTCCCCGTCGCCGATCAGCCGCCCGCGCTCGCCGTCGCCGCGGCCCGAGTACGCGCCGGCGCCAATGGCGCCCGCGCGCCGGAGTCATCGGTACAGCGAGGGTGGCGCACACTACGGCTCGTCGCCGCCCTCGGCGGGCGTCTCGCGTAGCGCGTCGCAGCGTACCGTTGCGACGGCGACGGCGGCGGCGGCGGGAACGAGCCGGCCGGCGTCGATGCCTGCGTCTCCGCTCGTCACGGAGATGGCGGCGAGTCCCGCTGAGACCGTGACGCCGTCGGTCGGGCACGCGCACCAGCACCAGCATCATCCGGCGGCGCTGCCCGTCGACGAGATGCACCGCAAGCGGTACACGGCCAAGCTCGAGCGCGACAAGAAGGTACACTCCGCTCTTTCGCATCCCAATTTCGTCCCCGATCCCTCACACGGCGCCATCCCGTAGGCGCTCCTCGACCACGTCGCGCACGCGGCCACGACGGCGCAGTCCCTGTCGGCACTCCTCGCGGCCGCGCACACAGAGAACGACCGGCTGCTCAAGACGGTCGAGGACCGGGAGCGGCGCGCGGCGGACCTGCAGCGGCTCGTTGCGCGGCACGAGCGCGAGATGGCGGCGCTCTCCGCCAAAGTCAACAGCAGCAAGGACGAGACGGCGCGAGCGGTCGCCGTGGCCGAGAAGATGCGGCAGGTCGAGAAGAAGGTTCGTTCTTTCGTCATCGCGTCATCGCGATCCGCACTAACCATCACCCTAACGTAGCTCCACGCGGCGCTCACCGCGCGCGAAGCCGACCTCGACGCGGCACGCCGGGAGACAGCGACGTGGCAGCACCGCGTGCGCGACCTGGAGTCCGCTCTCGCCGACGCGCAGCGCGTCGCCGCGACGATCCGCGACTCGGCCGCGGCGCACACGGACCAGGTCGCGGACCTGGAGCGCGAGCTCGCTGCACAGTCCGCGAAACTCTCGGCGGCGGCTGCCGCGCGTGTCGCGACGCGTGAGCTATGGCGCCGCGCGGCCTCGCTCCTGGCGGACCCGGCTCGCGCCGTCGGACTCTCCGCGCTCGATCTCGACGCGGCACACGACTCCGAGGACGAGACGGTCGCCGAGCACGTGGTCGCATGGCTCGCGCGCGTCGCGGAGGGCGTGCAGGCAGCGACGCGCGCGGCGGCCGAGGCGACGGCGGCTGCAAACACGGACCTCGCGGGGCTCCGCGTGCAGTGCGCGGACCTCGACGCGGCGCTCACCCAGACCCGCGCGTCGCTCGCCGAGACACTGGCGGAGCGTGATGCCGCACGGGCCGACTTGGCGGCGCTCGCGGACCGGCTCGAGGCGGCGACCTCGGGCGCCGCCACGGCCGAGACGCGGTACGCGGGGCAGCTCGACGCGGCGCGCGCCGAGACCGAGTCCGCGATTTCCGCGCGGGACGTAGCCCGTGCCGAGTCCGCGACGTCCGCCGCGGAACTCGCGAACGTGCGCGCGGCGCACGCGCGCGTCGCGGGCGACCTGGCCATGTGCAAGAAGCTGCTCGAGCACGAGCGCGCGGCACGGCGCGAGTCGGCGGGCGCGGCCGCGGAGCTGGCGGCGGTGCGCAACGAGCTGGCGCGCGCGGTCGCCGAGCGCGACGCGGACCGCGCGGCGCTCGCCGAGGAGCAGGCAAGACGCCGCGCCGAGGCGGCACAGTGGATGCAGAGCGTCATGGACGCGCAGCGCGAGGTGGCGGCGGCGCGCGATGCGGCGGCCGCGGCGACGGCCGAGAAGCGCGCGCTTGAGGTCGAGCTCGGTGTGCGGGCGGCGGTCGCGGTTGCGTCGGCGACGGCGGCTGTTAGTCGGCCGGGGTCGCCCGTCGCGGGGATGGTCGGGGTCACGTCGCCGGCGCGCAAGGTCGCGGCGACGGGTGCCGGGTACGACGCGGGGTCGACGGATGCGCTGTCGTCCACGATCGCGCGGCTGCAGCAGCGCATGCACAAGCACGGCGGCGGCAGCGGCAGCGGTGGTGCGGGCAAGGGCGTCTGAGGAGGACTGGTGATAATGATGATTGGACAATACTTGATATTTGATGACGATGATAGGAGGGGGGAAAAGATGACAAAAACGAATGAGGTGATGCTACAACACTTACTGGGCAGCGTCGAAGCCGGCGCCGGCCTCCATCTGCTCCTTGACAAAGATCTCAAAGTACTGGTAGATGATGGTGACGGCGAGGAGGATCCCGGTGCCGGAGCCGATAGCGCCGAGGAGGTCGGCCGAGACGGACAGGAGGCCGATGCAGAGGCCGCCGAGCATGGCGGCGGTCGGGATGACGCGCTTGAGCTCCTTGTACATGGTGGTGTCGCGGTAGCCGCGGATGACGAGCTGCTGGTCCTTGAGCTGGCGGGCAACGTCGCGGGGCGAGGAGCCCGAGACCTCGATCCAGGCCTTGGAGAGGAGGGCGCAGGCCGAGAGCAGGATGGCCGTGTACAGGGCAAAGTGGATCGGGTCCATGAGGGCCGAGGTGATGGACTGGGGCGGGGTCAGGTAGTAGGCGAGGCCCGAGGTGGCGACAAACTGCGATGAGCCCTCGAAGGGCTTCCAGACGCCGAGCAGGCGCACGACAAAGTTGTCGGGGAAGCGCGAGTGCAGCAGCTGCGAGATCATGAAGATGTTGGAGACGAGCGTGGACTGGAGCATGATGGGCATGTTGGACGTGTAGAAGAGCTTGATCGGGTACGAGCCCGTCTGGCCCTGGACGCGGGTCGACTTGACGGGGATCTCGACGCGCCAGCCCTGCAGGTAGATGACGACGCCGAAGACGAGGACCGTGGCGAGCAGGTTCATGACGTTGGGCAGGTGCGGGCGGTACAGCGCCTCCTTGAGGGCGCGGAACTTGTCGGAGCGGGTGAGGAGCAGGTGGAACAGCGAGATGATGGCGCCCTCGAACTCGGGCCCGCGGCCCGTGTTGACGGTGGTGGGCGAGAAGGCCTTCCACACAATGGTCTCGCAGATGTTGGTGGCGATGAAGAGCGAGATGCCCGAGCCGAGGCCGTAGCCCTTCTGGAGCAGCTCGTCGAGGAGGATGACGATCATGCCGGCAATGACGAGCTGGAGGATGAGCAGGACGCAGATGCCGGCGCCGAGGTCCGAGGGCGGGCCGTAGAAGCCAGACATGACCTGGACGGCGGCCTGGCCAAAGGTGATGAGCAGGGCAAACAGCTTCTGGGCGCCGTTGAAGAGGGCGCGGTCCTCCTTGACCGAGTAGTCGACCTCGATGATGTTGGCGCCGGCGAGCAGCTGCATGATCATGCCCGAGGTGATGATCGGGGTAATACCGAGCTCCATGAGGGTGCCGCGGTTGGAGGCGAGGATGACGCGCATCCAGTAGAGCGGGTCCGACGAGCCCGACGACGTGATGCCGTAGAGCGGGATCTGCGAGCACACGAGGAAGATGAAGAGCGTCACGGCGGTCCACAGCACCTTCTGCTGGAACGGGACCTTGCGCTCCGGGGCCGAGACCTCGGGCAGCACCGACATGAACGGCCGGATGAGGTGGAGGAAGCGGACTACGGGCGGGGCGGAGGGGCGTCGCGTGTGAGCGCTCTCGGACGAGTGTGTGGTACGGCGCGCCAGCATGCGCGGCAGATCACGTACACGACATGGTGGCAGATGTGTTACGCGTAGTCCGTGGGAGGTGGCAGGTGGTGTTACGAGGGAAGCAGAGCGAGCAAGGGATTCGTCGTCGTCGTGTTCGTGGCGGTCAGCGTGGTAGCGGTGTTGATCCGTAGCGAGCGAGTGCAGTCCCGGGGCGGGGTCTGGTGCGGGATGCCGAACAGAAGAGAGAGAGGGGAGGTCCCAAGGGCGCGCGGGGGAGGGACCGTGGGCGTCGGGCGGCGGCGGGTGGGCGGCGGCGGCGAAGGTCGCTGAGGGCGCCCAGAGGCACGCGTGCGCCGCGAGACGATCCGCCGCCGCCCGCCACTCCCGTCACCCGCCCGTGCCCTGTGGCGACGACCGCGATACGTGGCACCCCGATTCCCCCGAGGCCCGTGGCGGCCGCCCCACGTGACAGACGCGCTCCAGGGCGCGAGACGCGTCGCGCGGCGCGCCGATCGCGCCTTGTGCGCGCGCACCCACCGTTGCCCGCCTACGGCCCGCACCCCATGCATCGGATGGAATAAAATGTCGCAGCCACACACGCGCCAGGCCTCGGGCGAGATGGGCGACGTCACGGCCCAGCCGCGCCCCGCGTCGCGCACGCACACTGTCACGAGCTCGTATGTCTCGGTCCGCTCGGCGTTCCCGGGCCCGCTGGACAGCTCGGGTGGGTCGGCTGGTCGGACCGGGTCGCCTTCCCTCCAACCGACCGCCGCTGCGCTACCTGGCCGGCAGAGCGACGGCGCCATCGTCGCGCCGCCCTTCTCGCTGCCAGCTCCGGTGACCCCGATCACCGTGAATGCGGACTCGATCCCGCCGCCGCGCAAGTCGCGGCACAACCGCCAGGCACACTCGTTTTCGTCGCCGCGCGCCGCGTCTGCCGTGCACACCCGGACTTCTTCTGCCGGCACCGACAGCCCGCCGAAACATGCTGTCCACCCGCTGCTTCCCGGTGTCGCTCCGGCGTGGCCCACCCCGCTCCAGAGCCCGCTCATTGCGCTTCCGCCCGACAGCGCGGGTGCCACGGCTCCGCCAAACCCGTTCTACATTCCACCACCACCACAGTCGCAACCTGGACCCTCGCCGTCCCGAAAGCGGCAGTCGCACCCTGAGCTGCTGCTGCGGTCGCCCGTTCGCCTCATCGACGTTGACGAGCCACCACCACCACCACGGCCCGCTCCACTTCCACCGACCGCACCAAGCGCACCGCCATACCCTTCGGCTTCCACGACGCGGAAATCGGCAGCAACGAGCAGCACGCAGCAGTACCCCATGAGCCCGCTCTCGCCCGCGCCCACGACGTCGCCATCCTCGCCTTCCAAACCGCTGCTTCCGCCTTCCCCGGCCGAACCGCACATCGACGCGACCGCACCTTCGGCGGCGGGGAGATTATCCCACTGGCGGACACGGCTCGGCAACCACCTCGGGTCCATCAAGCTGTCGGCCGACTACGTGCTCGCCAACAACCGCCGCAACTACCGCTCGTTTGTGATCGGGCTCCTGACCGTGTTCCTCGTCGTCTTCTTCCTCACCCTGGTCCAGAACGCGCTCGTGCGCTCGTCCATCGTGTTTGTCAAGCTCTCTGAGGACACGGTACGGCTATTCCCTCCCCGTCATTTCGACCCGCAACTGACGCCCGCCCCGCTTAACAGGTCGGCCAATACGACCTGCTCCTGACACCTACCAACATGACCCGCCCGTTCCTCAACTACACGAGCGCGAACGCGTCGCTCGCGTCCGTCGCGAGCCTGCAGGGCGCGGTCCCACGGTGGCTGATCCCCGTCAATGTCACCAGCCCCGCGTCCGACAACTGGGACCCGTCCGTCACGGACCCCGTCGCCGCGTCGGCGTACCTGCTCGTCATCGACTCGTCGCTCGAGGAGCAGATCGGCGTCGGCGTCGCGTGGCCCCACCGCGCGCTCGGCGACGGCGAGGCCCACGTCACGGGCTCGCTGCTGCGGTCCCTCCGCAAGCGGCCGAATCGCGGCGACCGGCTCGGGATTCGGCTTGATCTCGCTGCGTTTCTCGGTGTACGTGCTGCGCGGCCCTCTTGCCGATCCGCTGCTGACTCTCGAGCTGTGTGTAGGCGAACACGACGGCCGCGGCCAACGTCGGCAACACGACCGTGACGCTGACCTCGGCGCAAGTCGACCAGCTGTCGCTCGTCCTCGGCGTGCCGCGCGCACAGCTTCTCGCCGGCGCGACGCAGCTGCCCGACGGCCAGTACCAGCTGATGCTAAACACGGCGACCAACAACAACGTGAGCCAGCTGACGACGCTGAGCCAGGAGTTCACGATCGTCGACGCCATCGACAAGCCGCAGGGCAAGTACCCGCAGGCGCTGGGCAACGTGATCGTGCTCGACCGGGCGCCGACCGAGGTGCTGCTGAAGCGGGCGGCCGCGCAGATCGCCGCGAACCCGGTGCTGTCGCAGTCGCTCAACCTGACCGTGGCCGACGTGCGGGGGTTCCGGCTCGCCGACTACGCCATGTCGATGGTGGCCATCATCAAGGACCGCGTCGCCGTGTACACGGGCGCGTCGGTCGACCGGCAGCGCGCGTTCGTGCGGGTGACGGACGCCATGGCGGTGGCGCTCGGGCTCGACTACCCGGCGGACGTGCTCGATGTGCTCAACCAGGCGCTCAAGGGGACCCAGTTCATCCAGATCTTCATGAACGAGATCTTCTTCACGGTGATCGCGGTGCTGTCGCTGCTCGCAGTCCTGCTCATCTACGCGCTGCTGCTCGCCGACGTCGAGGAGAAGACGTTTGAGTACGGCATGCTCCGGTCCCTCGGCATGCAGCAGGCCAGTCTCATTGGGCTCCTGATGATCCAGTCGCTCTACTATTCGATCCCCGGCATCGTCCTCGGTCTGATTGTGTGCCTCGGTACGGCCGATCCGCTCTCTCGGACCTCACGCGAGATGCACTAACATCGCGACCGTGTGTAGTCTTCTACGTCCCCGTCGAGTACATTCTCAGCACGTTCGCGTCGGTGCCCATCGCGCTGGGCCTCGACACGACGGCGTGGTCGCTGGGCCTCGTGCTGGGCCTGGTCCTGCCCGTGCTGGGCATGCTGGTCCCGATCCGGCGTGCGCTATCGCAGACTTTGCGCGATGCGCTGGACGTGTACCACAACGTGGTGTTCGACTCGGTCGTGACGATTTCGCGGCTGCGCGACGTCGGGATCAACCTCGGCGAGACGGTGGTCGCGCTGCTGTTCGTGGTGATCGGGTTCCTCGTGTACTACGTGATCCCGCTGTCGTTCACGTTCGGTAACCTCGGGCTCTTCTTCCGCATCCTGACGGTGATCCTGCTCGCCATGGTCGTCGGCCAGGTGCTCATTGGCCAGGTCCTCCAGCACCTGCTCGAGCTGGTCGCGATGCGCATCGTCATGGTCTGCACGCGCGACCGGTACGTCATGGACGTGGTGGCCAAGAACCTCTCGGCGCACGTGAAGAGGAACGGGAAAACCGCCCTCATGTTCACGCTCTGCCTGGCGTACATCATCTTCGCCGCGGTCATGTTCCGGCTCCAGGCGGACACGCTGTCCGAGACGCTCGAGTGGAACTACGGCGCGGACATCTCGATCGACGGCGTCAGCTTCGCGCGGCCGCTGCCCGAGGCGCGCGTGTCCAACTTCCTGGCCAGCTCGACGGCGGTCGCCGGGTTCACGTACCTGACGTTCCCGCTGACGAGCTACTACCCGGTGACGGGCACGCGGTACGCGCCCATGGCGTCGCTCAGCAGCCCGTCGGTGCGCGTCATGGGGATCCACGCCAACTTCCTGGACGTGGCGTTGACCAAGTACTACATCCCGGTCCGCGTCCTCGACGGCGTATCCCCATGGCGCGTGCCCGCGGAACTGAACGGCACACTGGTGCCCGCGCCGAGCACCGCGGGGTCGCGCAAACCGATCGCGGCGCCGGCGCCCCGCATCGCGCGCGCGGCCGACACGCTCGCGGCGCAGGTCAACCAGACGGACGCGTACCGGGACGTGCTGCCCGTGGTGATCAGCGAGGCGCTCGCGAACCGCGCGTACATTGGCGCGCTGACCAACTGCGTGCTGCAGATCGACTACAAGCCGACCAACTCGGTGTGGACGACCACGCGCAGCCAGCTGTCGCGCCCGCTCGCCGTCGCGCGCAAGGTGCCCAGCTTGACGGGGATCTCGCGGCTCACGTCGAACCGATCGCCGCTGCTCGTGTCCATGGACCACTACGCGCGCCTGCTGCGCGAGATCGACGCGTGGGCCGGGACCAACGTGTCGGCGGCGACGAGCGTCGCAGCGCCGGGGAAGGTCAGCCCGGCGGTACTGCGGGTGCTGCCCGACACGGACCTCCGCGTGCCCAAGCAGTCGGCGCTGGTCCGGCTGCGCGCGGGCATGTCGCCGCTGCAGATCGAGGGGTTCATCAACGAGCTCAACACGGCGATCGGCGACGACAAGGTCACGGTCGATAACCTCAACTACCAGCTCCAGTCGACGGCGCTCGCTGCGTTCTTCATCAACGTGCTGTTCTACATTGGTACGTTTGGTGGGCGCGATGGGTGTGTAGGGCACGGGCACTGACGATGCGCTCGTGTGTGTAGTCGCGTTCGTCGGGATTCTGCTCTCGTTCTTTGTCCTGTGGCTCTCGTTCACGGCCAACCTGCGCGAGAACGCGTGGGAGTTTGGCGTGTTGCGCGCCATTGGCCTCGACGTAAGTCCTCACGCTCTTGCCTGTCCCCCGACAGCGCACTCACGCTCCTTCGCGCGTCGTGTAGGCGGGCACCGTGATCCGCCTGTACATCTACGAGGCGGTAGCCATCGTGCTGGCGACGATCCTGCTGGGCACGACCATCGGGATCGTCACCGCCGTCACGCTGACGCTGCAGTTCAACCTGTTCACGGAGATGCCCTTCTCGTTCAACTTCCCGACGGGCCTGTACACGACGGTCGTGGTGCTGGCGCTCGTCGTGTCGGTGGCCGGGTCGTGGGCGCCCGCGCGCGAGTACGCCAAGAAGAAGATTGCAATTGCGCTCAAGGGGCTCTAGCCGTCGACAAATTCATTCATACATGCATACTGTACACGATCACTCCTCCCCGGGGTTACGCGACCGTCAGGTCGTCGGAAAAGTACAGGAACAGGGCGGGCAGCCAGTCCTGCTCGTTGATCCCGATGCGCTCGAGCTCGGCCGACTCGTCGGGGATCCCGTTCTCGGCAAACGTCGCCGACAGGTCGAGCACGCGCCCGAGGTACTTCCACGTGTACGCCTTGGCGTGCGCGTTGAAGGCCAGGTACCGCTGCACGATCGCCTGGATCGGCTCCTCGGTGCAAATCTACGCTCGCGGGCACGCAAATCAGTACTCCGTCGGCGTACCCACAAGCCCACGCGACGTACCTCAAGCTGCGTCTCGTCGCCATTGAGCGTGTTGACGATGCGCACGCGGCGCGTCTTGCGCGAGAGCCGGCCGATGCGGTACTTGGCGTGGTCGAGCCACCACGGCACGCTCACCTCCCACGCGAGCTCGGCGCGGACCTGCGTCACGTCGGGGACGTGCACGGGGACGCCGTCCGGGCACACGGGCACGCGCAGCCCCGTGCGCGGGTCGGTGCGCATCGCGAGGTCGCCCGTCGCCGCATCGAACCAGTGCGAGATGTCCTGCCCCGCGTTCTGGATGATCGGGACGAGGCGCGGGTCGCCTAGGGACTGAGGCGTCAGCTCGTCGGCTATAGAGCCGAGGGAATGGTATGTACCGTAGTAGGTCTTGATGAGCGGCGTCAGGTCGTAGACGTGGCCGAGCCACGACACCCAGACGTCGTCCTGGTGCCGGTGCGCGAACACCTCGGCCGGCGTGTAGTAGCGGATCTTGAGCCGCTCGATGAGCTCGTCATCGGTGAGCTGGTGGCCGGGCGCCACGGCGAACGAGTTGGTAAGGGCGACGGGTTCAGGCATGGTGCATTGCATTCAGTGTGTGTGACGTCTTGAGTGTGAGGTCAAGACGGATGGAGGTTGCATCGGCTGGTTTCATGATGCAACGTATTGCTCGACTTTTGGGACACATGATCGTGCAGAGTCGAGAGCGTGCGAGACAAACGCGTCTCGCACGGGTCACCTGATGCTCGGGCTGTCGACGGACGCGCCGCGCCACAGCGGCTCTCGGCAAGCGCGTCAAAGAGCGACTCCTTCCCTCGCACGCAACGTTCAAAGAGACCACGGACGGAGTCGGTGCAATGGATCCACCGAAACCATGGATATCGTGCCCAGGCAGTGCCAAGGAAAATGGCCGTCGTGGCGGGGACAGAGCTCGGGCTCTTCTTTCGCCCGATCCAACTTCCCCACTACACGATAGACTAGACCGGAAACCATCATCATGGCGCACGAAGAAGCGTTCCAGCAGTGCATCCACTGGGAAACGACCATCTACGGGTTCCCCGACGTGTCGACGCGGCAGATCCTGACGTGGATGCACGGTTCGTCGGTGGCCATGGGCACGTGCGCGATCGCGGCGGGGTCGTGGCTGCTGTACCAGTACATTACCAAGAAGAAGCGGTTCTTCGCGACGCTGCCGGACCGCCCGGGGATCCGGCCGATGCCGACCGAGTGCCTGGTGCTGTTCATCACGTCGTTCATGGTGATCGACCTGCTGTGGCACGTGTCGATGCTGGCGGGTGCCGAGTCGATCCTCGTCGGCCACGTGCTGCAGAACACGCGGTACACGGTCGGGTACGCGGCGCTGATCCTGTACATGGTCGGCATCATCTACTCGATCCCGGCGTCCGCGAAACGCACGCTGCGCGGCACCGCCAAGCAGCACCCGCCGCTGTCGCTCTTCACCAGCGCGATCCTCGCCGTCCCCTCGCCGCCGCCGCTCGTCCTCGACACGTTCATGTTCGGGTTCACCATCGTCCCGACCGTCGCCACCGTCGCCTTTGCCGTCACGCTCGGTGTCCCGACCTCGGACGCGACCAACCGCGGCGTGCACATGGCGCTCTGGAGCATGTGGGGGTTCCTCGTCGCCGTGTTCGGCATCCTCATGGGCCTGTACGGCCACCAGCTCGTCGCCGTCGTCCTCGGCACCAACCGCACCCAGGGCAACCACAACCAGAACCAGCAGAGCCCCGCGAAACCCGTTGGCACCACGATCCAGCGCAGCAGCGCCGCCGCGATCCCCGCGTCGAGCGGGCCCGACCTCGGCTCGTCGCTCAATTCGAGCGCGCGGCTCGCCAGCTCCGCAGGGACCGCGGCGCTCGGCACCTCGCTCCGGTTCTCGACGGCGAGCCCGGGCAGTTCCGCGGGCGCGCCGCTGCTCGCCGGCGCAGCGCCGGACGCGAGCTGGTCGAGCCGCGCGACGGCCACCACCACCGGCGCCGCGCCCGCTGGGGACCTCACCAAGCCGCGCGAGTCGGTGGCGCTCGGCGGCACGCTGACGGGGACGCAGCGGCTGTCGATGATCGCGCTGATCCAGAAGCTGTCGCAGCAGCGTACCTCTTCCCGCTCGCGCTCGCACAGCAACGCGACGGGCGCGCCGGGCACCGAGTCGGCGCTCGACGACGAGACGTCGCGCCTGCACGGCACCTCGTCGGTGTCGGCCTCGACGACGCAGAACACGGCGGCGCTGCGTCGGCAGCTGCAGGCGATGCTGATGTCGGGGGTGGTGCGCCGGATGCAGCTGACGTTCACGGTGCTCCCGCTGTCGTCGCTGGTCTTCGCGGCGGTCAACCTGATGCACGTGCTGACGGCCGTGGTCGACGGCGGGTGCCGGCGCGGCGACGCCATGACGGGATACGACCGGTTCATGTTCTGGGTGCCGCTCGCCGCGCATACGATTTCGGGGACGAGCAGCGGGCTCATCGTCCTGTGCGGGCTCGCGTGGGAGGCGCGCCGGTCGGGGGATATCCAGGGCCGGCTTCGCGGGACCAGCAACGTCGTGGCGCCGGGCGGCGGCGCGCCGGCCATGGCCGTGGCCGAGTAGCTCAAGAGGGGTTGTTGTACAGATACTTTTTTTCATGTCTTCTTTTCGTCATCGTCAACAGAGTCCCGCTTTCATCATCATCTTTTTCGGGCGGCGGGACGAGGGAGGGGAGAAAAAGTGCACTCGAACGACGACGACGCGAACGGGGCCGCACGCACGGCCACAGTGGGCAATGCGATCGTACCATTCAAGTCGAGCGGTCAAGCGAGCGAGCGAGGGGGAGAGAAGCGACCTACAAGCACGACGCGGATGCCAGCCAGCCGAGTACCACAACGACAACGACAACGACGATAGCGACGCGCCGAGATCCGGTTGGTCGAGGAGGGCAGAGCGACGACGGCGGGGGGCGAGGGAGGGTGCGGACGAGCGGGTTGAGCGAGAACTTAGCGAACGCGAGGTGGAACGACTCGTAGCGCGAACGCGGGCGGACTCGGGGTCGCGAGCGGCCTTGGTTGACATGGCGCGGAGGGTGGTGAGTTGCACGGCGACGACGGACGACCCAGGCGAGGAGCAACGTACCGCGGTTGCACCTTGGCGACTCGAGAGCACGGGCGGCACGACGCGCGCGCACGCGCAAGCGGGTGAGAAGGAAAGAACGTACCAGATCACACGCCTACTGCCACTGGGCGGCGTACTGCTGCTGTTGCTGTTGGTGCTGTTGCTGCTCGCGCTCGAGCCTCCGTCTGCGGGCGGCGGCCTTCTTGCGCTGCTTTTTGGAGATGGGCTGCGGCTGCGTCGCCGGCGGCGGCGGCGGTGGTGGCGGGTTGCTGCTGACGACGGCGAGCCCGACGTGCGGGACGGCGGGCGCAGCGCCGTTGTTGGCGGCGGGCGTGCGCGATTTGGGCGCGGATACGAAAATGACCTCGACTTCGTCGTCCGAGTCGTCGTCGACCACGACCTGCTCGGGCACCGACTGCTGCTGCTGCTGCACCTCCATGGGCTCGTCCTCCTCCTCGTCCTCCTCCTCCTCTTCGTCGCTGTCCTCGCGGTCACTGATCTCGAGGACGACGGGGCTGCTGGCGCTGGTGTCGGCGAAGCTGGTGATGGACCCGGCGCTCGAGGTCGGGTGCGAGTCGTCGATCCAGAACAGCTCGGCGTCGTCGACGGTCTCGAGGTCGAGCTCGGCGATCGCGTCCTCGTCCATGGGGTCGAGGTCGCCCGCGGCAGCGCCGTCGTCGTCAACGACGTCGCCGACGGCCTCGTCCTCGTCCCACACGAGCTCCTCGACGTACTCGGACTCGGGCGACTTGACGCCCGCCGCCGATGCCGACGACGAGGACGACGAGGAGCCCGTGTCCATCTCGTCGGCCGGGTTGTACGCGATATCGTACTGCGAGAAGTCACGCGCACCCTGGACCCACGGTTCGCGCGGCGGCGGCGTCTTGCGTCCGGGCGGGTGCTCGAACGTGCAGGGTGCGAAATCGCAGGTGACGCCGCGCAGGCACTCCCAGACATGCCGGCGCGTACACTTCTTGCCCCGCGTACAGAACCCGGTGCGGAACTCGGTGCAGATGAGCGCGTCGTCGGCGACCTTGACGTGCGAGAACGGGCAGCGCGGGTTGAAGCAGCTGCCGCGGTTGAAGTGGGCGCACACGGGCGTGTTGTGCGGGGTGAGCGTGTGGTTGTAGGGGCACGCGGTCTCGTCGTGCGGCTTCCCAAAAAGCTTGAGCCGGCACGCGGCGACGCGCGCTGGGTCGTGCCGGAACTGGTACTGGGTCCCGTTGTAGCAAGTGCCGCGCGACTGGAAGAAGGCGCAGTGGCGGACGATGCGCGCCGTGAGGTTGGCGGCGGGGGCGGGGGCCGTCGGTGTGCGCGGGCGCGAGGAGGGGGGAGGGCGAGGCGTGCGCTGGCCGGGGCGGAACGCGGCGGCCGCGGTCGGGTTCATGCGCGACATGGCGCGCGCGCGGTCGGCGGCGACGCGCTGGTCGAGCAGCGTGCGTTTGCGCGCGAGCCGCGCGATGACGAGGTCGCGGCGCACCAGGTTCCCGTTCGGCAGACGGAGGAAGGGCACCTTGGCGCCCGTGGCGCCCGGGGCGAGCCCGGCGCGGACCAGATTGCCCGTGGCGGTGCGCACGTACTGCGCGGGAGGGGCCGAGGGGGTGTGGCGGATCGGGACCGAGTGCGGGGCGCGGTGGGTAGAGGAAGGCGACGGCGACGGGGTCGTGGCGGCGTGGGCGAGGTCCTTGCGCACGAGCGAGCCGTTGGACAGGCGGACGTACTCGGTCGCGGGGGCCGAGGCGGGGGCGGGCGGGCGGACGATGGGGGTTGTGGTGGTGGTGGCAGGGACCGAGATAGGGCGAGCGGGCGGGGCCGAGGGCGTGCGAGCGGGCGCGGGCGCCTTGCTGGCGGGCGGGGTGACCTTGGGCACCTGCTGCTGCTGCTGCTGCTGGTTGTTGGGGCGCAGGTCGAGTGTGCGGTTGGTGAAGGTCGGGCGAGTTGCGCCGGCGTAGTGCGGGCGCGGCGGGCGCGGCGGAGCGTGGTAGCCGGCGGGGCCGCCAGGCGCGGGCGCGTAGCCGGGCGCCATGGGCGGGCGGTACCCCGGGTAGACGGGCGGCGCCGGCGCGAGCTGCGGCGGGTAGTAGGTCGGGGGGTAGTGGCCGGGCCAGCCGTACATGGTCGGATGCGTGTTTGCGGGATGTCTAGTCTAGTACAGCGAGAGTCAGGGGGGTTGCAGGGAGTGCGGACGCGTAGTACATTTGCGTCGGTGTCGGGCGCGGGAGGGCGGAGGGAGAGGCGGGCGGAGGGAGACATTTGGCAACGGCGAGGCGAAGCGAAGACAAGTTTGAGGGGTGGCGCAGAAGCCCACGTGCGGCTCACGCCGGCCCTGCAGCTCGCTTCGTCGCGTCTTCGACTTCGCTCGTCCCCCAACGGCCCGCGCTCGCTCCCGCATCGGATGAAACCAAGATGGTCGCGAGCAAGGAGCACTGCTACTACTGCTTCGAGGTGCTGGTCAAGCACCTGGACGGCGAGGACGCCGTGGAAGTCGACGCGACCGAGGTGCTCGGCGATGGAGCTGATGCGGAATAGTGAGTAGCATTCCCGCGCCTCACCTCAACCGGCGAACCTGACCGAAGTGCGCGCGTGCGTGTAGCCCGCTGTTCGTGACGTGGAACATCTCGACCTCGCACCGCGGCCGCAACGGCGGGACCGACGTTTGCCTGCGCGGGTGCATCGGCAACTTCAGCGCGCAGCCTCTCGGCGACGGTCTGCGCGAGTACGCGGTGGTGAGCGCGGTGCGCGACACGCGCTTCTCGCCGATCGGCAAGCACGAGCTGGCGCGCCTGAGCTGCAGCGTGTCGCTGCTGGTCGACTTTGAGGACGCGGCGCACCCGCTCGACTGGGTCGTGGGCGAGCACGGCATCCGCATCTTCTTCCGCGACCCGCGCTCGGGCAAGGCCCACTCGGCGACCTACCTGCCCGAGATTGCGCGCGAGCAGGGGTGGGACCACGTCGCCGCCCTCGACTCGCTCATCCGCAAGTCCGGGTACGCCGGCCCGATCGATGATGAGTTGCGCGACGGGCTGCGCGTCGTCCGGTACCGCAGCGCCAAGGCCAAGTGCACGTACGCCGAGTACCTCGCGTGGGCCGAGTCGCGGCTCCAGGGCGATGCGGGGGACGACGAGGAGGACGATGTCGCCAGCGCCAAGATCCCCGCCGAGGACGAGGACACGGCTGTGCGCTCGGTCATCGCCGGCTCGCCGTAGCCGCTGTCGCTGCCGTGGCACATCCCATCGCATCCCATGCTGTACAGAATACACGATTCGCCCCATGTGGGCTCTCCTCCGCCATGACGTCGCTCTCTCCCCCTCACGACGGGAGTGCATGGGCCATCGACGCGTCGATCCGCGCGGGCGCCACATTCCAAACCTGCACGTGACGCTGAGCCACTCGGCGCTTTTGCGGGGGCGGGCACGGCTGCGCGGTCCGGCCAATCGGAGGGCGGCGTTGCCGAGTGTGGCGCCCGCACGTGGCGTGGCTCGGCGCCATGATGCTTCGCCGCCACCGCGCCTGCGTGCTTGCCGTGCACTCGTTCGCCCCCTCTCCTCTCCGCTCTCTGCGTTGCGACGTATCAACCTCTGGACTATCACTTCGTGTGAACGTAGCTGCTCCTGCTGTCGCCCGCCACCGCCGCTGCCCGCCACTCGTTCTGCGTGCGCGAGCTGCCGCCGTTGCCGCTACGCCACTCTCGCTTCCTTCAGCGCTGCAGTCGACCTGCTGCTGCTGCACTTCAACTTCAACTTGTACGCTATGCACTCATCTTCATTCTCGAGCCCCAACCTAACCTAACCCATACAGCAGTCCAGCCCACTAGACCAACCACCTCCAACCACCATGGTCGTCGTCGTGCGCGCGCTGTACGACTACGACGGCGGCGACACGGCGAACCTGTCGTTCCGCGCCGACGACCTGATTCAGGTGTTCACGCAGCTCGAGTCGGGCTGGTGGGACGGCCTGCTGCGCGAGGAGCGCGGCTGGTTCCCGTCCAACTACGTGACCCCGCCGCTCATCCTGCGGTCGCGCGCCGAGGAGGCCGCCTGGGTCAAGCGCATCGCCGCCGACGGCCAGGCCTTCTGGTACAACGAGGCCACGGGCGAGTCGGCCTGGGAGCGCACCAACAACGTGCTCCTGCTCCCCGACGGGTGGTCGCTCCAGGAGACGGACGACGGCCAGGGCACCTTCTTCTACCACGACGACTCGGACGAGATGTCGTGGACCCTCCCCGCCCTCATGTGGGAGAACGACTACCTGGCGGGTGCGATGCCCGACCCGCCCTCGCTCGAGGACACGCCCGCCCAGCCGCCCTCGGCCGACCCCTCGCCGACCGCCGCCGCTCCTTCGGCCGCCGCCACCGGCTCCGTCAACGGCGACGCGGCCTCGGTCCACAGCACCGCCAACTCCAACACCAACCCGCGCGCCTCGGCCGCGTCCGCGTCCACGGCCCCCGATTCCGACAGCCAGCGCCGCCCGTCCAACGCGTCGCTGTCCATTTCCGCGCCGCCCGCCGACGCCCCTCCCGCCGCTGCTTCCACCACCGCGGGCTCCCCGACGCCGTCGACGAGCGCCGCGTCCATCACGTCGCAGTCGTCGCCGGCCGAGCGCCAGATGAAGGCGTGGTCGCTGCTCACGCAGCAGATCTTCTCTGCGATCCAGCGGCTGCTCAAGTCGGCCAAGGCCAGCAACAAGGCCATGTTCATCCCGAACTCGTCGCACATTGTCGACGCGATCCGCGCCATGCTGCACGCCTCGGGCGCCGTCGACAAGGAGGCCCCCGCCGTCAAGAACAACCCGGCGCTCAAGACCCAGCACCGCGCCCTCCTCGGGTCGCTCTCCAAGCTCGTGCTCGCCGCTAAGCTCGCGTCGGGCGTCTGGCCCCCGCCCGACGCTGTCCAGAAGATGATCGGCGAGGCGTCCGACCTCCTCGCCGCCGTCCGCGGGTTCGTTGAGGCTGCCCGTGCGTGCAGTGTTGAGGTCAAGACAGATATCCTCGAGTACGTTTTGCTGACACGCTTTCGGGATGGAGACCATCGGCTGACACTCCCGCCCGCGCGAACCCGTAGCGAGAAGGAGCGCGAGGAGCGCGAGCGCGCCGAACAGGCCGCCGCGGCCGCGGCCGCCGCGCAGCCCGACCTCGCCCCCGCCGCCGAGCCGCGCATGCAGCACCAGCGCGCGTCGGACCCGCGCACGCTGAGCATCTCGCTGGCGACGCACGAGAGCGTGCAGCAGCTGGACGCGGTGAGCTCATCGGTGCTGTCGACGCTCGGCAAGCTGTACGCCAACACGCAGGAGTCGATCACGGTGGCCACGCTGCTGACGCTGACGCGGACCACGGTGACCGAGGTCGGCCAGTTCCTGTCGCTGATCGAGGAGGTGCAGCTCGAGGAGGGCCCGGACTCGCCGCTGCTGCACGAGTTCAAGATCCACAAGCAGTCCCTGTACAACAACATCGCCGGGCTCGTCATGGCCACGTCGCAGGCGACCGACCCGCTCGCGCCGCCTAACGCCATGGAGCAGGTCGTCGTCTCCATCACGGTCGTCGAGCGGTCCGTCAAGGACCTCCTGGCCTCGACGCAGCAGCTGCTCGACGCCAAGTACCGCCGCGAGCACCGCCGGTCGTCCATGGCCGCGTCCGCGGTCCCGCTGTCGCCCGTGTCGCCGTTCCCGCAGCAGAAGCCCGTCGGCGGCGAGATGCTCGCGCTCAACACGGAGCTGGCGAATTCGGCCGCCGCGCGCGCCGCGCAACAGGCGTACGCGCCGCGGTCCGCGTCGGCCGCGACCTTCCACGGTTCCTCTCCGATCCACTCGCCGCCGTACCAGTCGTCGGGCGTCAGCAGCTACCCGGGCCCGGCGCGCGCGACGTCCATGGCGTCGTCGCCGCCCGCCACGCCGTACTCGGCCAAGCTGCGCCGGTTCTTTGGCGACGACGTGGACCCGTCGACGATCGCGGGCGGCGCCGCGGGCGCGCGCGGGTTCGCCGAGCAGCAGGAGGAGCAGCCGTGGTTCCTGGCCTACGACTACGCGCCGAGCGAGATCGTGTTCAACATGGAGGCGCAGGTCAAGGGCGGCACGCTGCCCGCGCTCGTCGAGCGGCTCACGCTGCACGACCAGTTCGACGCGGCGTTCATGACCGGGTTCCTCTTCTCGTACCGCACCTTCATGACGTCGGCCGACCTGATCAACTGCCTCATGGCGCGGTTCTCGATCCAGCCGCCCCAGGGCCTGTCGGACGCGGAGCTCGAGGTGTGGATCGAGAAGAAGATGACGCCCGTCCGCCTGCGCGTCTTCAACGTCATGAAGACGTGGCTCGAGCACTACTGCCTCCCCTACATCCCCGACGACCTCGCCGCGCTCGACCACGTGCGCAACTGGGCGCGCACCGTGATGCGGCCCGTCATGGCGACGTCGTCGGTTCAGCTCATCAAGCTCGTCGAGAAGCGCGAGTCCTCGGCCACCCCGCACCTCCCGCTCCGCCCGGTCCCGCCCGTCAACGGCATGACGCCCGTGCCGCCGACGGGCCCGCCGCCGGCGCCCGTGCTCCCGCGGTCGCTCAAGAAGCTCAAGTTCACGGAACTCGACCCGCTCGAAGTCGCGCGCCAGCTCACGCTCATCGAGTTCTCGTACTTCACGCGGCTCATCTACACCGAGTTCCTGAACAAGGCGTGGAGCGCGGACCGCGGGTCCGCCGAGGAGGCCAAGGCGCGCGCGCCGAACCTGCGCCGCATGGTCGAGATGTCCAACAGCGTCACGGGGTGGGTCGCCGAGAGCATTCTGGCGGAAGAGGACCCCAAGAAGCGATGCTCGCTGCTCAAGCACTACATCCTGATCGCCGACCGGTGCAAGTCGCTCAACAACTACAACACGCTGTTCTCGATCCTGGCCGCGCTCAACTCGGCGCCCATCCACCGCCTGTCGCGGACGTGGGAGATGCTGTCGTCCAAGACCACGGGCGTGCTCAACGACCTCCGCGCCGTGACCGACCCGCACAAGAACTTCGCCACGTACCGCGAGCTCCTGCACGCGGTCGTCCCGCCGTGCATCCCGTTCCTCGGACGGTACCTGTCGGACCTGACGTTCCTCGAGGACGGCAACCCGAACGTGCTCAAGGTGCCCGGCATGCCCGACGCGGCGGCATCCGTCGATGGCGCAGATGCGCCGCAGCCGCTCGTCAACTTCAGCAAGCGGCAGCGGACCGCCGACATCATCCGCGAGATCCAGCAGTTCCAGGTGCTCCCGTTCCACCTCAAGCCCGTGCCCGAGGTCCAGGAGTACCTGCTCAACATGATCAACCACAACCGCGAGTCGGGCGAGCTCTACGAGATCTCGCTCAACCGCGAGCCCCGCGAGCGCGAGGACCAGAAGCTCGTCCGCCTGCTCGAGGAGGCCGGCCTGTTCTAGACGGCGGCGTCGGGGACGCGGCCGCGGCCGCGGCCGAAGGCCGGAGATGACTTTTTTTGTGACGATTTTGTGCGTGTGTGTGCCACCAACCAACCAAGTTTTTGTTCGCTTCCAATGCAATGTGCTTCTTATATCACTTCTACACGGCGGTAAGCTCGTTGAGCGACTTGCCGACCATACTCACGAGCGTCTCCTCATCCATTGCGCGCGGCCCCGCGCCGTCCTCATCGGACCCGAGCCCACACCCGCCCTGCTGCTGGTCCGCGAGCGACGGCCCATCCACCACGGCCGGCTGCCACGTCGACCCCACCACCGTCTTCTCGCCCTCCGCCGCGTGCGCAAACAGCTCCGTCACCTCGCACGCCTCACTCCGCGCGATCCGCGTGATCACGTCGCCGAGGACCGGGAAGAACTTGAACCCGTGGCCCGACCCGCCCGTCGCCAGCACCACGCCGCCGGGCCGCCGGTGGATGTGGAAGTGGTGGTCGCGCGTGTTCGTGTACGTGCACAGGCGCGTCGACGCGATCGGGAAGTCGAGGGCTTCCGGGAATAGGGCGGTGATGGTGGCGCGGAAGTGTGGCAAGGTGGAGGAGGGGAGGGAGGTGCGCGAGGCCGGGTAGCCGTGGAGGGTCGACGGGTCGGTGGTCGCGGCGAGTGAGGGTGAGGTGGGAGAGTAAGAGGTGGTGAAGCCCGTGTAGTCGATGGCTACCTTGAGCGTGCCGTCCGAGCAAAGCGGGAAGCCGTACACGAGAATGCCTACAACACTGCGTTAGCTCTCGCCTCTCGCCCTCCAAACCGCAAGAGCGCGTACCGTCCGTCACCGCGACTGCCCACGTCGGAAACTTGCCCGACACGTACCGCTCGCGCGCGTGTTCGGGCACCGCGAGCTTGATGACGGGCATCATCTGCGCGGCGAGATGCGGCGGCGCGAGCCCGGGCACGAGCGCGGGCGTCCACGCGCCCGTCGCGACAATCACGGTCGGCGCGGACCGCAGCTCGCCGCTCGCCAGCAGCACCTGCGGGTGCCGCATCGGCTTGATCTCCTTGGCGGGGCACGCGGGGTCGCACTCCCCCTCACCGCCGCACGTACACGCGGGTGCCGGCGCGGGGGCGGCACCGGCCTTCCGTGCAGCGACCGCCGCGCCACACGGCGCGCACGCGCACCCCGACGCGTCGCCCGTCATGCGGCACTTGCACTCGGCGGGGTTGCACGAGCAGACGCCGGGGACGACGCGGGTGACCGTGTCGTGGACGAACACGACGCCGAGGCGTTGGGCGGCCGCGCGCGCCTGCGCGACCGACTTGGACGCGTACGCCCACCCGCCCGACGGCTGCAGGTACCCGTGCAGGCCCGCGGCCGCGCCGTGCATCGCGGGGAACCGGGCGGCGAGGGGCTCGCCGGTTTCGCCGAGCACGGCGTCCCGGACGCGCGTGGCGGGCGGGAGCTTGGTCCGCGACGCCGGCAGGATCCACGTGTCGGCGTCACGCAGCGTCGCGTCGGCGAACGCAAAGTCGCGGTCCGGCGAAGGGCAGACGAACAGGACGCCTGACTCGACGTACGCCGCGTCCGTCGCATCCGCGCACGGCCACCCGGCGCGCCACTTCTCGACGGCGGCGAGCCCGAGGTCGCGGTACACGGCGCTCGACCCGTAGTCGAACCGCACGATCTTGTTGACGTCGCACGACGCCGCGTCGCGGGCGTCGTCGGCGCGGGTGTCGGCCTCGACGACGAGCACGTGTGCGTGCGGGAACCGGCGCTTCCACTCGAGTGCGGCCGACAGGCCGAAGACGCCGGCGCCCAGGATCAGCACGTCGTCTGGGTTGCGCTCCGGGCCCGGCGGAGGGTACACGGGCGCGGACGGGTGCGCGGCGACGGGTTTCGGCGTGCAGCAGCAGTTCGATGGCATGGTCGTGTGATACAGAGCAATGTTTAGGGTGGTGTCGGGGAGAGAGAGCGAGGGAAGTGGGGCAGGCCGGCCCTTTTATACGCTGGCCAACGAGCAGGCGAGGTGCGTGACGCGTGGGCACGCGGCCGTGTGACTCGCGTCCGCTCACGGGTTCCCGCGAATCGCGCCGACGACCAAGGATGTGGAATGACATTTATGAACACGCAATGAATATAAGAACCGCTCAGTTGTGCTTGTTGACCGCCGCGCGCAGGCCCTCGATCGCAGCCTTCTTGTCCGCGTGGCCAAAGATCCCCGAGCCGGAGACGATCGCGTTCGCGCCGGCCTCAGCCGCGGCCTCGATCGTGTCGAGGGCGAGCCCGCCGTCGACCTGGATGTCGAGGTCCGGGTACCGCTCGCGCAGGGCGCGGACCTTGGGCATCTGGTTGGCCATGAACGACTGGCCGCCGAACCCCGGCTCGACCGTCATAATCAGCGCCAGGCCGAGGTTGGCCGCGCCCACCGCGTCGATGATCGGGAACAGCACGTCGACGGGCGTGCCCGGCTTGATGGCCAGGCCCGGGCGCATACCGGCGGACTGGATCTCGCGGCACAGGGCGACCGAGTCCTCTACACGTTCGGGGGCGTAGGTGAGCGTTTGTTGTTGCGCAGAGGGTGAGGGAGCAACGTACTGGCAGCCTCGACGTGGAACGTGTAGCCGTCGGCGCCGGCGGCCGCGTAGTCCTTGACCCACTGCTCGGGGTGCGACACCATGAGGTGGCAGTCTACGCACGCCGTCTCCAAGTCAGTACCGAAGCAGATCCGATCCTTTCACAGAAAGTACCGAGGAAGCCCTTGGTGTGCTTGCGCAGCGACTTGATGACGGGGGCGCCAATGGTCAGGTTCGGGACAAAGTGGCCGTCCATGATGTCCATGTGCAGGTAGTCGGCGCCGAGGTCGAGCATGGCGTTGCAGTCGCGCGCCAGGAACGCCCAGTCGCCCGACAGGAGGGAGGGAGCAATGATGGCCTTGGGCATGTTGAAGGCTGAAAGAGCGTGGCCGGTGTTAGAGCTGCGGTGTTACATGGTGTGATTCATGGGCATACGAGTGCAATGCAGGCAGTGGTGGAGGGTGGCCTTGCCCAGAGGGAGAGAGGGAGGAGGGAGGACAACTTTGAGGGAGAAGAGCGCGCGGCGGGATGGTCGGCGGAACAAGCCGGAGCAGCTGAGCCGCATCTCCCCGCGAGCTCGCTCTCCCGCGCCGCGAACAACCGACGACGCGATGCTGATACAAAAAAAATTACGAGTCTATCAGTCACCGCAGCTCGGGCCAGTCAGGGACGTGGCGCTTGTCGATGACAGCCCACGCCTTGTCCGTGTCAAACAGCTCGATGAACTGCTGGTCCATGGAGCGCGACTTTGGGTGCGAGAATCGGCGGTACTCGTCAAAGATGGACGTGTGCGACCAGTGCTGCAGCTTGCGCAGACAGCCGACGAGGCAGCCGGTGCGGTGCTTGCCCTTGTTGCAGTGGATCAGGATCGGGTGGTTGCGCTTGTCCATGAGGCACGCGAGCGCCGCCACGATCTTGTCCTCGGGGATGTCGACGAACGGCTCCTTGTTGCCCGCCACGCCGAACTGGAACAACGTGATCCCGTTCTCCTCGAGGAACTTGACGTTCTGCTCCGGGTACTCTTCCAGGATCAGCGTCAGGATCGACTTGAGCCCGAGCTTCTTGAGGAACGCAAAGTGCTTCTTCTTCGGGAACGCCGACCGGTACACGCCCTTGGCCACCAGCGCAATGTTCTCGGTCGGCAGCATCTCCTCGGGCTCCGGCGGGATCGTCTGCGGCTGCTGCTGTTGTGGCGGTAGCGGTAGTGGTGGTGGCACCTGCTGCGGTGGCGGCTGCGGCTGGGGCACATCGTTGCCCGCTCCCGCACTGCCGTCGGGTTCGGACGGCGCCGCCGCGTTCATGTCTGGCGGTCCGTTGCGTAGTGTTGATGCCATGGGTGCCGTTGCGTGCAGTTGCTTCGTTGTTTGCGTTGCAGGGGGAGAAGTGGAGGGCAGCGAAGTAAAGCCCACACGCGTTCGCTTTGGCGATCCCGGTGGCGCTTTGCCAACGTGACGTGGCTGCGCCGCGTCTCGCGCCTCTCGCTCTGCCTGTGCCCTCGCCTGTGCCCTCGCCGCCGCACCTTCTCCTCTCCCTCCCCTCATTGCCTTCAGCAAAGCACTCGCTCTGACTGCAACGAAGCTCGGCTGCCCAGCGGGAACCACGCCACCAACTACGCGCCCGCCAGGCGACTCGGCCCGCTCGCCCATCGCACACTCCGACCTTCCTTGCCCATCGAGCGGTTCGCCCATCACGATGGCCGGCTTCTTCAACAAGTCCGAGTCCTGGTTCAAGGACGCGCTCGAAAAGGCCGGCTCGCAGCTCGACAAGGCCTTCGAGGTCCCCGTCACCGCCCCGCGCGCAAATGGCGCCCCGGAGCCCACGGCCGCTGGTACGCCGTGCGTGTGCTTGTCCATCGCAACAGCCTCCCTCACACCGCTTCCGCCGCGTATAGCGCCCATGATGGTCGACCCGGACTTTGGCTTCTGGGGCGAGTTCCCGACCGTCGACCCAGCACCCGCGCCCGCTTCAGCTTCCGCCGCCGCGACGACGACGGGCACCTCGCCGAAACGCTCCTCGTCCGCGTCGCCCCTGCCGCCCATGTCCTCCGTCTTCTCCAGCATCTCGTCGCAGCTGCAGACCACCACCGCCGCCCGCGACCTGACGCCCAAGCACCTCAAGCAGGCCATGGGCAGCCTGTTCCGCACCGACTCGGGCGTCCTGACCACGCGCGGCGACGAGGATGGATTGCCTGCTGCTGATTCCGCGGCGGTGGCCGCGTCGCCCGTCAAGGCCGCCACGCGGGCCGACGCGCCGCCGTCGCCGTCGCCACGGCGCAGTCTCTCGAGCCGCCTGAGCGCCGCCGCGCAGCTCTCCTCGTCGGCGGCGGCTGCGGCTGCGGCTGCACCGGTTCCCGTCCCTACCCCGATTGCCGCACAACCCGCGCCTGCTGCTCTCGCTCCCGTGGTGCCGGTGCCCGTCGTCGAGGTGCGGCCCGAGGACGTGCCCCTCCCGCCATCGCCCGCCCTGAGCCCCGTGGTTTCCGCCTCGGACGTCTCGGAGCCACCACCGCTCGTCGTCGTGGAGGACTCGGCGCCGACTGCCTCGGCTGCCGTCGCGCCCACGGAACCGCCGGTGCCGCTCATCGACCTCTCCGAGCCAGCACCCGCACCCGCCGAACCTCTCCCCGCCGCGCCCCGCGCTCTCGACCCCGCACCCACCGCCGCCGCCGCCGCCGCCGCCGACTCCGCCCGCGTGCGCGACCTCGAATCCGCCCTATCCCAAACCTCCGCCGCCGCCGCCTCGCTACGCGCCGACCTCGCCGACCGGGACCACCAGCTCTCGCGCACGCGCGACACCATCAAGAAGCTCCTCGCCAAGACCCAGTCGCTCGAATCCGCCTTCGCCGCGTCAAACGCGCGCGAGCGTGACCTCGCCGCCGAGTCCGCGTCGCTACGCGACCAACTTGCCGCATCGCGCGCCGCAAACGACACGCTGAGCGCCGTGCAGGCCGAGTGGACTGCCGAACGCGACGCTACGGCCAAGGAGATGGCGGAGCTCCGCGCCGAGGTCGCCGCACTCCGCGAGCTCCGCGACCGCGACCAGTCGGCCGAAGGCGCCGCGCTCGAG
This sequence comes from Blastocladiella emersonii ATCC 22665, assembly GCA_025594325.1. Classification (NCBI taxonomy): domain Eukaryota; kingdom Fungi; phylum Blastocladiomycota; class Blastocladiomycetes; order Blastocladiales; family Blastocladiaceae; genus Blastocladiella; species Blastocladiella emersonii. The sequence continues at coordinate 855,269 of JANHCV010000010.1, read as the reverse complement.
GCCGAGCGGCGGCGCAGCCGTGATCTCGCCGCGCAGGCCGCGCGCGCACAGGCCGAGTTCCAGGCGGTCGCGGCGCAGCTCGCCGATTCCCGCGCGCAGAGCGACGCGGAGCGCGCGCAGTGGGACGCGCGGTGGGCGACGGCCGAGACCGAGCTCGCGGCGCTCCGGTCCGCTGCGGCCGACGCGGCGGCGGCGGGGAGCGGCGGGGACACCGCCGACGACGCGCTGATTGTCGAGCTGCAGGCCGCCGTCGCGCACTGGACCGCGGCAGCCGACGCCGCCCACGCCGCGCGTGACGCCGCGTACGTTGACGTCGCGAGCCTCGAGGCCCAGCTCGCCGCCGCGCGCGAGGAGCAGTTCGAGGCCGTCCAGCTCGTTCGCGAGGCGGCGGCTGCCGAGCTCGCGGCGACCGTCGAGGCTGCGCGCGCCGCTGAGGCTGACCGCGTGCGCGACCAGGTCGCGGCGCTCGAGGCCGGCCTCGCCCAGGCGCGCGACGCCGTCGCTGTCACCCAGCAGCAGGTCGAGCAGCTGCGCAAGGAGCTCGACGACGGGTGCCGCCGCGAGGCTGCGCTCGTCGCCAAGATCGAGGCGCAGGACGCGGCGATCGCGAAGGCGAGTGCGGCGTACGGCGCGGTCGTCGAGGAGATGGCCCAGGTTCGCGCTGCGGCGCAGAATGGCGCGACTTCGCCCCAGGTACGGTTCTCTCCGCGGTTCCTTCTCGTCGGCACGACCTGACCCCGTCGTTTTCCCCGTGTAGACTACTACGACGTCGCTCTCGTTCCGCTCCTCGCCGCCCTCCTCCGCGTTTGGCAGCAGCAACGGCGCCGACACCTCAGCCGCGACGCGCACGCAGATCGCGATCCTTGCGTCGGCCAAGGAGCAGCTGACACAGCAGGTCCTGCAGCTGACGCGCGAGCGCGACGAGCTGGCCTCGCGCGTCGCCGACCAGGAGGCTGCGCACGCCGACCTCGAAACCAGATTCAACACGGTGCTCGAGCTCCTCGGCGAGCGCGAGGTCGAGCGCGAGGAACTCACGCTCATGCTCCAGGACGCTAAGCAGGCGTACCGCGAGCAGCTCGAGGAACTGCTCACGCGGCTCGAGGCGGGGCCTGCGTCGCCGACGGCGGCGGGGCCGTGATGACGATGATGATGATGATGACGTGTACCATTCATCGCTCGCGCTTCGTGTATGCTGCGTGGGCGTCACTATAGATGACTTTAAGCTCAAACTCCTTGGCGGGCAAGGACCTGGCGGCCACGTCGCCGAGCCGAGTGTATTGGTGCGCCACGGCCATCGCAGATGAGCATGACCCTGGACGAGCAGAGCCCGGCGAGAACACGGGGATCTGCATTTTTATCGGATCGGCGGGCGGCACTTGATGAGCGGCCGAAGGCCTGACCTGACGCTCGGGTCGGAGCTCGTTCCTGCATGTAGGACAAAGGCAGCGTGTATCACATACGACTCTTAAGCACGGCAAGGCTCTCCTCAAACCCAAGAATTGCACGGAAACTGATGGGGTGAGTGGAAACGGTGGCGCAACGCGGTCACACGCTGGTCACGCCATTTCGCGACGCGTCTCGCTGGTGAGACTCGGTGCCTCGACCCCTCAACGGGCGCAGCCTCACCACATTACGTGCATATGACTCGTGCTCGATCCAACGGGTAGGTACGTGCTTGAACGATGATGACAATCGGTTGGTGGCGAAGCAGTAAGAGCCCGTGAAGGCCTTGCTTCAAGCATCCTCTACTATCGTCAAGGATTTGATTGCCAATATGCAAACGCGAGGCAAGTCGAGTGTTGCAGCGTGTCGGAGACCCGGAGATCGATCAGAACCCCATCATGTCGCAGTTACTCGCGACCGCGGTAACGTCCAAGTCGATCAAGCGCATCTCGAAGACCGACCCCAACTTTTCGCGACAATCCGGATGCATGTTCACGGGCGAGACGGTGGCGTTTCTCGACAACGACGACTCGTTCCACCCCTTTCGACATTGCCAAGGTGTCGCGCGGTCGGTGCGTCGTTTCGCGGTGCTGTGACCGCGGCCGTTGTGCTGACCTGCTCCGCCACTCGCCGTCTAGTTCGGGCTCGACGCGGTCAAGAAGACCCTGCAGGTCGAGGAGAACGACCCCCGATATCTACAACTTACGCGGCCAGATTGATCCTCATGTACGATTTCTGCGGGCACTCAGTTTCCACGTCGACTCGGGCTCCGCGCTGACCTTCACTTGCGCGTTCTACGTGTAGCGCGTGCCTCGACTCTGATCGACCTCGACCCGGCACTCCCGCTGGCAGATATCCAGCTCGGCGTCAGCCAGTACAAGCTTGGGTCGATCCAGAAGGCCATGGACACGTTCAAGACGCCGCGAAATGTTCCCCACGGCCCACGGCATCGGACCTGTTCGCCCGACAACTACGGCAAGCTGCTCTCAAGGACCAGGGCCAGTCGCCGAGGCGGTCGAGTACTTAGAGAAGCACATCAAGCCGTCGTCCGACCTGCCTGTGGGGTTCGTGAGCAAGGTCAGGTACGCGCTTCAGGTGTTCCGGAACGGGCTTATCAGAGTAGGAGGGGAAGGACTATATTGCATTACACGCGTGTGGTGGGCGGGATTACCAGGCGCGGCACAAGATATGATAGAGCTCCTTGAACGCCATGGACGCGAAGATTCCAATGGAGCAGCAGTAAATGATAGTCCAAGGAGTGACAGGACCCGCTTCCATGCACACGCTCATCAACCAGCATGTGATGCAGACAGCGACGACGGCCTGCTGCCACGGAGGCACAAAATCCCGAACTCCGAGGCCGTGTTGAGGCTGGAAGGTTGAATGCTCGACGTCCATTTCTTGACGGGGGTGAGCTTGCGCTTCCTTCACGGAGTTTCCCCGGCGGTTCTAAGCAGCGATGCACAGTGTCAGAGCGGAACTCGTGCGTCTAGGCGAACCCACGCAATTTACGCGGGCGAGGAGACATACCTTAGCCTTGTTTCCCATTGCGAGTAGTTACGAGTAGGGTGGTCGATAGAGCGGCGAGTGTCTTGAACACGACTAAGCAAAATGCTGGCCTTATTTGGCCGGGCCGAGCTGCAACGAGCTAACAATCAGATCCCGCGGCACTGACGCGAAAGCCCACTTTCGAATTGGCTGATCATGTTAGGGATTAGTGGGCGAGCCGCAGGCTTACCATCGTTGGAGAAGCTTTGATGGCGGCTAGATATCCTGTTCGGTCGTCATTAACTACTGCTGGCTAACCGCAAGTGAGCCAGATCCAGCTAGAGTCAGGCACGAAATGCGCCTCACGTTGGCCGAACGGGAATTCAACAAGTCGGCTGCTCGAGGCGAAGCGGTCCGACGTGCGTCGTAAACGTGTCGCGAAGCAACAAACGAGGAGTTCGCGGCCGGGCGTGTGAGTGGCCTTGCGTTCTGACAGCGAGCAGGATCGACGCAGTTCGTGGTCACGGCCGCCGCTTGCGCGGTTAGGACACGTCGTAGCTAGCTTAGTGTTAGAGTAGCCTCTTAAGCCTCAGAGCAAGCGTCCGGGGCGCGACGCGACGCGACGCGACGCGCGAGAGCAAACAGCCTCATGCCGCGCGGTTCAAGCCACGCGACGAGAGCGATCGGCCCTCAACAGTAGATAAAGCAAGAGAGTCTGGTGCCGTTGCAGCCAGCTGTTACGTCGTAGCAGCTCCATGACAAGGTCCATGGCGAACGCGTGGGGAGCGGCGGCGGCCCAGGCAGCGGCCACACAACTCCAAGCTGCGCGTGGCGTTGCCCGATCAGCTGCGCCTTGAATCCCTGACCCGAAGCACTGGTTCGCGCGTCGCATGGCCGGCTGCTTGCGACCACGACGCGAGTTCTTCATCGCTGTCCGCATCAGTGAAGCGCGAGCGAAGCCAGATCCCCGCCGGGTGCTCCGCGCACGCTGGCTTGCAGCGCAGGAGCACACAAGCTCGGGCTGGGTCCTCACGTCGGACGCCCGTCGGCGAAAAACGGGTGTTCGCGCGTCGTCAAGCCAGCGCGGTGTGGCCAAGTCAGCGCGCCTTGGCTCCAATTCGCAGCTCGAAGCCGACGGAACACGCTCACGCTTCCCTTGCGAACAGCCGCTCCCAGGCAAGCGGGCTCCGCAGCGGACGTGCGGATGGGCAATCAGTCAGTCTATTCGGGTACCGGTGATCGTTGGCCGTTTACTCGAGGTCGGCGACAAAGCAGCCCGTGGCTTCGATGAACTCGGTGGTCGGGACGGCGACCTTCCAGTCGACGTGGCCGGCGCCAAGCCAGAAGATGGCGGGCTAGACGCGAGGATCGGTGGTCGTGGTCAGCTTCGGATTGCAGGCGGACAAGGAGGGGATGGGAGCAGAGGAGCTGCTGCGGGCGCGCGCGCGAGAGAGAGACAAGTGTACGCTGAGTTCCGTGATGGACTTGGCGAGGATGATCGGAATGTTCGAGTTCATGCCTAGCGACGCGAAGGACATCAGCACCAACACGCGAGCGCACAAGCCGTGAGCGTACCGAACGGCGAGACCCCGTTGTTCCCGTATCCCGTGAGCTCCTCGGACACGGCGGGGTCGACGAGTCGGAAGTTGTAGTTCTTCTTGGAGATGGTGCGGTCCTTGAGGTCGCGGGCAAAGTTGAAGAGCTTCTGGGTGTTGAGCTTGCCCGTGTACTGCACGATGACGGCGTAGTAGCGCGAGAAGCGCGGGTCATCAATCGACTTGTGCGGGCACCGCGTGTTCTCCATGACGATGGTCTTGCACAAATGGTTGCGCGTCGGGGCGGCGAGCCGGCACATGCGGCGGGCGAGCGACCACTCGTAGTAGTCGGGCTCGACCTCGTACAGCTGCGCGACGGCCGCCAGCGGCTTGCCGTTCGCCGTCGTCACGGCCGCGAGCCCGCGCAGCACCTGCTTGACCGTGTCGGGCGTCTCGTCCGCGGCGTGCAGTTTGGCCGAGTGCTTGAGCGCATGCGATGCGGCATGAGCACGGAAGCGCGCCTCGTAGCGGGCGACGACGCGCGGGTCCGTGTAGAGCGCCTCGAGCTGCGCCACGATCGGCTCGGTGAGCGCGGCGGGCTCGGTCTCGGGCAGCGCGTCGGATGCAGACATGGTTGTCGGGTGCGCAATGCAGCAAGTGGGAGACGCGTTCGGGGCGAGGGGGAGGCGCGCGAGGGGGGGAGGCGGGCGGCGGAGCGAGTGGCGCAAATGCGTTGCGCGCGTCTCCCGCCGCCCGCTCGCGGACGCACGCGCGTCTCACGTCACCGGCCGTGTGGCGCGAACATGAAGAGCGCGCGGTCGTGATTAGACGAACACTAGCGTGGGAACGTTGGGCCGCGGCGGGAGGCAGAAGGCGACAACGCGGGCGGCTGTCGGATGCCGGACCCCGAACGCGGACGTGGGAGCGCGACGAGTCGGCGGGATGACGCGCGGACGCGCGGCGCGTCTCCTGACGCGTGACGTCGGGCCGGTGAGAGACACGCGGCACGTGTGCGGGACGACCAGCATCAGACTGGCAGGCGTCACCTCGCGCCACGGCTGCGGGCCAATGATCGGGGGCGATCGCGGTTGCGTGGCCTTGCGTCCGGGTTTCAGGATTGTAATCGCACATCCACGACGCGACGGAGAAGAAATCGGAGCGTGTGCGTGTGCGTGCGAGGTGGGGCCGGACTGGACGAGGAGGAGGCCGCGGCACGCGTCGGTCGCGTCGCGACGGGGAAGCGCCGGGGCAATCGGCGTCCGATCAGACAGGACCTGGATTGTGGGCGTGGCCGCCACCAACAGTGCGGGCCGCGGTGGCAGCAGGAGGAGAGCTGCGCGCGGCGGTGCGGCGCGCAAGCGGGCAGGGAGGTGAAAACACAGCTGGACGGCAGCGGCGGAGCACACACCGTGTTGAGGCATGATGGCGGGCACGCGTGCGCGCGCCGACACACACCCGCGGGCAGCGGGCAGCGGGCAGCGGGGCAGGTGGGCCGATCTCAGGCTCGCGCGGCCACGGCGTGCACGGCCATGGCCGATGCTGGCCGGATTGCCGCCTCGCGCGCGTGGGTTTCGGCAGAGGTTTCGGGCCAGGTCGCGTGGGCTCGGGCTTCGACTTGGAGCGGGTTTGGTTTGGGTTGATTGCCAACACTGCTGTCCCCCGCGCGCGCCCGAGCCGCTCCGGGTGGCCGCGTCCCCGCCACTCCCTCTCTCTCCCATCCCGCCTGCTGGCGCTCGCTCTCTCTCCCCCTCCCGCGTCACGCGCACCGTGGACCGTGCACCGCGCGCTGTCCCGGCTCGCCCTTCTCTCACCTTCGCGCAGATTCGCCTGCTGCCGCGCCCCGCCCTCGTCGACGCGCCGCTGGCGATCGATCCGCCGCGCTCCTCATCTCGCGCACATCCCGCGTCTCGGGCGACTCGCGCGCGCGACCGAGCGACCAGCAAGACCAGGCCAGATCCGCCCGTCCACTCCACGGCCGCCCACGCGCGACCGCCACCTCCTTTCTCGCCACGCTCGGCCCACCTCGAGCAGCAGCACTCCGTGGCCGTGGCGCTCAGCGAAGCGTCCAGCTTAGAGTTGCACGCCGGCCTTGGGCAGGTACGTTTGGATCGGAGGCGCTCGCGCGCAAGGCAAGGCGCTCACGGCCGTCTCGGGTGCACGTGTAGCGACGACTCCTCGCTCAACTCAATCATTGACGCCGCCCAGCAGCGACCAGCTCGCGTCAGCACCCACCGAGCCCGCCTGCCTCATGAGTATGTATTTACTGCTGCTGTTGCCCTCACTCCCTTCCCTCCTTCCACCTCCTCGGGTGCGCGCGAGCCAGCGCGATGGCCGCCGCCGGCCGCCGGCCAGCGACCGCGACCGGACGCGTCTGTGGCGTGGCGGCGTGGGCCAGCGCGTCGCGCGTGATGCCGCTGCGACACGCGCGCCGGGGTGGGGTGCATGGTCTCGGCGCGGTCTCGGCGGCATCTGGATCCCGCGGTCTGTGTGGGGCGTGGCGGGCGCGCCCGCGCTGCCGGCGGCTCTCGTGGCGGCGGTGGCGGCGCGTTTGCACGGCTCGCACCTCACCCCCATCTCGATCCCGCCCGCGCTCCGCGCTCAGCCGCCGCGGTGGTGCGTGTCCGATCGGCGCTGGCCGGAGACACGTCGTGACGTGCCCGTGACGATACGTGCTGAGCCACCGTGTTTGCGGATGCGCTGCACGCGTTGGAGGCCGTTGCGCCGTGTCTCGGACGCAGGGGCGCGCGGGTGTGTGCGGCGTGGGAGTGAGCCGCGGTGGCATGGCGTGACGTGTCGCTTCGAGCGTCAGCGTCTGCGGTCATCGTGATCGAAACGACGCGCGCGCGCCGCGCGGCACCGTGCGAACGAGCGCGTGGCCGGCGCGCGTGGCCGGCGCGCGCTGTGGCCGGTCGCGGCGGCCCGCCGGCGCGTCGTGGCCGAACCGGGCTTGGCGCCGCGGCTGCGCGTGTCCGCTCCCACCCGCCGCCTGCCCGCCTGCCTCCCTCGAGGAAACACTCGCGGTGCCCTCGGCCCGCCCTTGTCTCCCTGCAACACGGCCCGCACCGCGCTGCCGCCCGTTTGCCCTTGCTCCCGCGCGCGCCGCGCTGCTGCTGCCTCCTCTCATCCTGCTTGCTCCCGCGCTCGCTCTTTCCCCCCGGCGCGCAGCAGCCCCGCTCCCCGCTTTTCCCGCCGCGCGCCCTCGCCGCTCCCGCACCCCACCCCCGGATTGCGCCTCCACCTTGGTTCACTGACAAATCCGACCTCGATTCGCTCCGCCTCTCCCTGCATCGCTCCCCTGCCCGCGCGCCCGCCCACTCGGTGCAACGGCATCGCCAATCCGCCCGCACCGCGCTCATCCACTCGCCGCGTGCTGCAGTCGGCCCCGGCTTCGACCGCGACCCTGCCCCGCATCGACCCGCCGCGCGCGCCGCCCGCTTCCGCTTCCCACCGCCCATGTCTCCCGCCGGCCACGACCCGCGCGACTCGCCCGCGATGCAGCAGCGGGATCGCGACCGCGACCAGCGCGACTCGGCTGCTGCTGCTGCCGCCGCGGCCGCGAGCGCGAGCGCGCCCGACCACGACGGCGCCTCGCCGCGCGACCCGTCGGCGTCGTCGCTGCACAAGCAGTCCGTCCGATCGGGCCCTCCGCCGCACGCGCAACATCAGCAACACCAGCACTCGCACCCGCAACATCAGCAGCAGCCGGGGTCCCACTACGGCGCCGACTGGCCCATGGCCGAGGACACCCGACCTGGCGCCCCTCCACTGCCTGCACCGTACCCGTCGCACCCGCATCACTACCCGCATCACCACCAGCCGTCGCCGCACGACGCGTACCCGCACCCGCACCACCTGCCGCCGCCCTCGCAGCACCCGCGCGCCGCGGCCGCGCCCGCTGCCTACCGCCACCCGCACGACGACCACCCACACCCGCCCTACTCGCCCCACTACCCGTACTCTGACCCGACCCTCGGCCCTCCTCCTCCTCCGCACCATCTCCCTCCCCCGCACCCGCACGCGGCCGCCGCACCGCCCCACTACCCGCCGCCGCTGCCACCGCCGCCGCGCGACGCGTTCGGCCCACCCGCCGGCTACCCGCCCGTCTACCGCGGCACTGCGCACGGCCACGGCCACAGCCCCGCCATGCGCATGCCCGGCGCCCGCCTCCGCCGCGACGAGCCGTACCCGACGGCCCACGGATCGCCGCGTCTCGGCCGTCCTGCGGCGCGCCATGCGCGTAACCCGCCGCCGCCCGTCGATCCGTACGCGGCCTCGCCGTACGGGTACCCGCCGCCCGGTCCTCCGTCGGTCTCGTCGCGGCCCGGCGCGGCCGACGGCGGCGGCCCAAAGTCGGCCACGGATCCCGCGCAGCAGCAGCAGCAGCAGCCCGACGCGCCGCCCTCGAACCCGCCGAGCCAGGCGCCGTCGGGCCCGCCCTCGGCCGACGCGTCGCCCGCCGGCCACGAGCGCGACGTCGCGGTCGCCGGGTTCCCGCCTCCGGGCGCCGCGGCTGCGGCCGCTGCGCGCAAGTACCCGCCGCCAATGCACCCGCTCGCCCAGCAGCAGCACCATCACCACCATCACCACCCCGGCAGCAGCAGTACCGCGTACCCGTACCCGCACCCTTACGACCCCGACTACCCGCCGCCTCCGCGCGGCGCGCCGTACCCGCCGCCGTCGCACCACCACTACTACCGCGACGGGCTCCCGCCGCCGCACCCGCACGCGATGCCCCCGCCACCGCCGCACGGTGGGTACGACGACTGGCGCCGCGTCGATCCCGCGCGACGCGGTTACTCCGGGTATCCCGGCGACTACCCGCCGCCGTACGGCGGCCCACCGCCCCCGCCCCCGCACGCACCGCGGTCGTACGGCGCCGATCCCGCCGACGCGTGGCCGCCGCCGCCGCACGGACCCGACGGATTCGTGTCGCCGACGTGGCCGCCGTACCACCACCCGCACCACCCCGACTTTGATCCTGCGCGCCGGCCGATGCCGCCCGGCGACACGGCCCTCGACCGTGACAGTGCTGACGGCGGCGTTGCGCCCGCCGCGCACTCGCCCGACGGTGACGTGTCCATGACGGGCGGCAGCGAGTCGGCGACCGGCGCCGGCGGTCCTGCGCCCGACGGCTCGATGATGCCGACCGGCGACCCGGCGCAGAGCGACCTCCGCACGGCCTGGCTCAACGCGCACCCGATGAGCCGCACCATCGCCGCCGTCAACGTCATGGCGGGCCGCATCGTCACCACGCTGCCGCCCCGGAACCGCCCGCTCCAGCCCATCCGACACATGTCGCCGCCGCCCGGCGCACACCCGCAGCAGCCGCCCGCGACGCTCCCGCCCGCACCCGTCCTCCCGCTCGCGCGGCCGGCGCCTGCACCTGTCTTTGTGTCACCGCCGCCGCCGCCGCCTCCACCACCTCCGCCCGCGGCTGCCGTCGTCCCGCCGCCGACCCTCGCGCTCGCGCCACCGCCGATGCCCGACGAGATGCCCGGGATCGGCCCATTGCCCGGCCACAAGCGCCGCGTGGTACGTGTTTTTCGCGACGCGTCCTGGCTCGAACGAGCACTGATCTCGTTCGCACGTCGTCGCTGTAGCCGCGCAAGTACTTTGTCTTCACGCGCGCCACGTACGCGCTCATGGTCGCGGCCATCATCACGTCGCTGCGCACGCCGTCGAGCATGCTCGACCCGGGCGGCAACGCGGTGGCCACCACCACTGCCGGCGCTGCTGGTAGTGCCGGGAGCAGCGGCACCGCGACGCCCGCGACCACGGCCGCCGCGCCTGCGGCCCCGACGTCGCGCAGCAGCAACAACAACGGCAACAGCAACAGCCGCGTGCCGCCCGAGCTCCTCGTCCCGCCGCCGCCGCCCGCGGCCATGTCGCTGACCGAGCGGCTGCCCGTGCCGCTCCAGATCTACTCGAACGTGACGGCCGAGCAGCTCGCCACGGCCCACAAGGCGGCGCAGCTCCCGCGCAAGAAGTGGAACCGGCTCCGGTCCAACCTCACCATCGACCCGACGCGGCCCGGCGACCGGTGTCTCTCGTGGAAGGGCAGCACCCAGATGATTGTGCCGTCCGAGGTACGGCTTGTTTGGTTGCTCTTTACGAGATCGCGGGCTCACCTTTCCGTGCGCTCGCGATGTGTAGGACTGGGTCGAGATCGTGCGGTCCAAGCACATCGTGTACCGGCCCATGGACCAGAACCTGATCCAGCACCTGTCGCTCAAGCAGACGATCCGCTCGGTACGCGCTCTCTTCTCCGCATCTTCGCTCGCGACCATCTCGCTGACTCCTCGCAAATCAGCTCGGCGTCGAGTACCAGATCCGCCGGTCGCGCTGCGGCATCCCGCGGTCCGTGTGCGTCAGCCTGTGCACCAACTGCGCGTGCTATGGCACCTACGACCCCAACACGGCCGACTTCTCGGTCGCCGCCGCCCAGGCCGCCGTCGCCGCCGCGCGCTACGGGAACCCCGGCGGCTCCGGCCTCACCGGCAGCGCCGCGGGCATCCCGCCCAACCCCGCCGACCACGCGCGCGGCGGCCGCGACTCGTCGTTTGACGAGGACGAGGAGGACGACGACGAGGATGAGGACGATGAGGACGATGAGGACGACGAGCCCCCGGCGCGTCGTCGCGGTAACGCGCGCCGTGGTGCCGCCGCATCGGGTCGCGGCGCGGCAGCTCGAGGCCGTGGTGGCCGTGGCGGAAACGCGTCGGCCGCGGCCGCGGCCGCGGTGGCAGCAGCTTCGGCGCCATCAAGACCGCCTGCGCCCACTGCCCCGAACGCCGTGCCCGTCCCCGCGCCCGCGCCCGCGCCCGCGCACCCGCAACAGCAGCAGCACCAGCAGCAGCACGCGCCGCATCCTGGGTGGTCCGGCCCCGCCAGCGCCGCGCGTGGCGGCCACCCGCCGCCGCCGCACTCGCACCCGCACCCGCACTACGCGCCGCCGCCGCCGCCGCCGCACCCCGGGTACCCGCACGGGCACCCGCACGCGCCGCAGTACCACCACCACGGCTACCCGCCGCCGCCGCCGGCGTCGGAGCCCGGGTACTACGACGAGTACCCCGGCGGCCCCGCTGGCGACGACCCGCGGTACCCGCAGCAGCAGCAGCCCACCACGTCGCCGCTGTTCCCGCGCCACCCGCACCCGCACGCGCAGCAGTACCCGCACCCGCACGCGCCGCCGCGGTTCGATGCCGGCGCCGCCGCCGGCGAGGGATCGAGCGATGATCATGAAGAGTCGGCCGGCAGCGACAGCGCCGAAGGGCAGCGCGGCGACCACCAGCAGCAGCAGGGCGAGGACGGCAGCGGCGCGGCTGCACCGGCGCCCGAGGGCGGCGTCGCCGTGTCCAGCTCCGCCGCCAGCGCGCAGCAGCAGGAGCAGCAACCGCAGCAGCAGCAGCAGCAGCAGCGGCCGACGCGGATCCGCACGCGCTACTCGGCGCGGCAGTTCCGCGGGCGCACGCTCGCGCGCAACATGGCCGTGGCCGCGGCGGCTGCCGCTGCGGCGGGCGGTGCTGCTGACGGGGCCGATCCGGCGGCGATGGCGGCGTACCACCATCACCAGCAGCACGGACCGCCGCCCTCGCACGGTTACGGAGGATACCCGCCGCCGCGGGAGTAGCGAGCGGAGCCGTGGTCGTGGTCGTGGTCGCAATTTTTTTTACTTGATTCATTTTTCCGTCTTCAATACCTGTACTCTCTCCTCTTGATTTTTTTGCGTGTGTGTGTTGCGTGAGGCGTGTGTTTGCTCGTGGTGGTCGACGCCGACCCGCCCGCCGACTCGGGGGTCTCGACCCTCGGTTCCGAGGCCCGATCGATGAGCATCGGCGCCGCGTCGCGCGTGAAACGGCCGACTACGCCTGCGCCCCGTGCCGACCGCTCCGGCCGCTCCGGCGCGCGCGGGGGAGCCAGGCGGTCCCGCGTGGGTTTCCCGCATCGCAGCCGCGGCCCACGCAGTCCACCCGCGCGCGCAAGGGGTCGTCCCCTGAACTGGACCTCGCACGCGCGCGCGCGCAGCGTGGGACTCGGATGCTCCAGAACGCGGACTTGGCTGGACCTCTAGCTTGCCTCAACGGGTTGCAGGGGCGCAGGTTCGTCCTGGTGCGTGGACCTTGTGCGCGGGGCAGGCCTATCCGACGGCCGCGGCGGCGCTAGATCCATCGCGGTGTGCGCAGCGAGCACAGGCGCTGCGGCTCGGCCGAAACAGAGAGCAGTTCGTGGTTGGTTGTGTCCTGAAAGCGGGGTGCGGGGAATCTCGCGACCGAGCGGCTCAGCTGGTGACCGAGCGACCCGTGGCCGACCCCTTTTGAACGCAGATCCAGTCCGCGGAGGGATAGGTCACCTGAGGTGCGCGAGCGGGGGCTCGCATCCGCTCTGGGGACGATCGCACGCTCGCCGCGTCTCGGGGCGGCTCGTGGCGGGCGAGTCGTGCAATGAACGCAGCCGGGCTCCAGTCAGCAAATGTGGTCGCGGTGCCGCCGATATGTTCAATCGCGTTGCTTGTCATCGGATTTGTGAAGCAGCCGCAAACCAGCGGCGACATGCACCACTGGTGAGGCTTCCTCGCGCCGATCTCATGTGTACCGCGCGACGTCGCACTGAGCTTGGCCGGCCGTGGCCACGGACTCGTGACGGAGAAGGCCATGGTCGATCGGGATCGGATCAGGGTCCGCGCTGATCTCAATTAGCGGTGGGGTCACGCTGATCACGTCGGGCTCCCGGCGGACGGACGCACGATGCGTCTTCGCGTCCGCGGCCGCCGTCACACTCACGCTCGCTCTCTGAGTATCAGCCTCGTCTGCAACGTGTTCCTGCGCATCAAACAACAACATGGCTCGAGATCGGGCTGTATGCGTGGGTCGCGAAGCATCTATTCGCTACTCACATCAGCGATCAGCTTACAGCGCGTAATGGAACCTCGACTGGTTGTTGTATGCCGCCGTTCGTCGCTGCGCCTCGTCCATGACTGTGGCCCTCGTGGTTGAACCATGCCGTACTCATGTCTGACCCGAGCTTGACCAACACAACACGCTCATGCCGCTCGACGCGATCGTCATGAGGCGCGACCACACGGTGACGATGCCATCAATCTCTGAACGCTTCAGCAAGATCTCGACGTGCGCGACTGAGTTTTATCAACGTCCTCGCGGAGTTGGAGCCGCGACCGACCGTGCCGTCAACTTTCAACCATGAGCACGCGCTGGTCGATGGCCACAAGCTGTACTGCGACTCGGCGCTGCTCACCATCGCGAACAACGCGCTGCGCGAGCGCAAAGGCCGGCGTCGAGGCCACGCTCGCTGCGGCGGGCCAAGATGCTGCCGCGCGCCTCGTGCTCGCCGACAGGACGGCCGACTCACGCGCTAAGTTCCCCGTCTCGCTTTTGAGATCAAGCGCTCGGCCACTTGCTTCGCTCAGTGGATCCGCGAGGGCCTCGACGTGTTCTTGCGCCAAGTCGACTGAATACAACGTCCGCGACGGTCGGATCGAGCACGTCGACGATGGTGCGATGCACAACCAAGGCATCCACCGTGGCCGCCGCCGACGAGGTCGAGGCCGCGCCTCTGTACGCCATGGCCTTGTTCACGCTTCACGACGAGCGCGCCGTAGAGGTCAAATTCTGACACACAGTCCGCAACGAGCGGGCACTTGGTCTTCATGGTCTTGTCGATCGCCGCAAAGGCCATCATCACCCGCGAGCACGGAGCTGCGCAGCGCCGAGTTCAGGTGCCTCGCGGTCGATCGCCGCGCGTTGGGCTAGTGCTTCCGTTGCTACACCCGCAACTGGTCGTTCCTCAGGGCCACCCGCCGCACTAGCCCTGCAAACATGAGTACGGGGCTCGAGCCGGAATTTGGAACGTGAGCGTGTCGACGCGCAGGTCACAGCCGTGCGGGGTCACGGCCGAGCAGGAGAAAAACGCGCGGCGTCGCATCGTGTTCGACTTCCCACCCTGCTTCCCACCCACCTCCGCGCTTCCTCCCTCGTACACCCCACTCATGCATCGAATGAACCATGAACTTGCTGTAACCTAAGCTAAAAATATCGGTGAAATCCTTGAGGCGATCTTGGTCCGCGCGGTTCGACATCACGCCCCGGACGACCTGCGCGGCATGGCGCAGTACCTTCGCGTCCTGCCCCGCGCGCGTGTGCCAAACGTGACGCGTGCGGTACTCGAGCATTGCGACCGCGCGGACTTTAGTCACGCAACACGCCAAGGTAACATTCAGCTGCTAAAGCTCCGCCGAGCCTTTGGCTTCGAGCCCAAAATCGACCTCGAGTCACTTCACTCTGCGCCCGAAGGCGAATTTGACGAGGTACTCGAGTTTTGGAGACTTCACATTCCGAGGCCAGTCTCCCCTGGCCCAGGTTACGACGAACGATTGATTCCCGCACTTGAGATGTACGAACGTTCGCGACCGTGTGTGCCCACCCGCGGCGACCAAATGATCGACTACCTGGTCCATAAGATAATCTGTGCCGAGGTCGACAAAGTGGAGATCTCTAGAGAGCGAGTGACGCTCAGGCAGCCGGGTTGGCACTGACGTGGACTGCGACGCGAGAGTCCCGGCTCTCCGCCACGTATACCCCGACCACGAACCATGAATCCTACTCTTCTCCAACTTGATGCAACTTGTTTATGAGCGACTACTAGAGACGGTGACGCGGCGGAAGGAGATTTCCCGCTGTAATTCGTGTTCTACCTGTGAGCCCGCCTTGCTCGCGAGCGCGAAACGCGCGCAAGGTCACCGCCGCGGCAGCTGAGAGAGCGAGGTCATGTATTTCGACCAGCGACGCCCGCTGGGCGCCGCCGCGGGACCCAACGGGTACCCTACACAACCACCTCGAGCAGGTCGCGCTCCCACAGGTACGCCATGAGCGCGGCCGACCCCGCGCAGTCGAACGGATTGAGCAGCCACTCCCTGTACTCGCTGTTGAGCAGGGCGTTGGCTGCGCCCGCGCGCGTAGGCGCCGCGGGCCAATCGGAGTTGGGCACGACGTGGACGAACGTCTGGAAGTCCGTCACGCTCACGGCGTGGTACCGACCGAGGCCTATACCCGGTTCCGCGGGATGCAGGGCGAGCGCCTGCACGGGAAAGTCCTTGCACGTTACGGTGCTGCCCGGCGCGTCGTTCTGGACGCGGAACTGTTCGACAATGGCCATGTCGTGCTCAGTGCCGTTGTGCGTGAAGTGCAGCGCGGCGGCTAGCTTCCCGACGCGGTCCTTCTTGTCCGACGTGCGATACTACCGAACGCGAGATATAGCAGATGTTAGCGACCGAACGATTTGGGTGTGAGCTCAGCAAGCAGCGTACCATGACCCAGTCCGCGTGCGATTTGCCGCGAGTCGGGAACTCGCACGTTCCCGTGATCTGCTCGTTGCGGAACCCGCCGAGCGAGAAGGCCTCGAACGAGATTGCCTTGGACATGAGGAACTACACGCATCGCGAGCCGGGAAGCGTCAGTTCCTCGTCAATTTGATGCAGATCGCGTGCACGCGGGTACCTTGCCGTCGTCAGGACCCAGCAGCGGGTCGTCGGCCGCGCGCTGCGCCGAGAGTCCGGAATCCTCGGCCAGGTAGCCGTGGAGGATCTGGGCGAGGAACGGAATCGAGGTCGAGAGCTGGGTGACGCTCAACTCCGCGGTCGTGCCGAAGCAGAAGTGCACCTCGCGCCCGGGACCAAACTTGCTGAGGTCAAACGTCGTCGCCTTGAGCGTGCTCAGGCGCACTTCGGCCAGGTTGTTGAAGACCTCGTCCATGCCCTCGTATTCCTGTGATGCGAGAGTGACGACGCGAGCGTTAGTGATGCTCCACGGCGCGCGAGAGCCAGCGATTCTGTACCGCGGGGTCACACTCCCTCACAAGCGCGCGCGCACGATCGCCTGCAGGGCCACGCACGAGGCCATGCGCGAGAACGTCTGTTCAGTCGAGGTCGCCGTGTGGTTCGTGAACTTAACCACGAGCTTGGCGTTGAACTGGTACGCGCGCTCCCTCGCCTCGGTCGACAGGTTCGTGGTGGGGCCGAAGCGCTTGATGAACTCGACGTACTCGCTCAGGCAGTGGTACTTGAGCGTGTGGATCACGGTGGAGTCGTTGAGGCGCGCGCATACTTGGCGAGCGGCCTGGTTGAACCAACCGAGAGCCAGTTCGGCGTACTCGAGCGACCGGTCACTCGGCGCTGATCCGCGGAGCAGAGTGCAGTGGAGCTCATAGAGCGTGAGAAGTTTGAACTTGACAAGTTCCGACGGCGAGATTGGGGCTGTGTGAGCGCAAACACACAGATTTGACAGCGTCAGGCATAGCAAGAGGTAGAGCTCGGCATTTCAGGTCGGTTGCATAGATTCGCAAGATAGATTTGCATGGTGCGTCGAGCGGTGAGGGAGGCGAGGGACGCGAAGGTCATGCCACGTGACGCTTTCGTCCGCCGCCGATCCTTCTTCAGCGCGCGCGTTGGGCGCGGATGGCTGCCGCTCCCGCCGACCCGCCAAGTCCCCGCCCGACCCCACTTACCACCATGCAATCGACACACTCTGCTCTTGCGACTCGCACGCAGGCCCGCCCGTACGTCGCCCACACCGTGCCGGCCACCGCGGCGCCCGCGTCATGGGGCCGGCTTCGCAGCATCGCTCGCCGGGTCCGAGTCGTGTCCGCGGCCTCCACGCTCGCCTAAGACGACGAACCGACCCCCGAGACGTGCTTGGTCCAACCAAGGAGACGTGCGTCGCCGCCGCGGCGGTGCATCCGCGTCGTGCTGAGTCGGCGAGCGCGCGTATTCCGTCGACTCATCCGCCCCACTTCCTCCCCCTCCCCTCGACACTCTTCGCCCTTACGACGCACGGCACCGCTGCCGATTGACCCATGTGTCGAATTGGCTCGGTGCCGTCCGTCATCGCCCCCTTATCACTCGCCGCCTTGACATGTCGTTCGAACCACGCTGACCCGTCTCCTTCGTCACCTCACTCGTCCGGATCTCCGCCCACCGAGCGATTGTGTCGACCAACGCCTCGAAAACACCAAGTGCGCCTCGTTTGACACGATCGGCCGTCTCGGTGACGCGTCCAAGGTCAGGCGTCTACGCGACCGACACGTTCGACAAGGGCCCCGCCAAGCGAGTTCACGGCCGAGTTCGACAATGTGTGCGCGTGTGTCGCCGCGGCTACGACGTGACCCGCTTTCTGACGCGTCCTCGGCCGTGTAAGCAACCGCGGTCCTCGCCGACGTGATCAAGGCCGCCAAACTGCTTGGCGATGCGGTACGC
Organism: Blastocladiella emersonii ATCC 22665; assembly: GCA_025594325.1. Classification (NCBI taxonomy): domain Eukaryota; kingdom Fungi; phylum Blastocladiomycota; class Blastocladiomycetes; order Blastocladiales; family Blastocladiaceae; genus Blastocladiella; species Blastocladiella emersonii. The sequence goes on along the minus strand of JANHCV010000010.1, from coordinate 837,539 downwards.
TTTCTCACTTGCTGCGGGTGTCGGCACTCTTGGGCGCCGTCGTCCGCGTGCCCAAGGCGTCGGCGAGGCCAAGCTCGACTCGATCACCGGCTGTACCGCCATGGTCACCAAGGACGCGTCCGCGACGGCCGAAGACCTTGAGCAACGGCAGCCACGGCCCCGACCATGGTCATCGACTCTGACGTGCTGTTTCTCGGACTCTCCAAGGTGTTCGAGGTCAAATACAGCGAGATCCAGGGCATGCTCGATCACGGTGCGTTCTCGACCTGGTCCGCGGCCTAGGATGCGCGCTTCGAGCCCATCGCTAACACGCACGTACGCGTCTCACTGCAGATCAAGCGGCAGCTTGCTGGCGCCAACATCGACAAGACCAAGGTCCTCGACTCGCTGCAGTGCAAGGACAAGTCGCCCTCGGCTACGAGGACCACGCGGTACGTCTCGCGCGCACCGCCCCTCTCTCTCTACGCGTCGCTGACCTTGCGCCCCTCTGCACCAGGGCAACGACACTCGGCGGCGCAGAAGTCCAAGCCCGACTCGCTGCGACGGTCGGTGACCGTGGCCATCGCCGACGCCAAGTGCGAGATCACGTCACTCAAGGAGATCAAGGGCGCCAGCCTCCGCGCGGCCATCAAGCGCACCCGCTCAGCCCGATCAAGATCGACTGCCACGTCGAAGGTGGGCGGGCGGCCACGGGTCAGCGGCATCGAGACCGAGCTCAAGCACTCGTTCCCGCGCATCAAGGAGTGGCGGGGACGGCGGCCGCGGAAGAGCTTGGGCCGCGAGCGCCGGATGGGCGCGGTGGCGGCCGCGTGTAGCGGCGTATCATGATCACTATAGCACTATTATTCGAATCGGCCTATCAGTATGCCTATCAGGGTGAGCACGTGAGCTATCCGGGAGCGCGGCGCGAACCAGGCACCGACCCTCGCATCAAGCGTTGCGTCAGGCCTGGCGTCACGTCTGACGCGACGATTGCTGCGTGGTCTGACGCCAGACCTGATGGCAAACATTTTGACCCTGGCATCAGCTGTCGCGTCGCGACCCATGCTTCGGACCTGACGTCAGGCGTGACGCCAGCTCCCTCAAGCTGGGAGCCGTTTCGGCGACGCCCTCTCCACTCCCGCCAAGTTCAATCCACTCCTCATCGCACATGCATCTCATGAATCATGGACTTGCTGCAATGTAACCTGATTGTCAGCGCCCAAGCCCACTTCTCAACGCGCATGCATCTAATGAACCATGAAATTTGGTGCAACCGAGGCTGATTGTATTGCAGCGAGAATTGACTCCTCAAGCGAACGAAATGAGTCAAATTTCCTCGAGTGAGTGAGTGCGACCGAGCGGCAGCCGGGTGAGTGAGCAGGTGAGTGAGTTGGCAGTGACGTGGACTGCGACGTGCGTGCGTTCTTTAAGTCGCGCAGAGTTATTTAACTTCTCTCCTCAACTCATACGTACCTCATGAATCATGGACTTGCTGCAATTTAAACTGGCCGTCGGCGACATTATCGAGGCCGTTCTGGTCCGCGCCGTCAAGCTTCACCCTCCAGGGGACCTGCGCGGAGTGACACCGTACCTCGGTGTGCTCCCGCGCGCGATCGCTCCGAAAGTTACGCGGGCAGTTCTCGATCACTGTCAATGCAACTACAAGCAAGCAACGATGGCTGGCAACGCGGCGCTTCTTCGGCTTCTGCACAGCTTTGGATACCCACTCGCAATCGACTATGATTCGCTCAACCACGCGCTCCATGAAGACTTTGGCGACGTGATTGCGTTCTGGCGAGACCATTACGCCACCATGCGGATTTGGAAGTACTGCAAGAAAGAGGAGCGGCTTTTGACTGCGCTCGCACGGGAATCGAAGCTTTCGCCGCTTTTTCCTGCCCGATGCGACAAAGCAGTCGCGGACCTCGAGGACGCGATCGCTGCTGGTCAACTCGAGGAGCTCAAGCTCGAAAAGCAGCGCTTAACGCTTGACGGCATCGAGGGACTCAACCGCGCGCTCACATGCCCTGACCAGCGCGTGACTTGCATCTCGCTCATCTGCTGCAACCTCAGCGTTGCCCGTGCGGCCGCGCTTCACCTTCCAAACACCATCACCCGACTCGATCTCAGCAAGAACGTGTTTCCCGATATTGATCAGCTCTCGTGCATCTTACCGCCATCCTTGGCTTCACTCAGCCTGCAATATTGTTCACTCAACCCGCACGCGATCGTTGAGCTTGTGCCTCGCCTGCCGCCCACTCTGGCTAGCCTCGATCTATCCGAGAACGAACTCGACACGGCAGCCGCATCGGCTCTCGGACTTCATCTCCCGCCAACTCTGGAGCGCTTGATTCTGCGCAAATGCTTTTTTGCCCTACGCTTCGACACTTGGAGACGCTCTGAGCTGTTTCCCCAACGCTCCGACGCTTCAGGTCTTCTTGGGCTGCTTCCGCTCGGATTGCTGGAATTGGATTTGTCGGATAACACGCTGGCAACGGATCGCGAACTCCAAGCCTTTTTGCATCGGCTGCCCCAGCTTTCGAGGCTTCAGCGGCTTTCGCTCAAACGATGCTGTATTTCGCCCAAGCAACACTGGCTTCCTCCCTACTGGCTTCATCCCACGCTCGTCGTTGGAGCGCTCCCAGCGTCAATCGTCGACCTTGATATTAGCTTCGAAGCGTTGGATTGTTCCCTAGCTGAAGCGTTTATGGCGCGTCAACTGCCGCACTTCAGTAAGCTTGGCCTCGGATTCGAGCACATCGACTACGACAGCTTGGCCGATTTTGTTTCTGCTCTTCCTCAAACGCTGACCCGTCTCGAACTGTTTGGCATCTATGGCCGTGATTTACGACTCCTCGAGTTCCTTGACGCGGTCTTTACCTCGTGCACCGGTCTCCGGGAGCTCAAACTTGAGAACGTTTCCCTGGTCCCACCTCGCCCGGCCACTATTGGAGCGATGATCCCACCAAGTATCAAGAAACTCGAGTTGGTTGGTTGCGGAATTTTGTACGAGTCGGTAGCGGCTTTCTTCGAGCGGCTTGACGCAAGCGGCCTCGCTCACTTAGCCCTAACTGGCGCATCCCTCACCACTCAAGATGTTGAGGCATTCGCTTCATGGCTTCGACGCGCGGATTCTCTCGTCAGCCTGGTCCTCAACTCGTGCTCGATCTCAAGCGACACTGCAGCGCCGCTAGTCTCTGCTTTCCCCGACACCCTCACATCCCTTGATCTATTTGACAACTTGAGCGTGGACGACAAGATCGCGGGCTTGCTCGAGGCTCGCGCTCTTTCGGCCCTGAAAACTGTGAATCTCAAGCGGACGGGTATCTCGAACGAGGGAAAGGCACGCCTCGAATCGTTGGGCGTCCGCGTGCTCGGGCAAAATCCGCGAGGGTTGTTCGTGCGAACGTAATATAAGCAGGTTTCCTTCAGTTCCTCTTGAGTCGCCAAGGCTTGTTGGACGTACTTTGGCTGGAGATCGACCCCGTCGGTCATGCACCAGTATAGCACCTCGATATGGTTGGCGTGACGGTGGTGGTAAATCCGTCCCGAGCTCCGCGGCGAGGGACGCGACGAGCGACGCGTTGATCTATCATGTGACCGCAGTGCGCGGGCTTCCAACGAGCTGGCTTGCCGGCTCCAGCGCCGTCTCGCTCTCTCCATCGCGTCACACTGCCGTCGAAAACCTCACTCTATGCAACGTTAACTTGATGCAAAATGCTCGGATCCATGCATGTCCCCGAGATACTCGAGCGGGTTCTTGTTTATGCGATCGCGCGGCACGGCGACCCGGACGATTGTAGCCGCAAGGTATTACTCGCGAGCTTGGAGCACCATGTTGGAGCATTATGGGCTTTGTCATTGAACATGGATCGAACCCTTCCTGTAAATATATTTACTTCGTTCAGTTGGATTGAGCATTCAGGACGTGCTGCGCCACAGCGTGACCAGCTGCTTGAGCCCCGATTGCCCACATCCCACAATCACCCTCGCTTTTGGAGCAAGGGATAAGTGTCGAAGGGTTCCTGAGCTACAAGAACAAGCTTCCCTTGAGCGAACGTCACAGCTAGAATACGCTGTCGCTTGTTGTGTGAGGTAAGAAATGACATACTGTGGGGTTAGCGTTAATTATGTATTGAAGATTTGGACTAGGTTTAGAAAGAGATAGCACAACGCCGCGACGGCGCAAAGGGCAAAAATACGGGAAGTCAAGCAAGGCGGACTTAGTCACCAAAACAGATCATCGCATCGGGCGGAGCGAGCGCCTGAACGGCAGCCCGACCATTGGCCGTCACTCCGTTGTTGCGCAGAAGATTGAGGATGTTGAGCCCCTTTGGCAACTGCCTCGCAAGCTCGGTCGCCCCCACGTCGCTCATTTTGTTGGAAGCGAGGTTCAGGTTGACAAGGGCTGCTGGAAGTGCAGGCGCAAGAGTCATGATTCCCACATCCGTGATCTCCTGGTTCCAGCCGAGATTCAACTCGGCAAGAGTTGCTGGAAGCGCAGGCGTCAGTGCCGCAATCGCTGCGTCATTAAGCCACGTGCACCCGAGATCGAGCTTTTGAAGGGAAGGAGGCATGTGTAGCGCCAGGTCGACAGCGCCGTCGGGCCCAAGGCGGACATTGCTGAGCCTGAGCCGTTTGAGAGCGGAGGGAAGCCACGGAAGTAGAGTCAGCAGACTGGCACGCGGCATGGTGCACTTGAAGACATCGAGAGAATCGAGAGTTCCAGCGTTCTCCGCAAGCAGCTTGCATAGCGTATCAACCGCACGTCTCTTGAGCCGTAGCATGTGGAGCCCAAGATGGCTCAGCGAGGACGCGGTAACTTTGAAAGCCTCCAACGCGCCGTGACGCAGGCTTCCACAAATAATACTTAGCGATGTGAGGCGCGTAGGATGGGCGCGCAAATCACGAGTGTAGCTTGCTGTGGCCCAACGAGTCTCGGAGGAAAGATAACCAACTTGAAAACTTTGAGAGAGACTGGAAGGTGAGGCGGAAGACAGGCAAGCCCCGCACTAGTAAGTTCGTTGCCATCCAAGTCGAGATGGTGGAGGGTATTCGGCAACAGCTGAACGAGTTCAAAGACGGCTTGGTCATCCAGCGAGCAGTAGGTAACCGAAAGAGACTGGAGCGTCGCAGGAAGACCCTGGAAAAGGAGTGGAACTGCTCGAGGAAGGTCGGCAAATATAAACGTGAGCGACTCGAGGTTTGAGGGCCATGTCATCGGAGAGAGCTGGTCGATCGATGATGCTCGGCCGCTAACCCAATGGTTCCAAAATTTAGCGTTGATAAGGGTCTCGGGCAACTGGATAGCGAGCAGACGAGGAAGGTCCATGGTGCAGCCCTCGACAGTAATCGACTGCAGTTTCTGGGAGGGACTCGCCATTGATCTGTTGAGGACGTCGACTCCAGCCGTGGTGAGCTGCAGGTAATCGAGTGACAACTCACCAATCTCGCCCTTGGCAACGTTGTCGCAAAGCTCGGCGAGGACGACATCATAGTCGGGCGGAGGAATCATTTGGATGACAACGTCATCGGGCGACAAGGGACGAGGAAGCCCAAGCGCAACGTAGGCGCAAGACCTGACGCGGCGCTTGATGAGAGCAGCTTGGATCTCCAAGTGGTCGAGCGAGCGCGTGTCTCGCCACCATTCGAGTGTCGATAGGTGGCGTGCCTTGATGGCGGTCTCGAGGGCATCGGGTGAGCAGTGGAGAGGGAAGCCATGTGTGGACCGCTTGTTGAGCAAGACCATGTCGCCGCGCGCAGTAGCGGCATCATAAGAGAGAGTTACAGCGCATTTTAGGAGCACACGCTCAATATGCGGGGCGAGCGACCGCGGCAAGACGCGCGCTTACTCGAGGAGCCCAGCCGTGTCGGCAGGGTCGTGTTGTCGAATGACATAAACAAGGATTGTCTCAAGGATTTCGGGCACATGAATAGCTTTGAGCATTTTGCATCAAGTCTACGTGACGTTCATTGAAGGGGGCAAGGAGTGCAGGGAGTGAAAGTCGTCGTCTCGCGCTCAGCGATCGTCCCGCTGTTGTCTCAGCCACACTGCTTCATCACATGATAAATCGACGCGTCGTTTTCGACTCACCTTCGTTCCGCCGTGATCGTTTAACCAGACCCGTGATCATCAATAGGAGCGAAGACACATTGATTATGGCCTCCTTCATCGATGCGTGGTCCAGCGATGGATGCAGGACGCGAGATGCGAAAGTCCTTCCGTGGTTCGGCATGTTTGGGCGCTGGCCCGGTATATCACAGCTCAAGATAAGTCGATTACGAGTCAATATTAACAAACTAAAACTCATGCAGAAACTATATTTCAAACAAATCACGCTGAGGGACGTCCGGGCGACGCAACGCCCGTTGCGCTAGCCGAGTCCGTCGCCGCTGCGCCAAAAGTGAAGGGGAGCGGGGCGCTTGTCGACGCAGGAGCAGAAGTAAGCGATGGCGATGGGGATGTCGATGTCAAAGAAGCAAACGTGAACGCGAAGGGCAGCGATGGCCCAGTTGATCCAGCAGCGATGGAGTGAGCAGAGGACGAGATCGCCGGCCCACCGCTTCCGTTGCTGCTGCTTGATGACCCAAACGCGAGCCCAGATCGCGCTTCGGTCGTCCTCGCGCCGCGTCGTTTCGCGCGCATGCCCGCGGGCGTTTCGGGCGCAGAAGCGGCCGCCGATGACCCACTGAACTCGCTTGCGCGACTCACGTCGCAATCGAGACACCGTGCGCTCTCGTCGTGCTTGTGACCAAGAACGCCCATGAATCGGCGCGAGAGCAAGCATACGCGCTCGCACGGGATGCGGAGCCACGTGTGCGGCGCATTGAGCGCGGTGAGAAGCTCAACGAACGGCGCAAGCGCCGCCGAAGTCAAGTTCGGGTTGGACGCGAGCGAAGCGATCGAGAAGTGGGCCGAGTCGTTGTCAAGCGTGACGGTCGCGGGCGCGTATTTTGCCGGCGCAAACTGGGGCGTGGCACCGCTGCCAGCGCTGCGAAGCGGTGTGATGGTGGTCGACGGGAAGGTGGGGCGCTGGCCGAGAGGAACAGGGACCGGTGCAGGGGCAACAAAGTCGAAACCAGTTGTCGGATCGGATGCAGGCGCGGACACGAAAGTAGCCGAGTCGCCGTTGCCGAAATCAAAGGACATGGCTGGCGCCCGATCGACAGGCGCGGGAGTGAACGAAGAGCCGAGGTGCGACGACGATTCGAGTCGCGAAACAGGCACAAACTTGAACTCGGCGCCGTTGCCCAGCGACTCCCGCTCCCGCCGTTGGACGGCCGCAAGCAAGGCACGCGCAAACCGAGCGACCGTCATACGGCAACCAGGATCGGTTTCGGGAGCCCACCACTTGCCCGCGGTGTTCCCAGCACCACCGCCAAGTGACGACGGTCCGCGACGAGACTCCAAGTCAATGGTTATCCGCCCGTCGCACTTGGTCACGGAGTGCTCGCCAACTCGCATGCTTGCGCCATGGCGGAGAAGAAGCTCAAAAGCGTCGCGGTTGGCCATGGCGATGGCCTGGGCGAGCGGTGACCGCGAAAGGGCGACCCCAGGTGGCGGGCAAAACGCACTGGTGGCGCACTCGCCGACCGCACCAAGGTTTGGGTTCGCGCCGGCCTCCAAAAGCATGTCGACCATTTTCAAGCGGCGCTGAATCAGGGCGCGCATCAGCGGCGTGATGATGCAGCTCACGCGGGAGTCCGCCATGTCGAGATGGCCCGCGGCATTGGGCATCGGGTTGCTGTGCGAGAAATTGGAGTTCGGGTCAAGCGGCTGGGCAATGATCGAAAACTTGGCGATGAGCATGGGCGGAAGGTCCTGAGATTCGAGCGCGTCCGGTTGTCAGATTGCTGGCTGATGCCGTTTCGCGGACAATAGCACGTACCATGATGTCGCAATCGATCGCCGGGCGGCCCTGCGCCTTCGAGCTCGGGTGCGTGAAGCCAATGACCGCTGGCGTGAGGGCCTCGGGGCCCGCGCGCGTTCCAGTTGCAGGCGACGCACACAAGACCTTGGCCAGCAGCGCTTCGTTGCCGGTGGCGATGGCGTAGTGCAGAAGCATGACGTAAGTGTTGTGCGACGCGTAGACGCCGCGCGCCAAGATCCGCACGACGACGGGATGATTGATGCCAACGCCGTCCGCGGCAAGGGCAAGATCGAGCGGCGTCCGCCCGTTGCAGTCGAGCACGTTAACAAACGCGTGTCCGTCAAGCAGTTTGTTGGCCACCGGCTGCCACAAGTGGGGCGGCCACAAGAGGACAAAATGAAGTGGAGTCTTGCCAAGCAACGGCACGCTCGAGTAAACAGGCGCAAGGAACGATGGCGGAGTGTAATCGCTGGGTCCAGCAACGGATTGAGACTTGGCGTGCTGGCGCAGGTGTTCCGCGGCGTTCCACGGAATCCACTTTGCAGCCGCGCACAGTTGATCAACAATGGACACGTGGCGGGACCGCAGAGCGAGGCAGATGAGAACGTAGCCACCGTCGCCTGCATCATCAACGCCAGGCACGCGTTCAAGCGCAGCCATAGACGCGGGCAGCGCAGGTTGGGTCCACGGGCGCCATGGGGTCGTAATCTGGGCCCCGGCATCGATGAGAGCCTTGAACACATCAACTTTACCGTGCACCGTAGCGCACTGGAGAAAAGACTTTACGAGACGCTTTTCGTTTGCATTGACAGTCAAAGCCGAACCGCACGTGTGACCAACAATACAGCCTTGGTTGGTGTGCGCGGCGAGGAGAAAGTTAAACACGTCAATGCTCTTCTCTTCAAGTGCGATATCAATCGCCTGCCGCCCAATTCGACTCTTTGGTGACAACGTGCCCGGCGGCGGAACAAGTGGCACGCCGCCCTCGACCAGCAGCTTACACATGGCTAGATCGCCGCGGGCAGCGGCAATCATGAGCGCCGTCTTACCCCCAAGCAGACCGTGCAACGCTGATGTACGCGGGTGACCCGAGACCGGGATACGCTGCGAAAAGAGCCACTGGACCATGGTCATGCTGCGAGCGAGAGTAGCGAGACCGAGGAGAAGCGCGGCCTCCGACTCGCGCGTCGCAGGAAGATCCAGCGGACGGCGAACACGCCTTGCGCGCCGTTCCAAGGCGTCACGCACGGCCTTGTCGGTGCGGTAAGGACTGGGCGTGGGCGTGCCTGTTGTAGGTGCTGGAATCGGAGGTAGCGAATGCGGTGGAGTCGGGCTGGCGTTGAGCTCGGCCTGGGTCAGGGCGGGGAGCAGCGGAACGCCGGCAGCGAGAAGCAACTCCACCACGTCGACGGACCGGCTCACAATGGCGACGTGAAGGGCGGTCATGGGGCAAGCAGAGCCCTTGAGGTTGACGGCAAAATTGGGATTGCGTCTGAGAGCGGACGAGTTGCGCAACAACAGCCGGACCATGGGTGCGTCGCCCGTCTTGATGGCCGTGTGGTAAGCGTTTGCACGCTTGCCCAGCGACATGGTGTGGATGCGGATGGGCGAGGCGCCAGCGTCAAGAAGGACGCGGACGACGTCGTACCGCAAGTTCTTGACGGCGGCAATCAGGGCCGGTTCGCAGCGGTGGAAGCGCACATCCGGGTTGCTGGCGTGAGGCAGCAGCTCGCGCACACGTTGCGTGCTACCCGCAACGGCCGCGGCGTGAAGGGCGCGCGCGCGAGTCGAGGGGCGCGGCATCAAATGTTCGACCGGGATGCTCATCATGGCGCTACGCACAAGTCGGCTCGTTCCACACAAGCGCGCCCACGCCTTGGGATTGAGGAAGCCAAAGTAGAGACGTGCGAGAATCACGTCGTTGCCAAGCACGTCAAGCACCGTCGCGGGTCTCACGCCGATTGATGAAGCATGAAGCTGGAGCACGCCAAGATCGTTCGTGATTGATCCAAGGCGAGCCGCGTGGGGGGTTGCGTCGGTGGAAGCAACCGACTCTTCCACGGCGGTGCGAACCGCGGCGACGGAGGCGCGGGCCTCCGGATCGCGGCGGACCATTGCCATCAGTAATCGCGATTTTTCCATGAGCTGCGTTTATCGTTGCTTCATTCAAGTGGGCGACCACCGAGAGCGAGGAAGGTTGCCGACACACGCGGCGACTTGACGTGCGCCACGCCGTGGCCTCGTTGGTCGGCTCCAAGGTTGGCCTCGCGCTTGCGCTCCCTGTTGCTCGACGCACACGGATCGAATGGACCAAAGACTTGCTGCAACCGAGGCCTGTTCTTGAGAATATTCATCGGAATCCTGCGGTTCGGTCACGAGGCCCAGTGTATGCAGTACTGGGAGTGCAGTGATGGCTTCCCCTCGCTGAAACCCGTCCTCCTCCAACCCTGTCACACCGAGAGCAAAAGACTAGCTTGAAGCCATGGCCGCAAATGAAACTTCTCGCAGAGCGATGCCCCTCGAGCTTATTGAGGACATCCTCATCCTCACTGTCCTCCGCGAAAAGCCCGGGTTCAATCCGCTCCCGTACCTGCATGTGGCGCCGGGCATGCCTATGCTCCAAACACTTGTCTTCAAGAAGATGACCCTGCCGACGTTCAATGATGCGGTAAAATCGATGAACTTGCCGCTTCTCCGCGAGTACGTTCGACACTACGGCGCTGCCCACTTCAAAGTCTCGGACAACGTCCTCGTCCAACCGAGCATGTCCAACCGCTTTGACCTCGTTTCGTGGTGGCTCACGTCGGGACTGCGTGTGACGGGACACGTTGCCCACTCTTACTCGACTGATGCGCGGATTCTCGAGCTTTGGCGGTCTTCTGGTATCCCGTTTTTTCAGTACGATCACTTCTCAATTGAAGCGGCTGCTGCTTCCGGAAGTATTGAAGCGCTACAATGGTGGCGGTCGAGCGGATATGAAGTCAAGCTCACGCATCATGCTGTCGATCGCGCGTCGGCCAACGGCCATCCTCACGTTCTTCAGTGGTTCATCGACCACGGGATTCCGTTCAGCTACTCGAGTTTTGCTTTCGAAGGTGCAGCTGCCGCCGGTCACCTCAATTCGCTCGAGTGGTGGCGAACCGGCACCCTCCAAGTCAAGCAGCACTCCGCTTTCCTCAAGGCGTGCCAGAACGGCCATGTCCACATCTTGCGCTGGTGGATGGCTCACGGCGGTCCCATTGATCTCAACCTGCTCCGGCAGAATTTTCATCGCCTACCACGCGTAACCCTGGACTGGATTCTTGAAGCTGGCAAGGACTGGATTGATACGCTGCCTCGACATGATCTCATTATGACAGGTCTCACTGCACCAAACTCGACATTCCTGGCCTGGCTCGCTTCGAGCATCATCCCGTGCTGCGACCCGCATTGGACCATGACCCCGTCCGTCATCGACCGCGCTTGCGAAGCTGGAAATATCGTCGCCTTGAACTGGCTGGTGGCAAATATTCCGCCGGAGACCCTCACGTACACAGCGTATGCCATTGATGCGGTCTCGCCGTTTCGCTGCTCGGTACCAATCCTCGAGTGGTTCCACCAGCATGGCTGCGAGATCAAGTACACGCCCTTGGCGATGGAGCGCATGACCCAGTTCGGCTGGACCACCTCGCTCCAATGGTTCCCGAACCACGGGCTCCGTCTCAAGTACCACCCAGGAATCGGCACACGCGCTTTCGATCGAGGCCAGATTGCGGTGGCCAAATGGTGGTACAATCGGTGGCTCGACGATTGCTTTTTCACCCCGCCCGACTTTGAGCGCAAGTACACGACCATGGCCATGGAGCGCATGACTGAGGGCCCGTTTGGTTCCGGGGTGAATCAGGTGGATCAATCGATTTTACACGGTCCGGTGTTCACCCAGCTGAAACGTGGCATTTTCACCCCGTCGCGTTCATCGCGGCGTTTGGGTCGACCCCCGGATGAGCTGAATGGAACCCTCGTCGCTGAATTGCCCGTCTGCTCGCCCCCGAAACCTTCAGGCTGTGCTTCCCGGCCTATATAAACGCTGTTTTCCTTCGTGGGGCGGCTCGACCACCACCGGCGAGTACTCGCACCTCGAGCAGGACGGCAAGGAGTCTGGTGACGTGGAAGGTGTCGATGGTCAAGACGACGCGGCCCCCGCCAGCAAGCGCAGCCGCACTTCGGACAGCAGCTCGCGTCGCCTCTCGGACTCGGAATTCCTCATGGGCATCAAGGAGGTGTTCCAGAGCGTCGCGACCGCCGACTCCAAGCCCGTCCTGACCGCCGCACTTGAATGGGTCCAGGACGCGTACAACGACAATGAAGAGTACCAGATCGACGTCGCCACCCGCCTGACCGAGGATCAAGCGCTTCGCGTCATGGCCGTGTCCGAATCGAAGCGCAAGCGCATCCTCGAGATTTTCATTCAGTAGCTCACTCGCACATGTCCCCCTCCCCTCGCGTTGCTTCCTGGCCTTGTTCTCGCCCATTTGTGTCCAATACATCTGGCTTTGTGTCCATCGTATCTTCAATCGTTACCCTTCGCTCGAAAATGACGCGACTCGTTGAGAAACGCGTGGTTCTCAAAGTGTCTCGCACGTCACGTGATTGATCGACGCGTCTCCACCGATGCGTTCTGACCTCAGCGACGCGTCAAATCATCTAGAATCGCTTATATAACATTATAGTACTTGACAAATCAGTATATTACAGCATGCATGCGGGTACAACAATTATTTCGCGCCTTCAAAGACGGGTCCCACGAGCGGCCATGACGCGCCTGTACTCGGTCCAAAGAACATTTGCGATGCGGTTCCGAAGCGAGATACCGCGCTGACGAGCTCCGTCCAGCGAGGCCTCGAGGACAGCGGCCTCGTCGTCCTCCTCGTTCTCGTCGTTCAGGGGCTCGCGCCCACGCACACGCGCCTCACGCGCCGCGTCCCGCGCGCGCCGGAGCTCCGTCTCGGCGTCGCGAAAGAAGGCGTCGCCGCCTTGGTTCCACTTGTTGATCATGTTGTGCAGCGTGCAGAGCGCGTACACAAGCTTGACTTGAGTCTTGATTGGGTAGGCCGCGCCAATCGAGAGGACGCGGAACCGCTTCTTGAGCACGCCAAAGATACGCTCAACAGAGTTGCGGAGCGACGCGTGACGCAGATTGAAAAGCTCCTCGCGGTTCTTAACTCTACGTACGTTGATGAAGCGGATGAGATGGCGCCAACGTGATGGTCATGGCAGTGAGAACGTACCCATCCTTGCCGCGGGCAAACTCGCGAAGATGATAGCGGGTACCGCGGAAGGGCACGATGATGGACGTGCGGTTTGCGTAGCCGCCGTCGGCGAGGTAGAAGCGGCCGGCGGGGATCTTGAACCCACGGGCGAAGGCGTCCAAGAGCACGCGCGAGTCATGCGCCTTGCCCTCCCACCCTGCAAGAACGTAGGTGAAGTTCAAGTCAAAGTCGCAGGCAGCGAGGACATTTGAGGATATGGTCCCCTTGCGGTTTCGGAACGAGTCGTGAAGCTTAGTGGGCACAACAAACGGGATGTGCGTTCCGTCAAGCGCGCCGACCGCGTTCTGGAACGGAGCGTATTTTGGGTCGTGGGCGATGCGCTCATGCACGGGCGTAGAATCGGACGGCTGGACAATGAACTCGGGCATCAGGCGGTACAGAGCGTCGAGCACTTGCTTCAGAACCCTGGACGCGGTCTCGCCAGAGATTTGGAACCGCTCCCTGAGGTTGCGGTTGGTGCTGCCCTCGCCAGCCATGACAAGAAAAACCATGAAGCGCGCCTCGACGGACAGCTCGCGGCCGTCGGCGAGAAGGCCACGGTCGCGGAACAGGCGGCAGATGGCCTTGAAGGTCTTGCGGGGCATACGGGCGATTTCCGAAAAACGCGTTTCGCTGTTGCACGTCAGCAGCTCTTGAACCCACGACTCGCCGGAAGCGTGGACGTGCGGATAGGCTCCCACGAGCGGCGCTCGTTGCGAGCAGCGAGACGTCGCAGGAGAGCGAGGGCGGCTGTGAGCATTAGGCCGCGCAGCTTGCGGTTGTATCCCTTGCCCATGTTGTTTGAGGGCTCGAGAACACGATGCGTGAGGTTAGGTGTTGATTCGTTGCAATAAGCGCGGCTGCAAAGAGGTGGGAAAGATTTTATTGCGGGGGGGGGGGGGGGGGGGGCGTTCATCCAGCGGGGCGTTTGGTTCGCACGGCCGCTGAGATGAACGGGGTGAGGTGAAACGTGGCAACTTTTTCAGCTGATCCACCTGATCTGAACCAAACGGGCCCTGAGTTTGGTTGGATCGCCTCGCTCCAGTGGTTCCCGAACCACGCGCACCGCCTCAGATACTCTCCAGCAATCGGCACGCGCGCTCTACAGCGGAGTCAGATCTCGGTTGCCAAATGGTGGTATGCGAGATGGCTCCCGATTTGTTTTTATTCTGAGCCGGACTTTGAAGCCTGGTCCCTCTAGTTTAAGCTTGTTCAGTCCGTCTTCTGGCTTGGCTACCGACTGCACGTCTCGCGTCTGCAATATGATTATTACACTTCCGTCAAAATTTTGTGATCGCAACGCGCTCACCTCGTATTTTCAAAAGGAAGGGACGAAACCACGTGTCGTACACAGCACGTGATGTCCCGCACGCGTCTTTCGCGAGCGCTCCCACGCTTCGCCGCCCCCGAAACCGCAACGACCTTGGTCTCACCTCCCTCCCTTTAAGCCACAAACAACCATGAAATCCAATGGAACTCGCTGCAAGCGGCTGCCTATAGAGTTGGTCGAGGTCACGCTCGTCCTCGCCGTCCTTGGCGAAAAATATTGCTTCGACCCGCTGCCGTATCTGCGCGTTGCCCCGGGACTGTCAAAGCTCCGCCGCGTCGTGTTTCGTCGCAACATCCGGCCGACTTTTCATGATGCCGTCAAGTCCATGAACCTTCCGCTAATCAAAGAATATGTCAAATATTGCGGCGCTGCTCACTACAAGGTCCCGATCCCAGTCGACGCTCTCATAAAGCCAAGCACGGAGGGTCGCCACGACCTGTTGTCGTGGTGGTTCAAGTCTGGTCTTCCCGTGCCGAATCATCCTGCAAACTTGTGGACGCTACACGTCCAAGTTCTCGAAGCATGGCGCACTTCCGGAGCCCCGTTTACGTACGATTGTAAACCTCTCGACAAAGCCATGCTAGCTGGATGTATCGAGGTCCTCGAGTGGTGGCGCACGAGCGGTCTTGAGCTGAAATTTTCGCCTGACGCCGTCGACTGGGCATCTTGCGACGGTCGTCGCGCCGTGCTTGAGTGGCTTGTCGAGCACAACATCGCGTTCACATACTCAAGCTGCGCCGTTGATGGAGCAGCTAGCTCAGGACATGTGGACGTACTCGACTGGTGGTGGAAGAGCGGTCTCGAGTTCAAGGTTACGACGAGCGCCATTAAACACGCCGCAGCCAAAGGACATTTGCACGTCCTCAAGTGGCTTCGCTCACGCGGACTCGAGTTCACGCAACGCACTCCATTCCTTGAAGCATGTCTTGGTAACCACCTCCACGTGTTGCGGTGGTGGGTTGCGCAAGACTTGCCCGTGCAAGTAGCCGACCTCGAGCTTGATTTCCACAAGTTCCCGCTTCATACGCTCAAGTGGCTGTTTTCGACGTTTCGTGCCGAGGTTTGCTCCATGCAGCACGAGATGCTGATTGTCTCGGGCATCAACGCTTCAGATACGACGATTCTCGCCTGGATCCTCGCCAACCTCATTCCGCGCGGCGACCCTCGCTGGATCTTGCGTTCGCGTGTCATCAACCTCGCCGCTCAGGCGGGCAACATTCACACACTGGATTGGCTCGCTGCGAACTTGCCGCCGGCCGCGCTCACGTACACGGAGCTCGCCATCGACACCGTGTCGCCGCACCACTGCTCGGTCCCGGTCCTGAACTGGTTTGCTCGCACCGGCCGCGAAATCAAGTATTCGGCCAGGGCCATGGAGCGCATGTCCAAGTTCGGATGGGTCAACTCGCTGCAGTGGTTCGTCGACCACGGACTCGAGCTCAAGTAGAATCCGCTGGCGCGCAACCAAGCTGCCCGACGCCTAGTTGCCGACCGATCCGCACCTTTTCACTACAAGTCGAAGTTGCGCTTATTTGGATCCAGTCAAATCGTCTCTCACAAGGACCGCTGCCTGCCGCGTCCGTTCTCGTCCCGTTGATCGATTTGGGTCGCCCCGTGTTTACCACTCCCGCCCTTGAATACACGTTTGCACCTCATGTCCGCGTCCGCGTGATCTGTTTGTCAGCCTCGAGTATGCTGGTCGGTCATTCCGGACCCATCGTCCTCAAACCGCGACCCGCGGTCGGTCATGGACGCGTTGCGCCACACCGTGACCCGCGCGCCACTCCCACCCTTCCATTCTCGCCCTTGCTCTTCCCCGCACCGATCACAAAAACAGAGAGTCGAATACATTCATGCTCACGAAACATGCAACCGCCATCCGCGGCCAAACTCCCAGATCTCTTCGACTTCGAGGACGCCGTGGTGCCGCGCTGCTGCGTCGGCGTCCACCTCGCCACCAACCACACGAACCCGACCAGCACCCGCAGCCTTCTCGTCCGCCGTAGCCGTGGCGAGGACGACCACGGGCTGCTTGGCTGCCGGCGCGTGCTGCTTCTGGTGCTGCTGCCGTCCGTCATCGTTAGCGAACGCGCGGAACCGGGCAACCGTCTCGCGCCCCGCGGCGCCGGCCGCACCCCCATCAAGAGCCTCGTCCGACTCCCAGAGCGAGATAACCTCCTGGCGCCACTGCTGCTCGCGCGCTTCCGCGGCGGCCGCGACCTCGGCCCACCTCGGGTCGTCGAACGAGAGCGGGAACCCGGTCGGGATCGCCTGGGCGACGAGGTTCTTGACGCTGGCGGCGCCGCCGCGGAGCGACTGGAACGCGCGGTGCGCGGCGGCCTCGCCCGTGGACATGGTGGCGGCGGCGTGGTTGTTCTCCTTGAGCTGCGCCGAGAGGACCAGCCACAGGAACGCGATGGCGAGGAGCCGCCACACGACCACGGTCCACGGGTGGTGCAGGATGCGCTCGAGCCGCGCGTGGATGTGCAGGCCCGTGAGCGAGGCCGGGCGACGGCGACGGCTTGAGAAGAGGAGGGAGGAGGACGGGAGGCGGTCGCGGAAGCGGGACGCCGCGGACGAGAAGAAACCGTCGCTCCCGCTCGCCGTGTCGCTGTCGCCGTCGGTCACGCCCGTCGCGGACGCGGGACGCGCCGACAGGTCGATGCCCGACTTGGTCTTGGACTTGCCGCCCTTGCCGGTGCGCGAGCGGAGCTTGCCCGGCTCGGACAGCGAGGGCGATGGCGGGACGGTCGACGAGTGCTGGGGCGGTAGGACGGGAATCCGGTCCGCGACCGCGAGCCCGCCCGCGTCAATCGCCGCCCGCATCGCGAGCTCGCCGCTACTCGGCGCCACGGCCGCACCCACCGCCGCCGCCTCAGCGGCCCGAGGCACCGCGCGCATCACGTCCATGAGCCCGACGGCCGCGTCGGCCCACCCGATCTGGACCGCGTGGTCGAGGGCGGTCCACCCGCACTTGTCGCGGGCATGAACCGGAACCCCACCGGGCCCGACGAGCCACGCGACGAGGCGGGGCATGCGGGCGCGGATGGCGAGATGGAGCCACGGGCCCGACTTGGCGAGCTGCGCGGCGAGCGGGGCGTGGGTGTCCGGGTTGTCGGCGATGAGGCTGCGGACGAGCGCGAGCGAGCGGAGCAGGCGGTCCTCGAGCGCGAGCGTGCGCGGCGCGAGCCAGTCCCACAGCTCGGCGGGCGAGAGCGGCGCGCGCTGGGTCGCGGATGGTGGGGATTGCGCGGCACCGCCACTGCTGCCGCCGCCTCCGCTGAAGGGCGAGAAGGTGGCGACGATCCGCGACGCGATGGTGCGCGGGTTGTCGACGTTGCCGTTCAGGTTGAGCCCGATGAGCGTCAGCGCGAGCTCCATGAGCGCGCGGTCGTTGTCTACCGCGTGCACACGAGGTCAGCTCGGCGAGGAAGCACTACGAATCCCCCAAAATGAACGCACCATCCTTGTACAGGAACGTCGGCTGGTCCGCCCCCGGCGACGACAGCCCGAGGTCGTGCACCTGCTTGATGAGCACGGGTACGGCGCCCGCGGCGGGTGCGGGCGGGAGCACGCACACGAGCGTGTTGGGCGACCAGTACGCGGTCGACGACGCGGGGATGTCGCCGAACTGGATCGTGAGCGACTCTACACATTCGCGCACACGTGAGTCAGCGAGCTGCACGCTTCACCCCGCTCAAACCATCACCCGTACCGTTGAACCCGCTGCCGAGCAGCGTCACCTCGATCCCGCCGTGCACGGGCCCCTCGGCGGGGATCACGCGCTCGATCTTGGGCAGGTTGGCGAGCATGGCCGCCATCGGGTTCGGCGCCGCCTCGGCCGCGGGCGCGACCGCCGGCTGTTGCTGCACGCTCGCGGCCGCGGAGCCCGCTCCTCCTACCGCCGCAGCGTTGTTGTTGGGGAACAGGTTCTTGGCCATGGCGAGAAGCTGAGCAAGCGAGCCCGGCGGCGCTGCTGTGGATGTTGGTGGTGGTGGCGGCTGCTGCTGCATCGGCTGTTGCTGCTGCGGAGCGAACGGCAGCGACGCGGTCGGCGCGAACATGGACGCGGTCGGCGTCGCGACCGCTGACGTCGTCGGAAACTGCTGGATCTGCTGCTGCAATGGCGGCGGCGAGAGCGCTCCTGCAACGGGCACGTTAACGACGCCGAACCCGGGGATCGACATGGGCAGGGTACCGAACGGCTGCTGCTGGTGCTGCTGCTGCTGCTGGACGTCACCCACGGGCGACCCGAACGCGTACGACGCCGGGACCTGGGCCACCGCTGCCGCGGCCGAGACCGCGGCGAAATCGACGTTCTGCGGGAACGACGTCTGCGCGGGCCCGGGCGTCACGACCGGCTGCTGCGGCGGGACCGCCGCCGCTGACGCCGCGGCAGCAGCGTGCGCGAACGCGCCGTGGTCCATGGGCGTGAACAGGAACTGGTCGAGGATCGGGTCCGAGAACGTGGTGCCGGGGGCGAAGAGCGGCGCGTTTGCGGTCGCGGTCGCGCTCGCGTCCTGCGGGCTCGCGACGCGGTGCCGCTTGCTCGCGCGCGGGCTGACGGGGTCGTCGAACGAGGCGATGGGCGCGGCGCCGGGCGTGGCGTGTGGGGACGCGGCGGCGCTGAAGGCGGCGGCCGCGAGGGCAGCTGTCGGGTCGTGCGGCTGCGACGACGACATGGCGTCCATGGCGGAGAGGACCGACGAGTCCAACAGGTTCATGGGCGCGAGGACGGCGGCGGGTGCCGGTGCGGCCGAGGAGAGGCCCGCGTGCGGGTGCGAGTGGAATGGCGGGAGCTGGCCGGGCATCGGGATCTCGATGGGGAGCTGCATCCCCGGCTGCTGCTGCTGCTGCTGCTGCTGTTGCTGCTGCTGCGCGGGCGGTGGCGCGGGGAACCCGGCCGCGGCAAACGACTGCTGGAACACATCCATAGCCGCCGCCGCGGGCACCTGCTGCTGCTGCTGCTGCTGCTGGTGGTGGGCCTGGCGGTGCATCTGCTGGAGCTGGAGGTGCTGCTGTTGTTGCTCCGCCTGGATCGCCGCCGCCGCCTGCTGCTGCGCAGCGACATCCGGCGCAGCTGCCATGGACAGCTCGCGCTGCATCTCGCGCGCAGCCTCCTGCTTGCGCTTGAGCTTGTTGACGGACTTGTGGTCGTCGGTGATGAGGATGGGCGCCGAGGCTCCGCGGGCGACGGGGTTGCCGTCGCGGTCGCGCAGCTCGAAGCGCAGGATGAACCCGAGCTTCTCGCGGTGGTGGCGCGAGTAGCACGGGATGCGCGTGGGCAGGACCGCGTCGCCCGTCGCGAAGTCGAGGATCGCGGGCGCGTTGACGAGCAGGATCTTGCGGTCGTTCATGGCCAGGTCGTCGGCGGGCGTCGGTGGCGCGGGTGGGGCGGGGGCGGTGTCGGACGCGCCCCCGCGGCGACGGCGGGATGAAGAGGTCTCGGTACCGGACCGCGGGCTCGAGACGGACGACGGCGGCGGCGTTGGTGGTGCGCCGGGCGGGCGTTTCCGCTGGTTGCGCTTGATCTACGTCGCGAAGCAATAGCAGGTGAGACACACATAGGTCGTGATGGTCTCCGAGTCGCAAACGCACCTCGCGCTGGACGCATCCCGGACACACTGTGACCGCACGGGCAGGCTCAGACGCGCAGACGACGGACGCAAAGACCCAGAGCGCAGCACTATCATCCAACTGCTCCTCATCCTCCGCCGCGGCGTTCGGATCGTCGCTCGCGGCCGATACGAGCGGGTCCTTTGCGCGCATCCACTTCTCGTTGGAGACGAGGAGCGGCGGGAGGCGCAGGGTGCGGAACCGCGTGACCTTGGCGGCGGGGTTGGCGCGGTCGACGAGCTGCAGGCCGATCTTGATCTGGGTCTCGACGCGCGACTTGGCGCCCGAGTCGGCGATGCCCGTGATGCGCAGGTCGTACGGCAGCGGCGGCTCGTCGTCGTCGGAGTCGGAGTCGGAGTCGGAGTCGGACTGCGGCGCGGGCGCGTCCTCGTCCATGGCGTCGGCGTCGGCGGGGCGCGGCACGACGGGCGCCTCGTTGGGCGCAACGGCCGCCGCAGTCGTTGATGGCGGCGCGTCGACGCTCATGGGTTCGGCGAGCGGCGCAGCAGCCGCAGCAGCGACCTTGGCAGCGTCCGACGAGTCCCAGTGGGGCGGCGAGAGCGGCGGGCTCGGGCCCGTGTGGGTGGGCGACGGCAGGTTCCCCGCGGGCGGCTCTGGGGTTCCGCCGAGCGACGAGGTGGCTGAGAGCGATGGGGACGGCGACGAGGAGGACGACGACGTAGGGGACGCCGCAGGGGGCGCTGCGGACATGGTTTCGGGCGGAGCTCGTATCGAGAACGAGCAGCGGAGGGGAGAGTGCGCCACCTGCGGAGCGATGCAAAGGAGCGAGGAGGTCGAGCGGGTCGGGAGCACCAGATGCCCAACGAGATGGGCAGGGCAGGGCAGGGCAGGGCGCAGCAGCGGCAGAGTGACGTCGCGGCAGAGTGCGGGAGCGGCAGGGCGGGTTGGGGCCGAGCCGCACTAGCGGACGTCGCGGTGGGAAACGGGGCAGCGGGTCGGTGGGCACGAGGGCAGCGAGCGGGCGACGACGAGGCCGGCAATCACAGATTCATGGAGCGCAGAGCGCAGGCGGGCAAGTGCACCGAGTCGATGGGGTTGGCGACGGGCACTGCGCGATGCTGACGGACTCGGTGGAAGAGCGAGCGGGGCAGGGAGAGGCAGAGCCCCAAGGGCGCCGCCGCGCGAGCGCTGGGGCCGCCGGTCTCACGTGCGGGCTGCCGGCCGGCAATCATCGCGCGCGTATTACGCCCGGCACGGCCGGCGTGAATTCTCTCTCCCTCATCAACGCGTGGTCGCGAATGGAGCTAAGCTTGTATTACAATCACTCCCATCATGTCACTCCCACACCCGTCTACTCGTCCTCGTCGAGGGCGACCTCGGACCAGAACTGGTCGACGAACCGGTGCATCGCCGCCTGGCGTCGCTCGGCCATCTTGCGTCCCGTCTCGGTCTTCATGAGGTCCTTGAGCTTGAACAGCTTCTCGTAGAAGTGGTACAGCGACGCCGGCGACGCCGCGAAGGCGCCCGTCTTGCTGACCTCGGCGTCGATCGCCGCCGCGTCCGTGTGGTTGCCCTCGTACAGGGCGCGGGAGCGCGACCCGCCGAACGTGAAGCACCGCGCAATCCCAATCGCGCCAATGGCGTCGAGGCGGTCCGCGTCCTGCACCGCACACAGCTCGGGCGACGGCGAGGGGAGGGGCTGGCCGGCAGCGGCGGCCGCGGCGATGCGCGCCTGCTCCTTGCGGAACGAGATGAGCTCGATCGTGTCGAGCACCCACGCCACGTCCGACGACGTGAACCCGTGCGCCTGCAGCGTCTCGTAGATGGCGCGGTTCGCCTCGGCGGGGCTACACGGCGAGCGTAATCAGTCGCGGTCCCTCGCCCTTGAACTCGCTGCCGCGAACGTACTCGTCAATGTACTTGTGGTCCGTGACATCGTGCAGCATGCCGACGACCACGACGCGGCGCAGGTCAACGTTGGGCGCACGGCCCGCGGCCGCCTCGGCGCGGGCGATGCGCAGGGCAACGCGCACCACGCGCAGGACGTGCTCGACGTCGTGCGACCCGTCGTTGCCGCCCATCTTCTCCTCGACCAGCGCGAGCAGGGCCCCGAACAGCGCCGGCGTCACCGTCTCGGGCAGGGCAATCGTGTTGGCGACGTCGTATTTCATCTTGTGTGCGAGGGGTGGCGGAGGCGGGGAGAGAGTGAGTGTGGTTACCGGTTGCTCCGACGCTTTTGAGAGGCGCAGGCAAGCCGTGTGCGAGACGAGCTGCGAGACAGCAAACGACTCACTCGGCTCGCACTTCGGCTCGGATGCACGCTTCCGTCAGCTCGCCTGCCACCCGTGTCAAAGTCCTGATAGATGAATGTACATGTATTAAATGCGCGAGCTTAGGCAATGACCTTGTTCTCCGAGAAGATATCGACGCCCCAGAACCCCTTGGGGTCGCAGGTGCGGAGGTTGACCTTGCCGAGCTCGGCGATCTTGGCCATGTCGGCCTCGTCGAGGACAAAGTCGTTGAAGTTGGCGCGGACGCGGTCGGCGTTGACCGACTTGGGGATGACCGTGGTCCCGCGCTGGATCGCCCACGAGATGAGCACCTGCGACGTGGTCTTGCCGTGCTTGGCCGCGATCTCGGCAATCACCTCGTTCTCGCGGAGCGACGGGTTCGCGGACGTGGACCCGAGCGGCGAGTAGGCCGTGAGGACGACGCCGAGCTCCTTGGCGGTGGCGAGCAGCTCGTCCTGGGGCAGGTACGGGTGGAGCTCGATCTGGTTGACGGCGGGCACGACGGTGCCGTTCTGCGCGAGGTACCGGAGCGTGGCCGAGTTGACGTTCGACACGCCGATCGCCTTGACCTTGCCCGACGCCAGCAGCGCCTCCATGGCCTTCCACGTGTCGAGCAGCGGCGTCGTGTCGAGCGCGAGCTGGCCGTCTGCGTCCTTGGGCGCGAGGGCGCCGGTCCCGTCGTTCTTGAACGCGATGGGCCAGTGGATCAGGTACAGGTCCAGGTACTCGAGCTGCAGGTCGCGCAGGGACGTCTCGAGGCCCTTCTGCACGTCGGCGGGCGCGTGGAACGTGTTCCACAGCTTGGACGTGATGAAGGCGTCCGACCGCTTGACGTCCGGGTGCGCCGCGAACCACGTCTTGAGCGCGGCACCGATCTCGGCCTCGTTCTGGTACACGTGCGCCAGGTCCAGGTGGCGGTAGCCCGCGTCGAGCGCCGTCACGACCGCGTTGCCAACCTCGTTGGGCTTGCTCTGCCACGTGCCGAGACCCAGCGCCGGGATCTTGGCGCCCGTGTTGAGGACGAGGTGGCGGCCGAGCGACATGGTGTGTAGTGGTTGATGCGTAGTAGTGGTTCAGGGACCAGTTGAGAGAGCTCGCTGGAGGGAGAGCGGGGGCACTCGCTCACTTTATAGCCGTGGCCGGCCGTTGGGGAGGAAGGCGGCAGTCGGCCCTCATCATCGGAATCGCCGCGAACAAGGCGCGATCAGTCAGCACGCCGCAGAGCCGAACGAAGCGCGTCGATCACGCAACCCCGCACGTGGCGCTTGGCCCGTGAGAGACGCCGATGTCTCGCATCCCAGGACGCGCCTCAGAGATACACACGCAAGGTTGAGCAAAACACTTTTCGCTATTGGCTGCAGCAACAACGTCTAGGGGAGGAGGAAGGGTGGGAGAGCAAATGACAACGGGTGTGGTGAGGATGCGGGCCATCGAAGCGTCCCTCGCCCTCGCCATAGCGCGAGGGCGACAAGGACCGATGGCCACGAGTGTACGGGAGAATGAGAGGATGGAAATCTAGTCGAGGAGTCCCTCGCTGCGGGGACTCTCAAAACGGAGGTGGTGATGGTCGAGACGCTGGTCGCGTCCCTTGGGCAGGCCAACTTACTCGCCCTTGACGAGTTTGGCCTCGTCCTCGTCCCAGTGGAGGAACAGCTTGAAGACGTAGCCGCCAAAGACAGCGCCGAGCACGGGCGCGACGATCGGGACCCAGAAGTAGCCGTCGTACGCGGTGAAGACGGCCGAGCCGTACCCGACGATGAAGGTAGCGAGACGCGGGCCGAAATCACGGGCGGGGTTCATGGCGTAACCCGTCTGGACGCCGAACGTGCAGCCGATGACGAGGACGAGGAGACCGACGGCGATCGGGCCGTACGACTTGGGCGCGTTGGCGTTCTTGGCCTCGCCGATGGCCAGGATGCCGATGAACAGGAGCATGGTGGCAAAGAACTCGGAGAAGAACATGCCGGGGATGTTCAGGTAGTCGGCCGGGTACGTCGCGAACACGCCCGCGGTCGCGATCTTGGCCGCCGCGGCGTCGCCGCGCTGCGGCACCGTGCGCACGCCGCCGTCGTACGCGTTGAACGCCGAAATGTAGTTGATGTAGACGAGCAGGCCAGCGACCACGCCGCCGAGCATCTGCGCCAGAATGTACCGCGGGACCTTGGACCAGGCGAAGCCACCGTGCACGGCTACGGCGAAGGACGAGGTAGAGGTTAGCGATAGTCCATCGAGGGTTGACGACGATGCAGGGATCATGTAGAGTTGGGATGGTCGCATCGAGGGCTGGCTCGCGCCGCGCCACGCGGCATGCAGCCGGGCTGCAAGGGACGAGACGCGTCGGCTCGGGGATCAGCAGCGCCATCAAACACGCTCGAGGCGAGCATAGCGGTGTTGGGGGAACCGCGCCGCGCGCCGCACGCCACGTAGCCCGCTGCTGGCCGCCGTGGAATATGAGGCTCATTCCACGGCCCGACGAATCACCGCGGCGGGGGCGACCATCGCTGGCCATTCAGCGACGCGGACCGCGGCGCGGTGCAGCAGGCAGTCCCAGCGTCCCGAGCGGGCGGAGCGATGAAACGAGATGTTCCTGCAACCAGCCCGTGAAACACGGGATCTAGCGATGTGGCGCGAACCATGAGGGCGCGGGGGGAGCGCGACGTGGAAGCCGACGGCAAGCCGCGCGGGCCAAGGACTGCGTGCACGGCTACCTCGGCCCCACGGCGCAACAACAGCCAACACGCGGCAGGGAGGGAGGGAGTGGGAACGGGCAGGGCTAGCGAGCGCGCGAGCGAGAGGGACAGGAAGGGAGAGGAGCAGAGGCGAGCGTGAGAAACCGTACCGAGGCCGATCGTCACCGACGGGTTGAGGTGCGCGCCGGACGGCGCCGAGCAGTAGATGCCGAAGACGACGGCGAGGCACCACGAGATGTGGATCGACAGCGAGTCGCCGGCGGCGCCCTTGGACAGCACCGTCTGGGCGACGACACCGAGACCGAACAGCAGCATGATAAGCGTGCCGAAGAACTCGGACAGCTCCTCGCGGTACTGGATCTGCAGCCGGCGGAGACCCGAGATCTTGGTGGCCTGCGACTCCATGTCGGGCTTCTCGGACAGCTGTGGGGACGACATGGTGATGGTGGTTGAGGGGGGAGGAGGAAGAAGGTTGGTTGGGAGCGGGAGAGAGGAGAGGGTGCGCGGGGGGCTGCCAGCAGCTTTATAGGATCGCGCGCGCGCAGGGACCGGGAGTGATGTGATGCGGGAGAGAGAGCAAGCGGGAGGGCGGCCGCCCATGTTGTCGAGGCCGGCCGCCGCCGTCGGCGCAGTGGGCGGCCACCGCGGCTACGCGTTTCAAGCAGAAAATCCGACCGCCCGCCCGCCACCACGGCCAAGTTCATTTCACCTCGCCCCACGGGACCCATGTTCCCTTGTTCATTTCCGCGCGCATCACGCTAGTCACCGTGGACGCGATCCGCCATGGCCGAGCTCTCTGACCTTCCACGCGACGCGATCGCGTCGTCGACGACGACGGCCGCGGGCGCCCCCTCCTCACACTCAGGGCCCCGAATTTTCATGCTGGCTTCCTGGGTCCGCGCGCTACGTCACAGCGCGGCGGCAACCTCATCTCCGCGATGAAACAACTCTCGCGAGCAAACGGAAGAATCACAAGCACCACCGACGCGGGTGCACCCGGCCGGGCGGAAACGCAGTCTATTTCGAGCCCACGCCACCGCCATGGCGGCGCTGTGGCGACGGCCAACGCGTATTCTTGCCGAGCGGGCGTCGTTCGCCCAACGTCCCTGGACCGGCCGATCAACCGAGGAGGGCGACAAGGGCGGCGGCGACGCCCGCGACGAGAGCGAGCGGGACGACGCCACCGTGGTGGCCGCCGGCGCCCGAGGTCGGCGTGTTGTTGTTGACGCCGCTCGGCTTGGATCCGCCACCGTTGATGCTGGGCGTGCCCGTCGGGCTCGCGCCGCCCGCCGCGCCGCTGGTGGCGGACTCGGTCGCCGTGCCCGTCGGGGCGGCCGTCGCCGTACCCGTCGCCGCCGTGGCCGCCGAGGTGGTAGTCAAAGTAGCCGCCGAAGTCGAGCTAGCCGTCGTACTAGTCGTCGGCTGCGGCTGGTTGCCCGCGATCTTGCCCTCGAGGCGCTTAGCGAGGAACGGGTTATCCCCTCCGGCGCGGTACGCCGGCGCGCCGAGACACTCGTCCATGCCGACAAATCGCAAGCCCTGGCGCTGCAGGTCGCGGACGAGGTCCGGGATCGCGCGCATCGAGTACGCGTACGTGTCGTGCTGGAGCGAGATGTGCGACCCGTCGCCGCGGCTGCGCGCGAACGAGGCCATGAACTGCTCGATCACCTTGGCGGGCGTCGCGTTGGCCGAGTTCTCAAGTCGCCAGTCGTCGCTGTCGACTACGCGGACGGGGTGTGATCAGAGAGGTGATGGACGCCAAGTGACGCGTCGTCGCGGCGTACCGTTGACGTTAACCACGTCGTACCCGGCCGTGTCGAGCAGCACCATGGCCTCGGCGCGGAACTCGAGGTACGGCGGGCGGAAGAAGCGCGGGCGCACGCCGATCACCGACTGGATCGCAATGTCGTTCATGACGAGCTCGGTGCGCATGTGGGCGAACGGCGCAGGGCCACGCGGGACCGCGCGCGCCGGCTCGGCCACGTCGCCGCTGGGCCCGAAGCTGCGATGCGAGTAGGTGTGCGTGCCGATCGTATGGCCGCCTAGAGGAAGGGGGCAGGTGTGGCGCGGCGCGTCAGCGTTCATTCATGCATGCGGCTTGATGCGCGGGCGCGCGAGACTCATGTGCGTGGCGCGACGCGAGGGAAACATACTGTCGTAGGCGAGCTTCATGGCCGCGGCATACTGCGGGTCGCGCATCACCTTGACCCCGTTGACGAAGAACGTGGCCTTGACGCCGAGCGCGTTGAGCGAGCGGACCGTGTCCGCGGTGAACTAGAGAAGCGCGTGGCGTCAATCCAGTGCCTCGGGCGTCGTCATCAGATCGTCGCCGGCGAAACGGACCGACGTCGGGCCATCGTCGATGGTCAGCGCAAACACGTTGCGGGCGCGGCACCGGCGCAGGGGCGATCCCTGCGTGCACCCGCCGCAGTCGGCGGGGCAGCTCGCGCACGTCTCGCCGTTGCGGACGTCGCAGATCCCGTCGCCGCAGCGCGCCGGGCCGGGGCCAAAGTACGTGTTCTCTGCCGCGACGTCGCGAGCGACGAGACCAGCGGGAGGCTGCGCGCAGTTGCCGCGGTAGCACCACTCGCTCGCGGGCGGGAAGGCGGCGGTGACGGTCGTCACGAGCAGGGCGAGGACGAGCAGCAGCGAGAGGGCGTGGGGCGGGTGAGCCATGTGTGGTCTATCAGCGGCCGTCTAGTCTATGGTATAGTGTTTGAGGACGATGGTTCGATGCTTGCGGGAGAGTGAGCTGCTCTCGAAGCCCTTTGAGCGGGACACAAGCGAGGGATCGTGCGAGGCACCAGGCTGTCGCTGCCAGGTTGCGAGCTCAAGTCGGTCGATCATCGAGTCCCTGACCTGCACGAGCGAGCGCAAAAACGTGAACTGTATATCCAGTGAGCCATGCGCGCGAGTGTGAGTCGAGTGATTGGGTGTGTGGTCCTTACAAAACCGCAGCAACCACGGCCGCAGCAGCCATGGCCGCAGCGCTCCACGCGGAGCCGGTGCCCGTGCCCGCCGCCGCCGACACCTGTTGTTGCTGCGCGGTCGCATCGGGCGTGGTGGTGGCCGCGACGGCCTTGGCGCCGCCCTCGGTCGGCGTCGAGAGAATGTCGGGTTTCTTGGTGGCCGTCGCGTTAGCGGCGCCCGGCTGGCCGGAGAGACGCGCCGCGAGCGCGCGGTTGACGAACGGGAGGTCCTTTTCGCCGCGGTACGCGTCCTGGCCGAGGCACTCGTCGAGACCGACCAGCTTGACGCCTGGCTGCGTCCGCAGGTACTCGATGATCAGCTTGACGGCGCGGACCGACTACATACGGCGTGAGCGGTGGGGTGAGCGGAGTGTGAGTCGAACGAGGAACGGACGCGAACGGCGCGTCGATGAGGACGAGTGCGCGAAAGAAAGAGCGAGCCGTACGTAGCCGAGCGTATCGTGCTGGAGGTGAATCCACGAGCCAGCAGGGCGAGCAATCTCAAAGGCGGCGCGGAACTGGGCGAGGACGTTTTCAGGGGTCGCTCGCTCGGTTGCGTTGAGCTTCCAGTCGTTGGAATCAGCTAAACGATGAGATCGCGTTGTTACGATGTTAGAGAGCTGCCAGAGCATCGGCAGGGCGCCACGGCACCACCCGGAGGTCGAGAGAGCGTACCGTTGATGTTCACGGGGACATAGCCGGCCGTCTCCATAAAGTTCATCGATTTGGCGTTGAAGTCGAGGAAAGGCGGGCGCACGAAGCGCGCGTGCTTGCCGATGACCGAGTGCACAGCCACGTCGTTGAGGACGAGCTCGGCGCGGAGGTCGGCGAACGGCATGGCGCCCTTGGGCACCGGCCGGTTGTTGTACTGGACGTGGCCGCTGTCGCCGAGGCTGCGGTGCGTGTACGTGTGCAGGCCAATGACGTGGCCGGCTACAGGCACGCGAGGACGGTGAGCATCGCCTTGAAGTCGTGGCGGTACGGAAGCAACGTACAGTCGAAGGCCTTCTTGAGCGCCGCGCCCTGGACCTGCGTGCGCATGACCTCGACGCCGAGCACGAAGAACGTGCCGCGGACCTTGACCGCGTTCAGCGTATCAACAAGCTCGCTCGTAAACTGCGAACTCCCGTCGTCGAACGTCAGCGCCATGGCGCCCTTGACCTTGCACTCGCGGATGGGCGCGGCCATGGCGCACTGGCCGCAGTCGGCGGCGCACGACGCACACGTCTCTCCGAGGTGAATCTCGCACACGCCGTTGCCGCACTTGGCGGGCCCGTTGCCGAGCGCGGCCTGCTCGGCATCGAGGTACGACTTGACGGCCGCGGCGGGCGGCTGCGCGCAGTTGCCGACGTAGCACCAGTCGCTCGGCGGCGCGAAGGTCGCGGCCTCGGCGTGGAGAGCGAGCAGCGCCACGGCGACGAAGATCACCGCCAGGGTGAGCGTCTTGGCCATGGGATGCGAGAAAGTGGTTGGTGAGGCGAGAGTGAGGCGGTCGAGCGAGGTGGCCGTGCGCCGACACGGCAAGTTGAGTGCAATAAGTCGCAAGAACAAGTCTCTAGCGCTTCAGCGCGCGCGATACATCGGCCGTGTGTCCGAGCGAACTCCATGGCGTCGTTCGGTGTCGTCGAGGAGGAAGGGCGGCGCAACGGCAACGTGAAGCGTGGCGCGGTGGCGCAGGTGGCGCCGCTGCAGCGAAAATTAAACGCCATCCGGGATTTCCTGATACCGCGACACGTTTTAGAATACTGACCCATGAGCTCCGCGCCTGTCGACAATGAAGCGACGCGTCGTGAATGACGCGTCGTTAACTTGACCAGTAATGTCTCCCATTCAGGCGCATCGCGCTCGCGTCACCTCCAAACCTCGGTCCCTGAACCTCGCGCCCGCCAGCTTCAAGCACCCCATGCGTTAAGACACCATGACAGACCATGCATCAGCCATCGCCGACATTGAGCGGATCCTCGGCTCGCTCAAGCTGTCGCGCGAGTGGGCCATGAGCACGACGCCCATCAACGTGCCCGCCGACGGGCTCGCCGTCGTGTCGGAGCGGCCCGCGCAGTACCAGACGACGTTCAGCAAGCCGAGCATGGGGAAGCCAATCCCGTCGTCGACGACGCGCGGCTACTGGCGTCACATCCAGACATCGGCTGGTGAGCAGGTACGAGCCGTTTCCGCCGGCGTGGCGCGGCGCGCCAATGGTGGCTCAGTCCGCGAGGCGCGCCTGG
Source organism: Blastocladiella emersonii ATCC 22665 (assembly GCA_025594325.1). Classification (NCBI taxonomy): domain Eukaryota; kingdom Fungi; phylum Blastocladiomycota; class Blastocladiomycetes; order Blastocladiales; family Blastocladiaceae; genus Blastocladiella; species Blastocladiella emersonii. The sequence goes on along the minus strand of JANHCV010000010.1, from coordinate 807,316 downwards.
CGCCGATAGTCGCCAAGACAGCCGATGGGATGCTGTATCGGCGCGGGCGCTTGGATCTGCCGAGCTGATCAGCGTCTATTTCTCGGCTCACATAAGCAAGCCCTCCGGGCGCTGCGCGCGTACCTTACCTGTAGCGCTGGCTCTTTCGCGTCGAACATCACCATCGCGTCGTGTCGCTGTGTCCGATTGCCGTCGAGATCCAAGCCCAAGCTGACCCGGCCTCCGACGCTCAAGCAGACGCGCCACCCACGGCCTCGCGCGCGGGTTCACCTCGCGCTCCAACATCCCATCCTGCCTCGGCAACGGCGTCTCGGGCAGGCGAGCGCTCGGCTGCAGCTGCCGTCGAGCACAACGAGTCGCTCTCGGTGACGCTGGAGCGCATGCTCGACTTTGTGATCGCGGGCAAGGTCGACGTCGGATCGTGGTGGGCCGAGCACCCGGCGCACCGCGCGGCCGCCGAGAGCGGTATTTGAAGTGGTATACTAGTGGAGTTCTGTTAAAGACGCGTGAATCCGACTTTTCCCAACCGAATCCGCGCCGCGGGGACGCGTCGGCGAGTGTCTCACACCGTGTCTCGCGCGTGACGTGAGCGCACGTGACTGTGGCTCAACGCGTATTCCGCAGCGTCGGCTGCAAGCCCCGTGTGGCTCATCACCCATTTCATCAAATCGCCCACCCTGTTCGGGAACTGCGCAGGGAGTCGCCGCCGCCGTCCTTGAATCGGTCCTCTTTCCACTCTCCCCGCTCGCAACGTTTGTTCGGCTCCTCGACTCGCGCACGACTTTGTGCAACCGCTTCGGGCTGGACCCTCTACCTCATATCCAAACGCTGGCAGTTCTCTCGCGCAGGCCGCATCTCGCACCACTACCTCCATCACTTCGTTCGAAACTGTCGCCGCCGCGCCGCTCACGCCTTCGTCCACCATGACCGCCGCCGGCCGCCGTCCCTCCTCGGTGCCGTCGTGGGTCCGCCCCTCGCGGCACGACCACCGCCACGGCGCCACGGTCGCCGCCTCGGCCGTCTTCCTCGCCCTTATCCTGCTGCTCGCCGCGGGGACGACCGAGGCGGTCCTCGAGCCCGGGTTCAAGTCGGGCGTGCCCGGACGAACGTGCCAGGGCTACTCGCTCGCCAGCAGCAAGTGGTGCTCAGGTCCGTTCAAGCTCACTTCATACTTCAGCCACGCGGCGAGCTTTCATGAGCTGACACGCGCGCGAGCCTTGACTGCGCCGTACGGTAGGCTTCTCGTCCGCGTTCCTCGGGCCGACCAACATCGCGCCGGGCGTGCTGTTCCTGCTCAACAAGCCCGAGAACTCGCAGTCGGATCTGGCGCCGCTGCTGGCCGACGGGCTCGGCAACCTGACGTCGGCCGAGCAGTTTGACGCCGCGTACGAAAAGTACATCGTGCGGAACGCGCAGCAGGTCGCGGAGCGGTGGGGCGCGTGTCCGTTCGCCAACAACGGCGTCCCGGGCATGGTCACGTACGCGTGCCAGTGGATCATCAATTACGGGTTCCTGGTGCCCTCAGGCAAGGTGTGGTTCCAGGAGTCGTGCACGCGCACCAACGTGAGCGCCGTCGCGACCACGGGCAACGGCGCGCAGTTGCCGCGGCCGCCGGGCCTGTGCAAGAGCGTGTCCATCACCTTCGCCGACGCCATCAAGGCGCAGTTCGACGTCGACCCGTCGTGCAACCCGGCGTCCAAGCCCGAGATGGCCTCGCGCGTCGCCGACTACCTCGCCCGGTCCACGGCCGTCACCAACCGCAACGACACGTCGCGCGACTGCATCTCGGCCACCATGAACGAGGCCAAGCTCAACTTGTGCGGCTACATGACACCAATCCAGGGTACGCGTTTCTTTCCGCGCATTCGTCACGTCGATCATCTCGCTGACTTCGGGCCGCGTGCGCGTACATAAGCCTGCCTCAACGACTGCAAGACGGTCCCCAACTGCCCCGAGGTGCTCAAGGGCTTCACGCCGGTGCGCTTCAGCTCCGAGTTCCCGCCCACGGGCGACAAGGACAAGGACAAGGACAATGATAAGGCGGGCGAGGGCAAGTCGGCCGACGGGCAGGCCAAGGAGGCCGGCGAGCCCGCGGCCGAGCCGACCGTATTCAGCCCGGGCGTCGCGGCGGGGCTCAGCGTCGGCATCGTGTTCCTCGTCTCGGTCGGGCTCGCCGCCGTCGTACTGGTCCGCCGCCGCCGCGGCGAGACCATCGGTCCCGCAGGCAAGCCCGAGTCTGGCGGCGGGTTCGGGTTCGGCAAGTCGGGCTCCGCGGCGCCGTCGGCCACGGACAACATGTTCCGCTCGTACATGCCCAACATGAACGAGCCGGGGATCACGGAGCGCCGTCCGTCCGTCACGCCGATGCTCCCGCCGCCGCAGATCTCGGCGCCCTTCAAGATGCCGACGTCGCCCATGGGCACGCTCACGCGGTCGCGCGCCGCGGCTAGCGGGTCGCCGGCGCCGTCGAGCGCGTCCAACAACCAGTACCGCAACAACGGTGCCGCGAACCCGTCTTACGGCGCGACAGCCAACGCGCCGCAGTCGCCGCGGTCCCGCGCCGAGCCGCTGCTGACGCGCGGTCCTGGTCCCGACTCGAACTCGCCGATGCCGTCGCCGATCCCGCCGGCGCCCATTTCGCTCGCGCCGGCGTTCCAGACGTCGACGCCCGACATTCCCGCGGGTTCGTTCGTGCTAGCGAACGGGCAGCAGTTTGTCGTCAACGAGCACGGCGTCGGGTCGCTGTTCTCGGGCGACGCGCCGAGCTCGGCGCTGAAACTGGGCCCGCCACCCGTGGTGCCGACCGAGCGCCGGTCTTCGTACATGTACGACCCGGTCGACGTGTCGAACCGGCCGTCGCTGCTGCCGCCCATCAACATGGCGTCGCTGGCCAGCGAGATGAGTCTCAGCGGGCTCGCGGCCATCGACGCGATCCAGCGCGGGAGTCTCGCGCGCACGCCGTCTCCCCCGGCCGCGGCAAGCAGCGGGAGCAGCGCGGCGGGCGTCATGGGCACGTCGCCGGCGGGGTCCGAGCAGCACAACCAGCAGTACGCGGCGCTGTCCAAGGCCAAAGTAGTCCTGTTCCCGTACAAGCCGACGCGCGACGACGAGATCGAGCTGACGGCCGGCGACATGGTCGCGATCGAGGTCGAGTTCGACGATGGGTGGGGGATCGGCACGCTCTACGACATGAACGGCCGGCCCGTCAAGCACGGCGCGTTCCCGCTCAACTGCTTCGAGATGCCGACCGTTTAACGATGGGTGGTGGCTACATGTACATAAATTTGCACGTTTCGTTTCCTCCACATCATTGTCTCCGACGCGTCGGTCGCCTCGCACACGCGTTTGATCACAACTACGATCAATGCGGCGCGTCGCGTCACTTCATGAGTTTTGCCTTCTCGCAGACAAGCCGTAGCGGCTTGGTTTGCGGCGTAATGGGCGCGTCCAAGAGCTGATAATGGAGGTGGCTCGTGGTGGCGCAGGCGCGGGACTGCTGCGCCCAGGGACCGGGGACAGCGAGCGGGCGGGCGGGCGGGCTGCCCGCCTCCCCTTCCTCTGCACGTCCCCTCCTCTCTCCCCGACCTGCTCCACTCATACATCATCACGGCCTAGAGTTGACCTCGGCCTCCTCCTATCCCTCCCTTGTCCTTTCCATCTTCTCGCCGCGCTGGTTCGCTGCAGAAGCTCTCCATTCTCTGTGTACAACCCTTCGAGACCGACCGACCCGCAAGAATGCACTCGACCAAGTCCATCCTCCTCGCCCTGCTCGCGCTGGTCGCGACGGCCGCGGCCAACCCGGGCGGTGCGCCCGCGTGCGCCGTCAACGAGCAGAAGATCACGGCCGGCATGGGCCCGCCGCAGGGCGACCTCAAGTTCAAGTACGGTTCAGTCGCACTCTTCCTCACCATCCGCTCATTGCTAACCCACGTCGCTAGGCTCGAGGCGTCGACGACCGAGTACGAGCCGGGCAAGCCCATCATGATGAAAGTCGTGTCGGAGAACCCGGCGACCAAGACGCACAAGGGCCTGCTGCTGTACGTCGAGCCCGCCAACGACGCCAAGAAGCGCGTCGGGACCTTCAAGATCCCCGAGGGGTTCAAGTCCAACACCGACAAGTGCGGCGCGCTGCAGGTCGCCGCCGAGACCGACTCGGTCATCACGCACGCCTCGCCCGCCGACAAGCCCCTCGGCGCCGAGCTCATGTGGACCGCGCCCGCCGCGGGGATGGGCGACCTCACGGTCCGCGCCGTCGTCGCGGGGACCGGCGGTAAGAACTGGCAGATCCTCCAGACCGTCACGCTCAAGCAGAAGGGCGGCTCGGCTGCCGCACCTGGTGGTGGCTACGCGGGCGGCGGCGCTGCTGGTGGGAAGCGCAAGGTGTGCAAGCGCTGGCGCAAGAAGGGCACCGGCGGCGGCGCCAGCGCGGCCCCCGCGCCCTCGGCGCCCGCCGCCGACCAGCCGCCCATGGCGTCCAGCACGTCCATGGCCATGAGCTCCTCGTCGAGCGCCGCGGCCTCGGCCACCGAATCGGCGTCCGCGTCGACGACGGCCTCGGCCGCGCCCGCTGCGCCGACCGAGACCCCCGCCCCGGCTCCGGCTCCGGGCGGCGAGGGTGCCCCCGCTGCGCCTCCGGCCGAAGGCGGTGCTGCTCCCGCCCCGCCCGCGGAGGGCGGCGCTGCCCCGGCTCCGCCCGCCGAGGGCGCGCAGGCGGCTCCTCCGGCCGAAGGCGCGCAGGCGGCCCCGGTCGAGGGCGCGCAGGGCGCCGCGTCGACGGACCCGCAGGCGTCGTCGGGCTCCCGCTCGGGTCCGTCGGCGGCGGCCGCGGTGGTCGTCGCGGCGGTTGTCGCGATGGTGTTCTGAGATGATGTTGCTTGTTGTTGCTGCCATTAAACCTTGCAAAGAAAAACACGTTTGGATTGCTCACAACGACGCGACGCGACGCGAAGGAGGGGAGACGGCGCGAGACATCAGGTGACCGGTTGCCGCCGAGCCGCTTTCGTTCAGTTTTGAGCCGCGCCATCGCGCTCGCTGTGTTCCCTGTCCCGCGAATTACCTATTCAACATGAGCGGTCGCCAGGGTACGCCCGGGACTCGATGCAACGCATGTACGCGATAGAGACTAATGCGGAAGTGTAGGTGGAAAGCTGAAGCCTCTCAAGGCGCCCAAGAAGAAGGACGTCGAGCTCGACGACGACGAGCTCGCGCACAAGCAGAAGCTCCGCGAGGAGGCCAAGAAGCTGGCCGACCTCAAGGCCAAGGCGGCCGGCAAGGGTCCCCTGAGTACGTTTCGTTGCATGGCTGGCGTATGCGAGCGGCTGCTGACCCTTTGTGCGCGTACCTGTAGCGAGCGGCGGCATCAAGAAGTCGGGCAAGAAGTAAACCTGTTCGCCACTTCCCCCTCCCACCTCCCACTCCCTGCCTCGACGGCATTTGTCAATACATCAGTTACATTTCTAGTACACACGCGTCACGTCGCGACCGCGGGCTGCTGCCCCGCCTCCTCCTTGGCCTGGTCAAACACATTCCCCGCGACCCCCGGCAACACCGTCGCGCGCTTCCCCCCTGCCCCAAACCGCGCCATCGCCATCGACCCGCGCGGGAGCCGGCGCGTGACGAGCGCCGACTTGACCATGCGGCACTCGGACCGGCACGCCTCGGCGGCCTCGCGCACGCCCGCGGCGATATCGGTGCCGAGCACGGTGGTCGCGGTCGTCGGCATGCGCCACCCGCTCGTGGCCGAAAGCGAGCCAGACCCGTTTGCCCAGAACCCCGACGCGGACGCAGATGCGGCGGCCGCCGCAGCGTGGCCCAGCCAGTCGCGCGTCAGCGCCATCAGCTCGAGCGCTGGGTCCTCGTTCGGCACGTCGTTGGGCGGGAGCGGGTAGTTGCCCGAGACCGTTGGTGTGGTTTCGGGTGGTGGTGGTGGGAGCACAGTGACCGAGCGCGCAGCTGCGGCCACGCTGCGCGTATCGGCGAGCGCGCGCGCTGCGGCGGCGGCGGCGGCGGCGAGGTACTTGGCCTGCGCGGACCGCAGCTTCGCGAGCTCGGCGTGCGCCTTGACGCGCGCCAGGTGTAGCTCGGTGATCGCGGCGAGGTAGGCGCGGATGGCGGGGAAGGCGACGGTCTGTTCCGACAAATGATGTCAGCAGGGGTTCAGGAGCGGGGTTTGGGAGAGAGTACGGACGTGCAGCCAGTAAGCGGTCGCAGACAGCCCGGCGGCCGAGAGGACGAGGGCGAGCAGCCATGGGCGGCCGGCCTTGCTCGGGCGCAGCAGCAGCGCGGCGAGGAACCCCCCTCTTCTCGGCGCCACGGAAGATGATGGTGTTGGTGGTGCTGGTGGTGCCATGGCGGTCGGGCGGGCAGATTACATGAGCATGCGGGGCGGTTGAGGGGAGAGCCGGCCGAGCGAGCCGAAGCAACGCAAAGCGGGGCGGGCGGATCGCGTCGGCGGCGGCGGTCAGGTGACTTGCACGCCACGGTGAAACGCGCGGGGCGGCCCGGGTCGATGCGCCCATCGCGCCCGCGGCGACGCGTTCCTCGTCGGCGGCGGCCGGAACACGTCGCGCCGCTGCTGCCTGCCCGTGGGTGTGGCACGCCGGCTGATAATCTTCTGCTGCAGCTTCTGCTGGGCGGCGCGCATAGACTCTGCGGGGCTGCGGGGAGGAGGCCTACAAATACCCAGCGCGCCCCCACGCGCCGCCTCCTCTCCTGCACCACGCACCACTCCCACGTAGCATTCCATTATATAAACCATGAGCGACCACACCCGCACCGACCTCGTCACCCTGTCGCGCCACGTGCTGGCCGAGCAGCGCGCTCACAAGGACGCGACGGGCGACCTGACGCTGCTGCTCGTCTCGATCCAGCTCGGGTGCAAGTTTGTCGCCACGTGCGTGCGCAAGGCCGGTATCGTCAACCTGTACGCTGCGCCCTGCTGTCGCTGTGCGGTCGTCTGCTGACCCCGCACGTCACCGCGAACGTAGCACCGGCCTCGCCGGCGAGACCAACGTGCAGGGCGAGGACCAGAAGAAGCTGGACGTGCTGGCCAACGAGATCTTCATCAACTCGCTCAAGTCGTCGGGCAAGGTCGGCGTCATGGTCTCCGAGGAGGACGAGGAGATCATCGTGGTCCCGACCAAGGACCGCGACTCGGGCTCGCACCACTACGCGGTGGTCTTCGACCCGCTCGACGGCTCGTCCAACATCGAGGCCGGCGTCTCGATCGGCACCATCTTCGGGATCTACCGAATCAACAAGGACGCGACGGCCTCGGTCGACTCGCAGGTGCTGCGCCCCGGCCGCGAGATGGTGTGCGCGGGCTACTGCATGTACGGGTCGAGCACGAACCTGGTGCTGTCGACGGGCACGGGCAAGGTGAACGGGTACACGCTCGACACGACCATCGGCGAGTTCATCCTGACCCACCCCAACATCCGCGTCCCCTCGCGCGGCAAGATCTACTCGGTCAACGAGGGCAACGCCGTGTACTGGGACGCGGCCTGCACCGAGTACTTTGCCGCGCTCAAGGCCCGCAAGGTCGACGGCAAGCCCGCGCCCTACTCGGCGCGCTACGTCGGGTCCATGGTCGCCGACGTCCACCGCACCCTCCTCTACGGCGGCATCTTCGCGTACCCGGCCGACGCCAAGTCCAAGTCCGGCAAGCTCCGCGTCCTCTACGAGTGCTTCCCCATGGCCTTCCTCCTCGAGAACGCCGGCGGCCGCGCCTCGACGGGCACCGCCCCGATCCTCGACATTCAGCCCGACAAGATTCACATGCGCTCGCCCATCTTCCTCGGCTCGGCCGACGACGTGGCTGACCTCGAAGCCGCCTACGCCAAGCACTCGGCCGCCGCCAAGAAGGCGTAAGCAGTGTTGACTCGTCCAGTTTTGTGTGTCTTGCCCTCCCCCCTCCACTTGCTGCGCGCGTACAGCTCGCTCAGACCTACCCTTATGTAAAGAACGCGTTTAGCCAAACTCTATGATTCGCCCTCCTCGTCACACCGTCGACCCCGGCCCCGCCGCCGTGCTTGGCCTCGCCACCGTCTCCCAGTTCGCCGCCGCCCCACTGTTACTCCGCGCCTGGACCGGCGACCCCGTCGCGCCCGCATGGATCCCGCGGTAAAACTGCTGGCGCACAAACGGATTCAGGGCGCGCAGGTACACGTCGCCGACGCTGTGCATCATGAGGCGGTGCACAAACCGCCTCGCCTTGGCGCGCACCGTGACGCTCGGGTGGAACACGCCGGGCGCCGCGAGCGGCATCAGCCCGCCACTCGACAGCGGCAGGTACGCGAGCAGCTGCGTGACCTCGGCGGGGCTCGCGACGTACGCGAGCAGCGCGTCGTAGACGGCCTCGACGTCGTCGCCCGCGAGCCCCGTCTGCACCGTCAGCCGGTCGAGCAGGTGCGGTACGTCGAGGCCCCACGGGCGGCCGCCGGCCCCGCCGACGGCCGTCGCCGCGGCCAGGTCCGCCACGTACGTCCCGTAGCTCGGCGACCGCGCGCGCCACGCCTCGATCACCGGCGCGTGCACCGCGAGGTCCCGTGCGCGCGCGTCCATGGACGGCCACACGGGGCCCGTGCCCGTGCCGGGCGCGGTCGGGGGTTGCAGCGCGGTGCGGCCGTGCGTCACGCGCTCGTAGAAGGCGGCGAGCCGGACCCACCGGTGCAGGTACGCTTGCACGCGCGACCGGATGTACAGCTCCGAGAAGTGGCCCGCGATCGCCGACTGCACGTCGTCGACGAACGTGAAGTCCGCGTTGTCCTTGTCCTTGACCCATTTCGTCGAGCTGGTTGCGGGCGAGGCGGGGGAGGCCGAGGGGGTCACGGGTGGCGCGATCGATGTCGCGGGTGTCGCTACGCTTGCGCTCGCGGGCGCCGCGGCGGGGACGGCGGGGACCGGTGGCGCCGCCGTGGTGTCGATCCCGAGCGCCGGCTTCCCACCTCCGCCCGCCGCGGCCGCCGCGCGCTCGACGGCGCCGCGCGACAGGCTGCGCCGCCGCTGCTGCAACGACTGCGCCGGCACCGGCACCGGGACCGCGGGCCGCGCCCCACCGCCGCCGTGCTCGCCCGTACTCTTCGCGCGCATGCGCCTCGCGAGCGTCCCGTCCGAGTTCCACCGCACGCCCGCGTCGAAATCGGCGAGCGTCGCGGGGTCGCGGAGGAGCGCCGACGCGACCTCCGAGTGCGCGGCGGGCGACGCGGCGCGCGGGATCGCGATGCCGAGTTCCGACGCCGCAGGCCGGGTCGAAGGGCCGGTCAGCGACGAGTTGCGCGGAGGCGGGTTGAGTTCGGGCGAGATGGCCTCGGCTGACTCGGTCGGGCTGCTCTCGGCTGGGCTCGAGGTGGTGCGGAGCGCCGGGTCGCTCGTGATGCTGCCGACGACGTGGCGGAGCGTCGGCAGGACGGGCGGCGGCGCCAGATCGTGCGGCGCCGAAACGGCACGGGCGAGTTGCGGGTTTTCGTCGGAGGAGGAAGCGGCGGCGGTCGACGTGTTCTCCGTCGACGGGAACGTGGACGCCGAGGTCGCGGCGGAGGCGGACTGGATCGTGACGGGCGCGGGCGCCGGCGGCGTCGTAGCCGTAGCCGTGAGCGGCGGCGCGGTGCCGAGCGGCGACGCCATGGCGGGGGTGCTGGCCGACGACATGCCCGAGGCGCCGAGCGGGGTGCCGCCCGAGGTCACCGCCCACTGTGACTTGCGCTTGCTGTCCGACGAGAAAAAGGACGGCAGGTACGAGCGGACCGAGGCCGCGGCGAGGTTGGGCGTGGACGAGGTCGAGGAGGAAGAGGAGCGCGCGGGCTCGTCCATCTTGATGTTGGGCGAGACGCGGATCTTGCCCGTGACCACATTGCAGCACACGTCCCACCAGTGCGTCTTTTCTTCGAAGAACGGGTTGGTCACGCCGGCGATGTACCCCGGGCTACATCCCCACGAGTCAGTCCTGGTCGTCGCGAAGCGAAGACTCGAACGTACCACGCGAGCAGCTCGTCGACGTTAGCGAGACACGTGTACGGGAACGCGCGCTCGGTGAACCCGCGGAACACGGCGCCGCACCCGGACGCGAGCGCGCACGCCGCGAGCACGTAGTTGGCGACCTCGCCCGCGGGCATGCCGTGCGCGACGAACAGGACGCGCTGGTGCGTGAGCATCGCGTTGAGCAGCAGCAGGATCGCGGGTGTCGCGGCCCCGTGCGCGTGCAGCGACGGGTAGTGCGGGGCCGGGAACGGCGCGTGGTGCGCAAACTTGTTGAACAGCGCGATCATCGAAAAGTCCATGACCTCCTCGGTCGTCGTGATGAAGGTCATCGGGATCCGCACCAGGATCCGCTTCCCGTCGTACAGGACGTGGGTCTCGTGGTACGACGGGTCCTTGTTCGACCGCGCGCCCGCGCCCGCAGCCGGCGTAGCAAGTGCACCACTGCCGGAACCCGTCGAGGCGCGCGCGTCGGCGGCCAGGTTCGACAGCGAGCTCCGCCGCCGCGGCCCGTTCCCGAAATCGGCCGCCGCGCCGCCCGGTCCGCCCGCCACGGCGCCCGCACCCGCCGCACCACCGCTCGCCGCCGGCACGTCCTCGGGGGTGCCGAGCAGGCGCGCGAACAGCAGGCTCGAGTTGTTGTCGGCGTTGCGCATGATGAGGCGCTCGGCGCGCGTGAGGCGCGGGATCGCGGCGAGATCCATGTCGTTGATCGCCGCAAACACCTTGGCGAGGATGGCGCGGTCCGGGTTGTCGAGGTACTCCATCATGGCGAGGACGAGGACCGGCTTGAAGACGTGCACAAAGTGGTGGCGCGAGGCAACGGCCATGGCCATCATGCGTGCGCCGCGGCGCGTCGAGGCGTCGTGCTTGGTGCACACGTGGTTGAGGACGAACAGGAGGGGTTTATCGGGCGAAGCCGGGGAGGCGGCCGCGTCCTGGCGCTGGTTGAGGAAGAAGACGGTCCAGTCGGACGTGCGCAGGTGGGCGCCGTCGGGCAGCATGAGCTCGGCGAGGGCCTCGCGCTTGGTGCCGGTGGGCTCCGGGTACTCGTGCGACAGCGCGGACCCGCGGTCAATGTCGAACTCGGCGGCCAGCACGTAGTCGACGTGGCGGCCCGTCAGCAGGCCGCCCGACGCGTCGTCGACGTCGAAGGTGCGCTGCGTGGAGGGCGTGACGGGGATCATGGTTTCATTTGCGGGCGGTGGTGGTGTGCATTGCGTTGGGGGTGGTTTGGGAAGGATCGGAGGGAGGGGAGGGGAGGGGGGAGAGAGGATGAGAGTGGCGCGGCGAAGCCACCACCCGAAAAGCGGGACACACGCGTGCATCACGCGATGCGGCTCGACGCGTTCATTTCGGGCGGCGTGCGCCGAGCCGCTCCTCTTTCGGCGCTCTCTCTCTCTCTTCCGCAACCCCGCACACCTCGTCATACAACGAAGCAAATGGACTCTGCGGAAGCGGCCCCCGCGCCCGCGCCCTCGTGCGCCTTTGCGCGGCTGCCCATCCCGGCGCTCGAGCGCATCTTCAGCTACCTGCCGCACCCGCAGGCCATGAGCCTGGTGAACCGCGAGGTGTACCTCTTGTCCAAGTCGACGACGCTACGCGCGCTGTGGTTTCTGACCCACTGGGGCCGCACCTGGGTCCTGTCGCGCGCCGCCATCGAGTCGCTGCACGGCGGCGCCATCCTCGACGACCGCGTGCTGCCCGCCATCCTCGCCGGCGGCGCGTTCATTGGCGGTGACGACTATTACGTCGTCAAGTGGGCCGCCGACCACGCGTACCTGCGCATCCTGCACGCGCTGCTCGACGGCCCGCTCGTCCCGCAGGCCGCGCGCGACCGCGCGCTGGGCGTCGGCGCCCTGAACGGGAATTTGGCGGTCGCGCAGCTTGCGCTCCACCACGGCGCCAACCCGAACGCGAACCACGGCTACGCGCTCCGGTACGCCGCGTACCGCCTGCACCTGCCCGTCGTCAAGCTGCTCCTCCAGCACGGCGCGGTCCCCGACCGCCGCAGTCTGGGGATGTGCTTCCAGCGGCTCAACAACTACCAAAGCCAGACCGACCTCGCGGCTGAGGGCCACGCCGACCCGCCGACGGGACCGCCGCCGGATTTGGACGTGCTCGTTGAGACGGTCCGCTGGCTCGTCTGGTACGGCGCGCCCGAGGACCTCGCGGAGCAGCTGCTCAAGGCCAAGGAGATGACGGCGGGGCGGGCGATGGACGCTGCTGGGTCGCTCTGGTTCGCGACGCGGCCGCCGCGCGCGGAGGGGCCGCCGAATAACCCGTTGAATGTGGCCGCGGGCGCGGGGGTTCCGCCACCACCACCAACAGCAGCTGCGGCGCCGGCTGTGGTGGAACTCGACGCGTCCGAGACGGCCTCGGTCGCGAGCGACGCGTCGGCGAGCGAGCACGGGTCCGACGTTGGCAGTGTCGCGGAGCTCGAAGAAGAGGAACCGTTTGAGCCCGCGCTCGAGGGCATGACCGAGGCGCTGCGCACCGTGTACCCGTTCTCGCGCACGAGCTCGTCGTCGGAGTTGCCCGTCGCCGCGACCTAACCCCGCCAAACACCCCACCAATTTTGTACCCCCTCTCGCTCGCTCGTGTTGCGCAGAATAATGTATCTATACTACCGCCCTACGCCCACACGCCGCACGCGTACATAATGCGCAGCCAGACGAGGTCGCGGAGCATGCGGACGCTGTCCTGGACGAGGTTGACTTTGGACCCGCTGACCTCGTGCCACGACACGGCGACTTCGGCGATCGGCATCCCCGCCCACCGCGCGCGCAGGAGTAGCTCAATGTCAAAGATCCACCCGCGCACGTGCAGCCCGGGCACCACGCGGCGCGCCGCGGATCGCGTCAGCAGCTTGAACCCGCACTGCGTGTCGCCGATGGCGCGCAGTGGGCCGGCCAGCAGCCACAGGACCCAGTGGAAGCCGTACATGAGCAGGTTGCGTAGCTTGGACCGCTAGATTCGGTGGACGGGTCAGTTTGCGATGCATGTGAGTGAGACAGGAAACACACCTTGACGACGGCCTCAGACGTGACAAGATGCGCACGACTCCCGACCACGACCGCCTCGGTCGCGCCGAGCGGGAGCGCGGCCTCGAGCTTCGCGAGATCCGCGAACCGCGTCGCGCCGTCCGCGTCCGCAAACAGAACCCGCGACCCGCGCGCGCGCAGCATCCCCGACCGCACCGCGGCGCCCTTACCCGCGTTCCGCGGGTGCCGCACGACGGCCAGCGGCGCATGCACCCGCCGCGACCACGCCAGCGCCGTCGCGACGGTCGCGTCGCGGCTCCCGTCGTCGACGACCAGGATCTCGTACGTTTTTTGTGGGGAGGAGGTGGAGAGGTAGGTGAAGGCCTCGTCCAGCATCTCGGGCAACCGCGCCTCCTCGTTGAACGCCGGCACGACGACCGTCAGGTCGACCTCAGCCACGGCGTCGCGCTCGAGGCTCGGCGCGCGCAGCCACGCGTGTACGGGTTCGGTCTCGGGGAGGTGCGGGATCGGGCGCGACGGGAGAACCGAGTCGGATACAGAGCGCGCGGGCCGCGCGGACGTCAGGTACTCGGTCGCGGCGTCGAACTCGGCAACGGCGGGCGCGACGGCGCGGGATGGCGACCCGCCCAGCGTGCGCCCCGCTGGTGGTGGTGGACTGTTGACGGCTCCGCCGTACGCGAGACTCGCCTTGCTTGGTCCCGCAGCGGAAGGCTCCGGCATGCCCGGGACGCGGATGCGTGCCGGGATCAGCGAGGCCGCGGCGCCCGTCGCCAGGCACCGCAGGCCCACGGCCAGCAGTGCCGCGACCACGGCAAGGCTGCCGACGGCGAGCAGGTAGTCGGAGGTTGATGGCATTGCAGGGGCTGGAGGCTTGCGTGTCCGTGGAGGGGAGAGAGGGAGGGGGAGAAAGGGACCGCGGCGCGGCGAAGGCGGTGGTGCGGTGGGCGCGTGTGGGCGCGGCGAGGCGCCGAGGCGCGCAACACGTGGCGCTCGACTTGATCGACGCGTGCGCCCGTGCGGCATCGCGTCTCTCTCCCATCGCACACGACAACGCCGGAGATGGCATCGAATGAACTGCTAGACTGCTTGCAATATGAATGCCCGGCTGGGCGGCGGGGTCTCGAGTGACTGGACGCGAGCGGATTGCCTTGCGCTACCATTTACCGTCTCAGATTGTGGACCCTCGCCGTATGTGAACCTGGTCCGAGGAGCTGAGCAGCGATACCATGAGCCCCTCGGCTTGTGTCTCACTCAAGCTAAACCGGTGTATGCGTGTACGTGTTTACAATCGCCTGGCAGCACGTCGCAAGGTCTCAGATGGCTAACGGCATCCTGCGCAACAGACTCATTGACATGCCGACTTGGATCAGAAAGTCAAGAACGTGCGGGGGCCCAACATGCGCAAGCGGCCTTTACACCGTTTCGGTACGTCCAACGCAAGGCGTTCCATGCCACACGCGGTTGATTTACGCTTTCGCTTTGCTGAGCGTAGGCGCTGGAGCGAAGCTGTCGTCAATAAGTTCTCGACGCCTTACTGCTCCCGGCTTGACGCCATGTGCGGTTACACGTTCCCGCCTCCGAATCGCAGCTGTTCGCGCTTGACGAACACCAGGTTCCTACAACCTGGTCCATGGCCTCTCTTGCACCTCAAACGCAAACGGTTTCCTCATACAGGCCTCTTCCAGCACTACGTAGCCGGTGCACACTCTTCTCATTCGTCTGGCGCTCAACCTTTCCTTGGCCAACGACCAGTACCCCCCTGCGATGCCGCCCGCCGCTCCCTAATCTCGTGTGATCGAGCGCCGTTCGCGTTCGTTGCTCGCTTCATGGCGCGGGATTCGCGTTTCCCGCGTCGCCGCACCAGGTCAGGGAGCGACGGGCCGCGAGACGGGTGGGCCACGGTGGCTGAGACAATGTCCGTGAGCGCCTCGCGTGTTTGTGCTGATACAAAACCTTGTTTTGCACATGGGCTGGCTCAGGAAGGACGCGTGTTGGACCTCGCTCGTGAGCTCCCGCAGCTCCTTCTCGTTCCCTGCCATGACTACCTTGACGATCTGGCGTCCCACTCATACATCACACCGTGAAACGTGTACAAAAGCTCGGGAGCGTGTATTCACTCAATCTCGGCCCACAACCACATCGTCTACGTCGTCAAAACTCGGATGGACGGATCCCGACCGCCGTCACCGCGATCTCTTTCTTACCACTGGATCGGCGGGTCGCGGCAAACCGTGTCGCAGATGTCGTAGCAGTCGCTGAGGCAGCCGCGGTCCGACCCGCACCGGTCGTCGCAGTTGTTGGCGCACTGGATCCAGCACGACTGCGGGCCTGAAGGAGAGAGGGAGGCGCGAGTGGTGAGTGATTGTTCACGAACGGCGCGGGAGTCGTGAGATCAACGTACGAACAACGGTCTTGGCGGCAACCTCGCTGGCGGGGGCAGCAGCGACCGAGGTCGCGGTCAGGCCGAGGACGGCGGCGAAGGCGAGCAGAAGCTTGGCGGCGCGCATCTTGTTGGAAGGTCTTGCGGAGAGTTGTGAGCTGGAGAGCAAGAGTGAGCGGCGGGAGGGCGCTCGGCTTTATAGTATTCGCTCGTCCCCTCCTTCCTGACACTGATGCGCGCGAGGTCGCGCGACCTGCAGCTGAGCGAACAACAGTTGCTCACGGTCGCGTGGAGGAGGCGATCCAACTCGCGTTCGCGCTCCATTTCGAGGACGTGGGCGCGGAGCACGAGTGCCATATACGGAGCGGACGGCTCATCGAACCGCGAAATCCTTGGGCGGCGCGCGTACGTAAGCCGTATGGTCCCACGAAAGACCATGATGGGAGCCCTGAACGCGCACGTTCGTGCGTGGTGAACTCGCGACCAGACGACACGGGTCGGCGTTAAGTGCTTGATGTGGACCGCTGCCCGACCTTGCACGCGAATTTCGCGTCCCTCGCCCATGTCTTCGAAAAGCCTTAAAATTGAGGAGCATATTTCTCGGTACCAGAGGCTAGTTGTGGAACTCGACCCACTTCGACGACACGCAACGCGCGATGAGCGACCAACGACGACGTGCTGCGCCACCCACATGACCGAGTGATCGGCGACTTTCGCCTCTCCGTCGTCGCGTAACCGGTGGTCAAGAAAATGTCAGTCAGCACCTCGCGCTGTTGCGCTGATACAGCTCCTTTCGACGCAGCTAAATGTCGCAGCACATGGTGCCGATCGTCTAGATGCCTGACGCTGCGTCACGCGCATGACCAAGGACACCGAGCCCCGCCTCACGCTCGCTCACCTCAAGTCAAGTATAGAGATCAACGCCTATATGTTTTCTGCTCTCCGGAACAACTATCCTCTTTTCAAAACCCATCTTGCTCGGTTGCGCTTGATCTCTCGCTCGCGCCGCTAGCTTCAGCGCTTCAGGGCATCGTGGACTCCTTAGGCGCGGTGAGGGGGGCACATGTGCTCACAGTCGTCATAGCAATCGACCAGACAGTTGCGATCCGAGCCGCAGGTGGCTTGGCAGCGGCGGGCGCACGAAGGATAGCACCATATGGGGCCTATAACACGAAGACGTGGGATCTCTTTAGCCTTTCGTTGAGGCATGAACATGGTCGCGCAGGAGCAACGTACGGACGGCAGCGTCCGTCCCGACCTCACCGGCAGGAGCAGCGGCGACCGTGGACACCGAAAGGGCGAGGACGGCAGCGAACGCGAAGATGATCTTGGTGGCGCGCATATTGTTACGAGGACTTGGAGAAGGGCTGAGTGTGGCCTTTGCTAGTGTCTCGAGCATTTAACACGGGAGCGCCTTGGCTTTATAGGCCTCGCTCATCCCCACCGTCATCAACAGCTGGCGAGCTTCGCCAGCGCGAGAAACTCGCCCTCGCACGCCGATGAGGCGCTCCAACTTGCATGGCCAGCTCCTGCAACGGCCGAGAACGGGTTCCTTGAGCGTCGGCGGCCCAACCCTCCCGCGAAATCTTTCGCAACGAGCCTGTTCAAGCTCCCAACTTCAATGAGAGGGACCATCACGAGAACGAGCTCATCACATGAGATTGACACGGCTGCGCTCTCATGCAAAGATGCGCGCGCGTCTCTCGGCGCTCGCACGCGTGACGATGGTCACCAGGTGCCAGCAACAGACCCAACACATCCGAGCAAAGTTGTTTTCAGGCGCTTTACGTGCATGCGTCCGAGGGTGCCACACCGGCTTGCGACCTTTTCGACGGCGCCCGGAACAAGAACCGATCGCGTTGGGAAGCCAACGAAGGAACTCGGTCCACATTGACGTCAGTTCCGGATCCTTTGCACCGAGAGGACGTCCGAAGTGGGGAGCCCCCGCGAACTTGCTTGGGGAACGGGGACGCGCGTCGTGGCTTGAAATGAGGGACGCGCTGCGCCACTCACCTGACCCTCGAGCTCTATGCTGTCGCCAGACGCTTGCGATGCGCAAAGAAGACCGCTCAACTCATCTGCATAGCCGTACGAAAGCGAGCAACACAGATCTGATATGTGCGTAACGGAGCTCCGTAACAGGAGGTCACCGCTCGCCCTTGTGTGCAACGAGGACCATTGCCGCCTTGCTGTAGTCGCGGCACAGTTCCAGGTGCTCGGCGCCGAGATCCACTCCAAGAAGCAAGACCGCATCGACAAGCGGCGAGAGCAGGAGTTTGCTGCCGATGAAGACCTCTGAATAGACCGCCGTTGCTCAGACCCTCCCTCTCCGCCGCTACCACTGCTATGCAAGCCAATGAACTAAATCCGACACTACTTGCTGCAATGGACGGCGACGCGATCGCACAGACGGTGCTCGACCGGTTTGACCGGATCGGGTACCGGCCAGCTCACCCGCCCGGGAGCAAGCGGCGGGATTGGACGTGCGTCGCTGGCATCGTCGCCGAGGTCGCCGGTCCGCTGCAGGGTCGCATGGTCTTCATGAGTCTCTCGCTGAACTTAAAGCACACTTAGGGCAGCCGTTGACTTGCGTCGCGATCGGGACGGGACTCAAGTGCCTCAACCGCGACTCGGCGTCGTGCGAGACGGTCAACGACAGCCACGCCGAGGTGCTCTGCCGCCGCGCATTCCGGCGGTACGTTGTCAATCGCCCGCACAGTCTCCATGGCTCGAACTGACGACTCGCTTGTGGCTAGCTTCTTGCTTGAGCAGGTCGACCTGTTGGCCAGCGGGAAACCAGCGAAGTGGTGCCAGATCCTCGAGCCCGTCTCAAGCGAGCAGGCTGACGAGCCGAAGCGGTTTCGCATCCGCTCCGACGTGCGGCTGCACATGTACATCTCGCAGGCACCCTGTTTGTGGCTTTCACGACGATGCTGCGCGTCAGCCACTGACCCCAAGACTACTATGTAGGCGGTGACGGGAGCCTCGAGTCGCTCGCCGACCACGTCCGCGAGCAAGGCTCAGTCGATGCTGTCAGCGAAGCGAACCGCACCGAGCACAAGCGCGCGCTGATCCACGCCGCTGCGGCCGAAGGCGGCAGCGCCGGCCTCGTGCGCGGACGCAACGGCTTTGACATGGTCGGCGTGCTGCGTACCAAACCCGGCCGTAACGACGCGGTCCCGACGTGCTCGCACAGCTGCAGTGACAAGCTCGCGCAGTGGCAGTGCGTCGGGCTGCAGGGCGCGCTGCTGAGCATTCTGATCCCCGACCCGATCGTGCTCGCGTCCGTCGTCGTTGGCGACCTGTTCAACCCGACGGCCCTCGAGCGCGCGCTCGTTCACCGCGTCGCTGATCACATCGTCCAGGTGCCCGCCATCGTGTCGACGCGCGTTGCGTTCGCGTACTCGCAGCAATGGTTGCAGTCGACCGAGTCGGTTCCTGTCGTGTCAGCTCCACACTGTGCGAGCATCTTCGCGGCTTCCTCGCATCGTGGACTCACCTCGTGGTCGTTTAGCCGTCGCATGGTGGTTGGGGAGCGACAAGGGTGCCGAGAACACGGTCAACGGGCGCAAGCAGGGCGCCGCTCCCGGCAAGGACGGCACGTTTGCGGCCAAGACGCGGAGCGAGCTGAGCATGCCCGTGTGGTTTGCGCGCTGGCTCGAGGTAGCGGCCAAGGCTAGGCACGACACATCGACGTGGTGCGTTGTTCATCCGATGAGGGACCATGTCGACGGGATCTCGCTGATCCCGTCGCGGTGTAGGTCGCGATACTCCGACGCCAAGCTCGCGGCGGTGCAGTATCAGGCAGCCAAGGCCCACCTGCGCCGCGAGAGCCCCGTCTTCGTCCACTGGGGCGGCAACAGGGCGTCACTCGACGACTTTTCGATAACGCAATAGAACCTTGCAGCAGAGAATGTGGACTTTGGAAGCATCAGCGCGCCCATCACGAGGACGTGATGTGGCGGGGGTGACGCGATTTGGGTGCCTTGCCTTGACCGCACTGCTTCGCCACAGCCGGCCCTCTCTCCCCTTGCCAACCCTTGCACATGAAAACAATGAATGAACCACCGCTGCTACTATCATCCCTGCCCGAGCACGCCATCGCACTGATCGTCGCGCTGAGCACGCCTGTCGTATCCCTTAAGGGATACGACATGGGCTGACCCACTGCCACTTGGGCTGACCAATTGCTTACCCCGAGCGGTCGGCGACAGTCACTCGGGGTAACCACGTGAGACCCCGTTGCTTACCCCGGGTGGTTAATAAAATGTTGGATTCAAATGTCGTGTTCCCTTAGGGAACACGACACGCGGACGGAGGCCGAAGGCCGAAGCAGGTGGGCGGGAGGGTGGGTGGAAGGGAGGGGGCGAGCGGTCCAGGAGTGAGTCCCTGACCTGACCCCCGAGCCCGTCCCTAACCAACCCCTTGGGCTGACCATTGCTTACCCCGAGCGGTCGGCGGCGGCCGGCGAGCGCAGCGAGACGAAGAGCAGCGCAGCTGCGGCTACCCACTGACAGAGTTCCCTGGTCTGGTCCCTGAGCACGGCTGCGAGTCGATCTGCGAGTTGATCTGCAAGACAAGTCCGAGAGCAGATCCCTGAGCCTGTCCCTGACCAACCACTCAGGCTGACCATTGCTTACCCCGAGCGGTCGGCGGCGGCCGGCGAGCGCAGCGAGACGAAGAGCAGCGCAGCTGCGGCTACCCACTGACAGAGTTCCCTGGTCTGGTCCCTGAGCACAGCTGCAAGTCGATCTGTGAGCAGCCCCCGAGCCAGTCCCTGACCACCTGCCGCAAGCAGCTGCTATGAAGCCACTCACTGTAAAGTTCCACTTTCATGGCATATTACGACAGAGTATATATATACACTACCCTTTTTTGCCATGAAAGTGGAACTTTCAAAGACAAGAGGTCAGGGTACGGGGGTCAGGGCAGGGGAGCGTCTTAGCAGCATCAATGTATTGGGCGGGACAGGGGTCAGGGCAAGGGAGCGTCTTAGCAGGCAGCGTCTTAGCAGGCAGGAAGGCAGCGTGGCAGGTCGTGGACTGTCTTAGGGCTCGTTGATGAGCTCGTCGTAGACCTCGTCCAGGTCCAGCTCCAGGACAAATGGCGCCGACTCGGCCGGGGCAGTGGTCCAGGTCTTGTACATGACAAAGTAGTTGATGTCTTCCGTCCACTTCAGGTTAGTGTACTTCTTGCCGCGTACTGAGACCCGGGGTTCATCCTTGTCTGGCACAGCAAGGCACTTGTTAAAGTAAGTGCTGAGAAGCCTGTTTAGGACTGTTGCTGTGTCACACTTGTAATACCCAAGCTTCTTGAAGTACTTGTGGATGTCTGCTTCAAACGTGGCGGGGATGGTGGCCTGGATGTTGAACTCCTCGGACGTGCGGAGGTCCATGCCGTTGTGGTCAAGGAGCTTGTGCAGGACGTGGGCCTTGTCCTTGGTGTAAAAGTACTGGATACGTTCCATGAAGCGCTCGGCGTTGTCGTCCCAGATGGCCTCCATGTTGTTCTCGCTCAGACCCTTGAACTTGCGGATGAAGAAGGCCTTGCGGACGGAGAGGCAGATGGTCCAGTCCGGGTCCTTGAGTGTACCCTTGCAGTGGTCGCGCAGGGTCTCCTTGGATGGAAGCTGGACGTTTGCCCAGTCAAAGGACCAGCCCGATGTCATGACATCCTCAATCTCGGGGTGCGCCTTGTAGTAGTACTCGGGGGAGTCGTCCATGACAATGTTGGCAACCTTGCGGAAGGTGTCAAAGACCTTGAGGCACGAGGTCACAGCGGCCATCTCGTTCTCGAGATCTGTGTTCTTGACAATGGCCTGGTGAAGTTTGCCGACCAAGTCTGAGTTAATAACCTGGGACTTGTTCATGTACGCGCCGTGGCAACCATTGCTGATCATGAACACGATCTCGTTGTCAATGGGGTAGCGCACGCGGTAGATTGCCTGGAAGAAGTTGCGGGCAGGGACCCAGGACTCGTAGCGCGCGTACACCTTGTCAAACTTGTTCTTTGTCGAGAAGTTGACGCCAATGGTGATCTTGAGGTTGGCGATGACTATACGGACCGTATTGTCGCCCCACACAGAGTTGGGGTCAATGAGTTCCTTGTCCTCGTGGTTGGGGCGGTCGCCGTGGTAGAGCTTGATCTGCTTGCCAATCTTCCACGTCTCCTCGGCAAAGACCCGCTCAAGGTACTCGCCAAAGGTCTGCACCGACCACTTGGTTGACTTCTTGCATGGTCGTGGGAGGAAGAGGTAGAGCTTCTTGTTGGCCTTGAGGTCGGCAATGATGTTGCTCTCCATGATGTCTTCGGCGGACTTCTCCTTGTCCTTGTCCTTGTTGTCGGTGATGAGGCTCATCTTGCGCGGCTCAAACTCCTTGCCAAGCGTGTTCGTGATCACCTTGATCTTACCATGGAGTATGGTCTTGATGTTGTGCTCAACAGTAAAGGAGCGGAGGACGTCCATAGTCAGGTTCGTGACAAACGCGTCCATGAAGATACCCTTGCTGCCCTTGTGCTCGCACAGCGTCTTGAAGGCCTTGAGGTTGGCCTCGAGGTTGTTGCGAATGGTGGTTGTGTGCAACTTGGCGTCCTGGAACATCTTGAGGACTGTCTCGGACTCGTCCACCACAACAATGTTGTAGGGCTCGGTCAAGTAGTGCAGCGAGCACGGCGAGACAATGAGTCGCTTGTGATCCCCCAGTGTCTTCTTGTCCTTGATGCTGCGGTAGTTGACAAAGCCAAGCTTCTGTTCGCGGGCTCGACCCTCGGTGTTGTGGGCCAGGGTGATGCGAGGTGTGATCCAGACCACTCGCGCGTCTGGGTACTTGGCAATGTAGTCGCAAACAGCGCCTGTCTTGTTGGAGCCCATGCCCGTGGCCAGCACGTTGAACTTGGCCTCGGTAATGTCGTTGCAGCTCAGGAACTGGTTGGGGACGGTCACGTCGGCGGGGACCTGGAGCGACTGCTCAAACTTGATCATGGCCTTGGACTTGAACGCGTCCCGGAACCGCTTGTAGAAGATGGCCTTGATGAACTTGTCTGGCACCTGGTAGTCGCAGTTGCTGGCAATCTCGCCCCACCGCTGCTGGTACTTGGCAAAGCGCTGAGCCGAGTTGTCCTGCTGCGACGTCCACGCCCAGAACTGTTCAAAGGTGACACCCTTGCGCATGGCCCAGGTCATGATCAGCCAGGTCACGTTGTTGTGGAACGCGTTCTCGGGGCTGACAGGGAGGTTGTGGAGGATCTCGAGTGGCGTGGCGTTGTAGTAGAAGAAGTCGGGGTCGATCTGCACGTCCTTGAACTTGGGGATGTCGAGGTCGTAGTCAAAGCGACCCTTGCGGCGCTTGGCCCGCGCTGCCTTGGCCTTGGCAGACACAAACTCGACAAAGGACAGGTCCGAGATCGGCACGCAGTTGGGGTCAAAGTCGTACTGGATCAGATGCTTGGACAGGCGGTCCTTGTTCCCTGCCTTGAACGTGCCGGGTGTCTTCTTGGGCTTGGACTGGTTGATGCACTTCATGAAGCGGTGCTTGCTGTACACGCTGGCGTCAAAGCCGAGCTTGACGTGGTCGGGGTGGCTGCAGAACAGCTTCAGGAACGACATGTCCTTGAGCGTGGCCGTGTAGTTGCTGAGGACAATGTGCCACGACTTTTTGAGGTCCGTCTCGTAGCCGCAGACCTGGAGGTTGGCGCCGGGGAACTGGGCCAGGATGACCTTCTTGATGACGTCCAGCGTCACGTCCTTGTTGTTGCCCGGGCAGTCAATGTCAAAGTAGACCTTGGACAGGCGCTCGGGGTGGACCATCTCCTGGATGCAGCGGTTCTTGTTGAGGAGCCCAGCCAGGCCCACTGTCTTGACCTTGGCAAAATAGTGCGCCGCCTTGGGTTCGCCATGGTTGTCGACGCCCTTGTTGATGAGGCGCTTGATGACCGTCTCGTCGTCTTGCAGCTCGGACAAGAGCTTGCGCTGAGGGCCCATGTCGCTGCCGCCGCCGTCCTTGCCACGGTACCACTGGAGACCAAAGGATTTGCCACCTGCATTGTCGGGGACCGTCTCGCAGACCATGTTGTTATGATGAGGTAACAGAAAAGGTGACAGGGCAGGTGCGTTTAAACGCGCAGGATTTAGCGCTAATGGCTGTGACCCGGGAGCCCTTGTTGGCATGGCCCATGACTTGCCACTGTCCTGACCCAGGCCCGGCTGCCCTTGCGTGACCTGTCCCTGACCCAGACACGACCTCCCCCATGACCCCGACTTGGGAGCCAGTTGAGGCCGATGTCACAATCCTTGAACCGTGACCTGGGCAGCGACTGAGGGCAAAGTCACGGACCCCCCAGGAGCCCAACTTGGGAGCCAGTAGGGTCCGAGGTCACGATCCTTGAACCGTGACCTGGGCAGCGACTGAGGGCAAAGTCACAGACCCCCAGGAGCCCAACTTGGGAGCCAATCGCGTCTCAGGTCACGATCCTTGAACCGTGACCTGGGCAGCGACTGAGGGCAAAGTCACGGACCCCCCAGGAGCCCAAACTTGGGAGCCAGCAGAGGCCGAGGTCACGGCCCGCTCAAACCGTGACCTGGGCAGCGACTGAGGGCAAAGTCACGGACCCCCCAGGAGCCCAACTTGGGAGCCAGCAGAGGCCGAGGTCACGGCCCGCTCAAACCGTGACCTGGGCAGCAACTGAGGGCAAAGTCACGGACCCCCCAGGAGCCCAACTTGGGAGCCAATCGCGTCTCAGGTCACGAACCTCTCAAACCGTGACCTGGGCAGCGACTGAGGGCAAAGTCACAGACCCCCCCAGGAGCCCAACTTGGGAGCCAGTAGGGTCCGAGGTCACGATCCGCTCAAACTGTGACCTGGGACACGACTGACGGCGAAGAACCGGGCCTCCCCCCCCCATGACCCCGACTTGGGCGCCAGCAGAGGCCGAGGTCACAAACCCCCCATGAGCCCAACTTGGGAGCCAGTCGAGGCCGAGGTCACGATCCGCTCAAACCGTGACCTGGGACACAACTGAGGGCGAAGAACCGGACCTCCACCCCCCATGACCCCGACTTGGGCGCCAGCAGAGGCCGAGGTCACGAACCCCCCATGAGCTCAACTTGGGAGCCAGTCGAGGCCGAGGTCACGATCCGCTCAAACTGTGACCTGGGACACGACTGAGTGCGAAGAACCGGACCTCCACCCCCCATGACCCCGACTTGGGCGCCAGCAGAGGCCGAGGTCACAAACCCCCCATGAGCTCAACTTGGGAGCCAGTCGAGGCCGAGGTCACGATCCGCTCAAACCGTGACCTGGGACGCGACTGATGGCGAAGAACCGGACCTCCACCCCCCATGACCCCGACTTGTGCACCAGCAGAGGCCGAGGTCACGAACCCCCCATGAGCTCAACTTGGGAGCCAGTCGAGGCCGAGGTCACGATCCGCTCAAACCGTGACCTGGGACGCGACTGACGGCGAAGAACCGGACCTCCACCCCCCCCCCCCATGACCCCGACTTGGGCACCAGCAGAGGCCGAGGTCACGAACCTCTCAAACCGTGACCTGGGCCCTCCCACGGTCCATGACTTGCCACCACCCTGACCCTGACCCAGGCCCAGCTACCCAGAAAAAAGAACGTTGCGTTCAAACGCACTTGAGCCCATGGAGCCTTTTTGTTGACAGTCAGTAAACCATGTCGCTCGAGTCTGTTGCCTCCCAGGTCGCCGTTGCCCTCGCTCAGCATGTTGCCGCAGACGTGGTGCAGCAAGTCATGGACAAGCTCCAGCCCGTGTTTGGGTCAATCAACAAGCGCTTCAAGGACTTGGACGCGCGACTCAAGGCCATCGAGTCACACGACCCAGATCACGGCGCTGATCAGCAAGTCACTCCCGTGGAAGTCGACACCCCCAAGGTCAAGTTTGCTGAGCTGACTGAGGATGCCATCGAGGCATGTGTCAACGCGCCTGTGGTGGACAAGAACGGGGAGCAGGCCACGCTGAGCGACACGGACAAGACCAAGACAACTTGCGTGCTCCTTGCATTTGCCAAGTCGGGCATGGATATCCACAACGTCAATGCCGTGTCCAAGGCCGTGGCCACGTACCGCGCGATCAAGGGGTCCAAGAACGTCCAGGGTCTGCAGGTCGAGACGCTCAAGGCCCTGGCCAAGTACTGCACCTGGAACGGGTGGACCGAACTCGGGGCCAAGTACACAGAGGCCAAGAAGCAGGACGCTGCCGACTTCCGCAACGCGCGCAAGGAACTCGAGTCTGGTGCGCTCCCAAGCCGTGACGCCATTTGCGCCGCTATTGTTGATGCAAAGGGCTCGGGCACGGGGCTCCTGCGTCTGTACCTCCAAGTTGTGAGTGCGGTGCGCTCCGACCCTGCGTTCCTGACCACGAAGCCAACCACTGGGTACCCGTACTACGACCCAGAGACCCAGATTCTGGCCGGCGATGTCATTGTCAAGACAGAGGGCTGTGGCTACAACTTCTCGCACACAGTTAGTGAGCCCAAGGTCGCCGCCGCTCTCAAGCGTATCCTCGCCCAGCGTCTCGCCGAAGGTCATGACTTTGTCTTCAACAACTACACCCTCGAGGAGCTCAAGGACACCACGCTCCGCAAGAGGGTTAGCAGCACCTGGTGTACGTCGATTAGTTGGGCTGCAAAGACGGTCGGCTTTGAGGATGGCGGCGTGGCAGTGATCCGCCGTATCTCCACCAGTGAGAACTTTGCTGCGCAGCAAGCTATTGCCAAACGCGCGCACGAGATGGGTCACAGCGTCCCCGTTGCGCTGACCTACTACATGACGCCTCAGTAATCCTTTTGTCTCCACCTTTGTTAATACAATGTATGCCCACGAAGAACCTTTGACTGCTGAACAGACCGAGTACCTGAAAGACTTGTACTACAAACGCGGCCATGTTGGGGTTGGCATCCGTTGGCTCTTTGACATTGTCGACCAAGAGCACACAGGGAAGCACATCTACCGCGCCCAGCTCGAGCGGTGGCTCAACAACCAGTCCGTGTGGCAGCAGTACAAGCGCGCACCTCAGAAGCGCCGAGACATTCGAAGCATCAACTCAACAAGTCCTGGCCGCAACTTTCAGCTCAACCTCATTGACATGGGCGAAAACGGTACGTACAAGGGCTTCCGTTACATTCTCACGTGTGTCGACCTGGCGAGCCGCTGCGTCTACCTCCAACCCATCAAGACCAAGGACAAGACGCGGGAAGCATGGTCCAGCGTGGTCGCCAAGCACAGCCTTGCACCTGCCACGATCCAGACGGACAATGGGACCGAGTTCTTTGGCATAGAGGCCGGGACCGAGGCCAAGCACATCAAGGGCAAGGCAGGAGTGCCATACGGTCAAGGTGTTGTTGAACGCATGAACGGGACCATCCGCCGGATGCTCACACCGTGGCTGTCCATCCCAGGCAACAACGACTGGCCCAAGCACCTCGAGACCATTGAATCTGTGATCAACAGCAGCAAGTCGAGGGCCACAAGCAAGGCACCCAACGCGTTCCATGACATGCCCCGCGAAACGGCCAAGCAAGAGCTCAAGGAGATCCGAGCTGCCAAGGGCAAGCCCGAGGGCGACCCTCTGAGCGCGTTGTTGAAGGTAGGGACCCAGGTCCGAGTCCGCGAGCCGTACAAGACTGCCATGGAGGCCAAGGGGAAGCCGGTCTGGTCGACAACTGTGAGCCAGGTCCAGGTCGTGCGCAAGGGGTCGGGCGTGAGCAATCCGAGCTACAAGGTCCAAGGCCTCAAGGGCTTCTACCCTCGAAGCGACGTCCAGCCAGTCACAGCGACCCAGGACCCGCCAACAAGGCAGCGTGTAGGTCCAGGTCTTCCAAGGCTCCCTGTTGCGCGCACCCCAGTCACGCCAAGGGAGCCCTCGACCCGGGTCAGGCGCGTCCCAGTCCGAGTCCAAGAAAAGTGGGACCGCGGGCTTTAGAGCAGGGTCCAGTGGCTTTGAATGATGACCTGGCAGTCGTTGGCAACTGCGACCGACGGGATCCAGATGAAAGAGTAGCTCTTGGCCGCGTCAAGGTACTCAATGCTCGAGAACTGAAGGAACTGGACGTTGCCTTCAGCGCGGCACCCGGTGACAAGCGACACTGCAATCATGTCCGTCATATTGTACAGCGCAAAGTTCACAGTGTGGGCTCCAGGGAGCGCGCCGTTTGCGTAGTAGCCCTTTGCATGGACGAGGTAGTAGCCACTGACAGGGGGTTTGACGCATCCATTGATCACAGACGTGAACGCGCCCGCCGTGGACTGGAACGCAAAGGTGGCCGGGCCCGTCGATGCTGTGCCGCCAATGATCTTGCCGCCCGTGGTCACTCCGTTTGTAGAGCGGTGCTCGGCCTGAGCGACGTACCGGGTCGTGCCAGACCGCGAGTCAACGTACGCCTTGTTTGCCGCGTCGGTGCCTGCCACTGGAGCGAGGTCAAGGGTGAGCTGCCCTGTGAAGCGACCAGTGCCATTGACGCGGAACCTTTCTGTGCCAAGCGTCGCCGAGCCCACGACCACATTGCCGCCACCTGCCACAAGGGAGACCCCGCCCGTGGTCGCAGACGCAATCTCAATGTTACCTGCCGCTGTGCATGCCAGGTTGCTTCGCAGTACGCCTGCCTGCTTAAAGTCGACGTACGTCAATGTATTGGCAGCCGAGTCAAAGACAAGGTTCGCGCTTGTGGCATTCCGGACCAGGACGTTGGGCACAGTCAGTTGCTTGCCAACTCCAAGACCACCAGCAATGGTGACTGCTCCAGTGCTTGATGTCAAACTGTCCGTCGTATTTGCAAAGGCAAAGGCAGCGCCAAGCCCAAGGGTGGACTGGGGGAGCGTGCCAGCGACCGAGGCTGCGCTCACCGCCGTGACCTTGGCCGAGACGTCGGGGAGTCGTGCCAGGTCAATGGTCCCTGCAAGCTTGGCCGAGTCAATGCCAGATGCCAGCTTGGCGTTGGTCAGGGTCCCGTCGGCGATGCGGGCAGGGTTGAGGATCCCAGTGAGCTTGACCGCCGACACGTCCGCAACCTTGGCGTCCGTGACTGCGCCTGCTGCCAGGTGGGCTGTTCCAATGGACCCAACGTTGAGCTTGCCCCCATCGATGCCAGTTGCCAGCTTGGCGTTGGTCACGGCCGCGTCTGCCAGGACCAGGGAGCCGACCGTGCCCGCTGCCAGCTTGGACCCGTCGATGCCAGCTGCCACCTTGGCGTTGGATACGGCACCGTCTGCCAGGGCTCCCGTCCCAATAGTCCCTGCAACGAGCTTGGACCCAGACACGGACGCGACCTTGGCATCTGTGACTGCCAGGTCAACAAGAGCCGCTGTGCCGACCGTGCCTGCCACGAGCTTGGACCCGGACATGGACGCGACCTTGGCATCAGTCACTGAGCCGTCTGCCAGGACCGAGGTCCCGACTGTGCCTGCCACGAGCTTGGACCCGGACACAGACGCAACCTTGGCATCTGTCACTGAGCCGTCTGCCAGGACCGAGGTTCCGACGGCTGGGAGGTTGGACGCACTGAGCACGCCCACGACCTTGGACGCAGACACAGTGTCCAGCTGAGCATCGACGAGCTTGCCAGTGACCTGCCCTGCTGTAATCGTGGCGACCTTGTCGGCCGTGACGCTGGCCGGGAGCAGCTGTGCCGTGCCAACCGACTTGACATAGAGCCCTGCTGCGCCCACGCCAAGGGTCTGGTTGTCGACCTTGGCCGACACAGTGGTCCCTGAGACTGCCACGCCAGGGCCAGCAACAGGTGTGCCAACCGTGGCGTACACGGCACTGATGGCTGCGTCAACGTAGGCCTTGGACACGTCCGGGACCCCCGTGGTAGACACAGTCGGAGACGCAGTACTTGAGACGTTAAAGATATTCTTGACCATGTTTAACCTTAAGCAACAGAATGATTTCCAGCGACCATGACCTGAGCCTGGACGAGTGGCGGGAGCACCTCGCCGGGACCATGCCCGTGCCAAGCAGCTGGTACAGCAAGAGCGACGAGGACAAGGCCAAGTGGCTATGGAAGCGCGACCACAAGGCCAACCGGTACACGCACGTCGACAACGAGGCAGCGCGGGCAGAGCGGGTCAAGATCCGGATCTACAAGGCACTCAACGCCAAGCGCCGGGACCAGGGGGCAAATAGCACCGTCTGAGGGACAAAAGGCACCTGCCACGGGGAAAAAGGTACCGACAGGGGGACGTTTTATTTTCGGTCCATACAGTAACCATCATGGGCCAAAGAACAGTACCAGAACTACTCGCAAGAGTGACCAAGGCAACCGACGGCCGCATCACGGCTGAGCGCCTTGCAGGGCAGAAGATCAAGGCGACCATTGATGGCCGCGAGTACACGTTCCCCAATGCCAAAGAGCTCCTCGACGTCTGGGTGCCTTACATCCTTGCCTTTGACTACAAGGTGACGCCCGAGAGCTATGCCAACGACTTTGGCCGCAAACGAGGCGACTCGCTGTTCTACCTCAAGCACCAGGACGGCGTCACTGGGTACGAGGTCAAGGACCTCCAGGAGCACGTCCAAGACACGCTTAAAGCGTGGGAAGAGCACCAGGCAACGGGCAAGGTCACTCGAGTCCCAGTCGCTCCACCAGCGGCAAGCCCCAGACCAGAGGCCCCCGAGTTGGCCACGGACAGCGACAGGGGCAGCAGCGAAGAGGAGCGCGACGAGCTGGCAGAAGAGATCTTGCGAGCCCTGGACGTCATTGATGAGGACGCTGTACCGGACCACTTGCTCCCCGTGCCTGTCCGGCCAGTCATGCCTGAGCAGTACCCGGTCGAGGCCGGCGACTATGTTGGTCAAGACATTGACGAGTACGGCGCCATGATCCCCGGCCAGTACCTGATCCAGAATGACAATGACGGCGGCAACGACCCGCCCCCAAGGCTTGACGACGGCACCCGCGACCTCGTGGTCATGCCACCAAGCTACGGCCCGGACGTGGCACAGCGACAAGGCGTGTACAACGAGGGTCACGTCCACCCGGCCATGGACGAGGCACGCATGATTGAGGGCTCCAAGGACTTGCAGGTCTACAACCCCGAGCGGGCGCTGACAACCACGGACAACATGGAGGTCGACGTTGTCCAGAACTTTCAACAGTTTAACCAGTTCGTGTACAACAGCTACACGCAGCAGAACACGCAGAACGTCGACATGCGGCAGTTCATCACCCAGTACGAGAACAACTACTACGAGCAGAACGTGGACATGCGGCAGCAGATCCTGGTCCAGTACAACAATGACCCGAACGTCATGGTCGCGCTCGAGCTCATTGCCTCGCAGTTTGCCGGGTCCCAGGTCATGCAGTACCAGGCGTACCAGGCGCTCATCGAGCAGTCGGCGGCCGCTCAGGGACTGGCCATGGACGCATTTGCCAACCTCGCGTCCGGGATCGTGGACACGCTCCGAGCCAAACGCAACGACTTTGTCCGCCAGATTGACGCTGGCAACCGCGCGCTTGTGTCTGAGATTGCCACGGGCATGTCCTCTGCGCTCAGCAACCAGCAGGTGCTCATGAACCAGCTCGCAAGCGGCGTCCAGGGCGCGATCCAAGGGCAGACCCAGAGCAACGAGGCCATGACCAAGACGCTCCAAGACCTTGGGTCCAAGCTGGACACGATCCCTGCACCCCAAGTCATTGTCCAGCCTGCCGACACAAGCGGCCTCGAGGCCATGATCAGGGAGCTGGCCGCGCAAAACAATTCCGGCGGTAGTTCTAAGAAGACCGACATGCTCCTCGAACAGATCCTCAAGCAACTGGGCTACAAGAAGCCGACCGACGCGAAGCTGTTCACAGACAAGCGGGCAGCGGGTAGCGGGCTGACAGCGCCCAAGATCCAGCGTCACCAGAAGATCCCTGAGCGGCCCATCAAGCAGGTCCGCGAGACCCCAAGGCGCAGCGGCATTGTGCTTGACCTCAGCTGGGACTGACGCCCTTTTTTGTTGGCAGTCTTTAAATGTACGACATTGTTGCCATTGACAACGGCTTTACGCGCAACGATGACAGCGAGCCGCTGCTGATCCCCAAGCACCCGTTCACCATGAACGTCATTGGCGCCAAGGGTCAGGGCAAGTCGACGCTGATCGCAAACATGGTCTGCTTCCCGCACTTTTACAAGGGCCAGTTCGACAACATCTGGGTCTTTAACCCGACGTTCCACGCCAACGACAAGTACGAGTACATTGCCAGTCAACCGATCCTGCGACCGCCCAAGAAGGAGCGCAACGTGCTGGACCCCCAGGAGCGCGACCCGGACCGGCTCAAGATCAAGCCAGGGTGCATTGTCACGGACCCCGAGCAGTTCATCCCGACCCTGCTCAAGATGCGCCAGGACCTGACCAAGACATTCGAAGAGTCTGGCAAGAAGGCGCTCCAGGACCAGCTGCTGATCATTGACAACGTGCTTGGGCTCAAGCTGCTGAGCCACCAAACGCTGACCAACTTTCTGTGCAACTCGCGGCACTTGAAGATCAGCTGCATCATTGGCGTCCAGCAGTGGTGTGCCCTGCCCAAGACTCTGCGCATCAATTGCAGCTACAGCGTCGTCTACCCAATCTATGACAAGACCGAGGTCCAGACGCTGCACAAGGAGATTGGGTCGCAGTTCGACCTCAAGGAGTTTGAGGCCATCATTGAACAGCTCTTTGACACGCGTACTGGCAACACGAAGCAACGCTTCCTGGGCGTCAACAACCAGAACCCGCCCAAGTACCGGCTCGTAGACAGCTTCAGCGAGTGGATCGTGAAGCAGTAGACTCTTGACTTTTTTTTGTTGCCGAGTCCTAAACTAAACCATGTCCAGTACCAACGCCCAGTTCTCGCAGGTCCTGTCCAAGACTCTCCCTCCCGAGATGTCGTTCAACCTGCCCAAGGAGTCCGTCTATGCCGAGCGCCAGACCGTCCAGTTCACAGCTCAGGGCGGCCCCGAGTTTGCTCCTGGCAACAGCATCAGCGTCCTGCTCCCGCCGCGCGACAACATGATGGTCACGCACTGTACTTTCCTGCAGTTCTCGGCCAAGACCACGGACGCCAACGTCGCTTTCTGCGATGGTATCTTCAGCGTCATTGACCGTGTCCGCATCTACAGCGCGTCTGGTGCCCTACTCGAAGAGCTCCCGTACTACAACCTGCGTCAGCGCATCGAGGCCGACGTGATGGTCCCCCAGTACCTCAAGGACTCGTGTCTCGGCGTGGCACAGGGCTACTTTGCGTCCGGCGCAGACAAGTTCGCCGTCTTGTCCAGGCTGCACCGGTACATGCTGCCCATCAAGTCGGCCCTGCTGGCAAACCAGAAGCACCTGCCAATGAAGTACACGGGCGGCATCTGCGTCGAGTTCACCCTCGCACCTGGCAGTGACGCCTGCATTGTCAAGAACAATGTCATCCCGGGCTACACAGTCAAGGACGTCTGCATCGTCTCGGACCTGATCAAGCTCAACGACCAGCAGATCGCGGTCATGGACGCGGCCTTCAAGAAGCAGGGCCTCAAGCTCTTTGGCACGACCTACAACCACCACTTCCTGAACTACTCGGTGCCCAACTCAACGCTCAACATCTCGGACCGCTCGGCCTCACAGAAAGACATCCTGCTGTTGTTCCGCAACAATGCCGTGCTCAACAACAATGCCAAGGACTCGTTCCTTCGTGCCAAGACCATTACATTGTACCAGTTCAGCGTGGCCGGCCGACTCTTCCCTCAGCGACCCATCCGATGTGACGACTACGCGTCTGAGGCGTTCGTTGAGCTGACCAATGCCTTCCATGGCCACGTCATTGGCGCTGGCCTCACAGTCGACAAGTTCAACGCGCTGGCCAAGGGTACCTTTGTTGTTGGCCGTGACCTTGAGTCAAGTCGCACCGTGGTCAGCGGCGACAAGTCTTGCAAGAGCCAGGCCGTGGACATGCAGGTGATCCTGACTTCAAGCGTGGCCCCGAACCAGCGCGTGGACGCCTTCATTGGCATCGACGTGGTCTACGAGTTCCTGCCAACCGGCGAGATCAACATCTACAAGTAACGGCCCTGTCCTTTCTTTTCTTGCGTAGAGTTAAACCCCGCCATGATCTTCCGTAACCTCTGGACCAACTTTAGCAATGTGCTCGGCCAGGTTGGGTCCTTTGTCAACAAACACATGCCAACCGTCCTCAAAGGCGTCAAGACCGTGTCCAAGTTCTTTGAGCGGTCGCACAACCCCGCCGTGAGCTCCATTGCGCAGATGGTGACCAAGGGCGTGGACCTTGCCCAAGACATTCACACCTGGTACAACCGACCGACGAGCGAGATCTTTGAGGCAGACGCTGACGACACGGGGACAGCTGTACAATAAATTGTTGTCTTTGTTTAAATGTCCGAGTACAAGACGCTGACCATCTGCAGCCGCGACCTCAAGAACGGCATCCTGTACCTACCACGACCCCTGTCCGTGCGCGGCGTCAAGGTCAACTCGGCGTACCTCTGCAACAGCTGGCACACGGTCAACTCCAAGGCCAACAAAGTGTACCTGACCCAGAGCCGTGGCGCGCTGACGTTCCCGGGCACCATCACCGTCCCTGATGGCAACTACACGGTCGAGACGTTCACGGCCACGCTCAAGAGCCTGCTCAACAACGCGCCCTCAGCGTACCTCTGGCAGGGCACATGGGACGTCCAGGTTGACTCGACTACCCAGAAGATGCGCCTGGCCAACGACACGGTCGACTTTACAATTGGAACAGGGACGGCGTCGCTGAACGTCCACATGGGCTTTGTTGGAGCGTATGGCTACAGCAAGGTCCAGTACGCGTCGGCGCTGGTCAACATCTCGCCCATCAACCTGCTTCACGTCTACTCGCGCAACCTTGGCACCCGGCTTGCGGAAAACATGTACAGCGCGTACCCACAAGACAACGGCGTACTTTGTAGCATCCACGTCACGCAACCCTTTGGCAGCTGGTTCGAGCATCGACCACACATGGGTGACTACTTTCGCT
Source organism: Blastocladiella emersonii ATCC 22665 (assembly GCA_025594325.1). NCBI lineage: Eukaryota > Fungi > Blastocladiomycota > Blastocladiomycetes > Blastocladiales > Blastocladiaceae > Blastocladiella > Blastocladiella emersonii. Next base: position 772,969 of record JANHCV010000010.1, on the reverse strand, counting down.
TTGACGCGCAGGGACAGGCCCAGCAGATTGACTGTATTGACATTGACGTGGTAGACAAGAACCTGCGCTCTGTCGACTTTCTTGGCCAACCCTTCTACGTCGAGCTCGCGTTCATCTGACGTTGACTTTAATTGTTGTTGTACTGTAAACATGATCCTCGAGACGCTCCTTGTTGCCACCAACGCCCTGATCCTGGTAGCCAACCTGGCCATTGTCAGGTACACAAGCAAAGTATTCCACGCCGTAGAGTAAGCAACGACATGTGCTTTAAATTCTTTCTGCGAAGGCATAGTAAGACACAGGACAATGAATACTGGCTCTACTGCATCAACGCCCCGCGCACCTTCCACGAGCATCCCTTGGACTGGCCATCCGGGCCCCCAGTCGACAGCCAACTACACGGCCATCCGCGACGTGGCCCTGCCAGGTGCCAAGGTTGTGTACACTGTCTGCTTTGAATAGATCCTTCAAGTTAACTTGGTTAGCTACCTTGAAGCCTTTACTGGTCGCTCTCAGACTACCCGGCGGTATGTGTACTTGTGCCCGCAGCACGGGTACACAACTTGGACCCACAGCAGCTCATTGTCATGGACCCAGCTGGGAGCATCATAGTGATCGCATGGCGGCTTGGGCAGGGGGACGATCTCTTTGATACAGCCTCGCATAGTTACAGTAGTCCAACAAAGTTTAAATTGACAAACGCATTCAACGCACTTGGCATGACGTAGCAACGGGCACCCCCGACCCTCCTTGACCCGGCACCCCCAACCTGGCACCCCTGACCTGGCACCCCCGACCCTCCTTGACCCGGCACCCCCGACCTGGCACCCCCGACCCTCCTTGACCCGGCACCCCCGACCTGGCATGCCCCTTCCTGCTAAGACGCTGCCTGCTAAGACGCTGCCTGCTAAGACGCTCCCCTGCCCTGACCCCCCGTACCCTGACCTCTTGTCTTTGAAAGTTCCACTTTCATGGCAAAAAAGGGTAGTGTATATATATACTCTGTCGTAATATGCCATGAAAGTGGAACTTTACAGTGAGTGGCTTCATAGCAGCTGCTTGCGGCAGGTGGTCAGGGACTGGCTCGGGGGCTGCTCACAGATCGACTTGCAGCTGTGCTCAGGGACCAGACCAGGGAACTCTGTCAGTGGGTAGCCGCAGCTGCGCTGCTCTTCGTCTCGCTGCGCTCGCCGGCCGCCGCCAACCGCTCGGGGTAAGCAATGGTCAGCCTGAGTGGTTGGTCAGGGACAGGCTCAGGGATCTGCTCTCGGACTTGTCTTGCAGATCAACTCGCAGATCGACTCGCAGCCGTGCTCAGGGACCAGACCAGGGAACTCTGTCAGTGGGTAGCCGCAGCTGCGCTGCTCTTCGTCTCGCTGCGCTCGCCGGCCGCCGCCGACCGCTCGGGGTAAGCAATGGTCAGCCCAAGGGGTTGGTTAGGGACAGGCTCGGGGGTCAGGTCAGGGACTCACTCCTGGACCGCTCGCCCCCTCCCTTCCACCCACCCTCCCGCCCACCTGCTTCGGCCTTCGGCCTCCGTCCGCGTGTCGTGTTCCCTAAGGGAACACGACATTTGAATCCGACATTTTATTAACCACCCGGGGTAAGCAACGGGGTCTCACGTGGTTACCCCGAGTGACTGTCGCCGACCGCTCGGGGTAAGCAATTGGTCAGCCCAAGTGGCAGTGGGTCAGCCCATGTCGTATCCCTTAAGGGATACGACAACGCCGTCGGCCAAGCGGCTGCTCGCCTCCCGCGTCCTCGCCGACGCCGCCACGACCAGCCGTCTCCTGCTCCCACTCGTCTGGTTCAACCGTGTCGGCGAGGCACTAGGCGACCTGCTCGTTGACGCCGCGCCCGACAAACTGCTCGACGTGAGCCGGATCCCCGAGTGGTCGACGCCGCTCGCGCGGTGTGCCTGTGCCTCGATCGCACTGCGCGGCCGCTCCGACGCACCGCCGCGCCCGCCCCTCAACGGCGACATGTTCCACGCGCTGCTCCGCTCGTTCCTGCGCACCAGCAAGTCGAAGGCGTCGCTCGTCGAGCGCCAGCGCAAGCTGCTCGCCAAGGTGGCGCTCATGGAGCCCGACGACCGCGAGAGCAGCAACGAGGACGACGTGCCCGAGCCCGCCGCGAGTCTCGACGGTGCGGCGCCCCGCCCAACGGGCGCCGTGACGGGCTTCTTCACCGACGGTCTCGTGCTCGCGCTGTACCTCGAGGCGGTCGGCAACATGGCCGATCTCGACTCGGCGCTCGCCGCCATGGTGCGCAAGCTGCCCACTCTCGCTCTCGAGGGGAGAGCCCCGCTCAAGCGCATGCTCGAGTGGATCCCCGACCACACGCCCGAGGTCGCCAGGGACCTGGCCGACTTGCGCGAGGACCTCGAGGACCTCGAGGGCGACGACTCGGACGACGACGCAGCCGAAGTGGAGGAACTCGCACTGGGACCACCGGCGGTGATCATTCAGAACGCGGGCGTGAACGTGTGCGTCGACTTTCTCTCGCTCGTCGCCATCTCGGCGGCCGTGCACATGAACCTGCCCGCGCTCGAGGCCGTCGCCAAGCGTCACCCTCGCTTCGATGCCGTCGTTTTGCGGGTTCTCGAGTTCGAGTGCGTGTACGCGTGCTTCCTCACCCACATCAGCATGCACCCGCTCGAGCAGACCATGGGCGTGCTCGACTGGCTTCGCGGGCGCGGCTGGGACCCGCGCGGTGATCTCCCAATCAACGACCACGGCCACGGGCCGCCGCACTACTCGTACGTGATCAGCTACTACCTCGACCCGCTGCGCTCCGACGGGGCGGCCCTCGTGCGCGTGTTCGAGACGTACGACCGCGACCGCGACCGACTCGCTCCGCTTTTGGGGGATGGGCAGCGGCACCTGTTCTGCACCGCGCTCGCCGAGTGGGTCGAGCAGGGCCAGGTCGCGGCGGTCATCAAGGTCGCGCGCGCGTGGCCGTGGCTGCTCACGCCTCCGTACTGGGCGCCGCTCGTGACGCGCGCCGTCGCGGCCGGTCTCCCGCCCACGCAGGTCCGCACGATGCTCCTCGTTTCTGTCGCACCGACTGCCGGTACCTCACCAACGGGACCCGCACCAAGTCGCGTCGAGGCGGCCCGCCCGCTGCTCAACGCGATGCTGCGCGCCGTCGAGGAGCCGTACGGCGCGAGCCCCGGCCTCGTCACGCGCATCATCGCGCTCGCCGTCGAGCACTGCGGTGGTGCCGACGGAGCAGCCGAGATCGTCGTCGAGCGGCTCGACGTGATCGGCGACCGGCTGTTCGGGTACCACCTCGAGTCGCTCGGCCTCGGCGCCAAGAACGCGCGCACCAAGGTCGCGGCCCGCCTGCTCGAGCTGCTCGGCGACGACCACGCGCCCTTTTCGTACCAGTACTCGGGTGCGCTCGCCGCGTGCCTGATCCCGGTCCTCGTGTCACCGCACGCCAAGCACGTCCTCGACGCCATCACCACGACTGGCGACGCGGCGGCATCGCTGTCGCGGTGGTCGATCCTGTACTCGTCGTTTCTCGCGGCGGTCGCGACCGAGTGCGCTGGGCGCAACTGGGAGTCGCAGGTCCCGCGCGAGGACGGCCGCGAGCTGCAGACCGACACGCGCACGATCCCGGCGTGGACCGCGCTCCTCGGGTACTGCGCGCCCGCCGCCGTCGCCTCAATGTCCGAGCCCGTCACCACTAAGACGGTCCGCTCGCTCGAGGTCGTGTGCAACGCGACGTACCCGACCTGGAAGGACAAGACCCGCGCCAAGCAGCGCGAGATGGCCGTCGCCGACAATTTTCTGCGCGCCGCGGCGCAGCACGCGCCGGCCGAGTTTGCGTCACTGCTCGCGCGGGTTGGTGGCGACCGCGACGAGGACGCGGGCCCGCAGTTCGTGCTCGGGTTCGCGCCCATGTTCCCCGAGGGCTCTCTCGACGGCGGCAGCATCGTGTCGCCCGCGTCGGTCGCGCGCCACCTGGTCCGGTACCTCGCGTCGTACGGTGACGTGGACACGGCGCACTTTCGCGGCGTCTTCCGCGCGTGTTTGGAGACGGCCGTGTCGCAGGAGTGTTTGCGGCTCGTGGCCAAGACGCTGATCGAGCGCCGCCGACTCACGAGCGACGCGGTGATGCAGTTCGAGGCCAAGCTCGTGCCGCGCGTCCCCGGGCTCGCGGCGGCGTGGGCCGATGTCGTGGCCGCGGCGTGGGACCCGCCTCAAGCTGATGGTAGTGATGATGAAGAGTAGAGCTAAAGATTGATGTGTATACTTTGATTTTGGGGTCACACACACTGAGGTACACACGCAAGGGTCACACGGCAGGAGGGGAAGGAACAACAGGAGGGAATCAAACACACAGGACGACTGACGGGCAGCAGCTTACTGGCGGTTCCACGAGTTGGCGTCGGCGGGGACGGGCAGCTTGTCGGCCTGCGTGCCCGCGAAGCTGACGATCTTACACCCGCCCATGTGCGAGACGTTCATGTCGCGCGACTTGCCGGGGCACGTCCACGTCTGCGCGACCGACCACGTCGGCGTGACCTCCATGCGGATCGTGATGGCGTCGGCCTTGGCGTCGTACGACCAGGTGCCCTTGCCGCCGGCCTCGGGGCACGGCGCGCGGAAGCAGCGCACGCTGGACGCCACCGTGAGCTTGCCGTCGGCGGCGAACGTGAGCGAGTGCATGGTGCCGGCCTTGTACGTGGCGGGGACCGGGAAGGGCGCCTTGGCGGCGGCGGCGGTGGCGGTCGCGACGAGGGCCAGGACGAGGGCGGCGAGGAAGGCGACGGCGTTCATGGTGGCGATGAGTGGTGCGGGAGCTTGGCTGCTTGGGCTGTTGGGTGAGGATCAGACGCCGAGAGAGCGAGGGGCGCGGCCGGTCTTTATAGGGCTCGGGTCTGCCTCTTGAACAGCTTCTCGAGCAGTGCTCGGCGCGACACGGCGGCAGAAGCCGACGCACTCGATGAAAGCCCTTTCAGCGGCGAGATTGGTTTGCTGCAGTCGGACCCCTTCTCGATCCCGGATCCAGTGCAACGGTGACCAGCCTGCCGTGAGGGGCTCGACATTTGCAGGACCCGGTGACGCTGGATGGTGGCGCAGCACGCGCTCGCGTTTCATCATGGCCCACGCTTCCCCGCTCTGTGGCCGCGCTACGCCCAACCTTGGCCCAACTCGGCAACCGTGCATGCAGGTCGATGCAGCCTGAAATGAGGGCAATCGATTAGGTGTTCTAAGAAAGTGCCGCGCTCCAAGAAACGTTCTCTCGGTGAAACGCGACCTGCCTTCCTTCGTTGAGGGTTGGAACGTTTGCTAACGTGGCATTTCGGACCCTGCGACGTCACTCCCAAGAGCTTATCGGTGAGGAGACACCTTGCAACTCAGCCGGCCTTGGGTCGGGGACGCGTCGTTCATGATCGGTGGCGGTCACATGATACCTCGACGCGTCTCGCAAGCCTGCTCTGGCCTCTCTTGCGCCTTTCGCACCGGCTGGTCTTACCAGCTTGAGCTGCGTCACACCTTATGCGACAAGCATCGCGATACTCTAGCAAATGGCCGTTTGTCTGGCGTGCACGCAAGCTTTCAGGCCGTCGGTCACGTCATGGCATACGTGAGCAGCGGACCGGTTCATGACTAGAAGTGTATATATCACAGGTAACGAGCAAACAAACAGGAGGGTGGGGTGATCCAAGAAGCCTCGGCTACGCGGCGATGAGGTGACGCCGCCAGACGCGCGCCTGGCGCAGCCCGAGGTGCCGCGCCGTCTTGCTCCAGTACGGGAGCTCGGCCGGCGTGTCGTACCGCGCGCCCTTCATGACCGTCGTCATGCTGATGAAGTTGAGGTACGTCTTGCGGCGGCGGTGCCGCGACGGCGTCGCGGCGGATGGTGGTTCCGCAGGTCCGAGCGACTTGCCGCCGTTGAGGGCCTTTGCCGTGGCACTCGGCAACGTAGCGAGCTCGATCCCGCTCGTCCACGCGGACCTCCGTCCGACGTCCGCGGGAATGACGCCCGCGGCGGAATCCAGCTCGCGGCGGTGCATTTCCTTAGCGAGCATGCCGCGCGCGACCTTGCGGGCGCGGCGCGTGCTGTGGGTGGCGACGAGGTTCTGGAGCAGATAATTCTGCACCCGAACGGTCGGCTCGACGCCGAACTTCTTCTCGTACGCGGCGACGAGGGACTGCGCGGGGCCCAGGGCTCCGTTGCGCGCGAGCGTGTAGACGGCGGCGTCGAGGACGTGGCGGGTGGCGGCGCGGCCGGCGTGCATCGGCGACGCGCCCGAGGCGGCCGAGGTCGCCGGGTGGTTGGCGAGGAACGTGTGCACGACGGCGAGCGCGCGGATCGGGCTGTGCGCCCGCGCGAGACCGCGGATCAGCTGCACGTACGCCGGGTACTCGGGGAGCGACGACGACGTCAGGGCGGCGGGGCGCGAAACGGCGGCGAGGCGGTCGACGGCGGCGGCGTAGTTGAAGACGGACGCCTTGGTGGGTTCTGCGGCGGGCGGCGCGTCGGTCGCGGCGGCAGCCGACTCGGGCGCGTCCGCGAGATCGAGCTGGTGCGTTTCGCTCTCCTGGGCAGCACGCTGGGCGAGCGCGGCGAGGTGCTCGTCGGCCTTGGCCTCGAGGTCGGCGAACGGGCTCGATTCCGGGACGCTGCCGCCGGCGAGGGCGAAGAGTTTCTCGAGCACGTCGACGTCGTTGGCGCGGCCGAAGAGAGCCATGAGGGTGGCGTAGGTGAACTGGTTGGCGGCGAGGCCGTACTTGGCGACGGCAATGTCGTACCAGCGCAGGGCCTCGCGCATGCGGTGGGTGCGGACGTAGCCGGACAGCATGCTGTTGACGAGCTTGACGGGAACAGCTGGCGCCGCGCCGTCGGCGGCCGGCAAGTCGACGTAGCAGCGGAACCAGTGCTCCATGGACCGGACCTGGCCGGCGCGCGCGTACAGGTCGACGAGGGCGTGGATGTCGTGGTGCGACAGCGGAACGCCGGCGGTCTGCATGCACTCGACGACGTGCTCGACGCGCGTGATGACGACGTAGAGCGGCAGGCGCACGCGGTGGCGCTCGGCAAACTGGCGGTTGGTCAGCGACTTGACGAGGTGCAGGACCAGCGAGTGCGCGTGCGGCGGGACGTGGTCCATGCGCGCGGGGACGGTCGGAGTGCCGGCGCGGACGCGGGCGGTCATGGACCGCGAGTTGGTCAGGACCAGGTAGCTCGCCCACGCAGCGTTCGGGTCGGACGCGGCGAGCGCGCGGTTCAGGTCCTTGACGACGAGCGCCGTCAGCGCGTCGACGGGCGGGGTGAAGTGGTCGACGGCGTGCAGCTCGAGTGGGTCGTCGTGGAGCGACTCGAGGGGCGGTTGTTCCGCAGGCGCGGCGGGTTTCGGCGCCGGTACTGCCGCGGCAGGAGCAGGTCTCGAGATAGCGGCCGGGACCACCTTCGGGAGCACGATCCGCGGCTTGCACGACTGCAGGCGCATGGACGAGGCCGGATCGAGCGGGCGGCGATGCATCGGCGCAGGAACGGGCGCGGGTGCGGCGTCCCTTGGTGGTGCGGGGCCGGTCGAGAGCGGGCGCGCGAGCAAGCCGGCGACGCTCCGGCCGGCGAGGGGCGCCGTGGCCGAGCGGTGGATCGCCTGGCGAGCCAGCAGCAGCATGGTGGAGGTGTGGGCGAGCGGGGTGATCTCTCGCGGTTGGAGCAGCGGGCGAGGCGAAGGTGGGTCGATCCGTTACGTCAGAGAAGATGCATGGAGAGGGTCGCCTCGGTGACGGTGCCAGCGTGGTCTAGTCGCTCCGTCAAGGGCGAGGGTCGCTATCCGAGTGATCGGCAGCGGTCGCGGCGAAGCGCTCGAGCGAGCGAGGCAAACACGGCTCGGCGAGGCGGAAACGGGGCACGTGAGGCGAAAAGCGCACGTGCAGGTGGGCCGATGGGAGTGGCAGGAATTGCGGCTCAGCCAATATCGGCGTGCCGCGGTCGCCTGCTCGCGCGTGCCGCGCTGCTGCTCGTTCCCTCTGCCCGCCCTCTGCCCCTCCCCTCTTGCCGCCACGACGCTCTGCCGCGGCCTCCACACTGACGACGAGCGACCCGCGCCCTACGATCCTGCCGCTGCCGGCGCCACTACCGCGCAGCCTGCCCGCCCGCTCGCCGACTCGACCCGCGACCGGCCCGCCCACCCGCCCGTGGCTCAGCCCGCGCACGCACACGCACGCATCGCGCCGTCCCCGATCACGGCTGGCGCTCGCTGCTGCTCCTGCGCCACGGCCCCGCCACCTGCCGCCGGCCCTCGCCTTCCTCCGAGCGCTGCCCACGGCCCACGCGTTGCCGCCCGCCCGCCTTCTCGTCCACATCCACGCGGCGGTGATCGCTCTGCGCGCCTGACCGCGACCAGGGTCCCGGACTCTATTTTCCGCCCCTGCCCCCGCCAGCGGGTACGCACGCTTCGTGCTCGCGCCATCCCATCCCGTCCCTGCTCGCTCGCTCGCTTGGTCGCGCCCTCGGTCCCTGGCATACCATGCCGTCCCTGCGCCGGGCCATCCATCCATGTCCCGCGGATGCGGCGCTGGGGCCTCACCCGCGTCGCGTCACGCCCGACGCAAGCAACGAGGCGCCATGACCGGCGGCAACTGGACGCGGGACCCGCCGCTGGCCGCCGAGGACTGCCGCGAGCGAGCGAGCAGCGGGGCCGGCGCAACCCGACCGCGTCGCGATTTTTAACTCACCGCAGCCGCGCCGTGCGCCGTGCCTGCCCGCCCTCGCCCTGCTTCGTGGTGTAGACTCGCCCGTGTCCTGTCCGCGACGACGTGCCGACGTGCGGCCCGATTGCGCTTCCGCTCCGCGCCACCCCCGCACTCTGCTCATCGTTCATCGCCCGGCCCGCCCGCGTGCACGCCGTCCGCCCGCCCGCACGCCCCGACCCGCGCTCGCTCGTGAGACCCGGAGTGCATCTTGCTCCCTATATTGCGTCTCCGCGCCCGCCGTGGTCCCACATCTCGGCTGCCCGCTACTCGCTGCAGGAGCCGTAGCGGCGCGAGCGCGTGAGGGAGTTTCTCTCTTCTCCCCGCCGACCGCCGTGCCGCACTTCCCCCCGACCGACCGCGCGCGCGCCAACTCGGTGCATCGGCGCCATCGCGCTTGTTCGCTGAGACCCCGCGGTCCGCCGAGTGCCGTTTGGCGCGTCATCCTCACCGCGCACGCACGCGACGTGTCGCCGTGCCCGAGCACCTCGCTTCCCTTTTGGTGCGCTTTCGCGACCACGCCCGCGACCGCGCCGGTCGACCGACCGACCATGTCGACTGACCTGCTCGTGTGCCTCGATTCCGTAGTCTCGCGCATCTCGCTCCGTCTCTTCCCGCCTTCCCGCTCGTGCTCGTCGTTCGTTCGTTGCTCCCGCAGTCTTGTTGCCATCATGGACGGTGATCGCATGTACGCCCGCGCTTCTCTCGCTCGTCCGACCGACCGACCGACCGTGTCTCACCACCCGCTCTCCCGCGTCCAGGCTCAATCTGTACATATTCGACTACTGCCGGAAGCGCAACTACCGCGCCGCCGCCCTGAGCTTCTACAATGAGGTGCTCGCCTCGCCCTCCAACCCCTCGTCGCCTGCCGCCGCCGCGGCTGCTGGCGCGGGCGCCGACATCTACCGCCCCGTCACCGACTTCAACCTGATCCCCTCCATGCCCATCCCCATCGATACCCCGGACGGCGGCTTCCTCTACGAGTGGTGGACCGTGTTCTGGGACATGTTCAAGGCCCGCGCCACCTCGGGCGGGTCGCGCGAGGCGCTCGTCTTTGTCGAGGTACGCGATCTGGCGCTCGCTGCTGCTGCTCGCGCCGATCTGACATCCCCACAAAACGTGTAGCACCAGAAACTGCGCCAGCAGCGCGAAAAGGAACGCGTGCTGCAGATGCAGATGCACGGCCACTACGGGCCCGACGGCGTGCCCAACGGGCCGCCGAGCAGCACCGGCGGCGCGACCCCGCCCAACGGCGTCCCGCCCGCGGTCCTCGGCCAGCCGCCGTCCGCCCCGCCACCCGGCTCCGGGTCGGGGCCCGGCGCCATCGCCATGCTCCAGCAACAGCAGCAGCAGGCTGCGGCCGCGCAGCAGCAGCACCAGCTCCAGCAGCAGCAGCAGCTCGCGATCCAGCAGCAGCAGCAACAGCAACAGCTCGCGATGCAGCAGCACCAGCAACAGCAGCAGCAGCAGCTCGCCCTCCAGCAGCAGCAGCACCAGCACCAGCAGAACCAGCAGCACCAGCTCCACGCCATGGCCCGCGCCCAGTCCATCCACTCGCTCGGCGGTACCCCCGTCAACCAGCCGCCGACCCCCGCCCAGATGCACGCCCAGCTCAACGGCCAGCAGCAGCAGCAGGGCCAGCCGCCACAGCAGCAGCAGCAGGGCGGCGCGTTTGCGCACCCGGGCCTCGCCCGCGGCCAGGACGGGAACCCGCAGCAGCAGCAGCAGCAGCCCGGGATGGGCGGGACCCCCGGCCCCATGACGCCGCAGCAGATGCCCCAGGCCCTCCAGATGCAGCAACAGCAGCAGCAGATGCAGCAGATGCAGCAACAGGCTCAGGCCCAGGCCCAGGCCCAGGCCCAGCAGCAACAGCTCCAGATGCAGCAGCAGCAGGCGGGCATGAACCAGGGCTCGACGCCGCAGCCGCAGCCGCCCCAGGGCATGTCGCAGCAGCAGCACATGCAGATGCTCGCCCAGCAGCAGCAGCAGATTCAGCTCCAGCAGCAGCAGCAGCAGCAGCAGCACATCCAGCAGCAGGGCACCGGCGGCAACGGTAACGGGAGCCAGTCCGGCTCGATGCCGCCGCCCGCGCAGACCAACTCGCAGCTGCAGAGCGCGCTCTTCTCGGCCGCCATCGCCGAGCTCGGCCTGCAGGGCCGTGACACGCGCACCCTCAACGAGCAGGAGAAGCAGTCGGTCCTCAACATCATGCACATCAAGCTCAACCAGCTCACCCAGGGCCAGAACCAGCAGCAGCAGCAGCAGCAGCAGCGGCCCGGCGGCCCGCCGCCGTCGCACCCTGGCATGATGCAGGGCGGCGGCCAGCCGCGCGCCCCACCACCGCCGCCGCCCGGCGGCGCCATGAACCCGTCCGCGTCGCCGCAGATGATGCAGCAGCAGCTCGCGCTCCAGCACCAACAGCAGCAGCAGCAGCAGCAGAACGCGTCGGCGATGCAGGCGCAGGCGCTCGCGCGCATGAAGCAGCAGCAGCAGCAGCAGATGAACCAGGCCGCGGCCGCCGCCGCCGCGTCCGCCGCGTCCGTGCGTCAGCCCGGCCAGCCCACACCACCACCACCAAACCTCGGCGAGTCCGCTGGTGGCCCGCAGCGCAAACGGCCGCGCAACGACGGTTCCGGGTCCATGCACACCATGTCGCCGTCGCCCACGCTCGCGCAGGCCCAGCTGTTCTCGCACCAGCAGCAGGTCGTCCAGGACGCCAACGCGGCGCTCCAGAAGCAGCAGCAGGAGCAGCAGCAGGCGGCTGCCGCCGCGGCCGCCGCGGGGATCATGTCGCCGCCACCGCCGCCACCACAAGCGCAGCAGCAGCACCAGCACCAGCAGCACCAGCTCGCGATGCAGCAGCAGATGGCGCTCCAGCAGCAGCAACAACAACAGCAGCAGCAGCAACAGCAGCCGGTCGCCATGTCGGTCCAGCAGCAGATGCAGCTGCAGCAGCGCTACGACCAGCTCGCCAACCAGATCCGCAACGGGTACCAGGCGTCGCCCGCCGAGCAGAACTTTTTGTTCACGTTTCGCCGCCAGGTGATGCAGCAGCAGCAGCAGATGCAGCACCAGCACGACATGCAGCAGCAGCAGCAGGCCCAGCAGATCGCGATCCAGCATCAGCAGCAACAGCAGCAGCAGCAGCTCGCGATGCAGCAGCAGCAAGGCGGGCCCGCTGGCATGATGGGCGTCCGCCAGCCGCCAGGACCTGGCCAGCAGCAGCAGCAGCAGCAGCAGCAGCTCATGGACCCGAACGCGGCCGCGGCCGCCGCCATGTACGCGCAGCAGCAGCAGCAGCAGCAGCTCTCGCAGAACTTTCCTGGGAGCCCCGCTATGAACGGGGCGCTCTCGGCAATGCAGGTCCAGCAGCTTCAGCAGCAGCAGCAGATGCTCGCGGGCAGCGGCGGCGGCGGCAACGGCTCGCAGTCGTCGCTCGTGCACTCGGGCATGTCGGCGAGCGGGTTCGGCAGCCCGTCCGGGCTCGGCGGCCCCGGCGGCGGCGGCGTTTCGTCGGCCGGCCAGTCGCAGCAGCAGCTCCTCCTGTCGCCAACCCAGCACGCGCAGCACCTCGGCAGCGGCGGTGGCGGCGGCGGCGTGAGCCAACCGGGCACCAGCGCGACGTCGGCGGCGGCGAGTGGCAGCGAAATGGACAACATGGCGCACCTGCTGATCGACGGCGAGGACCTCATGGGCGGGTTCCTCGAGGGCATGGAGATGGACATCTTTGACGCGGACCCGGGCAGCGGCACCGCGAGCTCGTTCGGCGCGGCCGCCGCGCCGCTCGTCCACTTCGCCACGCTGCAGGGCCACCACAACAAGCTCACATCGTGCGACATCCACCCGGCCGGCCACCTCATCGCGTCGGGCTCGCACGACCGCAAGCTCATGCTGTGGGCGCGGCGCGGCAGCGCGATGCCCGGCGGGCCCGGGTCCGGGCACGTCGAGACGCTGCGCGTGCTCGACGATTTCGCGGGCCAGCTGACGTGCGTCCGGTTCTCGGGCGACTACCTGCTCGCGGCGTCGTTCGACGGCATGGCGCGCGTGTTCCGCGTCGCGGGCGACCCGCGCAACCCGACGGCCGACGATATCACGCTCGAGCGCAAGTTCGGCGTCGGTGCCGTCGCCACGTCCATCGACCAGGTCGCCGGCACCCTGCTGTGCACCATCGACGGCGAGGGCGACCTGCACATCTTCGACTGCGCGTCCGGCACCCCGCTCGCCAACCTCCCGCTCCCGCCCCTCATCGCCGGCACCGGCGGCACCCGCCCCGCGTACTCGGCCAACCCGCTCCGCGCGTCGCCGCGCGAGGGGTCCCGCACCGTCGTCGCGGCCCTCGCGACGTGGCTGTTCGTCATCAACATCCCGCCACCAGGTACCGCGCTGGCGGCCGCCGAGCACGTCCGCGTCTTCGCCACGGCGCACGCGGGGAATATCCACAGCATCGACTGGGCGCGCGACGGGTCCCTCCTCGTCACGGCGTCCGAGGACGCGGTCACCGTGTGGGACGCGGCGGGGTCTGGGCTCAAGCCGCTCGTCTCGGCGCCCGCGCAGTCCGGCAAAATCATGTCGTGCGCGTTCATGGCCAGCGCCGCCCCCGGCGCACCGCCGTCGCACGTCGTGTTCGGCGAGTACGAGAACGCGTTCGTGTGGAACTTCCTCGGCGAGAACGGCACGGCGGCTAACGGCGCCGCGGGATCCGGTGGCAGCGCTGGTGGACCGCCGGGAAGCGCACCCGCGGGCAGCCTCGCGGGCGCCGGCGGACCCGGATCCGGCGGGACCGCGAGTGCGCCGGGCAAGCCCGTCCCGCTCGCAGGCGCACACTCGGGCGGTAACGTCGCGTCTCTCGCGTCCGCGGCCGACGACGAGGGCACCGTGGTCGTCGTCACGGCGGCCGCGTCCAAGGACCAAAACCTCAAGCTCTGGACCGTGCCCGCCGGGCTTGACGCGGCGTCGCAGCAGCAGCAGCAATGACACGGACCGCTGCGTGCGTGCGTCGTCGTGTGTGTACTCTCCTCTACCCTCCTTCTCTCCCCGTCATGTTTATCCTCCTCCCTCTCTCCTATCACTCGCGACCCCCCTCTTTAATTTTGAGCTTTGCGGCATCCGAATTCCACGATCCCTTGCGTGACACGGCGGGTGAGACGTTGCAGGCGGAGGTCGGGCTGGAGGCAGGGCTGGAGGTCCGAATCTCACAGGGATCGCGGCCGTCGTCCACGCTCCCCGTCGAGTGTTGCTCCCCGCACCTCGCCATGAATCAAATGACCATGAACTCCATGCAATGTAAACTAGACGTCCCCGAGATCCTCGAGGACATCCTCGTCCGGGCGATCGAGCTGCACTGGCCCCACGGCACCCGCAACGGGATCATGCAGTACGTGCGGGTCCTCCCGCGCAGCCGTGCCCCGCGAGTCACTCGTGCCGCCTTGGACGCCTGCCCTGCTTTCTTCCCGTTCCGAGCGGCGTGCCGGGGCAACATCCCGCTGCTCAGCCTGATCCGGGACTACAACCTTGACCTCGACGTCGACGCCGCTGCACTGAACCATTTGGTCCAAAATGGCAACGAGGAGTTGTTCGCGTGGTGGCGCAGCGTTGGATACCAGGACCACGGCAAGAGCGGATTTTTCGTCACGACCAAGGTCGCGCTTGACCTCTTCCACCCGGCCGAAGCGGGCGTCGCGCCTGGCGACGCAGCGATCGCTCGGATCGCCGACGACATCAAGCGCGGCGCTCTTGACAAGGTCGCGATCGAGTACAAGCGCATCACGTCCGACGGTATCGCCATGCTCGACAGTGCGCTCGCCGCCCCCGACCAGCGCGTTACGTCCGTGACGCTTCATTGCTGCGATCTCAACGTGACGCGCGTGCTTCAGCTTCGCTTCCCGCCCACGGTCACGTCGCTCATCATTTACCACAACCGCTTCGAGCATACGTCCCGCGAAATCAGCGAGGATGCTGCTTCGATGATGCTCCCTTCGCGTCTCGAGAACCTCAACATGGGCCTCAGTCACATGTCGGGCGAGCTTCTCTCGATTCTTGCTCCGCAGCTTCCGACCACGCTCAAGATTCTTGACCTGTGGGCCAGCCGGTTCGGTGACGCGCATGCGGTCCGCAAGCTAATGGATAACTTGCCTTCTACACTCAAGTCCCTCAACCTTAGCTGCTGCCAACTCGAACGCGATTCAGCCGCGATCGTCGCCGATCTCCTGCCCCTCGGCCTGGTGGAACTTGACCTCAGCAGTAACCAAGCTTTCGCGGCTGCTGCCCAAGCGCTCCAGCGCCGCCTCAAGCTTCTTCCCGCTTTGCGTCGGCTGTCTCTCAAGGAGTGCTCGCTGCCCTCCGAGGCCGTCGCGGCGGTTATCGAAGGTCTTCCCGACGCAATCGAGGAGCTCGAGCTCAGCTACAACGTTGTTCATGACGAGGCGATCCGTGCCCTCGCGACCCGCGCGCTCCCGCGGCTCACAAGCCTTGACGTCGCCAGGACCAAGCTCGAACATGGTTTTCTTGCCAACTTGCTTGCCTGGTCGCCGCATACTCTCACCAGCCTTGATATTTCGGCCAACACATTCGAGCCCGCGGAGCTTGTGAACACCATGCGATGGCTGGCATCGACCTCGCAGGTTTTGCACACGCTCAAGCTCAACTCGTGCGAGGTGAAGGCGGTCAACATGGCCGAGCTTGCACAGGCACTCCCGCAGACGCTCCGCGGCCTTTCCATGCAGCAGTGCGAATTTGCAACGCACGGGTTCCAGCAGTTTTTCACCGCCCTGCCGCCGCACTCGCTCGAGCTGCTCGATCTGTCGTACAATCGGAACCTCAATGTGCTTGAGCTCGACGAATTCGGCGTGTGGACGCCGTTGGACGCCCTCGCCAACTGGCTCCCGTCCGCAACGTCGCTTCGCGTACTTGACCTGAGCTCTTTCTCGCAGCATGGACTCGCCTTCGCGAACGTTGCCAGCGGGCTGCCCGCTTCGCTCGAGGAGCTCAACTTGCAAGGAACGTCCGCTGAAGACGCGGTCATTGACGCGTTGGAGAACCGCGATCTTCCCTTGCTTACCAAGGTGAATATCGACGGCACGGCGGTCACGGATGAGGGCAAGCTCCGACTCGAGGCGCTCCTCGCGCAAGGCGCGGCCGCACAGCAGTGATCGCTAGACCAAGCTTTTGCTGCCCGCGGAGTTGAGTTACCCAAAGCTCGCCCATTGATTCACCCAAACGCAGACTTCAAATACACTGACCTCTATCCTCATAAATGTACACTTACATGGCGCGCTGCGCCACAGGTCGATGGATGAGCTCCTGGCCGAACTGGGCGCGCGTGATCATGGCCGCGGGCAGCTCGGTGCGGTCCGTGGCGTCGTAGATCTCGTGGCGCGCGGGCGGCAGCGAGTACTTGATGTCGAGCAGCGCCATGGCGTCCTTGAGAGCGGCGACGAACTTGGACCGGCGCTGCCACCGCTTGCGCGCGTCCTGCCAGTTGGACCGGTGGTCGAGGAAGATGACGAGCTTGACGCGGTTCACGTTCTCGATCTCGAACACCTGCACGAACAGGCCGGGCGCGTCGCGGTAGTCGCGGCGGTGAGTGCGCAGGAACGCGTTGAGGCGGTCCTCGAGTGCGGCGATCTTGGCCGCCGACGTGTCGAACGCGACCTGCACCTCGATCGGCTCCGTCATGGGCGGCGACCGCCGCACGTTGACGATGGTCTTGCGCTGCAGCTCGACGTTGCTCTGGTAGATGAGGTGGCCGTCCCACCGCTCGAAGGTCGTCGACAGGATCCCGATCTCGCGCACGACAAGGTTCATGCCGTCGACGAACACGCGGTCGCCGACGTCGTACGCGTGCGTGCTGAACACGAACACGACCGACTCGAACATGCTGCGCACCGTGCTGCCGAACGCAAACGACAGCGCGACGAGGAACGAGCCGAGCGGGACCAGGACGCGGCCGAGATCCATGCCCCACACGACGCAGATGAGCACGGCGCTGCACAGCACCGAGAACACCCAGAACGCGCGATCAAGCTTGGCGAGCACGACGGCGAGCAGCGCGCGCGCCTTGGCAAGGTCCGCGCAGTCCGAGTAGATGGCCTGCACCGCGTCCACGAGCTCAGCGTACGTCGTGTCGCCGTTGTTGTCGATGTCGAACAGGTTGAACGCCTCGCGCGCGGCCGCGTCGTCGCCCTCGTAGTACGGCAGGAAATGGTCGAGCGTGAGCACGCGGTTGCGGCGCGAGCTGCGCGTGAGCCGGTGGTAGATGTGCTTGGCGCGCTTCTTGGCCTCCTCGGGCGAGTACTTGGCCTCCGAGTCGGCCTTGGTCGGGACGGGCGGCGGGCTCGGCGGCGCCGCGCCGTGGATCTCAGATGCGCTCGCCGTGCTGAGCCGGTGCATCGGCGCGCTGCTCCCGCGCGGCCGGCGCGGGTACGTCTTGACCGTGTGCTGGCGCATCAGGTCGATGGACGGGCGCGGCTGCGGGCCGACCGTCGACGCGCGCGGCACGTCCATGGAGTCGCGCGGCGTGCCCGAGTCCGCGGCGGCAGCGGTGGGGCCCGTGCGCACCGTGTTGCCGTCGGGCAGGACCCAGATGCCGTCGGGGACCGCGGGCGAGTCGGGCCGCTGGATCGGCGACCCGGAACGGCCGAGCTCGAGCGAGCCGCGGCCCTCCTTGAGAATGCTCGGGCGGAACCGCGCGTTTTTCTTGCTCTTGTTGGGCGTGATGCGCACGCTGTCCCACATGGTCGAGTCGGACTCGGCGGCCAGGTCGAGCGACGGCGGGACCGCGACCTCGAGCCAGTGAAGCGCTACATAGACGCCGGGTGAGAGTGAATTGGTCTCGCAGCGTGATTAAAAGCGGTAGGAGAAACGTACTCGTCAGGGCAAAGACCTTGCGTTTCTCCTTTTCGCGGTACGCGGTCTGGTAGTAGCTCCACGCCGTGAGGTACAGGCAGAGCTTCTGGATGAAGAGCACGATGGCGATGACGGCGGCGGAGGCGACCGTGTTGAGGGCAACGCCGTGATACGTCTCGGCGACGACGTGTGTCGAGGTCGGGAAGATGAAGGTGAAGAGGATCACGGACAGGACCATGCACACGGCGACACAGGCGTAGTACTCGAACGCGCGAAGCGACTACACGGGACGGTACTACACGTTAGCCACGGATCATCGCGAACCGACGCGAGCGCAGCGCGTACGTTGTGCAGCCGCGACTGGTCGAGCTCCATGCGCCGCACGAGCCGCACCGTGGTGAACGAGGCCATGAGCGCCCACCATAGAATCGTCGCCCACGCCGACCACCGGATGAGCTCCGTCGCGAGCGTCACTTTTGTGGAGCCCACATCCAGGACCCACGGGTCCGCCGCTGGCCGGTGGATCAGAATACCGGCCACGCCGGGCCCAGCCGTCACCAGCGTCCCGCACACGAGGTACCCAAGCGTGCCCGTCACAACGCGCAGGCACACGCGGAGGCGCCAGCCGCGCACGTTGCCGTACGCTTGCATGCGAATGAACTCGGCCTCGACCTCGTCGAGCCCCGAAATCACGTCGTCCTCAACGGCGCGCATGACGGGCGCGCTCGTAGCAGGAGCGGCGCCACCGCTACCGGCGGTCCCGCCGTTGGACGGCTTGCGCTGCAGCGTCGCCGCGCCGCTACCGCCCGTCGGGGACGCTGGCGCGAGATGCGTCGACGAGTTGTTTGCGGTGGCGCCGTGGTGACCGCCGTAGAGGCGCGTAGACTGCTGCTCGTGCTCCGAGACGCCGGCGGCGGACGGGCTCAATGGTCCGACGTCTTCGGCGGTCGAGCAGGTGGAGACGGGCGAGGAGTCCGTGGTGCGGATCGAGATGGACGAGGAGCCGGCCGCCGCCGAGGGGAGGTCGGGCGACGGAATCCGGATCGCGGCATGTTGCTGTTGCTGGTGAAGTTGGGGCTGCGACAGCGTGCGGATCGGGTTGGGCGCGCTCATGGTGGCGACGACGGCGAGGGTGGCAGCACACCAGGAGAAAGAGGGAAAGCGAGTCCAGGGATCACTGCTCGAGCGCTGCGATGGCGTTCAGCGGCGCAGGCGCAGGCGCAGGGACCAATCAAGTGAGGCGCGAAAATTGCAAGATGTGGTCGGCGGGTCGAGTGGCGCTCGAGGTCGGCGTGGGGCCCGAGATCCGCGTGCGCCTAGTCTACGGCTCGACCTGCAGTCGGGAGCGGTGTTTACATTCAGTTACGTTCATTTCGTGCGAGCGAGGGCCTGGGAAATCGTTGAGTCTGCGCCAAAGTGTGGCGCTCTCGGGCGGGTGGCGTTGATCACGCCGGTGGCGCAGCGCGTCTCGCACCTCGACTCCCGGCGCTCCCAGAATGAGCGAGCCCAAAGATACGTTCTCCTGTCGCGAAATTAGCCCAAAATTAACAAATCATTGCATGAACGTAGAGAGACAACGGGTGCGCAGTCATGGATATTGACTATATTCGCGGTTCGTGGCGTGCAGGCACGTGCGGGGGGACGATGTGCGCCCCACGAGTTCGCACGCGCGCGACGCGCTCCTCGAGTCGCAACTCTCCCCGTCACCTTGCATCAGACGGAAAACTCCTCGCAAACTATGAACCACTCGATGCATTCCTCAGACATGAAGCCTCTGACTCTGGCTGATGTGCCGCACGAGATCTTGACTGTTATGTGCCAGCTTGTTCGACCGCGTCAGGCCGTTGCAGCCGCCTCGCGCTGGCTCCTTGCCGTCATCGACGAGCGGCAGGTCCTGGCTGCTTGGTCGCTCCTCGAGCTCAAGCGGCTCATCGAAGCAGGCAAGCGGCGCACAATCGGTTCTATTCCACTTGAGATTCATCGCCGCAGTGATCCTATTCGCTTTGACATCAGGAGTCTCTTCAAGGAGCCAGCCAACCAAGGCCGAGTGCCGCGACTCGAACACCTGCCGCTGCGTCCCGTCGGGAGCTTGCAGTGCGGCAAACAACGGTCTACTTGTGTCTTATGTGTCCTGGATCTGTGTCCCCAAACTCGCACGCCTTGCCCGAGGCAAGGACATTGAGCAATTAAAGAAGGAAACCTCGCCCAACTTCAACTATATCTTGGACCCTAGCTTCTCTCGGCCCACGCTCTATGCACACTTTCAGCTTCTTTTTACCGCTGGGGCGGCCTGGTGCCACTCGGTCTATGCGCTGCCACTCTCAGAAATCATCAACACTTGCCCTCTGCTCCTGCATGTCACACATTTGTGGTGCATTTGGGACGACTTCGCGACCGGTGAATTGTGTTTATCCAGCATCAAGAGTGCCTTTCAAGTTGGCCGCAACAAACTGCTGCCCAACAACCCTCTCTATCTTCCGCTGCGTTTGGTCGAGTGTCTCGGGTATACTGCGGTCCTGCGCATGTCCTACGATACACTGGAGCCCTTGCTTGATCCGCGCGTGGGACTCGACACGCCCGCGCTCATCTCATTTCTCAAGCAAACAGCAGTTGTGACGCGCTTGATGGACTCATTCGAGAAGTCTCCGTACCCGATCAACAGTTCCTCGGCAGACGAGATCAAAGTGCTTGACTGGCTGGTTGCGAACGGCTGGACCAACACCGCAGCTGCACCTCCGCTCATGGGATCGCTCCTCGCCCGAATCGCCCGTCGAGCACCCACCTTGACCGCGCATGCGCTTGCGCATCATGCGCAAATTGTTCTCGAGGGTTTGAAGGGCGAAGAATTGACGAGCATTCAAGCCCACGTTGTCACTTGGCTTGACAGGGAACCTTTCATCGCTCCCAGCGAGTTTGCGATTGTTCTCGAATACGGCTTGCTGGACCGGTATGCGTGGGACTGGGGTCTCGCCATGGCTCAGGTACTGCGCAATCGTCTGGATTTCACCGAGCAGATCCGTGCTCATGTTGGGGAGGAGATCTGGCCTCACGTGGTCGTTGGCGGGATGCAAAATGCAAGCGAATAACGTCGAACTTGGACTCACACAAACCCGTCTAGCATTTAAACACGGGATTCTTGTCCCGCCACCGTCTTGGAGTGTGGATGGGTCTCTGATGCCCTACGCACCGACCACGATCCCGCAGTCCGCCATCAAACTTGCACGCGAGTCGGGGCTCGGCAATTTCGCGGAGTTGTTCAGCAAAGTCATTTCCTCGCACGAGTCGCCGGCGACGAGCTTATGCGCCTACTCGATTGCGATATCACCGCGGACCCGGTCGATCTTGTTGCAATCGTGTGTAAGGTCATCGTTTGCATTGCCGATCGGTCCGAGGACCCGCTGGCCAAAGCAACCTGCTCAATTGCGTGGCTCACCACTGTTGCGTTTGGCTCAACCTCTACCCGTGCACGCGCTCTCGATATTGTTGCCGAGACCGGATGCGCGCCGTGCTGGCTTGACGCGATGCTTTGGACCTGTGCGGTGCCGCTCGATCAGCAACTCGGCTTGAATCACTCGCGGTTCACGGCGCCCAAACTTGTGTTTGACGTGGACTTCCCGCTCATCCATCAGCTCGCGTGGCGCGACGCTCTCTCCGCCCTGTTGGCACGCTTTCCATCGGTGGTGCGCGAGATTGGCATGAAGCGAGACCGCGAGTTCTCAAATGGTTTGCAGTCGCTTATTCACGGGCTGGATGATGCGGTTCAGCGGGAATCAACTGATTCTGCACTTGCACAGGACACGCCCGGCATCGAGTCGACTCAGCACGCTCTTGAGCCGATCACGCGAACTGATCCGCTCTGGCTGCTCGCCTTGCTCACGACAAATGAGTCCATTCCTAACAATGATGCGGCTCAGCGGGAGGCGCCCAGCATGGAGCCAACGCGGCACACTCTCGATTCCTTTGCACGGATGGATCCGCATTGGTTGCTCAAGTTTCTCGTGGCACACGATCCCGTCCCAGCTAGACTGATGCACGCCTTTCCAAAAGGAGTTCTCGATGGCGTGGTCAACGCCGAAACTCTCTCGCAGCTCGTCCGTGGTCGCGACATGTTGACCGCGACTGGACTTCGGCGGCTCGCGCCCATCTCTGCAGCGGACCAGCGCTTTGATGCAATTATAGCCGGATTCCTGGAAACGGCGGAGCAGTCTGCGAGTTGCGAGTAGGAGCGCCGCGGTTGGATTTGGAATACACTTGCCGTCCTTCAGTATACTTCAGAATCTGCCTGTTCTTTCTCTCGAATAGCTCCAGCACGTTCTGTCACTGACCTTCGTGTGATTGACCCCGAACGTCACCGCGTTCGGGCGGGCGGGACAGTCGGAGACGCGCCGGGATATCATGTGACTGTGAGACAGGTCAGATGACGCGTGAACCGAGCACGCCGCCGCTCCGCGCGTTTCGCTCGCGCTCCGCTCGGGCTGTCCGCAACTCGACACAGACCGAACCCTCGCGATGGATAACTCAATGCATTCAGTGGCCGCAGTGCCGCTGACACTCGGCGACGTGCCGCCCGAGCTCTTGACTGTTATGTGCCAGCTGTCGAAACCGCGCTACACCATTGCGGCCGCCTCGAGGCAGCTGCTTGCGGTCGTCGAGAATCAGCGCGTCCGCGCGTCATGGACGCTCTACGAGGTCCTGCAAATATACGAATACCCGCCTATGGACTCCACTTCCCATCTCGGACCGCCTAGCCGCCGCCGCGCGAGCCTCATCGCTGCACGGAATCTGGCGCACTTGCTCGAGGAGTCGGGCGTGTTTTGTGACTCTTGGTTGAGTACTCTCACGAGATTTTTCACCTTGGTGTTCGGCCCGAAGCTCGCATCCCTCGCGCGGGCCAAGGATGCGGACCAGCTCGCCGCAGAAATTCGCGCCGGTGATCCGGTCAACTCAAGCGCCCGAATGCTCCGACCAACGCTCGCACTGTACTTTGTGCTCCTGCTCACCGCCAGTGCAACGGAGTACGTCCATTTCTACGAATTGCTGCTCGGCGAACTCGTGACGCGCTGTCCGCAAGTGTTGCAGGTGGCATTGGATCGCTTTGAGTGGGTCGCACTTGTGAACGAAGCAAGGCGTCTCCCGAGCAATCGCGGCCTGAATTGCGGCCAACTTCAAGCCGGGCCAGGAAGTGACGTACTTGAAAATTCCTCTTACCTGCTGCGACTGGTCGAGTTCCTCGGCTCCTGGGCGGTTTCAAGATGGAGCTTTCGCGCGCTCGAGCCTTTGCTTGATCCGGGCGTCGGGCTCAATACGCGTGCCCTCATCACCTTCCTCCGCACTGAAGAAATTTCGGCAATTGTCACCAATGAGCTTGGCTTGCGCGAAGATTTCAATTCAAACTCGATCTCCTGCTCCGGTTTGATCTCGAGTCCGGAATCGAGTGAACCCAACCTTCGCGTTCTTCACTGGCTTGACACGCGCGGCTGGATCAACACTGCGACCGCAGATGTCGGTTCGCTCTTGGCCCGGATCTCTGGTCACGGACCCACTATGTTCGCGCAGGCGCTTGCGAATCACGCGGAGCTTGTACTCGAGGGCTTGAACGACGACGACCTAGATACAATCCAAGACCGCCTCATGACTTGGCTCAGCGAGGAGCCCTTTATCGACCCCAGCGAGTTCGCGCTAGTCCTTGAACATGGCCTTTTTGACCGCGGTGGTTGGGGCTGGGACCTTGTCGTTGTTCTGGCGTTGAAGAACTGTCCCCAAATCAATGACCTGGTCCGTGCTCACTTGAGCGAGGATGATTGGTTTGAAGCGATTGCCGGGGGTACGTTCAGCGGCAAGCTCCATCGCGCGTCTTGTTCTCACGTGGAGTTAACGTAGGATTTCAATACGTCTTAACTCACTGGTCGTCAACTGGGGATGGCGATGACAAACCCGACGCGCCCGGCAGTTACACCAGCATTCCGCAATCTCTCGTCACGCTTGCGCGCAAATCGGGATTCGACGACTTCACGGACGTGTTTAGCGATATTATTTGCTCATGCGACTTACCAGGCGACGCGTTTATGCGACTTCTCAACTGCGACGTCACAGCCAACCCAGTCGATCTTTTCGCGATCGTCAACAAGGCGCTTGCAAGACTTCGCAACAGCCGCGACGATCCACTGGCCGCGGACACCTGTTCTCTCGCATGGCTCGCCACTGTCGCATTTGGCTCAACCGCAACATGCGCGCATGCTCTCAAAATTGTCGAAGCGACAGGGACCGCGACCGCCTGGCTTGACACGATGCTGTGGAGCTGCACCACGTCGCTCGACTCGCGGCTCGGATTTGCAGACGCTCGTTTCACCGCGCCTGGACTTGTCTTCGACGCAAGCGTTCCCCTCACGCACCAGCCCGCTTGGTGCGTTGCGTTCGATACCCTGCTGTTGCGGTTCCCGTCGGCGGTGCGCGGCGTCAGAATTAGGCGCGACCGCAAAGTCTCGATCATTCGGCATTCGCTTGTCAGCGGCCTGGAGTCAGCGATCCTGCATGAGATCGAGAATCCGAGTCGCGTACCGAACGCGTCCAATGTTGGGCCAGCGCAACACGCTCTCGAGTCAGTTGCGTGGGCTGATCCGCGTTGGCTGCTCGAGCTTTTGAAAGAGAGCCATCGCGTCCCCGCCAAACTGCTGCACGTGTTGCCCGAAGGAATCCTTGACGGAGTTGTCGATGCGGAGACCCTGCTCCGGTTCGCGCATGGTCGCGGCACGTTGACCGTGACGGGACTCCAGCGGGTTGCGCCTGTCGCTGCGGCGGACCCGATCTTTGCTGCCGTTGTGGACGGGCACCTGGCCAAGGAGCAGCGGTGGGCGAGTATCTTGAAGGCGCGCAGTGAGTAGCATGTCTCCTGATCCTTGAAATTTGAGCTCATGTTTTCAATTGCCCTGGGCGCTCGTAAGTAACGAGAGACGCGTCGAGAAATCATGTGAGCACCGCTGATCATGAACAACGCGTCCCCGACACCAGGTCGGCTGTGTTAGAAGATCCGCCCTTACCCCCACCGGTGAGTTCGAACTCGTTCCCTTAGTTCGGAGTGTGACGTCGCCAGGTCCAAAACGCCACGTTAGCAAACGTTCCAACCCTCAACGAAGGAAGGCAGGTCGCGTTTCACCGAGAGAACGTTTCTTGGAGCGCGGCACTTTCTTAGAACACCTAATCGATTGCCCTCATTTCAGGCTGCATCGACCTGCATGCACGGTTGCCGAGTTGGGCCAAGGTTGGGCGTAGCGCGGCCACAGAGCGGGGAAGCGTGGGCCATGATGAAACGCGAGCGCGTGCTGCGCCACCATCCAGCGTCACCGGGTCCTGCAAATGTCGAGCCCCTCACGGCAGGCTGGTCACCGTTGCACTGGATCCGGGATCGAGAAGGGGTCCGACTGCAGCAAACCAATCTCGCCGCTGAAAGGGCTTTCATCGAGTGCGTCGGCTTCTGCCGCCGTGTCGCGCCGAGCACTGCTCGAGAAGCTGTTCAAGAGGCAGACCCGAGCCCTATAAAGACCGGCCGCGCCCCTCGCTCTCTCGGCGTCTGATCCTCACCCAACAGCCCAAGCAGCCAAGCTCCCGCACCACTCATCGCCACCATGAACGCCGTCGCCTTCCTCGCCGCCCTCGTCCTGGCCCTCGTCGCGACCGCCACCGCCGCCGCCGCCAAGGCGCCCTTCCCGGTCCCCGCCACGTACAAGGCCGGCACCATGCACTCGCTCACGTTCGCCGCCGACGGCAAGCTCACGGTGGCGTCCAGCGTGCGCTGCTTCCGCGCGCCGTGCCCCGAGGCCGGCGGCAAGGGCACCTGGTCGTACGACGCCAAGGCCGACGCCATCACGATCCGCATGGAGGTCACGCCGACGTGGTCGGTCGCGCAGACGTGGACGTGCCCCGGCAAGTCGCGCGACATGAACGTCTCGCACATGGGCGGGTGTAAGATCGTCAGCTTCGCGGGCACGCAGGCCGACAAGCTGCCCGTCCCCGCCGACGCCAACTCGTGGAACCGCCAGTAAGCTGCTGCCCGTCAGTCGTCCTGTGTGTTTGATTCCCTCCTGTTGTTCCTTCCCCTCCTGCCGTGTGACCCTTGCGTGTGTACCTCAGTGTGTGTGACCCCAAAATCAAAGTATACACATCAATCTTTAGCTCTACTCTTCATCATCACTACCATCAGCTTGAGGCGGGTCCCACGCCGCGGCCACGACATCGGCCCACGCCGCCGCGAGCCCGGGGACGCGCGGCACGAGCTTGGCCTCGAACTGCATCACCGCGTCGCTCGTGAGTCGGCGGCGCTCGATCAGCGTCTTGGCCACGAGCCGCAAACACTCCTGCGACACGGCCGTCTCCAAACACGCGCGGAAGACGCCGCGAAAGTGCGCCGTGTCCACGTCACCGTACGACGCGAGGTACCGGACCAGGTGGCGCGCGACCGACGCGGGCGACACGATGCTGCCGCCGTCGAGAGAGCCCTCGGGGAACATGGGCGCGAACCCGAGCACGAACTGCGGGCCCGCGTCCTCGTCGCGGTCGCCACCAACCCGCGCGAGCAGTGACGCAAACTCGGCCGGCGCGTGCTGCGCCGCGGCGCGCAGAAAATTGTCGGCGACGGCCATCTCGCGCTGCTTGGCGCGGGTCTTGTCCTTCCAGGTCGGGTACGTCGCGTTGCACACGACCTCGAGCGAGCGGACCGTCTTAGTGGTGACGGGCTCGGACATTGAGGCGACGGCGGCGGGCGCGCAGTACCCGAGGAGCGCGGTCCACGCCGGGATCGTGCGCGTGTCGGTCTGCAGCTCGCGGCCGTCCTCGCGCGGGACCTGCGACTCCCAGTTGCGCCCAGCGCACTCGGTCGCGACCGCCGCGAGAAACGACGAGTACAGGATCGACCACCGCGACAGCGATGCCGCCGCGTCGCCAGTCGTGGTGATGGCGTCGAGGACGTGCTTGGCGTGCGGTGACACGAGGACCGGGATCAGGCACGCGGCGAGCGCACCCGAGTACTGGTACGAAAAGGGCGCGTGGTCGTCGCCGAGCAGCTCGAGCAGGCGGGCCGCGACCTTGGTGCGCGCGTTCTTGGCGCCGAGGCCGAGCGACTCGAGGTGGTACCCGAACAGCCGGTCGCCGATCACGTCGAGCCGCTCGACGACGATCTCGGCTGCTCCGTCGGCACCACCGCAGTGCTCGACGGCGAGCGCGATGATGCGCGTGACGAGGCCGGGGCTCGCGCCGTACGGCTCCTCGACGGCGCGCAGCATCGCGTTGAGCAGCGGGCGGGCCGCCTCGACGCGACTTGGTGCGGGTCCCGTTGGTGAGGTACCGGCAGTCGGTGCGACAGAAACGAGGAGCATCGTGCGGACCTGCGTGGGCGGGAGACCGGCCGCGACGGCGCGCGTCACGAGCGGCGCCCAGTACGGAGGCGTGAGCAGCCACGGCCACGCGCGCGCGACCTTGATGACCGCCGCGACCTGGCCCTGCTCGACCCACTCGGCGAGCGCGGTGCAGAACAGGTGCCGCTGCCCATCCCCCAAAAGCGGAGCGAGTCGGTCGCGGTCGCGGTCGTACGTCTCGAACACGCGCACGAGGGCCGCCCCGTCGGAGCGCAGCGGGTCGAGGTAGTAGCTGATCACGTACGAGTAGTGCGGCGGCCCGTGGCCGTGGTCGTTGATTGGGAGATCACCGCGCGGGTCCCAGCCGCGCCCGCGAAGCCAGTCGAGCACGCCCATGGTCTGCTCGAGCGGGTGCATGCTGATGTGGGTGAGGAAGCACGCGTACACGCACTCGAACTCGAGAACCCGCAAAACGACGGCATCGAAGCGAGGGTGACGCTTGGCGACGGCCTCGAGCGCGGGCAGGTTCATGTGCACGGCCGCCGAGATGGCGACGAGCGAGAGAAAGTCGACGCACACGTTCACGCCCGCGTTCTGAATGATCACCGCCGGTGGTCCCAGTGCGAGTTCCTCCACTTCGGCTGCGTCGTCGTCCGAGTCGTCGCCCTCGAGGTCCTCGAGGTCCTCGCGCAAGTCGGCCAGGTCCCTGGCGACCTCGGGCGTGTGGTCGGGGATCCACTCGAGCATGCGCTTGAGCGGGGCTCTCCCCTCGAGAGCGAGAGTGGGCAGCTTGCGCACCATGGCGGCGAGCGCCGAGTCGAGATCGGCCATGTTGCCGACCGCCTCGAGGTACAGCGCGAGCACGAGACCGTCGGTGAAGAAGCCCGTCACGGCGCCCGTTGGGCGGGGCGCCGCACCGTCGAGACTCGCGGCGGGCTCGGGCACGTCGTCCTCGTTGCTGCTCTCGCGGTCGTCGGGCTCCATGAGCGCCACCTTGGCGAGCAGCTTGCGCTGGCGCTCGACGAGCGACGCCTTCGACTTGCTGGTGCGCAGGAACGAGCGGAGCAGCGCGTGGAACATGTCGCCGTTGAGGGGCGGGCGCGGCGGTGCGTCGGAGCGGCCGCGCAGTGCGATCGAGGCACAGGCACACCGCGCGAGCGGCGTCGACCACTCGGGGATCCGGCTCACGTCGAGCAGTTTGTCGGGCGCGGCGTCAACGAGCAGGTCGCCTAGTGCCTCGCCGACACGGTTGAACCAGACGAGTGGGAGCAGGAGACGGCTGGTCGTGGCGGCGTCGGCGAGGACGCGGGAGGCGAGCAGCCGCTTGGCCGACGGCGTGCTCAGCGCGACGATCAGTGCGATGGCGTGCTCGGGCAGGGATGATAGTAGCAGCGGTGGTTTATTCATTGTTTTCATGTGCAAGGGTTGGCAAGGGGAGAGAGGGCCGGCTGTGGCGAAGCAGTGCGGTCAAGGCAAGGCACCCGAATCGCGCCACCCCCGCCACATCACGCCCTCGTGATGGGCGCGCTGATGCTTCCAAAGTCCACATTCTCTGCTGCAAGGTTCTATTGCGTTATCGAAAAGTCGTCGAGTGACGCCCTGTTGCCGCCCCAGTGGACGAAGACGGGGCTCTCGCGGCGCAGGTGGGCCTTGGCTGCCTGATACTGCACCGCCGCGAGCTTGGCGTCGGAGTATCGCGACCTACACCGCGACGGGATCAGCGAGATCCCGTCGACATGGTCCCTCATCGGATGAACAACGCACCACGTCGATGTGTCGTGCCTAGCCTTGGCCGCTACCTCGAGCCAGCGCGCAAACCACACGGGCATGCTCAGCTCGCTCCGCGTCTTGGCCGCAAACGTGCCGTCCTTGCCGGGAGCGGCGCCCTGCTTGCGCCCGTTGACCGTGTTCTCGGCACCCTTGTCGCTCCCCAACCACCATGCGACGGCTAAACGACCACGAGGTGAGTCCACGATGCGAGGAAGCCGCGAAGATGCTCGCACAGTGTGGAGCTGACACGACAGGAACCGACTCGGTCGACTGCAACCATTGCTGCGAGTACGCGAACGCAACGCGCGTCGACACGATGGCGGGCACCTGGACGATGTGATCAGCGACGCGGTGAACGAGCGCGCGCTCGAGGGCCGTCGGGTTGAACAGGTCGCCAACGACGACGGACGCGAGCACGATCGGGTCGGGGATCAGAATGCTCAGCAGCGCGCCCTGCAGCCCGACGCACTGCCACTGCGCGAGCTTGTCACTGCAGCTGTGCGAGCACGTCGGGACCGCGTCGTTACGGCCGGGTTTGGTACGCAGCACGCCGACCATGTCAAAGCCGTTGCGTCCGCGCACGAGGCCGGCGCTGCCGCCTTCGGCCGCAGCGGCGTGGATCAGCGCGCGCTTGTGCTCGGTGCGGTTCGCTTCGCTGACAGCATCGACTGAGCCTTGCTCGCGGACGTGGTCGGCGAGCGACTCGAGGCTCCCGTCACCGCCTACATAGTAGTCTTGGGGTCAGTGGCTGACGCGCAGCATCGTCGTGAAAGCCACAAACAGGGTGCCTGCGAGATGTACATGTGCAGCCGCACGTCGGAGCGGATGCGAAACCGCTTCGGCTCGTCAGCCTGCTCGCTTGAGACGGGCTCGAGGATCTGGCACCACTTCGCTGGTTTCCCGCTGGCCAACAGGTCGACCTGCTCAAGCAAGAAGCTAGCCACAAGCGAGTCGTCAGTTCGAGCCATGGAGACTGTGCGGGCGATTGACAACGTACCGCCGGAATGCGCGGCGGCAGAGCACCTCGGCGTGGCTGTCGTTGACCGTCTCGCACGACGCCGAGTCGCGGTTGAGGCACTTGAGTCCCGTCCCGATCGCGACGCAAGTCAACGGCTGCCCTAAGTGTGCTTTAAGTTCAGCGAGAGACTCATGAAGACCATGCGACCCTGCAGCGGACCGGCGACCTCGGCGACGATGCCAGCGACGCACGTCCAATCCCGCCGCTTGCTCCCGGGCGGGTGAGCTGGCCGGTACCCGATCCGGTCAAACCGGTCGAGCACCGTCTGTGCGATCGCGTCGCCGTCCATTGCAGCAAGTAGTGTCGGATTTAGTTCATTGGCTTGCATAGCAGTGGTAGCGGCGGAGAGGGAGGGTCTGAGCAACGGCGGTCTATTCAGAGGTCTTCATCGGCAGCAATCTCCTGCTCTCGCCGCTTGTCGATGCGGTCTTGCTTCTTGGAGTGGATCTCGGCGCCGAGCACCTGGAACTGTGCCGCGACTACAGCAAGGCGGCAGTGGTCCTCGATCGTGAGGTCCTGCGCGCGCATGTTGGGGTTGATCTGGGCGCGCTCAAGCATCTCGGTGACGACGGCCGCGTCGTGGAAGTTGGCGAGGTTGTTGCGGATCGTCTTGCGCCGCTGGGTGAAGGTCTGGCGGAGCAGCGCCTCGAGGACGACATAGTCGAGGCCCTCGGGGAGCGGCGGGCGCGGCGTGAAGTGCACGACGGCGGCGTCGACCTTGGGCCGCGGGACGAACACCGAGGCGGGGACGATCATGGACAGGTCGACGCCCGCGACGACCTGCGACATGACCGAGATGCGCGAGCGTGCGGGCGACCGTGGTGGCGCCGTGATGCGCTCGCCGACCTCGCGCTGGAACATGAGCGTCATGTCCGTGCGGCCCGAGGGCGTCGAGAACAGGCCGCGGCGGTACGCCAGGTCGTGCAGGCAGTTGAAGAGCAACGGCGTGGCGACGTTGAAAGGCAGGTTGCCGACGAGGTGGATCGGCATGGTCTCGGGGTTGAAGTCGAGCTCCTTGACGGCCTTTTCGATCAGCGACTCGCCCGTCACCTCGAGCACGTCGCCGTGAACCACTTGGAAGTTACCCTCGGTTGCGTCGGTAAGTTGCTACACACCGAGTGAACAGTCAGCGAAGAGGGTGCGCGAGCGATGCGGGCATCCGTACGCCAAGAAGTGGCAAAAACCGCGAGTCCTTCTCAATTGCAATGACCTTGTTGGCGCCGGCGCGAATGAGCGAGCGCGTCAACATGCCAGGTCCGGGCCCGACCTCGACAACGAGCGAGTTGCCGAGATCGGGCTTGAGCCGCCGCGGCTGCACCATGGACACGATCTTGTCTGCGTTCGGGCGGGTCAGTTCGGCGAACCCGTCGCGGTTGTGCGTCGGCACGCGTACCCGTGAGGTTCTGGTCGAGGATAAAGTTTTGTGATAGCTGAGACTTGGCAGTGAGGCCGTAGATTCTGAGGCACGGTACGGTGGTGGTCAGTCGCGCATCCGCTGGTGTTGATGGTGGCTCGGCTCCCGCGAGCAACTCTCACCGAATGATGTCCTTGACCTTGGGCAACCGCGCCAGTACGGCAGCGGGGGACGATGACATGATGTTGCAGCAAGTCGCTCGATTCTTCAAAGTGTTTTCATGGAGTGCCGGTGCGCAGATCGGCGTTCGAAGCCGACTCGGCCGACTTGACGGAGCGTCGACCTCGCAGCTCGTCTCCTCTCTCCCTCAACCAACCTGAATGTATCTCGCGAGTATGACGGCGCCTCGCTACGTTGTCCACCTCCTGCCCACGGTGGCCGTGCCCGCGGCCCTGGCCGGCGGCGCCCGCCTCGACGCCGCCGACCGCACCACGTACTCGCCCGAGTCGCTCGCGGCCGAGGGCTTCATCCACTGCTCGTCGGTCGCGCAGGCGCTGTCGACGGCAAACCTGTACCTGTCGAGCTTCCCGGCAGTCTCGGTCCTGGTCCTCGACACGGCGCACCCCGGGCTCCGCGTCGCCACGGCTGATGTGGCCGGCGGACCGCGCCGGTACCTCGACGACGGTGTCGCCAAGGCTACTGATGCCGTCGACCTCGTCTGGGAGCCCGCCGTCGTGCCTCCCGGCTCCGCACCCGCCAAGGCGAGCGCAGGGCCCCGCGACGGCGACTTTCCCCACATCTACGGCCCGATGCCGCTCGCTGCCGTCGCCGCAGTCCTGAGCCTGCGCCGCGAGGAAGGCAAGTGGGTAGCTATCGATGGCATCGAGCAGTACGCGTAAAATACACACCTCTTGCTCAAGTGGGAGACTCGATCTGAGGGACCGGGAGGTCACCAGCGCTGCTTCTGCTCCACGAGAGTGCCTCCTCTCTCTGCCTGTGCTCCCACGCCCATGAACGCTTCCACTCTTGATGCAACGACATGAATAAACCTAATGCAACTATGCAGCGACCTCCGATCGAGGTGATTGAGAGCATCATCGGCGCCGTGTGCAACGAGCGGTACGGGTTCGACCCGCTGCCGTACCTGCGCGTCGCGCCGGGCGTGTCACGGCTCCAATGCGTTGGCTTCGCCCTAAACTCCTCGCTGACCTTCAACGATGCTGCAACGGCCTCAAACTAGCCGCTGCTCAAGGAGTAGGTGAAGTACCGCGACCCCGCCACGCTCGTTGTCGACAAGATGGCGCTCTGCGGAGCCTGCCGGGACAGTCACGTCGACTTGCTCGACTGGTGGCTCGCTTCAGGCGTACGCATGCCCATGTTCAAGCTCTACTTTGAGACCGAGCACGTCGCGGTGTTTTCTTGACTTCTGGCGCTGCTCGGGCCTCGCGCTTCATTACGACGCGGGTTCCATGGCCATGACCTTGCCACCGAGCGACGCTGGTTCCACGTCCTCGACTGGTGTGCGGAAGCGGGCTCGAGCTCAGGTACTCGATTTGCGCTCCGGACTGTTGTGCCCTACCACCGCGCCTTTGAGCTTGAATGGTTCGGATCGCGCAGGCTCGAGATCAAGCACGGAGCTGTCTTCTTCCGCGTTTCGAAATTGGGCCAGTTCACACCCTACATTGGTTCATGGCCCACGGCGTGGTCATGGCCCCGGCCAGGATTGAAGGGGAGCTTTGCTGCTTGCATCTGGCTGCTCTCAACTTGTGGCGCCGCGCCGGGCGCCACGAGTATCCCGAGTGGTTCGCTGGCTTGGCTTGGAACGAGATACTTGTCGGCGCTACATCGCATGCGAATCCCTTTCGCTTACAGCAGATTCTCGATACCACGGTCCCCGTCGACAGCCCGCGCTGCTGCAACACACCATCGCTGCTTGACGTTGTGTGCAAGCATGGCCGTGTTGATGTCCTCGGCTGGCTCGCTGTAAACTTACCAACGGCCGCACTCGCTTACACTGAGGCTGCCGTGGACAGGGTGTTGCCGGGATATGGCAATCTGACCGTGCTCGAGTGGCTCAATCGCACGGACCGCGTGGTCGAGCACACGAGCGCTGCGCTTGAGAAATTCTCGTTGTCCGGCCAAGCTGATTGCCTCCAGTGGCGCGCAGACCACGACCACGAGCTCAAGTACACGCGCGACGTCGGGAGCCGCGCGCTGATTCACGGTTGGCGCAAGGTTGTTGAATGGTGGCTCGCGACTGAGCTTCCCGGCTGCTTCGTGATCGACGATCAGATCGTGTATCAACTCCTGAGCACTTGAATGTGGGCTCAGAACGTTGGTCTCGACGTCGGTTACGTGCTGAGCGATTGATTGGATCATTCATTTGTCGAGTTCTATCAATCACAGTAAACATTAACTTCTTGCGGCGCTAGGACAGTAAGCGGAGCGTGCTTAAAACTGCGAGAGTGTCGCGACCAACGCATCGTCCTCCACGTCTTAAACTTCATGTCGATCGCAGCACAAATGCCGAACATGCACCTTCCTCACGAAATCATCGAGACGATCCTCATTTGGGTCGTGCGCATCGAACGGAACCGGTCCAACGTCCGCTCCTACCTCAAAGTCGTGCCCGGCCTGACCCGTCTTCGTCGCACGATTAACAAGCTCGACTTACAACCTGCTTTTCACGACCTCGTTCAATCCATGGACCTGGAATGGTTGCAGAGCTATATCAAGCACAAGAACCCTGCGACTATTCGCGTACACGACTGGTGGCTGTGCCGGGCGAGCGCAGAGAATCGCGTCGATTTCCTCACGTGGTGGCTATCGTCAGGCCTTAGAGTGCTGCGGAACCCTGAGCAGTTGTGCACCTTACACATCGACGTGCTCGAGTTCTGGAAACAATCCGGCATCAAGATTCCCATCACCGATGAGCCCGTCAAAATGGCCGCCAAGGCTGGCCGGCTGGACGTCCTGGAATGGTGGCGGACGCGCGGGCCTGAGTTCAAATACTCGCACGGAACCATCGATTGCGCCGCGGCAAAGGGTCGTATCGATGTGCTTCAGTGGTTTGCTGGCCATGGCTTGGAGCTTGTGCACCGATACGCGCCGTACAAAGCTGCCGCGAACGGCCACACCGCCGTGCTGAAGTGGTGGAAGCAGCAAGGGCTTCCTGTCGATCCCACCAGCGTCGAGACCGAGCTGCCGTGGATGGCCATGGACACGCTTTGCACATTGGAAGCCGGGTTTCCTGGGTGGTGCGAGAACGTGCGGTGGGACATCGTGATCGTCAAGGGCGCTCGAGCAAACGATCTAGATTTTCTCGCGTGGATTCTCGGCCACTACATTCCACGCGACGACCCTCGCTGGTGCACGACGCGGCCGCTGATTGAGGTCGCGTGCGAGATGGGCAACATCGAATTGCTTGCTTGGTTGGCGGCCAACCTCCCGCCCGCGGCCCTGCACTACACCAGTAACGCCATCGATTCGGTGTCCGTGTTCCGCTGCTCGGTTCCGATCCTGGACTGGTTTCACCAGACGGGCCGCGAGATCAAATACACGGCCATCGCCATGAAGCTCATGGCCAAGTTCCGCTGGACCAAGTCTCTCAAATGGTTTACGGATCATGACCTTGAGCTCAAATAGATGACTCGAGTAGTATTGAAACGATTATCGCTGGTCAAGACTGAAGGGCGGCAGGTGCGCGAGCCTGCCTGAGCGCAGGCGCCATGGTTTGTTCAACAAACGCAAAGATGTATATGGACGCAATTTTGTGATTCGCATCGACCACTAGTTTCAGGCGAGGCGTGTCCGTTGATAAGGACGAGGGAACGTTACAAGTCCAAGCGAAGCGTCGCAGTCGGCGGGGCGGCAGCTTCAATGGCTTGCTGGCCGATGGCCGTGAGCCGATTCCGCATGATTGAGAGCACGGCGAGTCCATTCGGGAGATGCTGGGCGAGCTTGATTGCGCCAACGTCCGAAATACAGTTGCACGTGAGGTCCAACGTCGTGATACTCGGCGGAAGCGCGGGCGCGAGTGCAATTATAACAGCATCGTCAATCT
The DNA here is from genome assembly GCA_025594325.1 of Blastocladiella emersonii ATCC 22665. Classification (NCBI taxonomy): domain Eukaryota; kingdom Fungi; phylum Blastocladiomycota; class Blastocladiomycetes; order Blastocladiales; family Blastocladiaceae; genus Blastocladiella; species Blastocladiella emersonii. Next base: position 737,853 of record JANHCV010000010.1, on the reverse strand, counting down.
CGTTTGACTGCAAATCAAGCGAGTAAAGTTGAGGAGGCATGTGCGAAGCCAGCAGGGTGGCACCGTCAGATCCGATCTGAGTGCCAACAAGTCGCAGACAGCCGAGAGTGCGTGGGAGCAAAGGAATCAACGCATGAATGGACGAGGGCGGCATGACACGCCCCACAAAAACGAGCGATTTGAGTTTCGTCGATGAAAGTGCCCACGTAAGCGAGGCCACCGCTTGCTCCCCAAACGATACGTGCTGGAGAGCGAGGTGCTTGAGCGTGGAAGGCCCAGTGGGCTTGAAAGCATCGAGTGCCTCGTGACCCAGCGGACCAAACGCGAGTTCCAGCGAGGTTAGGCTCGCGGGACACGGTGCGCGGGAAGTTGAAGGGCAATCGGCAGTCGGCAGGTCGGCTGTCCTCTTGAAATCGCCCAGGGAGAGCTGCTTCAGCGAGGCCGGGAGAAGCGGCGCCAGAGCAACGACTCCTGCCGTAGTAAGCTGGTTACCCTGTGTGGTGAGCGTGGTGAGCGTCGGCGGTAGCAAACGGGCGAGCTTGCAAATAGTGTTGTTATCAAGCAAGCAGTTCTCGACTGAAAGAATCTTGAGGGCGGTGGGGAGGCCGTGGAAGACAAGCGGAACAGCTCGAGAAAGTGTGACCGACGCAAAGTAAAGCGACTGGAGGTTCGGAGGCCACGACATTGGAACCAGTTGAGCGAGAGGGACGGGCGAGGTGCCAAGCCAGCGGCCCTGGAACGTTGCTGCGACGAGGGACTCTGGCAGTCGCATGGAGAGTAAACGGGGAAGGTCAATGGTACAGTCCTTGACTGCAATCGACTGCAGCGCCCGCGTGGAGCTCGCCATGGCGTTGTTGAGAGCCTCGACACCTGCCATGGTGATCGGCAGGGAATTGAGTAAGAGACCGCTGGCCGCACCACTCGCGACTTCGCCGCAAAGTTCGGCGAGAATCCCGTCATGGTCGGGCTCAAAGACCACTTGGTTGTCACCGGGACTGGTTAAGAAGGGATGCAGCCCAAGGGCAATAAAGGCGTCCGGTCCAACGCCGCGCTCGGAAAAGATACCGTAAAGCTCGAAGCGGTTGAGCGAGCCCGTCTCTCGCCACCACTCTAGCACTGTGAGGTGGTTCGCCTCGATGGCACTTTGGAGGGCATTAGGCGAGCAGTTGAGCGGCAAACCGAGGGACGCCCGCTTGTTGAGCAAGGCCAGGTCGCCGCGCACAGTAGCGCCGTTGTAAGAGAGTACGGAAGCGCACTCAAGGAGCGTGCGCTCAATGCGCGGGGCGAGCGACTGCGGTAGGACGCGCGCGTACTCGAGGAGCCCATCTGTGTCGGCGGGGTCGTGCTGCCGGATGGCATAAACAAGAATCCGCTCGAGGACTTGAGGCACATGAATAGCTTTGAGCATTTTGCATGGAGTTTATGTGGCGCGCGCCGTGGGGTGTCGGTGGTGCGAACAGAGGGCAGGTGAGTGACGAGCAAAGCGGCCAAGGGACACAGCCCTGGCGCTGGCAGGGGTGGCGCTGGCCCCTGGTCAACGCTGGCCACGCGCCCGTCGTGGAATCACATGATAAATCGACGCGTCTCCCATCCTACAAGAGGCAGCTCCGTCGAGGGCAGACGGGAGACGTGGACACGCTTCGAGTGCCTCGCGCGGGTCACGCGATCCACCACTGACTGATCGATTGCACCGCGGAGCCTCGAACTGGGGTGTCTACGTGCGTCACTGGCCGCCTCCCCTCCCAAGCACGACGGTGACGACACCATATGAAGCGAGGACACTTGATGCAACTTCCATGAAACTTCCCATCGAGCTTATTGAGGCCATCCTGATTGAGGCCGCCTAAAACGAGGAGGGCGAGTTCGACCCGCTGCCGTACCTCCGCGTGGCGCCTGGCCTCACCGAGCTCCGCCGCGCCGTCTTCAACCTCCGAATCCGGCCCGCGTTCCTCGATGCCATCAAGTCCATGAACGTGCCGCTGCTAAAAGATTATGTTAAATACCGCGGGGCGGCGAATCTCAAAGTGCCCAACTATGCCCTGATCGAGGCCAGCAAGGAAGGCCACCTCGACTTTCTAGAATTTTGGTTCTCCTCTGGTCTTCACGTGCCGCATCACCCGGACAACCTGTGTACGCTTCATGTCGGCGCGCTCGAGCTGTGGCGCAACTCGGGCGCCGAGCTCAAATACAAGGAGCTGCCCGTCGACGAAGCGGCTGAGGCGGGCAGCGTCGATGTGCTCGAGTGGTGGCGCACCAGCGGGCTCGACTTCAAGTACTCAAATCGCGCCTTGGACTGCGCCTCGGCGCTTGGACACGTCCACGTACTCGAGTGGTTTGCCGCACAAGGTGTTCAGCTCAAGTACACGAACCGCGGCATTGAAGAGGCGGCCAAAGCTGGTCGCGTCGACGTCCTCCAGTGGTGGCAGGTCAGCGGCCGGAAGGTCAAATTCACACACCAAGCGGTCGATGGAGCCGCCGCACACGGCCACGTCGCGGTTTTGGACTGGATTGTCGCATCTGGGATCCCATTCGAGCAGCGCCACGCGGTGCGCGAAGCTTCCAAGGCCGGCCACGCGCCGGTACTCGCGTGGCTCAAGTCGCATGGTGTGCCGATCGATCCGGCCAAGTTTCAGGACGAGCTTCACTGGTTCCATCCTGATGCGCTCGAGTGGTGGCGATGCAAGTTTCCCGAATGGTTTGGCGGGCAGCGCTGGGAGGTCCTCATCGACCGTGGCGTGTACGACTCACTCCCCGACTTTCTTTCGTGGATTCTCACCCACTTCGTTCCCGCCGGCGACCCGCGGTGGCTCGGCCGCCCTGGTCGACGTTCGCACGTGGATCTTGCGGCCGAATTGGGCAGCGTGGCGACGCTCGAGTGGTTGGACGCGCATCTCCCGCCGGCTGCTCTCACGTATACGGAGAGCGTTGTCGATTCGGTGCCGAAGGGAAACTGCTCGGTGCTGATCCTCGAATGGCTGCTTCGTACTGACCGCGAGATCAAGTACACGACCAAGGCCATGGAATGGATGACGGAATTGGGCCAAGTCACAAGCTTGCAGTGGTTTGTCGATCACGGCCTCGAGCTCAAGTACCAGCCAGGGATTGGCAGCGTTGCTCTAGACCGGGACCAGATGGACGCGGCCAAGTGGTGGCGTTCGACTGGGCTGCCTAATTGTTTTCGGCCTGAGCATGTGGATGGCGCCTGGGCCATGGAGTAACCGAGTGAATGAAAACTGAACATGGTTCAATTTGTATGCATTCGATCGCTTTAATGAGCGCGCAAGGCTGCGGCGCACGGAGTCGCGCCGCGCCACAACGTGATGCCTCGTGTGAAGTGCGCCCCATACGCGAGCAAAGATGGATGAGTGCATATACCGAGACCTGACTGCTCTCGTTCTCGTCTCCAGTTGCGTCTCCTTTTCCTCGGTTACGGCGAGATCAAGATGAAATCACATGCAAATCGCCACCCATCACTCCCTAGCGAACTCTTGGAGGCCATCCTCATCATTGCTGTGCGCGACGCTCGGGACGTCCAGCATTTGCTGCCGATCCTTCGAGTCGCCCCGGGTCTCGAGCTGCTCCGCCGCGCGGCCTTCAACCTGTCCATTTGGCCATCGTTTGACGCGATCGCCAAGTCGATGGACCTGCCGCTGCTCAAGTTGTTCCTCAAGTATCGCGGCAAGGAGCGACTTTTCTTCACGGACTTTGCGCTCATTCCCGCAAGTCACGCGGGTCGTATTGACGTCCTCTCGTGGTGGATGGAAGCGGGTTTCCGCGTGCCGATCCGCGTCCAGTACTCGCACTCGCTACACGTCGCCGTCCTCGACTTTTGGCGCTCGTCGGGCATCAAGTTCAAGTGCGACAACAGGCGATCGCGTCACGCGGTGCGCCACTGAGTGATCGCGACGATGCGCGAAACTCGACGCGCTCTCCTGCGCTACACCCAGTTCCCATGTAACAGACACCATGGAACTCAATGCACTTGATGCAACGACAAGTCTGCCACTCGAGCTGATCGAGTGCATCTTGATTTTCGCGGTGCGGGCCGAAAGGGTTGGCTTCGACCCGCTGCCCTACCTCCGCGTGGCGCCCGGGATGAGCGAGCTCCGCCGCGCTGTATTCAAGCTCGACTTCCGCCCCTATTTCGGCACGGCTATTGAAACCATGAAACTCCCGCTGCTCCGAGAGTTCTTCAAGTACCGCGGGACGGCGCGGTTGTACGTTGCCAACTTGGCGCTCGTCTGGACCTGCCAGGAGGGCCGTGCCGACAACTTATCTTGGTGGCTTCGCTCTGGTCTCCGGGTCCCGATCAACCCGGGAAACTTGCGGACCCTTCACCTTGAGGTGCTTGACCTGTGGGGCAACTCGGGGCTCAAGCTTCTCTACACCAAGGACTCTATCGACGATGCAGCCGCAGCGGGTCGCGTAGACGTGCTCGAATGGTGGCGAACCAGCGGTCTCGAACTCAAGTACTCTGTTCGCGCCGTGAACCAGGCCTCGACACACGGACACGTCCAGGTTCTCGAATGGTTTGCCGAGCATGGGATACCCTTGGACTACTCGATACGCGCTATCGACGGCGCAGCTGGTGCGGGACACGTCGACGTGCTGGATTGGTGGCTCGCGAGTGGCCTCGACATGGAGTACAGCTTTGCGGCCATGGACAGAGCGTCCGCTAATGGCCATGTCGCGGTTTTGGACTGGTTCACCGAGTCGGGACTCGAAATCAAGGCGTCCTACGCGGTACGCCCGGCGTTCAACGCTGGTCACGCGGCCGTTCTGACTTGGCTCAAGGCGAACGGCTTCTTCACCATGGAGCAAACTAGGTGTGTGTGCTGCGCACACACTTGGGTCTCAGCTGTAGCTTTACTTGGCTTCTTGAGACTGTTTCAGTTGGTGAAAGTGAAGTAGTTTATCAATTCTCAATCCTGCTCAGCAGGGACAGTCGCTCCATGTCCTTCGCCACGTGCTGTAATGCCTTCTGCACAAGAACCCGACTGTTGAACCGGATGATGAGGATGTCCTCGGTCCTGCGCGCTCAAGAGAGGACCATGTACGGGTACCGGGCAGGAAAACGATGCGGGAGCTTGGGGTCGCCAAAGTTGGCAATGACCTTGTTCAGGGTCATCCCCTGCGCCTTGTGCGCCGTGATCGCGTAGCTCAGCTCAATGGGGAACTGCGATCGCCAAAAGGTCCACCGCTTGCCGTCAATGGTGACCATCTTGCTAATTGTCTCGCGCTCGATGGGGATGTCACCCAACTCGTCAATTCCGTCGAGTTTCGGGATTCGCTGAAGGTCGCGGTCGGGTCGTACAATGACAGCCTTGATCTGGCCGTCTTCATCGACAGCAAAGCCGACGACCTTACCCATCATCCCGTTGACGATTCCGATGCTGTTATCATGAATCGTTAGCTGGTGAGCGGCGCGGATTTACCTGTGTGCAATAAAACGTACCTGGTCGCGACGTTCCTTGTAACAGTGACTCGCGCACTGGGAAAGAGTGTAATCGCGTGTGGCATGTGATCAAGTTGCTTTGGGGGAAGCTCTTTGATGCGCGCGAACAACGATTGCATCAATGCATTGCTAATCGCCGGTTCGTGTTGCTTCTTGGACCCGCTCGCAGTTCGCTTCGCTGGTCAAAGCGAATCTGGGTTGGAGAAATCCACGCTGGCCTGCACCGTCACAATCTGGTCGTCGCGAATGCCCAAGTCGCACATATGTGTGGCTGCCGCACGATCATTCCATGCGTCACGAAGCTTGTTTGTCAAGGTAATGAAAGTCGCGTCGCGCCAGTCGTTGTTGTCAATGCCCATGCCTGGAATAACCTTGGCAATGTCGCGCTCCGCGATGAACGCATTGACCGCGTCTGTAACCTTGCTGTCTCGGAGGTCTTGGAGCACCGTTGTAAGCTTGGCGTCGTTTGACTGGCGCATCTGCTCCTGGAGAATGAAGACGACCCGGAATTTGAGCCATAGGTGCCGGCCGTACAGGTTTAGAGCGTCCGCGCTCAAAGACCTTTTCTTTTGAGGTTTTGAAGGTTCGCTCTGGACTTGTTCGCCATCGACGTGCAGGCCGAGAAACTCGTTGGTGACAAGTTTGGGTTCCCGTGGTACTTCTTGGGCGGTGCACAGTGACGTTGCACAAACGGGCGGGAACTGCATGAAGTCGCCAAATGCAAGGACATGCCGACCAGCGAAGGGAAGGTCGCGGCTCTCGTGGAAAAGCTCGATCAGGCGCGTGTGAATCATTGAAAGAACTGAGGCCCCGACCATGCTGATTTCATCAATGAGGATAAACTTGACAGGCCGTAGTCGAGTCCTGGCCTCGTGAGCCACTTTGCTGGAAATCGACTCAAGCGGCGGATGATTTGGGAGCTTGAATGTCAAGTGCAATGTCGCTCCGTTGATTGGTGAAGCCGCAACGCCAGTCGGAGCCGCGATGAGGAGCATGTCTGAGCGACCGTGTGCTGCGAACATCTGGGAAAGCGAGTTGATGACCCAAGATTTTCCCGTGCCGGCCTCGCCAAGCGTGACCATGAGAAGCTGCTCAATGTGTCCCTCGTTGAGCAAGTGTAATTTGAGCGTGGCCTTGACCTTCTCAACGGCCTTGAGTTGATTTGCGTTGAGACCTTGTTTGTACTCTGGCAAGGGCCAGGATGAAGCGACACTCCGAAGTACGCCCTGAGGCAGAACACGTAAGCTTGCAGGTATAAGCCGTGCTGAGGGAGGGCTCGCCTGCGCAGGATTGCTGTCCCGTTCGACGTCGCGTAAGACCTTGCCAGCGTCCCTGAGAGCCTTCTTCCAGCTTGCCTTGTACTTGATGGCGTCGCGGAACTGTTGTTGGTCGTGAGTCGTAGTTCCATGACCAAGCAAGTTCGGCTCCATATCCACGAAATCTGGAGCAATGAGACCCTTGAAAACACCAATGTTTAGGAGAGAGAACTTGTTGGTCTCGTCCTTGTGCAGTCCTTCGGCGGTCTCACTGCCAAGCAGGTCAAGATCAAGCAAATCGTCAAGTACGTGAATTGTGCCTTCCTCGTCTCCACCGTCGCAATCGTTGGGACCAGGTGTGCTGCAAGGTTGAGTCACAATCGGCTGAGTTCCGTCACCATTGTTGGCCTCGTTGTTTGGCGTGAGCTCCGTAGGCTGGCAATCCGCGTAATAGCCAAAGTTTTGGATCAACGCAACGTCAAACTCTGTAGTTGAAGAGCTGCATCGCTGTGCGTCGAGCGCTGCCGTCCAAGAGCCGTGCAAATCGCGCATAGGAAGTACCTTGGACACATCGCAGAACGGATGGAACAGCATGAGGCCAATCATTCCGCAGATTTCTGTGTTACCGCCCTGTCGACCACGCTGAAACGAAAGCAGGTTGCTGTTGAACAAAGGGACTGGAGTGACCCGCGATTCACGCTTCACGAGGCCTAAAGTGCCTTGAGCAGGGTGCGATTCGAGGAATTCATACCTCGGTTGCATTTGCCGCCCACCGCGGCTTGGGCTTGGTGGTCTGGAAGATGATGAGGTCTTCTTGTAGCCATAATCGTTGCTTTTCTTGACAACGCGGTACTGAGCCACAAATTCGTAAAGCGAGCAAGTCTCCAGATCAGCGTGGCAAGACGCGTAATGATGGACCAAGTTGACACGATCACAAGATTTGTTTGCAGAAGACTCGACCTCCTCGGTCACATCTGTGACATCGTCGACTTTGTGTTTGTTCAAGCCAGCAGTGTTGGCGTTCGATTGGTGAGAGGAAGCTGATGCCACTTGGGCGTTGAGCGTACGAATGAAGCTGTAGAGCGGTAGCTGGTCAAAGCTGGAGTCGGTCCGAACCCATGGTTGGTCCTGACCGTCAAAGACCCAGAGTGCGACCTGCTGCGCGCTGAATTCCTGCGACGTAAGCATCTCGCTTACCAAGCGGTGGATCAGGGGGCCATAACGGTTGTAAGCATCTCGACCGCCTTGTTCTGCAAGGGCGCGAACCTTTGCGGCACACTGAATCAGTGCCGTGGTGTGGTATGTCGCCGGTCCAGTTTTGCTGATATAGTTGGTGATGTAAAAAGCGATTGCCGCAGGATTACTTGAGGGCATGTAGAGAGGCTTGACGTCCGAGTTCGAGCAAAGTACGGCGGTGAGGACTGGATTGTAAGCGTTGATCCACTTGTGCGATCGCCCCAATTGCATGACCGCCTGTTTGACGTTGATCTCGTCAGCGACAATCTGGATCAAAAACTTGCGAATCTTCTTTCCAAGCAAGGCTGCATAATTAAATCGGCACCCGCCCGTCCGCTTCGCTGCTTTGCTCTTGAAGCAAGTACTCGTACACTTGTGCATTTGCGCTCGCTGAAGGGTCTGGTTGATGTGCGAGCGAACCGACAAAAGTGTTGCGAACTTGAGCTGACCGGGCTGCAAGCGCGCTTGTTGTTGAGACGGCGCCGCCCCGCCTGTTGGAGAAGATCGAATTGGCGATGACGGTCGCGAGCCAGAAGCTTTTCTCGATCCAAACGCAGGCACTGGCATCAAACGTGACGGATGGTCAATGTCGTTGAGCGCGAATGGTTTGCAATCGTGAGATACGTCAGCGAGCGTTGTACACTTGCCGTTTGGATCGTCCGCGTTGACAGACGGACAAGTTGATGACTTGAGAGGCAAATCTATGTTCTGCTCGGCACCGCAGCACAGTGCTTCAGCAAGCGGGCCAGGCGCAAAGAAGCCCTGCTGTACAATGGATTCCGTAAAACGCTTGATCCGCTCAACGTAGGGTTCGCCAAAGGTCTCAATGTCCTTTGCGAGCTGCACCTGGTCTGGAACCTTATCTGCCCAGAGCAAAAGATGGATGTGCAACGACCCCCATCCCTGCGCCTCGACCATGCTGTAATGTGTGTTGATCTTGCCGAAGATCCTGACGCCGTTCTCCTTCAAGTTACCGACGCGACCATACACGAGCTTGTCGAGGATCAGGTCGACGACAAAGTCAAAGTATAGCGCAGAAGCGGGTGCATCCTTGGCCACAAACAGGCGGCGTTTGTGCGCGTCAGCGAATTTACCCTTGTAAATTTCCTGCACCGACTCGCCGGCCATAAATTGCACAATTGGCGAATTGGTGTCGGTCGGGTTGAGAGTAAGGTAGAACGTAGGAAGCCCATACTGAATTGTAAGCGCCCGCATCTTGTTCCGCCGGGCTTGCATCCATGGTGCAGTGCCCAGAATGTGCGTGCTGATTGCGCGCACCTTGTTGAGCAGCCCAAAGATTGGCTTTGGGAGTCGGTGCAGCTGGTTCTCTTGAGCAAGTTTGAGAGCCTGAGTAAGCTGCTCACTCGAGAGCCCATTGTACACACGGCTCACGTTGTTGTACTCCTCCTTGGGCACACAAAGTCGAGTGTGGAACCCAATGTGGCGTTTTGCAATGATGTTGAACGCGACAAAGCTGGACGCGTTGTGCTGCGCAATTCGCCGGTTGGATCTTTGGAGCAACGACTCCAAGCGGCTGTGCCACTCGCTCGGTCCTGATCCGAGGAACTGCAACGTGCTGTTCATGATGGTCATGGGCTGGGCCAGTTCAAGCGTGGGTTGGCACATGGCGAACGTCTTGCCGCCGCCTAGAAGTGGGAGATGTGTGTGAGCGCGGTGAGGGAACGAATCAATGAGGACGACCAAACCAAAGGTGAACAGGCCGCTGATGATTGCGGGGTCGGGGTAGCGGATGGCGGGGTCAAGTTGACCAAGCAGGCTGGAAGCGATCGGGTAGAACACGAGCGTCTTGGGGGCGTTGAAGGTTGGAGCCATCACGGATGGGCACACGTCAATCTTGATGAAGCCGTCGGCCTTGTACAAGTTGCCAACGAGCAGGCTGCCGTGGTACGCAACGGCCGTGGCCTGCAGCAAGCCAAGCGGATCGGTCAAGGCGTTGGCGTTGGTGAGGGGAACACCAGGCGAGTAGCGGACGGGGATCTCGATGTTGAAGAAGAGGAAGGGGCTTGACAGCGGAGATGGAAGCTCGGAGAAAACCGTGAAGCGCGACGAGCAGCGCAGCGAGAACGTGGGAGAGAAGTTCATGGTGTTGCGAGTGGTGGAGGAGAGCAAGGACTGTCAGCGGCGGCCCGCGCGCCTTTATATGTGGCCGCATGGCGGCCAGGCAGACGCCGGATCGCGAAGTATTAAGCGCTGCATGGGGTAGGAGTGGCGGGTAAAGAGCTGGTCAGCACAGGAGGTCTCAAAGAGCGTCGACGAGCAGCGGCAAGCGCAAGCGAGCGGGCGTGGAGTGGGAGAGCTTCCGAGGGCGCGAAAATGCAGCCAGACAGGATTGATGTCAGGTCACGTGATGCTGAACAGTCAGTTTTGAGCGAGGTCCGTCTCGTCGCGCCTGCGCACGGGAACCGCTGCACAGGACCTCGCTCCCCTCGAAGTGAACAGCCTCGAACTGTTGGGGACTAGGCAAAGCACAGTCCAGATTTACGTTGCAGGGGTCGGAATGAAGTGAAAGCGAAAAACAACGGAACTCGTTGCGCGACGAAAATCGAAAACGGTCACTGAGCCACTCATGTGACCACAAGAGCAAGGTTGATGTGCCTGATAGGTTTCAATTGCTCCCACAGAAACTCAGCTTCGCTAAAGCTACAGCTGAAAACAACATTCAACAACTTGGCTATGCATTGGATCCATCCAGCTTCTCTCGATTGGTTTCAGCGCAAAGAATCCACGTGGTTTGACAATCAACGCTGGGAGCTCCACATCGAGCTGGGTATCTGCGGCTCGGCCCTGGGCTTTCTCTCTTGGGTCCTCGAACACTTTGTCCCCGCTGACGATCCACGGTGGCTCGGTCAGCCTCCGCGACAGAACGCTACCTTCTTCATGGAATGCAAGGCGGCCATCACCAAGTGCAACGAGACCAGCGTGGCTACTCTTGAGTGGATGGCGTCGCATCTTCCGCCCGTCGCGCTTACCTTGAAGCCCAATTTTCTCGATACGATCGATTTCCAGCGCTGTTCGGTACCCCTGCTCAACTGGTTCGTCTGCACGGGCCGCGAGATCCAGTGTACGGCTCGAGCAATGAAATGGATGACCTTCCACAATTGGGTCGATCTTCTGCAATGGCTCGCAGATCAAGGCCTCGAGCTGAAATACCAGTCCGGTATCGGCAGTTTTGCGCTCAAGCGACGCTGCATGCGCGCGGCCAAATGGTGGCGTGGGACCGGGCTACCCGCCTGTTTCCGGCTGGAGCACCAAGACAGCACCTGGGACGAATGAAGCATGTTCACTTGTAATTTTCAAATTCAGTGCGTTTAATTGAATTTCCCTTCGAAGTGTCTCTCACACAGGAGCGCGCTGCGCCACAACGTGACGCGCGGAAATGAACATCGGAGACAGCAAGGGCGTAGGTTCGTTTTTGGCGCTCGGGCTCCGCTCTCCCGTACACCCCAATACTGCCATGCACACACTTTGACGAAACCATCACTTACTGCAATGCATCAGCGAATCCCGCTCGATATCGTTGAGGATATTCTCATCCGCACGGCCCGACTTGAGCCAGAAGAGTTCAACCCGCTCCCGTACTTGCGCGTGGCACCCGGCATGGAGCGGCTGCGGCGCGTCGTCTTCAATCTGCCGCTTCGGCCAAGCTTCGTCAGTGCCATTTGCTCAATGAACCTGCCTCGTCGCTTGCCTTCCCAGACAAACAAAGTGGGGACGCTGCCGCGCGGAACGGCCATGTCGATGTGCATCGGTGTTGGTATGCGTGGGACAAGGACAGATTCCGCTTGGACAGGGCATTCATGGCGGCAGCGAGGGCCGGGAGAATCGTGACGCTCGAGTGGTTCAAGGAGCTCGGTTACTTTACCCCGAAGCGGCTCGAATTCGGGCTCCCCCTGCACCAGGCGAAGATGACGGCTCTCGAATGGCTTCACGCCGAGTGTCCTGAGTGGCTAGCCACGCACCCGTGGGGGGGCTTCACATCCAGAACGCGCTGTACGGGCACGGAACGCCGTTTCTCTCTTGGGTCCTCGAACACTACGTCCCCCGCCGACGACCCGCAGTGGACGCAGCTTCCAGGCGGGCGGCCGGCGATTGACGTGGCGTGCAGCGCGGCGAGCGTAACATCACTCGATTGGCTTGACGCGCACCTTCCGCCGGCCGCGCTCACCTACACAGAAAACGCGCTGATCACCGTGGTGCTCAAGCAGCGGGGCGAGGTGACACATGTGCTCAATTGGTTCGAACAAACGGGCCGCGAGCTCAAGTACACGGCCGCGGTGGTCCGCGTCTTCTACGAGCAAGGTTGCACCGGTGCCATCAGCTGGCTCAAAGAGCGCGGGCTGCCGCTCAAGCACGGGCCTAGTCGTTGAGGTCCCCATCGCCGCGACGACGAGTAGGACGACCGCTTCAGCCGCGACGACAAGTATCACTCTGAGTCGCCCTACGATGTACACTAAGAGTATTCTCTCCCGCCCTATATAATCCTGTCATTTCATACAGCTGATCGAAACGGTGATCACGCAACGCGCCGTGCTGCTCGCGATCCCTCGCCCCGACTGCGTCCGAGGGCGCTGCGCCACAGCGTGATGATCAGCGGCACCACCTAGCCGATAACAGAGAGCGCCGCGAGCCTGCACCCCTCTCGCTCACTTAAACCCCAGTTGTCGCAATGCACATTTGTTAATGAACCCCACAACTTCTTGCAATGCATCGGCGAACCCCCTATCACCTTGTTGAGGAGGTCCTCATCCTTGCTGTCCAGCTTGAGCAATCTCCGTTCGACCCGCTGCCGTACCTGCGCGTGGCACCCGGCATGGAGCAGCTGCGGCGTGTCGTCTTCAATCTGCAGATCGTGCCTACCTTCGAAGATGCCGCCCGCTCAATGAATCTGCCGCTGCTCAAGACGTACCTCCACTACCGCGGCGCGGCCAAGCACAGGCCGAGCCGGGCCTACGACTGCACTGAGTTTGTCGAACAAGCAGCGGGCGCAGGACGTACCGACGTCCTCGAGTTTTGGCATGATAACAAGTTCGGCTTCACGGTCACGCGCGGTGCGACGGCGTCCGCGACGGCCGCGGGCCACGTCCATATCCTCGAGTGGTTCGACGCACGCACCAACGACGGGATCTATCTTCCGGCGTACGAGATCACGGACGAGGCCGCCCGGAAGGGCCACGTCGAGGTGCTGCAGTGGTGGCGCGCCAAATCCAAGCTGAACAACCTTCGCCGGCTGGACAGTGCAGTTGTCGCAGCTGCCAAGGCCGAGACGTTCGCAACGTTTGCGTGGCTCAAGGAGCTCAACGTGTTTTTCCCAAAACGACTTGTCCTCGGGCTTTTCCTGCACCAGCTGCCGACGGCGTCGCTAGACTGGTTCCGCGCCGAGTGCCCCGAATGGCTGGCCTCGCAGCCGTGGGAGCTGCACATGCTGAACGCCGTGCACGGCCGTGGCACATCGTTCTTGTCGTGGGCGCTCGTGCACTACGTCCCCGCGGACGACCCGCGGTGGACGCGGCTCGCGGACGGTCGGTCCGCTATCGACGTAGCGTTCGGCACGGGCAGCGTCAAGATGCTCGACTGGCTCGACGCGCACCTTCCGCCGGCCGCGCTCGTGTATTCGGACCAGGTGCTGGGCATCGTGCGGCCCAGAGTGCGTGCGTTGGCGGTGATTCACTGGCTCGAGCGCACTGGCCGCGAGATCAAGTACGTGCGCGGTTTGCACAAAGTGGCGTACAAATGGTTCAAGGAACGTGGACTGCCGGTCAAGTAGGAGCCGTAGCCGTCTCGCCACATGCTCTTCCGTATCGAAGACCTGGTCGGTCGCTGACGCTGTCATGGTCGAGTTTGATTGCATACAACCTCAATATCTTCATTCAGTCGATCAATTGTCTGTTTGAGACTCTTGAGGTTCATTGTAAGGGATGCCGATGTCTGCTCGAGCGCGCTGCGCCACAACGTGGCGGTCCGACCGCGAGCGAAGTCCCAGAGCCAAGCCGTCCACCTCGCCGTCCTCCACACTCGCTCGTCCTGAACCCCACTTTTGGCTATGCACACCCGTTGATGAACCCCACCACTTTTTGCAATGCACCGCCGCATGCCCTACGACGTCGTTGAATCGATCCTGATCCTCGCCGTCCACCACGGCCGGTCCCCTTCAACCCGCTGCCGTACCTTCGCGTGGCGCCCGGCATGGAGCGGCTACGGCGGGTCGTCGTCCACCTGCTGAGCACAACGATTTTCAACGCCATGGCGCATTCCCTGAGCGGGCCACTGCTCAAGGAGTTCCTCAGCTACTCGGACGGGGGCAAGCTCGAGTTCGACCGGATCCGGGACTGCAAGCGGTTTGTTGAACACGCAGCCGCGACAGGGCGCACGGTTTCTGGTATCACACCGGGCTCGCGTTCCCGCGCTCGGAGCGTGCGGCCAACTCCGCCACGGCCGCGGGACACGTCCACGTCCTCGAGTGGCTTCACGCGCACGAGTGCTGCGTCATGCCTCAGCGCAGCGTGGCAATGGACGACGCTGCGAGGAGTGGGCATGTCGGCGTGCTGCAGTAGTGGCACGCGCAGGGCAAGCTCAGTACTCGCCGCTTGGACAGCGCGGTGGTCGCTGCGGCCAAGGCCGAGACGTTCGCGACGCTCGCGTGGTGCGAGCAGATCGGCCACTTTTCGCCCGACCGGCACGTCTTTGGGCTCATCCTGCACCAGCTGCCGGCGGCGACGCTCGCATGGCTTCACGCCGAGTGCCCTGACTGGCTCGCGACGCAGCCGTGGGAGCTGCACCTGCAGTACGCGGTGCGCAGCGGCGGCCAAGGCCGAGACGTTCGCGACGCTGGCGTGGTGCAAGCAGATCGGCCACTTTTCGCCCGATCGACACGTCTTCGGGCTCATCCTGCACCAGCTGCCGGCGGCAACGCTCGAGTGGTTCCGCGCCGAGTGTCCCGAGTGGCCGCAGCCACTGCATTCCCCCGTCGCGACAACGACGACCCCGCCGATGCCAACCAAGTCCTGATCCCGCGGCGGTCAATCACAATATAGATCCCACATCCGTCAATCATTCATTCATCCGTGTGGTATGTGCATGCAATATCCAGCGAGCGCCACCCTCCGACCCGGTCCCGCCAAACTTACGGGCGGGCCTTGCCGGAGCGCTTCGCCTTGGCGGACCCGCCGCCGGCGGCGCCGTTCTTGTCGGCCGACGCGGTGGCAGCCACGGCCGGCGTGGCCGTCTTGGCGTTGGCGTTGACGGGCTTGTTGGTGGCCTTGTTGGCGAGCTCGAAGGCACGGCGCGCGGCCGCCTCCTCGCGCTCCTTGCGGATGAGGGCGAGGCGCTCGAGGTCCGAGCGGGCCTGCTCGGTCTTGAGGATAGTGGCCTTGTCGACAGCCTCACTACGAGAGGGGGACGGGGTGTGAGTGGGAGGGAAAGGAGAGAGGGAAGGAGATGGGGGAGAAAGCGCACCGCTCGCGGCGCGACGGCTCGTCGCGGCCCTCGGACGGCGAACGCGAGCGGTCTTCGGGCCCGCGGAGCTTCTACACACACGAGGATCAGTCGCCGATCACCGTGCACCCAGAGAAAGAAGACTGTACCGCGCTCTTGGGCGACTCGGGCCCCGCAGCCGACTTGGCGCGCGCGCGGCCGCGCAGCTCGTCGAGCGTGGTTGCCTTGGCGGGGTCCGTGGCCTGGCCGGGGATCACGATCTTCTTCTTCTTCTTGCCGCCGGCGGCGGACGCAGCGGGGGCGGGAGCAGCGACGGGCTCCGGCTCGGGCTCGGGGGCGCGAGCCTTACCGCCGTGGGCGCCGTTCTTGGCGGCGATGCGCGCGGCATGACGGGCCGACTTGGGCGACGGCGGGGTATCGTCGACGACGGGGGCGGGCGCGGGCTTCTTGGTCGTGGAAACGGTGGGCGGGGCCGACTTGGGCGCCGCCGCGGTGGCGCGCTTAGCGGGCGCGGGCGACTCGTCGGCGTCGCTGTCCTCCTCGTCCCACGAGGCCGACTGCTTCTGGGGCGCGGGCGCAGCGGCAGCGGCAGCGCCGGCGGGCTTGGTGGGCGACGCGGACCGGTTCCGGTTGTTGGCGCCCGCTCCGTGGCGCTTGTTGGCGGCGCGCGCGGCCTCCTCGGCAGCGAGGCGGCGCTCCTCGGCGGGGTCGTGCAGGTTGGTGACGAAGGCGTCGTCGCCGGCGGGCTCGAACGGGTCGGCGCCGCTGCGGTTGGTGTCGCGGCGGTGCTTGTTGAACTTGGCTCCCTTGCGAGCGGCGGTCGAGTTCATTCGATGCGTAGTGGTGGGTGGGTGAGGGTGGAGGGGGGGGTGGAGGCGACGGCGTGGTGTCGAGGCAGACGGGGGAGCGCGGGCGGGCGGCGAGCGAGGGGCGCGCTTTTGAAGGGCCGGCGAGTGGGGCGGGCGGCGCGCGCGCGAGGCGAAGGAAAGGAAGGAAGGAAGAAGCACCAGCGAGACGCCCAAACGCGTCACGCGGCGCCGACGCGTCCTGCCGCCGTCACGTGCTGCCCGCGCGAGTCGCGTTCGTTCGCGCCGCGTGCGCGTTTAGCTTTCGCGACTTGGTGCAGTCGGTCTTCCCTGTCCGCGCTGACGGTTGAGCCTGACGTCGTTGCGGAGTCGCTCGTGAGTGCCAGCGATGCTTCCTTCCGGCTTCCCCTTGCTTCGGCGGGTCACCCGCGCCACCCACCGACCCCCTGTTGCCCTATCAGCGCCCGTGGCCGCTCCATCCGATCGGTAGCCGTCCATGCTGGCTGCGATCGCGGGGGTCGGGCGCGGGGCCGGTGGTGCGAGACACGCGCGCGACAAGTTGACAGGTTTGCCAGCTGCGGCGCCGCCGTTTGTGTTGCTGTCGCGATCGATCGCCGGCCTTCGGTCCATCGGATCCGACGCGCCGTTCACCTCTCTCTCCCCACCCCTCTCTCTCTCCCCGACCCCGACCCACTCGCAACGCATCAACCATGGCCTCGACCCAGCAGACCCACAGCAAGGCGTGCTGCACGCTGCCGCCCGTCGTGTCCGATTACACGCCCAAGGGCGCGCACGTCACGCTCGACGGCGGCCTCGACGCGTACGTCGTGGGTCCCGCCGACGCCGCCACGGCGCTCGTCATGACCTACGACATCTTCGGGTACCACCCGGCCACCAAGCAGACGGTCGACCTGCTCGCGCACGGCCTCGGCGCGCGCGTCTACATGCCCGACTTCTTTGAGGGCAACGCGTGGTCGCTCGCCAACTTCCCGCCTGTACGTCTTGCTGCGCGATCTCGATCGCCATCCATCGACTCTAACCCGTTCCCGCGCGTAGAAGGACGGCCCGGCCTTCATGCAGTGGGTGACGACCGCGGGCGGGTGGTCGCGGATCAAGCCGCTCCTCTCCGCCTCGATCGCCCACGCCAAGGCGCACGGCGCGCATAAGGTCGGCGTCGTCGGCCTGTGCTGGGGCTCGCTCATGGCCGTGCAGGCCGCCGACGAGCTGGCGGCGGACCTCGCGGGCGCCGCGCTGCTGCACCCGGCGTTCCTCAAGCTCGAGCTGATCCAGGCCGCGAAACGCCCGCTGTGCATCCTGCCGTCCAAGGACGAGCCCGACATGGCCGATGTCGAGGCCCACCTCAAGTCGACGGGGAAGCTGTACGCGTTCCGCCGGTTCGACGATATGCACCACGGGTGGTGCGGCGCGCGCGCCGATTTCGAGAACGAGCTGAACCGCCAGCGCACGCACGAGGCGGTCGATGAGGTGGTCGCGTTCTTTACCAAGGCGTTTGCTGCCTAAGGCGCGAGCGAGTCCGTGTGTGGGTAGATGGGAGAACAAAACGAATACAATTGCTTCTTCTTTCAGGGGCTAGTAGGTGAAAAACATCCAACGACGCGAGCGAGGCGCTTACAGGTAGTCCTCGTCGGAGAGGAACTCGTCCTCCTCGTCGTAGGCGTTGAGGGTGGCGAAATCGACCTTGTAGCGGAGGAGGCCGCCGATGCCGCCGAACCCGCGGACGAACTGGGACCCTTCCTGGGACCGGTTGGTGACGAACTCGAGCTGGGTGCCGAAGTCCTTGTAGTTTTCGGCAAACCACTCGAGGAGGGCCACCTTCTCGACCGTCTCGAGGTCCTGGCCGTCCTGGACAAAGTTGTTGCGGTCGGCCTCCTCGGCGGGCTTGAGGTGCTTGACGAGCGTCGAGTCGGTGGCGGGGTTCTTGAGCACGTACCGGTTGATATCCAGGTTCTCCCACACGATGAGCGTCTCGACCGCGCCCATGTCGAGGCCCTTGAGCGTGTCCTCGACGCCGAAGCAGTACTTGCCCGAGTCGATGGAGATCTCGTCAAAGTACTTGTTGATGAGCTTCTTCTCCTGGATGAACTTGACGTTGGAGAGCACCTCGGCCGACAGCTCAATCGCCTGGTTGAACCCGTTGTCGCCGCCGTACGACACGTCCACAATGTTGACGATCTTGGCCTGCAACCGCTGGTCGAACATGTCCGACTGCGCGAGCTCCGTCTTGAAGTCGGCCGAACCCGCCAGGACGAGGCCGGTGACGTTGACCTTGTCGTTGGTAATGAAGAACTGGACCGACAGCTCGGCGACCTTGCGCACGTAGTTGTGGCGCTTCTCCTCGCGGAGACGCGCGAAACGGAGCGCCGACTGGCCGCCTCGGCCGTGCTTCTTGGGCAGGTCGACCGAGACGCGGTGCAGCACCTCGCGCGTGTTGCCGGCGATGGTGCCGAACAGGGCGCCGTTGCCGTCCACGACGATGAACCCGAACTTGGCGTCGCTCTCGAGCAGCTCGGCGAGCGGCTCCGTGTGAAACTTGTTGTCGCACATGTACATGAAGGTGTTGACGGGCTTGAAGGGCTCAAAGTCGATGTTGAGGCGCTTCTCCTTGCCGTCCTCGGTCACGGCGGTGCCGCAGTAGATGACCAGGCCGTTGACGGGGATCCGGTTGTACAGCTTGAGCTTCTGCTGCGCCGACGTGATGGCCGACAGCACCGACAGGCGGTTCACGCGCGACTTGATGTTGGACGCGGCACCGTACTCGTCCGCCAGCATCTTGTTGACGCGCGGCAGCTGTTCTACGGGTCGGGATGTGTGGTTGGGTCAGCTTGGTGCTTGAGCGAGGGGGGTTCGGCGGCGTGCTCGTGCTCGCGCTCGCGCTCGCGCTCGCGCGGGTCACTCTCCACATGCACCCCGAGCGACGACAAAGCACGAGCGGCAGCACCGAGACTACCCCCCTCAGACAGCCGGGAGGCGAGTAGTACCCTTGGGCGGGAGGATGAGCGAGATCATGGAAGTGCCGTTGCCGCGCGCGGCGTCGAGCGACTTGATGACCTTCTTGATCTTCCAGATCTCCACGTTGGCGTCGGTCTCCAT
Source organism: Blastocladiella emersonii ATCC 22665 (assembly GCA_025594325.1). Classification (NCBI taxonomy): domain Eukaryota; kingdom Fungi; phylum Blastocladiomycota; class Blastocladiomycetes; order Blastocladiales; family Blastocladiaceae; genus Blastocladiella; species Blastocladiella emersonii. Next base: position 718,537 of record JANHCV010000010.1, on the reverse strand, counting down.
TGCGAATAGTGTCAAGTTGCAGCGACTGGCGGAAAGCTGAGGGAAGCGATCGGCGGGGAGGCGGGGAGTAAAAGTAGGCCGAGGGAGGCAGCCCAGCGACCACCGAGGCGGCTGGTGCAGGAGGTCGGTCGGCTGGCTCAGGCCCAAGTCAGATCCACTCGCAGACCGGCACGTTCGTGATGGACCCGACAGGCACGACCCCGCCAAGTGACGCTCCTCACCCTCGCCTCGCTCCCCTCTCAAAAAATTTCTTCGGCGCGACGCGCGCGATCACTACGACGCCATAATTCTCGAGCACGGCGTCGCGCAGGCCCCGATCCAGCCCGCGTATTTACTGGGTCAGGCCGCGTCAGGTGACCCGCCGCCCCCGGCGCGCGCCACACACACGCGACGCGTCCCGCCGTCTCGGGCGCGTGTGCTGCCTTCCTTCCTCGAAGCCGTGTCTCCCACCACTCGCCGCATCAGCCTGTCCGGATGGCCACGCGGCCTGCGCGGGCGAGAGCGTCGCCGTTGCCGTCGCCGCCGCGGGGAACGTGTGCTGCAGCGGCGAGCGGCGCCGTGGTGCTGCGCTCCGGCGCTGCAGCGCAAACGTGTGTGATGAGGTCAATCGGGGGCGCACACGCCATCCCCCCTCGCTGCGCCTTTTCAACCCGCTGCGCCCGACGCGTGTCTGTGCCTGTGTTTGTCAGGGACCGCGCAACCTTCTTCTCCTCCGCCCTCTCGCTTCTCTCCTCCTCTCTGAAGCCTGATGAACTCAATGAATACACCCCCGTCGTCGCGACAACCTTACGATGCCGACGCGATCCCCATGCACTCCACGTCGTCCCGCCCACCACCACCGACGGCCGGCGCGAGCCCCGTCCCGCGGCCCGCCCTGCGCCGGCACCAGAGCGGCCACTACCACAGCATGCCCGCCATGATCCCGCCACCGCCGCTTCCCCCCTCCCTCGCCCGCGGCGTGCCCGACGGCACCTTCTTCCCGCGCGCCCCGCCACCACCCCCGCCGCCCATGTCGCGCGGCTCGCCGCCGAGCGCGGTGCCCGAGTTCATCGACCTGCCCTTCACCCGCACCGAGACCGACACGGACTGGCGCGTGCTGGGCGGGCGCGGCGGGCGCACCGAGATCCCCGCGTCCGCCTTCGGCACTTCCCGCGAGCAGCTGTACGACTCGGGCGGCGACACGGATACCGAGTCGGGGGCATCCCCCGTACGGCACGACGACCGGTCGTGGCTCCGCGTGCCCGACTTCCTGCGCCGGCGGCACCATCCCGCAAAACCGACGGCAGCGGTGGACCTGACGCCCGGCGGCGCCGACATGCACCGCGATCCGCGCGATCCGCGCGATCCGCGCGAGCGGCACGGCCACAACGGCGGGCGGCGGCACCACCACCACCACCGGCACAAGCTGACGCGCGGGGCGGCGTCGTTCCGGGTGCCCACGATCCCGCACGACGTCGGGCTGACGCCGAGCTTCCAGGACTCGGTCGCCGAGCACCGCCACCGGTCGTGGATGTACCTCGCCAAGCTGACGTTCGAGGCGCTGTGGGCGCCCGTCATGCAGTTCGGGTCCTACAACCAGGCGCGCTACGTCTACGAGCACGAGCGCCGGGTGCACCGCGAGCTGCCGTACTCGTCGTCGTGGCGCACCATGCTCGAGCACTACGTCCACAAGCCGCGGCGCATCTTCTTTCGCCGGCTCACGGCGTCGAAACCGCTCAAGGCGGTCCTGATCCTCGCCGAGGCGTCCGTCGATATGGCGTTCGTGATCCTCTACCTCATCGAGATGAGCGTCATGGGCGTCACGCTCAACGACGCGATCCCGATCCCCGGCCTCGAGCCGTGGTGGCTCTACATCCCGCGACCGCACGCTATCTGGTTCATTGCCGTCGGTGCGCTGCCCGCCCATGCGCCGCCGTCTCTGCGGACATCGGCACTCACCCGTCCGCCGCTTCATAGTCCTCGCGTGGTTCAACCTCGTCTCCTTCCTCGTGCACCTGGCCTTTGCCGATACCCCGCGTCGCGTGATCTTCAGCCCGCTCATGCTCATCGAGCTGCTCACGACGGCGCCGATGATCGTGTCCATGTTCCTCGCGCACGGGCCGCTCATGTTCGTGCCGTACTACCTGCGATGTATCGCGGTGATCCCGCGGCTGCGGCGGTTCCTGCACATCCGGCTCGAGGTATCCGAGGTCATGGTGCCGACGGACGCGCTGCGCGAGAAGCTGATCGTGCTCGTCTCGACGCTGCTCGCCATCATCTACACGGTCATGTGCAGCGTGCAGTACGCCGAAATGGTCATGGGCGACCAGGTCCTGACGCTCATGGACACGGTCTACTTCACCGTCGTCAGCTTGACCACGGTCGGGTACGGCGATATCACCGCCAAGAGCACCGTGGGCCGCATCGTCATCATTATCGGCATCATTGTACGTGGATCGCGTTGCGCGTGGGTGTGTGTGGCGGCTCGCTGACTCGTGTCCGTCTGTGTAGCTCGCCTTTGTCGCGATCCCGCCCCTCGTCTCGTCGGCCATGGACACGTACCGCGCGCGCCGCGAGGGTGGCGGCATCTACGAGCGCCGCGCCATCCCGCACGTCGTCCTCATTGGCCGCTTCGACGACGCCACGTTTGTCAGCTCGCTGCTCCACGCCTTTTTCTTCAACGTACGCTTCGTCGTCGCCACCGTGCTGCTGGGTCGGCGGATCTGACTCGTGTGTGTTTCGGGACGGGTAGGAAAACGCGGTCCCGATCAAGGTCGTGCTCCTGACGCGGCGGAAACCGTCGTCGGACGTCAAGACGCTCATCAACACCCCCGCCTTGTACGTCCCTCCCGCGATCCCGCACACGACGCGCGCTGACCCGGTCGTGTAGCCGCGACCACGTCTTCTACATCATGGGCTCGGCGCTGAACGAGGGCGACCTCAGCCGGGCGCAGGTGCGCAGCGCGCTGGGCGTCTTCTTCATTTCGAACAACACGTCGTCCGAGGACGAGCGCAACGTGCTGCGCGTGTGGTCCGTGGCGCGGTTCGCGCCTGAGGTCGAGCTGTACATCTACACGCACCGCCCCGAGTACGAGCGGTTCCACTACCAGCACGCGACCGCCGTCGTGTGCGCCGACGACCTCAAGCAGGCGCTGCTCGGGTGCAACTCGATCCACCGCGGCGTCGCGACGCTCGTGACGAACCTGATCAACAATTCGGCGCCGCTCGACTCGTACGCGAAACCGTGGATGGTCCAGTACGGCGACGGGCTCGGGCACGAGATCTATAATTTCGCGGTCCGCCAGGTGTTTGTTGGGCGACGGTTCCATCATCTCTGCGCGGTACGCTTTGCGCGTCTCCAACGTGCTCCGAACGGGACTGACACGACCTTGGGGAAACAGTACCTGTTCATCGAGTTCCAGGTCATAGCCATCGCCGTGCGCATCCCGATCATCCACCGCACGAAAGAGTACGAGACCACCGACAACCACGTGGTGCTCAACCCGTCCGACGACTACGTGATCCGCGGCAACGAGGAGATCGTGTGCATCGCGCAAGGTATGCGCGAGATTGACCTGATCCAGGCCCTGGTACGTGTTCGCCATCGCGCACGTATCGACTCGCCCGCTAACCCCCGGCGAACGTAGACGCCCGAGTCGTTCGAGCGGTCGCTGCAGGACCTCCCACCCATCTTCTCGGTCGCGCGCCACGACAAGACCATGTCTCGATCCAACACGGCCACGTCCGAGTTCACCACCGCGGCCGCCGCGGCTGCGGCGCCCTTCTCGCCCACGACGCCCGCCGACGCGCTCGCCATGTTCCTCCCGCGCAAGCTCAACAGCCCGTTCCGCATCGAGCAGCCGGAGATCCCGTTCTCAGCCGATACCAAGAAGGTGCCTTTGTGCCACCTGCTCCCCGTCGCGCCCTCCTCGGTGCACGACGTCGAGGTGCACGACGTATCGGGGGCCAACCCAGCGGACCCACGCCTCGAGGGCCACGTGGTCGTCATCACGCCCGTGTGGAACCTGTTCCGGTTCTGCTGCACGATCCGGTCCGCGCACATCCCCGCGCAGGACCTGCGGTGGGTGCTATTCGTGTCCCGCACGCTGCCGACGCCCGAGGAGTTCCACTTCCTCGCCGCGTTCCCGCGCGTCAGGTACATGTGCGGCAACCCGCGGTGGCGCCGCGACCTGATGCGCGCCAACCTGCACTTCGCCGACCGCATCATCATCCTCGCCGCGCCGCCCGACGATGTCGCCGAGGAGGATTTCGCGGACCTCCAGCCGATCCTGACGCGGCATCTCGCCGTCCACACGGTCGCCAAGCTCGCGGCCCCGCCTATCTACACCATGGTCGAGCTCAACAACGCCGCCGCGATCTCGTTCCTCGCGCCGTCCGCCGAGATCCAGGGCACCGCGACGACGGCGAAATCCCGGCCCATGGGCGCGACGGCGATCGAGCGCGCACGAAGCCCCGCCCGCGGGCGACGCGCGTCCATCTCGACGTCCACCGTCCTCGCCAGCTTCCCGCTCCAGCCCCACGTCGTCTCCGGCAGCCACGAGACGCTCGCGCGCGGCCGTACCGGGTCGCCCGCGCGGTCCGAGAGCGACCCGCTCGCAGGCGCGACGCCCGCGTTTCGACCGCTGCACCTCGACCCGGAACCGACTGGCGCTGACTCGGCCGCGCCTTCGGGATCGCCAACGGTCCGGTTCACGGACGAGCCCGTCACGCTCACGGTCCCGCCGTCGGCGTCGTCGCCGCTCGGGATCAACATGGTGAACGCCGACGACGCGCTGCAGTCGCCGCCGGCTGCGCAACAGCAGCAGGCGCAGGCGCAGCAGCAGCCCGAGTACGGGACCAGCGTCGTCAGCGACCTCAGCGACTTCGAGGAGGTGTCGCCGTCGCGGTTCGGGCTCACGACGTCAAGGCGGCGCACGCGGCGCCGGCGCAAGTACCTGGTCAACGGCGGGAGCCTGCCGGGCCCGATCGTGACGACGGCGGCCGGAGTAACGTCCGCGACCGCGACGCCCGCGTCGTCGCCTGTGTCGGCGGTCTCGGGCGCCGGTGGCGGGGGAATCGCGACGGCCTCAATCGCGAGCACGGGCGGCGACGCGCTGCACGGCTCGGACCCGTCGGCGAACCTGCGCCCGCGCCTGCCCGCGCGGCTGCAGGTGTTCTACGACCCGCAGTTCGCGTCGGGCGAGGCGTTCTGCTCGGACATGCTCGACACGATCCTGATCCAGCACTTCTTCCAGCCGACGCTGCTCGACATCACAAGGCTGTTCTCGGGGATCCGCAGCCGCGCCGATATCCGGCTCGACCACGAGCTCAAGGTCCAGCCGTCGTTCCTGTACACGATCGACGTGCCCGGCGAGTATATCGGGCGCCCGTTCAAGGACCTGTTCCTCGACCTGTGTCTCGGGCACGGCGTCGTTGTGCTCGGGTTGTACCGCGCGCCGAGCGCGGATTTGGGCAACGCCCAGAGCTTCGTGTACACGGCGCCGCACCCGGACGTCGTGTTGCGGACGGCGGATGTCGCGTATGTCCTCACGCGGCTGTGGAAGCCGGAGCCCGGACCCGTCGCTGGGCTCGCGCCGCCGCACCCGCCGCCGTTGCTCCAGACGCCGTCCATGTAGTTGAGACGGGTTAAAATCATTGTCACTGTGAATAGAGCGAGAGGCCCCGAAGAAGAGCGGGCGGTTTTTGCTGACTCTGACTCGACTCGTGTCGCGTCGCGTCGCGTCGCATCGCGGTGCGAGACACGCGCTGTGAAACGCGTCGCCCAAACACGTGAGGCGTAGTTGAGACGCGTTTCTGCGCTCGTCGCGTCGCGGATGAATGATACGCGGACCCTCGGACTCGCTTCGATGGACGCGAAAGTATGAACGAAACCATGGATCTTGCCGCAACACAACGAGACGCGGGCGGCGGCGCGAGTGCGGGTGAGATGAAGAGTTTGGAGGACGCGGACACGGACCGCCGCGTGGCCAAGCTCGAAAAGGCGATCGCGTACTTGCAGGTCAAGGTGCGGTGTCATGGGGGTGATGGGTGTGATGGGTAGAAGGCTTAACGGATCGGCGAGTGTAGCACGGCGAGACACTTCAGTCCCTCCACGACGAGATCGCGAGGCTACAGCGGGCATGCGCTGGTACGCCTTGGTGCTTCTCCAAGTCACGGCCCGTGACACTCACTTCGCACTGACGTGTAGAGTCGACGTACGCGCCCTTCGCGCCGTCCGAGCCGGCGTCGCCGGCGCCCGTCCGCGTCACCATGTCCGAGTTTGCGTGCCAGACCGACGACGAGCCGACACCCCTCGCGCCTTCACCTCCCGCGCCCTCGGCTGCGACACTCGACGCGATCCAGAACATGTACGCGGCCATGGAGGTGATCGTGCAGCAGGAGTCCGCGACGCAGGCCGCGATGCAGCGTCTCGCCGCCGAGTCGGACGCGACCACGGCCAAGTTCACGGCGATGCTGCGCGGGTACGAGGACCAGATCTCGGCGCGCGACGCCATGATCGACGCGCTGCGCCGGCAGCTCGAGGACAAGGACTCGCAGCTCCAGATCACACGCGTCCAGCTCGCGCAGCAGGAGCGCGCGCTCAAGTCGGCGGTCCGCGAGCTCGCTGCCGCGCAGCACCAGGAGCCGCCGACGGTGGTGCCGCAAGGGCGCAAGGCCGGTATGATCTCGGCGTCGCCGTCGGTCCACAGCATGACCACGTTCCCCGAAACGGCCGAGGGCGTCATCGTCGCGACCACCACCGCGGCTGTCCCGCTCAACGTCCGCGAGATCCTACACCGGTCTAAGATCGAGCACGCGCAGCTCGTCGCCGCGCACCACCACCATCACCACCACCACAAGTCAGCCACCACCGCCGCTATCGCGGGCCACGATGCGGACGCGTTCACCGGCGGCGGCCGCCAGCGCGCGCAGTCCCTCGCCCTCCCTCCGCCACCAGCGACCTCAGCTTCGTCCGGGTACCCCGCGCCACCACGGACACCGCAGCCGCCCACTGGTGCGCGGCCGGGCGGACACACGCGCGCGCGGCCCATCTCGGCCATGGGCCACTTCGCCTCGTCATCGTCCGCGCGGACCGCGGCGGTCGCGGGCGAGGACTCGGCCGCGTCGTCGCCACCGCGCTCGTCGAGCTCCATGTCCTCCGTCGCGGGCATGGTCGGCGCGGGCCGCGAGCCGCCGACGACGTCGCACCCGCTGCTCAACCGGACCGCCACGCTGCCGCCAATCGGCGGGGCGGGCGGCGGGGGCGGGGGAGGCGGCGGTGCGCGGCGAGGCGGGTAGGCTGGCCGGTGATGGCGATGATGATGTGTGTACACCGTATCCTCGGTAGTCTGGACATGCGAAATAGACTCGAATGAAAGCAGGTGATGGAGTATGAAACAGCCCGACGGTGGTTGAGGCCCATGTGCACAGTCGAAATCGACCAAACCACACGCCAAGTCTCCTCTCCTCACCCACCCGCAACCCATGAAGCTGACGAACGATTAACTTGATGCAACACACGGAATACCAGGCCCTCGGCACTATAGGCCTAGCCTCCCTCTCAAGGGAGCTTCTTGCTAAAGTCGTCGAGCTTGCCGCCCCGCGTGCTCGCGTCGTTCTCGCTTCCCGCAACCTTGCTGCTATCGCCTCAGCTCCTCACAACTGCAGGATCTGGCTTGTTCGCTACATTCGATTCACTAGATTGCGCAACATCCCATATCCGTCGATTGTGGCTGTGCTCGTCTTTTACCTGATCGAATCTCCGCCGCCTGGACCGACTCCCCGACTTCTCAATCGAACTGAATCCCTTGTTTCCGCCGCCTTTCGATCGCTCGATCAACCGTGGCGAGCAAAACTCGGCATCGACTACACCGATCGCGACCAGCTCTCGGCTGAGCTTCAAAGGCAATATGACGTCTTGCGCTCGTTCTTGGACGACGACACGAGCCAACCCCGAGCGCCACGTTTGCTCTCCCTAGACGAATTGCTCAACCCGATCACCACCTCCGTTCATGCGCTGGTCTACGCGGTGTCCTACGGTCGCGCCGACTTGCGTCGTCAGCTCATTGAAGCAACGCTCGCTCATCTTCCGATTCTCTTCACCCTTACGATCCCGTCTCACATAATTCGTTGGGCCCTCGCGGGCAGTAATGTTCGCCTCTCATTCCTCACGCCGGATGCTGACGTGAATTTGGTCGAACTGCTCGCCGCCGTCGCACTGACAAAGTGGGACTGGCCGACGGTCCGGTACTTGGTTAGCGAGCAGTTCACCGTTGATACTCCCAGGCTCGTCGCCTTCCTTGGCGGCAACTTTTTGTCCTTCGAGGTTCTCTCCCCTGCCGAAAAATTGCTGAAGCTCCCCAACGGGTTGACCGATGACGCATTAATGGAGCAACTCGCTTGGCTTTGCGCGAACGGCTGCACGATTTACAATTGGAGCGATCTCGTGAAGGCTCTCACCGAGTCTGGTCGCTTTTCACTCCTGTTTGACATCCTGGAGTCGAATCCGAAACTGCTCGAGCGCTCTAATCAATGTGATCTACTCAGACGTATCCCTGGAATGGCCCTCAGGAACAGCTCCATGAACTTGCACCAACTCATTGAAGTTGCAAGCCGAGTTGATGCGGATCGGAATCTCCTTGGCCGTATTTTGCGCCTCGCAGTTCTTACACAGGATAACGCTGCCCTTCAATTTGCAACCGACAAGGCCGCATCGGACCCGATGGTTTACTACGGTGGTACGCGCTAGAGCAACCATTCTCTTCTCCGACACGATTCTCCATTTAACCCACGACGTTGAACGTAGCGATTGAGGACGCCTTGGAGCATTGGGAGGATGGCTCGGTGCAGCGAATGCTTTGAGTTGCGTACGATTCCGGCTCAATTGCATCGATTGCGAAGAGCCTGCGCTATCTTGTTAGCCAAAAAGGTTTCATTGGGCTCCGGCTTAATCATGGCATCGATTTGGATCCCGTCGAGCTGTTTTCCTTGATCGCCCAGAACTGGATCAACTTTGCACGGAGCAGCGACTCTCTGGAGGAACTCCAACGGCTTGGCCAGCTCACTGCAGCTGTGCTAGGCCATCCCGATCGCGTGATGGAGATGTGTGCACGTATCAAAACTCCGGTCGCCAAAAAGGCGCTCTTGCTCGCCCTGATCGTTGCTCAAGACGTCCCCTTGACCTTGGTATTCCCCACCTCCTTTGACAGCTCCGGACTCTGCCGCACCTGTCCTTTGCGCTACCAGAGCTCTTGGCGCCTTGCTCTTGCGACGCTTATGGGGTCCTCAATCGACAATGTGCTCGAGTGCGAAAAGGACTTGCGCGAGTTTGTCAATCGCGGAATCATTCCTTGCTTCGACCAGCTTCACGGCCCAGAAGCGTACACTTGCCTCGCGCAGGTCGGTCAAATGCATCGTTGCTCGCGTGACAATAGGGCCTGGAATGCTTTTCAACAGGAAGCACTCCTGCGGTCGCACGAATTTGCCCGTGTCCTCGAGCCCTTTGGGACCACGGCCTTGCGGCTGTTCGACGCGGTCTTTGTGGACGGCTCGCTCAATTTCTTTGACCCGCACACACTTGCCGGGTTCATCGTTCGGTTCTCCATGCTTCACTGGGGCCATCCTGACCGCGTCCGCGTCAACCCATTCCTGAATCAAGTCGCGCCCGCAGTGACGCAGTCTGAGCAGTTCAAGGCTCGTATGCAAGAGCTGGTCGGTGGCCTGCAGAGCTTTACGTAGCCGAGCGTTTCGTTTGTTATTGTTTCTGCTGATGTATATCGTTTGTTTCTTCAACGCGCATTCGTTCATCAGGTGAGGCAACCGACATGCAGGCGCGGTGGTCATGTTGACGCAACGCTCATCCTCAAGTGACCAGCCAGCCACGATCAAATTCCGCGCATGCGCACACTGGTAAGCCTTCTCGCATGCATCGCATGCGTGGTCACAGCGGTCCTGTCGCGTACTTTGAAGGGGTTGTCACCCTCTTAAAACCCCTCAGCTCTGCCCCGCCCACCTTGTGCTCACACTCCTCCACCCTTACTACAACCACTTCAAACATGCATAATCAAGCGGAAACTGCCTCGTCTTAAACCTCCTCGCGCTGCCGACGGAACTTCTCGGCGTCTGTTGAGTGACAAGATCCGCCGTTCAAAACGGCTCTACCAGTTGTCTCGCTCGTGCTCCTCCTCCTCTCAATGAACGGCTTCACTCTGATCAACTACTACCGGCTGTTCCGCATGTGCTACAAGTCGATGGAGATGTGGATCAAGTTCCTGGGCGTGCTCGTGGCGTTCCTAGTCCTCATCAACACCGCGGTGACGCTCACCTACCTCGTTTTCGTGGTCCAGGGCCGTCAGCTGTCGGAGATGACTGCCATCAACCAAGCCCTGGGCGGTACGCGCTCGCGAACCTCTCGCGCCGGCTTTTTGGCATCTCACGCGACACCACTCTGTAGCTGCCGGAATCCTTGATGCCATTGTCAACTTTGCCCAAGCGATGACGTTCGTCGCTCATCTTCAATGCCTCGCTGGTGGCAATGGCGAGATGACGATGCGCCACGGCTTCCGCGAGCTCCTGCGGCATTCGCAGGTCATGCTCTTCATTGAAGGCGCGTTCACGCTCACGCTCATCACGTCTTTCATCGCCATCTTCGCGTTCGAAGTCGACCCGCTCTGGATTCTGTGCGATCTACGCTCGCATTGAGACCCGCCCGAGGCATGTCTGGCCATCGACGAATTGTAGGTTCCGTGCGTCGCACGCGTTCCGCCTCTGAGTCCTGTGCACGTACGTGAAAGTCTGGAGGCGGGCGAATGCTCGCGGTGCATGCTGACCTCTGCGTGCGCTTAGCTTCCTCACTACTCTTCGCTCGCTGATGAGCGGCAAGCTTCCGAACAACAGCGCATCGGTGAGCAGTAGCGAGCGGCAGTCAATGGCGAACAAGACTCACTTGACGGTCGCGCCATTGTCGGTTGCGATCGCACGGGTCGGGCCAACAGCCAGCGACCACTAGCGCCATACCTTCGAGTGCGATTCACGCAGGTTGAATACATGTTTTCCTCTCGCGCACAACGAAGCCTCCGGGTGCCGCTCGCGAAAACGCAGGACGCGATCCGACGCGACGCGACGCGAAATCAGGTTATCCTGTGGCGCGGCGCGAAGGTCTTCGACGTGCTCCGCGATGGAGAAACGGCCGGCGAGTCGCTGGTTGCAGTCGGGCGCGGACGGTCGTGTTCGTGGCGATGGGGATCACGGAGAGATCAGTGGCACGCGCGTCGAGCGTCGCGCAACATCTGATTTGAGGTATTTGGAAAGGTAGCACCCGGACGAACCAGTGAAGTTGAGCAACAGTGAACTTGAGCGACCACAGTCCCGAGCGACACAACGACGAGAAGGATGGCGGGACGACCGCGAGCGCGACGCTAAGGAACGGAACCATGGAACTCCCTGGCAAGACTGCCGCGGAGGGTCTCAACCCTTAGAAGGGCGTCGCAGCATAATGTGCAACAATAGTCGAGTTCAAATTACGTCACGACGGTCGCGCGGGCGGCATCAACCGCGCCCGGTCCGGGAGCGGGAACGTGGGCGGGACTCCCGCAAAGAGCCGGGCGAGGCTCGCATCGAGGATCGACTCGGTGAGGGCCTCGACCTCGGCGACGTGCACGTGCGGGAACTCGCGGCACGCGGCCGCGTACTCGGCGACGCGGTCGGCGTGCGTCAGCAGGATGGTCGGGAGGGTGGCGTGCAGCGGGATGTCGTTGTACGGGACGATCTGAAAGTAGAGCGAGGTCGAGTGTCAGTGGTCGCGCGAGGGCAGCGAGTCGGATATCAGGCGTACCGTGGCGCCCGAAGCATTAGCAATGTTCCCGAGCGCGGCCTCGGACATGACGAACGGGTCGGCCATGGAGAGCGCGACGCCGCGGAGAAACGGTTCGCGCTGCAGGATCTGCATCGTCTGGTGCAGCGTGCGGCCGGTCCGCGTTTCGTACTCCTTGTCACGCAGCAGAAATGGCGCCGCGTCTACACACAAAGTCAGCCACTGCCCCTCAAGCTGCCGCGAGAGAGCCACACGCACCAATGATCTGCTTGACCTTCGCCATCGCCACGAGCCACTCGGTCGACGCGATATGCTGCACCGTGAGCATGGCGACGAGGAACCGCTCGGTGCACGCGACGCGGCGCGTCGCGAGGTGCGTGGTATGGAGCTCGACCTTGTGCGTGATGGTGCACCCGATCTCCTCAAGGAGCTTGCGCAGGCCGGGGCCCACGAAGCCCTGCGAGACCATAATGCGCGGCCGAGCAATGGGCGGCTGCTGTTGCGGCTGTGACGGCGTCGCCACGTGCGGTGCAGCGGTCGAGGCACTGGGCTGCCGGCCGGCCGTGTGCGGCGTCGGCGCACCCGACGTGCCGACGCTGCTCGGGACCCGGTCGGTCGCGGGCCGCGCGGCAGGCGCCGGAGTTTGTGCGGGCACGACGGGGCGGGCCACGGGCGCGGATGGTGCTGCGGGCTGGGGTTTCGATGCTGATGGTTGAGGAGCAGGCGGATCTCGAGCTGGTGGTGGCGCGACAGCAGCCGGTCCGACGGTCCGTGGTCGTTTCGCGGGACGCGCGTCGGTCTCGTCCTATGCATGCGGATTTGCGTCAGCTTGATTCGGTTCGGCGGGAGCGAATGAGACAAACGCACCTCCATCGTGAGATCGATGACCTCGTCCGTCAGTCGTTGCACTTTCGACGATGCGGACGCGGACGCGGCCTCCGACCGCGCAACGGTACGCGGCCGGATCCGCGGGTTCGCCGAGCCCGCCGCCGCCACGCGCGTGACGGGCGCCGGGGCAGGCGGCTGCTTCTGCGCGCGCGGCGTGACGTCGTCCACGTCCATGCTCGCGGCGTCGCCGTTGACGGCGGGCGTGACGGGGCGCGACCGCTCCTTCTGCTTCTGCTGCGGCGGCGGGACGAGCGTCGAGCTCGAGCTGGTATCGAGCTGCATCGTATCATCGGCAGCAGCTCCGCCCTCGTCGTCGGGCGGCGACTCGGGATCGCTGCCGTGAAAGTCGTCGTCCTTGTCCTCCCACGTCTGGAAGATAGCGGCGCGCTCCGTCGCCGAAAACGTGTCGAGTACGTCGAGCTGGGCGTTGAGCGCGCGCGAGGTTTTCTCCTTGGCGCGGCGTTCGACGAGCGGCGCGGACTCGTCGGCGGCGAGGTGGCCCTGCGCGTCCTTGAGGGCGTCGAGCCCGCGCTGGCGGCGGAGCGCCGTCTTGTCGACGATCCGGCGTGCCTCGGCGACGACGCGCGCAACCGTCGCACTGGGAACCCGCGTGGCGCCGACGGGGACCGCGGGGTCGGCGGTGGGCGGTGGGAACCACATGTACCGCTCGGAGGTGGTGGGCGCGAGCGATCCCGAGAACAGCGAGTCCTCGAGCCACGCGTAGTTGACGATATGGATCGCGGGCCATTTCGGGCTGTGTGCGCGGGTAAACTTTTCGCCAGCGGCGCGGCCCGCGATCAGGTGCGTCGAGATGGTGCTCATGGTGCTGTTGTGGCGCATGCCGAGCAGCGCGATCATCTCCTTGATGTAGTCGCGCGTCGGACCGACGAACTCGGTGATGCACACCACCGCGTTCTCGATGTACCCCGGCCGCCGGTGCGGGTACGGGAAGTGCAGCGCCGACGCGCGCGGGTCGGTCCAGGTGCCCGTGCGGACCAGGTCGAACAGCCAGTGCATGCTGCCGACGACGTGCCCCGCGGACATGGCGGCGAGGAAGGTCTCGGACTGCGCATAGCGGAAGACGCACGCGTCGAGGCGGGCGCCGCAGTTCGCGGGCGGTAGGGTGTCGAGTACGGTGCCGCCGGCGGCGGTGATGACCTCGACGAACCGCTCGCGCATGCGCGACGGCAGGTCCGAGTGGATGTACAGGCGACGGCCGCGGAACAGGTCGCCGTCGACGGGGTCGATGGCCTTGATCGTGTAGTACATGCCCGACGCGAGCGCGGGCTTATCGGAGGCGTCGGGTTGGTGGCGAGCGCCGGACTGGTAGGGCTCCACGTTGAGCAGGTGCCCGAACATGATGGTGTCGACGAGCCAGCGGACCGACAGGATAGGGATTGACGTCGGGACGCGGGCGGTCACGGCTGGGTCCTAGCAGCGGAGGAGTCAGTCATGTAGGTCAATGGGCGAGTCGAGGTGAGCGGTGACGCACCACGGGACCGTTCACGTCATTGACAACGACGTACGTCACCGACCGCAGGTCGTTGAGGTTGAGGACGATCCCCGCGCCCGATCTCGATGTGGTCACGATGAGGCTGGCCAGTTCGGGTCCCTCTTCAAACTAGTCCACGGGAGCGACAATTTAGTTGGGTCTGCGACATGAGGCGGGTCGAGTTGGTGGGACTCACGTTCACGAGCGCGAGGACTTTGCCCTCGAGCAGCGTCGGGTCGTAGTGAAAGTCGTCCGCGGGCGGCTCGCGTGTAGATTCATTGGTTTTCGCGTGCATTGCATAGAGTCAAGGTACAGTGTACTGGTACAGGTGATGGCGAACGGGACGAGTAAGGGTCCCCCGAGCGCTGCGCGATGGTCGCCCGGCGAACGCGTCACATGATGGTGCGACGCGTCGCGGAGCGCGTTTCTCGCCGGCCGCGCGCGCGGCTCCTCTTCCTCTCACCCGCGCACATCGTGAAACTTACAGCAACGCCACGCATTACACCATGGAACCGTTCATTGAGCGCACGCTGGCGATGATCAAGCCGGACGCGACGCAGCACGCGGACGAGATCTTCTACGCGATCGAGGCCGACGGGTTCACCATCATCGACGTGGGTTTCTCTCGTGCACGCGGGCTAGCGGAGGCGTTTGCTGATACTCTCGGGAGTGTGTAGCGCAAGCACATCCACCTGACCATCGACCAGGCGCGCGAGTTCTACGCCGAGCACAACGGCAAGCCGTTCTTTGAGCCCCTGACCAAGTTCATGAGCAGGTTCGTTCCGACCTCGACTCGTGGGAGATGTCCACTGACCCTCGAGCATCTGTAGCGGCCCCATCTACGCGCTGATCCTGTCGCGCAAGGACGCGATCGCGCGGTGGCGCCGGCTGCTGGGTCCGACAGACTCGAACCAGGCGCGCGAGTCGGCGCCGTCGTCGTACGTCTTCGTCGGCCACACCTCCACCGCCATGACCTGACACGCCTCACGCGTAGGATCCGCGCGCGGTTCGGGACCGACAACCAGCGCAACGCGTGCCACGGGAGCGACTCGACCAAGTCGGCGGACCGCGAGATCCGCTTCTTCTTCCCGAATGGCACGCACTCCGACGATGACGATGCAGTCCGCACGCACACGGTGTAC
This sequence comes from Blastocladiella emersonii ATCC 22665, assembly GCA_025594325.1. Lineage (NCBI taxonomy): Eukaryota > Fungi > Blastocladiomycota > Blastocladiomycetes > Blastocladiales > Blastocladiaceae > Blastocladiella > Blastocladiella emersonii. The sequence goes on along the minus strand of JANHCV010000010.1, from coordinate 703,224 downwards.
CTGCACCCGCGCGTCAAGCTGTGAGAAGCAGAAGCTGACCAACAGAGCTCCGTTTCTGCCCACCTCGATAGCCATGGTCGACCCGCTGCCCAACAGCATGCAGATCGCCACGTTCCTCGAGAGCGCCGTGTACCCGGTGCTGACCAAGGGCCTCGTCCAGCTGTGCACCGAGAAGCCGGCCAACCCGACGGTACGCGCTAGGCGGCCGTCGCGCGACGCCCACCGCTAACCGCACGATGCCGTCGTAGGAGTGGCTCGGCAAGTGGCTGCTGAACAACAACCCGAACGCGCCACGAACGATCCAGCCGTGAACTGTTGGGCGTTCGGCGGCGGCGGCGGCGGCGGCGCTCGACGCCCAAGTGTGGCACCACGCGTCCGTGGGCGGCGGCGCTGGGGCGGGCGGCACGCGGTGGTGTGGCGGAGGCGCAAACCGCAGCAACATTTCCCGTTCGTTTAATTCATTTGTGGCCATGTGACTCACGTATTTTTATCCGATCCTCGTCCGCCGAGCACCTGCGCTGAATGAGCTGATCTTCCGCGAAATATTCTTTGGAGATCACCATCAGCGGACGCTGGCGATGAATGAACGTGGCCGAGCGGGAGGGAGGAGAGAGGAAGCGGCCGAGCCGACCTCGTGGCCCAGCGAAACGTGCGGCCATCTATTTTTGCCGGTTGAGTAACCGTGCGGGCCAACGTGGCTCTCACCGAGTGACCGGCCGACCGACCGTCCCTGCTGCTCCGCCCCGGCCTTGCTCCCTCCCTCTCTCTCTCCCGCACCCGTGAGTAATAAGACCCGACCGCCGACCCTTCTGTGTCCCGCAAGCCCGCCTTCATCGCCGGTAGAGCTCCATCGGCCATCGCCGCCCAAGCCCGCCCCAGCCTCCGCCGCACCACGGACCCCCGACCGCCGGCGACAACAGCCTGCCTTGACACCCTCCCTCTCCTCGCTCCCAACATCATCAACCATGTCGTCCTACTCGCCAGTACACCACTCCTCCTCCTCGTCGTCGTCGGCCGCCCTGCCACCACTATCGCCACCGCCGCGCTCGATGCCCGCCGCCTCCGCCGCCGGCTCGGTCGACGCCCAACTCGCCGCGCACTACGCCCAGTTCGACAGCCTGGTGCTCTCGCACGCCATGATGCACTCGTGCTCGGTGCACGACGCCGCACCCGCCTTCGCGAGCGATCCGCGGCCGCCGGCGCCGGCGACGCCGTCCGCCGCCGTCGATCCCCACCGTCGTGACCCCAACCTTGTCGCCGTCGTCGACACCGACCTCCTCGCGGCGCTCGCCGACACCCGCGCGGCGGTCCTTGCGGCTTCCGTGGTCACCGAGTCGGGCGCCCTCCGCGTCGTCGCCTCTGAGCGCAAGCGGCCGCCGGCGCTCCCGCGGCCCGTGGCCGGTGACCGAGTCCGGCCTGCGCTGTCGTGGTCGCGGCCCGCGCCCGGCTCGGCCGCCGTCGTCATCGACCAGCACGCGCTGCCGACGCCCGAACCGTCGCCGCTCGTGCACTCGCCGTCGTCGGCCGCGAGCCCGCGGTACAACGCTGCGCTGCGCCCTCCACCACCCCTCCCTCAACACGCGCCCGTGGTGGCGCCGTCGGGCCTGTTCGGCGCGCTCGCGAGCCCGCTCGTGTCGCCGTCGGCGCTGGCGAGCGCCGCGGCGAGCGTGCGCGGCGGGCGGACACGCGCGATCTCGGCGCCGGCCCCGTACCAGCCCGAGCTCGGGGCACCGATCGTCCACGAGCGGCCGATGACAGCCGACGCCGCGGACGTGGGCCCGCTGAGCCCGCGCAAGCGGCGGCGATCGTCCATGGACGAGCCCGACCTGGGCCCGCAGCGGCGGCCGGCGTTCAAGCGACGTCATGCGCTGCCGGACATCCGGGTGCCGCTGCACCTGCAGCGCGAGCTCGCGGCGCTGGCGCCGATCCCGGGGTCGCCGCTGTGACGTCGTTCGTTGTCGTTGTTGAGGGCGATTCATTTCAATCCATTCATTTCGGTTCTGATGGCTGGACCATGCACCAAGGAAGGGGATATATATCGATCTTGCTTCTACGTCTTACATGAGCGAGTCTTAGAGTGCGCAAGGATGAGCGATCCATCAAGAGCTGTGGCCGACGTAGCTGAGGTACGCGTTCCAGAAGATATTGACGGAGTTGACGACGAGCGGCTGGTACACGACCTTGACTTTGGTGAAATTCACCGCCTGGATCGGGCCCCACACCGAGATATCGACCAGGTACGTCGGCAGCGCGTCGCGCTTGTACTTGGCGACCATGTCGCGCACGGGCATCCCGCTCGCCAGGCTCGTCGACGAGAAGAACAGCGACAGGTACGGCGGGTCGAAGATGAACAGGTCCGCAAACAGCTTGGTCCCCGTCACCTGCACCGCCATGCGGGTTGGTGACATGGGAATGGCGGAGACCGCCTGCTTGCGCGCGAAATAGCCCGTCACGACGTGGTCCAGCCGCGCGTACCACCACGTGTACAGGGGACCCGCGATGCACAGGCCGAAGCTCGTCATGATCCCGACTAGAGGAGGTGTGTGAGCTGGCTGTGGAGAAGCGGTACGCAGTCAACGTACGGCGCTTCCAGTCCACCTTCATCCCAGCGTGCCGCGCGACATCGCCCTCGTGCTCGAGCTCGAGCCGGCGCTGCAGCGGCGACGCCTCGCCCGAGGCAATCCCCCCAGCGGCAATCAGGACTGGCGGATGTGGTGGTGGCGGCGGGACGAGCGCTCCCCCGTCGCAGTGCGCAACCCCAGACCCCGCTCCCGAATTCGAGTTCGCAGGAGGCGACACGATGACCGAGACGTGCGCGGCATCGGCCGTCTTGGCCTCAATGACCTGGGACAGCAGGTCGCCGCAGCACCACAGGACCGCCGCCGTCACGGACTGCGTCTTGTACGGGTGCGTCTCGAGGAGGCGGTTGTAGGCATGGAGGAGGCGTGACATTCCGATGTTGGTGTGTTCGCGAGTACTAGCAGTTGCATGGACAGAGAGAGAGCGCAGGCAGGAGCAGCCCAGGGATACATGGTGGCTCGGCAGCAACAGACCGACTGGACCGCACGTCCAAGGGACACGGCGGAGAGACAGATTCCGCGAGCATGCAGCGTCACGTGGCACGGCCGATCGACGCGTCTCCCTCTCCTCTCCTTCCGAGCCGCTCCCGATTGCTCTCCCAGACCGGGCCCTGGACCGGGCCACTCCCCGCAATCGCAACGACAATCATGGAATCACACGAGCCTCTCACGCTGCCGTACCTCGGCGACGAGCTGTGGACCGCGGTGGCGCGGTACCTCGACTACGCGGACCTGACCGTGTTCGCGGCCGCGTGCCGCCGCCACTTTACCCTCGTCTACTCGACACCCGCCTTCTGGCTCGGCGTGTGGACCACGCACCGCCTCCCCCCGCCGCCGCCCACTTCCTCTCCAACCCCTACCTCCCCCACGGACTCGCCGACCACTACCTCGCCCGCGCGCCGCGCGCCCATCGCCGCCGCCGAGAACGTGAAGCTGTGCAGCCTGGACCTGACGTGGATGCACGCGTGTCCGCGTCACGCGGCGGTCCTGGCGCGGCGGCTGCACGCCGAGTCGGTGCGCCCGCTCGTCCGCGCCGTGTGGCTGCCGTTCATCCTGTCGGGCACCGTCGATTTGGTGGGGGTGCTGCAGCTGTTCCCGAACCTGTCGGCGGTCTCGGGCGACACGTCCGTCCTCACCGAGAGCTTCTCGACCGCTGTCCTGCGCCTGCGCGAGGCAAGGCCGGCCGCGTCGCCCGCCGCGACGTACCCGCTGCCGAACCTGCAGCGGTGCTACCTGAACGACGAGCCGTCGCTCGCGCAGTACACGCTGCTGGTCTCGGTCGTCCCGTTCCTGACGCCGCACCCAAACCCGCTCTCGGTCACCCTGTGCCTGCAATGCCGCGCCGCGGTCCACCCGCACACGGCCGACCACGACGAGTTCGGGTGTCCCGTCACCGGCTGCTTGGGCTGCGTCCCGGCCTCCGAGTGCATGCGGTGTGGGCACAGCTTCTGCGCCGCACACCTGACCCCCGTCGCGTCGCTGTGCCCGCGCGCCCTCGTCGACGGGATCCAGGACGCCGTCTGCACCTGGTGCACGGCGCAGATCGCGCGGTGCGAGACGTGCGGCGTCCTCGACTGCCCGCACTGCCGCGAGGTCGACCCACCCGCCGCACCGGCACCGGGGAGTCCCGTCCCCGGCGCCCCTGCCCCCGCGGTCGGAACCGCCGCCTCAGCCCCCGTCGCGACCTGCGCGCGGTGCCGCGCGACACAGTGCTCGGGGTGCTGCCGGACGTACTACTGCGGGCGGTGCGGGACCGCGCTGTGTGCGTCGTGTGTCGACGGGTGCGTGTGCGTGGCCTGCGACAGCACGCTCGCGACGTGCGCGGCGTGCTACATCGACGTGCACCTCGCGCGCGACGACATGTACGCGAGCCTGCCCAAGGTATGTGCGGATTGTGATTTCGCGTTCTGCGCCGAGTGCCGCGAGTTCCACGCGTGCAGGAACTACGCGCTGCATACGCGGATGCATGTGGCGGCGGGAAGGCTGCGCGCGCATGTGAGAAGGGTTAAGGAGGAGCGCGCGCGGAGGAGCTTCGGGGGCGGGGGTGGTGGGAGTGCGGGGGCGAGCGCCGCGTCGTTGGTGGTCCAGCAGCAGGCGGCCGTGGTGGCGGAGGAAGCAGAGGATGTCTGAATCGAATCCATTGATATGTCCGTCCGAGAGATCTCTACGCGCTCGTCGTCGCGTGGCCCGCGGCCGTCGGGGTCGCCGTCGACGGCCGCGACGTGTGGCGCGAGCTGGGCTGCCTGCACCCCGATCCGACGCGTCAGTGTCGTCTCACCAAAGAAGCCATGATCACGTACGAGTCGGCAAACAGATCGTCGGTCGGGACCCCGGCCTTGGGCCGCAGGACCAGCAGCTCGTCGCGCCACGCCTTGAGCTGCGCGGTCTTGGCCGCGACTACGTTTGGGGGCGCAAGTCAGTGACGTGCGAGAGGGATAAAGAGCTGGCAGCGACGTACCCTCGCGCTCGAGCTCGTGGATCTTGACGCGCAGGCCCTGGATCTCGGCGCGCATCACGTCGACGAGCGAGGGCGGCGGCGGGAGCGCCGTCAGGTCGTGCAGCGACGTGTGCGACGACCCGGTGCCGCGGCGGCGGTGCGAGGCGCTACACGTCGCTCGGTTGGTGAGCCGCATGCGCGCGCTGGAGGGAAACCGAGAGAGCGTACTGGTCGCCGAGCGGGGACGATGCCGTCGCATCGGACCCGGGCGTGGTCGGCTGCTGCGCGCGGAGGCTACACACCCAGAAAGTCAGCGCTCATCCACCCCACGCGTACTCCCACGCAAGACGTACGCCTCGAGCTGCTTCTGGAGCCGGTTGACGATCGACTCCTGCTCCTGCTCGAGCTGGTTCTCCATGTCGATCTTCTCGCGCTGGAGCTGGGCGAGCTTGCGCTGCAGGTTGTTGGTGATGTACTCTTCCTCGCGCTCGACCTGCTCGATGATCTTGGCCTTTTCCTTGTGCAGCTCCTCGATGCGCACCAGGAACTTGTTGGTCAGGGCCTCCTCCTCTTGCTCGGTCGCGATCGCCTACGCGAAGGAGGGTCAAGTGCGGGTCGGAAGGGCGGGAGGCCAAGAGGGACGTACAATCTGGACGAGCTTCTCCTTGAGCCCCTTATTCTCGGACCGCAGGACCGTGTTGAGCCCCTTTTCGACCTGCAGGTCGAGCTGCGCCTTCTTGACGAGCCGCCGCTGGTCCTGCACCGTGGCGAGGAGCGTGGGCACCGCGTCCTTTCCCGGTCCCGCCGCCGGCGGCGACGCCGTCGCGCCACTCGGCCGCATAACGGGCGACCCGAGCGGCGTCAGCACGTCCGTGTACAGGTGCGGGTGGATGAGCCCGACGAGGTCCAGCAGCTCGTCGTACACGTCCGAAAGCGCGGCGCGCGCCTCGGGCGTGTGCACGCACACCACGCTGTTCGAGCGCCGCAGCGGGACGGGTGGGAGCGGCGCGGGGCTGTGGTGGTGGTGCCCGTTGTTGCTCTACGAGGCGGGGTCAGACGCAGAACGCCGATCGCGAGCGCAGTGAAGCGCGTACGGGCTGCTCAGCCGTGGCGGCAGGCGGCGACGGCGCAGCGAGCAGGCTCTGGACGTGCTCGCGCAGGGCCGCGAGGGGCGAGGTGTCGCTCGTCATTGCTTAGGGCTGTTGATACGTTGCAGGTTGCAGGCGTGGGAGAGGGAGAGAGGGACGAGACACGTTTCCGTTTGGGCGGCAGCGCCACGCATCGCGGTGAGGGCGCGCGAGTGGATGGACGACGCGTCGCGTGGTCGCGTGGCGCGTCGCCATGCGCTTCTCCACTTCCCTCCCCCAGTCCCTCCCCGCTTCTCTCTTCCCTCAACCACATGCAACCACCATGCTGAGCGACTCGGACTACGAGAACGACACCACGAGCTTCACCGGCGCGGGCGACGACGCGTCGGTCGGCGGCACGCTGGCCTACTTTTCGCGCGAGCTGCTCAAGCGCGAGGAGGCGTACCGCCTGCGCGACGTCGAGCTCGCCAAGAAGGCCACGTCGGTGCTCGCCGAGACCGAGTCGGCGGTGGTGCGTGCTCTACGTGTACCAAAGTGGGGGAAACGTGGCTCAAGTCTGGCGAGTGTGTAGCGCGAGGGGATGCAGCTGCTCGAGCGCACCGAGACCATGCCCGTGTCCAAGTTCCTGTCGCTCGGGCTCGACGATGACGATGACACGGACGCGCAGGGCGGCGGCGCGGAGCTCGAGTTCGAGTCCAAACCCGCTTCATCGTACCCTGCCCCTCAACCCGAACCCGACCACGCATCCGCTCACTGCACTTCCCCTACTTCTAGCTCTCGCCCAACCTCGGGCTCGACGAAACGCGCGGGCCTCAAACCCGCGAGCGGCCGCCGCCCCGCGACCGCCGGCGCCGCGACGAAACCCGCGTCGGCCACCGCTCCGGCGACGCGCTCGCTGCCCGCGGCCGAGCTCAACCTGATCCAGAAGATTGCTGACAAGCTGCAGGAGGCGACCGAGGACCCGTCGCACGATTACACGCTCGGTACGCCGCGGGGCGACAGAGCTTGTGGGTGGCAGCACTGACCATGTGTCGTTGTAGAGGCGACGAACCGGTACCTCAAAGCGCGCCTGCTCGTCGTCGAGGACGAGCTCGAGCGCGCGGCCAAGGATGCGCGGGACAAGGTACACCGCCCTCTCTCTCCCTCCACACCCCTCTCCTCCGTAACCCCACTCACCCGCTCCCTCCTTCCCTCAGACCAAAGCCCAGACCGCCGCCGAAGCCGCGCTCAAGACGCTCGACGACGCGCACAAGAAGCTAGCGAAGCAGCACCAGACCCTCCAAACGGCGCACGACAAGACGGCCGCGGACCTGGCCGCGTGCGAGCAGCGCGCCGCCGCTGCCGAGAACGCGCGCGCCCATGCCGTCCGCGAGCTCGCGGCCATCAAGAAGTCGGAGCGCGTGTCGTCGTCGGACGCGCAGAACAAGGACAAGCGGTACGCCTTTCGGCCACCGTCGCGGCGAGCGGGACTGACCGTGGCGACGTGTAGTCTCAACCGCGCGCTCGAAGAAGTCGACCGGCTGCGCCAGGCCGCGGCCAAGGCGGACGCGGACCGCAAGGAGCAGGTCGACACGCTGAAAAAGGCCAACGACCGGCTCGCCACCGAGATCAAGCGGCTCGAGAAGCAGAAGGGCGAGCTGCTCGTCGGGTTCAAGAAGCAGAGCGCGCTGATTGATGTGCTGCGCAAGCAAAAGGTACACGATTTGGGGGCAGGATGGCCATGGCCACGGCCACGGTGCTGACCGCGACGCGCGAGTAGATGCACCTAGAGGCCGCCAAGCTGCTCTCGTTCACCGAGGAAGAGTTCACCAAGCTGCTCGACTGGTACTAGCTGATTCGCTAACAACAACTTCGATCAATAAACCATATCACTCCTGCACATCCTCCATCGCCGCATCCGGCGCGCTCACCTGCTCCTCGACTGGGTGCGCGCCCGCCTCCTCGTCGAGATGTTGCACCGTCCCGTCGAGCAAGAGCCCCATCGTCTCACGGCGGTTCTTGCTCTTGCGCGCCTTCTTCTTCTTCGCGCCCTCTCCCGTACCACCCACCGCCGCGGCAACCGTACTCCGCAGCGTCCGCACGACATCCGCCAGCGCATTCCGCAGCTCGTGCAGGACCTGCTCCAGCCCGTCGTCCCCGAGCTCGACGAGCCACGCGTTCGCGATCCGCGCCGCGAGCGCGCGCTCGTACAGGATCAGGGCCGGGTGGTAGTCGACCAGGTACTCGAGCACCGTCGCGCGCGTCGGCTCGATGCCCGGGATCCGCGGCACCGAGAGCGTCAGCGTCGTGGTCAGGTCCGCGGGGAGTGGGGGCAAGGGGGAGGGGAGGCGGAGCGGCGGGATGCGCTTCGATAGGCACACGTGCGCGATCAGCATCGGGGGCGGGGGCGGGGTCTTGGCCTCGGGCGCGGACGCGGACGCGGACGGGGTGGCGGGGGCGGGGGCGGTCGTTGGCGTCGTGGCGCCGCTGATGGGCGTAGCGCTGCCGCTGCGGTTGTTGTTGTTGTTACCCTTGGGCGTGGCGCTGCCACTGCGGTTACCGCCGTTCCCGCCCTTGCCCGCCGCCGCCGCCGACCCCTGCTTCTGCTGCTGGTGGTGCGCCGCGGTATACAGCGGCGTACCGGGCGCGCGGGGCTCGAGCTTGACGACGCCAACAGCCGCGAGATGCTCGACGGCGGCCTTGAGCACCTGCGGGCGGTTGCGGAACCCGCGGAGCAGCTTCCACATATCAATGAACTTGGCGGCCTTGTCAACCGTCTGCTTACCGCGCTGGGCGAGGCAGTGGGCGAGGACGCGGCGGATGTGCTCGAGCAGGTCGCCGCCGAGGACGCGGCGGTGGACGGGGCGGTACAGCGGGTTGAATTCGAGCGTCGGCATACCCTCGACCCAGTTGGCGGGCTCAAGGACGGGGCGCAGCAGGCGGCCGATCTCGCGCGAGGCCAGCGCGTCGATGGCCGCGTACAGGACCATGACCTGGGTCCACGAGGCCGCGGGCAGGTCCCAGTTGGACATGGCGACGCCCGTGGCCTTCCACCCGACGGCGAGCTGCGGGTACGCCGGCCCGTCGCCAATGCCCAGCAGGTCGTTGGTCGCGTAGGTGAAGGCGGGCAGCTGGTGGTAGTGGCGCTTGCAGTTGGCGCACGAGTCGAGGCCGATGACGCGGCGGCGGTGGTACGTGAGCGAGGCGGCGGTGCCGACGGCGAGGCGGACGCCCGAGTCGTCGAAGCGCGGGAGCAGGTCGTCGGGCACGCCGCGGCCGGCAAGACGCAGCCGCGTGTACTCGTCCCACATGCCCGAGAAGGCGTACATGAGGTCCTCGAGGCCGCCCGTCGTGTTCCACTTGTGGATGACGCGGTTCGCGTCCAGCATGCGGTCCGGGTCGAACGCCAGCGACAGCGCCGTCAGCGACTTGGTGTCGCCCTTGAGCCCGACGCCCGAGAAGATCACGTCGCGCCGCGCGAACAGCAGCTGCAGCTCCGGCGGCACGGGCTCGCCGCGCGTCACGGTCAGGTCGTAGATCGGGATGTTGAGCACGCGCGACCGCGACGCCAGCTGCATCGCCGACGGGTGGTGCCGCACCGCGTCGGGGAGCGACTTGTTCTCGAACCGCACGCAGTACTGCTCGATGTCGAGGCCCAGCAGGTACACGCGCGCCGACGTCGGCGCAAAGCACTTGGGCCGCAGCGGCGCAGCGGGCGCGGGCGGCGGACTTGCGGCCGAGGGCTCGGGCCACTCCTCGTCGTCGTCGTCGTCCTTGCTGCCAGCGGGCGCGTCGTCGGACACGGCCGAGTGGGTGCGCTTGCGCTCGTTGTCGCTGGTTGGCGACTGGCTGGCTGCGCGGGCGGCAGCGGGGCGCGGCTTGCGCACGTAGAGGCGCGTGACCGTGTCCTCGGGCTCGAGCGCGTCGACGAGCGCGTCCTCGAGCAGCCACGGCAGACTCGCCACCACGTCGGCCCACGTCGTCGCCGTGCGCAGCTCGGCGAGCACGCGCTGCCCGTCGTGCTGGATCGGGAGCGTCGCGATGATCATGGTTGCGTTTGCGAGAATGTGCGTGGCTGGGAGGGGAGAGGAGAGAGAGAGGAGGGCGAGACAGCGGTCGGACACGGTGGGAACCGGCGCGGCGAGCGAAGAGCGAAAGCAGGGGGACTTGGCGAAAGTGCGCCACGCTCACGCGACGGTCGCGACCGGCCGGTCGGTCCCTCGGCTCGATGCCGTGCGGCCGCTGTCGAGTCCTTGCTCGCTCTCCCTCCCTCTCGTCTCTCAACAAAGATCATCCAGTCACCATGCATCGCCTCATGTACCCGCATGCACTCTCCAGGCCTCGCCTCGCCGCCACCGCGGCCCGAGCGCCCACAATTCGCGGCTACGCGACCGCCGCCGTGACCGCGACGGGCTCGCTGTACGACGTGCTCGAGCTGACGCCGGCCGCCGACAAGCGCAAGATCAAGGCTTCGTACTACCGCCTGTCGAAGCAGTACCACCCGGACGTGAACGCGTCGGCCGAGGCCAAGGACCGGTTCCTGGCCATCAGCGACGCGTACGCCGTGCTGGGCAACGAGACCAAGCGCCGCGAGTACGACCGCTCGCGCATCAGCAAGTCGTCGCGCCACCTGAGCTCGGCCCCGCGCGGCAGCGGGTCCATGCGCAACGCCCCACGGCAACGTACCTACGGCGCCTACGACCCGAGTACAAGTAAGCCGCGGACGGGCGCCCGCAACGCGTCCCAGTTCAACTACGACGCGCACGAGTGGGAGCACTACGGCCGCGAGGAGGCCGCGCGGTCCGCGGCGAACATGAACAATGCGCGTCACCGCGAGCGCGAGCAGAAGCGCCGCGAGGACGAGTGGAAGGAGTGGCAGGCCGAGCTGTCGCGCGGCAAGGCCGAGATCAACCGGTCATGGATCCTCGGGCTCGGGTTTTCCGCCATCGCCATCAGCGCCGTCTTCTGGGGACACGCTTGATTGATTAGAAACCGTTAGATTCCCCTCCTATACACGTTCGTCACTCAACGGCCCCCATCGCGCTGACGCGCCTTCTTGTACTTGAGAATCTCCGCGTCCAGGCCCAGCGCCGCGGCCCACTTCTTGCCGTCGAGAAAGTCGGTCCTACACATGGACGCACACTCGAATCAGCCGCCGATCCTCCCGCACACCATCTCCCGGACGTACGTCTCGCGGTACACGTCCGCGACATCCTCTCCCTGCTTCCCCACCTCCATCGCCTCCGCCGCATCGCGCTCCTGCTGCTTTCCCTGCTCGCCAATCTCGCCCATCGTCGCCGCCCAGTGGCCCGCGAGCGCCGCCGCCACCGCGTTCGGGTCGGCCCCGAATACCGGTGCGGGCGGATCACCCAGCAACAGGTCGCCCACGGGCCGTTCCGCCGCCGCACGCATCACGCCGAGCGCGTGCGCCGCCGCGTCGCGGTCGTCGCCCGTGCCGCGGTCCATGGACGCGTGCGCGAGTCGGGCGGACAGTAGCTCGCCGAGGAACGCGTCTGGGAAGCGGCCGCGCGTGAAGTCGTCGGCCTGCGCCGCGGGTGGTAGCGACTCGGTGATACGGTCGCGGACAGCCGCATGCGGCACCGCGCGGGCGTCGACGGGGAGCAAGCCGCTCGTCAGCCCGTCGAGCGGAGCGAGCGCCGCCATCGTCTCGGGGACCACGCGGTCGCGCACGGTCTCGGCGAGCGCGCCGTGGACGGCGAGCAGCTGCTCGATTGTCTCGAGCGCGCGGGAGGTCTGGTCGACGCGCGCCTGCTCCTCGGCCGCCAGCTGCGCGAGCGGGTCACCCCCACTTCCGGCAAGCGACTCGGCGGCGGCGAGCTCGGTCGCGAGGAACACGTCGAGCGCGTCCTGCGCCGCAGCTTCCGCGACAGCGAGCACCGCGTGCGCGTGCGCCGCCGGCTGGGACTGGTGCAGCAAGTCGATTCGCTGGCGGATGTCGTCCCGCAGCGCGTCGCGCTCGCGGACGGCCGCGGCGAGCTCGTCGGCGATCGCGAGGTGCGACCGGAGGATGTCGCCCATGACGGCGTCGGCCGGCGCGAGGTCCGGGAACGCGGCGGCTTCGGGTGAGGCTGCGGGCGGGACGTGCTCGAGGAACATCGACGCGAGGATCTCGGGCGCGAGGCCCGCGGCGGCGGACTGGGCGAGGGCAGCGACTTGCGGCGCGTGCCCCGCGGCTGTACCGGTCACAACGCCAAGGAGCGCCGACTCGACGGTGCTGACGAGCTGTTGCACCGCGATGCGCTGCTCGACCGTCGACGAGGTGCTGCTGGCGATGGCGGCGCGGTACTTGGCGAGCGCGTCGGCGGTGTCCCGCGACGACCGCGAGTGGTCCAACAGCACGTCCTTGAACCGGGCGAGCGCCGCGGTTTGCAGGTGGTGACTCTCGGCGTCGCTGTTGACTCGGGATACGTCGCTGTCTGGAGGAAAGGTCAATTGCGGGTTTGGTTCGACGGGCGGGCGGCATCACGTACCGCGCGACGCAAGCAGTCCTTGCAGCTCGCTGATCTGCGAGTGAAGCGTATCGAGCTCACGGACGAGGCGGTCTGATTCATCGGGTGGCGCTGAGGTCGATGGAGCCGCGGCCGCCCGAGCTGAAGCGGAGGAAGAAAATCCGGCTGACGCCCGCGCCGAACCGGCCGCCGTCGAGGCAGGTGGGGGCGCTCCTCGTCGGTACGGGTGGTGATCGTTTTGGCTGCGAGGTTTCTCATGTCGCGGCATTGTAGTTACATGAATATGTTGCAGCAAGTGGTAGTTTGCATTAGCTTCGTGAGGATGAGGGATCAGGGGAGGCGGATCGGCGAGCTTCGTCCGCGCAAAAGTCTGTGCGCCGCGCAAGGTCACGCGGAGGTGACCATCGCGTCGCAAACGAGCAGGCGGCGGAGCGTTAAGCGCAGGCTCGCCTTTCTATGTTAAAAAGCATGAAAAAAATATATACATGGAAGACCCAACTCATTTCAGAAGAACGTGATGCGACTCAAACAAACAACTGGAGGCATCGCTCTGCGTCGTGCGAGGCGCGACCCGTGTCAGAAACTGATGGACCAATGCGCAGTCGTAATTGTGCAGCTTGATCAACACGATCGTCAGTTCAGGGAGCGCACGGTCGTCACAGCTGTCGAGCGATCCGTCAACAAATGCCGCGCTGAAGAGTCGGAGCGCGCGCTGGCCAAACGGGACAAAGAACTTGACGAGATTGCTGCCCGGAACAATCAGACCTCGCTTGAGACGTCGTGACTCTGATCGTCCTGCGAGCAACGATGGCTCAACCCGTCAGAAGCGACGCAAGGGAAAAAATCGGGACTCTCGAGGTCTTCGGGGCAAGGAATCGTCCCGCTGCGGATAAGGGCGAGAAGGTCGGACTTGCACTCGAGGGCCGAGGCGCCACGGACCTTGGAAGTGCATCGGACAACATTCGCAGAGCTCTGGGCAGTCAAAAGCGGCTGGTAATGAGAGAGTAAAGGGAACATCCTGCGCAACGAGAAGCGCCTTTGTGACCGCCTTCATGCCAACAGCCGTGTTGAGCAGCGTTTCTGCCTTGTAAGTGAGAGACGGGCGGCCAAACACGGCCGCAGCAAGCTGTCCAAGTTGATAAATCTCCTCGAGCGAGTCGCTGCTGAGGGTCGACTTGGAAAAATCTTCAACAAGCAGGGTGAGGAGGTGTTCCGGGTCCAGGATAATGCCGTCACCAAGTCTGAGACGCTGGATGAGGTGCGGTGTGTTGACCAACTGACGAAATTCTTTGTTTTAGGGGACGTGCAACTCGGTGAGCTGAAGAACGTGCTGAAGCTGTCCGAGTTCCCAACTGACTAGCGCCATGTTGATTGCTACCCGGTGTCATATCAGTCAGTCGCGCAAAACGACGGAAAGAGAAATGAACGTGCCGTACCGTAAGTGTACGTCGTGCGGTCGCCCGCGGCCTCCTTGACCGCAAACTCGATCAGCGCGTCATCTTCCAAAGTAATGGCGACATGTAAGATGCGGCCAACAATTTTGGGAGTGCTGATGCCCCACGAGGCAAAGTTCACTAGCTGCTCGATGGTGAGCGTCTTATCCATTGCAATTAAGTTTGAGAGCTCTGGAGCTGCGGCGAATAAAACGTGGTTCAGCACGTTCTGAGTAGTCGACTCAAGAACGGCGTGGAGGGCAGAACATCGCCCGCTAGCCGCGAGCAAAAGCGAAAGCTCACTCCAGCCGCCTGCTTCAACGTGGTTGCTGACAGGGACACACACTTCTAGTAGCCAGTGGACCTGCGCTACAATCGAGGCATCCGGGACGGTGTCACCAAAGAAGTCTAATCCTTCGAGCATCGAGAGTTGCTTAAGCCTAGCATGATGATTTCATGACTTGCTTGCGGCTGGCCATTGAGCAGAAGCTCAAACGTCGACCAGTTCCACGACTTGAGGGCAAAGATGGCAAGAAGATCGATCAGGCGGGGGTTTGGCACAGGGCACGCGAGAAAGCCCTGACCGCGGTGTTAAATGGCACCAAATACGAAGTCTCGGATAGTCGTGCTGAGAAGGTCGGGATCTAGCTCCAGCGTCAAGTTGATGAGGTGGCGAAGCAGCTCGGTGTGACCAAAGGCGGCCGCGTACGTGAGCGCGTGGACGTTGAGCACACGTGGCCGAATTCGCGGATCGGGCGAGATATGCGAACACGCAGTCCCGAGAGTCAGGCCCATCAAACCGAGCTCGGTTATGAGCTCCGCGGACAGGAAGGAAAGTGCGAGTTTATGTTGGCAGGTTCGGGCTGACGACGAATAGGCAAACCAACGCGTTGAGGCGACGACGAAGGCATTGGTGCGCTCAAGCGCATCTTTAGTCAGTGCTCAATCCGTCATGCGTTTGACCGGGAGCACGACGGTAGAGGGAAATAGAGACCTTCTGAGGAGCTGGCGCCAGGATTTCTGCCAGCGCTCGGGTCGGGCCGGAACGCCACTTGGTCAGCTGATGCACCCAGCGCCACATCAGCCGGCCATCACTCGCTGCCTCGAGCGAGAGCGCTTCTTCCCGAGCCCAGTGCGCACGCGTCGCGTAGATGACGCCGCGCTCATAACCCTCGGTAACTTCAATAACAATCCAAGTTTTTGCACGAAGTAGCATGTGTTGAGAGGCCATGGCCATCGTGGCCCAACAAGCGCTGGGTGGCCAGGGGCGGTGGCTCAGCAAGCTACCTTGCAGCCCTAGCGAGGCTTGACTCGGGTGCCGTCAGAACAGCCCCTCCCTCACTCGCCCTTGAGCCCTAGCGAGGCTGGCGGCAGCGACAATTCCTGGCAGCGGCGGCATTTCCTGGCGCCAGCTCTGAGGGCAAGCTGTGCATTGCGCCACAACCGCGTGGCTGAATGCGTGGGCGAGGGCCGAAACCTGGCGCCAGGATTTCAGAAGGTCTCTAATGGCCCGTCTCGGGTCCAACTATGGGCGGCCCCTGTGGCCAAGCTGGCAGCCGTTTCAGGTCTTACGATCTTTCGCGTTTTCAGCTCCTTCGCTTCACGCTTTTCGCGCTTTTCGCTCCTTTCGCTTTTCGCGTTCGCTCGCTTCCCCGCACCCCCGCTGCTGCTGGCCGCGATAAAGCGCCTCGCAACGCACCACGTGACCACCTCGCGCTCACGCACGCCGCCGCGCACGCTGGTCGCCGCGATCCGGTCGCCGCCAGCGTCGTCGCGACCGCGCTCGAAAATTTGTCGCGCGTGACGCACCCTTGAAACCTGCACTTCCGGCAACGCAGCACATTTGCCGCCCAATGCCATGAGCGATGCGCGACATGAGTGAGGCCCGCGTCATTGATGGCGTTGTCCCCGCCGAGCGCCAGGGCCTGTTCTGGCGCACACTTTAGGTCAACGGTTCTTCGCAGTCAAGCACGCATGTTGCTTCGCCACGATTTCGCGTTGGTGTGGGCGACTTGACCGCACTCTCTGTTCACGACCACCACATCCATCTCAGTCCCAACCCGCTTGGTTGGCCGTCCTTGCCAGGATTGATCAGCTGAGCTACTTGAGGATCCTGGCGCATCAAGGTGAGGCGACGCGTTTGTAGTACAGACTCTTGTGATGAAGCGAGGATCGCGCGCAACTGTCCCGAATCTAGCTCATGTACCTTGGCTTCAAACGAATAAAGCGCGTTTCCATCAACTTGGCGCGGGGGATGACTTCTACTGAGCTCTTTGACATTTCACTTGGACATCTGAGGCTCGGATCGCCGTGTCAGCGACATTCAATGCGAATAGAAAAGACAAGCATGATGCTGGTTGAAGTTCCAACCGCAGCGTCAGCGGGAAGCGGACGAAAGCACGATGGACGCGCACACTTGGAGCACGAATCGCGGCCGTCCTTGACCAAGTAGTATTCCTGATCAGAGCCATGTACTCTCCGCCCTCACGGTTGGTAAGCGGGTTGCATTGAGAAACGAGCGACGCCCGCGCCGCTCTCAACCAAGCTTGGCCACAAGCTCATGGCCGCACGACCCGCGCCCGCTGATGGCCGAGCTGATCCCTGCAACTCGTACTCAAACTCATACCGTTTCACGCCTCACACTTTGCAGCCCTCGCTGCCACAGCAGCGCATCCAGGGCACCCGTGCCCGCTCCAAATTCTGACGGTCAAGGCATCGTACAGCGCGGTTGCCCATGGAAGTCGCGATCATGAAGCAGCTCACGGCGTAGTGGCCCCCGAGCGAGCTGTATTGCGTTGCGGGTAGTGCGGGTTGCATAGACGCGTCACGCGCGACGATTTCTGTTGTGATCGCGGCGGCGGTAACGGCGAGCGGTTCGCGGCGAGCAGCGCGCCCGACGGCGGCGACGGCGTACGTGAGCGCGAGGGCGTCACGTGGTGGGTTGCGAGGCGCTTTATCGTGGCTAGCAGCGGCCGGGGTGAGGGGAAGCGAGCGAAAGAAAAATCGAAGCGAGCGAACTTCGCAAATCCGGGCCTTGCGAATTTGCGGCCAATTTACATGGTTTGGAGGCAAATTTTAAACCTGAGCAAATTTGCACCAAATTGAGCGGCGGCCCGCGGTTCGGCTAGGACAGCGAATTTGCAACCAATTGCCGTTCAATCTGCTGCGACTTGATGGCACATTTGATGGCCAATTTGTGAGACGAGCGACCCGGTTGGCGCACGAATTGTTGGCAAATTTACACGATGGGGACTGCGTTTTGGTGCAAATTTGCGAGTGTATTGCGTACAGCGAGATATCAGATACAGGTCAGAGCGCCACCGCCGCGGGTCGCGCGGCATGCGAGTCGGAATCCCGGCCCGCGCGCGACGACGATGCACGACAAGCAAGTACCCGAGCGGAGAGCAGACGCCGTCGCCAGCACCAGGTCTCCGCACTCGAAGCCGCCGACCGTGACCCAAACCGCGTGCGCGTCGCACTTGCTGCGATCCACGGTCAGGTCGCGCCACGACCCCGAGTACAGAAACCGGCCGGGCGAGATGGTCGTCAGAGATCGCTGCTACAAGCAAGAAAGGTCCGAGAGCTCATGTGAGTCGCGCTGCGCCTCGAGCGGCGTGTGACGAGGGCGTACCGAGTCGCCTCGAATACGGCGCCGTACAGCTTGCGGATGCTGCGCGCCAGTTGTTCATCCGTTGAGAGGCGGCGGGTCGATAGTGTAGCGAGAGACCAGTGGATCACGAGGGGCTACGAGGAGCAATGCGAGCGAGCATGTCAGTCGCGCGCCAACTCTTGCGCAGCGACGAGAAGTGTCAAACGTACCTGCGACTGGGACTTGACGCACGCGGTGGCCGCGGTCGAACCGCTTGAGCGAGCCTGTCGGCGCTACTGGCGCGAGCGTGCAGCGTGAGTGCATGAGACACGCGGAGACGGCGTACCGTCGCGAGCGAGGCTGGCTCGATGGTCTCAGGTCCATGAGTCGCCAAATGTTGAGTCCCTGGTGGCGGACGCGCGCCGGCGGCTACATGGGCACCGCACAGGTGTCAGCACCTTTGACGAGCGCGCACGCGGCTGGTAGCCCGGTGGGGTCCCCTTGCGCTGCGCCGTGCTGCGCCCGAGGAACGAGCGCGGCGGAGCCCGCGTACGACGGTGCGCACGCGCGGCAGCGACGACACCGCTGGTCTCACAGCGCGTCGTCGACGCGCCAGAGCAGAGTGTGAAGGGCACCACACCGGGCGCACCGCCACGGGAGCGCAACACGACGGTCGGCGCGATGGGAGCCAAGCGCGCGGCGGCGGGCGCGGCAGCGGGATGTGACGCGTACCTGTTGACGTTGGCCGCGTGGTTGCCGCGCGTCGAGATCGTAGTGTGCTTCTTTGGTGGACGGGTGATACATTGCAGCGAGTGGTGATGAGCGAGAGAGCGGGGACCGACCGCGGCGTGGCGAAGAGTCACTCGCTCCCCCGACGCGCGCTCGCGGCAAAGTCCAAGCCAAGCTGTGTCACGTGCGGGTGACCGCACACGTGTTTTCGCGACGCGTCTCGCACCCCGTCTCGCAACCCGCCGTGCCACGACTCTCGCTCAGTTTCGCTAGCCTTGAAACGCGCGGTTAAAAAAAAACGACAAACTGCACTTGAAAGCAGGACTGCGAGGGGAGGAGGGAGGAACTGGGCAAGCACGGCGCGTTCAGGGTCGTGACGCGGCCGCGCGGTTACCCCCCTTTGTTCTCGAGTCGATCAAAGCTTAGATTTTGGTTAGGCTCTGGAAGCGACGAGACCCTTGTCATGACAGTTGCTGGGGTCGCAGCTCGCCGTCCCATTCCACGCATTCGTGTCCACAGCGAGCACCCCCCGTTTCCTTCGTGAACTGGGGCCGAGAAGCGAGCCGGGTCTGATAACCGTGTAACGGTCGTACGAACATACTAAGAGCGAGCTCATGCCTTCGGCTCTCTTGCCTGCGCGACGACAGCCGGATGTTACGGATGCAGCTGGACTCAGCCGCACGAGAGCGAGTACCAAGCACATCGCAGCGGCCGGATCGTACCGCAGCTGACGCGAGGTTCTCAAGGGAGCCGCAAAGGTCATTCATCGCGGATTGAAGGGGACCTTGCGCCTGAACGAGCTCGCAGGCCAAGCGTGAACGGACGCGGCCAACGTGACCCTGCAGTGGCGTCGGACGGTGGAGTTTACACGCTCGCCACAGCTCGCTGATTTGCTCCATCCACCTTCCGTGCATGTTTTACGCATGCTGTAGATGCCAGTTGATGCAATGTATTCAACCCATGGATTTCTTCCAAATTGCGCCTAGTTTATGTCTACTTGCGTGATTCGAGCGCCGCGCTGAACCCGTAGCACAGGCACCGCCAGCCGCTGACGAGCCGCGCCTGTCGCTCCCAGCGCATCAGAAGAAGTCATGTCCGCTTTGGATTTGACCGCCGGTAGCTTCAGCTAGTTGATAGGGCCGCTCGCCAAGTCGGAGACCCGCCCTTGAGTGACGAACAGAATGTCGCCTACTGATCCATGACTCTACCATGAAGCTGGAAACGTTCACGTCGCGTTTCAACTCTAAAATCGTCGCGTGGCAGATAGTGAAGCTCGATCACGGGGTGTTACATGTTCTACCAGCGTCAGAGGCAGCTCGAGCATGGCCGTTCCGCGACCCTGTGTTCAAGCAAAGGAATAGCACCATTCGCAACTCTCTGAAGTGGCCTTTGATGCGTTCCAGGCGCTCAATCGCACCGACTGGATCGCATGCACCTCATTCAGGTCTGGAAAGATTTGCAACGTGCCGGTTCAGCGCCGTGGACGTGCTTCACTGGTTGGGCGACCGTCCCGCGCGCTCTTGCTGAAGCGCTGAATTGTGAGCATGCTAAGTACCAGGGCTCACCAGCTTTACTCGAGGCTGGCAATTGTTGTCCATTCGTGCTAGCGGAAGCGGTCCTTCACTCGCTCGCTCTCGTCAACTTAAACGAATCGGGCCAGTATGCGGCCACGTACAAACAATTGAAGAAAATCAACTTTTTTTGGCCGCTTGGCCTGCCGCGCCGGTAGGCGTCCACCTAATAAGCTCGATCCGCGAGCGCAATCCGCAACAGCATGCGTGCCGCAAACCCCTTCAGGCGAACATAGGTTTCGACCTCTTTAAACTGCAATCCCGGCCAGGAAACCAAGTTTATCTACTGAGGTAGAGGTAGTTGACCAGTTTGCCGCAAGGAGAAAGCCTGTTTACCCTCTGGATTGGATGCTGTACTCGATTTGCGACCCCATGAATTCAAACTGTGTCTATCGTTTCCGTGCTCCTCTGAGCGCTAAATATATTTGCGCGAGTCACATCCTTCACTCCGTTGCGCAGGAACGACTTTCGAGGTTAGCTTCTTGAATCAACCCTGGCGGTGTGTTAGCGTTGAGAATCCGATCGCCATTTTTTTCTTGACACCCGGCTTCCAACCACCCCAACGCTTAATTATCTCTTTTGTAGCTCTTAGCACGGTCAGTCCATCACCTTCGAGTACAGCGCAATCGACTGAGCCGTTGTGATGAAAAGTCCAACTTACTTCAAGGGCGACTATAACCACCACGACCACCAGCAAAAAATCCCCCTGACCTCACCCATCACGCTCATGTATCGCATTCACCAGAAATCCTGATATGCGATTTCGACCCTCACCCGACCCGGCCCAAGAATTGAGTGCAAATTTGCAGCTGGCCGCACAATTTGTGATCCGCGATTTCCGATGAACGCGAAAAGCGAAAGGAGCGAAAAGCGCGAAAAGCGTGAAGCGAAGGAGCGGAAAATGCGAAAGATTGAAAGACCTGAAACGGCTGCCAGCTTGGCCACAGGGGCCGCCCATAGTTAGTGTGCACGGAACAAGCCCTCGGCTGGCCGGGAACAGGAACGGAGCGGGAACGCTGCAACCACGCTCCGGGAACGTTCCCAAGGGAACGTTCCCACCACGTGACATAAACGTGACCCGTAGAGCGACGAGGCCGTTGCAAGCGTGCATCAAGGTCGTTGTCGAGTGACCTCATTGATGTCATGTGTGGCCCTGAAGGCTCGGGAAGCATGTCTTTTGCACGAGCCACGACGGCTGAGCCGCCTCGCAAAAGAAGCCACCCAAAATTCGCATTTTTGACTGAGTGAGGGGAACATAGTCATCGTAGATTTCCCGCTGGTTAAATTGGCCGCTTCGGACGGTTCGGACAGCGCGTGTCCGATTAGGATGCTGAACTCAATTGGACAGAGCTGTCCGATTGGACACGCTCCGTCCAAAGCAGCAAAACGTATCTAAACGCGCTACCGTTACATGCGCTTTTGGGGGGGTTCAGAAATTCAGCTCAGGAAATTCAAATTCAGCTCAGAAAAGATTGAAGCGATAAAGAGAAGCAGTTCGAAAAGAAAGGACGTCAAATTCAGCCCGTAGGCCGCTCGCTCCCCAACCCACACCATCAGCCCCTCCTCCTCCTCGTACTTCTTGACCGCGGAGAACAGTCGCTTGAGCGACTCGACCACGACCACGACCACGAGGTCGTTGCACGCCTGAGCTCCTTGATCGACGGCGCCGCCGCGGCGCGTTGCGCTTGGCCGAGGAAGTTGACCTGGCGCTGCGTGTTGATTTGCGACTGGAACGAGTGCTCGTCGAGCGGGACCGCCGGGCACATCTTGTCGCGCTTGGCCGTGATCGTGTTGAGTGCCGCGCGCCGCGGCCTGGGTCTAGTTAGCCTGGTACTGCATGTGGAAGCGCTTGCGCTTGAGGTTGCGCGCGCCGTCGGGGGTGACGCGGCCGAGGTACTAGACGTGCTCGAGCTTGAGCCACGGGAAGATGATGCCTGGAAATCGCGGGGGCGAGAGGTCAGTGGGATAACTCGCGGGGCGGCACCGTGCGCAAGCATACCGCGTGCGTTGACTGCTTGGGAAGCCAAACAGGCGGGCGGCAACGTCGCGGATCACGCCGGGGGCGCCCGCGAGCGTGAGCGCGGTCTTGTCGAGCACGATGGGGCGGAGGCCGCGTCACAAGCGAGGCCTAAACGACGTGGCGTTCGCTGTCAGCGCGGTGCTCGCGGAATGCGAGGGCGAGCAGACTGGCACATACGTCTCCAGAACCGAGCTACGCGAGTTCTTGGCGAAGGTCTTGAGGCGGTGGCCGAGCCAGATGTCGGCCGCGGAGCTGGGCGGCGAGGCGAGGAACGCGACGAGATGAAGCGTCACGGACGCGCGACGAAGCCCACCATGGTGAGGAAGGTGGGTGTGGATCGGGTAGTGGTGGAGGAGTGGACCGCCGAGGCGGTGGGTTGCGTGAGGGCGGGTGGAAGAGCTAGTGCGCGGGGCGGCGGGCGGGCGCTAAAGTGAGGGCGAGCCGGTGGCGTCGATCAGCGCGAGCGAAAAGCAGTTGCGCCATCGTCAGCGGGGCCCATGTGACCGGTTGACAGGGCCTCTGCCGCTCGACCGCCGCTCGAAAAAACGCAAAGTCCCGGAGCGGGCTGCTCTCGCTCTCTCCCCCGCTCGCTGCCGCCGGCGCCCCATGAAGCTTTATCCACCACCGCCGGCCGCCACCTCTTCGCTCGAGCTCGGCCTGCGTGCCCGCTTGCTCGCGACCGAGTAGGCGCGCCCGCCGCACCGCGCTGACGCCGTCACGGTCTCAATCGGGTCTCTTGACGAGCTGCACCTGGACCTGCGGCTCGAGCACAACACCATCATGCACCCCGTCTCCCTGCCCGCCGACGGTTCGCCGCTTCCCACCCGCGAGGTAGCGTCGCCGCGGCGCGTGGCGCGCGACCCTGCAGACGCTGCGCACCGAGCGCGACACGCACGCGCTTGATCCACCGTCGCCCAACGGTCGCGCGGCTCGTCCATGGCGCGCAGCCCAACGACGGCGTGTCGTTGGCGCTGCTGTTCTCGTCCTTCTGCTGCTCGCGGTCCAAGTCCGCCTTCATTGGGACTAAGACTACGGTGCACGCGCACGCCGCGCTCGTCGAGGTGCTCGCCGTCGGCTTGTTTGCCATGAAGGCCATCGCCGTCGTTCAGCCGCTCCTCACCCTCGTGTGCGCCTTCATCGACTTCGTGGCCCTCGTCCGCCTGCCCGCGCACTCGCACGGGACGCGTGAGCCCTACCACAACGCGCTCCGCGAGCTGCGCGAGTACCCCGAGATCGTGCAGGGCGAGATCGACAAGTACCGCGGCAAGCCCGCTGCTGGCGGCGGTGGCAGCGGCGAATCGGGCGGTGCGGCCGACGGCGGCGGCGGCGACAAGGAGCAGGTCGGCGAACCTTGTCGCCCCATGCCGACGCGCTTCATGGCCTGTGTAGTACGTCGCGTTTCCGCCCCGACCTGCTCGCGTCGACTCGCCGCTAGTACTTGCAGGTGCTCACGTCGCGCGTACCTTGTCGTCCCTCGCCGCGCGCGGCCTCGTCACTGTCCAGTTCTCCCCGTGTGTCGACGCATCAACCGCAATCTCGCCCAAGGGTCTCTAGTCCGCCGGCGGCGGGTCGGGCCCGACCCACACCGCCGCCCGGCCGCTCGTGGCCAAGGCGGGCTTCCCGCCCGAGCAGCCTTGCTCGCGGATCACGCGCCGCATCCGCGGCTCCTCTCGGACGGCGGAGTCTCCACGCTGGTGTCGCTGTATATATATTTCGGGCGCGTTGCATTCTTGATCCTCTCACTTCCTGCTGGTTCGCGTCAATTTTCTCCTCGCGCGAGTTAGCTCTCTATTTCGACTTGGCCGAGCAACGGGCCAGCGGATTCGAGGTCCTGGCATTTAATTTGAGGGCCGATTCCTTTCAGTTGCGGCTTTCCGAAGGCGGGGGATCGACTCCTCTTTGTCAAGTTGGGATGTGAGGCATCCGCCAGCAAGTGAGCTCGAAGCGATTCATTTTCTTGAGTTGAGATTTCGAGCCCGCGAGGGCCCGGGCAATTTTTATTTGGGGGTGGGGTCGGCCCATTTAATTTTTAAGCTGTCCGATCGGCCCGCAAGCGTGTCCGAAGAAGCCAAACGGGGCCGCCCTGTCCGACCACCAAGGCCACTTCTACGATGACTACCCAAGGGAACACCCCTCGTCAAGTTCCCAGGAACGGAACGTTCCCATGTTCCGGAACGTTCCTGGAACGTTCCGATGTTCCGTTCCGTGCACCCTACCCATAGTCCAACCAGCTTGCTGCGCAACCGCATCGTCTTGGTCTGCGCCGCAAGCGCGGAAAAGCCAACGCGGGAGCGCGCGAGGGTTTTGAGCGGCCATCGCGAGCTCCCTCGATGACGCAGCAAGTGCTACGTTCGGAGCCGTGAGGCTCACAACTTGTTCCAGGAGCTCCACCGGAAGGTTGGACAAACTGGGCAAGTCGCCGGGTTCCATGTGCTCCATTGTGGTGGCAATCTTGAGCCGATGCTCGAACGCAAAGAGCGTGAAAGCAGTACAAGAGGCGAGGCTGAACGGGCACGATGTTGCACAGTGAAAAAGGTTTGCCGCAGTGCGCATTTTTGTGCGTGCGCCGCTTACGGTTTACATGCGGGTTACGGCTCTAGCCTTGAATCACTCACAGCAGCAAGAAATTCTTGCCGACATGCGTTCCAGAATACTGCGCACGGCTCCCTTGACCATTGAAACTAAGTCATGCGCGGTGCCAAGTTTGCAATGCATGGCACAGCCAACAGTTTGCAAGAGGACTCGGGAGTGCGAGGGTGCAAGTCGGTGGGTGGTGACCTGAAAAAGATTTGGTCGAAACGGTGAGAGACAGTCGTGAGACGCGTCGAGATATCATGTGACGCGTGCTGATCATGGGCGACGCGTGCGAGCTGGACCCGCGACCATGCAGGGCCCAAACGAGGTCGCTCTCGGATGGCTTCTACACCAGCTCGTTTAAACTCAGCTTCTCAAATGCGACGTGTTCAAGTTGTAGCGCTAAGCTCGCATCGACGGTGACCCATTTCACCGGAAGCGCGTTTTCTGGCTTCCATCAAACTAGAGGGGAGGCCAATTGATGAGGCTCATTTCGCGCTGCGTGCAGACTTTCCGAGTTGGGCCAAGGTTGGGCGTAGCTCGAGCACAGCGCGGCCAGCGTGGGCCACCCAATCTCGGCTCGTGCACGCGCTGAGCCACCACCGACCAACCCGTCACCGGATCCTGCATTTTGGAGTCGACGGCTGCTCTGCGGTCAGCGGTTCTGCACGACCTGGATGCAGGATCGGCAGGTCCAACTCACTCGTTTCGGCTCACTGCTGCTCCCAATCTCACCGCTGAATGAGGCCGCATCGAGTGGTCCAACCTTCTAGCGACGCGTCGCGTCGAGCACGGTTGATGGCGAGCGGTGCACACCTGCATGCTAGCCGACCGCGACACTACTAGGGGTGTGTGCTTTGCACACTCTGTCTCAGCAGTAGGCGACTAGGCTGGCTTGAAAATATGCTGGACGTCAAGTTCCGTCCGCGTTGAAAGGCGAGTAGTGAATGACGTGTCAAAATCGCTAAGTATTAATGAGCTAAGGACTAGGTAGTGGTTGCCTCCGCCAGACTTTGCAGTCGAGCGTACTCGGCAAGTAAATGTTGATCCTGTGTTTGATTCAGGCCTTGGATACCTGGATCACGCAGGATCAGGATGTCGTCACCGCGCCGTACACGCGATAGGATCATGTACAGGAAGCGCGACGGTAACGATCCACGCGTCATGTCGGCGAGATCAACGATGACCTTTTCAAGGGTCATTCCTTGGGCCTTGCGCCGTCAGCGCGTACGCGAGCTCGAGCGGGAACTGGGCTCGATGGATCGTCTTGGATGTGCCGGCCACCTTGTTCTTGAGGCGGAAGGAGGCGATCTTGCGGCGCAGCGGGAAGTAGTCGTTGGGGATCCTGGGTAGCTTGGGCATGCGACCCAGATCCTTTTTGGCCGGATGATGACTGCATCAATGTCGTTGTTCGCGTCGGTGGCAAAGCGTTCAACACGGCCAATGACGCCGTTGACGATGCGGCGACTACACGATGCGAAGCGAGGAAGCGCTGGTGAGTCCATGCGCCTAATGGCCGGCGAATATGACGCGGAGACGTACGGCGTGTTGATGTTCCGCGTCACGATGACACGCGCGCCAGCAAACAGCTTGAGGGTAGACGGGATGTGGTCCGTCTTGCTCGAGGGAAGCAGTTTTGCGAAGTTGAGCATGCGCTGGTCGCTCTCGCTCTGACCGCTGCTCTCAATGACGAGCTGCCGCCAAAGGAGTGGTCCGGTTGTGGAGGGCTTGCGGACGAGATCGACGCACTCGAGGTCAAAGATTTCGTCGGGTTGGAGACCGAGGCGACGCGCGTGTTTCGCGGCGGCCATCGAGTTCCACGCGTCGCGCACCGAGTTCTGCGCCGTGATGAGGACCTGGTCGCTCCAGTCGTCGAGCTGGCCTGGGTGCTGACCCAGTAGGACGTCTGCTCGCCGCGAGCCGAGGTACTCAATCACGCGCTACGAGACAATGCAGTTGCGCAGGTCCTGGAGCACGTTCAGGAAGCTCTCGTCGCCTGACTGCCACATCTGCTGCACAAGGAAGAAGACCGAGTCGAAGGCGAGCCACTGATCGCGACCAATGTTGGCGTCAGTTCGAGTTCTGCTGACCGCTTGCCGCTCCTTGCGCTTGGACGCGCGCTTCTTCTGCTGCTGCTGCTGAGGCTCGCCGTCGACCTGCATCGAGTCGCCATCATGAGCTGCATCCACCTCGGGTTTGGGTGCGCGTTCGACTGGCTGCTCAGATGGAACCGTGAGCGAGCGGGCCATGACGGGCTCGAACTGGAAAAAGTCGCCAAACGCAAGGACGTGCAGGCCGCCAAACGGAGGATGGTCGCGGCTCGGGTATAGCGCGTCGAAGCGCAAGTGCATTGCGGCGAACAGCTCGGCGCCGACCATGGAGATCTCGTGCGCGTCTCGTGCTAGTGAGACACAAGAGACGCGATGTGTCTCGCGCACGCCACGAGTGCGAGACAGGAGACGCGAGACAAAAAAACGCGAGACACAATACGCGCAAGCGGTGAATTAAATCAAAGCGTCAGGGAAGCGTGTGGATGCCCACGTAGGACATGAAGGACGGAGGAAATGTAGAGGACATGCACAGTGGCCGCAGGAGCAGCGTGAAGAGTGAGAGGTCAGGTACACGGAGAGTATTTCGACGTCGAACTGTGCCCCAGACGATTTTAGTTGAGTTGAAAAGAGTTAGAGGGTAGATTTATTAAGAGGATTTGGAGAAAATTGAGGAGAAGATTATTCGAGCTCGACCGAGACGCGTCGCGACGCGTGTTGATGGGAGTGGCAGAAAAGTCAGGCATGCCAAATGGCCCAGCTTGAGCGCGAATTCAGCTCCACAGAAACTCAGCCTACTGCTGAGAATAAAGAGCAGCCGCGCCCCGGCCCTCCAACCGTCTGATCCTCACCAGTTAGCCAAGTAACCTCGCCCTGCACCTCCCAACAACCAAGTCCCCCTCACCACCACCATGAACGCCGTCGCCTTCCTCTTCGCCCTCGTCCTGACCCTCGTTGCCACCGTCGCTGCCGCCAAGGCTCCGTACCCGGTCCCGGCCACCTACAAGGTCAGCAACACGCACTCGGCCACCTTCGCCGCTGACGGCAAGCTCACCATCAAGTTGACGATCCGCTGCGTCTGCATCCCGTGCCTCGAGGCTGGCGGCTCCGGCACCTGGTCGTACGACGCCAAGGCCGACGCCATGACCGTCCGCATGTACATCAACCCGTCATGGACAGTCGCCCAGACGTGGTCGTGCCCCACCAAGTCGCGCGACATGAACGTGTCGGTGCTCGGCGGCTGCAAGCTTGTCAGCTTCTCAGGCGCCCAGGCCGACAAGGCCCCGCTCCCCGCCAACGCCCCGACCTGGACCCGCCAGTAAGTTTCGACGAGACGGCGACAAGATCGTCCGTGACTCGTGTGTCGGCGTGATTCTATCCTCTCCCTAATCCCTCCACTTCCTCAAAACTCCTCATCCTCGCGTGTAAGTGTGTCACGAGTGTGTATCTGGCTGCCGTGCGGCCCAAAACGAGTCAATACAGTTTCTCTTTGCGATTCTCATCCAAAACCTTCTCAACTTGGCTGTGAAAGATTTGTCGAGCCCCGCGCACAGTTTTGATCCGTTGAGCGTGATCGACGGGTCAGTTACAACATCCTTGAGCTACGCGATCTTTTTGATGCCAGCAATCTCAGGCTTGACGAGAACCCGCGCAAGCGCGACCTGAGAGCTGCCGCGGCGACTGCGGCGTGCAGAAGCGCGAGACGCAAGACGGCAGCAACAAGTTCCGTCGTAAGGCCGCTCAGGCCTGCAGCGGCGACGGCGCCGGGTCGGTTTTCCATGAGCTCCATCGAGTTTGCAAGAGTAGGTCACGGTGAACCAAGGGAGAGAGTATCAACTTTGCCCTGCGCTCGACATGATGGCTGGTCAGAGTGCATACACTCTCACCCCGTGCCGATCAGGTGGGACTCGTCGCGTCGGAGAGCTGTGAGAAGCTGCGAGCGACAGCAAAGCCACTTGCATCACCGATCCGTTGGCTGCGCCACGGCCGTCGCCAAGGCCAGCCTCACCCGCGGCGTCGGTCACCTGTTCATGACTCGCATTTGCGACTCCGCGCTTGTTGACGCGAGAGCTCGCTCCCACGACGCTCCGATTCCCCACCAGACGAAGCGAATGAAACGGGAAGACTCCCTGCAACAGAAGCAGGGACCCTGAGAGCCCTGTCAAAAACCGCCGCTGTCCCGCACCAGCAGTACTCTCTCCCACGCCCGCCAAAGTAACCTCATATGGATCAACGCCGTGAACCGAAACCATGCTCCCACTTGCTGCAACTGCCTCGCTCACCGCCGTATCCGGCGGCATCGTGAGCATCCTCGTCTCTGTCGCCATTGAAAAGTTTGGCGGCATCCTCGGCGGCGTGATTGGCAGCGTGCCGCACGGCGTCGTCCCCGCCTCGATCGGATTCTGGCTTCAGTTTCGCGACCTCGATCTCGACCATGGCGCGCTGTTGCTTGATAGCGCCGGTATGACGCTGTCTGGGCTCAAGAACTTCCAGAAGAGTATGGCGTCCGTGCCCATTGGGATGATGATCAACAGCTTGTGCGTACTCGCCGAGTTCCGTGGCGGAATAGTCAGCGACTAACGTTCAACTCTTCTTTGACTGTAGTTATCTTCTCTTGTGGCGAGTACGTCGGCTCATAACCTGACGCGTAGCACCCGCTCGCGCTAACGCTTCTTTCGCCTCTCTAGGTGCTCCCGACCGTGATGCGCCGCCGATACCCCGACCTGTCGCTGTACCGGCTCCTAACCGTCGTCTTCTTGATCACCATCACGCTGTGGGTCGCCTTCGCTGCTGCTCTCGTCGGACTGTTTCGCGCCATCCTACCGCCCATCGACGTGAGCGTGGCTTCATCCTCTGACGATACCCCAGTCCTCGCACCAGATGTGGCCGCCACGTTCTTCATCGGCGTCGGCTGCACGGCGGTCCAGGTCGGGACTGGGATACTCGCGGGTCTGCACCCTGCACCGGCTCCGCGCAGCACCCAACACGCCCCCGCGCACGTCCTGCTCTCACGTGGCGCGTTCGCAGCAGCCTCGATGGGTACGCGCCCCCTCTATGATGCCTCGCTGCGATTCAAACTCACGTCACCGCTTGACCACGCGTAGGCACCGCGATTCTTCTGGGCAGCATCTCGTCGTGGGCGGGTGGCATCGCGTCCATGTTTCCCGCGATCCTGACCACGTCGTTTCCGTGTGGCTGTCGAGTGGCGAGGCCGTGTCTGCGGGTGCCATTGGTCCGCTCATTCTTGGCACGTCGTCTCTCTCGATCTACGCCTTGCTCGGCGCGATCTTTACCCCGCTCATGGCGTTCCCGTAGGCCGCCGTCGTGGCGTGGATCATTGCCGTGATTACGGTCAGTCTGCCGAGCTTCTATTTCCTCCGCTGGCGTCGCTCGCTCGTGGTCATGGCCGCCGAGTACGCTGCTGCGAGCGGGTCCGACGTCGACAAGGAAGGCGAGAACGCCAAGTCCGTGGACGAGATGTTGTGATGCGTTTATCCTCGTAATACTTGATCTTTTGCAACATGATGGGATGCATGATTCACTATTGACCTCAAGTGGTCTCTCGTCTAAGGCTTGAACACGAGTGGAGTGAACGTAAGGGCGCGCAAGGCGTCGGAGCCAAGGGCAGGTCGGTACTCCAGCGCGGTGTCCCGCTTGCGGCCCTCAAATTTGACTCGACAGCACCGCTGTCAGCCCGCTGTGCGATCGCCGAAGCGAGCGTTGATGGGTTTCGCAGGTGGTCATGTGAGTGGCGCGGCGCGTCGGAACTTGCACATGCCCGCCGAGACCATGGCTCGTGCATCCGAGTTGAATTGCATGAACGAACTGGATCCCGTCGAAGTCAAAATGGGCCGCGGTCAACGTGGGCCTGCGAGATGAGTGAGGTTCCGAATCCCTCGTTCTGGTGCAAAGCCCCAGTCCTATTGAAAGAGTTTGCGCGTGCACGCAAAGGGTCGCCGCCGCGTTGCGGGGCAACGTTCGAGCTCAGCAGGTGTTCCAGATCAAGCACGCTCGCATGAACGCGACCAATCTTGTCACTGGGTGGCCCGTTTCTCGCGCGCTCCACGCGAGGTGTGCCGATGCGACAGGCGGTGAAAGGGACCAGTTGAGGGTCACTGGGGCCGCAATATGCGACTTATTTACGCCCGCGGCTCTCGTGATTTAAATTTCCCATCACGAGGACATATCCGGCGCGCGACTCTTACAGTTTACGCGCCTGGTTCAGCGCTCGCGCGCGACCTATCCTCCTGCATTCGACTCGCGCTCGCGTGCGCAAGGTCGGTCGCGGTCGTTAATAGGAACTCGCAGACTTGCGCGCAACTTCCAGCGGTAATGCAGCGGTTCCACCGACCCGCAGCACGCGCAATGGAACAGGCGGCCGGGTGGCCTATAAAAGCGCGGGGCCCCTCGCAGCAAGGTCAAGCTCTTCGTAGACGATAACCAGCTCCTCCCGAACCAACCCATAGGCAAGATGCACGCTGCCAAGATCCTCTTCGCATTCGCCGCCGTTCTCGGCCTCACCGCGACCACGGTCGTTGCCGCGCCCGCCACCGAGGTCGGCACCGAGGGCATCGTTCGTACGTCGATCCTGAGCACTCCGACTTGTCTATTGCCGAGCGCTTACTCTTCACGGCGTCACTTTCGTAGGCCCCAAGTTGTGTTGGATCCAGTGCGCCAACAACTGCGACGACCGCTGCGGCTCGGACCGCGGCTGCCTCGACGACTGCTACGACATCTGCGACCGCATCTGCCACGACGACCCCCCGATGCCCTAAAGTACCAGAGTCGGGCGCTCAGCCAAGAGATCCGGCGATTTTGGATGATTTAGATGGCGTGGAGAGAGCTGTATAAACGTCGATCTCTTGTATATGACTGGTTTCTCGTAGTTTCAGTGTGAGCAGCGGAGAATTTGAGCAGCCCAATTCTGCGCGCAAGCGGACGCAGTACCCAACAGTGGGACAGAGCGCTGGTCAAAATGCTGTGCCCAAGACGGCGGGTGTCAAGAGTGGGAGCTCATCCTACTCGTTGCATCTAGTCTTTCGTCTTTTTGAGCATGACGTGGCAAATAGGGAGAAGGCAAGCCAGCAGACACACGAGGCGCGCCGGTCATCTCACGTGAGGCTGAAACGCGACATGACGCAACGCGGCCCGCGTGGCGGGCGATGATCCGGATCGGCCCCATCCGCAGCACCGCATCTGCTGCACGTCTCGCATGAGGAGCAATGCGAGAAAACGTACTGTCAAAAAAACGTGCGGAGCGAGGAGCTCAAACGGGGCGCTCGTCCTGCGACCCGAGCCGCGGCCGGCCGACCGCCGCATCGGCGGCGCCTGATTTCGCCCCGTGTGCCCTCGCGCCCCCGCTTGAAAGAATTCTCTCGCAACGCGGGCATTGCAACTGACAGCGTGGGCTGCGAGGGAGGCACTGGTTCCACGCGTGTGTGTGCTGCGCCACCAACTCAAAACGCGGGATCCTGCAACTCATGGACAGCGCTTCCTCCCCGCGTTGCACTTCGGCCACCGACTCGCTTCAACTCGGATCACCAGTGCACTTGCTGCAACACGCGTCGCGACCGACGAAACCGCAGCGAGCGCGTGCCAAGCGAGCCGGCATTGCCACGAGGCGTAACCGTCCTGGTCCTGTGAGGCTCAAGGTCAGAACGCGACTCTAGCCCTATAAAGCCTGGCCGCTCCCCGCCCTCAAACCGTCTGAGCCTCACCCGTCAGCCAAGTACGCTCCCCCTGATCCTCCCGACAACCAAGTCCCACACCACCACCATGAACGCCATCGCCTTCCTCGCCGCTCTCGTCCTGGCCCTCGTCGCTACCGCCGCCGCCACCCCCGCTACCGCCAAGGGCCCGTTCCCGGTCCCCGTCACGTACAAGGTCAGCAGCACGCACACGGCGACCTTCGGCGCCGACGGCAAGCTCGTGGTCAAGTCGGACATCTGCTGCAGCCGCGTCCCGTGCGTCGAGGCGGGCGGTTCGGGCGACTGGTCGTACGACGCCAAGGCCGACGCGCTCACCGTCAGCTTCTGGATGAGCCCACAGTGGACGCTCTCGCAGACGTGGACGTGCGCGATCAAGTCCAAAGACGTCAAGATCTCGCGCCTCGAGGGGTGCAAGACCGTCAGCTTCTCGGGCGCCAAGGGGAACACGGCCCCGCTCCCGCCCGACGCCAAGACCTGGGTCCGCATCTAAGCGGCCGCGTATCCGTGTGGCCTGTGGCTCGAGTGCAGTTGTGATTGGTTTGTGATATGTATGAGTGATAAAACTGCCTCGATGCTGAAAAATTGACATCTGAGTGATCCTCGTCGAAGACAGCCCACTTCAGCTCGTCGTGTGCCTGACCATGGCCGCGACCACGGTCGCCGAAGCCATCGTCGCGCGGCCCTGATAATGTGGGGCACCGCGAAGCTGAGCTCGCGTTGATGGGTGCCTCACGAAGCCCTCGGTTGAGAATCAGATGAACATGACACTTGGAATACAGCTGAGAATCATCTCCGCAACGACAAGGGCAGCATTTGAACGTCTGCGACCTCCCACATCCGCTCTCACAGTCCGTCAGCAATCACCTCGAGTGTCGAGCGCTGCAGGTGAATGGAGTGGAGGTGAATGCAGCACACCCGGACGCCCGAGATGTGCAGCTTGTTAAGCGAGCTCGGGATTCGCTCCAGAAGCGCCGTGACGCCCGCGCAGCCCAGCAAGTTGGACGAGACGTGAAGGTAGGCGAGTTGAGTGAGACGGCTCGGGTTGAGCTCGGCAATGCCCTCGTCACCGTACAGGTCGTTCGAAGTGAGATCGAGTTCGACTAAGCTCAGCGGAAGGCACGGCCCCAAAATGATGAGGGCGTGCGATCCGATGTAGCATTCGCGGAGTTTGAGCGTGTTAAGCGTGGGAGGCATCGAGTCGGCAAGGCTTTGGATGGCGGCGGTTCTGAGCATGGTTCCGGAAAGATTGAGCGAGTTGAGTGAGCTCGGAAGCGCGCGGAGCAGGGTTCCAGGGTCGTCGTCGAAGCGAGAGTAGGAAATGTTGAGACTGGCGAGCTGCTTTGGGAAGATGCAATCGAGAGAACTGCAGCCGCTGGCGAGATCGCGAGGCCCGCTTTGGATAAGATCGCAAGGCACGCCCTCCCCAATCCAGCTTCCGCTCAGCGTCAGCTTCTTGACCGAGTTTGGCAGCCGGAGCGCGGCGATGAGCGGGAACGTGAGATCGCAGAAGCTCAAAGTGACCGAGTTGACTCTCTGAATCCGGCTAGCCAAAGCGTTCGAAAGTGCCGTGATACCATCGCTGGTGACGCGCAGCTTCTCGATCGTCACGGCGGTCAAGCCGCCACCGACGATGGCGGGAACAAGGCGCTCGATCCGACGGTCGCCTTGATGGAAGATACCGCGAGAAAGAGTCTGCAGGTCCGATGCTGTTAGGGCTTGCGACAACCTTAGTGTACGAAACAAACGTATACCCCGCGGCCCAGACAGCCCCGAAAGTGGACCTCGGTCATCATGCCGACCTCGCAATGCGGCAGCTTGAGCCCCGAACGGCGCCACCAGTCAAGCGTCGAGTAGCTTTCCTCGGCGTCCTTGATGGCGCACGCCGTGTACTTGAGCGGCTTCCCCGAGCGCAACCACAGATTGAGAATGTCCAGCCGGCCGAGCGCGCTCGCGCAATCCATAGAGATGGAGGTCGCACGGTCCACGATTGCGCGGTAAACACCGGGGCACCAGCTCCGCGGCGCCACGCGTGAGTACTGTGCCATGGCGACCAGGTCGACGGAGTCGTGGCTGTGCACGGCGAATGTCAAAATAGCGTCGAGCACGTCCGGGACCGCGAGCCGTTTGCGTTGCATGATGTTATTCATTCGTTTCATTAAGAGGGCGGCGCGGGTATGAGGGAGAACGGGCGGCGAGCGGCTGCGCACGGCTTGAAGGCGCGCCGATCACCTCACGTGACGCTGAAACGCGACGCGACGCGGCTCTTGCGCAGTCGATGGCCGTTGGCAAGGCTGTTGAGCGACAAAAAAAAAATATTCCAGAGACAGACGCCCAGTCGGGGCTCGAGCGGAGCTTAGTGCAGTCAGGGACCGCCGTGGTAACAGGCGGAGCCCGGGCCTTGAGTTCGCGTGACCCGACGCGTCGCACGGCTCTCCGTTTCCCACCCGGCCCGCGTCTCCTCTCCCGCTCTCCAAATCAGGCGTGGAAGACTTGCCTAACTAACCCACTCACTACAACTTGCTCTGTAACTCATTCTGACTATGCCATCACGCACTATCGATCCAGTCTCGCTCTCGCCAACCCGTGGCCCTGCCATCGACCACGACACCCCGCCGAGCGCCGCCACCGCCGCCGCGGCCGAAGGCTGGCCACTCCCGTCCCGCACCGACCGTGCGCGGCGCGACCGCCGGCTCACCCTGGGCGCCGACGAGTCCGAGCCCGCGCAGCCCGTCCCGCTCCTCGTGCGCCGGCGCAACGGGATCCTGGTCCCGCGAGAACCGTACCACCCACCGCCGGCCGAGTGGCGCGACGGGACGCCGGCCACGGCGGTGCTGCTGCGCAGCCGGCGCGCGTTCACGCGGCCGTACCCGCGGTCGTGCGTGGCGGGGAACTGTGCGGCGGGAGGTGACACGCAGAACGCGGCGTTCGAGTGTACACCCGGCGAGGACTGGGTCGTTCGGTACGCGATGTCTGAGAGGGTGAGGGGGAGTGGGGCTGACGTATTGCGGCGGGAGAGTAGCAGTAAGAAGTGCTTCTCGTTCCTGTACACCAAGTACCGGCCGGGCGCGCTGGTGGATCCGCTGCGGCCAAGGTACGCCAGAGCTGCTCGACCTTCATGAACGGCGCCGACCTCGTGTCGCGGATGTAGACTCTCGTTCAACACGGTGCGCGGCGCGTGCTTCGAGCTGCACGAGATCCGCCTGTACTCGCGCGTCGCGCGGCAGTCGGGGATCGTGATCGCGTCGCTCGAGCCGTTCTCTCGTTCGGGTACGCCCTCACCCGCTCCGCGCGATCAACCCTCACACCGCCAATCCCGCGTAGACCTCGAGGCATGGACCGAGCACCAGCGTCAGCGCGGCGGGATCGACCCGGCGTCGGTTCCCTCCACGAAGGGATGGACCGTGACACCGTTCGCGCCGCTGGGCGACGACGGGTCCCTGGTCGCGACGTGCGCGTCGCCGCGGTTGGTCCGGCACGTCGTGGTCCTGATGCACCAGCCGGCGCACCCGGTCCCGGCGCTGATCGAGGTCGAGCACATTGGTACGCGGGCATGCTCAGTGTCGCTGAGAGCCGTAGCTGACGACGTGTGGTAGACTTTTTCGGGCGACGCGGACCGTTCGCTGTCGAGGCGGGCTCGCTGGCGTAGGCGCCTGGTCGCTCGCTCACTCACTCACTCCATGTAAACCACCCTCTCGTTGCACAATAATCGGACACCAAGCCGTTGTTGCATTCATTGATTGATCCGGCCGTGATCGAGCAAAGAGCACGAGCGGCAGGCTAAGCTCGGCGTAAGCTCGGCGGCTTGCTTGGGGAAGGCCGACACGAAAAGTCCCGAGCCACGTGACGCAGCCCCACGATTTCCAGCACGCGCTGCCGGGTCGCCGCCGCCGCCACGCTCGGCCCCGCTCGCCGATCCCCTCCCCTCTCTTTCGGGGAGAGAACGACCGAGGATCGGCCGTGCCGACTACATATATTGCAACGCATCGACCTCGACCTCGCCCTCGCCATGAGCGCCCTCCGCTACATCCTGCCGGCCGTGGGCCGCGCCGGGTTCCGCGCCAGCCGCCCCGCGCACCTGTCGCTGGTCCGGTCGCTCGCGACGGCCGCGCCGAGTACGTGACGGTCGCAACACAACGTTTGCGAAGAGCAGTTGCTCACGCGCACCACAACCCTTGGTAGCGTCGACGATCAAGCCGCCGTTCGACAAAATCCTGATCGCCAACCGCGGCGAGATCGCGTGCCGCGTGATGCGCACGGCGCAGCGGCTGGGCGTCAAGTGCGTGGCCGTGTACAGCGAGGCGGACCGCGACGCGCTGCACGTGCAGATGGCCGACGAGGCGTACTGCATTGGCCCGGCGCCCTCGAGCGAGTCGTACCTGCGCATGGACAAGATCATTGACGTGGCCAAGCGCACGGGCGCCCAGGCCATCCACCCGGGCTACGGGTTCCTGTCCGAGAACGCGGGCTTCGCCGAGCAGCTGCACGCGTCGGACCTCGTCTTCATCGGGCCGCCCGCCTCGGCGATCGCTGCCATGGGGTCCAAGTCCGAGTCCAAGAAGATCATGGAGGCCGCCAAGGTGCCCGTCGTGCCGGGTTACCATGGGGATAACCAGGACCCGACGTTCCTCAAGGAGCAGTGCAAGAAGATCGGGTACCCGGTGCTGATCAAGGCGGTCAAGGGCGGCGGCGGCAAGGGCATGCGCATCGTGCAGTCCGAGGCCGAGTTCGACGAGATGCTGGCGTCGGCGCAGCGCGAGGCCATCAAGTCGTTTGGCGACGGCCGCGTGCTCGTCGAAAAGTACCTGCAGACCCCGCGCCACGTCGAGGTCCAGGTGTTTGCCGACGGCCACGGCGACGCTGTGTACCTGTTCGAGCGCGACTGCTCGGTCCAGCGCCGCCACCAGAAGACCATCGAGGAGGCCCCCGCGCCCGACCTCAGCGAGGAACTGCGCCGCGAGCTCGGCGAGAAGGCTGTCGCCGCCGCCAAGGCCGTCAACTACCGTGGCGCCGGCACCGTCGAGTTCATCATGGACGCCACCACCAAGCAATTCTTCTTCATGGAGATGAACACGCGCCTGCAGGTCGAGCACCCCGTGACCGAGATGATCACGGGCACCGACCTCGTCGAGTGGCAGCTGCAGGTCGCGGCCGGCAACCCGCTGCCCAAGAAGCAGGCCGACCTGCGCATCAATGGGTGGTCGTTCGAGGCGCGCATCTACGCCGAGAACCCGCAGAACCAGTTCCTCCCTGACACGGGTCCGCTCCTGCACCTCGCGACGCCGACGCCCACCGAGTCCCTGCGCGTCGAGACGGGCGTGCGCCAGGGCGACGAGGTGTCCGTGTTCTACGACCCGATGATCGCCAAGCTCGTGGTCCACGGCAAGGACCGCGCCGCGGCCCTCGCCAAGCTCGCGCACGGGCTCGACGAGTACAAGGTGGTCGGGCTCAATACCAACATCGAGTTCCTCAAGGCGCTCGCGCGCCACCCCGAGTTCAAGGCCGCCAACGTCGAGACCGGGTTCATCGACAAGTTCAAGGCCGACCTCGTCGTCCCGCTCGACCGGCCCGCCGCCGAGGCCGTGCTCGCCGCCGCCATGGCCCTCGTCCTGCGCGCCGAGCCCGGCGTCCCCGCCACCGCCGGCACCGCCGCGACCAACGCCGGGCCCTGGACCGCGCTCGCGGGTAAGCGCCTCAACCTCGACCAGGAGCAGTCGCTCGCGCTCACGTTCGGCGACCTGACGGCCGACGTGTCCGTGTCGCGGTCGCCCGCCACCGGGTACGCCGTGACGGTGCGCGTGCCCGGCGTGCCCGACGCGACGTTCCGCGTGGCGCCCGGCGCGCACTTCAGCGAGTCTGCGCGCGAGGTGACGCTCGACCTCGGCACGCACCTGGTCAAGTCGACGGTCGTTCTCGAGGGCGACCACGTGCACGTGTTCGCGTCGGGCACGGCCACGGGCCAGGCGCAGCACGGCGCCGTCAAGCACACGTTCGTGGTGCCCGAGCCCAAGTACGTCCAGGAGACGCGCAAGGCCGACGACGCCGGCGGGTCGGTGCGCACGCCCATGCCGTGCAAGATCGCGCAGGTGATGGTGCAGCCGGGCGACAAGGTGGCCAAGGGCCAGCCGCTCGTGATCCTCGAGGCCATGAAGATGGAGCACGTCATGCGGTCGCCCGTCGACGGCGTCGTCGCTCGGGTGCACTACAAGGTCGGCGACCTCGTTGAGGAGAAGAAGCTGCTGCTCGCGTTCGAGGAGGAGGCGACCAAGGCCTAGATGTCGCGCATGAATGCATGTGATATGCAATCCCGATATTATTTTGTATGGATAAAAAGGGCGGACCGCGCCCTTGTGTTTTAGTCGGTTCCTACTTACAGCTTGCTCTTGATCTCGGCGGGCGACGCGCCCTGCATCGCGCGGCCGACCTTGCTGCCGTTGGGGCGGCCGAGCTCGTTGGAGATCCAGTTACCGATCTTGACGAGGCTGGCGAGGTCAGCGCCCGTCTCGTAGCCCATACCGTGGAGCATGTAAACGACGTCCTCGGTGGCCACGTTGCCCGACGCGCCCTTGGCGTACGGGCACCCGCCGAGCCCGGCGACACTCGCATCGACGGTCCGCACGCCCTTGTCGAGGGCCACCACGATGTTGGCGAGTGCCTGGCCGTACGTGTCGTGGCAGTGGACCGCGACCTTGTCGACGGGGACGATGCGCAGCACGTGGTCGAGCATGCGCGCCATGGACCCGGGCGTGCCCACGCCGATCGTGTCGCCGAGCGAGATCTCGTGGCAGCCCATGTCGAGCAGCTTCGCGGCGACCTCGGCCACCTTTTCGGGGGCGACCGCGCCCTCGTACGGACACCCGAGCACGCACGACACGTACCCGCGCACGGGCACGGCGTGCGCGCGCGCCTCGCGCATCACGTCCTCGAACCGCGCCAGCGACTCGGCGATCGAGCAGTTGATGTTCTTGCGCGAGAAGGCCTCCGAGGCCGCGCCGAAAATGGCCACCTCGCCCGCGCGCGCGGACAGCGCGCCCTCGAGCCCCTTGACGTTGGGCGTCAGCACCGAGTAGGTCACGCCTGGCGCGCGGCGGATTGCGGAGAGGACCGCCGCGTTGTCGGCCATCTGCGGGACCCACTTGGGCGACACGAAGGCCGTGGCCTCGATGTGCGTCAGCTTGGCCTCCTCGGCGAGTCGGTTGATCAGCTCGACTTTCGTGGCGGTCGGGATCACCTGCTTCTCGTTCTGCAGGCCGTCGCGCGGCCCGACCTCGACGATCTTGACGCGGCCGCGCGAGCCCGCGGTGGTGGCGTAGGCGCGGCGGGTCGCCAGCATGGCGGCGGTGCGCAGCAAAGAGTACATGGCTGGGTGCGGGTGATGGATGGGCAAGGAGGGAGAGAGAGGAGGGGAGCGGCGACGCGGAAGCGGTCGGGCCGAACGCCGTCCCCAAACCCGCACGTGCGAGGCGCGCCACACCGCGTCGACGCGTCTCCGCCGCGAGACACTTTTTCACGTCCCCTCTCCACTCCTCCCTCTACTGCTCCGGATGATGCGCACGAACAACTCAATGAAACACGCGGCCCACGCATGGCGGTGCCCGAGGCGCGAGTCGGCCCGGGCAGGCCGTTGACGCGACGACAAGTTCTCCCGGGCGTCGCGATCGGGCGCCCGCGGGAGAACTCGTCCAGACGCCCACTTCTGCCGGTCCTTCAGGGACCACCCTTGATATCTTCCAGATTTACCGCCGCGACGCGGGGATCATCCTGGGCGAGGGATATCGTCAGCGTTGCACTGCGGGGGAGGGGCGACAGGTCCGTGCCGCGGGGCAGTTAAAAGCCGTGTCGTCCCCTTTCGATCCCTGCCTCGATCTCATATATGCAACTTGATTCTTCGACATGACGTTCTGTCCAAACGGCCGAGGACTGGTACGCCGCGCTCACCCGCTGGAACCAGTGCAGGAGCTCACCACATGCTCGCACACCCCGTAGTCGATCGTCGCCCAGTCCGAGGAGCTCGACTTCGACCTCTGCTTCCAGACCAGCATCGTGCTCCCATGCCTGTCGCTCGTCGCGCTCGCCGCGCTCGCCAACCGCCGCCGCTTCCTGGCCCGTAAGCCGCTGCTGCCCGACGACATGCGCGCGCAGCTGACTACGCTGTATTACTTCAAGCGGGCCGCGAGCGCGCTGAACCTGGCCCTCGCCGTTGCCGCGGTCGTCGTCGCCGCCGTGATCCCGACGAGCTACGCCGCCCTGATCCTCGGCGCCGCCTTCATCTGCCTCCCGCTCGCCCTCGTCGCGCTCGTCGTGCACCCGCTCGAGCACCACCGTAGCCGCCGCCCGTCGACGTCCATCTGCTCCCTCTACGGGATGCTCGTCATCTACCTCGCCGTGCACGTGCGTTCGCTCGTCCTCGACGATGCGGCGACCCCGCGCGCTCAGCTCTTCGTAACCGTGGCCCAGCTCGCCGTGACCCTCGTCCTGCTCCTCGCCGAGAACGTGTCGGTCAAGCCGCGCGAGACGCGTCCCGCGCACGTGGTGCCGGCGGGCGAGCGCGAGTCGCCCGAGCTCACGGCCTCGTACCTGTCGAAACTCATGTTCTTCTGGGCCTACGACCTGCTCGCGCGCGGCAACCGCAAGGTCATCGAGCTCACCGATCTGTGGCGCCTCCCCGAGTTCCTGCGCGCCAAGCCTAACTGCGACCGGCTCGTCGCCAGCTGGGACGCCGAGCGCACGCGCGTCGCGCAAATGCGTGCAGCGGAACCGGCGGGGAAGCACGCCGAGATGCAGCCGTCGCTCAACCGCGCCGTGATCCGCACGTTCGGCGTGCGGTACGCGCTGATCGCGTTCCTGTCGACGGCCATGGCGCTGCTCCAGTTCACCACGCCGTCGTTCATCTCGTACTTTATTACGTACCTGACGGACCGCGGGACGGGCGCCGCACGGCCGGTGGGCGAGGGGGTCGTGGTCGCGGTCCTGTTCTTTGCCGTCAACTCGGTCGGCAGCCTGCTGTTCGGGCAGGCGTACCACTTCGTGTTCGTCGAGCAGATCCGCATCAAGGCCGCGCTGCAGAACCTCGTGTACCGCAAGGGCCTGCGGATCCCGGCGCACGACCAGGCGTCCGACTCGGGCGAGATCCTCAACTACATGCAGGTCGACGCGACCAGCGTGTCGAACGCGATCATGGCGCTCGCCGACATGATCACGGCGCCGCTCTCGCTCGTCGTCGCGTGCTACCTGCTGTACCGGCAGGTCGGGTGGGCGATGCTCGTGGCCCTCGGGTGCATGGTCGCGTTCCTGCCCGTCCTCGGCGTGTTCGCCGACCGGCTCACGTTCTGGCGCACCGCGTCGCTCGCCCA
Organism: Blastocladiella emersonii ATCC 22665; assembly: GCA_025594325.1. Lineage (NCBI taxonomy): Eukaryota > Fungi > Blastocladiomycota > Blastocladiomycetes > Blastocladiales > Blastocladiaceae > Blastocladiella > Blastocladiella emersonii. The sequence goes on along the minus strand of JANHCV010000010.1, from coordinate 661,649 downwards.
GACGGACCTGCGCATCAAGACGTCGGCCGAGGCGCTCAACGCCATCAAGAGCCTCAAGCTGTACGGGTGGACGGGCGTGATGCGGGAGCGGATCCTGGCGTACCGCGAGAAGGAGCTCGACGCGATCCGCCACAAGGCGTGGCTCATGGCGGGCCAGATCTCCATCTCCTTCGTCGTGCCCACGATCTCGAGCTTCCTCCTCTTCGCCGTCTACGCGCTCGTGTCGCCGCCCAACTCGCTCGACGCCAACCGCATCTTCGTCACGCTGTCGATCCTGCGCATGCTCGACCACCCGCTCCAGGCCATCGTGTGGGGGTTCGACCCGCTCCTCGAGGGCTACGCGTCGCTCAAGCGCATCCACGAGTTCCTCCTCGCCCGCGAGCTCGCGCCGTACGTCGAGCGCATGCCGAGCCCCAGCGACGGCAAGTCCACGGGCCCCGCGGTCCAGATCTCCAACGCCGAGTTCGCCTTCGTCGACGGGACCACGGTGCTCTCGGTCAGCGACTTTTCCGTCGCGCCCGGCACCCTGATGGCGATCGTCGGTGCGGTCGGTGCGGGCAAGTCGGCCCTCGTCGCGGCCACGCTCGGCGAGATCTACCGCGTCGGCGACACGGGCACGGTGCGGCTGCAGGGCTCGGTAGCATGCGTGCCGCAGAAGCCCTGGATCCTCAACGACACGATCCGCAACAATGTGACCTTTGGCCTCGCCTTCGACGCTGATCAGTACGCCCGCGTCATGCACGCGTGCGCGCTCGTCAAGGACCTCCAGGTGTTTGCCAACGGCGACGAGACCATGATTGGCGATCGCGGTGTCAACGTACGTTTTCTTTTCACTCGGCTTTCGGGATCAGCAGCGGATTCTGACTTGCGCAACGCCAACCGTGTAGTGCAGCGGCGGCCAACAAGCCCGCATCTCGTGCGCGCGCGCCCTGTACTCGGCCGCCATGGGCGCCGCGGACCTGATCATCATGGACTCGCCGTTCGCCGCGGTCGACGTGCACGTCGAGACGCACATGTTCAACGCGTGGTTCAACAAGCGCAACGGGCTGCTCCGCGGCAAGACCGTGATCCTTGTCACGCACGCGATCCACCACCTCGCTGAGCCCGCCGTCGACTCAATCGTGCTCGTTGAGGGCGGCAAGATCACGGAGCGTGGGTCCTACGCCGAGCTCATGGCGCGCACCGGCGGGCGCGTCGCGAATATGGTCAACGAGTACCAGGCCAAGCGCGTCAGTGGCGGTGACGACGCGAGTCCCGCGACTGGCGGCGGCGGTTTGGCGTCCTCTGTCAACGACTCGTCCAAGACGCTCGCTGTCGTTCCCGCCAAGAAGGCCAACGTCAAGCCCGAGCAGCTGCAGCACCAGCTGCACGCCGACACGGAGCACCTCCTGTCGGACAATACCCAGTGCGACGACGGCGACAACAACGCCGAGACGGCCGCGACGGGCTCGGTCAACTGGCGCGTCTTCTGGATGTACTTCCAGGCTTGCGGAATAGGCAACATGGCTGTGGTTCTGCTGACGACGACGCTCGGGACCGTCGTGTCCATGGGCGTGACGTACTGGCTCGCGGCATGGGGCGAGGCGTTGAAGCGCAGCGAGGGCGGCGACACGGCCTTCTACCTTGGTGTGTACGGGGCCATCACGTTTGGCGGCGCGGGGATCAATGGTGTGTCAATTGCGTACTCGATGGTGGTGTCAGCGGTGCGCGGGGCGCGGTCAACCATGGACCGCATGCTGCACGCGATCCTGCGGTCGCCCATGAGCTTCTTCGACACGACGCCCGCGGGCCGCGTGCTCAACCGGCTGTCGAGCGACCAGAACCAGGTCGACGCGGTGCTGCCCGAGCTGCTCGACCACTTTATCTGGACGGCCTTCTCGTGCGCGTTCATTGTGGGCACCATTGTGATCGCGACGCCGTGGTTCCTCGTGGTCCTGGTCCCGCTCGCCGTCGTCTTCCTGTTCCTGCAGCGCATCTACCTTGCCGTCAGCCGCGAGCTGCAGCGCATCGTGCTGGTCCTCGCGTCGCCCGTGTACACGCACTTCAGCGAGACGCTCGCGGGGCTGTCGGTGATCCGCGGGACTGGCGGTGCCGAGGAGGCGCGGTTCCTGCGCGCGGCCGAGGCCAAGTTTGACACGTCGTCGACGGGGACCTACAACCAGGTGTCGGTGAACCGGTGGCTGTTCCTGCAGCTGCAGCAGCTCGGCAACGTGATCATCGCCGTGATCATGGTCCTGGCCGTTGTCCTGCCCAGCAGCAACTTGGCGACCATGGCCGTCGCCCTCAACTACTCTGGTTTGGTTTGTGAATCACGGTCGCTGTCAGCATTGCCTCGATCCTGTTCAACGTCGGCTACGTGCAATAGCGGCCATGCCTTTCTTGTATGGAATAAAGACTCATATATTCAAACTAGTTCCATTGGGCCCCACCCCTCCCAATGGTGGCCCGCTCGCCTTCACAATGAACAGTGAGTGGGCGCCAGAAACAAGTGCAAGGGTACGAGGGAATCGAGAGAGAGCGTGTGGCATGCGTCGCTATTACACGCCGCAGAAGTCGCGCACGCCGTCCTTTGGGCGCAACTTGCAGTAGCCCACAAACCGCAATGGCCCCCCGTCGTGGTTGCTACTGTTGTTGACCTCGTACACCCTGTAGTACGTCACATGATGGTGTTCACGCACCCCCCAGGTGTACGTCAGGCCTGGGCGACTGGGCCAGAAGTGACCGAGCGTCTTGACCTCGGACACGGAGGGACGCGAGATCGTCTGCATGGCCGGCATCGCCGCCAAGGTTGTCGGTGCGGCAGAGCTTGTAGGAGCCGTGGGCGTTGTGGCCAAACTTGCCGAAGCCGCGGGCGCCGTGGTTGACAAGGAAGATGCCAACGAGGAGGAGGATGCCGACGTGACCTTGGGCTTCTTGGCGGCAGCGGCGGGCGCAGCGGGCGCTTGGGTTGCGCTGCGCTTACGGGTTGGCGGGACCTGCGAACTGGTCCCCGCCGGGGCAACAGGGACCGCCGCGATCTCGGTCTTGGCGGCGACGGGGACCGCTGCAATCTCAGTCTTGGCGGCGACGGGGACCGCTGCGATCTCAGATACAGCAGCAACGGGGACCGCTGCGATCTCGGGTACGGTGGCGACGGGCTCGGCGGCAACGGCAGGCACGCATGGCTGCAGCGTCTTGGTTGGGTCGTGCAGCTGCAGGGACGTGACGGGAGCGCGTGGCAGCGTGGCGAGAAGGTTGGCGGCAGAAATGCGGGGAGCGAGCTCTGTATGGAACGCTTGGGTGCGTGAGTGAAAGCCAAGGGACCAGCTGAGCCAGAAACAATACCAGTCGCCGGAGATGTGTGTTGCGCGCAAACAAGAACGGGGCGACCCGTGTGTGGCACAACGCCATTGGCGGCGACCTCGGGCAGCTGGCGCACCATGAAGACAGCGTTGGGGTTGTCCAGGATGAGGCTCCACGCCGGTCCGTCCACGCACTGCAGGTCGGCCGAGGCGGTGCCGTGGGAGTTGGTCACGTTGGTGCTGGTGGCATAGTTGACCGACCACCCATGAGCAGTAGTCGTGCCCAAGGTCGCCGGCGTCGAGTAACCGGCATTGACCCTGTGGACAGCGATGACCGAGTAGCCTGCGAGGATGGCGAGAAGGACCACCTGGTCGCAGAAGCGCTCCGACGAGGTGAAGATTGAGCCGCCCCACGCCGTGCCCTGCGACTCGTTGCCGTCGGCGAAGCGCAGGCCCTGGAGGAAGAGCTTGATCTGGTCCGGGTTGAGCTCCAAACCAACCCACCCGAGGCACCACTTGACCAAGTGCGTGAACTCGGCCTCAAGCGTGAGGAACGGCGTGTTGGGGATCTGGACGGCGGCGAACGGGAGGCCGTTGATGGGCACGGGCTTCTTGGGCTTGATCAGGTACTTGAGCTGCTGGGTATTGTGACCAAACAACTTGACGTACTTGTGCTGGTAGGCACAGCGAAAGTACTCGACCCACTGCTGGTTCTTGATCGTGTACACTGTCTTACTCGAAGGCATCAGGACCTTGGTCATGCCGTTCTTGTTGGACGGTGGCAGGACGCGCTTGAGCCGCTTGAACAGGTTGTCGAGGTACGTGACGTCCTGGGGCTTTGTCAGGTAGAACAGGATCTTCGAGCTGCGGTCCATGGTGCCGTCGCTGAGCCAGTAGCCGTACAGCTTGATGGTAGTGTTGACCTTGTCCACGGTCGCAAGGCCGAGAGGATGCGCAAACGACAGCGCGCCGACGGGGTCGGCCGGTGGCGCGGCGTGCGCCGACTTGCCCATGTCGAATCGAAAGCGGAACTGCACGGCGTAGTTGCTGCAAGACAGCTGCTCCTTGATGTTGCAGGCCGTGCGCGGAACAGACTTGGCAGGCACCGTAGCCAGGAACTTGTTGCCCCTCTTGTCCATCTTGCCCACGCGCGAGGGGAGGTGCAGGGCGGGCGTGGCGAGAAACGAACAGGAGGACTGCTGCGAGTGCTTGAACTCAATGTACTCGTGCGGGCCGTTCTGGTTGATGATGATGTTGTTGAGCGTGATGCGGACCCACACCAGCTCGCCGGCGGCATTTCTGCACGCAACGTGGATGGAGGCGTAGGTGCTGAGGTGCTCGACGAGCTTGACAAGGAACATGAAGCGGAGCTCGGTGAGGACCTGGTGGCCAAGCGAGGGGATGCCGGCAAACTCGTTGGCGGGCAGCTGCGACTTGATGAGGGTGGCGGGGACAGCGGGGTTGCGCAGCGGCGGCACCCACTTGGGCACGTCCTCGCCGAGGATCGGGAGGTCTTTGGTGGCGGCGGTGTTGAGCTTGACGCGGGACATGTCGTGATGTCTGCAACCGATCTCATGGAGGAGCCTGAGGACCGTCGATGCGCTGGGCCACCGCTTGGGCTCTGTTGGGGGCTGCGCTGCGCCGGAGTGGCAAGCCAGGATCTCCATGATGAAGGCTTGGACGACGGCCGGCGGGTGGGTTGGCATGGTGAAGGTGGTGGTGGTGTGTCGGCGCAGTCGAGCGGCGGGGAGGGAGAGAAGGAGAGTTTGATACTGGGTGTTGGTGCGGTCGGCGGCGGGGAGAGCGCGATCAGGGGTTCTGGCGCGATTGCAGGAGGTTACATGGCGTTCGTGTTGGTGCGGGAAGAGGCAGGTTAGACGTCGCGGCGAGCGCAGTTCGACGCCACGTCGCAGCAGCAATCGATCGTTACAAAGCATCACGTGACTTGCGCCTGATTGTTTCTCACTGTCTCCACGGGAATGGTCCCCATCTCCACTGCGTCAATGCGCGAAAAAAAAAGAAACATAATTAAATCATCAGTCTTCATGTACAATGCGCAAGGCGCGCATGGTCAGTACGTTGGTCAGGTTGGACGCCTCGATGCGCTTCTGCAAAGAGTCAAGGTCGCCGCCTACGTGTCGCGGCGCGGCGGTCAGCAGCACTGCGTGCAGCGGCCGAACGGGTGCAGCGGCGTACCGGCGGAAAAGGCGTGGCCCTCGCCCGTCAGGATCATGGTGGGATCAAGTTGTCCTCGGTCAACCTCGTCTACCTCCTCTCCACGCTCATCCGCATGTACGGCCAGCTCGAGGCCAGCGCGATCAGCGTCGAGCGGATCCGCAAGTACACGGCGCTGCCCAGCGGGGCGCCCAAGGAGACGAGTTTTGCGCTCGACCCTGCGTGGCCCAGCTGCGGCGAGATTGTGTTCAAGGACTACTTGGTCGCGTACCGCCCCAGGCTCCCGCTTGTCCTCAAGAACATCTCGCTCAAGTTCGAGGCCGGCAAGAAGATTGGGATCGTTGGCCGGTACGCGTGTTCCTGTCCACCCGCGCGTCATGCTCGCGCGCTAACCCCCCTCCCGAACTCAATCGTAGCACGGGCGCCGGCAAATCCTCCCTGACCGCGACCCTGTTCCGCCTGATGGAAGCCGCGTCGGGGACCATCACAATCGACGGGCTGGACATTGCAACGCTCGGCCTGCACGACCTGCGCACGCAGCTGACGATCCTGCCGCAGGACGCGTACCTCATGGAGGCGAGCATCCGCGACAACCTCGACCCGCTCGCGTCGCGGTCCGACGCCAAGATCTGGGCCGCCCTCGACGCCGCGCATTTGCGGGACGCGATCGCCGCGTTGCCTGGGGCGCTCGACGCGCCGATCAAGGCGTCCACGCTGAGTGTCGGGCAGTCGCAGCTGCTGTGTCTCGCGCGCGCGATTCTGCGCAAGACGCGGGTTCTGGTACGCTTTTGTCACTTGATGGCGTGGTTGGTCAGGTTGCTGACCTTCGACCTCATTTCGCCCCCTCGTTTCCGCCAGGTCCTCGACGAGGCCACGAGCAGCATCGACGCGGCCACCAACAACCTGGTCCAGGAGACGATCCGCCGCGAGTTTGACAGCTGCACGGTGATCACGATCGCGCACCGGTGCGCTCTCCTCCCTCCTTCCCCCGCCCCTCCCCTCCCCTCCTTACCCCACTCACCCTCTCAAGACTGACTTTTCCGTATTAGCATCGGCACGATCATCGACTATGACAAGATCCTGGTGCTCGACCACGGCGAGGTGGCCGAGTTCGACACGCCCGCGGCGCTGCTGGCGCGGCCCAACTCGGTCTTTTACTCGCTCGCGCTCGAGAGCAAGCTGGTCCAGGCCATCGAGTAGATGTAGAACACAATAGACGATCCTATTCTTATCCATCCAAAACTTTCCGTCTTTGTTACCGCCGCCGCCCAAACCCATACCCCCTCGACCCCCCGCCGCTCGTCCGCTCCATCGCCCCCACACGGTTCGACAGGACATCGTCGGCCTCCTCGAGCGCGCCTTCGAACCGCTCGAACTCGCCGGCCGCCCAATCTTCATCAGGGAACACGCCCAAGAGCTTCTCCGCCTCACCCTGCACCGTCTCGTCCTTACACTCCCCCGCATCGATCGCATCGATCGCGTCGAGCGCGCGGAACAGCTCGTGCTCGACGGCCAGCGACCGCAGGTGCGCACGCACGCGCGACAGAGTGTGGTACACGTAGTGCTCGAGCGCGTGGAACCCGACGACGCGCAGCGCGCAGTACCGGCCCGCGGAAACGGAGGGGGCGCCCATGTGGACGCGCGCGGCGCGGTTGGGCGAGATGGAGGACGGGCGCGAGGCGGGTGGTGGGGAGTTGGAGTCGGAGTCCGAGTCGGACGCGATGACGGCGTGGCGGCGCGGGGTGCGTTTCGGCTCGGGCTCGGGCTCGGAATCTGAGTCGGATGACGACGAGGAGGACGAGTCGCGCTCGGGGGCAGCGAGCTGGACGAACGTGGCGCGGTCGTAGGGCCTGCCGTGGAAGGTGATGCGGGCGCACGCGTTGCGCTCGGACCGGTTGCACGTCTCGCACATGGCGGTGGCGGAGTTGCCCGAGCGGGTCGCGGTCGGGTGGTCTTTGATGGTTTGCTGGACGGGCGGCATTGCGAGTCAGCTTCCAGTTCGATCGCGGAGCCGCGCCAAAAGTAGTACCAGCAGCTGCGCACTCCACACGGAGCTGTACATATTCTGCGCGCGCGAGTCGAGCATAGTCTTGATCTTGCGGAACGCCGAGGCGAGCGGATCGTCGTTGGACCCGGCACGCGACTGGAGCCGGTCGCTCTCGCGCGGGTCGAGGGCGAGGCGCGCGAGGTAGCGCAGGAACAGGCGGTACCAGTCGAAGGAGTCGAGGTTCTGGAACGACAGCGGGAGCACCGACACGGTGCCGGGTGTCGCACCAGCACCGTCCTCGTCCTCGTCGCTCACGATGAAGCCGTCCATGGCGGCGTCCTCGTCGACGGGCGAGTCGGCGTCGGCGGCGTCGTCGTCTGAGTCGCTGAGAACGACGACCGAGTCGGCTTCGGGTGCATCGGGAGCGGGCGAATCGTCCGAGCCGAGCCGGCGGCGCTTGCGGGCCTGCTCGATGCGCTCGCGCGCGGTCAGGCGGCGCGAGGTGCGCGACGGGCGCGCGTCGTCGATGATGTCTACGCATAGGTGCGCGGGGTTATATCCACTGGCCACAGTCAGCAGTGTGGCGAGGAGGGCCGTACTGGACTCGTCGAGCGCATCATCCTCGTCACCCTGCGACGACTCACCGTCCTCGTCGTCCGAGACGGACGAGCGCTTGCGCGCGCTGAGCTTGGAGCGGCGCAGCAGCTTGCCGCGGCGCGGCGCGGGCGAGCGGGATGCCGACGGGTCGGGCGACGACGGGTCACGGTCCTCCTCGTCATCGTCGGCGAACGCGAGCCAGGCGGCGGGATCGGCGGGCGCCGCGGGTCGAGAGGGTGTGACGGCCGGCGCGGGCTCGTCATCGTCGTCAGAGACGGCGACCCGGGCGGCGCGCGCGCTGCGGGAGCGGCCGGGCGTCACGACGTCGTCGTCGTCGTCATCGCTGTCAGTCGCAGCGGCGGGCACGGTCTCTTCTGCTCGCGACGGCGTGACGCTCTCGGGAGCGGGAGAAGAAGACGAGGCCGCGCTACTGCCCGCGAGCTCGGCGCGCGACTTGAGGCAGCGCGTCGGGGTCGCGGCACCCGCGCGCCGGCGCGCCTTTTCCATCAGCAGCTCGAGTGCATTGGCGCGTTGCGGTGAGTGGCCGGGTTTATTGCGTCGTGGGCGATCCATCATAAAGCGGGGGAGGGGAGAGGGCCCGTGGCGACCGCGTCGCGTGACCCTCGACGCGTCGACGAGGAGTGCGCGTTGGGCCACCCCTGGTTGGGCGGCCCGCTGCGTCTCGCACCTTCCCCCCTGGCCCGATCGACTCGGTCGGCCTGCCCGGGCGGGAGACAATCGCCGCCGCACTCACCGTGCCTGCCCCCCTGCCCCTGCGCTGCTGACTGCGCGCGTCACCTGTTCTGCACTCCCACTGTTCCCCTCCAGCGAACGGCCATCCGCGCGCGCTCCCCGCTCCCGCCGCTCCCCTCGCGACGCCCGCACGCACGCACCTGCCCGCCGTTCGCCGAGAAAGAGACTGCATCCACGCACCCGCGGCCCGCTGAGCCGCACCCACCAAGTCCGCAACCCGTGGGCCGACCGACCGCATACACGCACACGCGCCCCGCCCCTTGCGCCGCGCGCTCTGACGCATCACCGCTCCCATCACTGTTCTGCGCCCTCGCCACCCCTCCCTTCTCCCCACACCTCCGCCGCGTTACCCACCACCATGGACCACCCGCGCGCCTCGGTGGCCTCGCGCATGTGGGCCGGCGGCAGCATCGACGACTCGGGCCTCGACCTGCGCGCGCAGCAGCCGATGCACTCGCTCGCCGCGCCGCACTCATCGTCGCCGGCGCCCATGCACCACCACCCCTTCGCCTCGCACCCGCACTCGCACGCCTCGGCCGGCCCCGCCGGCTCGCCGCCGCGCATGCTCCCGCCGCCCCCACTCGAGCGCAACGTGAGCGCGCCACTCGGCCGCCACGACCTGCTGCTCGGCCACGACCTGTCGCGCTCGCTGCTGCGTGACGGATCCGGCGCGGCTGGTCCCCTGCTCACGCGGTCTGCGACGCCCGGCGGCACCGCGTTTGACTCGATGCAGCAGTACCCGTCGCCGCCGCGCTCGTCCGTCGGCAGCGGCAGCGGCGCGAGCACTGGCGGCGGCGGCATCCTGTCGTTCGACCGCATCGGCGGGCTCGCCCCGCCCAAGACGCGCCGCGCCGAGACCACCAACGCGCCGTACCGCCACCACCACCACCACGGGATGGCCCCCGCGGCCGCGGCCGCGTTCTCGGCCGTCGACCCGTTCGACTCGCCGAGCGACCTCGAGCTCCTGTTCCAGATGGCCGAGAGCGAGTCGGACCGCACCGGCGCCGGTGCCATGTCCGTCGCAGGCCTTGACGAGTACGCGGTCCCCGCCGGCTCGCACTACTCGCGCGCCTTCTCGCCCGGCCCCATCGGGTTCCGCGCGGGTGCGTCTCCCGTCGGTCTCGGCCTCGGCACCTCGTCGCCGGGCGGCGGCGGCGGCACCAGCAGCAGCGTGTCGAGCATGCAGGCCCCGCCGCCGCACCTCGACCGCCACATCTCGGTGCCCAACCTGCTCCCCTCGTGGCTGCGCGACGCGGTCCCCGAGAAGCCCGCGCCGCGCCGCTCGGGCCTCGCCAACGTGTGGTCTACTTCTTCGACGCCGCCGCCGCCCTCGTCGATGCAGCAGCAGTCGCACCACCCGCTCGCGCAGGAGATCCAGCCGTCAGACCCGCTCGATGCCGCCGCCGCCGCGCATCAGTTTCGCCATCACGTCCACCAGCAGCAGCAGCAGGAGCCCGCGGTGCCCGTCGTCACCCACCGCTACCAGCAGACGCACCACCAGGTCTACCAGCACGGCCAGCAGCCGTCGCAGTCGCAGTCGGCGGCGGTCTCGCACCAGCAGCAGTTCCAGCAGCAGCCCGCCGTCTCGCAGCCGCAGTATCAGCAGCCGTCGGTCCCGGCCCACTATCAGCAGAGTCGGGCCTTCGAGCCCGAGCAGTATTCTAAGCAGCAGCACCACCACCAGCAATACCAGCAGTACAACCAGCAATACCAGCAGCAGCACGCGCCGCATGTCCCGACCTCGACTGGCGGCACGTCGCGCCAGTGGACGTCGACCGCGTGGACCGAGCCTGCCGTCGCGCCCTCGACCCCGACGTCCGTTCACGCGCCGCCGCCGCAGCAGCAGCAGCTCGACGCCGCGTCGTGGGACCTCGACACGTCGTCGTCGTACGGCGGCACGACCGTGATCGGCACAGAGCAGCCCGAGCCGATGCCGTACATCAACGTCAACGATCCCGAGCACCGACAGGTACGCGGGCTCGCACTTCGCCGCCCCGACCGAGCTGCCTCGCTGACCACCCTCATGCTCGGTGTAGTACCTCGCCGCGCAGTCCAGCATGTCCACCGCGGCGCCCGTCATGGTCGACGCGCAGGGCCAGCCGCTCATGTACGCGTACCCGGCGTCGGGCGGCGGTGGCGCCATGGTCCACGACCAGTACGCGACGGGCGGCAGTGGGGGAGCGGGTGAGTACGGCGGCCACTACGAGGTCGCGCACATGCAGGGCCAGGTCGCGCCGCCGTACCAGTCGCCGCCGACGTATGAGAACTGGTACGCGGTCTCGATGACGGGTTGGGTGGAGCGGGGAACTGACACGTTTGATCCGTGCGATAGCTACGTCCTGCAGCCGACCGAGATGCTCCAGGCCGTGCCCGAGGACCCCGCCGACGTCGTGTGGAAGCCGATTCGATACCCCGTCGTTAAGATCAACAATGTACGTGCGCCTCTCACCGTATTCGCCGAGCGCGGACTTAAGCTCACACGTGCTCCACTCGCCCGCGCTAGATCCCGTGGGACGTGACCATCCCGGACGTGCAGCAGTACCTGGCGCCGATCCCGGTCGGGTACATGGGCGGGCTGCCGATGGTGCACATCACCATGATCCGCGAGACGGGCAAGACGCGGTCCGACGCGTTTGTCGAGCTGTGCTGCATGGACGACGTGATGCTCGCGCTGCGCGACCGCCAGCGCCGCATCCTGCGCGGCCGCGTCGTCACGGTGCACCGGTCGAGCCAGGCCGAGCTCATGCGCACCGTGTTCCCCGCCTTTGCCGGCGAGTTCCAGTCCCTCAACGCCGTCCCCTTCCCGCCCCACCACCCGTACTACCAGCAGCGCCAGCAGGAGATACTGCAGCAGATGCACATCTTCCCCGCCATCTTTGTCCCGCGCGGACCGCCGAGTAACGCCGGGTCTGCGCCGTCGACGCCCGTCCGCATCACGCCGTCGGCTACGGCTACGGAGGCGGCCGCCGCGGTGCCGACGACGCCGACCGCGGTCGTGCCCGCGGCGTCCGCGAACCGCAGCCTCGAGGCGTGGCCGCCGCTCGGCGCCGAGAGCCCCGTCAAGAAGCCCGTCGTCGGCCTCGACGATACCCCGATGAGCCCGACTGCGTCCGCGTCGGCGCCGTCGTCGCACGGCGGGTCACCGACCAGCGCCACGTTCCCGTCCGCTGCGGCCGAGCCCGCTCCCACCTCCGCCGCCGTCACTGTCCCCGAACCCGCCGCCGCCTACCCGTACACGTCCGCGGCGCCGAGCACGACGAGCGACACGTCCGACACGGCGGTGACGGGTCCGCCTGAGATCGTGTTCCTGTCTCGGGCCGAGATCAACCAGGTTTTGGCGGTGTGCAAGTCGTTCAAGCTGTTCTTCTCGCGCAAGTGCTCGCAGCGCCCCTTTGAGAACGTGATGATCATCCTGCTCAAGTTCCCGTGGCACCAGCGCCACCTCATCTCGACGATGCAGCGCGACCACCTGTTCGAAATGGCCAAGCTCACGGTCGAGACGCTGCGCGCGCACCTCGTCAAGCCGTCGCACTCCATGGACGCGACCCTCATGGCGCGCCTGCTCCGGTCTATCTTCATCGTCCCCGCCTTCACGGATCGGCAGAAGGCGATCGTCCTCGATACCGCCGGGTTCGCCGCGTGGCCGCCCGTCCCGCCGCCGCTCCGACAGGTCCAGACGCTCGCGCTCAACCCCGTGGCCGCCGCCGTGCCGTACATGGCCGACGTCGGGTACGGCGGCGTGACCAAGGCCGGGTACGCCGGCGGCGGCGGCGAGGGGACCGCCGCGTTCGTCGACCAGACCACCATGAACGCCGCCGCCGCCAGCAACGGCACGCTCGGCCTCGCGGCGCCGGCGCCCGCTGCGTCGTGGACCGGGAACCTCGGCGGGTACTCGGCCGCCGACCAGCACGAGCAGCAGTCTCACGCGCACCCGCCCGTGTTCGAGCCCATGCACTCGCCCCCGTCGGCCATGGCCACCGGCGTCGTCTCGGCCACCGCCACGACCCCCGTCAAGAGCTCGCCGCTGTCCACGTCGGCCGCGCCGTTCTGGGCGCCCATCTCCTCGGCGTCGCCCGTCGTCATCACACCCGCCGGCCCGCTCACGCTCGCGGTCCCGCCGCCCGCCCCGGCGCCGGCGGCGGCCGTGACGATGGCCATGTCGCCGCCGACCGTGTACCTCCCGGCGTCGTCGCCGCCCATGGTCATGACCACCGTTGCCGGGTCCCCACCGCGCCCGGTCGTGGCCACGGTCGGCCAGCTCGAGGGTATGATGGGCGGGCTTAACGTGGGCGCCGTGGGCGAGGAGGCCCCGGCGACGACGGCGGCCGCGCCGTGAGCGAGTGAAAGTCATCATCATTGCATTGCAGAACCCGTGTATATCTATCCCATCCATCCCAGCAACAACCATCTATCCCCGCCACCAGTGATATGTCGAATACATCTGATCTCTCTGAACTGTAACTCGCGCATGTACGACGCGCGCTCGACGCGACACGACGCTTGCTGCGCCCACCCGAGCCAAGGGAACTGCCCGAGCCCGCGGATGAGGCGGTGTGACACCCTTCATCTTCATCATCAAACCCGCAGCGGCTTGTGGCCGGCGCTTGCGGTTCATCAAGCCCGCAGCTGCGGGTGGCGGCAGATGAGCTATTTTCCAATTTTCCACGGCCCGCGGAGCGAACCATGGAACAGGCAAAGCTCAGGGACCCGCCGACCACCGACCCTCAAAACCCGCTCGCGCCCCGCGCTCCCCTCTCCCGCTCCCACAAGAAAGCACGAACGGCTCGCCATCCTATCCTCGGGGCAGCCTAGACTACGCATCAACTACCTTATCGCAATGAAGCTCGCACACTCGACCCTCGTCCTCGTCGTCCTGGCGCTCGTCCTGGCCACGGCGGCCGACGCGCAGCAGCAGGGGGCGTGCCCGAACGGCATCCGCAACCGCCGCAGCTTCCGCAGTCTGTCGGACGCGGAGCGCAAGGCGTACGGCGAGGCCATCAAGGCGTACGTTGTCAAGCGGTCCCGGCTGCTGTGATGGAGGGCTGATCTTCTTGCGCGCGTCGTGTGTAGCATGAAGGCGTCGGGCGCCATGGACAAGATGACGCGCAAGCACCGCGAGGGGATGGAGTACCACGGCACCGTGTGGTTCCTGGTACGTTCGCTGGTCGCTGAAGCACGACGCGACGCGTGTCTCCCGCCTGCCGAAGCCATGGGAACCTGACCGTTCTCTCCTCCCCGTCTCCGTTTAGCCGATGCACCGCGCGCTCCTGTGGGAGTTCGAGAACGAGCTGATCAAGGCGAGCAAGGGCGCGCTGACGGCGCTGCCGTACTGGGACGAGCTGGCGGACTCGCGCAACCCGACGGCGTCGTCGGTGTTCTCGTCGGCGGGGCTGGGCCAGCTGGTCGCGGGCCCGCTCAGGGCGCCGTTCGTCGGCCTGACGGACGACTCGAACCAGCAGGTGACGCGCGAGCCGCGGCGCAACGCCAACGCCGGGTTCACGTGGATCCCGCAGTCGCAGGTGCTCGCGCGCGGGCTGTCGCAGTTCACGTCGTTCGGCGATATGAGCCGCACGATCGAGGCGTCGCCCCACAACCAGTACCACATGCTCATCGGCGGGCATATGGGCGACCCCAACATCTCCCCGGCCGATCCAATCTTCTGGCTGCACCACAATTTCGTCGACCTTCTCTGGGCCGCTGTACGTGTTTTCCGCTTGTTTTTGGAGGACTGGGGAGCTCGAGGAGCTGCCCGGGAGTCGGAAGCGACGCGCGACGCGACCACCGACCTTAACCTGACCATTTCTCCCCACCCCGCCCCACCCTGCCCCACTTCACCTTTTCACCTCGATTTAGTGGCAGGCTGTGCGTCCGCAGAACGCCGAGGACTTGTCGACGCGCACGTCGCAGGGGCAGGCCAAGCTGGCGTCGACGGACCGTGTGGTGCTGTACACGGACAAGTTCACGAACCTCGACATGCTGCGGTACCGCACGCGCCTGTGCTACACGTACGACCAGGTGTCGACGTCGACGGGCGGCTCCGCGTCGCGTCTCCGTGCGCGCCAGGCTGTTGGGGCTAACGACACGACGGCGGTGACGGACCCGATCAACGCGCCCGTGCCCGACGTGCGCGACATCACGTCGCTCCTCAAGCTCGCCAACTTCACGGACGCCGAGTGGGGCAAGATCATGCCCAAGGTCCCGATCGCCGACATCCGCCAGGTCGAGGCCGGCATCAACGCCGTCATCGACGCGCTCAACCAGGCCATCGCCAGCAAGTCGGTCGACCCCAAGACCCTGCCCATCGTCGACGACCTGGTCGCGAACATCAACGTCGCCGCCAAGTCGCAGACGGACGACTTCAAGGACTCGGCGATCCCCGAGGTCCAGGCCGCGGCGTCGGGCAAGAAGAGCGCCGCGTCGACGTCGGTCGCAGGCGGCTCGGCGGCGGTCGTGGTCGGTGCCGTTGCCATGCTCGCGGCGATCGCCCAGTGGGTCTAGATCAGCGGCGGGACCGCACCACCACACTAGCACATGACACGATTCACCTAATTGCACCAATACATCACCTTGGACTGTACAAGCGACTTTTATCACGTTCGCGATGGGGTGGGCGAGAGTGCGGCAAGGTCTCGCCTGTGGCGCAACGCATCCCGCGGTCACGGTCCCTCGGTCACCCCTCACTCCCCACCAGTTTCGTGCCCCTCCCTCTCCAAGTGACGACCTGTGACTTGTAACGTCTATTATGGATTTGACACGTAGCTCACACAGCCTTGATTCCAAACACGTCCAGCACCTTTTCCTGCGCCTCGTGCAGCTTCTTGGCCTTGACCATGTACGCGAGGCTGCTCTTGAACTTGTCGGACGGCGGCGCGAGGTGCATGACGCGGCACGCGTGGTCGTACTGGCCGTCGAGGATCGCGCGCCGGATCATGGACTCGGCCGTGGCGCGGGGCAGCGCGACGTTGAGGTCGGACGGGTGCGAGACCATCTCGAACAGCAGCTCGAGCACCCACGGGATGTCGAAGCCGCGCACGTCCTTGACGAACTGGGCCATGAAGGTGATGTCGTACTCGACGAGCGAGTCGAAGAGGCGGCGGTTGAGGGGGTCGGTCGAGGGATCCACAAGGGCGGCACCGTCCATGGCGGCGAGCGCGTCGCGGGAAAAGTGCTCACGAAGCGCACCACGGAGCGACGCGGTCACCTCGCTGTCGTACCGCCCAAAGCCGTGCGGGTACCGCGCCGTGAGCTGGTCGAGAACGTTGAAGAGGGCCGAGGCCGGCTGCGCGTCGTCGTCATCACTGCCGTCCAACTCCACCTCGTCGTCGTCATCGTCACTGCGATCCGAATCAAGGAGGTCGATGATCTGCTCGACGAGCAGCGCAATGACGACGGTCTGAACCTCGCAGCGAGTCCCGTTGAAGCAGTCGAGGCAGTCCAGAAACGCGTCAAGCGGGATCGGCGGCTCCGGACGGCAAGTCCGCGCGAGCACCTCGGTCAGGAACGGGGTCGCCTTCTTGTTGGCACCCTCGTAGTTGGGCTCGAAGGTGGCGAGCGAGTCAAGGACGCGTTCGAGCACGTCGCGCGGCTCGACGCCCGTGTGGTCGGCCGAGAGCAGCAGCGGGACGAGACCCGGCAAGCTCGCGTAGTAGTCGAGATGCGACTCAAGGATCTGCGCGGGCGCGAAGCCGAGGGCGCCGCACACGTTGATGAGAGCGAGGAATGAGTCCGGGGTCAAGGTCGCGGGCCACGAGCTGTCCTCGGGCACGCAAGCTAGATTGGTGGGTGACGGTTCAGCAGAAGGCCGCAACACGGTTCAAACGGAAGAGAAGCGTACCGTTGCTGAGCATGTCGCGGAGGTCGCTGCGGTCAACATAGGTCTCGAGGTAGCCAAGCACGGGCTCGAGCACCTTGGGCGTCTCGAGAGCGTTCGTCAGGATGCCGGTCCACGCCTCGTTGGTGATGATGCCGAGCTCGGCGAAGCGCGGGATCTGGTCGTGGTGACCCTCGTCAAGGAACGGAGCAAGACCCGCGCCAACGTCAAAACGCGTCTCGGCATCCATTTCGTCAAGCAGAGGCAGATCGTAGCGCTCGAAAAGCACCTTGAAAAGCGCGTAGTCCGCGTGATCCCACGCGTAGTACGACATGGACGCGTGCCGCTCGCGGTCGCGGACCCAGCCTTCACCCACTAACCAGTCGAGGATCGGCGGGATGGTCTCGGCGGCGCGGTGCCGCTCGTGCAGCGTGCACAGGAACACGTTGGTCGTCTCGCGGCGCGAGAACCACGCAAACAGCTCGGTGCGGTCAATCCCAAAGTCGCCGTCGAGGAGACGCTCGACCGCTTTGCGGTTCCACACGGTCATGGCGGCGAGAGCGAGCGCCATGGGGAACGTGACCGGGTACGAGATATCGACGGGCGGGTCGTCGTGGTCGTCCTCGTCCATGAGGCACAGGTTCTCGCGCGTGATGGAGCGCTCGCTGAGCCAGAAGCGGGACCACGTCGTGATCTTGGCGCGGTCGGTGCGCAGCGAGGCCGGGAACAATGTGAGCAAGTGGTCAAGGCACGCGAACATGGCGTCGAGGTCACCGACATGCAGGAAAAAGTGAATCAGCGACAGGCCCTCGGGTACGGCGCGAAAGGCAAATGAGCCGTGCAGCAGGTCGGTGCCCATGGGAAGATCGCAAAAGGGCGCGATCGCCTCGATCAAAGACTCGGACAGGGACGCAGTGCGGCGGTAAAAGTAGGCCGCCACCGACGGAGAGAACGGGTGCCCGGTGCGAGCAGCGACCACGGCGGAATCGTCGCCGCCCCGAAGCCCGGGCGTGTCGTTGCGCAGTGCGCCGGAGAAGCGCAGCTTGAGGAACCACACGAGCGGCATCTGCAGGTGCCGCGCGAGCTCGTACCACTTGTCGAGGTCGCGGCCAAACGAGAAGTAGCCGGCGTCGTAGTCCTCGCCGTTGCCCGCCTCGTAGTCGGCGAGCATCGTCGCGGCGACCCGGCGGGCGACCCACGGGCGCAGTGCGTGAGGACCGGTCGCGGCGTCGCGCGCTGCTGCTGACGCCGCGGCCACGGCCGCCCGCGGGAGCGCGAGCGCGACGACGTGCTCGAACAGGTCGAACGGCAGCTCGAGCGGCGCGTCCGTCGCATGCGGATGGTCTTGCATGTGCTTCATGGTTTCGTATTCGTCGAAAGAGGTCCCTGCGAGGGCCATACTGGAGAGAGGGAGAGCGTGAGCTGCGGGAGGTGCCTGCTGGAGGAGCTCTCGAGTTCGGGCCTCCCTGCGCCGCCGCCTTGACCGCAGAACAGGGCGCTCGCCGCATCTGCGTCACACAACGCTCACTTGTGTGCGTCGTCGCAAGCGAGTCACTTGCTGGAAGTGCCGGATGAGAGGGAGAACGCCACGCTAAGCGGTCGCGACTGAGGTGAGCGCACGACCGAGGAGAGCGCGCGCGCGGCGGCACGGTCGGGCGCCGCAACGGGGGCGCGGCCCCAGCAACGAGCGATCGGCCTTCATGGCGACGCGAGCACAAGTTGGTCAAAGTCGTGACAAGCCCTCGGCGCTCTGCTAGTGCAGGATCAGGCCGATCGGGCCGCTCCAGGGCTGTCGCCGAAGTCGGAGATGCTCGACGCGCGACCCCGCGGACGTGTGGCGAGTCGACCAATCAAGGAGGGTGTGGAAGGAGGGCGAGGCGGCACCCACGAGCGAGGTGCGTTCTCATGGGCCGAAGCGCGAGGAGCGCACGGAGCGCGCCCCAAAGGAGACGAGTGCGTGGTGGGAACGCGCCGCCCGAACAACGGTCCAAGCAACGCAAGGCCGAAGCGCTAGGCCGAGCGGTAGCAGCGTTTTCGGACGGCGGCAGCGCTCGTCCGTCCGACCGTTTGTCCTCTTGAGGATACCCGACACGAGACGACATGGAGCAAAATGTAAGGGCCAGCCTGCCGGACGCGCGTGCTACGCGTCGCTGGTGACCTCGGTGAACGCGCTGCAAGAACGGAGCAGCAGATGGAGGATGGGCGGATGGATCGCGTTGGCCGGCGTGAAGAAGCAACGTTGTTGGGCGGGTGCCCGGCCACGCAGAGTCGGGTGTGAAGGCCGACCCGCCGCTTACGTGCGGTCCGGACGGGGTCAGCCGTGCCCAAGATCGCGTCGCACCGCGGATCGAGCTCTTGGGGCCGTGCGACGGGGGCACTCGAGAGTAGCAAAGGCCAGCCCCGTGCACGGTCAACGTCCGAGGCCGGCGTGGAAGGCCCGGCGGACTGGCCGTGGGTCGGAGAGGACCGGTGCACGAAGTTGGGCACTCGGAGCGCATACATATCTGCTTCATGCGACGCGGTTTCGGCCTCGCGAGGAGCGTAGACGTCATGGGAGACATTGGCCATGCCAGCGCAAGCGGTCAGGCAAGCTTGAGGGGTGCAACGCATCACGTTCGGTGGGAGCAGGGTGAGCGCGCCAACGGCCGTCCCTGCCGGAACGCTTGGATCGAGGGCCGGCCGGCCCAGCACGCCATCGCGGGCGTGGCACCAACAGTCCAGAGGGTCACGAGCGGTCATGCGCAACAGTTTTTGTCTCTAAGGGCGCGTATCAAAAAGGAGCGGAGGGAGACGCGGTGGCGCAACACGTCGGATCGCGAGGGTGGCGCGCCGACGGAAGGTGGACCGCGACGCGTCGGCCTTCGCTCTCGCCCTCGCTCTCCTGATTATCGTGCATCGCCAACCCGCCTCATCGATTCCTGATCTCCAACTGGCCGTAACCTCGTCCTAGCCTACCGCTGAGCCACCGTCGGGACCGGGAACGCGTCCGTGCACTCGTAGGTACGAGGTCGGGCCGGATCGAGTAACCACCCGCGCACTGACGGAACACGGCCGCGATCCGGATCATGTATGGCTGCACTACTCGAGCTTCGCCGCGCTCGCGTCCCGCGTCCAGCGGTACGCAAAGACCAAGGAACTCGTCGTGGTCGGCAAGAACAAGATCAAGGAGTATTGGCGCGGTACTCGGGTCGGCGCTGTATGTACTCGGTCAACTCAGCTCAACTCGATCAACTCAGCTCAGCTCAACTCGGTCGTCAACTCGGCCAAGGTCCAGGTCAAGGCGCACACGCGCGCGCGTCGGTCGGGTCGTCGGGTCGCGGGTCGTCGCGTCGCGGGTCGTCGGGTCGCAGGCCGCCGCAAGTCGCAGGCCGCCGCAGGTCGAGTCGCCATGGAACGTGTGCGCTCTCTCGCCTCGCTGCAGCAGCAGCAGGTCTTCTCCTTCTTCGAGCTCGACGAGTGGTGCTGACCCGAAAACCTCCTCCCTACCCTACCCTACCCTACCCTGCCCCCGCGCCCGACGACGTGTACGCTCCCTCGCACTACAGCCTGCTCCGCCTGCTACGGCACTCGGATCCTCGACGTGTTCCTCGACTCCCCAACGTGTTTCTCGCTCGGCTCGGCACGATCCTCGACGACGTGCTTCTCGCTCGACACGCTCGACTCAACACGACACGACACGACACGCTCGCGCGCGCTTCAGCTTCAGCTTCAGCTTCAGCTTCAGCTTCATCATCGACCCGACCTCGACCGCTCCTTCCTCCTTTCTCCTTTCTCCTTCCTCCTTCCTCATCGGCAACCTCATCCACGGGTACGCGTCGTGCGTGCGCCGCGGCGCGCGCGTCAGTCACCTCGCGTCGTGCTCCGCGCAGTGTGCTCACCACCCTCACCTCGCCTAGTCCATCGGGTGGCTCGACTTCGCTTCGCTTCTGCCGCGCCGCGTGTTTTGCCGCGCGTCCGCAGCTCTTTCACTTCCACCCCCTACTTCCCGCTGTCCCTCGACTAATCCTGCCGCCTTACTTCATGCAATGGGTCCTGGGTGTCGTATGGATGCTCTTTCCAAGTTGCACAAGCTCAAGGCCTCATTTTCCTTCCTCTCGCATTTTAGGGACGGCAGCTGTTGCTCCGCCGGACTGCTTGCGGACTGACTTTCTTTCTTTCTCTCGGTTTTAGCCGCCATTCCTGACATATCACTTTCGCGTTTGAGTCAGGCTGATACCCTGGCATGCGCAGCCTTTTGTGCACACTTGCTGGCGTCCCATTGTTGAGACGTGTGAATATATCGCGGTGGCCACAACTCATCGAGAGTAGCGGTCAGAACGATAGAGAAGGACGCTTGCTCTACTTGACGCTGACAAAGTTGCCGTCTAACGCACGCCACGTTATGAAACAGCATTGCTCGAACCACCGGACAGCATCGAGA
Source organism: Blastocladiella emersonii ATCC 22665 (assembly GCA_025594325.1). Lineage (NCBI taxonomy): Eukaryota > Fungi > Blastocladiomycota > Blastocladiomycetes > Blastocladiales > Blastocladiaceae > Blastocladiella > Blastocladiella emersonii. The sequence goes on along the minus strand of JANHCV010000010.1, from coordinate 640,626 downwards.
ATGACGTGGTGGCGAACCGTGAGCATCTTCTTTATCTCGGGCGTGGGCGACACGGTTGAGCCGACGAGCAGCATGTGCATCATGTTGGTTATGTCAGACTCGGCGTGTGGTAGCATGGTCTAGAGGATGCTATGCTTGTTCTCCATGAGGGCGACGCAGTTGCCCATCACAAAGGGCTGTCGCGTGCGCTCGTCGCGGCTCTACCTGAACTTGAAGACGTAGACCATGAGGCGGACGCACGAGATCGGAGACTCCTCGACGGGCGTCAGGATCTTGAGGCACTCGAGGCAATCGCCAGGATCATCAACGTTCGGGAGCGAGACCACGGGCATATTGCCCCGGTCAAGCGAGTCTTTGCACGGTTTTCAGACCTTGCATTCTAAACGTGGATTTCGTGCGGGTGAGCAGAAGATTCGCGCGGTACAATCAAGGGCGAGGGTGCGTGCTGGCGTTTGGAGCGATTCCAGTGCGACACCACACGCTCTGGAGATAGCCCTAGAGTGCAAGAGCACGAACACCGCCACGTTGGGATTTGAACTCGATCCGCGTTTGATGTACGTTCTGCACATCTTGCTTGTTGGCTCAGACGTGTCGCCCATGCCCGACATGAAGAAACGCTCACGTTTTGCCGCGACACATCCTTGCCGCTTTCCTGTGGCTCAAGGAACACAACCCGTACTTCGCCGACGTCATCATTGACATGGACCGCATCAACGCGCTCCCTGAGGGCGGCATGCTGCCCGGCATGGAGTCGCGCGCCACGCGCGTCAACAACGCCGACCTCGAGGCGAGCGGGCGCAGCGGCGTGCACGACGACAACCTGCAGGCCGAGGAATCGGCGATTTCCCCGCCAGCTCAGATGGTCGAAAGTACGCGACTTGCTCTCGCGACGCGCCACTCATGCGCTGTGGCGCAACCTGAAACACGGCCCGATCACCGACTTGATCAACTCGCCGTATAGCGCTCCTCGAGTCGTCGGCGTTTTCCAGAAGCCGAATGACAACGAATTGGTCGCCGGGCAGTTCCTCTATCCATTCTAGACGATCAATGATACGCAACCCAGCGGCGCGGGCGGCGGCTCGATCTATCCGCCTGCTCAAGTGCTGCAGGTGCCCATGGGCTCCACGCCCGTCAGCGAGTCCTCCGTCGGGCTCACGCTCATGGCGTTCCCGGTGCTCCTACCGTGCGGTGCTGGCGGGTTCAACCACGAGCGCGCACCATGGCGTAGCCACGCTCGAGCGCTACTCCTGGACACTGACCGTCGTTTCGCCGAGCACACCACCTTCATGTTCGTCGTCAACAACATGATCCTCAAGAAGCTCATCGGGTTCGAGACGCGGTGCCGTGTTCCTCGCGCACTCTACGACACGGCTGCGGCGACCATGGACGGCATCTTGCTCACCACGCTGGACACGAACCTCGAGCTCGTCATGCAAGGCAAGACGGTGCAGCTTGACGGTCAAGTTCGGAGTCTCCTCCGATGGGTCCAGATTGCCGGCGCCCGCGTCCCCGGATCTCCGAGCTGACTGCAGACTAGGCGGCAGGAGATGCGCGCCCTGATCCTCCTCTCGGGCCTGCCCGACTTTTTCGTGACGCCCAACCCGTACGACGTCAACTCGCCGATCGTCGCCATCATGTCGGGTCTCTCGCGCGACTTGGTCATGGACATGGACGGCAAGTTTGCGCATGCGCACGAGCGTCGAGTGTTCGCGGCACGCGATCCAGTGGCTGCCGCTTGGCACTTCGACACAGTCGTCACAACGATCCTCGACGACCTGATCATGGGCACGGCTCAGCGACCCGGCGTTCTCGGTCTCATCGAGGGGGCACTACGGCATTGTCGAGGCGCAGGGGCGCGGCACGCTGCACATCCACGTCCTCGGCAAGAGCCCCAACGTGCCGCCTCAGGCCGTGATCGCGCGCAACATTCAGCTACTCGGTCAGCCCTGCCTTGGTCCTACGGTACGGCAGCACCGCGTCAGTTGACTGTTTGGGACAGATGCCGGACGCGTGCGAATCGACACGCACGCAGCGGCAATGAGCTCGTCGCGCGACATGCGCTGCGGCGACGGCGGTTGGCGTAGATCGGGACCGCGTTCAGCATTGTTCGATCCGTCGCAGGTTCTGCAATATCGGGTTGATGGCTTCTCTGAGAGAACGTGAGGAGGCCGCGCGCGTTTTTTTAGTGGCCGCGACGCGACGTGGGGTGTTGCGAGACCGTCATCCAACGGGCAGGTGACCCTAAGTCAATAGCTTTCGTGGCTCCCGAGATAGCTTTCAATAGCCAAAAATGACGCATAAACCAAGTTGCTCGCTGGCTGCCGCCGCGGCTGTGGTGACGGCGAGGAGGGCGAGAACGGCGACAAGGTCGAGATGTTCGGTATCGTCCCGCTCCTCGCCCTTCGCTCCTCGCCGCCGCCGCTGGGTCCGCCGTGTCCGCGGTCCCGGCACTCGCGCCCCGCCCATGCCAAGCACGCGCACATGTAAGCGTTGCTGCCGAGGGCGGAAACTCGACGCATGCGAGCGCTTAGAAGATCGAAACTGACCATTGACCAATGGTCAGGATTTTTTCATGTCAGGGTAAACTACTTTATAGTAGGGAAGTGAGGGGAAGAGGCAGAACGCAAAGCCAAGGGATGCATCAAGTAGCGGCGCAGGGGGGAGAAGCGTCCGCACGCGCCATGGTCGCGGTCGGTCGCTATAGGATTGTCTGCAGCGTGCTCCGAGCGTCTGACATACCACCAACCTTGAGCGCGAGCGGGTGCGAAGCACAGTGTTCGACACCCCTCGCCGGTTGTTGCTGGTTTCGGGCGTGTCGACGGGGAACGACAGTTAGCGGATAGGATCCTTAAACTTTTGCTGCTGCTGCTGCTGCTGCTGTGGTTGCTGGACTTTTTGGATCGTTCTCAGCAGTAGGCTGAGTTTCTGTCGAGCTGAATTCCGCGTCAAGCTGGGCTATCGATGAGCTCAAAATCGTGCCGTTTCTCACGTGATGCACCGCGACGCGTCGCGCCACGCAACTTCCTCGCGATCAAATTATCTTTTCCTCAAGCTTCTCTGAATCCACAAAAAAGATTTACTCGGTTACTCTATGCAACTAGGTTGGCACCAGATCATCCTGTGGAGTCCCGACCGATTTGGCCCACTTCTGCCTTTTGCGCACTTCCCTACCCCCGTGTTGATTACTAAGACACTGCCGGCAAGCTGATCGCCGAACCGCAAACCAACAACAGCGCAACTCTTGAGCAATTTGATCTTTGGCGCGTCATCAAGCGGGTCGAGTCGGCTCTCGATGCCATCAAGCGCAGCGGCGCTGACGTCGAGCAGCTCTTCATGCTCGTCCACGGCGAGGCGGGCACGGGTAGGAGCCGTGTCATCAACTCGAATTGCGACATGTTCGTCGTAAAGGGCCGCAATTCGTGGCTCAACATCTGTGCGCCAACCGGCGTAGCCGCAGCGCCGATTGGCAGCTCCACGATCCACGCCACGTGCGGTATTGGTACCGCCGTCTCAGCGGCCAAGCCGATGAGCAACTTAGCCAAGGCCGAGCTCGAAGCCTCGTACCGCAAGGTCCAGGCTGTCCCTATCGACGAGAACTCCATGGTCGGCGCCGAGCTCTTTGTCGCCATGTACTTGCACTTTGACGCGCTGTACCCGAGCTGTGACCATCGCACGTTTGGCGGCCTGCACGTCCTCGCGTTTGGCGACTTTTTCCACTTCGAGCCCATCATGGCGCGCTCGCTCACGGTTTCATTCGAGCAGGTGGTCAAAACCGATCCATAGCCCGAGGTGGACGCGGCTCATGATGGAGACTCGATGCAGGTCGACGGCGAGACTCGGCAGCAGTGGAAGGAGCACGCGTTGAAGTGCGAGGAGCGGCCAGCGGCCAGCGGCCAGAAGTTTTGTTCATGCCGGCCTCGCTGTGTAAGAGCATGAGGGTCTGCTCAACGTCAGCGTCGCCGCGCTTGATGGCATCAAGCGTTGACTCGAAGTGCCCGACGACGCGGCGCTGCTCGACGTTGAGCCCGTGAAGGTACGGAGCAAGCTGGTACCGCCGCCCGAGCTGCACATGGTCGGCAGGCGGTGTAACACTGCCGTCGCCTTGAACGAGTTGTGTGCGAGGAGACTCAGCTGCGACTTGTGCTGCTCAGCGATGGGCGTCCTGCTCGGCTTTTTTAGCCAGATCAGAGTTGTTGACGAGCTTGCCCAACCACGCCGACTCCGAGTCGACCTTGAGCAGCTGCTGGCGAGGCTCGAATGGCGGACCAGACACGGGCGTATCAGAAGTCCAGAGTAGTTTGTAGTTCAATGCCGAGGCGAGGAGCTCGGCCGCGTGCTGGTCGCTTCTGTACATGCTTGACAGGATCTCGTGCAGGAACGCGTCGTTGTTGTGGGCCTCCAGGGCGATGCCGGCGGGCATGATCTCGCCGTCACCGTCGTCATCGCTTCCCATGCCGGTACCGCCAGCACGTCGAAGGTCGACCTGCTCGGGCGTCGCGCTGTTGTCGGCCTCCGAATCGTCGACCAGCTTGCCAGGCGACGTGTTCACGTAGTCGCGGAAGTTGTTGATCCACCGGAGCCGGTCGCTGCCTTGCTCGAGCGTGTTCTTGAAGAGATCTAGCGTCTGCGACCACGTCTCGCCACGACCCGGGACCACCTCGTCGATGGCGCGGAACGGCTTGAACAGGATCATGGAGATCATCGCGCGCGACTCGGTGCTGCCGATATCGGACGACTGGCTGACCTGTTTGTTGAACAGCGGCACGGGAACGACCTTGGTCGCGCGCATCGCTACAATGAGCTTGCCGACTGCAGCATGCATGCCGCGGAACTTGAACCGCGGCTCGGCGTGGCGACCGCGCTTGGCGCGCGGCGCGTTGCCGTCGTCAGCATCGTCGTCGGGCACGGACTGGTGCAAGCCGTTCGTCGCGGCCTTGATGGGCTCCACGCGACAGCTCCGAACAGTCGTACGGCGAAAGCGACTCGAGCTCGTTGGGCCGGTGCATGTAGAGGTTGGCGATCGTGAGCTTGTCGGTGATCTGGCGGTTGGAGAACGTGATGCGTTCGTCGTCGATCTCGTCGTCCTCCTGCTCGCGCTCGCGTTCATCGTCGACTGCCGCGGCGCCGTCCTCGCCGACGGGCTGCGCGCCAGTTGTGTTGCCCGATGCGTCCGAGCCCGCCGCGTTCGTGACCATGCGCAGGAACTGGTAGAGCGGGCCGTGGGCGAAGATGTACGTCGTGGAGACCCACGTCTCCTCGCCCTTGCGGATCAGGTCAAGCGCAATCTGCTGCCCGTTGATCTCACGCGACGTGGTTGAGCGGTTGACGAGGCCGCGCAGAATGGAGCCGACGGAGAGTTGGAGCGTAACTTCTTAGCGCTCTCGAGGGGGGGCGTACGTGCTGTAAGAGTACGGCGGCACCTTGGCGACGTAGTTGGTGATGTAGTACATGACGTTGGCGGGGTTGGCGGCCGTCATGGCGAGGTACTTGATGTCCATGTTGGAAGCCAGGAGCGCGAATGGTCGGGTTGTACGAGTTGATCCAGTGGTGCAATCGCCGGTGGACTGTGACGGCCTTGAGCTCACCCGTCTCGGGATCTGGAACGAGCTTGATGAGCGTCACCTCGTGTATGGTCTTGCCGTTGGTGCCAAAGTGGAACCGACAAAGTAGCAGCTCACCCGGGCGCACGTTCTTGTAACACGTGTGCCCGTGCTTGTGCATCATGCCCTCCTGGAGCATGTGGTTGATGTGCGCGAAAGGGTCGATGGGTGTGTCATAACTTTCGGGCAGACCGGTCCACACTGGATGCTCGCGGCCCGTGAGGTCGAAAGCTTCCGCGTGCCGGCGAGGTCGTTGAACGTCGTGCACCTAACTTGACCGTCTCGCCGGGTTGCGCGTCGCGGAACGGAGCGGCTGCAGGTTGACTCGCACACGAGGACTGCGTGAGCGGCAGCGCTGCAGCGGGCGGTATGCCGCAGCAGACGCGTCTATCGTCAAGTGAGTACAGGTCGTTGCTGACAACGCCATCGAGGTACGAGGGGATGCGGTCAAAGTACAGTATACCGAGTAGCTGAATGTTGCGCGCGATCACGGCCTGAGGCGGCACGTTGGGGCTCTTGCCGAGGACGTGGATGTGCAGCGTGCCGCGCCCCTGCGCCTCGACAATGCCGTAGTGCCCCCTCGATGAGACCGAGAACGCCGGGTCGCTGAGCCGTGCCCATGATCAGGTCGTCGAGGATCGTTGTGACGACTGTGTCGAAGTGCCAAGCGGCAGCCACTGGATCGCGTGCCGCGAACACTCGACGCTCGTGCGCATGCGCAAACTTGCCGTCCATGTCCATGACCAAGTCGCGCGAGAGACCCGACATGATGGCGACGATCGGCGAGTTGACGTCGTACGGGTTGGGCGTCACGAAAAAGTCGGGCAGGCCCGAGAGGAGGATCAGGGCGCGCATCTCCTGCCGCCTAGTCTGCAGTCAGCTCGGAGATCCGGGGACGCGGGCGCCGGCAATCTGGACCCATCGGAGGAGACTCCGAACTTGACCGTCAAGCTGCACCGTCTTGCCTTGCATGACGAGCTCGAGGTTCGTGTCCAGCGTGGTGAGCAAGATGCCGTCCATGGTCGCCGCAGCCGTGTCGTAGAGTGCGCGAGGAACACGGCACCGCGTCTCGAACCCGATGAGCTTCTTGAGGATCATGTTGTTGACGACGAACATGAAGGTGGTGTGCTCGGCGAAACGACGGTCAGTGTCCAGGAGTAGCGCTCGAGCGTGGCTACGCCATGGTGCGCGCTCGTGGTTGAACCCGCCAGCACCGCACGGTAGGAGCACCGGGAACGCCATGAGCGTGAGCCCGACGGAGGACTCGCTGACGGGCGTGGAGCCCATGGGCACCTGCAGCACTTGAGCAGGCGGATAGATCGAGCCGCCGCCCGCGCCGCTGGGTTGCGTATCATTGATCGTCTAGAATGGATAGAGGAACTGCCCGGCGACCAATTCGTTGTCATTCGGCTTCTGGAAAACGCCGACGACTCGAGGAGCGCTATACGGCGAGTTGATCAAGTCGGTGATCGGGCCGTGTTTCAGGTTGCGCCACAGCGCATGAGTGGCGCGTCGCGAGAGCAAGTCGCGTACTTTCGACCATCTGAGCTGGCGGGGAAATCGCCGATTCCTCGGCCTGCAGGTTGTCGTCGTGCACGCCGCTGCGCCCGCTCGCCTCGAGGTCGGCGTTGTTGACGCGCGTGGCGCGCGACTCCATGCCGGGCAGCATGCCGCCCTCAGGGAGCGCGTTGATGCGGTCCATGTCAATGATGACGTCGGCGAAGTACGGGTTGTGTTCCTTGAGCCACAGGAAAGCGGCAAGGATGTGTCGCGGCAAAACGTGAGCGTTTCTTCATGTCGGGCATGGGCGACACGTCTGAGCCAACAAGCAAGATGTGCAGAACGTACATCAAACGCGGATCGAGTTCAAATCCCAACGTGGCGGTGTTCGTGCTCTTGCACTCTAGGGCTATCTCCAGAGCGTGTGGTGTCGCACTGGAATCGCTCCAAACGCCAGCACGCACCCTCGCCCTTGATTGTACCGCGCGAATCTTCTGCTCACCCGCACGAAATCCACGTTTAGAATGCAAGGTCTGAAAACCGTGCAAAGACTCGCTTGACCGGGGCAATATGCCCGTGGTCTCGCTCCCGAACGTTGATGATCCTGGCGATTGCCTCGAGTGCCTCAAGATCCTGACGCCCGTCGAGGAGTCTCCGATCTCGTGCGTCCGCCTCATGGTCTACGTCTTCAAGTTCAGGTAGAGCCGCGACGAGCGCACGCGACAGCCCTTTGTGATGGGCAACTGCGTCGCCCTCATGGAGAACAAGCATAGCATCCTCTAGACCATGCTACCACACGCCGAGTCTGACATAACCAACATGATGCACATGCTGCTCGTCGGCTCAACCGTGTCGCCCACGCCCGAGATAAAGAAGATGCTCACGGTTCGCCACCACGTCATTCTCGATGCTGTCCGGTGGTTCGAGCAATGCTGTTTCATAACGTGGCGTGCGTTAGACGGCAACTTTGTCAGCGTCAAGTAGAGCAAGCGTCCTTCTCTATCGTTCTGACCGCTACTCTCGATGAGTTGTGGCCACCGCGATATATTCACACGTCTCAACAATGGGACGCCAGCAAGTGTGCACAAAAGGCTGCGCATGCCAGGGTATCAGCCTGACTCAAACGCGAAAGTGATATGTCAGGAATGGCGGCTAAAACCGAGAGAAAGAAAGAAAGTCAGTCCGCAAGCAGTCCGGCGGAGCAACAGCTGCCGTCCCTAAAATGCGAGAGGAAGGAAAATGAGGCCTTGAGCTTGTGCAACTTGGAAAGAGCATCCATACGACACCCAGGACCCATTGCATGAAGTAAGGCGGCAGGATTAGTCGAGGGACAGCGGGAAGTAGGGGGTGGAAGTGAAAGAGCTGCGGACGCGCGGCAAAACACGCGGCGCGGCAGAAGCGAAGCGAAGTCGAGCCACCCGATGGACTAGGCGAGGTGAGGGTGGTGAGCACACTGCGCGGAGCACGACGCGAGGTGACTGACGCGCGCGCCGCGGCGCACGCACGACGCGTACCCGTGGATGAGGTTGCCGATGAGGAAGGAGGAAGGAGAAAGGAGAAAGGAGGAAGGAGCGGTCGAGGTCGGGTCGATGATGAAGCTGAAGCTGAAGCTGAAGCTGAAGCTGAAGCGCGCGCGAGCGTGTCGTGTCGTGTCGTGTTGAGTCGAGCGTGTCGAGCGAGAAGCACGTCGTCGAGGATCGTGCCGAGCCGAGCGAGAAACACGTTGGGGAGTCGAGGAACACGTCGAGGATCCGAGTGCCGTAGCAGGCGGAGCAGGCTGTAGTGCGAGGGAGCGTACACGTCGTCGGGCGCGGGGGCAGGGTAGGGTAGGGTAGGGTAGGGAGGAGGTTTTCGGGTCAGCACCACTCGTCGAGCTCGAAGAAGGAGAAGACCTGCTGCTGCTGCAGCGAGGCGAGAGAGCGCACACGTTCCATGGCGACTCGACCTGCGGCGGCCTGCGACTTGCGGCGGCCTGCGACCCGACGACCCGCGACGCGACGACCCGCGACCCGACGACCCGACCGACGCGCGCGCGTGTGCGCCTTGACCTGGACCTTGGCCGAGTTGACGACCGAGTTGAGCTGAGCTGAGTTGATCGAGTTGAGCTGAGTTGACCGAGTACATACAGCGCCGACCCGAGTACCGCGCCAATACTCCTTGATCTTGTTCTTGCCGACCACGACGAGTTCCTTGGTCTTTGCGTACCGCTGGACGCGGGACGCGAGCGCGGCGAAGCTCGAGTAGTGCAGCCATACATGATCCGGATCGCGGCCGTGTTCCGTCAGTGCGCGGGTGGTTACTCGATCCGGCCCGACCTCGTACCTACGAGTGCACGGACGCGTTCCCGGTCCCGACGGTGGCTCAGCGGTAGGCTAGGACGAGGTTACGGCCAGTTGGAGATCAGGAATCGATGAGGCGGGTTGGCGATGCACGATAATCAGGAGAGCGAGGGCGAGAGCGAAGGCCGACGCGTCGCGGTCCACCTTCCGTCGGCGCGCCACCCTCGCGATCCGACGTGTTGCGCCACCGCGTCTCCCTCCGCTCCTTTTTGATACGCGCCCTTAGAGACAAAAACTGTTGCGCATGACCGCTCGTGACCCTCTGGACTGTTGGTGCCACGCCCGCGATGGCGTGCTGGGCCGGCCGGCCCTCGATCCAAGCGTTCCGGCAGGGACGGCCGTTGGCGCGCTCACCCTGCTCCCACCGAACGTGATGCGTTGCACCCCTCAAGCTTGCCTGACCGCTTGCGCTGGCATGGCCAATGTCTCCCATGACGTCTACGCTCCTCGCGAGGCCGAAACCGCGTCGCATGAAGCAGATATGTATGCGCTCCGAGTGCCCAACTTCGTGCACCGGTCCTCTCCGACCCACGGCCAGTCCGCCGGGCCTTCCACGCCGGCCTCGGACGTTGACCGTGCACGGGGCTGGCCTTTGCTACTCTCGAGTGCCCCCGTCGCACGGCCCCAAGAGCTCGATCCGCGGTGCGACGCGATCTTGGGCACGGCTGACCCCGTCCGGACCGCACGTAAGCGGCGGGTCGGCCTTCACACCCGACTCTGCGTGGCCGGGCACCCGCCCAACAACGTTGCTTCTTCACGCCGGCCAACGCGATCCATCCGCCCATCCTCCATCTGCTGCTCCGTTCTTGCAGCGCGTTCACCGAGGTCACCAGCGACGCGTAGCACGCGCGTCCGGCAGGCTGGCCCTTACATTTTGCTCCATGTCGTCTCGTGTCGGGTATCCTCAAGAGGACAAACGGTCGGACGGACGAGCGCTGCCGCCGTCCGAAAACGCTGCTACCGCTCGGCCTAGCGCTTCGGCCTTGCGTTGCTTGGACCGTTGTTCGGGCGGCGCGTTCCCACCACGCACTCGTCTCCTTTGGGGCGCGCTCCGTGCGCTCCTCGCGCTTCGGCCCATGAGAACGCACCTCGCTCGTGGGTGCCGCCTCGCCCTCCTTCCACACCCTCCTTGATTGGTCGACTCGCCACACGTCCGCGGGGTCGCGCGTCGAGCATCTCCGACTTCGGCGACAGCCCTGGAGCGGCCCGATCGGCCTGATCCTGCACTAGCAGAGCGCCGAGGGCTTGTCACGACTTTGACCAACTTGTGCTCGCGTCGCCATGAAGGCCGATCGCTCGTTGCTGGGGCCGCGCCCCCGTTGCGGCGCCCGACCGTGCCGCCGCGCGCGCGCTCTCCTCGGTCGTGCGCTCACCTCAGTCGCGACCGCTTAGCGTGGCGTTCTCCCTCTCATCCGGCACTTCCAGCAAGTGACTCGCTTGCGACGACGCACACAAGTGAGCGTTGTGTGACGCAGATGCGGCGAGCGCCCTGTTCTGCGGTCAAGGCGGCGGCGCAGGGAGGCCCGAACTCGAGAGCTCCTCCAGCAGGCACCTCCCGCAGCTCACGCTCTCCCTCTCTCCAGTATGGCCCTCGCAGGGACCTCTTTCGACGAATACGAAACCATGAAGCACATGCAAGACCATCCGCATGCGACGGACGCGCCGCTCGAGCTGCCGTTCGACCTGTTCGAGCACGTCGTCGCGCTCGCGCTCCCGCGGGCGGCCGTGGCCGCGGCGTCAGCAGCAGCGCGCGACGCCGCGACCGGTCCTCACGCACTGCGCCCGTGGGTCGCCCGCCGGGTCGCCGCGACGATGCTCGCCGACTACGAGGCGGGCAACGGCGAGGACTACGACGCCGGCTACTTCTCGTTTGGCCGCGACCTCGACAAGTGGTACGAGCTCGCGCGGCACCTGCAGATGCCGCTCGTGTGGTTCCTCAAGCTGCGCTTCTCCGGCGCACTGCGCAACGACACGCCCGGGCTTCGGGGCGGCGACGATTCCGCCGTGGTCGCTGCTCGCACCGGGCACCCGTTCTCTCCGTCGGTGGCGGCCTACTTTTACCGCCGCACTGCGTCCCTGTCCGAGTCTTTGATCGAGGCGATCGCGCCCTTTTGCGATCTTCCCATGGGCACCGACCTGCTGCACGGCTCATTTGCCTTTCGCGCCGTACCCGAGGGCCTGTCGCTGATTCACTTTTTCCTGCATGTCGGTGACCTCGACGCCATGTTCGCGTGCCTTGACCACTTGCTCACATTGTTCCCGGCCTCGCTGCGCACCGACCGCGCCAAGATCACGACGTGGTCCCGCTTCTGGCTCAGCGAGCGCTCCATCACGCGCGAGAACCTGTGCCTCATGGACGAGGACGACCACGACGACCCGCCCGTCGATATCTCGTACCCGGTCACGTTCCCCATGGCGCTCGCTCTCGCCGCCATGACCGTGTGGAACCGCAAAGCGGTCGAGCGTCTCCTCGACGGCGACTTTGGGATTGACCGCACCGAGCTGTTTGCGTGGTTCTCGCGCCGCGAGACGACCAACGTGTTCCTGTGCACGCTGCACGAGCGGCACCGCGCCGCCGAGACCATCCCGCCGATCCTCGACTGGTTAGTGGGTGAAGGCTGGGTCCGCGACCGCGAGCGGCACGCGTCCATGTCGTACTACGCGTGGGATCACGCGGACTACGCGCTTTTCAAGGTGCTTTTCGAGCGCTACGATCTGCCTCTGCTTGACGAAATGGATGCCGAGACGCGTTTTGACGTTGGCGCGGGTCTTGCTCCGTTCCTTGACGAGGGTCACCACGACCAGATCCCGCGCTTCGCCGAGCTCGGCATCATCACCAACGAGGCGTGGACCGGCATCCTGACGAACGCTCTCGAGACGCCCAAGGTGCTCGAGCCCGTGCTTGGCTACCTCGAGACCTATGTTGACCGCAGCGACCTCCGCGACATGCTCAGCAACGGTACGCTTCTCTTCCGTTTGAACCGTGTTGCGGCCTTCTGCTGAACCGTCACCCACCAATCTAGCTTGCGTGCCCGAGGACAGCTCGTGGCCCGCGACCTTGACCCCGGACTCATTCCTCGCTCTCATCAACGTGTGCGGCGCCCTCGGCTTCGCGCCCGCGCAGATCCTTGAGTCGCATCTCGACTACTACGCGAGCTTGCCGGGTCTCGTCCCGCTGCTGCTCTCGGCCGACCACACGGGCGTCGAGCCGCGCGACGTGCTCGAACGCGTCCTTGACTCGCTCGCCACCTTCGAGCCCAACTACGAGGGTGCCAACAAGAAGGCGACCCCGTTCCTGACCGAGGTGCTCGCGCGGACTTGCCGTCCGGAGCCGCCGATCCCGCTTGACGCGTTTCTGGACTGCCTCGACTGCTTCAACGGGACTCGCTGCGAGGTTCAGACCGTCGTCATTGCGCTGCTCGTCGAGCAGATCATCGACCTCCTTGATTCGGATCGCAGTGACGATGACGACGACGAGGTGGAGTTGGACGGCAGTGATGACGACGACGCGCAGCCGGCCTCGGCCCTCTTCAACGTTCTCGACCAGCTCACGGCGCGGTACCCGCACGGCTTTGGGCGGTACGACAGCGAGGTGACCGCGTCGCTCCGTGGTGCGCTTCGTGAGCACTTTTCCCGCGACGCGCTCGCCGCCATGGACGGTGCCGCCCTTGTGGATCCCTCGACCGACCCCCTCAACCGCCGCCTCTTCGACTCGCTCGTCGAGTACGACATCACCTTCATGGCCCAGTTCGTCAAGGACGTGCGCGGCTTCGACATCCCGTGGGTGCTCGAGCTGCTGTTCGAGATGGTCTCGCACCCGTCCGACCTCAACGTCGCGCTGCCCCGCGCCACGGCCGAGTCCATGATCCGGCGCGCGATCCTCGACGGCCAGTACGACCACGCGTGCCGCGTCATGCACCTCGCGCCGCCGTCCGACAAGTTCAAGAGCAGCCTCGCGTACATGGTCAAGGCCAAGAAGCTGCACGAGGCGCAGGAAAAGGTGCTGGACGTGTTTGGGATCAAGTTCGTGTGAACTAGGTCGTGTAACAAATGTATTAGCTGATCACCATTGCGATGTTTTCTCTCCGTCGCGAGCGAGCGAGGAGTCCGAGCCGCGTTGCGCCACTGGCATACCGACCGAGTGCCCGAAGCCGTTGAACTGGTACATTGCAGGCGTCTGCCCCGCCAGACACGAGGGACCGCAGTCGCGTCTCGCGTTCAAAAATCATGTGATCGCGCGTCTTCCTTCTCAGTTCGTGCGTGTGCGTGTGATCTGGCTCCTATCGTTCAGTCCCGCAGTAATCATGTACTCGCAGTATCGCTCAAATTTGTCGAGATATATTGGCGCATGCCCTGCTGCACAGCCGGATCACGGTCGTGAGCGCGCAATACCACTAGCAAACGCCTCTAATGTTGAGCATTTTGGATTCGACCGGTAGACAGCCGACCGATTGAAGACTCGCTGACTCGGCCATGACGCAAATTTGACCGTAGAGGTTGCTTCAGTAGCTTTCTCCGTCGCGTTGCAGCTTGGCTCGCACGTGGCCATGGCCATGGCCATGGTTGTGGCCATCAAGTTGACTGCGGCCGTGGCCACGGCCATGACGCGGTGGTCATGGTCGCTGCCCTCAATTCGACTTGGCTGCGCCCGATTTCTGCAAATATTACCTGTATTCTTTTACAATGCCTCGATTCCAAACACATCAAAGACCTCGACCATCGCCTCGGCCAACGTGCAAGACGAGGCCGCGGCGAGATCTGATGGACAAAGGACCATCTTGCACAGCAGTTTGAGGACCCAGGGAATGTCAAGCCTGTGCGTGTCCATGAGGCGCGCCATGAACTTGGCATCCTATTCGGCGAGCTTGATGAACAAGCGCATGTCCAGCAGTTTGGCGGCGCGGTGCGAATTGGACGCAGCGGTCACAAGCTCGGGGTCTGTCTTGGCGAGGGCCTCCACATCGTAGTGCGCGCGAAGCGTGCTGCAGAGGAACGTGGTCACCTCGTTGTTGGAGCTGTTGAATCCATGAGGGTACCGCTTCATGACTTGGGCAAGTACGTCAAAGAGAGCAAGAACCGACAGGTCGTAGCCTTCTGTCTCAATGCCAGTGCTGCCACCACTATTCGTGCTGCTATCACTGCCGTCCTCGTCCTCATCGTCCTTGTCCTTGTCATTCGTGGAGCCAACCTTGAGAAGTTCAATGATATACTCCGTGAAGTAGGCAATGATCATTGTCTGAACTTCAGCGTTGGTTCCATTAACGCACTCAAGTAGTACTGTGAGCGGGATCGGCGGGTTCAAGTCAACTGTCTGCGCAAAGCATTGAGTCAGGAACGGTCCCGCCCAACTGATTGCGCACGAGTGGCTCGGCTCACACTTGGCAAGCGTGTTCAGAACGCGCTCAAACACGTAACGAGGGTCAATTCCCGTCTCAACGGGCAAAAGAAGAAGCCAAAAGAGCTCCGTGATGCTCGCGTAGTAGTCAAGGTATGGGTCAATGATCTGCGCGGGCGTAAAACCAAAGACGCGGCATGTGCCAAAGAGAGCGAGTAACTTGTCGCGCCTTAGTGGTGCCCACGCGCTGGAATGGGACGCGCGTACTAGTCGCAAGAGTGTCAATGCATAATCCCGACCTCAGACTCAATCGCGTACCGTTGCTGAGTACCTCGAGGAGATCGCTGCAATCAACATATTTTTCCAAGTAGCCAAGTACGGGCTCGAGCACCTTGGGCGTGTCAAGCGCGCTCGCAAGGATCCGCGTCCACGAGTCGTTGTTGATCAGGCCGAGCTCGGCGAAGCGCGGGATCTGGTCGTGGTGACCCTCGTCAAGGAACGGAGCAAGACCCGCGCCAATGTCAAAACGCGTCTCGGCATCCATTTCGTCAAGCAGAGGCAGATCGTAGCGCTCGAAAAGCACCTTGAAAAGCGCGTAGTCCGCGTGATCCCACGCGTAGTACGACATGGACGCGTGCCGCTCGCGGCCGCGCACCCAGCCTTCACCCACTAACCAGTCGAGGATCGGCGGCACGATTTTGGCGGCGCGGTAGCGCTGATACAGCGTGCACAGGAACACGTTGGAAGTTTCTTCGCGTGAGAACCACGCAAAAAGCTCGGTGCGGCCTCGCCATAATCGCCGTCAAGCAGGCGCTCGATGGCGGCGCGGTTCCACACGGTCATGGCGGCGAGTGCAAGTGCCATCGGGAACGTGACCGGGTACGAGGTATCAACGGACGGGTCGTCCTCGTCCATGAGCGAGATGTTTTTGCGGGTGATGGAGCGCTCGCTGAGCCAGAAGCGGGACCACGTCGTGATCTTGGCCCAGTCGGTGCGCAGCGAGGCCGGGAATATTGTGAGCAAGTGGTTGAGGCACACTAACATGGCGTCGAGGCCGCCGACGTGCAGGAAAAAGTGAATCAGCGACAGGCCCTCGGGTACGGCGCGAAAGGCAAACGAGCCGTGCAGCAGGTCGGTGCCCATGGGGAGGTCCATAAACGGCGCGATTGCGTCAACGATCGAATCGGGAACGAACTGGTTCTTGCGGTAGAAGTAAGCCGCCACCGACGGAGAGAACGGGTGCCCAGTGCGAGCAGCAACGGCGGCGGGATCGTCGCCGCCCCGAAGCCCGGGCGTGTTGTTGCGCAGGGCACCCGGGAAGCGCAGCTTGAGGTACCACACCGGCGGCATCTGCAGTTCGGCCCAACGGCAGCGTCACGTGCGACCGAAGACGCCGCGGCCACGGCCACCCGCGGGAGACTGAACGCAACGACTTGCTCGAACAGCTTGAATGGCAGTTCGAGCGCCTGATTCATCAGATGCAGATCATGTTGCATGGGCTTCATGGTAGTTCTTTCATGATCGGGACACACGCCAAGTGGTGAAGGGAGCATTGAGGCGCAAGCCCTTGCGGCACCGCTGCTCGCTTGTCCTCGCTGGCCACTCCCCACCCACGACTTCTTAGCTCGCCAAGGTCATGAAGCGTCACTCAGGATCTCCTTGCTCACGAATTCATGAAGCTTTGGTCGACCACGCGTCAACGAGGATTCGAGTGCCTTCCTTGGCTCGAGTCGCGGTGAGGTCAGGACGACACGACCAAGTAGCTCGGTCAGGCGAGCGAACGAACACACATAACGAGTAGCAACTTACGCTGTCACGGCAGCGGACGAGAACCTGACTCTCGGTTGACCCTCTCAAGAACCTCACTTATAGACCTGACGATGGCGCGCAACGGCCCCCTCCACACACTAGCGCGACCCGCGTGACGATCGGGCAGCGGGACGCGAGGGTAAGCAGGAGCGGGGGAGGGGAGTGGGAGGAGGCCGTTGGGCGCCAAGCACTGGGCGGTACATCAAGAAGAGAATGGAGTTGCATTATTCCCGTCAAGGTGCACCACGCAGAGATGGCTTCCAATGATCGCGCCCGCCACTCGCCGACCCCGAGCTCACCGACGCACACGACCGTGCCCCTCGTCAAGCGAGGGAGACCGTGGCGAAGGCAAGAGGGGAAGGAGAGGAGCGAGGCGACATTGGTGTAGCGTCCCAAGTATCCAAACGGAGAAGAAAGAAATCCACACCCGTTCGCAGCGCGAGGCCGCGAGCGAGCGAACCGCTTAGTAGAGACGGACGGGCTTGCCCATGGTCGACTTGATGAAGAGCGACTTGACGTTCTGCCAGTTCTTCTTGAGCAGCGACACAAGGAAGTTCACCGACAGCATGATGTTGGCAACGAGCTGGTCCTCGGTCATGGCGACGTGGCCGACGGCGACGCCGAGGCAGAGCACCTTCTTGAGCTGGAACTTGATGGTCGAGCGGAGCTCGTCGGCCTTGACCGTGATGTCGTCCTGGTGCGAGATCGGGGTCGGGAACTTGCCGGCCTTGTGGAGGCCGGGGCCGAGAAGACGCGGGATCTGCTTGATGAGCACCTCCGAGGCGAGGAAGGCGTCGTACTTCTTGGCGAGCTTCTTGATGAGCTTCTTGTTCTTGTTGAGCTTCTTGAGGTCCTCGACCGACATGAACTCGAGGCCAACCTTCTTGGCCGCGTCGCAGTGGAACGCGTCACCGAGCACGCAGACCTTCATCTTCGGGCGGGGGATGTTGGGGAGCTTGACGACGCCCGAGAAACGCTTGTCGCGCTGGGGGTCGTAGTTCTTGAGGCCAATCTGCAGCTCGACCGTCTGCGTGAACTTGCGCTGCTTCTCCTCGGCGCCGGTCATGACGGCCTTGACGGCCTCGCGGCAAGCGGCGGTGGAAACCTTGCTCATGGTGTTGGATACGTGATGAACGTGAAGGTTCAAGGGACGAGGGAGAGCAAGTCGACTGCGGGGGGTGCGGCGGCCTTGTAGTCGGGCGGGATGGGTCGGCGTGGCCTCGCTGCAACGGCGGTGGAGGTCGTGCGGGGCGGCTGGTCTGCCGGCGGATGATTGGCTGAAGCGCACGTGACGTATTGGGTGATGGGCGCCGATCACTTTATGGCAATGGGCGCAATGGGACCGATGGGGTGCGGCCAATCAGCGTTCGGCGAGGCTGAGGGCGCGCGCGCTCATGAGGCAGCGGGCGCCGCCGCCGCCGCCGACGGCCATCGCCTGCGTGGCCCCGCTGGCCTTCGTCGGCCGTGAGCGCCGGTGGGCTCGCTCTCTTTGCACCCACACCTACACGACGCCGTGACGACCGCGCCTGCTTGCCGCACCGCCGACTCCAGGTGCGCGCCTCCCGCTTCGCCCAAACGGCGAGGTCGCTGGCGGGTCGCGTCCAGGACTGCGCCACTGAGCGACCGCTGCTGCTGCTGCGTCGACGCGGACGACGAGTCTGGTGCCGCACCCGCTCGCCGCAGCGGCAGATCCTCACCAGCGACCTCGCCCTCGCGCTACGCCTCGCCCGCCACCGTGGCGTCCCGCCCGTGCTGCTCTTCGTCGACGATGGTGGCTGACAGTTTCGCCTTGCCCTCTCCTTCGCTGCTCGTCCCGCATTCCCGCCCACGCCGCGCCGCCGCCGCCGCCGCCGCCGCCGCCTCTCTCGCCCCTTTGCCGCCACTTCATTGCTCGCCCGCTCCCCCGACCTCCCCGCCCTCCTTCGCCCGCTCGGTTTAGACCGCCGCCGCTCGCTCGCACGCACGACGACGTCGGCGCCACCGACTTGGCCGCAGCCGCATCGACGAGACGGTTAGAAGCCACCTTCCTCCTCCCCAAACGACTACACGACGCTCTACACTACACGCTTCGCCCCGCCCGTGCACCTTCTGCCCTCCCTGCACACGCGCTGGTCGCATCCCTGCCCTCCCTTCCTCTCGCGACTTGCAAGGTACGCTCGCTCCGTCAGTTGAGCACCAAGTGAGGTGTGTGGCTGACCCATGAGCCCCTCATGTAGTCGCTCATCCTCCCCTCCCTCTCCCTGTACATGTCCGCATCCTCGTCCAATCGCGGCCGCCGGCCACGGCTGCTGGCGGTCCTCGTCGCCGCGCTCGTCGCCTCGCTCCTGCTCGCGGCCGCGCCCTCGCCCGCCGCGGCGCAGCAGGCCGTCGAGCCGCAGTGCGTCCAGGTCGACACGGCGGGCACGCTGTGCTCGAGCATGGGGTCCAAGCTCGTCGTAGCCCGTAACGTGTCCGAGTTCCTGGGCCAGTACGTGCCCATCGGCGTGGCCATGTCCAGCCTGGCGAACGTGCGGTCCACGATCGCATCGTCGGCCGACTTCAAGGCGCTCATCGACCACGCCTTCTCCGTCACCGGGTTCAGCGCCTTCTCGTCGCGCCTCTTCAACTGCACGCCGGTCGCCCTGACGGGCCGCTGGTACAAGGCCATGACGTGCAGCGCCATTGCGCTCCACGGCGCGGCCAGCTGCAACGTCAAGGCGCAGGAGCGCGTCCTGTGCCCCAAGGAGCAGAACGAGTTTTGGGCCACCTTCGACCAGGCCATCTCGCACGCCGCCAACAAGTGCTTCAACGTCACCTTCTCCAAAACCAGGATGAATGCCGCCCGGAACGCGTCCAAGCTGCTCATGGCCGCCAAGCCCAACAACTGCATGACGGGCGAGGCCATCGAGGGCGCCGCCAGTTGCGGGTTCCCGACGCTCACCCAGGCGTGCGCGCACTCGTGCTCGGAGCCCTCGTTTATTGCGTCGCAGAACGGCGCCGCCGCCGCCGTGTGCAAGGCCGAGCTCGCCAAGAACCCGACCGTACCCGTCGTCGAGTTCCTCACGGGCGCCTCGGTTTCCTCAACCACCGGCAACTCGGACGGCAGCCGCGACCCGAGCACCGCGACGGGCTCGCCATCGGGCTCGCCATCGGGCAGCGCGGCGGCTCCCTCGGCCTCGCCGTCGGGCGGCGTCGACTCGGCGTCGGCGAACGCGAGCCAGGGGTTCATGGACCGCAAGCTCGCGGGCGTGCCGGGCAAGTTCTGGCTGTTCGGCGGCGGCGGCGTGCTCGCGGTCGTGGCCGTGATCGGCGGCCTGGTCGTGATGCGCCGCGGGTCGCGCCGCAAGTCCAAGGCGTTTGTCGCCAACGGGTCCATGCCGCGCGACCACCCCGAGGCCGCCGGCGACCGCGGCATGGGGTCCGCGGCGTCGGGCCCGCGCAACCTGCCCGAGAAGGCGTCGCCGCACCTCACGCTGCAGTCGCTGCCGAACGGGTCGCCGCGCGACATGGGCGGCCCGCGGTCGCCCGCCGACGAGTTCGGCAACAACTACTACTCGCTCGCCCGCGGCCAGGTCCAGCAGCAGCAGCCGCCCATGCAGATGCAGTCGTCGTCGCCGCACATGTCCCCGCCGTCGGGGCCCGGCGGCCCGTCGCCGCCGCCGCCCGCGTGGGGCCCGCCGCCATCGGGCAACGGGTACGACGCGTACGGCAACGAGAAGGGGTACCACGGTCACCCGGATTCGTACGCCATGGCGCCGATGCCGCCCGCCGGCGGCCCCGGTGCGCGTCCCGAGTCGGTGGCGTGGAACGCAGTCGCGAAGCGCGCGAGCACGCGTCCGCCGTCCATGGCGCCGCGCGACGGGCGGCCGCGGCCGCGCCAGGTGGTGCTGTCGTACATTCCGCGGCTCGACGACGAGCTCGAGGTGCACGTCGGCGACGCCGTGGCCGTGTTCGAGGAGTACGGCGACGGGTACGCGTGGGGCGAGGCGTGGGATGGGCGCCAGGGCGTGTTCCCCATCATGTGCCTGGCCGACCCGAACGCGCCGCCCGCGCCCGCGCCACCGATGCCCGCTGCTGCCATCGGCGCGCCTGCGGGACCTGGCGGCCCGCCGCCGGGCATGCAGGAGGGCGGGGTCCGCGAGACCATGATCAACCCGCAGGCGTACCGGTTCACGCAGTACACGGTCGCGTCCGACATGTCCGACGACGACGACTACCCGCCACACCCGCAGCAGCACCAGCAAGGGCGGCCACTGCAGCAGGGTCCGCCGCAGGGCCAGTACTATGGCCAGCAGCAGCAGCAGTCCCAGCAGCAGAAGCAGGGCCGGCCGTGGTGATCGTGCGTGTCGTGTATCCTTACATTTTCCTTTGTGTGCTTCCCCCTCTCTCTCCCCTTTTTTGATGCCCTACCCCTCTTCCCATCGCGATTACAGCAAACATGTACGATTAATCTACCCGACGACGCGACGGCGGACGAGGCGAGTCCCGATTCAGGAACGACGCGTCTCCGATCCACGCGTCCGCATCGGCGGCCCGCCCGCGACCATCGTGGCGCCGAGGTGCGAGACACTCCGAGGCACGCTCGCGCGTGAGGCACGTGGGATCACCCGATGGGCGACTCCCACGCTGGCAGGGCGGGCGAGTCGATGTGTCATGATTCGTCACGATTACACACGGCCCGCCCCCCGCTGAACAAGAAAGAAAGAAAAGAAGCGAATGAAGCACGGCCCAGGACTGGGGGCAACGCCGGTGCCCAGGCGCCCGCGGGCGCTCCGGAGCCAGCGGCCCTGCCCATTCCCCTCCCGCCCGCTGGCGCTCGTTGAACGCCGCCCTGGGCACTCTTGCAGGAACTGGCCCAGACATTCTGCGATTCACGTACGTTGTCTGCCTGCCTGGCAGGTCGATCGTTCGTTCGTTCGGCCGTGATCATCTCCGATTGCGTACGGCGCGCAGCGCAGGGCAGAGGTCGCGCCCGCGGACACGAACGGGAGACACGCGCGCGCCTCCCTTGAGCTGCGCCGCCTCGCTCGGCCGCGGTGATCGCGATGCCCGGCCGCCGAGTCTGGGCAGCCGTGTCGGCGGTCGGCGGTCGATGGCCGATCCCCGATGGCCGGCCGCGGGCCCGCTGTCGCCCACCACAGGTGTGCTGCGCTCGTGCGGGAGACGGCGATGATGACGACGGCGGCGGTGGCTGCACAGTCGTTCTCGCTGTTGCAGTGCAGGGCAGCGTGCGCGTCGTGCGTCGCAGGTCGAGTGGGCCATCTCCCAGCGCTCGTCGGCGCGGCGCGTGTCCCACCCAGCGTGCGGACGGCTTCGAGTCGAGGAGGCGGCGCGAGCGTTCTCGACTGCCCAGTCGCCCGCGATGGCGATTACCGGGCACGCGCCGCGGGTGTCGGTCGGGCGCCCTGCCCTTACAAAAGGGGCGGGCGCGGGTTGGGTGCTTGTTCTCGCTCCCGGCCATCATCTCGCCACGGCCAACCGAGTGACGCGCGCCCGCATCCGAGACTGGTCACGCTGGTGTGTGCCTGCATCGGGGCCGGCGCGCCGTGCGCCGTGCGCCGTGCTGTGCGCTGAGCCGAGCCGCGCGCGCCCTGCCCATGATTGGGGGTCACCGTTTGCCGAGTCTTCTTGTTTCTCACTCGGCCTGCGCACGCTCCCGCCTGCTCGCGTCTAGCTTTCCGGCACCGAGCGGCCATCGCCCTTCCCTTCTCTCTCCCCTCCCTCCAGCCTGCTTTATCATCGCGGCCATCTCGAGTGATCATCCACCTGCTGCCGGTACGCGCCCCTCCGTTTCGATGATGCGCTCGCCCTGCCCTTGCACACGGCCGAGACCGCCCCGCCCGCCCCTGCCGCCGCGTCGACCACCACGGCGCGCCGCCCCCTCGACCCTCTCCCACCACCCACCCCGCGCCGCGGCTCGGACGCGCGCCATGATCGGATACGATCACGGCCCGCTGCGTCGCGTCCCGTCGCGTCCCTTCCTGCGTGTGTGTCCCGCTCGGCCAGCGGTTGCGGCGCGAGCTCTCGTCGGCGGCGGCGACCATGGCCATGGCCGCCCGCGATTGAGTTTGCTGCTGCAGCCGCTGTTGCCCGGCCGAGATTGCACCGCGGCGATGCCCGCGCGATATTTCCCATGGTGGTGGTTGGGCGGGCAGGCGGCGCGGGCTCTGCCCCCCTGCCCAAAGCCGCAAGGCCGAGGGCCACGTCGCCCCGAATCTGCGCCGCGTCACCGTGACGCACTGTGACTAACGCTGCTCCCTCCCGCCTCGGCTTGGTCTAGCTCTCCCCTTCCCTCCCCGCCGATCGCATTTCCCGTGTGATCGTCGCGCTGATCCCAAATCCCCCTCTGCTCTTCAACCTCCGACGACCCGCTCTGCGCTCGGCACGCTCGCTCTAGCGTGCACCCCATCGCCACCATTCGCCCTCCATCCGCCCCCGCCGTCCGCCGCTCGCCCACCGCCGCGGCACCCCCTCCCCCTCCGCTCCCACCTCTACCACCGCTTCCCCCGGCCTCCGCCGCCATCGACTCGAGCATGTGGGCCCGCAACGCCGGCGGCGCACGCGTCAACCTGCTCAACGACGGCAACGCCAGCGGCGGCTCGGGCGCCGGGTCGGCCACGCCCTCGTCCGCGTCGACGGCCGCGCGCGTCCCGCACCACCTCGTCACGGACCAGTACGGCTACGTCGTCGCCGCCTACTCGCAGCCCCCGCCGCAGCAGCAGTACTACTCCAGCACCGACCAGCAGCAGCGCCAGTACGCGTATCCCGACGGTAACGCGGCCTACGCTCCATCGGCGGCGGCCGCGACGCCCGTGGTGCCCGCGGCCGAGTACCCGCTGCGTCCCGCCGATAAGGTTACGCCGCCCGCGGGTGG
This sequence comes from Blastocladiella emersonii ATCC 22665, assembly GCA_025594325.1. Classification (NCBI taxonomy): domain Eukaryota; kingdom Fungi; phylum Blastocladiomycota; class Blastocladiomycetes; order Blastocladiales; family Blastocladiaceae; genus Blastocladiella; species Blastocladiella emersonii. The sequence continues at coordinate 617,190 of JANHCV010000010.1, read as the reverse complement.
TGCCATGGCTCCGTCCGCCGCGTCGTACTCGCAGCAGCAGTACCAGCACCAGCACCAGCGCGCCCAGTACTACGGCCACCACCACCACCACCAGGGCCCGCCGCCCCTGCCGCAGCAGCTCCAGCCCTCCGCGTCGTCGTCGGCGCCCACGGCGCGCATCGTGCGTCGCTCTGGTCCGCCGGCGGCTCCCCCTGCGCTGCTCCCGCGCGGCGGCGGCGACTCGGGCTACCCGCAGCAGTCCTCGGCGTCTGCATCGGCCCGTCCCTCCGCCTACTTTCTCCCGACGCCCGGCACCCCGCCCGTGCACGACGTGAACGTCATGTCGCCCATCCTGCACGACGAATACCCGCCCTCATCTACGTCGTCGTCGCGCGGGTACTACGCGCCGCCCCCGCAGCAGCAGGGATACCGCCCGCTGTACCCCAACGACGACCTCGCGCCGCCGCCGCCGCCGCCACCGCCACCGCCCACGAGCCTGCCGACGCCCACCATGCCCAACGCGCCCATGCCCACGGCGCTGTCGCCGCTGTCGGGCTCGGCTACCGCGTCGGGTCTCCTGCACCCGGGCCTCGCGCCGTCGCCCTACTCGGCCATGGTCAACGACATGCCCCGCTACGACAACGGCCACGGGTTCGTGGCCGGTCCCCCGCCGCCGCGCCCACCTGCACCGCCGACGTACTACTACCACCAGCAGCAGCAGCAGCAGGTGTACCCGCGCCGCGCCTCGCTGTCGGCCACGTCCCCGCTCGCGGTCCAGATCGACGACGCGCCCGAGCTGTCGCCGCTCCGGCCCTCGCCGCGCGAGGTCGCTGCTGCATCGTCGACTTCGCGCCGCAGCTCGACGGCGACCAAGTCGCGGTCCCCGTCGGGCGACCCGGCTGCGCCGCCACCACCGCCGCCCTCGGCGACGCGCGCGACCAAGAAGCGGTCCGCGGCCACTGCCGGCCTCACGGCGCCCGAGACGCCGGTCATGGCCGACGACGATGAGGGCGACGCACCCCCAACGCCCGTAGCGACGACGCCCGGCGGCACAGCGCGGACGCCCAAGGACGACGGCAAGAAGCGGCCGTTCACGTGCACCTTCGACGGGTGCGGTCGCGCCTTCACGTCGTCGGGCCACCTGCACCGGCACGAGCGGTCGATCCACGGCCGCGAGAAGCCCTTCTCGTGCCCGTTCCCCGGGTGCGCGGCGCGGTTCACGCGGAACGACAACCGGTACGCCTTCCCCCACCCACAGCTCGCCCGTGTTCTCTCCTCGCCTTGGCTAATCTCACATCGTCCCTTCCCTCCCAGCTGGCAACATTACCGGTACGTCCCCGCCCACACCTTGTCCGCGTGTTCCTCCTTGCCCTGACTAACCATCTTTTCCCCTCCCTCCCCACAGAACCCACTTTTGCGCGAGGCGGCAGTACAAGAACGCCAACCTGCCGGCCATCCCGCCGATCCCCGACGCCGCGGACGTGTCCAAGCTCCCGCGCCGCGGCCGGCAGCTGTCGGGCCGCGTCAACGCCGCCGCCATGGCCAGCGTGTCGGGCGGGCGGAGTCCGGGCGCCCTGAGCGTCCCGATGCCGTCGCCCAAGACGCCCGCGTGGACGTCGTACGCGGCGCCGCATTTCCTGTCGCCCGCCATGGCCGCCATCGACGCCGACGAGGCCGCGGGGACCCGCCCGCCGTTCGCGTCGCCGCCGTCGGGCGCGGTCGGGCACGAGGACGAGGAGGTGGACCTCAGTGATGACGAGGGCGAGGAGGTGGACGGCCCGCAGCGGAAACGCGCGCGCACGGCGGACCCGCGGTGCTTCGACGCGATGGCGGCGAGCAAGGCGGGCGGCCACCACGCGGCGGCTGCGGTCTCGGCCGAGCCGTACTACTCGAGCCTGTTCCCCGACCAGGAGGCCGAGGAGGAGGAGGGGGACAAGTAAGCCACGGCAGAGTTAGGGCCCGTTTGGTTCAGATCAGGTGGATCAGCTGAAAAAGTTGCCACGTTTCACCTCACCCCCGTTCATCTCAGCGGCCGTGCGAACCAAACGCCCCGCTGGATGAACGCCCCCCCCCCCCCCCCCCCCGCAATAAAATCTTTCCCACCTCTTTGCAGCCGCGCTTATTGCAACGAATCAACACCTAACCTCACGCATCGTGTTCTCGAGCCCTCAGACAACATGGGCAAGGGATACAACCGCAAGCTGCGCGGCCTAATGCTCACAGCCGCCCTCGCTCTCCTGCGACGTCTCGCTGCTCGCAACGAGCGCCGCTCGTGGGAGCCTATCCGCACGTCCACGCTTCCGGCGAGTCGTGGGTTCAAGAGCTGCTGACGTGCAACAGCGAAACGCGTTTTTCGGAAATCGCCCGTATGCCCCGCAAGACCTTCAAGGCCATCTGCCGCCTGTTCCGCGACCGTGGCCTTCTCGCCGACGGCCGCGAGCTGTCCGTCGAGGCGCGCTTCATGGTTTTTCTTGTCATGGCCGGCGAGGGCAGCACCAACCGCAACCTCAGGGAGCGGTTCCAAATCTCTGGCGAGACCGCGTCCAGGGTTCTGAAGCAAGTGCTCGACGCTCTGTACCGCCTGATGCCCGAGTTCATTGTCCAGCCGTCCGATTCTACGCCCGTGCATGAGCGCATCGCCCACGACCCGAAATACGCTCCGTTCCAGAACGCGGTCGGCGCGCTTGACGGAACGCACATCCCGTTTGTTGTGCCCACTAAGCTTCACGACTCGTTCCGAAACCGCAAGGGGACCATCTCCTCAAATGTCCTCGCTGCCTGCGACTTTGACTTGAACTTCACCTACGTTCTTGCAGGGTGGGAGGGCAAGGCGCATGACTCGCGCGTGCTCTTGGACGCCTTCGCCCGTGGGTTCAAGATCCCCGCCGGCCGCTTCTACCTCGCCGACGGCGGCTACGCAAACCGCACGTCCATCATCGTGCCCTTCCGCGGTACCCGCTATCATCTTCGCGAGTTTGCCCGCGGCAAGGATGGGTACGTTCTCACTGCCATGACCATCACGTTGGCGCCATCTCATCCGCTTCACCAACGTACGTAGAGTTAAGAACCGCGAAGAGCTTTTCAATCTGCGCCACGCGTCGCTCCGCAACTCTGTTGAGCGTATCTTTGGCGTGCTCAAGAAGCGGTTCCGCGTCCTCTCGATTGGCGCGGCCTACCCAATCAAGACTCAAGTCAAGCTTGTGTACGCGCTCTGCACGCTGCACAACATGATCAACAAGTGGAACCAAGGCGGCGACGCCTTCTTTCGCGACGCCGAGACGGAGCTCCGGCGCGCGCGGGACGCGGCGCGTGAGGCGCGTGTGCGTGGGCGCGAGCCCCTGAACGACGAGAACGAGGAGGACGACGAGGCCGCTGTCCTCGAGGCCTCGCTGGACGGAGCTCGTCAGCGCGGTATCTCGCTTCGGAACCGCATCGCAAATGTTCTTTGGACCGAGTACAGGCGCGTCATGGCCGCTCGTGGGACCCGTCTTTGAAGGCGCGAAATAATTGTTGTACCCGCATGCATGCTGTAATATACTGATTTGTCAAGTACTATAATGTTATATAAGCGATTCTAGATGATTTGACGCGTCGCTGAGGTCAGAACGCATCGGTGGAGACGCGTCGATCAATCACGTGACGTGTGAGACACTTTGCGAACCACGCGTTTCTCAACGAGTCGCGTCATTTTCGAGCCAAGGGTAACGATTGAAGATACGATGGACACAAAGCCAGATGTATTGGACACAAATGGGCGAGAACAAGGCCAGGAAGCAACGCGAGGGGAGGGGGACATGTGCGAGTGAGCTACTGAATGAAAATCTCGAGGATGCGCTTGCGCTTCGATTCGGACACGGCCATGACGCGAAGCGCTTGATCCTCGGTCAGGCGGGTGGCGACGTCGATCTGGTACTCTTCATTGTCGTTGTACGCGTCCTGGACCCATTCAAGTGCGGCGGTCAGGACGGGCTTGGAGTCGGCGGTCGCGACGCTCTGGAACACCTCCTTGATGCCCAGGAGGAATTCCGAGTCCGAGAGGCGACGCGAGCTGCTGTCCGAAGTGCGGCTGCGCTTGCTGGCGGGGGCCGCGTCGTCTTGACCATCGACACCTTCCACGTCACCAGACTCCTTGCCGTCCTGCTTGAGGTGCGAGTACTCGCCGGTGGCGGTCGAGCTGCCCCACAGCATGTTGGCCTTCTTGTAGTACGGGAAGGGCTTGCAGCCCGCAGTCAGCTCCTCCTTGAGCTCTGCCTACAATTGAAGCAGGCCAGGCGCTGTTAGCTCGCCGCGAGTTGACGCGTAACGATATTGAACAAACGTACCGAGAGATCGTTCCAGAACTCCTCTGGCACGTCGACCGTGCACTCACCCTCATTCCAGGTGCAGCCGTTGCCCGAGTACGACAGAAGCCGTTTTACGGCGCGAAAACAAGTGCGAAGCTGGAGCCGAACGCTGACGTTGTTAGCGCTACGGTTGACGCGTGTCCGCAAGACAAAGCGTACGTATGTCACGCGGTTCTTGACCTGCTCCGCCGTAAACTGCATGTTGAACTCGTCCGACAGGGCCTGGGCAATCGACACACGGTGCTGGGCCTTGAGCGTGTTGCTGTCGCCGAGCACGCCGTCGTCAGCGAGGTTGCAGAAGTGGTCGAGGAGGAAGTTGGTCGACGCGGAGCAGAAGGTGGCCTTGCCGCCGCTGGCCTTGCCGCTGCTGGCCTTGCTGCCACTGGCCTTGCGCTTGCTTGGCTTGGCGATGGTCACGGGCGGCAGCGGGTTGGTCGGCGTGACAGCAGCGTTGCCGTCGCTCCCAGCAGCGTCGTCATCTGCATCCTCGTCGCTATCGGCGGGCGGCGGCGGGATTTCGGGCACGTTCTTGACGATCTCCTCGATGGACATGGCCGTACGGCCAGCGCGCTTTTTGCTTGACGGGGGAGCCATTCTTTTCGGCTTTGAGGGAGGACGGGGGAGAGAGAGCGAGTTACTTTGGAGGAAAACGGCGTTTATATAGGCCGGGGAGCACAGCCTGAAGGTTTCGGGGGCGAGCAGACGGGCGATTCAGCGACGAGGGTTCCATTCAGCTCACCCGGGGGTTGAACCAAACGCCGCGATGAACACGACGGGGTGAAAATCCCACGTTTCAGCTGGGTGAACACCGGACCGTGTAAAATCGATTGATCCACCTGATTCACCCCGGAACCAAACGGGCCCTTATATCTATTTAAGAATGTATCATCTTGGCATCAGATCACGAGGCTGGGTGAGTCGCGCGAGCGCGCGTTGTTCTTGTCGGCGTGCACCGACCGATTGGCTCTCTCTCTCTCTCTCTCTCTCCCACCCATGAACAACGACGATACCACTACCATGCAACGCTTCAAGCTCGCGCTCGTGCAGCTCGCGGTGACGGCCAACAAGGCGCACAACCTCGAGCGCGCGCGCGCCAAGGTGCTCGAGGCCGCGGCGCTCGGCGCCAAGGTCGTCGTGCTTCCGGTACGGCTTCTGCTCACCACAGAGCAGGGCGTACTCTAACGAACGCACACGACCCGCGTCCACAGGAGTGCTTCAACTCGCCGTACGGCACCGACCACTTTGCCGCGTACGCCGAGGGCGTGCCCGACGGCGACTCGTGCCGGTCCCTCTCGGCCACCGCGCGCGACGCTGGCGTGTACCTCGTCGGCGGGTCGATCCCGGAACGCTCCCCCGCGGGCGACGGCAAGCACTTCAACACGAGCACGGTGTGGTCCCCCTCGGGCACGCTGCTCGACGTGCACCGCAAGGTGCACCTGTTCGACATCGACGTGCCGGGCAAGATCACGTTCCAGGAGTCCAAAGTCCTGTCGCCGGGGGACAAGATCACCGTGGTCCCCACGCCGTACGGCCGTTTGGGGGTGGGCATCTGCTACGACATCCGGTTCCCAGAACTCGCGCTCGCCATGGCCCGCGCGGGCCAAGCGGACGTGCTCGTGTACCCGGGCGCGTTCAACATGACGACGGGCCCGCTGCACTGGGAGCTGCTGGCGCGCGCGCGCGCCGTCGACAACCAGGTGTACGTGGCCGTGTGCTCGCCCGCGCGCGACGAGGCGGCCGGGTACGTCGCGTGGGGGCACAGCGCGATCGTCGACCCGCGCGGTCAGGTTGTCGCGGCGGCGGATGAGAAGGAGGGGGTGGTGGTGCACGAGATCGACTACGCCGTCACGCGCGCGTTCCGCGAGCAGGTGCCGACGGCCACGCAGCGCCGGTTCGACCTGTACCCGGACGGCGGCAAGGCCGAGCTCAAGGTGAAGGAGAGCGATTGAATATACGGCGGATCGACCGCGTTGGGGACAGGTAGGGTTGGAAGGGCAGGGTCGGGTTGTCGGGCGCTGACTTGCACGCTTTGCGCCACTCGGCGGCGCCCCCGTTTCGGCTTCTCGTTCGCTGCCGTCGACGACTGTCGTCCCCTTCGACTCTCTCTCTCTCTCCCCTCGACGACTCGATTGCGCTGCTTCTACTACGCCAACCACGAAGCGAGGCGCAGCCAGCGCAGCGCTCCCTGCAACTACTTGCGCACAGCACCACCACCACGCACCACCGCGGCCGCGACGTCGCCGTCGATCGGCGCTCGCTATAGACATACCCCGGCTTTGCCATACCCCTCCCCCTCTCCATCTCAACAAGCAGCCATGTCCTCGTCGGCCCCTGAACTCCGGTGCAACGCGGCGGGCCTGCCGCAGCCGGGCAACATGATCCGCAACGCGGACACTGGGCGGCCCGTGTGCGGCGCGCTCAACCGCCTCAGCACCTGTCTCGTCGGCCAGGTACAGTCATTCGCTCTGCCGGTCCCTCAACAGTTCCGCTGATTGCCCTCCCGTTACCGTCTAGTGCTGCTCGCAGTTCGGCTTCTGCGGCCCGTTCGCCGACCCCGACGGGCAGTTCCGCGTGCAGGGCGTGGTCGTGTCGCGCGCCGAGGCCCAGGCCGAGTACTGCGCGGGCGGCGCCCAGGGCGACTGGCGCGCGTGGTCCGACGCTGGGACGTGCGCTAAGATCGGAATCAAGTACCCGGCCGTCAACGGCGGCGGCGCGGCGACGACCGCGGTCCCGCCGGTCCCGACGGCCTCGCTCGCCGAGCAGCAGCCCGCGACGCTGCCCAACACCCCATCCGACGCTGCTACCGCGGCCGCGGCCGCTGCCGTGACGGACTCGGGCCTCGGCGTCCCCGCGATCGCCGGGATCGCCGCCGCGTGCGTCGCGGTACTGGCCGCCGTCGCGCTGGTCCTCGTGCGCCGCGCGCGCGCCCAGCGGATCCGCGAGATCGACGCCAAACCCGTATCGGTCGTCGCCGTCACCCACAACCCGTGGCACCCGCCGTCGCCGCCGTCCACGAGCCCGCCGCAGTCGGCGGATCGCAATGGGGCGGCGGATATCGTCGTGGATGTCGCACCCGCGCCGGCGCCGGCGCAGGCGCCCGCGCAGCAGTTCCGGTTCACGCAGCCGCCGCCACCCCCGGGCACGCCCGCGGGAGGCGGTGGTGGTGGCGCAGCGCGAGGGGCGGTGGACGGGGTCGCGGCGAGCTACGCGCACCTCGCGTCGTCGGCAACAACCTCGAGTGCAGCGGCGCCTGTGCTGCTGGCGCCAGCAGCGCTCAAGACGTCGCCGCAGCCGTTCGCCCCCGCGCCCACCCCCGCGCCGCTCTCCGTCCCGTTCCTCGCACCCACGCCGATCCCGACGGACCCAACCGGCTGGCCCGCGCCGGGCCTGCACCGCTTCGCGCGCGCGTGGGCCGCGCACCCGTACATCCCCGGCCCGCGTACCTGCCGGCAGCCGTTCCCGGGCCTCGCCGACGACGAGCTGTCGGTGCGCGTCGGCGACGCGGTCGAGGTGACGCTCGTGTACAGCGACGGGTGGGGGCTCGGTCGGATGGTGGGCGACGGGAAAGAGGGCGTGTTCCCGCTGTGCATTCTCGCGCCAGAGCCCGCCGACGCGCCGCTGTGGGCGCTCGAGGCCGACCTGCTCCAGCGCGACGGCGGGGTGCCGGCGCCGCCAGACGCCGAGGCGGTGCCCGTTGTGGTAGCGGCGGAGGGCGAGTTTGAGCCCATGGTGTCCGAGGACGAGTACTACGTGTCGCTCGCGCGCGACCACGGCGCCGCGGAGGTGGCCGTTGGCGAGGACGCGGACCGGCAACCGCGAGCTGCTGCTGCCGCCGAAACAGCGCAAGGAGAAGACGTCGTGGTCCGCGTCCGCCGCAGCGCGAGTCTGTCGCGGCGGCAACAGCGGGGATGACATGACGCCGCGTCTCTCTATACATCGTTTGTGTGTGTGTGTCCGCCAGTGGTTGTTCTCCTGATCAGACGTGTGATCCACTCGCCCGCCTTCGCCCGCGTGCCCTGCGTCGCGTCTCGTGGCGCCCCGCTTCGGGGCGGCAGGCGAAGGAATTCACGCATCCCTCGACTCGCGGCCGCGCCCACGCCGCGCGGACGGACGACTTGGAGTCACCGCGTGAGGCAAGCGACCGGGGAGGCGCGGCGCGGCGGAAGCGAGTGGAGCTTGATGGCCACGGTGATCCTCCCCCTCGTCATCCCGCTTGGATCCAAGCCGGCCGCCCTCAGTCCCTCGACGACGACCTGCCCCCGCTAGATCCCGAGCTGCTGCCCTCGCCCTCGCCCGACCCGCACCTGCCCCGCTCGTGGCGGATAAGACGGGCGCGCGCAGCTGCGGATGCCTTCCGCTCCCGCTCCTACGACGACGGCGCGCTGCCGACCTGACCTGACCTGCGACGTGTCGAGCCGCGACTGCGACGTATCGACCACCGACCAGGGCCGGCGCCGTGCGCGCAGACGCAGACCACCACCATCACCACGCCCGAGTCCATGTCCTCGACGGCGGCCTTCGACCTCTTCTCGTGCAGCGCCAACGGGCTGCCGCCGCCCAACCTGGCCGTCGGCGAGCCCGCGGCGCCCGGCCGGTGTGGCGCAATGGCACCGATGCAGACGTGCATGCTCGGCCAGGTACACACTTCCGCCTGCCCGCTCGCTCGCGCACCGCTCACATACACCACCAACCCTATCCGTAGTGCTGCTCGGCCGACGGCGCATGCGGCCCCTCGCCCGACGCGCAGGGCCGGTACCTGCTGCCGAACGGGACCGAGGTGGTGCGCGCCGCCGCCTTCGCCTACTACTGCGACGCGACCCAGGGCGACTGGCGCGAGTGGCGCACCGCGGGCACCTGCAAGGACGTCGGCGTCACGTACCCGTGGGACCCGCACGCGCCGCCGCCGACCCAGGGCGCGGGGCCGCGCGCCGCGGCGGCCGCGAGCGCGCCAGATGGCGAAGAGGCGGCTGTGCGGAACGGGGGAGGGGGGGACGTGGCCACGCCCCCACCGCCGGCTGTCGCTGTTGCTGGCGGCGGTGGCGGGTCCGAGACCACCAGCACGTCCGCCTCGCTCCCGCTCCCGCCCGCCGCCGACGTCGCGACCCCCGGCACGCCCGGCCGCGCGGGGCTCGCGACCGCGGCCATTGCCGCCATCGTCGCGGCCCCCGTCGCGCTCATGGCCGTGGCCGCGTTCGTGGCCAGTCGACGGCGCCGGCTGCACCGTGCGGCCAGGCCCGACCACGGCCTGCTGCACGAGACGCCGCGGCAGCCGCCCGGTGCAGCGACGGTTGTTGTCGTCGATGAGAGTGACGGCGGGGGCGACGACGATCCGGCGACGCACTCGCACCCGCCCGCGTTCTCGAGCAACGGGGTCCCGCGCGCCGTCTTCCCGCCGCCGCCGCCGTCCATGTACCGCGCGGCGCCGGGGATGGGGAGCGGGTCCGAGACCACGCTCGCGCCCGTCGCCGAGGAGGAGGTTGTCGCGCCCGGTCCCGATACCAAGGACAACGCCGCCGCGGCCGCCGCCGCCGCCGCCGCCGTCTCGGTGTCGATGCTCGCCGTCAAGTCCAAGGCCGCCTCGACCCCCGCCTCGTCCTCGCGTGGGAGCGACGGCGAGCGCACCGTGACGCCCGCAACGGCCACGTCGTCCGGCGGCCTGTCGCGGTGGTCCTCGGTCCTCCCGCCGAGCGGCATGGATCTCGTCCAGCCGCACCCGTCGGCGTCGTGGGCCGCGCTCGCGGACTCCCCGGACCCAAACCCGCACCCACCGCCCCTCCAGCACCGCATCTCGCTGCGCCGCGTCGCCGTCACCGTCGTCACCGAGTCCACGGACGTGTTCCCCGCCGCCCCCAACTCGCAGGCCGGCCCGATGCCGCCACCTACGCCGCTCATGTCGCGCGCCGAGCTCGACCGCCGCGACCACGCGCTGCTCGGTGAGACCCCGTGGCCATCTCGCGCCGCGCTCCTCGACTGCGCGCCGCCGCCCGCGTCGACGTCCTCGATCCGCAGTGTCACCGTCGAGCACGACCACGACGAGGACGACGGGTCCGAGTGGTTCTCGCCCGCCGCGTCGCCGCCGACCTCCTCGCGCCCGTCGTCGTCCGAGTCATCCAATACCTCCTCGAGCCTGGCCGCCGCCGCGCCGCGCCGCGCATCCGTGTCCGCGCCCGCGTCGCTCGAAGGGCCCGCGGGGCGGCGCAACGGGCACCGCGCGCGGGCCAAGTCTGCGGGCGCGACCGCGGCTGTCGTGATCGCGACTCATCACCACCAGCGCGTCACGGCCGTGTGGGCGGCCCAGCAACGTCCCGGCGCCCGTCCCGGCTCGCGCCCGCGGCCCGTCACGATGGCGGCGCCGTACCCGCCGTCCATCTACGCGGCGCACGGCGTCACGTTCGCGCCGACGCCGACGCCGACGCCGACGCACTCGACGCGACCGACCACGGCGTCGTCCGGGTTCACCACGACGGGCGCGGGGGCCGTGTCGGTGCGCAGCCGCCACACGAGCGTGTCGTCGCTCACGACGCTGGAGCACGGACACGGACACGGCGTGGGCGGCCGGCTCAGCACGTCGCTGTGGCTCACCATGGACGCGCTGTGGGAGAGCACCGCGGCGTGGGTCGGCGGCGGCCATGGCGGCGGTGGCGGGGAGGGTGAGCGCGAGCGCGAGCGCGAGCGCGAGTAGGAGTAGTATGAGAGGATGTCAAGTTCACAGTCTCTTTTCGTTTTTGTCAACCACAGATCGTATACATTAACTTGATCAGTGCAGGACCCCCATCCCGGCGCGCATCCGCAGCCGCTGCTGGATCGCGAGAACGAGGTCGCGCGACCGCTTCGTGACGAGCGAGACGGCGCACCCAGTCCGCCCGGCGCGCGCCGTGCGCCCGATGCGGTGCAGGTACTCGAGCGCGGACACCGGGAAGTCGTAGTTGACGACGAGCGAGACGTGCGTGGTATCGAGCCCGCGCGCCGCGACGTCCGTCGCCACGAGGATCGACCCGGGCACGGTGCGGAACGCGTGCCAGGTATGCGCGCGCTCCTCGAGCGTCTGGCGCTTCGACAGGCGGAGCACGTTGGGCAGGCCGCGGGTCTCGGCGAGGTAGCTGTACACGGCGTCGACGCCCTGCCGCGTGTTGGCGAAGACGAGCGTCGCGCCCGTGTCCGCGGCGTGCAGGCGGTGTAGGACGTCGGCGAGCGCGGCCGACTTGTTGCCCTGGAACTGCCGCGCGACGTCGACGAACCGCTGCGTGCACCGCGTCAGCGGGCGGTGCAGCGCCGACGACGCCACGGTGCGCCGCTGGGCGGGCGCGAAGGTCGACTCGAGGACCGCGTTGAGCGATTTCGGGAGCGTCGCCGTCACGAACACGAAGTTGGCCGTCATCTTGTTATCCGACCGCGTCGCGACGATGGCGCGGATCTGCTTGAGGACCGCCGTCGCCTCCTCGGCGAACCCCTGGTCGAAGATGAAATCGGCCTCGTCGTAGACGACGGTGCGGGCCTCGGCGAGCCGCACCGTGTCCTTGGCGAGGAACTGGCGCAGCGTGCCGGGCGTGGTCACCAGGATATCGACGGGGTCCGCGAGCACGCGCTTGACGTGGTCGTCGGATGTCGACGTCGACACGGCAACGACGCGCGCGCGCGCCGTGTGCGACATGGCTTTCGCGACGGCGCCCACCTGCATCAGCAGCTCGTGCGAGGGTACCAGGACGACCGCGCGCGGGTACCCGGGGCGGCGTAGCGGGAGGGGTTTCTTGGGCAGTTTCGGGAGCGACTCCTGCTCGGCACCCTCTTCCGCGTTCGCGGCTTCGGTGTCGGCGCGCACCTGCTGCGCGTCGGCCAGCGCGCGCGTGTACGCGTCGAGGTCGACCTTGTACGCCTCCTCCTCGGCGCGGATCCGGTGGAACACGGGCGCGAGGTACGCCAGCGTCTTGCCCGACCCGGTCTCGGCTGCCATCAGGACCGCCCGCACGCCCTCGCCCTCGCCCTCTTGGGTGGAAGCAATCAGCTCGCGCGCCGTCAGCGCCTGGATCTCGGTCGGCCGCAGCACGCTGGGCGCGTCGGCGCCGAAACTCGCCTTGATCGAGTCGACCATGGCCTGCGTCACGTCCGCGTCGAGCCCGAGGTCCTCGAATTTCGTGGTCCCGCCCACGATCGCCGCGCCGCGCGCGTCCGTCGCAGGGGAACTCGGCGGGTCCAGCAGCTGGAACTGCGACCGCGCGGGGCGTTTTGCGAGAAGGTCGATGGCTGCGCGGCGCTTCGACGAGCCGGAGCCGGAGCCGGGAGACGTGCGCGCGCGTGGGCCGGAGGAGGTTGGTGGGCCGCGGGTCGAGGGGCGGGTGGGCGCGCCACCGCCGCGCGGGCCGGAGGAGGAGTGAGGACTACGCGACGACGAGCCGGGCTTGCGCGAATTCCCGCCGTGCAGATCAATCGAGGCGCCACCGGTACGGTTGTTGTTGCTGCGGCGCAGCGGGGTGCGCTCGGACAGCATGTTGGCGGCGGCGGACATGGGCCGCACGGCACCCGCCGCCGTCGGGGACACTGTCCTTGCGCCAGCGGCGATGCACGGAGTAGCGAGGCGGATCAAGCGATACATGGCGTTTGCGTGCTGTGGTAGCGGGAGCGTCAACAAGCGGGCGCGCGCGCGAGACGATCTGCGAGACACTCTGGGCGGACGTCACCTGAGCGCCACGGGATGTCGACCTGAGGCTGCCGATGCAAAGGCAGGCGGCCGCGCCGCGGGCCATGGCCGGCACCGCGAGGGAAACCCACGACGGCGCGCACGCCTGCCACGCAACGCTGCAACGTAACTACCCGCCTTATGACCGCGCATGCATGGACTGCCCGCTGGGCCCGCTTGGGCGCGCCGCCGTGGGCCCGGCTGGCCTCCACGCCGACCTAGCACGATGATGCTAACGCCATGGATTGCCGCGCTGTCGCACCGCCGCGTAGCCAACGAAACCCACGACCGACCATGTCCTCGAACCTCGGCTACGTGCAGGACCTGCCCCCGCAGGGCGGCTTCAACCCCGTCCAGTACAAGCGCAACCTGCCCGCGCGCGGTCCCTCGGGCGCCGTCCTGTTCGCTGGTCTGATCGGCCTGTGCTCGTACGGCTGGTACTGGACCATCCAGGGCATCCGCGAGCGCCGGTACGCTTGTTTCAATGGCGATCGACGCGATGCACACTCACACCGTGCGCCCCGTGTAGCGAGCTCCGCCGCGAAAAGACGTGGGCGCGCGTGCACCTCGTCCCGATGCTGCAGGCCGAGGCCGACCGCGCCGAGGCGCGCCTGCTCGAGCAGCAGGAGGAGCAGGAGCGCCGCGTCATGAAGGGCGTCGCCGGCTGGGAGGAGGCCCGCAAGATCTACCACACCAAGCGCTACGTGCCCCCGACCATCATTGTCGCCGAGGACAAGTGGCTCAACCTCTACTAAGTTCGTCTACCTTACCCCACCTCGTGCGCCGTACCGCGCCCGACCTCTCTCTACCTCTCTCCCCTCCCGTGTTCATTTGATCGATATATATACTCGCACCCCCTCGTCCTCGTCGCCATGGTCGCTGGAATGTGGAACCCGGACGGTTGTCGCTGCACGTGAGAGGCTCCGGCGCGCCGATCAACATGGCCCAGCACGCGCGTGTCCGATCGCTTCTCTCTCCCCGCACTCGACGCAATGGATCACAAATCATCAACACCCGCTGCAATGGACACGCTCCCCACACCGCCCGTCCCGACCGTCGCGTCGACGCTGGTGACCTTTGACCGCACCCTGTGCTACGACTTTGGCCTGTTCAAGGGTCCGCTGCACCCTCCCCTCCCCTCCCCTCCCCTCCCTACACCTCCCTCCTAACCCTCCTCCCCTCGCCAGACGTGATCAAAGAACTCCGCAAAGTCGACGACAACATCCACCTGAAACTCAACGAGCTGCCGCGCGGGAGCGCCGCGTTCGCGTCGGCGCTCGCGCGCAACTACGAGCAGCGCGACGCGTGGATCGCTGGTTGCGCCGCCGTCATGGACGAGGAGCTCGCGAGTGCCCGGACACGGCTCGCCGAGGAGCCCAAGGATCTGCGTCGACAGAACGCGGTGGCGGAGTTTGAGCGCAAGGTACGACGGACGGCGGGTGATGAAGTGGGGTGGGGTACTGACCGAGTGGGTGCATGTAGAAACGGCTCATCGCGAACGAGGCCACGGTCGAGGACATCCTGCGCGACCGTACCGCGCAGACGGTGCGCCGGCGGTGTCTCATGTCGATCCCCGGGTTCGGGCCGGGTGGTGCGCGGAACTGAATGTAGAATAGATGCATACTCGATTCATTTCGGACGGTGCACACACGTAAGTTACTTGCTGTTGGCCACGGAGGTGCGGCGCGGCGACGCAGCACCCGTCGGGACCGTGGCGCTCAGCTCGGCCGTCTCGGTCCACAGCCGCTGCTGCAGCCGCTCAATGTCGGCGAGGACTAGACAGGGGGGGTCTCGGTCAGTCAGTCCGGCTTCGAGGGGATGGCGAGAGCGCGAGTGAACGTACGGTGGTGCGCGTGCGGCGCGTCGGACAGGTACACCTTCTGGAGAAAGTCGAGCATGGCGGCGGTCGACACGACGCTCTCCTCGAGCGGCAGCTCGTCGAAGAGGGCGTGGTTGATGGCGAACGGGTTGAGCGGCGGCGGCGACATGGCGATGTTGAGGAGCTCGGCGAGGATGTCGGCGACGTGGATCGAGTCTGCACGGCGGGGAACAGGTGAGTCGGCTGGACGGGAAAGACACACGGGAGTGCAGAGCGTACCCGAGTTCTTCCACTTGTTCACCGTGTCGAGCTTGACGGGCACGTCCTCCTTGGTGGCCGACTCGTCGACCCAGCGCGCAAACTTGGCGTGGTTGGTGCGGAGCCAGACGAACGGCGACTTGTACTTGGCGTAGCCCGCGACGAGGAACGCCGTGTAGTTGGAGTTGCGCTCGAGCTCGCGGTCGCACGGGCTCGCGGGCGGGAGCGCGTCCGTCGACTGCCACAGGAGGCGGTGGTGCGAGCGCGAGGCGAGCAGGTTGCGGCTCTGCGAGCGGGCGAGCTCGCGCGTGCTCGGCTGCCGCGTCAGCGCCGTCGACCCGTCCGGGTCGTTGTAGACGCGCAGCACCAGCTCCTCGCGGCCGCGCAGGTACAGCTCAAAGTACTTGAACCCCTTGAGCGTGCCCACGGCCAGGCACTCGGACAGGAACGACTGCAGCTTGGCCGAGTCGGCCTTGGCCTTGGCGGCGGCGGCCTGCTGCTGGTGCGACGCCGGCTGCTGCGGGTGCGGCGGCTGGTGGTAGACCGGCGATTGCGGCGTGTAACCGGCGCCTGCGTACATGGTATGGGGGTGGGTTGGGATGGCGGGAAGAGAGGAGGCGCGTCGATCATGGGCGGGCGGACGGCGCGCCGCTCACACGTGCCGCCAGCCGTCTCGAGCAACGCGACGCGTCGCCCTCTCGCCGCACGGTGTCTCACGTCTCACGTCGCGCGCGCCTCTGCTTCGCTCGCCATCGCTGCCGCCGCTGCTGTCCCATCGCAATCCCATGTAACCCCTCGTGCCGACCCAGTCCACGCACCACTCGGCGCACACGCCCTCGATCGGATACTGCCGCCTGCAGCCAACAGAGTTTCGGGCGCCCGAGCGCTCTCCGTCGCAGTCACATCCGCGCGCCTCCTTCCCTCTCCCCGACCGACCTAGACCCGATAGACACTAGACGTTCCACCTGCTTCCTCGGATGGCTGCCCTCCGCGCCGAATTCCTCGCCCAGCTGCGCGCCTGGGTCGGCGGCGCGTGGCGTGCGCTCGGCCACGACGCGGTCGCGGGACCGCCGCTAGCTGCAGGCGAGATGGATGCGCTTGGGCTCGTCGCGGTGAAGCCTGGCGGTGACGAGTCGGCGGCGGCAAGCTTGCTCGCGGACCTCGCGTCGGGCGAGCTCCTGTGCCTCCTCGTCAACGCCGTCGAGCCCGGCGCCGTGCCGACCGTGTACTCGAGCCCGTCGGTCTACGGCAAGCTGGCGAACCTGAGCCAGCTCGCGTCGTACGTCACGGCTACTCGACAGCTTCGCATCGCGGTCGCTGACTCTTCCTACGTAGGGCCTGCCCCAAGCTCGACATCGTCGCGCTGTACAACCCGCGTCAAGTCGCACAGGTACGCCTTCCGACCACGAATCCGCCGCGTCGCGTCAACTGACCCGCCAATTCGGTCGGCTAGGGCCGCCACCTCGTCCCGTTCCTCGCGACCGCCCTCGCCCTCGCCGACGCGGTCCACGCGCGCGACCCGCGGATGCCCGCCGCGCCGCCGAAGCTGTCGGTCAAGGAGCTGACCGCGCTCGGCATCGTCCCCCGCACCGACGACCCCGCCACGCCATCGCCACCGCCCGCCACCACCGACACCCGCCTCGCCTTGCTCGAGGAGCAGCACCTGCGCCTGGCCACGGCCGTGCACCGCATCGAGTCGTCCTCGCTCGCCTCGCGCGCCGCCGTCGACCAGCTGTCGGCGGGCCTCCTCGACGCCTTCGCCGATATCCAGACGCTTGTCGCGCAGCAGCGCTCCGTGCTGCAGCTCCTGTCGACGCCCGCCATCTCGGCGGATCCGGGCAACGAGCGTCGGCCGTCGCTCCCGCGGCACCAGCTCAACGGGTCGGGCTCGGGCCCCGTGCCCATCGCTCAGGCCGCCGAGCTCTCGGCCGCGTCGCGCGACTCGCTCGCGTCCACGTCCAGCGCGAACTTCGCGTACCCGACCTTCTCCCTGCCGCGCGGGTCCGGGACCATCAAGCTGTCGACGGTCGCGCAGAACCCGACCGTGAACCCGGCCATTGCCGCGCTGCGATCTACACGGTCCTCGTGCACGCTGCCCATCGATCCCCCGGTGTCGCCAGCGGCGGCGGTGGGTAGCGGGGACTCGGCCACGGTGCGCCGGTGCCGCCAGCCGCTCACCATGCTCCCGCCGTCGTCGCACATGCGCGCGGGCACCTCGTTCTCGATCGGGAGCACCCTGACGCTCGACCCGGGCGCGGACGCGGCGCCGATCACGTCGCTCGACACGCTCGTTGACGGCGGGATGCCCCTCGCTGCGTCGCCCGAGGCGGCGACCGTCAAGACGCGGCCGACGAGTGTGCTCGAGGAGAGCGCGAGCGAGGACGGGTCTGACTCGGATGAAGTGGAGGCCGAGTCGCTCGCGACTGCTGACGACGATGTCGAGTCGGTCGTCACCATCGATGCCGAGGGCGACGAGCAGGAGGAGCGGCCCGAGAGCGTTGTCCCGCCGCAGCCCATGCTCGTGTCCGCGCCGCTGCTCGAAGCACCCGCCCCCGCTGCCGCCGAACCCACACCACCGACCACCCCCGCCACCCCCGCCACTGCGCCCGAGAAACGCGTCCCGACGCTGCGCGAGCAGTTCCACCAGCGCCTCCCGGCCGCCGTCATCGACGCGTGCCCGACGCGCATCGAGCTGATGCGCCAGAGCGCCATCTACGAGCTGATCGTGACCGAGCGCGACTTCGTGCACGACCTGACCGTCACGCTCAACGTGGTGCGTCCGTTCGTGCGCGACCGGCTCCCGCGGCCCGACGGCGCCCTGGGCGGGGACGACCCCGACGCGTTCTTCGGGAACCTCCCGCAGGTGCTCGCGAACCACGTCAAGATCGTCGAGGCCATCGACGCCGAGCTCGCCAGGTCGCCTGTCGTCGAGTGGCCCGGACGGTTGATCGAGGGCATGGTACGCACGCGCGCGCGGTGTCCGTGGCCGCGGTCGTGGTCGTGGACGTGGACTGATTGCCCCAAAAATGTGTAGATTCCGCTGCTGTCGTGCCACGTCGAGTACGCGACGCACTACTCGACGCACGTGTCCATGGCCATGCAGCTGCCGGCGTTCAGGCAGCTCAACGCGGCCGTGACTGAGATCCCCGAGACCAAGCGCCAGTCGCTCGACTCGCTCATGATCAAGCCGATCCAGTACGTCACGCGCCCGTCCGCGTCCATCATCCGCTCGCTGACCGACCGCGTCACGTCCCGTCCCGCGCGTAGGCGCATCGCCAAGTACCCGCTGCTGCTGCTCGAGGTCAAGAAGCACTCGTTTGAGAACAGCCCCGAGTACCCGGTGCTCGAGCGCAGCTGCACCGAGCTGCAGTCGCTGCTCGAGATTGTGGACTCGAGCAGCGTCGCCTACTCGCACCGCGACAAGCTCGCCACCTTCTCCAAGTCGGTCGCCGGGTTCCAGGACCTCGACCTGAGCGCGCAGTCGCAGTTCATCCGCGAGGGCCCCATGTTCCGCTGGGCCCCCGGCGGGTCCGTCTCGGGCGCCAGCACCCCCGGCCCCGGGAAACTCACCCAGACGCACTGGATCCTGTTCTCGGACCTCCTCCTCGTGTGCAAGCCCGCGAGCGCGCGGTCGCTGCGCAAGAAGTACGACATCTTCCACGCCCTCGCGCCCAACCGCCTCGTCGTCCATGCGACGGGGACCAACACCATCTACGGCCACCCGGACCTGTTCACGCTCGAGGTCCTGCCCGTTGGCGAGGAGGGTGGGGGCGGGGGCGCGGCGGGCGGCGGTGGTGGCGGCGACTGGGCCCCGCTCACGTTCGCCACCGAGTCGGTCGACGAGCGCAACGCGTGGCTCCGCGCGCTCCAGAAGGCCACCGTCGTGTACCTCCAGCGCGGCGTCAGCTCGCTCGTGCGGCGCAAGTCCAAGCGGCTCGACGCCATCTCGATCAAGCGGCCGTGGTCGTTCCTCATGGTACACCGTATCGCGCTGGGCGTGTTGATGGACGCGACTGACGTGGGGCGTGTAGGACAACATCAAGAACACGGCCAGCATCACGGCCAACACGCAGCTGCCCAAGTCGCCCGTACGCTTCCTCCGCGTCGCCTTCATCCTCACCCTGACCTACGCTCACCCTCCCTCGCCCGCCCGCGTAGATCAACCCGCGCGACCTGCCCGACAACGTCGAACTCCTGGCCCTGACGCTCGACTCGCACACGCCGACCTCAACCCAAGAACTCGGCTTCCACCGCCACACGTTCCTGCGCGTCGTCAACTGCGACGGCGACCACTGGAAGGTATCCATGAACCGCGTCACGGGCCTGGTCCCGCGCGCGCTCGTCGCGAAATTCGACGCCCCGCCCGCCCGATACGCCCGCATCATGCAGGCGTGCCAGAGCGACGCCGCACTCACCTGGCTCGAGTACTCGGCCGACTGCGTCGTTAACTTGCGGCCGACGGCCATGGTCGCGGCGATCGCGGCCGCCGCCGCGCAACAGCAGGAGCAGGAGCAGGGGAGCGAGGACGCGGTCGTCGGGTCCCGCGGCGCAGCGGCACCACGCCCGCGGCCCGTGTCCATGGCCGCCGCGCCGACGCAGTCGCGCGTGCAGGCGCTCGCAGCCCCCGATCCGGCGCGGCCCAAGTCCATGGTCATCACGTCGTCGCTGCCGTCGTCGACCGCCGCCGCCATCGCGCCGCACCACAAGGCGCGGCTGTCGCGGCGCAACACGTCGGGCAGTAGTCTCGGGTCCACGACAACGACCGCGGCCTCGACGTCGCCGCAGAAACCCGCGCGGCCGGGCGAACCCGTCCCCGTGCCGCACATGAAGGGGTGGTTCTGGGTCGCGCCCGCGTCGGGCGGCGACGGGTACTACTTCAACGAGACGACCAAGGAGTCGCGGTGGAAGCTGCCCCCGCCCCCACCGCCGCCGGCGGAGAACGAGAGCAAGGGCAGCAGCGAGATCGCGGTGGTGTGATTATTAATCGATTCTTCATTCATTCCTCACTTAAAAATTCCATACTTTGCTAAAACCAACCGACCCAAGAACTTAGTTGGGGCCGATCATCTTTTCGGGGCGGACCCACTCGTCGAACTGCTCGGGGGTGAGGGTGCCGAGAGCGACGGCGGCCTCCTTGAGCGTGGTGCCCTCCTTGTGGGCCTTCTTGGCGGCGGCGGCCGCGTTGTCGTAGCCAATGTACGGGTTGAGCGCCGTGACGAGCATGAGCGACTCCTTCATGATGGCGTCGATGCGCTTGGTGTTGGGCTGGATGCCGACGACGCAGTTGTCGGTGAAGGACACGGACGCGTCGGCGATGAGGCGCACCGACTGCAGCAGGTTCTTGATCATGACGGGCTTGAACACGTTGAGCTCGAAGTGGCCGTTGGACCCGGCCACCGAGATGGCCGTGTTGTTGCCCATGACCTGCGCGCACACCATGGTCATGGCCTCGCACTGCGTCGGGTTCACCTTGCCGGGCATGATCGACGACCCGGGCTCGTTCTCGGGCAGCAGCAGCTCGCCGAGACCGCACCGCGGGCCCGAGCCGAGCAGGCGGATGTCGTTGGCGATCTTCATGAGCGACACGGCAACGACGTTGAGGGCGCCGTGGGCCTCGACGAGCGCGTCGTGCGCGGCCAGGGCCTCGAACTTGTTGGGGGCGGTGCGGAAGGGCAGACCCGTCTCCTGGGCAATGGCCTCGGCGACCTTGACGTCGAAGCCGATCTTGGTGTTGATGCCCGTGCCGACGGCGGTGCCGCCCTGGGCGAGGTTGTAGAGGCGGGGCAGGGTGGCCTCGACGCGCTGGATGCCGTAGGTGAGCTGCTGGGCGTAGCCCGAGAACTCCTGGCCGAGGGTGAGCGGGGTGGCGTCCTGGAGGTGGGTGCGGCCGATCTTGATGATGTCGTTCCACTTCTCGGCGCACTCGTGGAGGGCGTCGCGCAGGTGGGTGAGCGAGGGGAGGAGGCGGTGGTGGATCTCGGTGACCGCGGCAACGTGCATGGCGGTCGGGAACGTGTCGTTGGACGACTGCGACATGTTGACGTGGTCGTTCGGGTGCACGGGCTTCTTGGACCCGAGCTCGCCGCCGAGCAGCTCGATGGCGCGGTTCGAGATCACCTCGTTCGAGTTCATGTTGGTCTGGGTGCCCGAGCCCGTCTGCCACACGACCAGAGGGAAGTGGTCGTTGAGCTTGCCCTCGATCACCTCGTCGGCGGCGCGGATGATGGCCTCGCCGACCTCGGGCTTGAGCCCGTACGTCATGTTCACCTGCGCGGCGCACTTCTTGAGCACGCCGAACGCCTTGATGAGCGGCTCGGGCATGCGCTCGGTCGGGCCGCCAATGTTGAAGTTCTGGATCGAACTACATCCGCCAAAGAGTGCGTTAGCAGCCGATCGGTCGGCCGGAGCGCGAGCGAGGCAGCGTACCGCTGGGTCTGGGCGCCCCAGTACTTGTCCGAGGGGACCTTGATCTCGCCGAACGTGTCGCGCTCGGCACGGTAGTTCTGCTACACGATCCGATCCGCGCGATGTCAGCGAGTGCATCGTTGTTGATCCATAGTAGCTCGAGCGCAACGCACCATGTTGGCGATGGCGGACGAGAAGGGACGCGAGGTCTGG
Source organism: Blastocladiella emersonii ATCC 22665 (assembly GCA_025594325.1). NCBI lineage: Eukaryota > Fungi > Blastocladiomycota > Blastocladiomycetes > Blastocladiales > Blastocladiaceae > Blastocladiella > Blastocladiella emersonii. Next base: position 595,499 of record JANHCV010000010.1, on the reverse strand, counting down.
CGGAACTGTAGCGTTGTGCACAGGTTGAGTTGCGTGGCGGGAGAGAGAGAGAGAGCGTGCGGCGGAGGCGGGTGAGGGTGGGGCAGGCCGAGCGAGTCAACGCGTCGCACATCGGGGCGAACCGGAGCAGCAAGCCGGGAACGGCGGCGAATACATCACGGGGAGGTCGAAGCGGTTAGTCGACGTCGATACGGCAACGGCTAGCGCGCCGCCGCCCAGTGGTCGGTCGGCCGTCATGCAAGGACGCGCGCGCATGGATCGATCATGCCGCGTCATGCTCGTTGGCGGCCGCGCTACGACACGCAGCGCCGAGCAGGCAGCGGATCGGGACCCATGGCGGGCAGCAGGCTGTCGATACATGTCCCGCTCGCGACTGCATCACGGTCATCGTCCATGGGCGGCGGAGCAGGGCGCGGCGCAGCGGGGCGGGGACCCGTACCGAGGGCACGAGGCGCGCGCGCGCGGCGAGGGACAGCATGGTGACGATCGGGCGAGTGACGGGCGTCAGCGACGGCTCTCGAGAGGATGAGGGAGGAGAGAAGGGACTGCCGGGGTCCGAGGGTCCGAGGCGGCGGCGGCGCCGAGTTGTTTGCGGGTGCGAGGCGCGGGACAAATCGGGGATCGACGTCATAAATTCGCCCTCACGTGAGCTAGCCGTCGACGCGTTTCCCGTTGCCGCGAGACACGCGACGCGCGAAATCTGATCTGATACGTGGTGTGTATTGCTACGAGTCCTGCGGCCCAAACACGGCGCGGAACCCAACGTCAGCGTACATGAACGGTACCATGGCCTCGCCCGCCTCGATGCGCCGCGCGACATCGCGCGCGTTGCGCAGCCAGTCGAGCGACGCGGCCGCCTGCAGCAGCGCGTCGGCCATGTCGTCGCGCTTCTTCTCGGCCGCGAACGCCGCGGCGAGGGACGCGTCGAGCGCAAGCGACGACGTGAGCTTGGGCTGAGCCACGTCGGCCTGGTACGCGATGGCGAGCTCGCCCTTGCCCGCCATAGCGGCATCGCGTAGCACGCGGTCGACCATAGCCGTCGCCGCCGTCTTCTTGCTCTTGCTCTTGCTCTTCCCGCCAGTGCTGCCGTGCTCGAACCACTGGCTGACCTGGCCCGGCGGCAGCGACACGCCGCGCAGCGGCGCCCCCAGCGGCTCGCGCAGGAACGCCGGGTGCAGCACGCTCGACCACAGCATGCCCTCGACCATGTTGACCATGAACACGGTCAGGCTGCCCTGCGCCGGGCCCATGCTGCGCTGCCGCTCAATCACGACGTGCAGCTGTGCCGGGTCCGCGCCGTACGCCGCGCGCGCTTCCGTCACGGCGCCCGCCATGTTCTGCGTCAGCGACAGCACCGCGCGCGCGAACACGGTCGGTTCGTAGATGCGCGCCTTGGTCTCGCTCTCGCTCTCGCTCTCGCTCTTCTCGGCCGCGGCTGGGACAAGCGTCTCGCGCCGCCACGCGTGCACCCGCCGGTCGTCGGCCAGCGCCCACGCCAGGTTGCGGTACCCGACGTCAATCGACAGCACCACGGGCGCCGCGTTGCTGCTTCCCGGCGCGTGCGACGTCAGGTGCGCGCCGACCGCCGCCGCGAGGTCCGCCTTGCGCGTCGGCAGCCCGCCGAGACCCGTCACCCGCGCCAGGTCGCGGAGGTCGGCCACCTTGAACCTGGACAGGCTGGACGGACGCGACGCCGTTGTGAGCGCGGCCGCTCGTCTCGACGCGAGAGGAACCTCGAACGGGATGCGCACCGCTCGGCAATCGACTTGGACACGTTCATGGCCGCCACGGTCATGGGGGCGAGGCGCTGATGCATGCAGTCTGTGTGGCGACGGACGCTCGAACGGGGACTCGCGCGAAGGATTGCGGTGCAGCACGGCGACGGCGCGCGCGGCGAGGCGCTCGATGCAGCACTCGCGCGACGCCACACTCTTCGCCGGCCACACTCTTCGCCGGCCGGCCGAGCCTACAAGAAGCCTGGGGGCCCCGCCTATCCCTCTCCTGCTCCAGCAGCAACCAAGCACACCTCATTGCAACGTAGCACACGCACCACGCACATCAAGAATGACCGGCACCACCTACTACCAGCCGCACGAGTCGCAGATTGACGAGGAGATGCGTCAGGAGCTGTGGGACCGCATCGACGCCTTCCCCGACGAGATCCTGCTCGCCATGGTCGAGAACCTCGACGAGATCATGCCCGCCCTCATGACGGCTGCCCACGCCCACGGCAACCCCAACTCCAAGAAGGGCAAGAAGGCCAAGAAGCAGCAGGAGGAGGCCCTCGCCGACCGCCCCTCGTCCGAGCAGGTCGACCAGGTCCTCGTCGACCTCTGGCAGTTCGCCGAGGGCATCCAGGCCGCCATCGACGCCGAGGAGGGCCGCGAGGAGGGCGACGAGGAGGAGGCCGAGGAGGATGAGGAGGCTGAGGAGGAGGAGGACGAGTGGTCCGACTGCGAGGACGAGGAGTACGAGGACGGCGACGAGGACGAGGAGGAGGACGCGGACGAGTACGAGGACGACGAGGAGGAGGAAGAAGAGGAGGACTCGCGTCGTTGTCACAGCCGCCGCCACTGAGCCGCCCCGTTCTCCAGGCTCGAACAGTTTTGTCATCATGTAATCGAACCATCTTGCCCTGCGTAATCGTTCTAGTCCCCGAATGCAGGGGGGCTAAGTCCCCCTGCCGAATGAGTCGGTTTTGACAATGGTCAGGTCGTTGAGTGAGTTGCTGCAGGTTGCCTCGAACGGGTGTACGCACTGGTGTACGCGCCGTGGTCAAGTTGGCGCGACAGGGCTCCTCGGTCCACGCTCTCCTTGTCCCCATGATGTTGACTTGAATCCAAAATGAAGCTCATGCAAGATGACCAGCACCTTATGAATCAGGCGCTCGAGCTGCCGTTCGACCTGTTTGAGCACGTTGTCGCGTTCGCCCTACCGCGGGCGGCCGTGGCGGCAGCGTCGTCGGCTGCACGCGACGCCGCGACTGGCCCACACGCGTTACGCCCGTGGGGTCGCCCGCCGGGTTGCTGCGACGACGCTCGCCGACTACGATGCCGCCAACGGAGGCGAGGACGAATATTACACTTATGGCCAGGACCTCGACCAGTGCTACGAGCTCGCGCGGCAACTGCAGATGCCGCTCGTGTGGTTCCTCAAGCTGCGCTTCCCCGGCGCGCTGCGCAACGACACGCCCGGGCTTCGGGGCGGCGACGATCCCGCCGCCGTTGCTGCTCGCACTGGGCACCCGTTCTCTCCGTCGGTGGCGGCTTACTTCTACCGCAAGAACCAGTTCGTTCCCGATTCGATCGTTGACGCAATCGCGCCGTTTACGGACCTCCCCATGGGCACCGACCTGCTGCACGGCTCGTTTGCCTTTCGCGCCGTACCCGAGGGCCTGTCGCTGATTCACTTTTTCCTGCACGTCGGCGGCCTCGACGCCATGTTAGTGTGCCTCAACCACTTGCTCACAATATTCCCGGCCTCGCTGCGCACCGACCGGGCCAAGATCACGACGTGGTCCCGCTTCTGGCTCAGCGAGCGCTCCATCACCCGCGAAAACATCTCGCTCATGGACGAGGACGACCCGTCCGTTGATACCTCGTACCCGGTCACGTTCCCGATGGCACTCGCACTCGCCGCCATGACCGTGTGGAACCGCGCCGCCATCGAGCGCCTGCTTGACGGCGATTATGGCGTAGACCGCACCGAGCTTTTTGCGTGGTTCTCACGCGAAGAAACTTCCAACGTGTTCCTGTGCACGCTGTATCAGCGCTACCGCGCCGCCGAAATCGTGCCGCCGATCCTCGACTGGTTAGTGGGTGAAGGCTGGGTGCGCGGCCGCGAGCGGCACGCGTCCATGTCGTACTACGCGTGGGATCACGCGGACTACGCGCTTTTCAAGGTGCTTTTCGAGCGCTACGATCTGCCTCTGCTTGACGAAATGGATGCCGAGACGCGTTTTGACGTTGGCGCGGGTCTTGCTCCGTTCCTTGACGAGGGTCACCACGACCAGATCCCGCGCTTCGCCGAGCTCGGCCTGATCAACAACGACTCGTGGACGCGGATCCTTGCGAGCGCGCTTGACACGCCCAAGGTGCTCGAGCCCGTGCTTGGCTACCTGGAGACCTATGTCGAGCGCAGCGATCTCCTCGAGGTGCTCAGCAACGGTACGCTCAGGATTTTACTTCAACACGCAGCGATTTATCTCACTCACGAATCTTCATTTTATAGCTTGCTCGTCCGAGTACAGTTCGTGGCCGCCCTTGTCCCGCGCCAAGTTCCTCGCTCTCATCAACGCGTGCGGCGTCCTTGGCTTTGAGCCCGCGCAGGTCGTTGAGCCGCACCTCACCTACTACGCGAACGAGCCGGACCTCGCTCCGCTTTTCCTCTCGCCCGCCATACCGGGACTGGACCCGTGCCACGTCCTTAAGCGCGTGATTAAATCGCTTGCCTTGTTCGATTCAAACTGCGAGCGCTCGGCGCCGTTCCTGACCGAAGTTTGCGCGCGGACCGCCGACCCTGACCCGGCAATTTCGCTCAGCATGCTTTTCAAGCATTTCGACCTCTCGGGTCTCCAAACCATGCTCATTATCCAGCTTGTCAAGCACATTCTTGAGCTTCTCACTCCTTCTCGTGCTACCGAAGACGCTCAGATCAGCGCCAACGGCGAGGTGAAAGCGGACAATGGCCAGCGGGCGTCAGTCCTCCTTGACGTCCTCGACCAGCTCATGGAGCGGTATCCTTACGGCTTCGGGCCGTACAATCTTCAGACCACCACCTCGCTCCGCAGCGCGCTCTGTGAGCACTACAACGTGGACTTTCTCGCCAGCGCTGACTTTGCGCAAGTCGCAGCTGCGTCCGATCCGCACCACACCGCGGGGCATTTTGACGCGTGTCTTTTCATCAAGCTTGTCGGGTACGACGTCGAGTTTATGACCCAGATTGTCAAGGATGTGCGCGGGTTTGACATTCCCTGGGTCCTCAAGCTGCTGTGCAAGCAGGTCCGCCATCCGTCTGATCTCGCTGCGGCCTTGTCTCAAACGTCGGCCGAGGACATGATCCGCCGCGCCATCCTCAATGGCCAGTACGACCACGCGTGCCGCCTGATGCGCGTGTCCCCACCGTCCAAGGCGTTTGGGGAGAGTCTCGCAAACATGGTCAAGGCCAAGGAGTTGCGCGAGGCGCAGACCAAGGTACTTGATGTGTTTGGGATTGAGGCTGCGTAGCAAATACACAAAGACTATCTGTTAGTCCCGGAACATCTGAAGATAGCCGCGGCCATCATCATGTAACAATGCCAGGAGAGTGGCCTCAACCACCGCGTCATGACCGTGGCCACGGCCGCTGTCAGCATGTCCGCGCGGGCCATGGCCAAGTAGGAGAGACAAAATAACGTTGTATAAGACTCACGAATATATTTCAAGTCGTCTTGGCCAACTTCAGCGCAGCAAATCCCGCGTCTGTCACCTGGTTACCGCTCAAATTCACCTCGCTCAAGAGCCGCGGCACGTTCGCGGCCAAGCATTGCGCGCCCACGTCCGTGATCCGGTTGTGCTCCAGGTCCAGCTTGACCAACGTGCGAGGGAGGTGCGGCGCGAACTGTGTGAGATCAGCATCCATCAGGTCCGCGCCCTTCATCACAAGCGAATCAAGATTGGGCGGCATGGACTCGGCGAGAAACTGCGCGCCGTCCACTCGCAAGTGCGTCCAGCTCAAGTCGAGATGGCCGAGCGAGTTGGACACTCGGTTTACGACATGCGCCATGTGCGTCACGTAGGAGGTTGTACTCGATAAAACCAGTGTTTCCAAGTCGGCGGAGAGGGCCGCTGCAAGCGCTTCGACCTCTGCAGCAACGAGGGTCGTGTTGGTCAGGTTGAGGGAGCGCAACGACGACGGCAGCGATTGAAAGAAGTCCTCCCAAGCATATGTAGTCGAAGCCGACAACTCCAAGGCGCGCAGATTTGGTGGAAGCGAGGCAGCAAGGAAGCTCGTGCCGTCCTTCTTGAGCTTGAGGTTGGCAAGTCGGAGCTTTGTGAGGGACGCGGGAAACGACCACGGATGCTGCGAGGGATCCAGATCGTTGAGCGAGCAGTCGCCAATATCGAGGACGTGAAGATTGGGCGGGAGCAGTGGAACAATCCGAGCTACGCCAGAACCGCTGATTTTGCTGTAACTCAAGGAGAGCGACTCGAGTCCACGGGGAAGAACCCGTACGATGGTCAGCGCAATCTCGTCTTCCAAGTCGCACATGGACACCTCGAAGGACTTGAGGCCGTTGGGTAGCTGTGCGAACAAACAAAGCGCAGTGCGGATTGAAGCAATTGCGGTGCCATTGACAGTGAGCGACTCCAGGGACGGTGGCCAGCCCACTGGCGCAGGCAACGGGCCCTCATCCGCGACCTTGATCCAGAGATTTCCAATTCGAAGGCGAGTCAACGTGCAGGGAAATTGAATAGCGCGCAGTCGCGCGAGGTCGAGCGTGCACGCGAACAGGTCGATTGTGCAAAGGGCCTGGTTCGGACTCGCCATGGCTTCGTTGAGCCGCTGAACGCCGGCGAGCGAAATCTGCTTCTCGTGCCAAACAAGTTCGGTGAGAGTGCCCGCCGAGATGTCGTTAAATGCAGCGTAGACGCAACCGTCAAGTTGAGCCAGTTCAGCCGGATTCTACGAGAAAGCGGGCACGGAGGGAGCATGTTACTTAAAATTCGCGTTGGAGAGGAACGCGGTCGATACATACGCGGAAATTGTTGGGAAGAGCTGCGGCGAGCGCGAGCATGGACAAACTCGTGCTGAGACTATCTAAGGCAAACCCGGACAAGGTTGACGCATCCAAAGCACCCGAGTCCCGCCAAAATTCCATAGTATCGAGGTGGCGGTTGGCGGCAACCGCATCAAGCGCGCGATCGGCGTCCTCGAGTTGGAGCGGCAGCCCAAGTGCGACCCACCGTTTGAGCACAGAGAGGCGGCCGTCGCAGGTCGCCGTAAACAGAGATAGCTTTGACGAATGCAGCAAGATGGCTCGCTGTACTTGAGGAACGAGCTCGTGCCGCATCACGCGCGAGTACTGAAGAAGCGCTGCAGTATCGTCCATGTCGGTGATCCAAACAGCATAAACAAGAATCCGCTCGTAGACCGCGGGCATAAATTGCTCACCGAGCACATTGCATAGAGTTTCCATGGCTTTCGAACGAGCGAGGCGGCGTTGTGGGGCGACGAAGAGAGCGATGGCTGAGCCAAGCTGACAGCGGCGCACCACGCGCCGCGCTCGCTCGAACCAGGGGGACTTAGTCCCCCTGCTCGAACGTGCGCCACTCACACCCGGGTCACATGATAACGCGACGCGTCCCAAAAGTTCGCTGTACGGGTGCGTCGATGTAACGTCTGAAGTTTACCTGCAAGCAAGGAGTCGCGATCGCCATGCAATCACAGTTCCATAGAGCTCATGATGAGGTCAGCCTCGTTCGCTCGTTTGCTTGCGGTTCTTTAGCGTAATGTCGCCCACTTCCGCACTCCAACTCGTGAACGTTGGGAATTCTATTGAAACTGAATACTGAAATGAGGGAGGCCAAGGACAGGTGGTTGACGGAAATCAGTCGCTGTGGCTCAGGGCTGGCATTGCCGCACGAAGGGCAGCGATCCCTAAATGCGTCACTTGCGTCTCTTCCAAGTCAAGCTTGCTCATAGCGGGAGGCGGCCGCGAGGCCAAGTATTGAGCTCCAACGTCGGTGATCAAGTTTTGTGAGAGGTCAAGCTCAACAAGAGAATCAGGCAGGCACGGAGCGAGAAGGCCAACGCCTCCGTCCGTGATGAATGCGGAGCGCAAGGCGAGCGTTTCGAGAACTGGCGGCATGTGTTCAGCGAGGCACCGTGCGCCGTCCATGTAGAGCTTGACCCCGCTCAAATCAAGGTGGCGAAGAGAGCGTGGCAGCCGGGGAATGAGGTGAGCAACACACGCTCCGTTCATAATGGTCTCTTGCAAATTGAGAGTTTCGAGGTGATCGGGAAATGCTGCAGCGAGGGCTGATACCTCTTGAAGGGAGAACCTGGTCTTGGTGCGGGAAAGGTCGAGGGACCGGAGCGAGGACGAAAGCGACGCGAAAATGTGTCCCCATTCGCTTGAGTACGACTCGGACAAATGGAACGACTCGAGGTTCGGCGGAAGAGCAGCAATGAGAAGGTGAGCAGTGCTGTCCCAGAGCGTGAGCGTGGACAAACGAAGATCCAAAAGCGACGCTGGGAGCGACCACGGAGGCTGCGAGCGATCGGGATTCTCAAAGGCGTTGTGGCAGAGGTCAAGGACGCGAAGCGATCTCGGAAGCAAGGGGCACAACGCGGAGACGCCGCTGCTGCTCAAGCAGTTCTCGCGGAAATTGAGTTGCTCCAAACTGCGAGGGAGAAGCCGACCGATCGCCAGCGCAGTCTCATCAACCATGCGGCAACGCGAAAGGTCCAATGAGCTTAGACAATCGGGAAGTCGCGCGAACAGGCAAGTCGCATAGCGATTTGAAAGATTTGTCGAGTCCGTGATGGCGAGGGATTGGAGCAAAGCGGGCCAGTTGACGGGGTCCAGCAAGTTGTCCTTGGTGGCTTCCGCTGCCTTAGTCCTAGCGGCCAGCCAAAGATGGGCGATCTTGATGCTGGTCACGGTGACCGGAAAGCAGAGTGCGTGAAGGCGCGCGAGGTCGAGGGTACATCCGTGAAAGTACGCGGAGCAGAGGACCTGGTTCGGACTTGCCATTGCGTTGTTGAGAAGCAGGATTCCGTCAAGTGAGATTTGTTCTGATCGCCACTCGAGATCGAGGAGCCGGCCCTCCGCGATGTCGTCAAACGCGTCGCGAACGCACGCGTCGAGCTCGGGCGGGTCGTAAGGGTCCTGACAAACGAGTGAGATCGCGCATAAGGTCAGTGACGTGTGCCTCGGTTGAATGCGATAAGGTCAATCACATACGTGTTCCTTCCCGCAGCCAAAGGCGGCCGCGATAAGTGCGCGATACTGATCACCACGCGAGTCCTCCCAAACACCCTTGAGGTCCGATTCCGCGACGCCAGAGTCCCGCCAAAACTCCAAACTTGCGAGGTGACCACGGTCGAGCGCCCGTTCGAAGACGAAGTAGGGGTCGTTGGTCATTTCGAGCGGTAGCCCAAGGGCAGCCCACCGCTGAAGTACAGCCACGTTGCTGACGCAAGTCGCCCTTTCCAAAGAAAAGCTCGTCGCGCGACGCAAGATAGACTTTTGCACCTTTGGAATGAGGTCGTGTCGCATCACGCGCGAGTACTGCGTCAAGGCCACAGTGTCCTTCGGGTCGGTCAGCTGGATAGCATAAACAAGAATCCGCTCGAAGATTGCGGGCACGAAGCGCAGTCCAAGCGCATTGCATCGAGTTTCCATTGCTATAGAGGAGGGTGTGAGCTCGTGGAGGTGAGGGGACCGACGACGAGGCGTGCTCCAAGGCGCCTCGGGCGACCACCGCGGCCGGCTGATCCGCGAGGTCACCGGTTGGTCACATTATAACTCGACGCGTTAAACGACCTATTTGCCTTAAAAGTCGATGTGCGATGTGCGCGAGGGTGAGGAGAGCGTGCGGGCAGCAGGGCGGGCAGAACACGGCGCCCGGGTGCTTGGTCAGGCACGATTCACACGCGGCGGCTCTGAGACGCGTCGCGCTCTCCTCAGCTTCGCCTCCCCACAGCCGTACGAAACCGATGCAATCACCATGAATAACTTGGCGCATTTATCTGTCCCGGCTATCTACGACCGAACCCTGGCACACGCCGTGTGGGCCGACAACCCCGACCACGCACCGCGGTATGCGCGCGTGTTGCTCGCCAGGGACTCGCCGCGGGTCCGCCGCGCCATCGTCGAGCACGGCACATCCATCTCCATGACCGAGGCGAGTCTCACCGGCCGCGTCAACGTGTTGCGCATCTGGAAGTGGTCGGGAAAGCTGCTCGTTGTGGACTGGCAGGCGATCGAGTTGAACAAGGTCAAGCACTTCGGCGTGCTCGACTGGTGGCGCCGCTCGGGACTCGTTGCCAAGCGCGCTCTCCGCAGCGTTGACCAGATGACCCGAGTCCATTTCTCCGGCGCGTAGAACAGTACTACTCCTGCTCGCGACCAGGGGGATCAAGTGGTCTTACAGATGGTCGACGATATCTGCACTGGAACGCTCTCCCAGGTTAACGTTGACTCGGCCCGTATAACGACAGCCGGGGCGCTCGCACTTGCCGCCGCACTCTCGCATCCTCGTCAGTGCGTCGGTGCACTCAGCCTGATTGGCTGCGATCTGACGTTCACTCTCATTCGCGCTCTGTCCCTGTCGACTATACCCACGCTCCGCCGAGTCCTTTTGTCTGCGAACTGGGTCGAGGAGGGAATGCCAATGAACGGACTGGACCAGCTCGAGCTCTTTCCGCCATCGCTTGAAACCCTCATACTGCAAAGAATTCAGTTCGACCATGCCAAACCAGGTCGAATCTTTGAGTGTCTTCCGCCGTCCCTCGCCGAGCTTGACCTTTCGGGGACCACTCTCAATCTCGAAGCAACCTGTCGCTTAGCAAGACATCTGCCAGCGACGCTCGAGCGACTCTTTTTCCTCAGATCCCTTGGCTCTCGAGAACTCATCGCGCTCGCCCCGCACCTTCCGCGTAACCTCAAAGTCCTTAGCCTTGATGGTTGCGAGCTCGGCCCCAATGGCATGGCTGTGCTCGGCCCTCACCTGCCTGTCCAACTCGAAGAGCTTGACGTGGCGGGCAATATGCTCAAAGATCAAGGCTTCGCCACGCTCGCCCCGTATATTGCACAAACCCGCCTGGTCCAGCTTCACATCACCAACAACCAGGCAGGCTTTCTTGGCGCCCGACACCTGATTTGCCAGTTCCCGCCGTCGCTTACCAAGCTCGAGCTTGGGAGTCTGACTCTCTCGGTCAACGAACGCGGCGAATTGGCCAGCCTCAGGCCGTCGACGCTTTTGGAGCTCGACGTTCTCGATCCCTTCGCCGATCGCGACTGATCCCGACATCCAGCATCGAGCGCTTGCGACGCCAGGGTGGGATCACGGACGCGTTTGTGAACAAAAAATGACGCAACTTATCATGTTTCGTATGTATCGCGACCAAAACCTTTAAGACGTTGAAAACCAGCTTCAGCGGAACCCTGACGCGACTTGATGGCGTCGCGGATCTCTGCAAGCCCGAGCTTCGTCAACATGTTGCCCTTGAGAATGACCGTGACAAGCGCTGGCGGTACTTGGGAGACCAGGAGGCGCGCACCATCAATGGTGATCCGGTTGTAGGACAGGTCTAGCTTGGTGAGGTACACGGCAGATGAGGCATGAGGAGCTTGAGGCTTTTGTTCTTGACATTGGAAGATTGTACGATAAACGATTCGAGATTTGGCGGTAGGTATTGCGCGAGCGACTGAATTTTGTTGACGCTTCCGTCGAGCATGCTGAGGTCTAGAACTCGTAGGGAAGGTGGGAGCTGAGGAGCGAGTAGCGCGAGTTTTTTTTCAAGGTGAGCCCGCAACCAGCCATGCGGAGAGACTCGAGGTGCGTTGGCAGTGTTGACGCGGGGTCCGCGACTGCCTTGATATCAAGCAAGGAATTACTCAGGTCGAGGGAGCGCAGCGACGGCGGAAGCCACGAGAAGATGAGTTACCAATGTTCGCAGTACAAGTTTGACAGCTCGAGCGTGCAAAGAGTCTGCAGAAGCGAGGCAGCAACGATGCAAGCACCGTCTACGCTGAGCGTGAGGTCAGATGACTGAAGCTTGGTCAAGGTTGCAGGGAACACCCACGGATCCTCCAATGACCCAAGATCGCTGAACGAGGTGTTGTCGCGGAGGCCAAGGGCCAACAAATATGGCGGGAGGAGAGGACCAAGCGCAGTGATTCCATTACTTGTCAAGCGATTGAGGCTGAGGTCGAGCCGCTTCAGCTTCTTGGGAAGTAGTTGAGCGACCGCCAGGGCAGCTTAATCCTCCATGTCGCACTCCGAGAGACTGAGCGCCTTGAGACGGGCGGGGAGCTGAGAAAGCAAGCAAAAAGTTGCGCGCAGCGTCATGTCGGTGCGATGAACTGAGAGCGATTCAAGTGCTGGATTCCACATGACGGGATCGGGCAACGCGCCAGTGGCGGGAACCCAAACCTCGCCCAGCGTGATACTCAAAATTGTGGCGGGGAATCGAATGGCACGTAGTCAGTTCAAGTCCAGCGTGCATCCGTCCAACTCGATGGCGCGAAGGGCTTGCGTTGGGCTCGACATCGCGCTGTTAAGCTGCTGAACTCCGGTGAGTGAGAGCTGTCGCCCATGCCAGAAGAGTTGAGACGTTTCTCCGCTGGCGATGCCGTCGAATGAAGCGCGGATGCAAGCGTCAAGCTCGGGCTCATTCTTGTCTCGAATTTACGCGTAGGCAGCGTTAGAGCCGGTTAAAATTCGTCCATGAACTGGCACGTACGTTTAATGCACTTGTGGCAAGAATGGCGTGGGCCGTCGTGCTGCCCTTGTGCACCAGCAAGGCTTCCTGAAGCTGATACATTCCTGACCCGAATACGCCGGAATCAACGCCAGAATTCGAGTGTAGAAAGATGGCGCCCCTGTGATGCTTTCAGGAGCGCATCGTGCGGGGGTTCCACCTGAAGCGGCAACCCAAGCGTGGCGTGGAGCTCGAGGACGGAAGCGTTTCCGCGACGAGTTGCTTCGGAGGGCGAGAATCTTTGCGTGCGCATCAAAATGGCCCGCCGGACCTTGGGAACAAGCTCGCATCGCATCGCATCACATACAAGTACTGCAGCATGGCATTCACGTCGTCGGCAGGGGTTTCCTGGATGGCATAAATGAGAATCCGCTCAAAGATCGCCGGGACGTGGCACCGCCCGAGTCCGTTGCATAAAGTGTCCATTAGTTTACATAGCAGGAGCAGGTTAAAAGAGGGGGAGTGGGCGGTAGCCGGGGTCAGGGACTTACCCCTGAAACTGCCACGCCGCCCCAGTTGTCTCGCGGCGGAGACATCACGCGGGGATCACCTGATAACGCGACGCGTGAGAGTCACCCGTCCGAGGCTCGCCAGTACCGCGTGAATGAAATGAAAAATACACGTTTGATGAAACAACAAGGAAATACAACAGGCACAGATAAAAAAAATACAGACATGGGGTAGAGTTGAGGCAGCGGCGTCATGAATCACCCACCATCAGAGCGCGATGAGCAAACTTTTGATTCCCGCAAACGGCGGCAATCTCAACACAGTGAGGGGCTCTGGGTGAAAACAAGCGGGCACAGGGCTACGTGATTCGGAGATTTGCGTCAAGTTCAGAACTGATCACGCGAAGCAAGACCTAGCTCAAGTTGAAAAGTGGGCTGCAGTAATAGAAGTTTTGAATGAGACGCAGAGCAACAGGGCGCTTAAAAGGAAAGATTTTTTAAGGATTTGGGTGCTGCCGCACGGATTTTTGATCGGTCGGCGGGGCTTATATCGTTTCTTGAGAGCGTGAGCCAAGCAAGGCTTGCTGGAACTGCGGTAACAAGCGAGAGGGCACCGACCCGGGAAATTTTGTTTTCCACGAGGTCGACATCAGATATTGTTTGCGGGAGTCCACGAGCAAGTATAGCTGCGCGCTCGTCGTCAAACTGCGACCATCGAAGCATAAGCACCTTGAGGCACGGGGGCATGTTTTTCACAAAAGAATTGGTGGCCTCAACGGTCATCTCCGAGCCAAAAATGCTAACGATACGCAACGTGCGTGGCAGACCCAGCATAATCGCGACCAGCTGACTGGACGAAAGGTTGCAATTGGTTAAGCCCAGTCGCTCGAGATTCGGAGGAAAACCGTTTGAAAGCGCAGCAACGGCATCGTCATCGAACAGGTTAGACTGGAGCTCAAGACAGGCCAAGGAACTTGGAAGCGAGGCAAAGAAGCGGGTTGCTTCGCGCGAATCGACCTCACACCCATTCAATTTGAGTGCTTTAAGGGATGCGGGAAGGGCGGTCGCAATGGCGCGGGTGCCAACGGGACCGAGTTTGGCTGAGACAAGTGTCAGCTCTTTGAGAGAGTCCGGGAAGCTCCACGATGCCGCCGGTGAACCAGTGCACAACGTTGCGTTTTCGCGTAATTCGAGAATTTTAAGCGAAGGCGGAAGCAGCTTTCCAGCGACTGAAAATCCTTGAGCAGTGAATTCGTCGCCCCGCAGACTCAGGCGCTGGAGCCCAGGGGGAAGAGCCTGCACCATGACAAGTAAGGCATTGTCATCCAGAGAGCATTCCTCGATCCTCAATGAAAAAAGGGAGTGGGGAAGCTGGGAAAACACAACCCGCGCAGTCGTAGTAAATCGAGCGTTGCACAGCATGAGATGATCGAGGCACGGCGGCCATTGCATAGCAGTCAAGGAATCGGGGGACGCAGACCCGCAGTCACCAAGCCAGTGGCCATCCAAGGTCAACCCGCAAAGTGTGGTTGGCAGCCGTAGGGCAGTAAGCCGTACCAAGTCGACGGTGCACCCCGAAAGTCGCACCGAATTGAGTCGTTGGAAGGGGCTGGCCATGGCGGTATTCAGTGCGTGAACTCCGTGAAGCGAGATGGGTTCATGTTCTAACTTGAGCGAGTACGCTCGATGAGAGATGATTCGGTTGCACGCTTCCTGGATTGCACCGTCTACAACACGAGTAGACTTGACGCTCTGCCAGTCCAACACAAGTTAGCTGTCTGCATCCAGTTGTTTCGTTCGCATCGCAGCTGATGCACCCGTACATGATAATCCTCGTCGTCAAACTCAGCGTCCGAATCGTAGGTATTGACATCAAGACCAAGGGCAGCGCGCACATAGTCAGGCACGGTCGTAAATCCCGCCTGCTCCTCGTCCGACTGGTCTACGAGATCAGATTCCACCAAGTCGAGTGACCCAGAGTCGCGCCACCATTCGAGCACGTTCAGGTGCCGCGCTCGTATCGCCGCGTTGAGAGCCGTGGCGGACCACTGAAGCTTGAGACCGTGCGCGGCCCAGCGGTCAAGGATGTGGACCTGGCCGCGTGCAGTTGCGTTGTCAAGCGAGAGGTCTGTGGAATGCATCAATATGGCGCGTTCAACACGAGGAATGAGGCTTCGCGGCATCACGCGCGCGTATTGCATGTAATCGTCGACGCTGGCATCCTCGTAGAGGACCTCGATTGCGTAGACCAAGATTCGCTCAATGAGCTCGGGGACGTGAAGCGATCCGAACATAATGCATCAGCTTATCATGTGTTTCGTTGAGGCGTTCGCCTTTCGCATGCGAGTGAGGAGCGGACGCTCGAGAGCGGGCGAGAGCTTGCGCCCGCCTGTTGCGCCACCGCTGCCAATTTCTCAGCCACGTGACGGATCACATGATAACGCAACGCGTACGAGTTGTCTAGCAGAGAATTGCCCATCAGTGACGTTAAAATGCCGGAATTTTTTTCCGAGGAATGAAGGGAACACAACAGGGAGAAAAATCAACTCCATAACAGGTTAATTGAGAGAGTCGCAGGAGCGGCTTTGGAAATCGCCTTCTGAGCGTAAGACGAAAATCGGGCTCCAGATATTAAGATAAGCCCCAGAGAGGGCGGAGCATTGGAGACAAGAAAGTGAGCTCCAACCGCCGTGATTTTGTTGGTTCTGAGATCAAGCTCAGTCAGCGAGGTCAGCTGGGCGCGAACAAGGAGGCCTGCGCACGCGTCATTAGGCTGGGCACAGCGTACAGCGAGGACTTGAATATTTTTCGGAATGAACTTGACGAGAAGCCGAGTTCCCGAGGTTCCAAGCGCCGTCCCGCTAAGGTCGACCTTGCGCAAGGTGGGTGGTAGACCTCGAAGTATCCTGGCCGTCCGCTGGGCCTTCAACTCGGACCGGCAGATGCTGAGCTCCTCTAGGTTTTGAGGGAGCGCACTGGAGAACTCGGCCGCAAGTGTGTCGCTCAATGGGTTGCTGTCAGTTTGAAGCTTGATAAGCGAGGGCGGGATAGAGGCAAAGAACCGAGCTATCTCGCTTTGTTCGAGGTCTTTTTCCAACAACAGGTGCATTCTTAGCGATTGAGGGAGGGAGGTCGCAATGGCGCGTGTCCCAATGGGACCGAGTTTGGTACAGCGAGGGTCAAGCTCTTTAAGCGACTCTGGGAAGGTGAAAGCCACA
The DNA here is from genome assembly GCA_025594325.1 of Blastocladiella emersonii ATCC 22665. NCBI lineage: Eukaryota > Fungi > Blastocladiomycota > Blastocladiomycetes > Blastocladiales > Blastocladiaceae > Blastocladiella > Blastocladiella emersonii. Next base: position 579,361 of record JANHCV010000010.1, on the reverse strand, counting down.
GTCGAATGTCCGATTGAAAGCTGAGTGTTGTAGCTCAAGTCAAGAGTTTTCAGCGACGGAGGAAGGGAACCTCCGGCGGCAGCGAGGCCAGTAGCGCTGAATCTGTTGTTGCGCAAGCTCAAGGCTTCGAGGGACGGCAGAAGGGCTTGCACAACCTGGACCAAGATTTCGTTGCTGATACAACAGTTTTGAAAAGTCACGGAGCGCAGCGACTGGGGAAGATCGCGTAAAAGCGGAGGTGTCCCGACGAAATTGGTGTGAAATGCGTCCGAAAGCAGGAGCGATTGAAGCTGCGAGGGCCAACGAATTGTGCTGAGGGCGCTGAGAGCCGCTGAGCCGATGCCGCACAGCCAAAAGCTGCCGATGCCTACCTTGACGACCGACTCGGGAAATTCCAAAGCGATGAGTCGCGCGAAGTCGATCGTACAACCCCAAAGGTGCAGCTCCTTGAGCTGCTGAAATGGGCTGCTCATGGCTGCGTTTAGTCGGTGGACGCCACGGATTAAGATGGGCTCATGGGTCAGTTTGAGCGTGTCTGCCAGCCCGTCCGCAATGGCGTTGTAATGATCGTCGATGGCCTTATCAACGATATGAGCTGGCTTGTAACCCTAAAAATGCACCACACGTGCGGATCAGTCAAATCTACACCAAACCAGTAGGAAGTGACCACAGAAAGCGCACCACGCCCTGGTGAACGTGTCGTTGTCCTTCAACATATTTCACGACTCTGACGCCCACGCCCATGCCCATGCAGAAAGCGATGCGAATGGACATGAGGAAATCATCATTGAAACCAAACTCGACCTTCAGCCAGTCCTCAAGCTTCCGGCCTCCAAGGTTGGCGTCACGCCACCACTCGATGACGTCCAGCATCCGCGCATAGATGGCTGACTCGAGTGGCTCAAGGGAGCATTCGAGCAGCAGTCCATTCGCAGCCCAACGGTCGAGGATGGCAATATTTCCGTGCTATGTCGCGTTGCCCAGCGAGAAGGACGGCGCGCGGGGAAGGATCGCGCGCTCAACGGCGGGAATGAGATGGCGAGGCATCACGCGAGCGTATTGCATGAGCGTGCGCTTGAGAGTGAGCTCGTCACCGCGATAGTCGCGGCAGAGGTCGCCCCAGTCCTTGTCGTGAAGCTCCACGGCGCGGACCAGGATCGACTCAATGATGGCTGTCACATAAAAGCGGTTGAACATGGTGTTGCATGAGCTTTAAGTTGCGTTTTCGTCGTCCACAAGCATCGGCGACAGTGTGGGAGCGGCGGGCGCCCGGCTTTCACGTCAGCGCAGCGAGCGGGAGGCGCGGGAGTTCACGCAACGTGACCGTCCGCCCCACTCCGTCTCCCCGATCTGAGAGCTACATTCCCCCCACCCTATGCAACCCACATGAATAACTTGCCGCATTTATCTGCCCCATCTATCTACGACCGGATCCTGGCGCATGCCGTGTGGGCCGACGATCCCGACCACGACCCGCAGTATGCGCGCGTTTTGCTCGCCAGGGACTCGTCGCGGGTCCGCTGCGCCCTCGTCGAACATGTTTCCCGTAATTCATGGACTCAACCTCGCTCGATCGTCCACGCTCGAAGTAATCGATTGCTTCCGAAACTGGATCAATGAAGGCATGCCGTTGGACAACGAGCTGGACAGAGTTGAGCTTTTCCCAAGCACTCTCAAGATTATCGACCTGCATCAAGTTTAGAGTAGCCCAGTCAATTCAGGCCGGTTCTTTCGGACTCTGCCTCCTGCACTCACGTCGCTAATGCTCTCGTGTGCTTTTTGCAACCTCGACGCGGTCCGCTGCTTGACCGATCATTTTCCACCGACGCTCCAAGCACTTGTCATTGACTGACCTCGGCTAAGAAGGGCTCGATGCTCCTGCCCTCTGTCTCCCGCGCGGGCTCACCTCGCTCGGTTTGTACGGGTGTGTGACGCTTTTTCTGGCTCAATCGCGCTCGGCGACCAAGGCTTTATCTCGCTCGCCCAGTGCCTCCCTGGAACCCGCTTGGCCGAGCTTGATCTTCAAGGACCAACGCAAGCGTGGTCAGGGTTCGCCAATTGCTCTCCGCCGTCGCTGATCCGGCTCAACCGCGCGTACCTACGTTTTTCGTAGTTCACGTTATGAACTGATTGTTGAGTCAATGTTGCTCTAATAAACGCTTTAGCTCACGAGACGGAACAAAGATGACGCTTGAATGCTAGGGATAAAAAAGATGCAATCAGGGAACGCAAATTCAATCATGAACGAATAACAAAACAGGGGGGATCAGAACGAAATGTCAGTGAGGCTCGCGGGGGCAGCAGCGCGAATGGCGGCCTGCTTGTTGGCGAGGATCCCGTTCATCCAGACCGAGAGCCGCGTCAGCGTCGGCGGAGCGCTGGCCGCGAGCATGAGAGCGCTGGACGCGGTGATCGGGTTCATGGGGAGATCGAGCCAGGTAAAAACTGCGGCATGCGAGAAGCAAAGTATCCTGCGCACGCGTCATCGAATTGCGTGGAGCGGAGCTTGAGCACCTCGAGGTGCGGCGGCATGTGCTCAACAAGAAGTCGCGTGCCCAAAACTCCAAGCACCGATCCGCCGAGGTCGAGCTTGCGCAGGGTAGGCGGCAAGCGCCGAAGAATCCCGGCCGTCTGCTGCGCGGTGAGCTTGGTCCAGTAAAAGTCAAGTTGCTTGAGCGATTGAGGGAGCGCTCGGGCAAGCGCAGCCGCGGCATCGTCATTCAGCGCGTTGTTGCCCAAGACAAGCTTGGTCAGCGTCGCTGGAAGGGCAGCAAAAAAGTGGGCCGCTGAGTCCATGTCCAAGTCGTTGTCCGACAGCAAAAGTGCCTCCAGCGACCGCGGGAGGGCGCTTGCAAGGGCACGAGTACCGACGACGCCAAGTGTCGTAACCCTTAAGGGATACGACATGGGCTGACCCACTGCCACTCGGGCTGACCAATTGCTTACCCTGAGCGGTTGGCAGCAGTCACTTGGGGTAACCACGTGAGACCCAGTTGCTTACCCTGGGTGGTTAATAAAATGTTGGATTCAAATGTCGTGTTCCCTTAGGGAACACGACATGCGGACGGAGGCCGAAGGCCGAAGCAGGTGGGTGGGAGGGTGGGTGGAAGGGAGGGGGCGAGTGGTCGAGGAGTGAGTCCCTGACCTGACCCCCGAGCCAGTCCCTGACCAACCCCTTGGGCTGACCATTGCTTACCCCGAGCGGTCGGCGGCGGCCGGCGAGCGCAGCGAGACGAAGAGCAGCGCAGCTGCGGCTACCCACTGACAGAGTTCCCTGGTCTGGTCCCTGAGCACGGCTGCGAGTCGATCTGCGAGTTGATCTGCAAGACAAGTCCAAGAGCAGATCCCTGAGCCCGTCCCTGACCAACCACTCAGGCTGACCATTGCTTACCCCGAGCGGTTGGCGGCGGCCGGCGAGCGCAGCGAGACAAAGAGCAGCGCAGCTGCGGCTACCCACTGACAGAGTTCCCTGGTCTGGTCCCTGACCTGACCCCCGAGCCCGTCCCCAACCATGTACTATGAGCCGACCCATGATTGAGTCCCTGACCTGACCCCCAAGCCCGTCCCCGACCATGTACTATGAGCCGACCCATGATTGAGTCCCTGACCTGACCCCCAAGCCCGTCCCCAACCACCTGCCGCAAAGCGGCTGCTATGAAGCCGCTCACCGTAAAGGTCCCAAATTCATGGCAAAAAACAGCAGAGTATATATATACACTACCCTTTTTTGCCATGAATTTGGGACTTTCAAAGACAAGAGGTCAGGGTACGGGGGGAGGTCGAGGATGGGGGAGCGTCCTTAGCAGCATCAATGTATTGGGCAGGACAGGGGTCAAGGTACAAGGTCAAGGCAGGGGAGCGTCTTAGCAGGCAGCGTCTTAGCAGGCAGGAAGGCAGCGTGGCAGGTCATGGAGTGTCTTAGAGCTCGTTGTTGTCCTCGTTGTCGTCCTCGTCCTCGTCCATCTCCAGGACAAACAGCGCCAAATTGGCTGGGGGTCGGTTCCAGGTCTTGTACATGACAAAGTACAGAATGTCGTCTGTCCACTTCAGGTTACTGTACTTCTTGCCGCGTACTGAGACCCGGGGTTTGTCCTTGTCTGGCACAGCAAGGCACTTGTTAAAGTAGGTGCCGAGAAGCCTGTTTAGGACTGTTGCTGTGTCACACTTGTAATACCCAAGCTTCTTGAAGTACTTGTGGATGTCTGCTTCAAACTTGGCGGGGATGGTGGCCTGGATGTTGAACTCCTCGGACGTGCGGAGGTCCATGTCGTTGTGTTCCAGGAGCTTGTGCAGGACGTGGCCCTTGTCCTTGGTGTAAAAGTGCTGGATACGCTCCATGAAGCTCTCCGCGTTGTCGTCCCAGATGATCTTCATGTTGTCCATGCTCAGACCATTGAACTTGCAGATGAAGAAGGCCTTGCGGACGGAGAGGGAGATGGTCCAGTCCGGGTCCTTGATGGTACCTTTGCAGTAGGCACGCATGAGCTCCTTGGATGGTGGCTGGACGTTTGCCCATTCGAAAGACCAGCCCGACGTCATGACATCCTTAATCTTGGGGTGCGCCTTGTAGTAGTACTCGGGGGAGTCGTCCATGACAATGTTGGCGACCTTGCGGAAGGCGTCAAAGACCTTGAGGCAGAAGGTCACAGCGGCCATCTCGTTCTCAAGATCCGTGTTCTTGACAATAGCCCGGTGAAGTTTGCCGACCGAGTCCGAGTCATTGACCTGTAACTTGTTCATGTACGCGCCGTGGCAACCATTGCTGATCATGAACACGATCTCGTTGTCAATGGGGTAGCGCACGCGGTAGATTGCCTGGAAGAAGTCGCGGGCAGGGACCCAGGACTTGTAGCGCGCGTACACCTTGTGGAAGACGTCTGGCTTCAAAAAGTTGACCCCCACAGTGATCTTGAGGTTGGCAATGACTATACGGACCGTATCGTCGCCCCACACAGAGTCAGGGTCAATGAGTTCCTTGTCTTCGTGGTTGGGGCGGTCGCCGTGGTAGAGCTTGATCTGCTTGCCAATCTTCCACGTCTCCTTGGCAAAGACCCGCTCGAGGTACTCGCCAAAGGTCTGCACCAACCACTTGGTTGACTTCTTGCATGGTCGTGGGAGGAAGAGCTAGAGCTTCTTGTTGGCCTTGAGGTTGGCAATGATGTTGCTCTCCATGATGTCTTCGGCGGACTTCTCGTTGTCCTTGTTGTCGGTGATGAGGCTCATCTTGCGCGGCTCAAAATTCTTGCCGAGCGTGTTTGTGATCACCTTGATCTTACCATGGAGTATGGTCTTGATGTTGTGCTCAACAGTAAAGGAGCAGAGGACGTCCATGGTCAGGTTTGTGACAAACGCGTCCATGAAGATACCCTTGCTGCCCTTGTGCTTGCACAGCGTCTTGAAGGCCTTGAGGTTGGCCTCGAGGTTGTTGCAAATGGTGGTTGTGTGCAACTTGGCGTCCTGGAACATCTTGAGGACCGTCTCAGACTCGTCCACCACAACAATGTTGTAGGGCTTGGTCAAGTAGTGCAGCGAGCACGGCGAGACAATGAGTCGCTTGTGATCCCCCAGTGTCTTCTTGTCCTTGATGCTGCGGTAGTTGACAAAGCCAAGCTTCTGTTCGCGGGCTCGACCCTCGGTGTTGTGGGCCAGGGTGATGTGAGGTGTAATCCAGACCACTCGAGCGTCTGGGTACTTGGCAATGTAGTCGCAAACAGCGCCCGTCTTGTTGGAGCCCATGCCTGTGGCCAGCACGTTGAACTTGGCCAGGGTAATGTCGTTGCAGGGCAGGAACTGGTTGGGGCTGGTCACGTCCACCAGTACCTCAAGCGACTGCTCAAACTTGGCCATGGCCTTGGACTTGAACGCAGCTGGGAACCGCTTGTAGAAGATGGCCTTGACAAACGTGTCCAGCACCTGGTAGTTGTTGTTGCTGGCAATCTCGTTCCATCGGTCCCAGTACTTTTGCATGCCCTGAGCCGAGTTGTCCTGCTGCGACGTCCACGCCCAGAACTGGTCAAATGTGACCCCTTTGCGCATGGCCCATGTCATGATCCGCCAGGTCACGTTGTTGTGGAACGCGTTCTCGGGGCTGATGGGGATGTTGTGGAGGATCTCGAGTGGCGTGGCGTTGTAGTAGAAGAAGTCGGGGTTGATCTGCACGTCCTTGAACTCGGGGATGTCAAGGTCGTAGTCGAGGCGACCCGCGTGGCGCTTGGTCCGCGCTTCCTTGGCCTTGGCAGTCACAAACTCTTCAAAGGACAGGTCCGAGACCGACGCGCAGTTGGGGTCAAAGTCGCACTGGATCAAGTGCTTGGACAGGCGGTCCTTGTTACCTGAGATCCACACGCCGGGCGTCTTCTTGGGCTTGGACTGGTTGATGCACTTCATGAAGCGGTGCTTGCTGTACACGCTGGAGTCAAAGCCAAGCTTCACGTGGTCAGGGTGGCTGCAGAACAGCTTCAGGAACGGCATGTCCTTGAGCGTGACCATGTAGTTGCTGATGACAATGTGCCACGACTTTTTGAGGTCCGTCTCGTAGCCACATACCTGGAGGTTGGCGCCGGGGAACTGGGCCAGGATGACCTTCTTGATGACGTCCAGGGTCACGTCCTTGCGGTTGCCTGGGCAGTCAATGTCAAAGTAGACCTTGGACAGGCGCTCAGGGTGGACCATCTCCTGGATGCAGCGGTTCTTGTCAAGGAGCCCGGCCAGGTCAGCTGTCTTGACCTTGGCAAAGTAGTGTGCTGCAATGGGATGGCCATTTTTGTCAACGCCCTTGTCAACGAGGTGCTTGATGACCGTCTCGTTGTCTTGCAGCTCAGACAAGAGCGTGCGCTGAGGGCCCATGTCGCTGTCGCCGCCGTCCTTGCCACGGTACCACTTGAGACCAAAGGCGGTGCCATATTTACTGGGAACCTGCTTGCAAGGCATGTTGTTATGATGAGGTAACAGAAAAGGTGACAGGACAGGTGCGTTTAAACGCACAGGATTTAGCGTTAATGGCTGTGACCCGGGAGCCCTTGTTGGCATGGCCCATGACTTGCCACTGTCCTGACCCAGGCCCAGCTGCCCTTGCGTGACCTGACCCTGACCCAGACACGACCTCCCCCATGAGCCCGACTTGGGAACCAATCGCGTCTCAGGTCACGATCCTTGAACCGTGACCTGGGCAGCAACTGAGGGCAAAGTCACAGACCCCCCCAGGAGCCCAACTTGGGAGCCAATCGCGTCTCAGGTCACGATCCTTGAACCGTGACCTGGGCAGCGACTGAGGGCAAAGTCACGGACCCCCCAGGAGCCCAACTTGGGAGCCAATCGCGTCTCAGGTCACAATCCTTGAACCGTGACCTGGGCAGCGACTGAGGGCAAAGTCACGGACCCCCCCAGGAGCCCAACTTGGGAGCCAATCGCGTCTCAGGTCACAATCCTTGAACCGTGACCTGGGCAGCGACTGAGGGCAAAGTCACGGACCCCCCATGCTCCCGACTTGGGAGCCAGTAGGGTCCGAGGTCACAAACCTCTCAAACCGTGACCTGGGCCCTCCCACAGTCCATGACTTGCCACCATCATGACCCTGACCCAGGCCCAGCTACCCAGAAAAAAGAACGTTGCGTTCAAACGCACTTGAACCCATGGAGCCTTTTTGTTGACAGTCAGTAAACCATGGCGCTTGACTCTCTTGCCTCCCAGGTCGCCATTGCCCTCGCTCAGCACTTTGCCACCGATGTAGTGCACCAAGTGCTTGATGGTATCAAGCCGCTGCTGGCATCCTTTGACAAGCGGCTCAAGGGAGTTGAGACCAGCCTCGCCGCGCTGGCTGCAGTGTCACGTAACTGCAATCACCGTCCCAATCACACCCCCGTCAACAAGTCTGGCGAGCCCATGGACACTGACCCCCAGGTCAAGTACGCGCAGATGACCGAGGAATCCATTGCGGCGTGCGTCAACGCGCGTGTTCAGAACAAGCACGGGAAACTGGTTGAGCTGAGCGACACGGACAAGGCCAAGACATCCCGCGTGCTCTGTGCCTTTGCCAAGTCGGGCATGGACATTGAAGACGTTGACGCCGTGTCCATAGCTGTGGCAGCGTACCGCGCGTCCAAGGGCGAGCAGGGGCTGCAGGTTGAGACGCTCAAGGCCCTGGCCAAGTACTGCACCTGGAATGGTCAGCCTGAACTCGGGGCCAAGTACACAGAGGCCAAGAAGCAGGACGCTGCTGACTTCCATGATGCGCGCAAGGAACTTGAGTCTGGTGCGCTCCTGAGCCGTGACGCCATTCGCACTGCTATTGTTGATGCAAAGGGCTGGGACTCGGGCACGGGGCTTCTGCGTCTGTACCTCCAAGTCGTGAGTGCAGTGCGCAGCGACCCCGCGTTCCTGACCACAAAGCCAATCACTGGGTACCTGTACTATGACCCAGAGACCCAGATTCTGGCCGGCGATGTCATTGTCAAGACAGAGGGCTGTGGCTACAACTTCTCGCACACAGTTAGTGAGCCCAAGGTCGCCGCCGCTCTCAAGCGTATCATTGCCCAGCGTCTTGCCAAAGGCCATGACTTTGTCTTCAACAACTACACCCGCGAGGAGCTCAAGGACACCATGCTCCGCAAGAGGGTTAGCAACACCTGGTGCAAGTCAATTCACTGGGCTGCAGAGACAGTTGGCTTTGAGGATGGCGGCGTGGCAGTGATCCGCCGCATCTCCACCAGCAAGAACTTTGCCGCGCAGCAAGCTATTGCTGACCGCGCACACGAGATGGGTCACAGCGTCCCTGTTGCCCTGACCTACTACATGACGCCTCAGTAATCCTTTTGTCTCCGCCTTTGTTAATACAATGTATGCCCACAAAGAGCCGCTCACAGACGCACAGCAAGCATTCCTGACAGACTTGTACTACAAGCACAGCCACATAGGTGTTGGCATCCGTCGGCTCTTTGACATTGTGTCCAGAGTGAACACAGGGAAGCACATCTACCGCGCCCAGCTTGAGAGATGGCTCGGCGAACAGTCTGTGTGGCAGCAGTACAAACGCGCACCTCAGAAGCGCCGAGACATTTGAAGCATCAACTCAACAAGTCCTGGCCGCAACTTTCAGCTCGACCTCATTGACATGGGCGAAAACGGTACGTACAAGGGCTTCCGTTACATTCTCACGTGTGTTGACCTGGCGAGCCGCCGCGTCTACCTCCAACCCATCAAGACCAAGGACAAGACGTGGGAAGCATGGTCCAGCGTGGTCGCCAAGCACAGCCTTGCACCTGCCACAATCCAGACGGACAATGGGACCAAGTTCTTTGGCATAGAGGCCGGGACTGAGGCCAAGCACATCAAGGGCAAGGCAGGAGTGCCATATGGTCAAGGTGTCGTTGAGCATATGAACGGGACCATCCGCCGGATGCTCACACCGTGGCTGTCCATCCCGGGCAACAACGACTGGCCCAAGCACCTCGAGACCATTGAATCTGTGATCAACAGCAGCAAGTCGAGGGCCGCGGGCAGGGCGCCCAACGAGTTCTATGACATGCCCCGCGAAACGGCCAAGGAAGAGCTCAAGGCAATCCGAGCTGCCAAAGGCAAGCCCGAGGGCGACCCTCTGAGCGCGTTGCTGGAGGTAGGGACCCAGGTCCGAGTCCGCGAGCCGTACAAGACTGCCATGGAGGCCAAGGGGAAGCCAGTCTGGTCGCCAACCGTGAGCCAGGTCCAGGTTGTGCGCAAGGGGTCGGGCGTGAGCAATCCAAGCTACAAGGTCCAAGGCCTCAAGGGCTTCTACCCTCGAAGCGACGTCCAGCCAGTCACAGCGACCCAGGACCCGCCAACAAGGCAGCGCGTAGGTCCAAGTCTTCCAAGGCTCCCTGCTGCGCGCACCCCGGTCACGCCAAGGGAGCCCTCGACCCGGGTCAGGCGCGTCCCAGTCTGAGTCCAAGAAAAGTGGGACCGCGGGCTTTAGAGCAGGGTCCAGTGGCTTTGAATGATGACCTGGCAGTCGTTGGCAATTGCGACCAACGGGATCCAGATGAAAGAGTAGCTCTTGGCCGCGTCAAGGTACTCAATGCTCGAGAACTGAAGGAACTGGACGTTGCCTTCAGCGCGGCACCCAGTGACAAGCAACACTGCAATCATGTCCGTCATATTGTACAGCGCAAAGTTCACAGTGTGGGCTCCAGGGAGCGCGCCGTTTGCGTAGTAGCCCTTTGCATGGACGAGGTAGTAGCCACTGACAGGGGGTTTGACACATCCATTGATCACAGATGTGAACGCGCCCGCCGTGGACTGGAACGCAAAGGTGGCCGGGCCCGTCAATGCTGTGCCGCCAATGATCTTGCCGCCCGTGGTCACTCCGTTTGTAGAGTGGTGCTCGGCCTGAGCGGCGTACTGGGTCATGCCGGACCGCAAGTCAACGTACGCCTTGTTTGCTGCGTTGGTGCCTGCCACTGGAGCGAGGTCAAGGGTGAGCTGCCCTGTGAAGCGACCAGTGCCATTGACACAGAGCTTTTCTGTGCCAAGCGTCGCCAAGCCCACGACCACGTTGCTGCCACCTGCCACGAGGGAGACCCCGCCTGTGGTCGCAGACGCAATCTCAATGTTACCCGCCGCTGTGCATGCCAGGTTGCTTCGCAGTACGCCTGCCTGCTTAAAGTCAACGTACGTCAATGTATTGGCACCTGAGTCAAAGACAAGGTTCGCGCTTGTGGCATTCCGGACCAGGATGTTGGGTACAGTCAGTTGCTTGCCAACTCCAAGACCACCAGCAATGGTGACTGCTCCAGTGCTTGATGTCAAACTGTCCGTTGTATTCGCAAAGGCAAAGGCAGCGCCAAGCCCAAGGGTGGACTGGGGGAGCGTGCCAGTGACCGAGGCTGCGCTCACGGCCGTGACCTTGGCCAAGACGTCGGGGAGTTGTGCCAGGTCAATGGTCCCTGCGAGCTTGGCCGAGTCAATGCCAGATGCCAGCTTGGCGTTGGTCAGGGTCCCGTCGGCAATGCGGGCAGGGTCAAGGATCCCAGTGAGCTTGACCGCCGACACGTCCGCAACCTTGGCGTCCGTAACTGCACCTGCTGCCAGGTGGGATGATCCAATGGACCCGACGTTGAGCTTGGCCCCATCAATGCCAGTTGCCAGCTTGGCGTTGGTCACGGCCGCGTCTGCCAGGACCAGGGAGCCGACTGTGCCCGCTGCCAGCTTGGACCCGTCGATGCCAGCTGCCAGTTTGGCGTTTGATACGGCACCGTCTGCCAGGGCTCCCGTCCCAATAGTCCCTGCAACCAGCTTGGACCCAGACACAGACGCGACCTTGGCATCTGTGACTGCCAGGTCAACGAGAGCCGCCGTGCCGACTGTGCCTGCCACAAGCTTGGACCCGGACATGGACGCGACCTTGGACGCAGACACAGTGTCCAGCTGAGCATCGACAAGCTTGCCTGTGACCTGCCCTGCTGTAATTGTGGCAACCTTGTTGGCCGTGACGCTGGCCAGGAGCAGCTGTGCCGTGCCAACCGACTTGACATAGAGCCCTGCTGCGCCCACGCCAAGGGTCTGGTCGTCGACCTTGGCCGAGACAGTGGTCCCTGAGACTGCCACGCCAGGGCCAGCAATGGGTGCGCCGACCGTGGCGTACACGGCACTGATGGCCGCATCAACGTAGGCCTTGGACACGTCCTGGACCCCTGTGGCAGACACGGTTGGAGACGCAGTATTTGAGATGTTAAACAAATTCTTGACCATGTTTAACCTTAAGCAACAGAATGATTTCCAGCGACCATGACCTGAGCCTGGACGAGTGGCGGGAGCACCTCGCCGGGACCATGCCTGTGCCAAGCAGCTGGTACAGCAAGAGCGACAAGGACAAGGCCAAGTGGCTACGGAAGCGCGACCGCAAGGCCAACCGGTACACGCACGTCGACAACGAGGCAGCGCGGGCAGAGCGGGTCAAGATCCGGATCTACAAGGCACTCAACGCCAAGCGCCGGGACCAGGGGGCAAATAGCACCGTCTGAGGGACAAAAGGCACCTGCCACAGGGAAAAAGGTACGCCCAATGGTGCAAGATGCACGGGGAAAAAGGTACCAACAAGGGGACGTTTTATTTTTGGTCCATACAGTAACTATCATGGGCCAAAGAACAGTACCAGATCTACTTGCAAGAGTGACCAAGGCAACCGGCGGGCGCATCACGGCTGAGCGCCTTGCAGGGCAGAAGATCAAGGCAACCATTGATGGCCGCGAGTACACGTTCCCCAATGCCAAAGAGCTCCTCGACGTCTGGGTGCCTTACATCCTTGCCTTTGACTACAAGGTGACGCCCGAGAGCTATGCCAACGACTTTGGCCGCAAACGAGGCGACTCGCTGTTCTACCTCAAGCACCAGGACGGCGTCACTGGGTACGAGGTCAAGGACCTCCAGGAGCACGTCCAAGACACGCTTAAAGCGTGGGAAGAGCACCAGGCAACGGGCAAGGTCACTCGAGTCCCAGTCGCTCCACCAGCAGCAAGCCCCAGACCAGAGGCCCCCGAGTCGGCCACGGACAGCGACAGGGGCAGCAGCGAAGAGGAGCGCGACGAGCTGGCAGAAGAGATCTCACAAGCCCTGGACGTCATTGATGAGGACGCTGTACCGGACCACTTGCTCCCCGTGCCCATCCGGCCAGTCATGCCTGAGCAGTACCTGGTCAAGGCTGGCAACTATGTTGGTCAAGACATTGACGAGTACGGCGCCATGATCCCCGGCCAGTACCTGATCCAGAATGACAATGACGGCGGCAACGACCCGCCCCCAAGGCTTGACGATGGCACCCGCGACCTCGTGGTCATGCCACCAAGCTACAGCCCGGACATGGCACAGCGGCAAGGCGTGTACAACGAGGGTCACGTCCACCCGGCCATGGACGAGGCACGCATGATTGAGGGCTCCAAGGACTTGCAGGTCTACAACCCCAAGCGGGCGCTGACAACCACGGACAACATGGAGGTCGACGTTGTCCAGAACTTTCAACAGTTTAACCAGTTCGTGTACAACAGCTACACGCAGCAGAACACGCAGAACGTTGACATGTGGCAGTTCATCACCCAGTATGAGAACAACTACTACGAGCAGAACGTGGACATGCGGCAGCAGATCCTGGTCCAGTACAACAATGACCCAAACGTCATGGTCGCGCTCGAGCTCATTGCCTCGCAGTTTGCCGGGTCCCAGGTCATGCAGTTCCAGGCGTACCAGGCGCTCATCGAGCAGTCGGCGGCCGCTCAGGGACTGGCCATGGACGCATTTGCCAACCTCGCGTCCGGGATCGTGGACACGCTCCGAGCCGAACGCAACAACTTTGTCCGCCAGATTGACGCTGGCAACCGCGCGCTTGTGTCTGAGATTGCCACGGGCATGTCCTCTGCGCTCAGCAACCAGCAGGTGCTCATGAACCAGCTTGCAAGCGGCGTCCAGGGCGCGATCCAAGGGCAGACCCAGAGCAACGAGGCCATGACCAAGACGCTCCAAGACCTTGGGTCCAAGCTGGACACGATCCCAGCACCCCAAGTCATTGTCCAGCCTGCTGACACAAGCGGCCTCGAGGCCATGATCAGGGAGCTGGCCGCGCAAAACAATTCCGGCGGTAGTTCTAAGAAGACCAACATGCTCCTCGAACAGATCCTCAAGCAACTGGGCTACAAGAAGCCGACCGACGCGAAGCTGTTCACAGACAAGCGGGCAGCGGGTAGCGGGCTGACAGCGCCCAAGATCCAGCGTCACCAGAAGATCCCTGAGCGGCCCGTCAAGCAGGTCCGCGAGACCCCAAGGCGCAGCGGCATTGTGCTTGACCTCAGCTGGGACTGACGCCCTTTTTTGTTGGCAGTCTTTAAATGTACGACATTGTTGCCATTGACAACGGCTTTACGCGCAACAATGACAGCGAGCCGCTGCTGATCCCCAAGCACCCGTTCACCATGAACGTCATTGGCACCAAGGGTCAGGGCAAGTCGACGCTGATCGCAAACATGGTCTGCTTCCCGCACTTTTACAAGGGCCAGTTCGACAACATCTGGGTCTTTAACCCGACGTTCCACGCCAACGACAAGTACGAGTACATTGCCAGTCAACCAATCCTGCGACCGCCCAAGAAGGAGCGCAACGTGCTGGACCCCCAGGAGCGCGACCCGGACCGGCTCAAGATCAAGCCAGGGTGCATTGTCACGGACCCCGAGCAGTTCATCCCGACCCTGCTCAAGATGCGCCAGGACCTGACCAAGACATTCGAAGAGTCTGGCAAGAAGGCGCTCCAGGACCAGCTGCTGATCATCGACGACGTGCTTGGGCTCAAGCTGCTGAGCCACAGAACGCTGACCAACTTTCTGTGCAACTCGCGGCACTTGAAGATCAGCTGCATCATTGGCGTCCAGCGGTGGTGTGCCCTGCCCAAGACTCTGCGCATCAATTGCAGCTACAGCGTCGTCTACCCAATCTATGACAAGACCGAGGTCCAGACGCTGCACAAGGAGATTGGGTCGCAGTTCGACCTCAAGGAGTTTGAGGCCATCATTGAACAGCTCTTTGACACGCGTACTGGCAACACAAAGCGACGCTTCCTGGGCGTCAACAACCAGAACCCGCCCAAGTACCGGCTTGTAGACAGCTTCAGCAAGTGGATTGTGAAGCAGTAGACTCTTGACTTTTTTTTGTTGCCGAGTCCTAAACTAAACCATGTCCAGTACCAACGCCCAGTTCTTGCAGGTCCTGTCCAAGACTCTCCCTCCCGAGATGTCGTTCAACCTGCCCAAGGAGTCTGTCTATGCCGAGCGCCAGACCGTCCAGTTCACGGCTCAGGGCGGCCCCAAGTTTGCTCCTGGCAACAGCATCAGCGTCCTGCTCCCGCCGCGCGACGACATGATGGACACGCACTGTACTTTCCTGCAGTTCTCGGCCAAGACCACGGACGCCAACGTCGCTTTCTGCAATGGTATCTTCAGCGTCATTGACCGTGTCCACATCTACAGCGCGTCTGGTGCCCTACTCGAAGAGCTCCCGTACTACAACCTGTGTCAGCGCATCGAGGCCGACGTGACGGTCCCCCAGTACCTCAAGGACTTGTGTCTTGGTGTGGCACAGGGCTACTTTGCGTCCGGCGCTGACAAGTTCGCCGTCTTGTCCGGGCTGCACCGGTACATGCTGCCCATCAAATCCGCCCTGCTGGCGAACCAGAAGCACCTCCCAATGAAGTACACGGGCGGCATCCGCGTTGAGTTCACCCTTGCACCTGGCAGCGACGCCTGCGTGGTCAAGAACAATGCGATCCCGGGCTACACAGTCAAGGACGTCTGCATCGTCTCGGACCTGATCAAGCTCAACGACCAGCAGATCGCGGTCATGGACGCGGCCTTCAAGAAGCAGGGCCTCAAGCTCTTTGGCACGACCTACAACCACCACTTCCTGAACTACTCGGTGCCCAACTCAACGCTCAACATCTCGGACCGCTCGGCCTCACAGAAAGACATCCTGCTGTCGTTCCGCGACAATGCCGTGCTCAATGACAATGCCAAGGACTCGTTCCTTTGTGCCAAGACCATTACATTGTACCAGTTCAGCGTGGCCGGCCGACTCTTCCCTCAGCGACCCATCCGCTGTGACGACTACGCGTCCGAGGCGTTCGTTGAGCTGACCAATGCCTTCCATGGCCACGTCATTGGCGCTGGCCTCACAGTCGACAAGTTCAACGCGCCAGCCGAGGGTACCTTTGTTGTCGGCCGTGACCTCGAGTCAAGTCGCACCGTGGTCAGCGGCGACAAGTCTTGCAAGAGCCAGGCTGTGGACATGCAGGTGATCCTGACTTTGAGCGTGGCCCCAAACCAGCGCGTGGACGCCTTCATTGGCATCGACGTGGTCTACGAGTTCCTGCCGACCGGCGAGATCAACATCTACAAGTAACGGCCCTGTCCTTTCTTTTCTTGCGTAGAGTTAAACCCCGCCATGATCTTCCGTAACCTCTGGACCAACTTTAGCAATGTGCTTGGCCAGGTCGGGTCCTTTGTCAACAAACACATGCCAACTGTCCTCAAAGGCGTCAAGACTGTGTCCAAGTTCTTTGAGCGGTCGCACAACCCCGCCGTGAGCTCCATTGCGCAGATGGTGACCAAGGGCGCTGACCTTGCCCAAGACATTCACACCTGGTACAACCGACCAACGAGCGAGATCTTTGAGGCAGACGCCGATGACACGGGGACAGCTGTACAATAAATTGTTGCCTTTGTTTAAATGTCCGAGTACAAGACGCTGACCATCTGCAACCGCGACCTCAAGAACGGCATCCTGTACCTGCCACGACCCCTGTCCGTGCGCGGCGTCAAGGTCAACTCGGCGTACCTCTGCAACAGCTGGCACACGGTCAACTCCAAGGCCAACAAAGTGTACCTGACCCAGAGCCGTGGCGCGCTGACGTTCCCGGGTACCATCACCGTCCCTGACGGCAACTACACGGTCGAGACGTTCACGGCCACGCTCAAGAGCCTGCTCAACAACGCGCCGTCGTCGTACCTCTGGCAGGGCACCTGGGACGTCCAGGTCGACTCGACTACCCAGAAGATGCGCCTGGTCAACGACACGGTCGATTTTACAATTGGAACAGGGACGGCGTCGCTGAACATCCACATGGGCTTTGTTGGAGCGTATGGCTACAGCAAGGTCCAGTACGGGTCGGCGCTGGTCAACATCTCGCCCATCAACCTGCTTCACGTCTACTCGCGCAACCTTGGCACCAGCTCGCGGACAACATGTACAGCGCGTATCCACAAGACAACGGCGTACTTTGTAGCATCCACGTCACGCAACCCTTTGGCAGCTGGTTTGAGCATCGACCACACATGGGTGACTACTTTCGCTTTGACGCGCAGGGACAGGCCCAGCAGATTGACTGTATTGACATTGACGTGGTAGACGAGAACCTGCGCTTGGTCGACTTTCTTGGCCAACCCTCCTACGTCGAGCTTGCGTTCATCTGACGTTGACTTTAATTGTTGTTGTACTGTAAACATGATCCTCGAGACGCTCCTTGTTGCCACCAACGCCCTGATCCTGGTAGCCAACCTGGCCATTGTCAGGTACACAAGCAAAGTATTCCACGCCGTAGAGTAAGCAACGACATGTGCTTTAAATTCTTTCTGCAAAGGCATAGTAAGACACAGGACAATGAATACTGGCTCTACTGCATCAACGCCCCGCGCACCTTCCACGAGCATCCCTTGGACTGGCCATCCAGGCCCCCAGTCAACAGCCAACTACACGGCCATCCGCGACGTGGCCCTGCCAGGTGCCAAGGTTGTGTACACTGTCTGCTTTGAATAGATCCTTCAAGTTAACTTGGTTAGCTATCTTGAAGCCTTTACTGGTCGCTCTCAGACTACCCATTGGTATGTGTACTTGTGCCCGCAGCACAGGTACACAACTTGGACCCACAGCAGCTCGTTGTTGTAGACCCAGCTGGGAGCATCATAGTGATCGCATGGTGGCTTGGGCAGGGGGACGATCTCTTTGATACAGCCTTGCATAGTTACAGTAGTCCAACAAAGCTTAAATTGACAAACGCATTCAACGCACTTGACATGACGTAGCAACGGGACACACTACGACATTGACATAAAGTAGAAATAAGGGGTGCTCCGCCCTGTCCAGGAAGCGTTGGCCAAGCGCCTCCCAGACTGCTCCATGCTGGAGGTCTCCTTTCATGGTGGCCAGCCACTAATCAGAGTTCCAACACAGAGCAGGCATCATTGCTAAGGGCCCGTTTGGTTCCGGGGTGAATCAGGTGGATCAATCGATTTTACACGGTCCGGTGTTCACCCAGCTGAAACGTGGGATTTTCACCCCGTCGCGTTCATCGCGGCGTTTGGTTCAACCCCCGGATGAGCTGAATGGAACCCTCGTCGCTGAATTGCCCGTCTGCTCGCCCCCGAAACCTTCAGGCTGTGCTTCCCGTCCTATATAAACGCTGTTTTCCTTCGTGGGGCGGCTTGACCACCACCGGCGAGTACTCGCACCTCAAGCAGGACGGCAAGGAGTCTGGTGACGTGGAAGGTGTCGATGGTCAAGACGACGCGGCCCCCGCCAGCAAGCGCAGCCGCACTTCGGACAGCAGCTCGCGTCGCCTCTCGGACTCGGAATTCCTCCTGGGCATCAAGGAGGTGTTCCAGAGCGTCGCGACCGCCGACTCCAAGCCCGTTCTGACCGCCGCACTTGAATGGGTCCAGGACGCGTACAATGACAATGAAGAGTACCAGATCGACGTCGCCACCCGCCTGACCGAGGATCAAGCGCTTCGCGTCATGGCCGTGTCCGAATCGAAGCGCAAGCGCGTCCTCGAGTTTTTCATTCAGTAGCTCTCTCGCACATGTCCCCCTCCCCTCGCGTTGCTTCCTGGCCTTGTTCTCGCCCATTTGTGTCCAATACATCTGGCTTTGTGTCCATCGTATCTTCAATCGTTACCCTTGGCTCGAAAATGACGCGACTCGTTGAGAAACGCGTGGTTCGCAAAGTGTCTCACACGTCACGTGATTGATCGACGCGTCTCCACCGATGCGTTCTGACCTCAGCGACGCGTCAAATCATCTAGAATCGCTTATATAACATTATAGTACTTGACAAATCAGTATATTACAGCATGCATGCGGGTACAACAATTATTTCGCGCCTTCAAAGACGGGTCCCACGAGCGGCCATGACGCGCCTGTACTCGGTCCAAAGAACATTTGCGATGCGGTTCCGAAGCGAGATACCGCGCTGACGAGCTCCGTCCAGCGAGGCCTCGAGGACAGCGGCCTCGTCGTCCTCCTCGTTCTCGTCGTTCAGGGGCTCGCGCCCACGCACACGCGCCTCACGCGCCGCGTCCCGCGCGCGCCGGAGCTCCGTCTCGGCGTCGCGAAAGAAGGCGTCGCCGCCTTGGTTCCACTTGTTGATCATGTTGTGCAGCGTGCAGAGCGCGTACACAAGCTTGACTTGAGTCTTGATTGGGTAGGCCGCGCCAATCGAGAGGACGCGGAACCGCTTCTTGAGCACGCCAAAGATACGCTCAACAGAGTTGCGGAGCGACGCGTGACGCAGATTGAAAAGCTCCTCGCGGTTCTTAACTCTACGTACGTTGATGAAGCGGATGAGATGGCGCCAACGTGATGGTCATGGCAGTGAGAACGTACCCATCCTTGCCGCGGGCAAACTCGCGAAGATGATAGCGGGTACCGCGGAAGGGCACGATGATGGACGTGCGGTTTGCGTAGCCGCCGTCGGCGAGGTAGAAGCGGCCGGCGGGGATCTTGAACCCACGGGCGAAGGCGTCCAAGAGCACGCGCGAGTCATGCGCCTTGCCCTCCCACCCTGCAAGAACGTAGGTGAAGTTCAAGTCAAAGTCGCAGGCAGCGAGGACATTTGAGGAGATGGTCCCCTTGCGGTTTCGGAACGAGTCGTGAAGCTTAGTGGGCACAACAAACGGGATGTGCGTTCCGTCAAGCGCGCCGACCGCGTTCTGGAACGGAGCGTATTTCGGGTCGTGGGCGATGCGCTCATGCACGGGCGTAGAATCGGACGGCTGGACAATGAACTCGGGCATCAGGCGGTACAGAGCGTCGAGCACTTGCTTCAGAACCCTGGACGCGGTCTCGCCAGAGATTTGGAACCGCTCCCTGAGGTTGCGGTTGGTGCTGCCCTCGCCGGCCATGACAAGAAAAACCATGAAGCGCGCCTCGACGGACAGCTCGCGGCCGTCGGCGAGAAGGCCACGGTCGCGGAACAGGCGGCAGATGGCCTTGAAGGTCTTGCGGGGCATACGGGCGATTTCCGAAAAACGCGTTTCGCTGTTGCACGTCAGCAGCTCTTGAACCCACGACTCGCCGGAAGCGTGGACGTGCGGATAGGCTCCCACGAGCGGCGCTCGTTGCGAGCAGCGAGACGTCGCAGGAGAGCGAGGGCGGCTGTGAGCATTAGGCCGCGCAGCTTGCGGTTGTATCCCTTGCCCATGTTGTCTGAGGGCTCGAGAACACGATGCGTGAGGTTAGGTGTTGATTCGTTGCAATAAGCGCGGCTGCAAAGAGGTGGGAAAGATTTTATTGCGGGGGGGGGGGGGGGGGGCGTTCATCCAGCGGGGCGTTTGGTTCGCACGGCCGCTGAGATGAACGGGGGTGAGGTGAAACGTGGCAACTTTTTCAGCTGATCCACCTGATCTGAACCAAACGGGCCCTTAGACGCGGTCGGTCATCTTGCAGCCCACTTGCCCAAGTCGCTCAAAACCCTGCTCCTTGACCGAACCATGATCGGTTCCGAGGGTCTCATCACGCTTGCTCCGCACCTTCCGCGCGGGCTCGCGACGCTTCGCCTCGACGGCTGCCAGCTTGATCCCGAGTGCATGGATGTCCTGGGCCGTTACCTTCCGCCCAATCTCGCAACGCTCGACTTGACTGGTAATGAGCTTGGCGATCAAGGGCTCGTCGCTCTTTCCAGGTATCCGCCGCGATCGACTTTGGTAAATCTCCAAGTCCCGCTAAACGAGGCGAGTATCATTGGCGTACGTGACTTGATTTCGCGCGCTCCGCCGTCCCTGGACGAGCTCTTTGTTGGAATTATTGACATGCCGGCGAGCGGCCGCTCTGAGTTGCATAACCTGAAGCCGCCAACGCTCTCGCGCCTCATCGTGCAGCGTGCCGATTGAACAAGCATTACTGAAGCCCCACGGACGTTCTCTATATACACATTCTACCAGATCTCCTCGCCGTCACCAATCCACAATCTTACACGACGGCCGTCCACGGTGCCACGTCCGCCGCCGCCGAAGTCATAGTCACAGGGCTGTCCCTGCTCGCGTCGCCGTTGATCCCCTTACCGCCAAATTGAGCGTCGCGACTCGAATGAGCATCGACCAGTTTTCTGTAATCACGTAAATGTATGCTCCGCTGAGCGTCTATCAACCAATCACACCTTCTTCCATCCACCCTACACAACCGCCGACCACGGCGCCACATCCGCCGCCACGTTTGTCGTCGCGCCGTCCGCGTTCGCGTCGCCGCCGCTGACCACGGTCTTGATCCGCATGCGCAGCTGCGCCGTGGCCGACGCCTCGAGCGTGTCGCCAAGCACATCCACCTCCTCGGGCTCCTCCTCAACCGCGGCGGGCTTCTCCTCCTGTGCCACAGCCTGCAGCTTGACCGCGGCGACGGCGGCCGTGAGCTCGTCCGCGTTGAGCGTCGAGTCGAGCCCTTCCTCCTCCTCCTCAACTTCCTTGGCCGGCTCGTGGATCTTGACCGTCGGCGGGCTCGCGACGTCCCCGACCGAGCTCGCGGTACTCGACCCGGTCGGCGACTGCACCACGCCGTCGCTCCCGCGCCGCTCGCGCGTGAGTTCGATCGAGTCGCGGACGTCGAGGAGGTCGACGTTACTCGCGACCGTCACCCCACTACCCGCGTGCGACGGGGGAGAGACAGCGGACGTGCGGCGCGTCGGCGCGGGCCCGCCGAGCGGGTGCGTGGCGGCCTCGAGGGCGGCGAACTTGGACGCGGTCTCGCTCGTGCTGGCCGCGAGGCCCGCGGCGGACGCGAGCGGGATATGGGATGAGGCCGCATCGGTGTCGGCCGTCGGGCAGGGCGCGAGCGGGAGCGGGATCGTCGCGTGGTCGCCGTTGACGGCGGCGGTCGACAAGGTGACGCTTTCCGAGGTGGGGGTGGAGGAGGCGAGGGCCATGGCGAGCGTGGTGGCCGACGCGAGCGCGGCGAACTCGGCGCCCGCGAGGCCCACGGTCGAGGCGGTGGTCGGGGATGGGTTGAGCGGGACGAGCGGGTGAGCGGTGCGGAAGGCCGACAGGGCACTACACACCGAAAAGGTTAGCGGTGGATCGCACGACTTGAAAGCCCAGCAACACGTACTCCCACCAGCGCGTCATCTCCATCGCGTCCTCGGAGTAGACGCGGAACCCCTCGACGTACCCGGCGGCCTCGCCCATGCGGTGCTCGCCAGCGAGGAGCGGGTGGTCGATGAGCACGTCCCAGGGCGCGACGGCCGCGGCGGCGGTGGCCGCCGACGATGCGGACTGCGCGCGCGCCACGAGGTCGACGAGCGAGGCCACGGCGTCGGCGCGCTCATCCGCGTCCTCCTCCTCGTCCTGCTCGCCCGCGTCGCCGCCGCCGGCGCCGTTGCCGCGCTCGATGGTCGGGTACACGCGGTGGTCGACGACATGGTCGAGGCTCGACGAGGTGGACGTGACCGAGGCGGGGACGCGCGGGGTGGCCGAGTTATCCCACTCCATCTCATCCGCGTCAATCTCGTCGCACGGGCAGTAGACGCGGTGGTCGACGCCAAACTCGATCCCGAACACGCCGTCCTTGGCCCAGACGAGCTCCGAGAGGTGGAAGGCGACAACGATATCGTCGTCCGAGTCGAGGCACGCGAGCTCGGCGCCCTTGAGCCGCCACCGGACCACGCGCAGGTCGCCCGGGTGCGCGGGGACGCGCGTGTAGAGCCAGCGGACGCGGCCACCGCTCTCACCTTCCGCCGTCGTCGTGCGGGGCAGACCGCGCGACGCGACAGCCGTGATCGGGTACGCGAACGTCGGCGTGTCGCCGACCGAGAGTCGGCGCAGGGCGGCGATGGCCGGGTTGTTGGACCGCGCGGCGACGCCCGCGAGCGTGTTGCTGCTGACGGCCGACGCGGTGTCGAGGTGCGGCGTCAGGAGCATGGACGGGGTCGCCGGCGTCAGCACGACGTGCGTCGCGGGCGCCGAGTGGCGGCGCTCGCTCGGCGTGCCCGGGCTGCCGAGCAGCGGGCGCGGGTTGGGCGTGGACATTATTGTTGATCACGTTCGAGTCTATCTATGAGTGGGTTGGTGGGAGGAGAGGAGGAGATGCGGTCGGGCCGATTAATGAGTCGGATCCAGCGGCGTATTGTTCCAAGCAAGGGGAAAAGTGGATGTAACGCGCGCGCACACGGAGACGGAGTCGGTGCAAAAGAAAGACGCGCCGCACTCCTGATGCGACCCCTGATGGCGACCCGTCTCTCTCTCTCTCTCTCGCGCCTCGCGGCCGTGGTTCTTTTTGATCCCGCCGTCGTTGTCTCGCATCCATGCGCAGATCCCAATCTAGTAACTGTACATTTCTTTCTCGTTGTCACATCCCAAACCTCATTCCCGCTCACACGGCTTGACCACCGGAGCGGCCGTCGTTGCCGCGCGCGTGGCAGCCTTGCTCTGTCGGCGCGCAATCTGGTCGACGGCGTGCAGCACGTCGCGCGCGAGGGTCGTGGGGTCGCCGCCGTCGGGGGTCGGGACCGAGGCGAGCGCCGACTCGAGGAGGGCGGCGAGGTCGGCGTCGGTTTCAGGGACCGCCTCGGCGGCGGCCGCGGAGGGAAAAGGGAGAGCGCGGGCGCGGAGCAGCGGGAGCGTCGGGTCGAGGTCCGCAACGTCGGTAGCCGCGGCGCCGCGGTCCTTGAGGATGGCGAGCATGGTCTGCAGGTTGGTCGTCGCCATGTGGTGCGAGTAGGCGCGGAAGCCTGCGGAAAACGAGTTAGCATGGGTCGTGCGTGCGAGGAAGAGGAGCGCGCAAGTACCGTTGTACACGAGCGGCAAGTTCGGCCCGGGCAGAATCCCGAGCAGCGCCGTCGCAGGCAACAGCGCAGCCGAGTACTTGCGGTACCGGAGGTGCCACGCAAGGCGGTGCCGGACAAACGTCGCGAGCTGGCGCTCCGCGGTCGCGGGCTCGACCGAGGCCGGGTGGTAGAGGTGGACGTGGGTCGGCGCGTCCCAGCGCTTGGCAACGAGCTCCTCCCACTCGAGCCGCTCGAGCAGCTGCGACCCGCGGCGGTGCACGGACCGCTTCCACCCAGCGGCGTCCGGGTGCGCCAGCTCGTCCCACTCTGCGCTCACGCGCGCCGGCCAGTCGTGCGTCAGCCGCTGCGTCCACCACTCGCGCTGGGTGATGCCGGGCGGCGCAGGTGGGGGCGGTAGGGCGGTCGCGGACGACTCGGCGGCAGCTGCCTTCTCGGCGAGGTGCTGCTGGTGGTGCAGAACGTGCGCGGGGACCCGCTTGGCGAGCGGCGGCGACGCAAACACCCACTTGTCCTTGGCGACGGGCAGCACGACGACGTGCGCGACGCGCGGGGCGGCGGCGGCGGCGCGGGTGCCGTGGTGGCGTCCCGTAGCCGCGGTCAGGGACGCGAGGGTGTGCTTCATGGTAGTGTGGTTTCCCGCGATGGTTGGGGAGAGCGAGAGGGGTCCGCGGACCGAAAGCGGTGACCTGGGCGTTCGGCCGTTCGAGCAGGGCGCCCGCGCCCGCGCCACAGCGCTCCCGTTCCCTCCCTTCGTCTTCCGCTTTCTCGTCGACGACTACGCCACAGCCCTCCAAGGCCCTTCCGTGCTCGCCCTCAAAAGCACGTTGCACCGAGTCGCTCTCGACGGCGTGACGCACCGCGGGCTCACTGGCCGGCGGTCGAGTGCGTCGACGGTGACGCGCGTCAGCTGATGTCGCCGTTCGAACTTCAAAGGCGGCCGACCTCCGCGAGCGACCTCTTGTCCCGCAACCGCAGTCCCTCTCATGCATCTGCCCAGCGGCCCCCGCCGCCATCCAACCATCTGCAGCACGACCATCCACGCACCCACACCGGAGCGCGCCGCCCCGCCGCTCCCGCCAGTTCATGAGCTCCGCATCCACCGCGCGAGCCCTCCGCGAAGCGATCGCCGGCATCCAGGCCTTTGAGGTGTGGTGTGCGAGCGGCTGCCCCTTCACTCCCGCCCAACCCGACTCCTCCTCCTCCTCGTCCGATGACGACGACGACTACCTCGCCGACGACTCGGCGGCAGGCGCCGCGCCCGCCGCCGTGACGGCGCCGTGGGACCGCGCCATGGTGCACTACCGCTCTGCTCTCGCCCTGGACGTCGAGTGGTGCACGCGCCGCCGCGCCCTCGACCGCATGCTCGTCACCGTCTTCCGCGAGTTTGCGCAGCACCACCTGCGCCCGCCGCCGCCCGTCATTGGCGCCGCCGCGATCCCGCGCCTCGCCGAGCCGCTCGCCGTGCGCGTCCTCGAGCGGTGGTACGCCGACTGGGTCCTCGCGACCGACGCGCTGTTCATCGACGCGGCCGGTTCCCCCAAAAACGACGAGAGCGATGAACCCGCCTGGTCGCTCCCGCCGCTCTCGGGCTACCCCGCCGGCCGCCCCGCGGTCCGCGTGCGCGCCGCGTTCCCGCCCGCACTGCACCTCGCGGCGCTCCTTGTCCCCGCCGAAATGGCCCGCACCCTCGCCACGCTGCGCCGCGACTCGGCCGCCGCGTACCTGCGCCACGCACGCGCCCTGCTCGACGCCGCGCGCATCGCGTTTCCCGGGAACGGGAAGGTGTACCGCACCCTCGGCAAGCTCACGCAGGCGTGCCGACCTTCGACGCCCGCGTGTCCGCCGTTGCCTATGCCGCCAGCCCATCAGGGTGCGCACAAGGGGCGGAGGAGAACGAGCGTGACCGGTCCGCCCGAGCTCTCCCTGCCTCCGCCGTCGGTCCGCGAGGTCGAGGCCGTCTACTACTACCTCCGCGCCGAGTGCGCCGTCGAGCCCGCCGTCGACTCGGACCCGCTGCACGCCATGTTCCGCGCCGTCCACGCCGGCCGCGTCTCGGCGTTTCTCGAGTGGGTGTGTCGACTCTACACCCGCACCAGGTACGCTTTCGCACATCCCCCTTTCTCCCCCAGGCGCTGACACCAGCACAGCCTCGAGCGCGTCAAGGACCTGTTCCCCGCCGTCACCGCGTCCTTCGACGGCATGTCGCCCGACCACCGCGCCATGCTCGCGCTCGCCGCGACGTGCCTCGCGTACAGGACGCGCGGGACCAACGCGGCTCCGTTCGCCGTGCACTGCGCGGCCTCGCTGCTCCTGCACCTCGTGAAACGGAAACCCGCCGGCTACCTCCTCCTCGCCGCGCTCGTGTGCCGCGGCCTCGTCGCCCAACCCGAGCTCGACCCGGCCGCCTCGGCGCCGCTCGCTGACGCGCTCAACGTCCTCGCGCGGTCACCCACGCCGCACGAGGCCGACGATGAAGGGGACGTCGCTGATGCGAATACGTGGCTCGCGGGCCTGTGCCCCGACCTGTTCCCGTACCCGGTCACCGCGGTCTCGGCCGCCGAGATCGTCGAGTGGATGCGCCACGCGGACCTCGTCCCGTTTGACGCCGAGGTGGGCCGGTTCGCGTTCCCTGCACCCTCGGCGCCCGCACCTGCAGCGGCGGCCCCATCCCCGCGCGCGCTTGTCATTTCCGCGACGACCTCGACGGCCTCGCTCTCCGACTCAGCGATCGGCTCCCACTCCCCGCCGCAACCCGAATCCCCGCCGACGACCTACGTCTTCGACACCAACACGCTGCTCGACCACCTGGCGCTGCTGCACCAGCGGCACGTCCCGCTCGCCGTCCCGCTCGTCGTGCACCACGAGCTGCAGGGCCTGTCGCGGTCGGCCTCGTCCGCCGTCGCCTCGCACGCGACCCGCGCCGTCGCTGCGCTCCAGACCGCCGTCGCGACACCGAGTGCCCCAAAAACCGCTCGCGTCACCGTCTACACGTCCCGCGGCAACCGGCTCGCGTCGCTCGACCATACCGAGGATTATCGTGGGCGTGGGTCGCTGGATAACGTCGTGCTGGATACGTGTATCGCGCTGCAGGGGAACGCGGCGGTTGTCGTGCTCGTCACCGAGGACCTCAACTTGCGGCTCAAGGCCCAGGCCGCCGGCGTCCGCACATGCGGCGCCGCGGACCTCCCGATCCCGCGGTCCGTCCTCGCGGGACCCGGCGACGCGAAGCGGAAGCAGCAGGGACAGGCGAAGCGCGGCGGCGGCGGGACGGCGGGCGGTGGGATGCGCGGGGGCAAGAAGCCCTCGGCGGCGCCGGTGGGCGGCGGTGGCGAGCGCCGCGGCAGCACCGGCGGTGGCGAGCGCCGAGGCAGTACTGGCGGTGGCGAGAGCGCGCCACCTGCGTCAAGGGGACAGGGCCGCCGGCGCCGGTCCGGCCCGGGCGCTCGCAAGGCGAGTACGGGCAGAGCGGGAGAGTAGCATATGATATATCGATTCCTTGTGGACATCAAGTCACGCGTTCGACGTACGCTTAGCTGAGCCCATGTTCGTGCAATGTAGTGTCAATTCAGCGCCGCTCCTTGCCATAGCGGATGCTTGCTTCATGGTCTTTACCTCACGACTTCGAGGGAGGGGCGATGCTCAAGGTCGGCGCCACGCACGTGAGTGGCGCGGCGCGTCCGATCAGTCGAGACACGCAACGGCGGTCGACCCTCGCTTCGCGCGTTGGAAAGCCAAAAGCCTTTGCATTGAAAAAGGGGTAAGGGATAATGTATGTGCAAAAGGAGTGGCTTCAACTGTTCGCGACACCAGCGCGCATCTGGGCGCGGGTTGCGATGGACGCTTTGCTAGCGGCAGCATGTTTCCGTTTCGCGAGTTCAAACACGGGATCCAGTTCTTTCATTAGAATAGCGTTGATTGTGGCGCGACGGGAGAGAGCTTGAAGGTTCGCGCGCGCGCAGCTTTTCCCACCGCATCGAGGTGGCTGACCGCATTTCGTCGCTCACGTGTGCACGTGCGCGTGGCCAACGCGAATTTCAGAGCGCTGCGACTTCGCCCCTGGGTGCTCATCGAGGCGGACTTGCTTATCTCATTAATTACCCAGTTACATTGCGTACTTTACAGCGTAAATGATTCCACTGCGTCAGACCACGGCTTTGCCAGCCCAGGAACGCGAGGCACGATGGTAGCCTCGAACATTTCCAGCAGCTTGCGACTTAGCCCAGCCACGACGGCGCGAAGACACGAAGTTGACGCGGCTACCTGCCGACACGCCCGGAACACGGCGCACAACAAGCGAACGCCCAAGTGGCTTTGGAGTTCCGCCAGGCTCAGAATCGCCGCGGCGCAGTCGTGCGGCTGGACATGCGCATCGAGAGCGCCGTCAGGAAAGAATCGCGCCAGGAGAAGTAAATCGTTGGTTTGCCCATCGTGGACTTTGAGGATGAGCGCAGCAATCTGGTTCGGTGCGTGACCAGCAGCAGCGCGAAGTACGGCGCCGATAACGGCGATCTCGCGCTTGACATCACGCGCATTGCGGTCAGGGACACCAAGGGCAGCACGTTGCAGTGCGTTCAACGAGTCCAAGACGCACCCCGGCATCTGTTCACTTGAGGCGAGGACAGCCTCGGGCGGGCAAATTGCAAGAAACGCGGTCTATGCTGCAAGCAAGCATCCGGTCGTCGTCAATGAGCTTCCGGCCCGTCTGTTGCTTCTCCAAGCAGAAGAATGAGGCATTCCACGAGGAGCACTCGCGAGCGATGGCAAGTAGGAACGAAGCATGCATCGTCGACGACTGCGCGCGGGTGGAAAGAAGTAGCTCGACACGACCCTTGATGTGTGGAGAAACAAATTCAAGCTGGTCAACCACCATGCGAACCGCGTCCTCTTTTCCACACAATTTTCTGGCGAGTTCGACCAGGAACGCGAGCGCCACGTTGTACGGAGCGTATGCGAACCTGGAAGTAGCGCAGAACAAGGCCCCAAGTAGCTGCAACGCTTGGTCATCGCGAGCGAGGGCAAGCAATTGATGGACCTCATGATGCGGGAGTCGCACACGTGCAGCGCGAGTGAGGATAGGAGCCAAGCATGGAAATGCAGCAAGCCAGGGCCACGCATGGATGATTTGGACGACGGCAGCAATGTGGCCCCGCTCAACCCAGGCCGCGAGGCCACGAGCAATCGTCTTGCGCTGCCGCTCATCTCGAAGGGATCGAAGCCGCTCGCGGTCATAGTCGTCGAACAATTGAAGCAGAGCCGCAGGATCAAATCGCTTGGGGTCAAGTTACATGCTGATTGCGACGCTTGTGGTTTTCAAGTCCCGATCTGCCTCAAAGCCCGACTCGGACTCCAAATCAGACTCCAAATCAGAATTCAAGTCGGACTCCGAGTCGATCTCGCGAGGCGACCAACCGTGAGAACGAAGCCAGCTAAGGACAACCGTCGTCTGGTCGAGCTCAAAGTCGCTGAGCCGGGACAAAACGCCGAGTAAATGCGCGGCGTCGACAGCACCTGAATCGCGACTTCGAAGTGCGGATGGTGTGATTCCACGGCTCTAAGCGTCTCGAGGTTCATGTGGATGGCTGCAGCAATCGCGACCAGAGTGAGGTAGTCGACTCGAACAGTTTCGCCCGTGTTGCATTCGTGGCGGTACAACTGCAAGTACAGCCCATCGAGTAAGCTGCTGGTGTCGGGAGTGCGGTCGGGCAATCACATTAGCATATGCTGTAACGGTGCGCATGGTTCGGATACAAGAGCGGGAAGTTTGCGGATGAGGGCAGCAAGCGCCTCTTCGAGCTCGAATGAGCTCCCAATCGACTCAAAGTAGAGCGGGAGAATGAGCATGTCAAAGTATCCGAGATCCGTATGTTGTCCGTCCGAGCTAGCGATGCGTTCAAGCAGTGCTCGCTGCTCGTCAACGGGCACACTCCAGGCGTACAATCGAAGCAACGCATGGAACATTTTTCGGCCGAGCGGTGGACGCGGCGGGGCACCAGCGTGGCCTTGCAACGCGGCGCGGCGGCGCGGAGCGTGTCGCATATCTTGTTGCCAAGGCGGTTGAACCACGCGAGCGTCAACAGGTTGCTGGTGGCAGCCGCTTGGGCAAAGACACGCGAAGCACACTCATTCTTGGTCGAGGGCGAACTGAGCAAGAGAATGGTCGCGACCGCGTCCTTGGGCAGCGTTGCAAAATCATGCAAGAGTTCTTGTGCATTCATCGTTGGTCGTGCACAACTCAATCTGTCGAGTGCATTATTGGGCGGCCGTTCCTCAAGTGCGCACAAGTGCGCCATCACGACACGCATCATCTGTTCAATGACACATCCAGCCCATGTACGCCTGTCGTGTCGGCACCTTAACTTTGCGGGAGTAACGCAGAGCCATCAATCAAGCATCAATATCTATACCACTCAGTTCCAGCGCGGAAGCGTAATCCATTCGACCGCCTCGGCCCACGACTTTGCCAGTCCCGAAACGCGTGGCACGACCTTGGCCTCGAACTGTACCCACCACTGACGGTTCAGCCGCGACACTACGCCGCGCAAGCATCGCATCGAGGCCGCAGTTTGCGGGCAAGTTCGGAACAGCGTGCGAAGCGCTGGCGCGTCGATTTCGTGGCTGTACTGAAGCATGCTTTCGATGGTCGTCGCGCAATCGTCAGGCTGGACATGCGCGTCGAGTGCGCCATCAGGAAACATGTGTGCAAGGCTGAGCAGCTCTCTTGCGTCGCCGTTGTAAAAGTTCAGAATAAGCGTGGCAAACTGGCTCGGTGCGTGAAACAGGGCGGCGCGGAGGATGGCGTTGCCGACGGGAACTTGGCGCTTCTCGACTTGCTGGCTGTACATCGAGTGGATCGGTTGGTTCACGAACTGTAGGACCCGCAGCGGGGTCGGAACGCTCGCTGCGAACCGTTCTTCGGCCACGTCCACCGCGTCGGGCGGGCAGAAAGTGAGAAACACGTTCCAAGTAGCGACCGTGCGCTTGTCGCGAAGCAGCTCGTGGCCAGGTTCGGCAGGCTGGTTGCTGAGCCAGCTCCACTGCGAGCACTCGCTGGCCACGGCGATCAGGAACGAGCCGTACACGGCCGACCACCGCGCGCGAGTTGTAAGCATGGCGTCAAGGTAATGCTTGGCGCGTGGCGAAGCAAGGATCGGGATCAAGGTCGCGGTTAGTGCACCCGCGTATCGCGTCGAAAGCACCGAGCTGCCTTCCAACAGACGCAGAAGTCGGTCAGCGATTGCGATCCGCACGTCAGTCGCGCCGAGCCCAAGCGTGTCAAGGTGGCAACCGAAAGCACGGTCAGCGAAAATATTAAGCTGGCTGACCACGATGCGGGCCGCAGCCTCTTTCCCACATCGCTTGATGGCGAGCTCCACAAGGCGCGTCACGAGGCCCGTGTTACTGCTGTACGTCCCGCCGACCGCGCGGAACATGGATTCAAGTAGCCGAGGCACCTCGTCATTGCGAGCGAAAGCGAGTAATTGACGGATCTCGTGGTGTGCGACTCCCGCGCCAACGGCGCGAGTCACAATGGGCGCCAAGTAGGGGAACGCGGCGGGCCACGGCCACTCGCGAAGGATCTTGATTGTGGCGGCGATGTGGCCCTGCTCGACCCAGGCCGCGAGAGCGGTGCCGATTGTGTCGCGCTGGTGATCGTCGTCAAGCGACCGAAGCCGGTCGCGGTCATAGGCGTTGAACAGCCGAAGCAGGGAGGCAGAGTCGGAGCGCACGGGATCAAGGTACAAGCTGGTAGCAATACACGCGTCGTTCGAATCATCGCCCGTATCGGACGTGCGAGGCGACCAACCGGGAGCATGAATCCACTTGAGGAAACCGACCACCGCGTCGAGAGAAAAGTCGCTGAGACGGGATAGGAACGCCGAGTACACGCGCGGGGTCGACAGCACCTGAATTACAACCTCGAAGTGCGGATGATGCGCTTCCACGACGTTGAGCGCCTCGACATTCAGGTGCACGGCTGCGGTGATCGCAACCAGCGTGAGGTAGTCGACGCGAACAATCTCGCCCGTGTCGCGCTCGTGGTTGTGCAAGTTGTTCCACAATGCGCCGAGAGCAGCGTTGAACGCGGGAGTGCGATCGGGAACCCACTGCAGCATGCGCTGCAACGGCGCGCGCGCCTCGGTTACAAGAACGGGAAGGTTGCGAACGAGGGAGGCGAGCGCCTCGTCGAGCTCGGACGTGCTGCCGACCGACTCAAAGTAGAGCGGGAGGATGAGGATGTCGAAGGAGCGGAACTCGGTGCACTTATCGTCGACGGATGCGGCGAGTTCAAGCAACGCCAGCTGCACCTCGGCAGGCACACCGCGACCGTGGCGCCGGACGTGCGATCGAAGCAGCGCGTGAAACAGGCGTCGGCCGAGCGGCGGATGCGGTGGAGCATCAGCGCGGCCTCGCAACGCGATTGCAGCGCTGGCGCACTTTGCGATAAGCGTCGACCACTCCGGGATACGGCTCATATCGACAAGTTTGTCCGGTGCGGCGGCGCAAAGCTTATCGCATAGCTCGCTACCGAGTCGGTTGAACCAAGCGAGCGTCAAGAGGTTGCAGGTGGCAGCGGCGTCAGCAAGCACGCGCGAAGCGGCTACGTGCTTGACCAACGGCGCGCTGAGCAAGAAGGTGGTCGCGACTGCATCCTCAGGCAGCGCTGCAAAATCAAGCAAGATGTGATTCATTCGTCTTTCATCGGGTGGGTCCTTGCGGGAGAGAGAGCGCCGCCCGAGCGTTTCCGCGCAGAAAAAAAAGGGCTCCCCGCGCAAGCCTCGCACCTCACGTGCGGATGATTAACACCGTTTTCGCAACACGCGTCATCTATTCAATGCCAAACACGTCGAGCACCTTCTCCTTGGCCTCGCGGAGGTTCTTGGCCTTGACCATGGCCGAGAGCCGCTGCTTGAACGTGTCCGACGGCGGAAAGATGCGGAGCAGCGTACACGCGAGCTCGTACTTGCCATCGAGCACGGCGCGGAGTGTCAGCGAGTCGGACGCGCGCGGAGGCAGACCGGCGTTGAGCATGGTCGGGTCCTTGGCGGCCTCGAGGAGCGTGGCGACAACCCACGGGACCATGAAGGCGCCAGGGAACACGGCGCGCGCCATCATGCCCACGTTGAACTTGGCCAGAAGCGTGAAGAGTCGCCTCTTGGACGCCTCGCCAGCACTCGGCGCGGTAGACGGATCCATCGAAGTGAGAGCGGCCAGGGTGAAGCGAGAGGTGAGAGCAGTCGCCGCCGACATCGCAACGTTGCCAGTCAGGACGCCGTTGTGAGGGTACTGCTTGACCAGCTCGTCGAGGGCCGCAAACACGGTATCGCGCACCGAATCGTCATCGATGCCGTGGGACGCGGCGAACGGGTCGACAATCGAGTCAAAGATGCGCGCCGCGAGCTGGATAACAAGTTGCGCGCGCGTGGCGACCACGTCGTCGCTGCGCCCGTACAGCAGGTCAAGCAGCGCTGAGAGCGTCATGGGCGGCGCTTCGTCGCTGGTCCGAGCACACACGTCGACCAGGAAATTGCCCACGGCCTCGCGCGCGTTCGAATCCATGCTCGAAGCGGCCCAATCGATCGCTCGGTTCACGACGCGGCGCGGTTCGAGTCTGGAGTCGCTCGGGGTGAGCAGGAACATGGTGACGGATGGGAACGTGGCGTAGTAGCCCAGGTGCGAGTCCAGAAGGTCCTGCGGCGTGAGGTCAAACTGGGCGCACAGCTCAAAGAGCGCGGGGAGGTAGAGTACATTCGGCCGCTGCCACGTTGCGTGCTGAGTCGGGTACACTACGGGTGGGAATTTGGTGTCAGTATGCGAAACGAAAACTGAAAATTTGACAGGCGGACCTTGCACGAGGACGCGGGCGTGCTCGTCGTGAGGGACAAACGCCTTGACGTATCCAGCGACTGAGGCAGCGCAATCAGAGTCGCCGATCGCGTAGGCTAGCAGCATAGCCCAGGTCGCGTGGTCGTTGATAATGCCGCTTTTGGCAAAGAGTGAGATTAAATCGTAGTGGCCCTGGTCGAGGTAGCGGAGAAGCAGGAGCATCAGGTCCTCGCGCACCTCTTCGTCAAAGCCGCTGACCAAGTGGCTGTCGAAGCGTTCAAAAAGTTCGCGAAACAATTCGTAGTCATGATCGCGGACGTAGTACGCAAAACACGGGTGCCGGTCGCGGTCGCACACCCAGCCCTGGCCACCGAGCCAGTTGAGGAGACCGGGGACGGCGTGCGCAGCGCTCTTGCAGCGGTCAAGAGCATCAAGGAACACGGCCGCAGTGTTGCCGCGCGAAAACCAGCGCATGAGCTCGACTCGATCAATGCCGTAGTCGCCGTCTAGGAGCCGCTTGACGGCGCCGTGGTTCCACAAGGTCATAGCAGCGAGAGCAAGAGCCATGGGGAAGGTGACAGGGTACGAGATGTCAATCGGCGCATCCGTGTTGAGATCGTGAATTTTGTCCATGTACTCGAACTTGGTTCGAGTAAAGCGGTCCTCGAGGAGCCAGAGACGTGACCAGGTCGTAATTTTGGCGCGCTCGGCACACAGCGTCGTCGGGAACAGCGCGGCGAGGTGGTCGAGGCACGCGAACATGGCGTCGAGGTCGCCCGCACGCAGGAAAAAATCGAGGAGCGAGAAGCCTTCGGGTGCAGCGCGGAAAGCAAACGAGTCAAAGAGCGCGTCCGTGCCGGGCCGAAGATCGACGAACGGAGCAAGCGCATCCACAACCGAAGCAGGTCGCGGCTGGTTCTTGCGGAGGAAGTGCGCGAGGAGCGAGGGCGGGAACGGGTGTGCGTGCGAGTCGTTGAGCAGGCGTAGCTTGAGGTACCACACGAGCGGCATCTGGAGCTGGCGGGTCTCAGAAAGCTCCTCGTCGGTTTCCCGGGCGTGCCAGAGCGGTTCGCCGTTCGCGTCGCGCCCGGCCGATTCAAAGACCTCGGCCGTGACGCCCAAGATCGTGTGCGCGACCCAAGTGCGCAGGACGTGCGGCTCGACGACGGCGTGACGCAAAGTCGCGGAGGAAGCGACCAGACACCCGCGCGGGACGGCAACCGAGACGAGTCGCTCGAGGACCTCGCGCGGCAGGTCGTTGAGCACCAAGCTTGCAGGGTCCTGGTCGAGATTCATTAGGTTCATGGTCGGCCAGAGGCCAAGTGAGGGAGGTGGAGGAGCGGGGACTGGTGGCGAGAGCGGCCGGCGCTCAAATCCCTGACCGCTGACCGCAGAGCGTCTATTTACTTGCTACTCGATAGAGGTCCCCATGGATCGCGTGGGCTGGGCTGGGCTGGATATGGATCGTGTGGATAAGCTGGCGGGCTGCTCCCCCTCACCTCTAAAAATCCAGCCGAGGACTACGAATAAAAAACTTGATGCATTCAGGATGATTTGGGATGAGGATTCAGGATCCGGAGAGAAAACAAGTGTCGGACTCGCCGCACCACTCAGCACGCCGGGACCAGCTCGAACGTCTCGAACTCGTCGCCGTTCGGGGCTGCAGCATCCGCACCGCTGGCCGTATCCCCGACCTCCGTGTGCAGGATCGCGACCACCTCGTCCAAGTCACCCGCCGTGGGTTCGGGGACCTCGCCCGCGGCCGCGGACCCGTTGCCCTCGCCCGGCGGGGTGGTCGACGGCTTGCTGCGCGTCATCTTACCGTACAGCTCGGTGAAGTCGATGCCCAGAAGCTCGGAGTTCTCGAAGAGCGGCTTGAGGAGCATCGTGGCGTTGATGATGTCGTCCTTGAGCTGGTTCCGGCGAGCGGAAACGAGGCGACCCGACCGGCTGAACAGCTACGCTCGCAGTAATCGACCTGTTAGTGACGCAAGTCGATGCCCAACGGGACGGGAATGCCATCAGGGCGTACCCGCTCGCTCGACACGGACGAGGCCGGCAAGCAGAAGTACTTGCAGGCAGGCGAGGAACGCGAGAGTCGGGAAGCGCTGCTCGTTCGCTCTCCAGAACTCGAAGGTCGAGTCGTGCGTGCGCTCGGCAACGGGCCGGCGGTTGAGCAGGTCGGCCTTCCTGCGCGTCATCATGAGGGTGATCTCGTTCTCGTAGTCCTCGAGCTCGCGGGAGCAGTCGACGTCGTGAACCAAAGATGGAGCATCGGAAAGCAGGTTGGGCACTCCGTCCGAGGACAGCTCCATGAGATGCGCGTCAAACTTGGCCGAGTTCATGGCGGCCGAGGTGGCCGCGGGGGCCGCGCCGCTTGACTCGGCCACCTTGAGCTCCATCTCCTTGAGCACGCTATACGTGAGGTGCCGAATTAGTCTGCTTCCACTCGCGCGACGCGTAGCCAGTCCGCACCACGCGCGCAATTCGTTGACAGCGGCCTCCGCGGCGTCTTGGGACGCGTTGCAGTGGTGTCGGAGCTTGTGGCGGAGCATCCGGCTGCCGCCCTCGTAAGGGTTGAGGAAAGAACAGAAAGCTGCGTTGTGCTGCACCGTGTGCCAGTATGACATGAGTTTGGTGTTCATGCGCTTGGCCACCGAAACGAGATCGGGGTGCACGCACTCGCGCGACACCCGCTGAAGGTCGCGAGCGAGAGTGAGGTACGTGGAGAGCGCGTGCGACATCGTCAAGTACTTCTCGCCCGAGACAAGTTCGGTCGCGTCTTGAAACGGGCGCAGCAGCTGGATAATCTGCTCAACCAAGTTCCACTCCTCGGGGGTGACGGGATCCATGCGTTCAAGCGAAAGCAGCTCGTCCATGCGCGTGCGCTGCTTGAAGAAAGACTCGAGAAGGCGCAGGGTGCTGCCCCACCGGATCTCGATGGCCTTGGGCGGAAGCGTCGCCGGTACGTCGTCCGAGATGTCCCGGAACTCCGCGCAAATCTTTGGCGAGTTGCGAATCTTGTTCCCGATCGTGTGAAAGCGCTCAACAAGGCCATGAAGCGACCCGTCCTTGCGGAACCCCTCCTGCACGATGAGGTGAAGAGAATGCGCGACGCAGGAATTTCCGAGCTGCGCCAGCCGGCTCCCCGCAGCGGCCATCAACTTTTCGAGTTCACGTATCGCGCCGAGGTTGTTGCTCGCGTTGTCAAGCGTGACGCCGACCACGAGGTCGACAACGTGGAACTGCTTCATGACTTCGAACAGAGCTTGCGCGATGCGCTTGCCGGAATGAGGCGACGATATTGGAATGAAGGCGATTGGGAAGGCGACCAACTTCCAATGGCCGACCACTGAGTGAACGGTGACCAACATGCACGAGCGATGGCCGTGCGTGGATGTCCAAATGTTTGTTGTGAAAGCAACGCTGACGCCCATCGCTTGGCGAAAATTGGTCACCGCCATGTCAAAGGCGTCAAAGAAGAGGTTGACGGCCCATCGACGTAGAGTGGTCGCGCTCGGGGAGTGGAACTGCGGGCATGCGGCGTGCATAAACTCGCGAAAGGTGTCCGTCTCGACAAAGCAGAGTGGATAGTTGTCGATGACCGTGAGCTTCACGAGTCCAACACGGACCATGGGCAGGTTGGGCTCCGTTTCGACGGGCGCCGAGTCGTCGTGCGGGCCGGCATGCTGTTCGTGGAGGGTAAGCTCATCGTCGTGGCGAGCACGCCAGTGGTCCGTCAAGTTGCGCGAGCCATCCAAACTGGTACTGCTGCCGACCACGTTTGCAACTTTGTACCGGGTGTTTGGGCAATCAACACACGTCGCGTAGATCGCGGAACCAACACACGAGATAGTAAAGCTCTTGTATAGAGCCTTGTTCCGGATGTGAGACGCAAAGCACTTGACCGGATCAAACTCGGGCGCGGCGAGAGCATCGGGGACCGCGGTATCATCGGCAGTCGGAAGCGGAGAGATGGTGAGTTGGTTTGGGGACCCGGGCAGCGCCGAGGCCAAGGCCGAGGCAGGAGCAGAAACACTGGAGGTGTTCAATGACGGCGGCGGCGGGGGCGGCGCGGAAGCAGAAGACGCGCTCGCGGTCATGTGCGGCAGGAAGGCCGCAGCGTCGTTTCCGTGGCCAACTTGCCGTTGCTTGTGACGCCGAGGAGATGCCGGTGTGGCCGCGAACTTGCGGGCCCGCTTTGCAGGATGGCCATCGGCATCAGCGACGGACTCAGCGGGGCGTTTTGCGAGTGCAGAAGCGACCGAAGCAGCGGGAGCAAGAGCGGGAGTGGTCTGGGCGAACGCTGGTGACACGGGCGAAGGAAGCGCGGGCGGCCGCGCGTGTGGCTGGACGGGTCCCACGGTGACGGGAGCGATCGGCCCACTCAACGACAGACCGGGTGGGTGGCTGGCCACGACCGGGACCTGCGAGACGCGCGAAGCCGTGCGAGAAGCACTGCTGGCAGCGGCCGGGGTCGCAGGAGTCGCCGCGGGGTCGTCGCGCGACTGGGCGTTCATCGCCGCCGTGCGGGCGGACCGGCGCAAAGTTTTCGGCCGCGGGGAATTCATGGTTTAGGTCTCCAGAGACAGCTGCATGCAGTGGTGCTTCATGGAATCCATTTTATTAAGGAGGGGGAAGGGGTCGAAGGTGAGCGCGCGCGGCCAGCTTATCCTAAGCGGATCCACGCATCCGTGGGATCCAGCCCACACGCGTCGGGTGGGTCGCGGGGCAAGCCGAAAAAAAATCAAGGGGACGGACCTCTACTACTCGATTGCGACTCACTTCAAGCCTTCAAACTGGGCCTTGATCAGGCCATCCATCACGGGCGAGCTTCTCAACACATAATCAGGCTCGAAGAGCGTCTTTCCACGACGATGCGGTCGCCGTGTTCGCGCGGAAGGGCGAGGTACTGTGAGAGACTTCATCGACTGCGGGTTGTTCCATTCCCTCGTCCGTGAACACTTGTTTGTCTCTGCGGCCGAGACTCGGCGCCGGGAGAGAATTCGAGCGGAGAGTTCGCGGGGGTTCTGCAGGGAGTCGCGGTGGGAGACAATCGCGCGATCAGGGCGACGCGTGTGAAAAGCGGCTCGCGCGTCGCGTCCGGTGATGGTGATGGTGGCGGACCAGCGGAACGGTTCACGGCGCGCACAGGGCGGAAATTTACTTGGGCAGCGCGTGGGTGCAGGGGTCCGACGCGTCGCGCCGCCGCGCAACAGCCGTCGAAGTCTTGCGCTCTCCTGCTTCCTCCCTCCCCTCTCGACCTCGTCCGCCCAACCGTCCAACTTTGCTCACCCGAACGCGCTCCACCACCATGTCGAGCCACAGCACCGGCCAGTGGCAGCAGCGGCGCTCGAGCGGCGACCGCGGGTCCGACAGCGGCGACGACGACGAGCTCATTGCCGTGCGCGTCATGTCGCCGGCCTCGCCCTCGCCCGCGGGCAAGGCCGTGGACTGCGGCGACGACGACCGGGGCCTCAAGCCGCTGCTCGAGGACGGCTCGCCGTGCTGCGCGACCGCTTCCGCCGCCATCGGCAAACCGCGCGCCGCCACGTCCACGACCGAGGCCGCCATCTACGTCTCGGCCAACGTGGCCGTGAGCGTGCTCATCGTGCTTGCCAACAAGCACGTGCTGTCAACGTTCCCGCGCCCGCTGCTCCTGACGCTGCTGCACCAGGCCTTCTGCTGGGCCGCGACGCGCGCGCTCGGCCGCGCCGGCGTGCTGTCGATCCCGGCGGGGGTGCCGCGGCGCGACGCGTTCGTGATCGGCGGCGCGCTGTCGCTCGGCCTCTTTTTCATGAACCTGTCGCTGCAGCTCAACTCGGTCGGCGTGTACCAGCTGACCAAGATGGCGTGTCTGCCGGCGATCGGCGTGCTGCAGACGGCGCTGTTCCGCGTGCCCGCGCCCAACCGCCTGAAGCTGCTCACGCTGGCCGTCGTGCTGCTCGGCGTCGTGTTCTCGACCAAGCACGAGTACGCGACCAACCTGACGGGCCTCGTCGCGGGCATCTGCGCCGTCGCGTTCACGTCGCTGTGCCAGGTCACGCTGCAGCACATGCCGTCGTTCAGGGACGTGCGCGGCATGCAGTCGGTCGCGGTCCTCGCGCCCTACTCGACCGCGGTCCTCGCGCTACTCGTCGTCCTCGTCGAGATCCCGCTCATGGTGCGTGGCGGCGACGCGATTGACCAGCTCGCCTGCGCGCCGTGGGGATGGGTCGTTGTCACGGCAGTCCTCGCCCTCGCCGCCAACTATTTCGGAAACTCGCTCATCCAGAAGACCTCGGCCATCGCATACAACGTCGTCGGCCACCTCAAGACCACGCTCATCGTGCTCGCCGGCGCCGTCACCTCCGGCTCGCTCGCACAGGACCTCGCGCCCATCAAGCTCCTCGGCATGGCCGTCTCGCTCATCGGCATAGCCGCGTACGCCGCGCGCCCGTGGATCGAGGGCGCCATTGACGGACGCCAAGGGTATGCTCTTCTTCGTGCGATTCCCGCCCGGCAACTCACCTCCCTCGCCGTGTAGCACCGCGCGCTCGACCAAGACAAACTTCCTCGTGTTCGGCGGGTTCACGCTGCTGACCAACCTGATCCTCGCCGCGTGCATGCTCTCGTGGCTGTCGGTCCCGCCCGCCGTCGCGCCGCCGGCGCCGAGCGCGGCGGACCTGCTGGCGCAGGTGTGGCAGCTCAAGAACGACTCGCTGCCGTGGGACCGGCGCGTGACGCAGCCCGGCGCCATTGGCAAGGAGCGCGTCCTGATCATGTCTTCGGACTCGCGGCCGCTCGAACGGCTGAGCTCGGTCGGCGACGACCCGCTGCGCCTCAGCTACGTGACCATGTCGGCGCTGTACAACGGGTGGTACGCGATCCGCCACGGGTACGACTACCGGCGCGTCCAGATCACGTCGCCGCCCGGGTTCTACGGGACGTGGGGCAAGATCAAGGCCATCTACGACGCCCTGCACCGCTACGAGATCGTCGTGTTCCTCGACGGCGACGCGTACTTTGAGCAGCCCGACAAGTCGATCCAGTGGATGATGGACCGGTGGGGGTTCGGGCCCGCGTCGTCGCTGCTGCTCGCCATGGACCGCCCATTCTCGCCGTGGCCGAACACGAACGGGACCAACACCGGGTTCTGGATCGCCCGCAACACGACGCTGCTCCGCGACTCGCTGCGCACCATGTTGCGCTGTCCTGACGAGAATCCTGATTGTGCTAGATGGAAGGGCGATTGGGCGCACGAGCAAACGGGCAAGGAAAACCTCTTTACATTAAATTTGAACCGCTCGCTAACCGCTCGCCGCGGTCTAGTCTTCAACAACTACATCCGGCCCAACATGACCGAGGGCACCGACTTCATCATCGCGCCGTGCGACGAGGCCGACGGCTGGTCCGGCGACGAGTACTGCCACGGCACCGTCGTTACGCACGCGTGGACCGGCAAGGACAAGATCGTGAAGCGCATGACCGACCTTATGCTGCGCGACCACACGCGCCTGTACGAGCGCATGCTCATGAGCGGCTACCACTACTCCGAGTGCACGCCCTGGATCACCGGCAAGGACGAGCGGTGCACGTTCGCCGGCGAGGACGCGCCCGTGGTCTCACCCGACGCGCCCGCGCCGCCCAAGTAAGGTCGCGGTCACGGTCGTGGGCCAAACACACTTTTTGTCGCATCTTCCCTCCCACACTACCCATTGATTCCCCTCTCGACACTATATCTGATCACCGTGCTTGCATCTCCCTGTTCGTGACGTGGCGTGAAAGTCGTGTTGCGCCACACTCGGAGGCATCGCGTGACGACTGCGATCGGCTGGCCTTGCAACACCTTGACGCCTGTCGACCAGCTCGACCGCTCTTCTCGCGAGCCGCATCACGCATGTACTCTGCCGTTCTTTCAAATCCGTCGTGGTGGACAGCTGGAACGCAGCCACCGTCCAGCGCTCGCACCAGATCTTGCGCGCGGGGCAAACAACGCTCGCAAGACCTTCGCACGATCCACACAAAAACACACTGCTTCATCGAGACACCGACACCCGTCATCACGACAACATATCCAACAACCCCATCATATCGTCGTCGAGCAGCGGCACCGTGATCCCCGAGTCGTGATTCGCGCTCGTGGGCTTCAGGCCGAGGCTCGAGCTGAACGACAGGTCGAGCATCGGCGGGAGCGTTGACGCGGACCCGGTCACGGCGGGCTTGGGATCGGCCGCCGCGCTCGTCGTGGTTACGAGCGCTGGTTCCGACGCTGCGAGCTCGCGCGACGCGCCAGCCACCGGCTTGGGCGCGGGCGACGTCGGCTCGGCGGGTTTGGAGGGCGGCGAGACGGCTGCCGCGGCGTCTTTCTTGGCGGGTGCAGGAGCAAGCTCGACCTTGAGGGTCGCGGGCGCGGGCGCCGGGGGAAGCGGCTTCCGCGCAACAGCCTCAACGGACGGCACCGACGCACGCGTGGCCGTTGCTGGTCCCGCCGCAGCACCCGATGCGGCCGCTGCCGCCGCCTGCCGCGCCTTCTCGAGCGCGAGCGCGCGCGCCGCGATGGCCATGGTGCTGGACGTTACCGAGGCCGCAGGAGCTGGTGCCGATGCGGATGGCGCAGGCGCAGTCGTCGGAACGGAGCTCGAGGAGGAGGATGAGGCGCGGGTGTCGGGCAGCGCGACGAGGGTCGCGGGAGGTTTGCGGCGGACGGTCGAGCGAACGGCTGCCGTCAAAGGCACAGGGTCGGGAGAGGTGGGTTTGGGCGGCTCGGACGAGGTCGGTGCGGGTGTGGGAGCGGACGGTGTTGAGGCAGGGGCACGCGGCGCGGAGGCGGGCGCCGTCGAGGTCGACGTC
This sequence comes from Blastocladiella emersonii ATCC 22665, assembly GCA_025594325.1. Classification (NCBI taxonomy): domain Eukaryota; kingdom Fungi; phylum Blastocladiomycota; class Blastocladiomycetes; order Blastocladiales; family Blastocladiaceae; genus Blastocladiella; species Blastocladiella emersonii. The sequence continues at coordinate 537,154 of JANHCV010000010.1, read as the reverse complement.
GGGTCGCGCGAAGCGGAAACAGATGCCGCGAACACTGGCGGTACCGAAAGCGCAGGGGCAGGTGCGACCGACGCTTCGCTGACGGTGGAGAGCGTGCGAGGCGGGTCGACCCGCTTCGCAGGGCCGGTCGAAACGGTCGCCGCCGTAGCGAATGTTGAGCTCGCGGAGGCTGGCGTTGCGGTACTCTCGACCACGGTCGGCGAGACCGCTGCGGCCGCCGCGACGGTAGGCAGCGGCTTGGGAGCCGAGGGCGCCAGATCGGTCGCCGTTGCAGTCGCGTTACCGAGAGCCGGGACTGGCGCGGCAGCTGCAGCGGTAGACCTAGGTGGAGACGACTGGAACGTGTTGCTGACCGGGGCTGCTGTGAACCCGAGCGCGCTGACCGGCGCGGGCGCGGTAGTCGCGGCAGCTGGCGCAGATGCCGCCGCCGGGACCGGTTGCTGCTGCTGCTCCGCCGCGCCCAACCCCGCGGCAGTCGCGGCCGCTGGCTGAGCGACAGCCGCCGCCGCCGCCTTCTCCTTCTTGATTTTGACGGCCTCGCGCTGCGCCTTGATGTACTCCTCGACGGCCTTACGCAGCTCCGTCTTGTCGGGTGGCGGCACAACGGGCGCGGGCTCGTGATCCTTGAAAAGCTCTTTGAGCTCGTCGATCGAGTTTTTGGGGCTCGCGACGCGCATGCCGGACACGGCGGCGGCGAGCTGGTGGAACGTCGAGTTGCGTTTCGCCTCGAGCTCGTGCGCCGTGACGAGGAACGCCGCGTACTCGGCGTCGATGATCTGGGTCTGTGCGTCGAGCGCGGCGCGGCGCTCGTTGAGCCGCAGCCACTCGTCGGGGACCTGGTCGAGCGCGGCGGGCGCGGCCGTCATGGGCGTGATCCCGAACCACTGCAGCTGGGACTCGAGCTGCATCGTGCGCGTGACGTGCGCCGCGAGCGAGCTCGCCTGCTCGGCCATGCGCTCGGCGTGCAGGGTGCGGACGGTTTCCGAGGTGGAGGCGGCGAGGCGTTCGGCGGCGGCGACGCGGTCGGCCATGCGGTTCGTCTTGCTGACCATGGCGGCCGCATCCCACGGCAGCACCGTGGTGCGCGGCGGCGGCGGGTGCGACTCGGCGAGCGCCGACTCGAGCCGGTCCCGCTCGCCCTTGATCCGCTTCAGCTCGCGCTGAAGCGCCGCGATCTCGGCGTGCAGCTTCGACTCGCGAGCCACGGGCTCCGGGCCGTGGTTGTTGCGGTTTACGTAGTGGTGCGACGCGTACGCCGCCGGGTCCGGGTTGTCGCTACACGTCGAGCACGAGTGAGCTCACGAATCGTCCTTTATCGACCGAAGCACGTACCCCATCTCAAAGAACGCCTTGGTCTCCTGGAACAGCCGCTTGGCGAGATGCACCGCGGTCCCGGGCGACGTGGCGGCGCTCGAGCTGTTCGCGGCCTGCTGCTGCCGCGTGGGCGAGTTGGGGAACAGGTTGGGCGGGAAGTTGATGGACGCGTTGGTGTGGACGGACGCCGACGACTGGATGCTGTCGTTGCGGCGGTGCTGGTGGTGCGTCGAGTGGAAGCTCGACTGCTGCGTCATGGTGCGCGCGAGCTGCGGCGGGACGCGCGTCGGTGACTTGGTCGGCGAGGTGCCCGCCGCGGGACCCGTCACCGTGCCCATGCTCAGGTACGTGCCCGACGCGAGCGTGTCCGTTGGCGAGGCGGGCGGGACGGGTTGTAGCTGTTGCGGCGGCGGGGGCTCGAGAGTGGTCGGTGGCGGGGCCCGTGACGCGGTCTGCTGGTACTGCCGAGCGGGAACCGGCGGTGGCGGCATCGAAGACCGGTCCGAAGCCGCGAGCTGCGGCGTCGGCGTGATGGGCCGCGGCGGGAACGTCATGGGGGTCCGGATCGGCGTGCGCGGCATAGGCAGTGCGCTTGGAGTAGGTGCCGGCTGCTGGTCCGGTACTGGGGCGGGTGTGGGCCGAGAACTTGGCGTCGGTGCAGTGGCCGATGGCGGCGCGGTCGTGGTGGCAACATCGGCCGGTGCTCCCGTGCTCCCACCCTCGAGCATGGACAGGTCGAGCTGTTTGCGCCGCACGACGGGCCGGCGGCCGGGCGACTCGGGGTTGGTTTGCATGGTGAGGTGGTCTCCGTCTATGGTCTATCGTTGAAGTCTAGTCGAGAGTGCGGTCGCGCGGGCGATGATTTACAGCTTCATTTGTGCAGCTCCGGCGCGGAGGTCGAGCCAAGTCCGCTTGCCTCGACGAAAAACGCGTCGAAAGCAGCGGGCGAGAGACGCGTCGCGAGTGCGAGACAAAAATCAGGTGATGTCAGCTGAGGCGCGCGGCTGGCGCTTCGAGTTGTTCGAAGCGATTTTTGCCTCGCAGTGTCCACGGACCTTTACAACTTCGCACGCGAGAATTTTACCGAAAGGTTGCTTGAATTACTCTATGAAACTCCATGAATTGGCCCACGCCTCGGCGATGATTGTGGCCCTGCTCCTGAACGAGCGACTTGACCCTGGACCGCAGTGCTGACGGCGCCAATGGACCCCTTCTCCCTGGTGTAGGGTCCCGAGATAAACCTCATCCCACCGCCACCATGATCCAGCTCAAGTCCATGCTCACGGTGATCGACAACTCGGGCGCGCGGTTGGTCGAGTGCATCAAGGTGATCAGCGGGCGGTCGGCGTCGCTGGGCGACCAGATCACCGTGGTCGTCAAGGAGGCGCGGCCGCTGCCGACGACGGGCGTGTCGGCGGCGAACCTGGCCAACAAGGTCAAGAAGGGCGACGTGCGCCGCGCCGTCATCGTGCGCGCGCGCAAGGAGCTGCGGCGCCCCGACGGCCGCTACGTGCGGTTCGACGACAACGCGTGCGTGCTGCTCAACAACCAGGGCCAACCCCTCGGCACCCGCGTGCTCGGCGTCGTCGCCAACGAGCTCCGCATGAAGAAGTGGGCCAAGGTCGTCTCGCTCGCGCCCAAGGTCGTGTAAGCCAGCGCGCCGTCCTGTCCCCTTGTATTTCCTACCTCCTAACTACTACACATTGTTAATTGTCCCCCGTCTCATCGACTGCGCCGACCCGTCTCCCGCCGGACAGTCCGATGTGATGGCCGGCGGCCGCGAGGGAGACTCGATCGAGCGGAGCGGCCGCAGCTCGCCTCACCCTCGCCATCGCCAGCGCCCCGACTCTCCCCCTCTCGCACCCACTTGCTGCAATAATCGTTGCCCAGCTGCAGCTCCACCGCGCAGACATGTTCGCCAATGCTGCCCTCCGCTCACCTCGCCATCTCGCGTCCCTCGCGAGCCAGGGCGTGCTTGGTACGCACTTTTTCTCTCGCGAAGCCTCCCATCGTCTTCCTCCGCGTGGGCCGCTCCGGGAGGCGCAGGCCGCCCGAGGCTCTCCTCACCCGGCGAGCCGAGGACCGGCCTCCTCACGGTGTCGGCGGTGCCGGGACGCCCGTCCCGACGCCCGGCTTGCCTTCAAGCGGGGATCCGCCACGATGACGTCGTGGGGGCCGACCCGACACGGCCGGTGCATGCATCCGGGAGCCGTCCGGTGCGTGTGCGATGATGGCAAGGAGCAGAGGAGAGGAGGAGGGCCGGAATCGGGCCCCGGTCGCGGCAGCGGGACAGTCAGCTCGCACGGCGGCGACCATCTGACAAAGCCCGCACGCGTCCCCGGCCAGGCGCGCGCCGCCGCCTCCCCTCCGCCTTAAACGTCGCCGTCCCCTCTCCCTCTTGCTCTCCGCAACCGACCGCATAGCTGCCGCCCCTCCCTGCACTTTGCTCACTCTCTCCCACTACTCACGCAACGCACTCACCATGTACCGTACCGCCGCCGCCCCGACGATGCATGCGCTAGCCCGCCGCGCACTGACGACGCCGCCGTCCCCGCTTGCCTCGGTCTCCGCCTCGCGTCTCCGCCACTTTGCGTCGTGGTCCTCGTCTTCGCGCGCCTCGACTGCCCACTCGACGTCCTCGACGACGCGCCGGATCGCTGCCCGCACGCTCGCCACGTCTGCTGTGCTGTCGTTTGCCCACTCGTCGACCGACTCGGCCCCCGCTGCTCCCACGTCTGGTTTGCCCAAGGACAGCATGACCAAGATCAACAAGGTCATCATCGTCGGCTCGGGCCCCGCCGCCCATACCGCCGTACGTTCTCTGACTTAAGGGCGAGCGCGATCGATCGGTGGGAACTCACACGTCGCCCTCCCCATGTCTAGGCCATCTACACGGGCCGCGCCAACCTCGAGCCCATCATGTACGAGGGCTTCATGGCGGGCGGCATCGCTGCCGGCGGCCAGCTGACGACGACGACCGAGGTCGAGAACTTCCCCGGGTGGCCGACGGGCATCACGGGGTCGGAGCTCATGGACCGCATGCGGTCGCAGTCGGAGCACTGCGGGACCAAGATCATCACGGAGACGATCGAGCGCGTGGACCTGTCGTCGCGCCCGTTCAAGCTGTGGCCCGAGGGCGCCAGCGAGCCGGTGCTGACCGAGTCGCTGATCATTGCCACGGGCGCCACGGCGCGCCGCCTGCACCTGCCTGGTGAGGACAAGTTCTGGAACGCCGGCATGTCGGCGTGCGCCGTGTGCGACGGGCCCGCGCCCATCTTCCGCAACAAGCCCCTGGCGGTGCTCGGTGGCGGCGACTCGGCGTGCGAGGAGGCCACGTACCTGACCAAGTACGCGAGCAAGGTGTACCTGATCGTCCGCCGCGACAAGCTGCGCGCGTCCAAGGTGATGGCGCACCGCGCCATGACCCACCCCAAGATCGAGATCCTGTGGAACACGCTCCCCGTCGAGGCCAAGGGCGACGGCCGCCTGCTCGAGTCCATGACGCTCGAGTCGACGCACCCCGACACCAAGGGCGAGCGCCGCGAGCTCGCCGTCAACGGCTTCTTCTACGCCATTGGCCACCAGCCCAACGTGTCGCTGCTCGCCGTCCCCGACCACGAGGGCAAGTTCCAGATCGCGACCGACGCCGAGGGCTACGTCGTGCACCCCGAGGCCGGGTCCACCATGACCTCGGTCCCCGGCGTCTTTGCGTGCGGCGACGTCGCCGACAAGAAGTACCGCCAGGCTATCACCGCCGCCGGCTCGGGCTGCGCCGCCGCCCTCGACTGCGAGCGCTGGCTCGAGGCCATTGAGGCCGAGGAGCACTAAGCCGCCCCTGCCCCGCCCTTTGTATTGCCCCGCTGCGTCACTACTCTGTCTCCCTTCTCCCTAGCTTTTGATGAACAAAACGAACCTTTCTCGCTCAACCTCGGACTTGGTCATCGTGAGTCGGCCGCCGCGATCGGGCCAGCCTGAAAACCGCGGCGTCTACCGCACGTGCGGCTCCAGTCAGCGCATGTGACCGGGTTTTGCGAGGTTCCGGGTCGGTGTCCCGGCCCGAGCGCTCTCTTCTCCCTCCCTCTCCTCCCTCCCTCTCCTCCCGCTCTCGCTCCCGCTCTCGCTCTCGCGCAGATCGCACGGACCAGACCCTTGCAACGTAATCAACACCCGGACCACCCGCGCGCTCGCTCGCTCGGGATATTCATGTTGCGGACTGCCTCACGCGCCGTCTTCCTCGCCAACGCCGCCGCCGTCCCGCGCTCGCCGCCGATCGCCCTCGCTCGCCGCACCGCCACCACCACCGCCTCCAGCATCATGGCCTCGCCCGCCCCCAAGGAGGCGATCCCCGCCGTTGCGGACGCCGCCGTTGCCGCCGCTGCCCCCACTGAGGGCAAGCGCCGCGCCAAGAAGGAGAAGTCGGACGAGAAGAAGTTCACGCTCAAGACGCCCAAGGTACGGTACCCTCGTAGGCTACTTCGAGTGGACAGCCACTGACAACCGACCCGTTACACAGGGCACCACCGACTTCACGCCGCCCGAGATGGCGCTGCGCGACCACATTTTCTCGACTATCACGTCCGTCTTCAAGCAGCACGGCGGCGTGACCATCGACACGCCCGTGTTCGAGCTCAAGGAGATCCTGTCAGGCAAGTACGGCGAGGACAGCAAGCTGATCTACGACCTGCAGGACCAGGGCGGCGAGCTGTGCTCGCTGCGGTACGACCTGACGGTCCCCTTTGCGCGGTTCCTGGCCATGAACGGCAAGCAGTACCCGTCCATCAAGCGGTACCACATTGCCAAGGTGTACCGGCGCGACCAGCCCGCCATGACCAAGGGCCGCCGCCGCGAGTTCTACCAGTGCGATTTCGACATTGCCGGCACCCACGACCCCATGGTCCCCGACGCCGAGATCCTCGCCATCCTCGTCGAGGTCCTCACCAAGCTCGACGTCGGCCGCTTCCTCATCAAGCTCAACCACCGCGCCGTCCTCGACGGCATCTTCGCCGTGTGCGGCGTCCCCGCCGACATCCTGCGACCAATATCCTCGGCCGTCGACAAGATGGATAAGCTCCCCTGGGCCGAGGTCAAGAAGGAGATGATCGAGAAGGGCGTCACCGACGCGACGGCCGAGGCGATCGGCGAGTACGTCAAGCAGAAGGGGTCCAAGGACCTCGTCGACCGCCTGCTCGCCCACCCGACGCTCGGCGCCAACGAGCTCGCCAAGAAGGGCCTCGAGGACCTCCAGCTCCTCTTCACCTACCTTGACGTGTTCGGCGTCACCGACAAGATCTCCTTTGACCTGTCGCTCGCCCGCGGCCTCGACTACTACACGGGCGTCATCTACGAGGCCATCCTCCTCGACGAGCTCACCACGGCCCAGATCCAGGCCCAGAAGCAGGCCAAGGCCGACGCCGACGCCAAGCGCAACGGTAAGGACGGCGGCAAGAAGTCGGCCAAGGCCGGCGCTGACGAGGACGCCGACAACGACGAGAACGTCGGCATCGGCTCGATCGCCGCCGGCGGCCGCTACGACGAGCTCGTCGGCATGTTCGCCGGCACGACCAAGAAGGGCGCGTCCAACAAGATCCCGTGCGTCGGCGTGTCGGTCGGCGTTGAGCGCGTCTTCTCGGTGCTCGCCAAGAAGCAGAAGGGCGAGACCAAGGCCAATGCGACTCAGGTCCTCGTCATGGCCGTCGGCGACGGCCTCCTCGTCGAGCGCATGCAGGTCGCTAAGGAGCTCTGGGACGCGGGCGTGGCCACCGAGTTCATGTACAAGAAGAAGCCCAAGCTCCAGGCCCAGTTCAACCAGTGCGACAAGGACCAGATCCCCTTCGCCATCATCCTCGGCCCCGACGAGCTCGCTGACGGCATGGTCAAGATCAAGGACATGCGCGCTAAGACCGAGGGCGAGGAGGCGGCTGGTGTCCTGATCCCCCGCGCCGATATGGTCGCGCAGATCCAGAAGCGTCTGGCGGCGCTGTAAAGAAGTGTCGTGTTGGTGAGGAGGAAGTGTGATATATTTTGCCTTGTAGCGTAGTAACTTGTGTGATCTGAGCTCAGTCTCGCGCTCGCTGACCTCAAGGAGAAGGGTCTCTCGCGCTTCACGACGATGAGCAGGGGGAGGCGACGAGTCCGACGTGGCCAAGAAAATCGCGGCTGAACCCAGGGCCAAACCCTCCGCGCCCGCCACGTGACATTAACGCGTCTCTCACCGCATGTCTCGCACCGCGACGCGTCTGCCTCGCCGACCCAGCGGCGACTCCTGGCCGCGCAAAATTAATAAAGGGTAAACAAGGATGGGATCTATGAACTAACTGGTGTAAAAATCTGAACAGACGCGCGCCGCGGCCACTGGTTGCGCTCGCCGTGTCCAAACTACTTGGGCTAGCTACGTCACCGCTTTGCTCGTCGCGCACTCTCCCCCGAAGCGGTCGCCCCAGTCGTTCATGACCCCGCGGCACAGATCGCGCAGCTCGCGCATATCATAGACGAGGCCGCGGTGTTAGAGTCAGCTGGCTTCGCGCAGTCGGTTCTCTCGCTCAACCTTCCTGAACACGCGCGTGCACCGCGAGCGGGACCGTTTACGCAGACGGATCGCACCACGCCGCAGTCCTCAGGCGCCGGACGCGGCCGCGGGCGCAGGCGTTTTCGTGAGTGGGTCACCAGAGCTCGCTGTTGCGTTCCTGGCGGAAACTTCTTGAACCTCCGTTCCGAGCTGTGGGGAGCACCCGCCGCCGCTGCTTCCACTCGCCACAACGCCAAGCTCGCATTCACGTAAGGATACTCTCACTTTATCTGAGGGTGCGGGTCCGCGCAACGTGCTCGCTCGAGTCGGCCATGCTTCGCTGGATCATCGGGGCCCGCGAGCTCCAAGTGAACTTCGAGTGGGTTCGCGGCCACGCGGGGAACTCGGGCAACGAGGAGGCCAACGCGCTGTTCAACGAGGGCGCCGCCATGCATCTGCCACTGGGAGTCGCGGCCGCCGTCCCCGCGGAGCTGGACACGTGCTTCAAGGTGCGCTGGCGGGGCTGCAATTTTAATCAAGATGGGCCCGCGACGCGCTCTCCGCCGCCTACACGGTGCGCAACGCGACTCGCTGCTCGCTCTGACCGCGACCGCAACCACTAATATCGCGCCCGCATCCATCAACGTTCCAGCCCTCACCACCGCACTTCGAGGCGGCCCGCGCCGCACCCGCCGAAGCGAGTCTCGCGCTGAAAGCTCGCTCCCGGGCTTCCAGCGCCGCGGGTTCCTCAACCCGAACCGCACCGAGTGCACCGCGGCCGTCGTGGACAAACCGTTTGTCGAGTGGTTCAAGCATGTGTTTGGTCACCTGCGCGAGCTCATCGACCCACGTCTCGCGCTCCCCGCTGACACGGCCATCGCCTCGAGCGCCGTTCCGGAGCACGTGTGGCTCTCGCGCTGAACAGCGTCAAAGCCGCGCGCTGATCCAAGGTGCCCTCCGCTGCCACCAGGCGCGAGGGACCATCTGCCCTGCCCTCCCTTTCTGTACACGCATCACAGAGCATCAGGCTCCGCGCCGTACTGCCTCGCGTCGATCTTTCACCCGGTTGACAAGCACTGCCGCAGCAGCGAAGCGCAGACCCGCTCAACGTGAGCCTGGCTGCTGTTTGAACATGAGTTCTCTTCCACGGCGCGAGCGCCTTGCGTTGCGCGGGCTTGAACCCTCAATTGGAAAATAGCCGCGAAGTGTTGAGGTGTCTCAATGTTGATAAATTTATTTGCTCCGATCCCTCCTGTGGAACGCGCGGTGCGAGACATGCGGTGAGAGACGCGTTAATGTCACGTGGCGGGCGCGGAGGGTTTGGCCCTGGGTTCAGCCGCGATTTTCTTGGCCACGTCGGACTCGTCGCCTCCCCCTGGACGATGAGCGGGAGAGGAAACGATTCAATGCAATATAGTGACGGTACAAAAGGTTGGCGACGCGGGGCACCGATGAGGCGACAGGATGGCCAGGTCACCACCGCCCAGAAGCCAAGTATTCGCGCTGCGAGCGAAGCAACGACCTGGTCACGTCGCGGCTTGGTGTGAGGCTGCGGTTGGAAGCATAGAACCAACTCCTCACGTCGTCGGCCACGTTCCACCGGTCCACGTCGTCGTACTGGAGGGCCTCGCGCGGGAGGTTGGCCGCGAGCCACTCGAGCACGTTGACCTTACCCGCGTTCGCCGCATGGTTGATGGCCGGCGGCCGCGTGAGCCACCGCGGATCGTCCCGCGGGACATGGTGCGCGAGGATCCACGCAAGCGACTGTGGTTGGCCGGCCTGGAGCGCGCTCACGATCACGTACTCCCACAAAGGCGCGACTCGAATGCTTAAAGTCGAGCCCGCTGGCTCGCCACCACTCAAGCACGTCGACGCGACCCGCCTCAGCCGCTTCATCAACGGGCAGCTCCTTGTCCTTGAGCTTGGCGCCCGAGTGGCGCCACAGCTCGAGCGCGCCGACATGAAGCGTGCACAAATTTCGCGAGTGCTGCGGAACGCGAAGTCCCAACGAGAACCACCAGGCAATAAAATCGAGGTGGCCCTCCTTGTTGGCCTCGATTAGTGCAAATTTGGGGACATTGAGATTCGCCGCCCCGCGGTATTTGACGCAGCTTCTGAGCAGAGGCACGTTCATGGATTTGACGGCGTCGAGAAACGCGGGCCGGATTCGAAGATTGAAGACGGCACGGCGGAGCTCGGTGAGGCCGGGCGCCACACGGAGGTACGGCAGCGGGTCAAACTCGCCCGCCTCGTCCTTGGCGGTCTCGATCAATATGGCCTCAATAAGCTCGATGGGAGTTTTCATGGGAGTTGCATCAAGTGTCCTCGCTTCATATGGTGTCGTCACCGTCGTGCTTGGGAGGGGAGGCGGCCAGCGGCGCACGTCGACGCTCCAGTTCTAGTCTCGGTGCCAGCTCGTTTCCGCTTACGGCAGGGGCGTCAGAGGGGTCACGTGGGGTCACGGCGTGCAGGCCGACGCGTAAACGAGTCTGGAGTCTAGTTTCACTGGACACGTTGCGCAACAGACCTTTCCGACAGCCCCCACTGTGTGGCTGAAACGCCACCACGTGAGCCGATTCCCCGTGCGATGCGGTGCGGGTTTTCCCCCCAGCGCCGCTCACATGATGACACCGCCCGGGCACAAGCCTCGGCCTGGGGGGACAGTCGGAAAGGTGAATTCGGGCCTCCCCCCGAATCCTGAAAGGCTGGGCCGCGTCACGCGACGCGCCGAACCGCAACGCAAGCGACCTGCCACGCCTCTCGACGAGCGCTGCACTCGCGACTCCCTGCAAAGCGAGGGCCGAACTTTCAGGCCTCGCTTCCACGCGTCGGCCGCGTTCCGCGAGCGGCGACATGGGTGGCAGGTCGCGGCGGCGCCCGCAAGCTGGCGGCGGCGCAGGTCGCGTGGACGCGCCAGCCTTTCAGGATTCGGGGGGAGGCCCGAATTGCGCAACGTGTCCACTCAGCAGTGCTTTTCTCGCCGATAATTACCCCCGGCGCGGTCTTTCGTCAATTCCACCCCCACCGTTGATCTTTTGGCCTCGGGTCATTCAGCAATCTCGTGCGATGCATCATGGGCTACGCGGATCTGCGGTCTGCTAAGCCTAAATCCGTACTGGTGCGGAGGATCAGGCGCGGGAAGCGCGGGCGGGCGTCGCGCTCGGAGGCCGACCCACCCCGTCCGGGCTCCCCACGAGGCCGATTTCACTGCGATTGACAGTTTTCGAAAGCTCTCGGCCGGGGCAACTCGCTCGTACCCGTCACGTCTCAATTGAGTCAGGTCTGAGTGAACAGGGCCAAACCCCGACTTCCCCGCCTTGCTGACGTTAGGCACCTGATCCGATTTCTCCGTAACTAGTCTCCTTGGAAAGAGCAACTTATTTTGATCGGATTAGGTGCCTTTGCACCAAGTAGGTCGGTGGTGGGGGGTTGTTGCGACGGTGGAAAGTGAGCGCCGATGGTTGGTCGGAGTGCGTCACCGCGATCACCTTTCGGGCGACCCGCTCGACGTGCCCCCCAAACAACTTTCCCTCGGACCATGCTTGTTCGAAAGAGCAGACTCGGGGCCATCGGTGGCTACCCAATCTGGGGCTGCCCGATCACAAACGCGAGCCCGCGGCAAGTTGCACTGACAGAAGGCCACGTACGCGGCTAGTCGTTGGCAGCTCAAACTTTACGTCGACAAACCTTGATATCGTCACTTGGGGAGCTCTCTCGACATCTTTCGTGGGGTTACATGAAGAGTGGAGTCCACGAACAAGGGGAGTGGGTGGCGCAGCGGGGGACTTGGGCGCGGCGAGCGCGGGTCGCGCTCAAGTCCTACCGCCGCTTGACCACACACACAACTCCCTTTCGCCGGGTCCAAAGCAAAACATCGTGAGACGTAAACAAGGCCCATTAATTTCGTTTGGGCGGTGTTTTGGCTCGGTAGCACCCATTTAACTCGCCTCGCTTGAGCGCAAAGTCAACAGCTGCTTCGCCCCCACCCAGGGACGTCAGATCGCTGGCCTTCGTGAGTTCCTGACCACCATCATGTTCAGCCCGTTGAGCTCTATCAGAAACCGTCGAGAACTCGGAAATCGACCAAGTGGCACGGTCGGCGGGTCGCCTGCAAGTCAGTCGCGTGGACGCGCTCCGACCCAACCTTTCGCGGACCATACCCAACTCCCCACCGAGCGCACTCACTGCAAACCAGTACAGGGGGCTCCTGCAACACAATAAAACACATCCAGCTTGTTTGAGCGAGGTCGCCACTTGGTGCCCGACCTCCACAGGCGCGCCGAGTCGATGCTCGCCCCTTCTCGCCACCCCGTGAGCCGTCCCATTTTAAATTGGTACCAGCGTGTAGCCTGGGAGAAGCGCTTTCGAATGCGCCCGGTCCGAGGCCAAACGGGCCATGGAGGTGCCGGTGCGACGTCGGCGCGGATCGGCCGAGGACCCCGGACCCCCGCCGAGGCAGGACCCACCTCTCCAGCGTGATCGGTGCGGATTTACGGGGCCGGACCTGCACGAGCGGGTAGGGCGTGTAAAATCATGTCCATCGTCTGAGTCGACCGAGGCGACTTTTATTACGAGCGGGGAAGTAACGCGGCGCGAACGATTATCCGCGCGAAATACGTGGCGGGAGGGGTGGGGGTGAAACTAGATTCCAGACTCGTTTCCACGGTCAGCCCGAGCGCCACTTTGACGCGTTTGGCAGGTCCAACGGCGCGCCACACGTGGGAACGAATCTGTGCACCGAGACTACTCCAGTTCGAGGCTCCGCAGTGCAATCGATCAGTCAGTGGCGGATCGCGTGACCCGCGCGACCCGCGCGAGACATTTGAAGCGTGTTCATGTCTCGCACCGAATCGACGCGTTTATATGACGTTCGCATGGGCTCGTGTAGTTTAGAACCCGAGAAGTGAACGCGAATCGCCCAATGTAAGATCAGATGTACTTTCGACGGAAATCGCAACACCCCTCGACGAAGCTGTCTCTCGCAGATTGAAAGACGCGTCAATTTATCATGTGATCGCACGGTGCATGTTCAAGCAGGGGTGCTGGTTCAAGCCTTCATTTTTGCGTCGGCCGGGGCTCCTTTCGCTCGACTGCCGCCTGTCCGCCGTTCGCAACTCAACAACACCCCACGGCGGGCGCCACGTAAACTCCATGCAAAATGCTCAAAGCTATTCATGTGCCTGAAATCATCGAACGGATTCTTGTTTATGCGATTTTGCGACACGACCCTGCCGACACGCTTGGGCTCCTCGAGTACGTCGGCGTCTTTCCACCGGCTTTGGCCCCACGAGTTCAGCGCATCTTCCAGCACCGTGCAGTGTACTTCACACTCGAGGAGGCGACTGCGTGCGGAAATGTCGTCGCGCTCAACAAATTGGTTGCTCTCGGTGTTCCGCTTCGCTGCTCATTTGGCGCGCTTGAGAGCGCTATCGACGGGCGGCATCTCGACACTCTCGAATGGTGGCGCGCTTCAGGCTCGTTCAACGTTGCCCAAATCAAACGCTGGCTCGACCGCCGCGGCGACGAGTATCCGGATGCCCATGTCGCCCTGGGAGTCCGGCCTCGATCGTACCAAGATTTTGACTCGGACGACAAGGATGCCTTCCGAGTTCTCTCCGTGGACGAAGGACTTGACAAGGTTTGTGCAAAGGTTGCATCAGGTTCCGTCACAAACCTAGTGTTGAATCCTCGACCCATCTCAATTGCTGGAATCAACGCACTCAACGCCGCCATGGCCAGCCCCACGCAGTCTCTTGAGTCAATTCGGATGGACGGATGCACGGTTGACCTACCGCGGCTGCTTGCCCTGAGACTCCCCCCGTCCTTGCGCTCTGCCTTCTTTGCGGGATACTGGTTCGGCAGCACACCCGCGTCGTCACGTCATCTCGTGCCAATCGTTTGGCCGCAGGCCCTCGAAACTCTGACCATCACTTCTGCACGGATCTCCGCAGCCGCAATCCCCTCCTTGACTCGTAACCTTCCCGCAGCGCTTGAATCCTTGTTTCTTTCCAACTGCGGCCTCAACGATGGTGGCGCTCTCGAGCTCGCGCGTGCCCTTCCGCCGCACCTCCGCAAACTCGATCTTGCAATGAACCGCTTGACAAGCGCGGGTTTTGCTAAACTTGCTCCGCTACTCCCTGCATCGCTCCACGAGCTGCTGGTTGGACTTACGACTGAGACTGGCGGCAACTCGCGTTCTGGATCGATTGACACCCCACCCACTCCACCTCTGGCGCGCGAGGTTTCGCAATCGCTCCCTCTGCAGCTCAACACGCTCGTGATCTCGGGCAGCGACCTGTCGCCTCAGCTGTTCCTCCCATTCGGCGACCCAGCCCGCTTTGCGCTTGAATCCCTCGTCCTTGAATTCGATGCCTCCAAGCCAGCGAGAGACGATGCGATCGTCGCACTTGCCCGAGCGCTCCCTCAAGGTCTCAAACACCTTGTTGCTGTTCGATGCAACATGTCGCGCGCTGGTATGCTGGCTCTGATTCCGAAGCTCCCGCATTCGCTCGCACAACTTACCTTGATGTCGGCTGATGTCGGGCTGGAAGGCGCGACGCTCCTAGCGACGCACATGCCTCCGCGGCTTGAACGACTGATACTTGATTCGGCACAGCTTGACGACAAGGCGGTGGAAGCGCTCGCGCCAGCGCTCCCGCCGACCTTGTTTGATTTATCCTTGAATAAAAATCAAGTCACGGACATCGGAGCGTTCGCTCTCGCCAAGCATTTACCAAACTCTCTCAAACCCCTCTCTTACCCAACTGACAACCTGACGGACCAAGGTCGCGCGGCACTCAAGGCCGCCTTATTGCCCACGGCGAACACTTCGTTCTATCGGTACAGATGAGGGTTGTGCTGCTGTCGTTCCGGGGTTGTGCCACGCAAACCTGGCAACTGACATGAATACACGAGATGCTGCGTCGTTCCTGACGGTTCTTTTACTGCCCGCTCGCTCAACAACACATTGTGCGCAGTCTCGCACACCATCACTCTCACCAATGAGGAGCACGTCGCCAACATGGATGACATGTTGGACGGCAACGACGCGGCTGCCGCGGCACAGACACTGGGACCGCAACCAGAATCGTTGGTTCGCCTCGCTCGTCGTCATGTCCACTCACATCTTCGAACTCACTCTTCTCGTCGCCTCGCGTCGCTCGTCCTTGTTTTCACACTTATCAGCTACCGCAGCCGTTGTCGCGTCCGCTGCTGCGCAGCTCACCCCACCGCCTCGCGCACCTCTCCGCGCTCCTCAGTATCAAGTGCACTACATGCGCCGCGACCTTGCGCGCATGACGCCTCGCCTGCCGTCAGCGCGGAGGGACTTGCCGACGCTTACCGAGCGCTGCATGGCGCTCTGTGCGAGGACCCGCATGGCGACTCGCTAGTTATCCGTGTCGCGATCCCGCCACCATCGTCGACAACTTGAGCCACGCCATTCCGGTCTTGATGACAACGGCGTCGATTTCGTCACAAGCATCGCGCGGAGAGCCCTTCACCTCGGCATTCGCGCCACTCATAAGCCTAAGTACGAGTTGCTTGACCTGGGAGTGAAGTTGCAGGTTAATGACGTGGTTCGACTCGCTCGGCCGACGAGAGAGACCGGTTGAGAGACGCGTTGATTTATCATGTGATCGCACGGCCCATTGCTGCTCTGATCGCGCCGCCTGCCCACCGCTCATCCCGCCGCGACCCAGTCTCGACGGGCGTCACGTTAACCTCATGCAAAATGCAACTCCATGAATCCTACGATCGGGACCGCGGCGCGCCGCCCCGCCGCGCGAGAACGTCCGAGTTGGCAGTCTCGTCACCTGCCGCTGCGGCCTTGCGCCTGGACCGCCCAAGCGTGCATCCCGCCACCGCCCCAAATCTCGGCGGCCCGCCGGTGACTCCGAACCGTCATGCTGCGAGGCTCTACCTCGACTGGCTGCGGGAAGCGGGCGTCGACTCGGTGCTCCGTTCTATGCCGGCGCCGTCGCACTCCGTCTACATGGACCTTCCCGACGGCTACCGCGTCATCTTCCAGCGCGCCGACGAGGCCGCGTTCTTTGACACGACGGAAGTGTGGTCGCGCGCCGGGCAGGCCATGGAACTCGAGCGCACGGAACTGCTCAACGGGTCTGCGGCTGCCGAGACGTTCAGCGACGCGCCGCTGGAGTCCCGCCCGGTACCTGTCGCGCGCGAGTCCGCCATCTCAATCCGCCGTCGCAGTTCGAGTCGTGACGGTCGACGCAGCTGCAGCCCTCCTGTCCACGCCGCCTCGGCATCTACGTCGCCTCGCTCTCGCCGGGACCGGCCCGCGCCGCTCGAGCCGGCGTCGACCATGCCCATCACCGACGGCCCGCCGTCCACGCCGCCACGCCCGCTGGTGCGCGTCAAGGTACCCGTTGACACGCCTCCGTTGCCGTCGCGCACCCCGCGTGTCGAATGCGACGCGACGATCAAGGCTGAGCCAATGGACCTTGACTTGCCGCCGCTGCCCACAGGCACCAACCTGCTCGTGCCCGCTGCGTCCCCTGCTTCCTCGCCTGCCAAGCCTTCGCCCTCGCCTTCGCCCTCCATCGTGGCTCCGCCTCCGCGTGCACCACTCGTCACCCTCACCGACGAGGAGGGCGCCGCCGACATGGATGACCTATCGGACGACGAGGACACGACTCCCGTGGCGCCGCTACTCGAGCAGCGACCAGCACCGCGCTCCTCCGCTTCATCTCGCACCTCTTCGCGCTCGCCGCCGCTCTCGCCGCCGCTCTCGCCCACTCCACCTAGTCCGCACTCGCCACCGCGTTTGTCCACATCGCCTCGTTCGCGCTCGCCACCGCGCTCGCCCACGTCGCCTCGCCCCACGCCCGCCGCCACGTCAGCCGCCGCCGCAGTCACAGCACGCATCGTCGCGCTCGTCCCCGCCCACCGACGCGCGCACATCCTCGCGTACCTCGGCGTCGAGACCCCAACGGGCGCCGAGCCGGGCACGCAGCTGTTCGGCGCGTTCGTGTACTCGCGCATCGAGAACCTGCTCACGGACCCGGACCTGCTTGACGACTTCATCGAGCAGATCCGCGCCGACGGACCGCACGACGGCGGCGTGCTCGCTGAGGCCATGTCGGAGGCGGGCGACACGATCGACTACCGAAAGCTGCTCGCGCGGCTGCGGCACCCGGCGCGCGGTCGGGCCACGTCGTCGCTCGCGGCCGAGGCCGAGGACCTCGCGCAGATCGTGCTGTTCCTCGCGTGCGTTGCCGACAACATCGAGGAGGCGCTCGGCTGCGGCGAGGTGCTGATCCCCCGCGACGCCGCCAAAGTCGAGGTCATAAGCGCGCTCACTCACACCTCGCACGCCTCGCTCCTCAAGCGCGCGCGGCAGTGGTACCGCGCCGCCGTGTACGACGACGTCGACTACCCGTCGTGGCTCGGCGACGACGGCGCGAACGACCCGCTGTGGGAGCGCTTCCTCGTCTACGCCAAGGTCTCGCCGCTGCTCATGTACATGCGGCGCGAGCCGCAGCGGGGTCGCGGTCGAACCGTGACTGGCGCCTAGTCACTCGGCGACGCGTACCGAGCGCTCCAGAGCGCGCTGCGCCCGTCGTGTGATAACCCACACGGCGACCCGCTCGGCGACCGCGCCTCGATCCCCGCCGGCATCTTCGACAACTTTAGCCGCGCCATCCCGGTGCTCGGCCTCCGTGTGCCCGCCATGCGCGAGAAGATGGTTGACGCGACGCTGCAGATGATCGATGCCACGCCGTTCGCGTCGCTCAAGATCGTGGCCGAGGTCGCGCTCGTCGCCGCCGTCTCGCCAGCGCACCTCAAGTACGTCATCCCTCGTCGCGGCAAGGGCTCGCAGGCCGTCTTTCTCAACATGTGCGGTACGTTGTCGTCGCTCACGATACGTTGCGGATGACCCGCTGACCACCACGACGCGCGCGTGCCACTTCTAGCCAAGTCTCGCACTCCCGCCGCGAAACAGCTCATTGACGTGCTCACCGACCTCAAGCGGCCAGTCCCGTTCGCGTTCGCCCGAGTTCCGCTCCAGTTCGAGACGGACGGGCGCGACAGCTGCGGCGCGCGCGCGGCCAAGCACGCGGACAAGGTCGACGGGCGCATCAAGCTCCACTCGCGCTCCCACCCGCCGCCCGTGGTCGAGTGCGAGCGCCTCAAGGCGTGCGTCCTGCTCGAGCCGCTCAAGAATGCGCTGGGCGCGATCCCCGCGGAGGAGGGGATCCCTCGCTGGGACGAGCTGCGCGAGCACCTTGACCTCCTTTGTCGCCCGCCAGCTGCTGAGTGAAGAGAGCGTGCAAGCAGCGAAGTTATGGAAACTACTCCAATATACATCGTTGCATACATCCTCCTCTCGCACGGTCTTTTGAAATGGAAATATAAATGAACGAGTAGTGAGTGCGCCTCGGCGATAGCCAACGGGGTCTTGGCGACACGTGTTGGCGACACGTACCGCTTGCTGCAGCTCGTGTCCCAGCTGTTCGAGTCGCGCATCAACACGGACCCGCCCACCGTTCTCGTTGCGGTTCCTGCCATGAGCTTTTTCAAGTTCAGTCGCGTCATTCTTTTGCTTGGCCTCAGCGTACCCGCCACACGCGACGACAAGATGATTAACGTGACGCTTACGCGTCATGCTTACTCGCGACTCGTCGCGACGCGATCTACCGTGCCCGCCCTACGCGAAGCAGCTCACGGACGCGCTCACAGACCGCAAGCGACTGTTTCCCTTCGGCTCCGCTCGAACACCGCGCCAGATCAGGAAGGACACGCGCGACAGCAGCGGCACACGCGCGGTCGAGCTCGCGGACAGGATCGCGGCGCACGTAAAGGCACACTCGCGCTCTCGCCCGCCCCCGCCCGAGGTTTTCGTTGCCCCACAAGTAGTCGAACGAGTCGCTCGAGCGCAAAGGAGTGTGACAATTTGATCTATTTTTTTCGGCACGAGCGCGCGGTTTATGGCCATGACCATGACCATGGCCACCATCGCGAACCGCGAAAATGATTGTCGAAGGGCCACCGAGCTGTTGAAAGCAGAAATGCCGTGTTCATTCAATCGCCGAGCAGGTATCCGTCATCCAAGCCGTTGTCCTGAGCCCACGTCAACATAGCTTCGGATGAGAACTTGACCTGCGCGCTCGCGAGGAAGCAGTTGGGCAACCCAGTGGCTCGCCACCACGCAGCAACTCGCTGCTGTCCATGCATCAGAGCGCGACTGCCGATGCCGGGAGCGTACTTGAGCTCGTAGTCATGGTCCGCAAGCCATTGAAGATACTCGATCTGGCCGTACTGGGTGAATTTCTCGAGCGCAGCGCTGGTGTACTTGAGTTCTCGTCCAGTACTGTGAAACCATTGAAGCACAGATAGCTTGCTAAGTGACTCTAAGACGTCGTCCAGCGCGGCCTCGGTATATGTGAGCGCGGAAGGTGGCAAGTTCTCGTTCAGCCAAGCAAGCACAGGTGTTCGACCAGCTCTGCACGCTCGATCAACCAACGAGGGTGTGATGCACCACCTCGGGTCGCCAGCGGGGACCATGGAGCTGCGGATCCACTCGAGACGCTCAGGAGTGGGTCGATGTACAGCGTCCGTAATCATTTTGTCCCAGTGGAGCTTTGCAAACCAGTCGGGACATTCGCGCCGCCACCAATCGAGCGAAAGCGAGTCAATCCAGGTGAAATCGAGGTCGGGTGGACTCATGGGTAGACCGTGTGCCTTGAACCAATCCAGAATGTGGAAACGTTTGCCGCAAGTCGCGTAGAAGAGCGCCCAGTCGTGCTTGATCTCCAGCCCGTGGGAAGCAAACCAGTCCAAGACTTCAATGCGATTAGTGCGCACAGCTTGATCGATGGCATCCACAGAATACGTAAGCTCCAGCCCGCTCTCCCTCCACCAGTCCAGGACGTGAAGCCAGCCGTTTTCGGCAGCACGATTAACTGAACACTCGTTTTCGCGAATATCGGCACCTGCGCTGCGCCAAAATTCGAGGACAGGGATGTGTTTCGTCGCGAAGTACGAACGGTGCATGGTCATTGGCAAACCAGCCTGCTGCCACCACTCAAGCATGTCAACGCGCCCTTTTTGACAGGCATCCATGAGAGGCGCAAAACCGATATCAAGCTTGGCCGGTCCACGGTATTGAAGGTACTCTTTAAGCAACGGGATGCTCGATCTGCACTCGGCTGCATAAAAGGAGGGCGAAAAGTTGAGGTTGAAGACAACACGGCGAAGCTGAGTCATGCCCGGCGCCACGCGCAAGTACGGCAGCGGATCGAATCTGTCCCGCTCCTTGCGGACGGCGGCGATAAGGATGGTCTCGACGAGCTCGATTGGAAGTCGTCGCATGGGTGCAAGAGGCTCGTTCATCAGATTGCATGGAGACGTTGCTTGATTCATGGCCTTTGAAGCGGTTGCATCAAGTCGTTCAACGAGAGAGGGCCGTGCTCGCGGGCGAAGGGGATCGGCGAGCGGCGCCACGCGGTTCGCCTCCGCGTCGCGTGCCGCTCACGGGAGCGTGATCCGCCACGTCTTCCCGCTTCGGCGCCGCGTCGCCGTGCCGATTCGCTTCCGCCTTCGCCTTCTCCTTCCCCCCCTCCCCTGCTCAGCGATCCCACGACTCCCTGCTACGCATCACCATGGTCACCATCAACATCCGCTCGTCGTCCGAGGCCAAGACGACCGTCACCATCGAGCTCGACAAGACGGTGGCCGACCTCAAGGCGGCGATCGCCGCGGCGCTGCCCGACTACCCGGCGGGCCAGCAGCGCGTCATCTTCTCGGGCCGCGTGCTCAAGGACGAGGACGTGCTCGCCACCTACAACCTGGTGCGTCCCGGTTCGCGGATGGCGGGTGGGAGCGGTTGCTGACACACGCGCGCGCGCGTACCTGCAGGCCGAGGGAAACACGGTTCACGTCGTCAAGAGCGTCCCGCGCAACGCGCCCGCTGCCCCCGCCGCCGGCGCTGCTGCTGCGTCCCCGACGGCCGCGACCGCGACGCCCACGCCGACCCCGACTTCGGCGACGACTCCCGCGGCTGTGGCCAACCCGTTCGCCACCTTTGCCGGTCTCGGTGCGGGTGCGGGCGGCGCGGGTGCCGCTGGTCTCGGCGGTCTCGGTGCCCTCGGCGGCATGGGCGGTTTCGGTGGCATGGGCGGTATGGGTGGCATGGGCGGCATGGGCATGGACCCAGCGCAGGTCAACGCCATGCTCTCGAACCCGATGATGATGCAGATGATGTCCCAGATGATGTCGGTGCGTCTCTACTCCTCTCAGCATCAGCCCCTCGCGAGCTTCCGACTGACCCCCGATCCCCTCCCGTAGAACCCACAAGTCCTTGACCAGATCGTCGCCAGCAACCCGATGCTCGCGGGGCTCATGACGCCCGAGACCCGCACCATGCTGCAGTCGGTCATGTCGAACCCGGCCATGCTGCAGGGCATGCTGTCCATGGCGGCCGCGGGCGGCGCCGGCGGGATGCCCGGCATGATGCCGAGCATGTCGACGGCGGGCGCTGCCAACCCGTTCGCTGCTCTCGGCGCCGGTGCGGGCGCTGCCGCCAACCCGACCTCGCCGACGGGCGCTGGTGCTGCTGCCGCGGGTAACCCGTTCGCCGCCGGTGCTGGCGCAGGTGCCTTCAACCCGTTCGCGGCGCTCCTGGCCGGTGGCGGTATGCCCGGTGCCGCGGCGTCGCAGCAGCCGTCGATCCCGCCCGAGGAGCGGTACGCGACGCAGCTGCAGCAGCTCGCCGAGATGGGCATGCTCGAGCCCGAGCGCAACCTGCGCGCGCTGCAGCTCACGGGCGGCAACGTGCACGCGGCCATCGAGTGGCTGTTCAACAACCCCGGCAACTGAGCGGCCTGACGTTCGCTCGGGATGTCCATTGTTGTCATTGTTATTCTGTATAAATTTCCGTGCTTCTCACACACACATCTCTCCTCGTCAAATCAGACCTGGAACAGCTCGGCGAGGATCCGCAGCGTGTCGTCGGGCGACTTGACGGCGTGGCCGACAACGTCCGGGTGGGTGAAGATCTCGTAGTCGTTACCGCCCTGGTGCGTCTTGTCGCCAAAGAAGTGGATGGTCTTGAACCCCTCGGGCCGCACGTGGCGCAGGCAGTACGTCTTGTCCCAGCCGGTCGGGAACACGTCGAACGAGATCTGGCCGCCGATCGAGTAGGTCAGGTCGAGGTCCGCAAACTCGCGGCGCAGCGCCGCCACCATGGCCGCGCGCACGCCGTGGACCTTGTCGTAGGCCTCGAACGCGTCGCGCTCCGGGTGGCTGCAGTTGCGCCCGATCGGCGACACGTTGATCATGCCGTTGCGGAACTCGATGAAGGTGCCGCTACGGGGGACGCGGGTGGGGGTGAGTTTGTGGGGACTCGCGAGCGGGTGTCAGGGAAGCGTACCGCTTGACGGGAAGGTCGAGGTCGGCAATGTAGCGCAGGATAAAGTTGGCCAGCCGCTTGTACTTGTCCTCGCCGAGGTAGTTGATGAACGACTGCGACGCGAGCTGCTTGCCCAGCCGGTACGCCGTCAGCCCGTTCTCCGAAAAGCAGAAGTCGAACATCTCCAGCGCTACAAGACGGGCACACAACGCCGTCAGCAACAACACGCACGACGTGAACGCTGGCCGGCGTACCGTTCTCGCCGAGCTGCTCAAACTGCTTGGGCAGATCGCTCCCGCCGACGAACCCGACGACCACCTTGGACTTGAGGCGCGCCAGCGTGTCGAGGACCTCCTTGGACACGATCTAGGCGAGGAAACCGGACACGGTCAGCGTCCGCGAGGGTGCCGCGAGTGGTGGATCAGGCGGGCGCACACCTTGCGGGCGGGCGTCAGCGTGCCGTCCACGTCGAACAGGACGAGGGTGTCGGGGTGCGCCTTGTGGCTCCAGTCGTTGGACATTATGGTGATACGTTGCAAGGGTGCGGGATCGGATTGCAAGAGCGGGGGAGAGGGAAAGTGGGCGTCCTTGGGCGGCGGCGAGGGACCGGCTGCAACGTGGCGCCGACACGCGCCGCCGACCGCCACGTGCGCTCCACGCGTCTCCGTTGCCGATCCATCCGTCCCTGCCTTCTTCATCCGGGGCGCACGCTTCCCTCTCTCTCCCCTCTCCCGCACACCACCACCAACCATTGCAATGTCACTCGTCGACTCCGCGCTCGCGATCCTGCCCGTCGAGAACCTGGGCCGGTGGCTCGCGGGGATCTCGGCGATCGCGCTGGCGAGCGGCATCAACGGCGTGCTGAACCCGGTCCAGTACTCGCGCATGCTGTACCAGACGGGCACCACCGAGCTCGCCGGCCGCCTTTTTGGGATTTGGAACATCACGTCCGCCGTCGCGCGACTGCTGTGCGCTTACGACCTCTACAACGCCTCGTACGTTCGTTCGCGCGGGAGAAGGTGTGGGGATAGGCTGACACCCTGAGGGGGATGTAGCATGTACCGCATGACGTTCGCGTCGTTCGTCATCGCGTTCTCGCACTTTGCGTCCGAGGTGTTCATCTTCAAGACGGCCAAGCTCACGGGCAAGACGCTGTCGCCGTTCATCGTGTCGAGTACGCTGTCGCCCGCACGCCGCCTCCGCTCGCGACCGCGTACTGATCCAGCGTGTAGGCGTCTCCATGGTGTGGATGTGGTCCGAGTGGTCGACGTACGCCGGCCGCGGGCTCTGAGCTGTATCATCCATCCTTCGAATCGAAAGTGTACATTATGAACATCTCCGGTCGCCGTCCCTCCCGGAAACCTACTTGTTCATCCGGCCCTTACCCTTCTTGCTCTTGAGCATGTTGCCCTCACCCTTGAACTTGGGCTCGCCATCATCCCCTTCGCCGCCCGCTGCGCCGCCCGTCGCGGACGGCACGTTGAACCCAAAGAACAGCTGGCCGAGGGGCAGCCGGAGCGGGAGCGGGGTCTCGCCGTCGAGCGAGGGCCGGATCTCGTCGGCGTTGACGAGGGAGCCGGTGCCGCGGGCGCGCTTCTGGTTGCCCGAGACGGCCGTCGCCGACTTGCCGTTGAGCCGCTGGCCCGACGACAGCAGGTCCCATCCGCGCTTCTCGACGACCACGTGCTGCAGAATCTCGTCGCGCACGCTCGCGTGGCTGCCGCCGAGCCCGGACCCGGCGCTGCCGGGGCGCTGCAGCGACGGCTCCACGTACCCGACGGGCGGCGCGAAGTCGACCTCGAGGTCCGTGTCGATCAGCGACACGGCGTGCGACGGCTTCAGCTCCAGCACCTCGATCTGGTACTCGCGGTCCGCGTACACGAACGACAGCTTGTCGCCCAGCGTCATGGCGAGGTAGCTGCGGAACGCGCGCTCGAGGCTACACACGGACGTGCGAGTGAGTCGACGGGCTTCGTCGCAGTGCGGTCGCTCACGTACACAGCCTTGGGATCCGAGATATCGAGGAACGCGACGCTCTGCGGCTGGATCTTGACAAACTTGCCACGCGGCAGCGTCGCCGACTTGACCTGCAGCAGGCTGCCCTCGCCGGCGCCCAGCGTCGCCATCATCCACCGCGGGAGGTAGATGCGGCCCTCCTCGGCAATGAACTCGAGCACGCTCGCGTGCGTCGTCTTCTGCGTCTGCTCGTTGGTCAGCGCAAACTTGTACGGCGTCGTCACGTTGTACTGGGCTACAAGCGAGTGGGCGGGTAAGTTTGGGCGTCTCGTCGGCGGGCGGGCGGGTCGGGAGGCGTACTCAGCTTGGCGAGGGCCGATGGCGGGAGAATGACTAGTGTGTGAGACGTGGTCAGCAACGCTGCACAAGAGCGCCGATGTGAGAAGCGGGCGCACCTCCGGACCCGTGGTTCAGCGTCTCGCGCTCCTTGCCTGGCGCCATCGCCACCGAGTAGCACCGGTACTACACATCCACGACTCGCGTAAGACATCGAAACCTAGCCTCCCCGGTGGTAGCAAGACACACGTATTCCGAAAAGGTGCCCGTGCCATTCCCGCCAAAGCCGAACCCGGCGCTGCCAAAGCCGCCAAAGAGGTGATCCTACGCCGCGCCGCCTCGCATCGTGAGCGAGCCGGTTCCATCACCGTGCGCCGAGTGCCATCCATGTGCGAACCATGTTGCGGGGAGTTGCGTAGTCTCTCGCCGTTGCGTGGGGAGCGGGAGAGGCGGCGGCGGCCGGCGCGCTCTGACGAAGCGGCGCGGTGACTTGGACGGCGTCACGTGCGCACGTGGCGCGTCGCGCCGATGACCGACGCGTCCGCGGTCGGCGCTGGGTCGCGTCGGCCGGCTTCGTCGCGGCAGTAGGGTCCTACGTTCATGTCTTAGCTGCTATCCTTGTGATGCCTTGTCGTCGAAGGGGTGCTGCAGTCACCAGGACATCTCGTTGGACCCGTGTCACGCGACGCGCTTGAAGCTTGGGCCACGCGCTCGCGCGTGCGGTGATCTCTCCGTGATCCCCACCGCCGCAGAATGGGCTCTTCGCGGCCGACCGCACCCGGTGACTCGCCGCCCGTTTCCCCATCGCCTTGAAGTCGAGGCCGCAACCCCCGCCGCGGACGTGAGCACTCTGTTGCCCCACGGCGCTTTTCATCCGTTTCTCTACCTCCCATCGTCTTACAGATCAAGTTCATGGTCCCGGTGAAGAGAGAGTTGAGCGAGCAATCACCGAGCAGCAAGCCCTTCAGCGTCAATGGAAGGTATAGCGCGAGCGCGATCATTCCGTCCGCTTCCAACGTGCAGCTCCCGTCCATCGAAAGAGATTCGAGGCTTCTCGGTAAGTGTGGAGCCAGAGCGCGAACGTCGGCAAGGGTGAGATCACAATCGTAGAAATATAGCTCGCGAAGCGCGGCCGGGAGAAACTGAGCGAGCGCAGCGATTGCGGCGACGGGCCGCTCGATCGCGCGTTCCAAGCCGAAAATTGGTGAGTGGCGATGGAAGCGAGTGAGGCCAAAGGCTAGCTGGCGGAGACTAGGATTGAGGTGTGAGAAATGCATCGACATGGCGCTCAGCTGCGAAAGATCGTAGCTGTGCACACTGAGCGTCTCGAGTTCCCGCGGCAATATTTTCAGGAACGTTTCCTTGTGTCCTGGATCGAGCCGCGAGCTCGAAAGTTGAATCTCTTTCACCGTCTCTGGAAGTCGCGAGCCAACGCCAGGGGTGGCAGGCTGGTCATGATGGAATGCGCGAAGGCTCACTGTTGAGATCCCTGGCGATGGGCGAAGCTGTCGCACCAAGTCAATTGAGGCGTTGCTGGGCATAAAATTGATCATCTTGATATGGTGGGACCGGGCCGCCAGGGTCCGATCAAGTGCTTGAATCCCCACGGCAGTAATCGGGCCGAGGCCGATGTTCAAAGCGTACCCTCGTCCATCCTCTTCCCCCACCTCGATGGCTGTTCCAAGTGGATCGGGACCAGGCTCGGCGAGCCAAAGCTATCAATTGGCTCCCATGTCGAGAGCGGTGTCAGCTCCGAAAACGAAGCGCGGGTTTAGTTTGCACAGTCTGCGATAACGGGCGAATACAGGCACCGTACCCCACGTGCCGCCTCCATAGCATGAACTAACCGGTGTCCAATAATTGAAATGGCTAACCCCGACGCTATGATGTCCATGTCCGGGATACGAAGCGGAAGACCTGAATCTCGCCACCACCGCAACACGATAAGTTGAGGGCATTTGCACGCTCCGCGCAGTGCGGCCTCGGTATAAACTGGCTTCAGACCAAGCTCGAGCCAGAGGTCAAGCACGGCGACGTTGCCGTACATGCTCGCCGCGTCCATGGAGAAGTTTGGGCAGACACGCAGAATTTCGGCCGTCACATGGGGAATCTCATCCCGGCGCGCGACACGGGCGTACTGCATCAGGCCGACCGTGTCGTCCTTGGGCTCATGGAAGCGGACAGCAGAGAGCAAGATGCGTTGCGTGATGTGTGGTACATGTACGGTGAGCTTCATTGCGTTAGTCGATGGGGTGAGAGAGCGAAAGCCTGCAAGCGAGCTGAAAGAGGTGAAGAGGCGAAAAATGCGCTCACGTGGTGGCGCAAGCAGTTTCTTCAAAGTTCGAAGGCCTGTGACGCCTGCCCGCTCTCCCCTGCCACCTCAACAGTTTAGCAAATGGTCGATGGAAACTTGATGCAACATGTTTAAGGCTGTTTATGCTCCCGAAATCATAGAGCGGATCCTTGTCCACGCGGTTTGGCTTCACCCCGACCCCGACGACATCCCGGGACTGGCGCAATACGCGCGCGTCATGCCGAGAAAGCTCATTCCGCAGGTCGAACGGGCAATGATCTTGCGTGCACCGAGCCTCTCGCCCAAACGTGCGACCAAGTTTGGCAATCTCGCCGCACTTCAGCGCCGCGCTGCCCTCGGACTACCACTCAAGTGCTCTCCCTTTGTATTGTACGAGGCTTTCGATCGCGGCTTTCTCGGAGTTATTGAGTTTTGGCGGGACATTGGCTTGATTGATCCCGACGAACACGACGTTTTGCTCCGCGATTGTGATGATCACCAACTCGTTGCCCTCGGCTTGGATCTCCGATTTGTTGACGACGACAACATCGACTCGGAATCTATCCTTGAAACTATCCCGCCAGTGGACAGCAGCATCCGCGCTTCAATCGACGACATTGTTACGGGTAACACGACGCAACTCGACTTTACAAAGCAGGCGATATCTCTTGACGGAATTCACCTGCTGAACGAGGCGATGGCAAGCAAATCGCAAAAATTGAACAAGCTCTGTTTCAAGGAAAGCACCCTCGACACCAAGCGAGTTTTTGCGCTTGAGCTGCCCGATTCTCTGGTCGAACTAAAGCTTGACAGCGTTTGGCCAGGAGTCAGGCCGTTACGTCTGGCTCCGCGCTCAAACTTTTGGCCAGCCAACTTGACGTCACTCGTGATTACTCACGCAGTGACTCGCGTGTCCGACGAGCTTTACCAACTACTCACTCACTTACCGCCAACGCTTCGCAACCTTACCTTAAAAGCCTGCTCGTTTGACGATTGTAAGCTTTTTGGCATTGCCCGCGCCCTCCCTCGCAAACTCGAGCGACTTGACGTTTTGTGGAACCGCTTCACTGAGGCGGGACTTGCTCTCGCTGGGCCTCTTTTGCCGTCTTCCCTCATGTATCTCGCCTTTGATTGCCGAGTAGACAAGCGGAAAAACCGTGACGCGACGTGGAAGGGGTGGTCGCTTCCCTCGTCATTGCGCCAGCTAAAGCTTCACCGCCTCAAGTTGGATGCACCAGGCACCATCGCGTTTGGGCGCGCTCTCTCCCAGCTCAGCGAGCTCGAGGTGTTAGACCTTGGGTATGGAGACTTCGCTTCGCCTGAAGCCGCAACTTTGTTCGCATCCCTTCCACAATCTCTGGTCCACTTGGATGTCAGCAGCGCTAATCTGCGTCGCGACGATGCCGTCGAGTCGCTTGCCAAGAACCTGCCAGTCAATCTTGAGATCCTCAACGTCGATTACGCCCATTTTTCGCAGAACGGCCCCCAAACGCTTTTCTCGTGTCTTCCTCGCTCGCTGCGCCAGTTCAATTTCTCATCAGCCAAGGTCGACGCATCCCGCGCAAAGATTCTGGCGACGCATATGCCACTAAGCCTCGAGATCTTGAAGCTTCAGCGAACACATCTGGATGACGAAACCGTTGGTTTACTTGTTTCAGGACTGCCTGCCCAACTCTTGGAGCTCGATCTGGGTGACAACGACATCACTGATACTGGCGCAGCGGCGCTCTCCGCAAATTTTCCTCGTGGCCTAACCAAGCTCTCGTTAGCTAAGAACCGCCTTAGCCAAGCGGGAGAACAAGCAGTTCGTGCTGCGGCGCCTGAGTCGCTGGTGGAAATTAGCCTAGAAGGCAATTTTGACATTGCTTCCTTTGCATGGATTCCATCCTACATTTAATCTCGCTCTACCACATATATGCCAATAACATCTGATCCGCCTCACTGACTAACAAGGCAATCGCTTTGACGTTGTCGTCCGTGATTGCATCGCGCGAGAGCTCTCCAAGTCCTGCAAACCGGGAGAAAAGTTGCTAAAGCCTACTCCGTCAAGTCACGAACGAAGGCAAACAACTGTATCACACAATAATCAACTGGGGACAACACACGAAAACTACTCAGTCTCGACGAGAATCGGGGGATAAACCGCACGAAGCCGCGCAGCACCCTGGTCAGTGACGCGCGTTCCGGTCAGGAAGATTTGCATGTACGGCTCACAGCGGGCTGCAAACTTGACGATTGACTTGATGCTGGCATCAGTGATCGGATTGCCCGCGAGGAACAAAGCCTTGATGGTGTGCGGGAGGCGGGAAAGCAGCTGACCAAATCGGTGGTCGTCAAGTCCCGCCAACGAAATGCATAGGACCTGCAAGTTTCGCAGCGTACCCATGAACTCGAGCACCGGCTCCATTCGAGTGCAGTCGCACCCGCCGAGGTCAATCTCTTGGAGACCCGATAGGTTCGCGCCAGCGAGGATGGAGAAGCAGTCGCCGTCCAGGCCAAATCCAGCGAGAACCAGTTCCTTGAGCGTCGGCGGAAGGTGAGGAACGAGGACACGCACTCCCTCGGCGCCAAACTTGCATTTCTCGCCAAAGCCAAGTTGCTGGAGACGGCGCGGTAGTTTCGGGGCGAGCACGCGAATGTCGGCCAAGGTGAAGTCGCAAAAGGCAAAGCGGAGGCATCGAAGCGAAGCTGGCAGGTACTTTGCGAGCGCGAGAACAGCCGGCGCGGGCGAGTCTTCGGCGGCCGTGGCGCCAGAAATCCGCGATGAGCGATGGAAGCGGACTCGGTTGAGATCGAGCATGTGCATGCTGGCGCGGAAGTGCGAAAAGTGCTTCGACTTGGCATTGAGCTGAGAGAAATCGTATCGCTTGAACGCAACTTCCTCGGTCAGCACAGGTAGGAGCTCCTGAAGCGTGCGATCATGGCGAGGATCGAGCCACGAGCAACGGAGAGTCAGGCCTCGCACCGACCTGGGAAGCCGCGAGCCGGCGCCGGGGGTCGCCGGCACGCTGTGGGGAAAGCCTTCAAGCGTCAAGTGTGAGATGTTGGCAGAGGGCTGGAGCTGACGCAGCAAATCGATTGACGCGTTGCTTGGCGTAAACTTGATCACATTGATCTCGTGGCAGTAACTTGCGAGCGACCAGTTGAGAGCCTCGATGCCAGCGGGCGTGATTGAGCCAGGGCCGACGGTCAGCGTGCACGCTCCGTCGTCGGCCTGTTCAACGAATTCGTTCGGATCGGGCTTGGCGAGCCAAAGATTGTCAACGGACGTCCACTTGGACAAACGTCTCTATCGGGTAGAGTATGAACGAGTGAGCGACCATTGGTTGGCACGAGTGGGCGAGCAAGCAAGCTCACAACGTACCCCGCGCGCCTTTTCCTCGCGGTTGACAAAACGAAGCCCAATGACCGCACGTGCCACTTCAAAGAAACGGTAGCTCGTGCTCCCGATGCGCAGCGGAAGACCCGAGTCGCGCCACCAGCGGAGGACCGCGAACTCAAGGCGATCGCACGCCCCGCACAGTGCTGCCGCGGTGTAAACGGGTTTGAGGCCGAGTTCGAGCCACAGATCGAGCACGGCCACGTTGCCGTAGGTGCTGGCAAGATCCATGGAGAAGTTAGGGCAGACACACAGAATCTCGGCCGTCACCTCGGGGATGTCGGCCCGCCGCGCGACGCGGGCGTACTGCATCAGGCCGACCGTGTCGTCCTTGGGCTCGTGGAAGCGGACAGCATAGAGCAAGATACGTTGCACGATGCGCGGTGCATGGATAGTGAGTGTCGTTGCTGTTTCGTGGGCGGCAGGGCGGAGAGAGCGGCCGTGCGACGACGCCCGAGCGAAAAGTCGTCGCACCGGGCTTGCTGCACGCCAACACACGTGGCTGATCAGCAAGAGCGACGCGCTCCACGGACGCGCTCTCGGTCGGCCAGCTCACACAGCCTCCCTCCGCCCCCCTCGCAACCCTGCTGCTGCTTCAAAACGACGACGGAAACTTGATGCAAAATTTTCAAGGCTGTTTATGCACCCAAGATTATCGAGCGGATCCTCGTTCACGCCATTAGGCTCCACTTGGATCCAGACGACATGCGCTCAAGCTGCTGACGCGCCAGCCCGCGGACGTTTCATGCCGCGCCGCCTCGCGCAATTCACGGCGCGACCGCCGCTGCGCACGCTAGGCACCTCAAAGGATGTGGGCGGCCTTCCTCCACCTTGCTCCGCCGCACGCGCCGCGGCGGCAGCGCTGCGCCCAGGCAGCTCCCCCTCAGTTTTCTTAAGATTTTTAGCTAAGGAAAGGGCCCTCTGCTGCTGTGAAAGAATCTCGAGCGACTCGTTCTCTTCAATTGCAAGCTCGCCTTGCCGGGACTCCAAATTCTCCTTCCTCGCTTGCCGCGCCCGCTGCTCCAGCTTGAAATTTCGCACAGCAACTTTTGTGTACGCAGTTCGCTGCTACTGGGCGAGCACATGCCCCCGCACCTCGAGGTGCTGCGGCTGAGTTCGTATCATTTGGTTGACCCGTGCGTGAGTTGCTTTGGGCTGCAGCTTCCGGCTCGGCTCACGGAGCATTCTCTTCGTAACAACCTCCTTAGTTCTCTCGTCATCAATATGATGGACTTGCGGCGCGCGCGCGGGTTGACCAAGCTGGACTTGCGGTTGAACCGTATCCCGCCTGAGAGCATCGAGGCGGTCCGCGCAGCTGTTCCGCCGTCCGTCACGATCTAGCTGTGATTTGAAGTGATTTGAATGTCCTCTGCATATATAGATATCATAACCGGTCCATCAAACGCGGCTCACGTCTTGCGCCGGGTGAGGTGGTCGTAGAGGACGACCTGGATGTACTCGACCGAGGCGAGCTCCTTGCGTTCCGTGTTGTCGCCAGGCTCGGCGCGCGGGTCAACGTTGACGACCTTGCGGTCGCGCTTGTTCTTGAACAGCAGGCCCGTCTCGTTGTCGGCGATGACCTGCCAGTTGGGCGTGTTGTTGCTGGTGCACAGCTGCGTCTCCCAGTTGAAGAAAGACAGATCCGACGGCCGCGGGTGGATCACCTTAGTCCCGGCAAAGTACCCGTCAAACGACTCGGACTTGAGCCGGTGCGCGTAGTCTATGTACCCCGAGATCTCCTGCTGCCGGCTGTTGCGCATACGGAGGAAGATGATGGTCTAAACGAGCCACCGACGTTAGTGCCTTTGTGCCAACGGACTCACGCTCGACTGGGTGTACCGTCATCTTGCCATTCCGGTTCGCCTCCTCGCGCTCGGCGAGGGCCGTGAGCAGGGCGCTGCGGGCAAAGTCCTTGCCATGGCTGGACAGGAGCTTGGCCTGCCAGCGCTTGGCGAGGCGAAAGTTCTCGGCGGCCTTCTTGCGCGCGTCAAACTCCTCGCGCTTGATGGGCTCGCCGGACCCGCGGTACCCGAGCTCGACGAGCTGGCGCGCGAGGTCCTTGTCCTCGAGGTAGAAGAGGTCGATGGGCGTGATCTGCGAGTCGAGGTACTCCTCGTACGTCGCAAACTCGTTGATGATGTTGTCACTCGGGTTGCTCTCGGCCATGGTCGCGACGATATCGGCGGCAAGTTACAATCGTTTCACATGCGTTTTGAGTGATCTGCACGAGGTGATAGACTGAGAAGTCGCGTCACAACGCGCGAGCCGACGCGCGAGACACACGGCACGTGCGCTCACGCCGCCCGGGCGCGAGACATCGGCGCGGCGGCCTGTCGCACTGCCGATCGCGACCGCCAGGTCTCCCGCGGACACTCATTCGCCAAGCGGTCCGCGCTGACCGCTATTTATCGTGCCCACCCTCTCGAAGTCGCGATATCAGAAGCGTGTTGTGAACGGCGTCGATTAGCGGGAGACGGGGGGCAACTGTGGCGCAACGCGCGGTGAAGACGCGTCGCGGGACATCACGTGAGGTGGGAGACGCGTCTCGCCGCGCGTGCGTGTGGGACGGGTGCGCGTCGCGCGGCGCACGCGGTCGCCCCCGGGTGCGACACATTTTTTTTTTCAACGTGGAAATGCAGACGCGGTGGCCGAAGGTTATCAGGCACGCGCGCGCACGCTCGCGCGCCCTTTCGCACGCCGCAGCCGTCCCGCGCCGCCGCCCATCGAGACTCGCTGCCTCTTCCGCGCCTCGACTCGTGCCCTTAGTTAGCGCAATCGTGCGTGCACCCGACTCGCTGCCTTCCGCTCCCGCTCTCCCTCCCCCCGCTCACACTCGATACGCGTCGCCGTAGCCGCACCGACCTCTCCATCCACCACCGCCACCACCGCCATGAAAGACAAGGACAATAACCTGCGCGGGGCGTGCTCGTCGTGCAACTGCCCCGAGTACTGCTTCTCGCCGACGTCGACGCTGTGCGACGACTGCAAGTGCTCGGTGACCAAGCACCCGATTGTCGAGCAGCCGCTGTCGCGCAACGGGTCGTTCCGCAGCTCGGGCGCCTCGCTGCTGCCGTCGCCGTCGTCGCCCAACGTCAAGATCACGAGCACCGTCGGCCTGCGCAGTACGTGTCTTCGGTACGCGCGAGCGGGTGCGCGATCCAACTGACCCCTATACCACGCGTGCGTGTGTGTAGGCCGCAAGTCCGAGAGCCAGGCGAACGTGCGCGGGAGCATGATCTCCAACTCCAACTCGGGTTCGCGGTCCAACAACAGCGGCGGCGCCGGCGGTGGCTCGGGCGGGTCGAGCAGCAGCAAGGGCGGGTCGGCGCTGGCCAACTACCAGTCGGCCATGTCGGAGCTGTGGTCGTGGAACATGATGCTGTCGACGCCGTCGCTCAAGTTCCTGACGGTGCAGTTCACGACGTGGATCGTGCTGACGACGGTGGGCGCCATCTACACGCTGTTCTTCCACGAGCGCCAGGCGTACAACCGCGGGTGGGCCGACATCTGGTACGGGTACGGGGCGTTCGGGTTCGGCCTGGGCCTGTCGTTTGCGTACATGGGGTTCACGGGCGCGCGCAACCCGGAGAAGAAGGCGCTGTCGCTGTGCCTCCTCGGCGTCAACTTCATCTCGTTCATGTCGTACATCATCATCATGCTGCGCCTGACGCCGACCATCGAGGGCACCATGGCGAACCCGGTCGAGCCCGCGCGGTACCTCGAGTGGATCGCCACGTGCCCGGTCCTCATCCTGCTCATCTCCGAGATCACGCAGTACCCGCACGACCCGTACAAGGTGATTGTCAACGACTACGCGCTGTGCCTGGCCGGGTTCGTTGGCGCCATCTCGGCGCAGCAGCCGTGGGGCGACCTCGCGCACTTCGTGTCGTGCCTGTGCTTCAGCTACGTCGTGTACTCGCTGTGGTCGTGCTTCACGGGCGCGATTGACGGCGAGACGCAGTGCAACGTCGAGAAGTCGGGCCTGCGGTGGATCCGGTTCTCGACCATCACGACGTGGTCGCTGTTCCCCATCACGTGGTTCTCGTACACGTCGGGGCTCATCTCGTTCACGGTGGCCGAGGCCGGGTTCTCGATGATCGACATTGGCGCCAAGGTGTTCCTCACGCTGGTGCTGGTCAACTCGACGGTCGAGCAGGCGCAGAACCAGAAGGTGGACGCCATCACGGCGATTGCCGAGGAGCTCGAGAACCAGATCAACAACTGCGACGCGATTCTGCAGAAGATGATGCCCGAGGGCGTGCTCGAGCAGCTCAAGAACGGGCAGGCGACCGAGGCCAAGGAGTACGAGAGCGTGACCGTCTTCTTCTCGGACATCACCAACTTCACGGTCATCTCGTCGCGCACCTCGACCAAGGACATGATGGCGACGCTCAACAAGCTGTGGCTCGAGTACGACGCGATTGCCAAAAGGTGGGGCGTGTACAAGGTCGAGACGATTGGCGACGCGTACCTGGGCGTGACGGGCGCCCCCGACGTGGTGCCCGACCACGCCGAGCGCGCGTGCAACTTTGCCGTGGACATCATCGAGATGATCAAGTCGTTCAAGACCATCACGGGCGAGTCCATCAACATCCGCATCGGGCTCAACTCGGGCCCCGTCACGGCCGGCGTGCTGGGCGACCTCAACCCGCACTGGTGCCTCGTCGGCGACACGGTCAACACGGCGTCGCGCATGGAGTCCACGTCCAAGGCCGGCCACATCCACATCTCCGAGTCGACGTACCACTTCATCAAGTCCAAGTTTGTCACGCAGCCGCTCGACGTCATGGAGGTCAAGGGCAAGGGCAAGATGCAGACGTACTGGGTGCTGGGCCGCAAGTAGGCCGGCCGCGTGTTGTTCCATTCATCGTTGTTCCCCTCCCTCTGCTGTTCGTCGTCGTCGTCGCCCGGCGCGATGTGACGATGGCCACGTTTGCGTAAACTATATATACTCGTCGCTATACACCACCAACCTCGCCGTGCCTCGCCCTACGCCTCGCCCTCATCGATCAACTCGTCCGCGTCGGCGTCGTACCGCAGCATCTCGAGCGGCCACCCGTACGCCTCGAAGACCACGGCCACGTCGCCCGGCTCGACGTAGTCATCATCATCTTCATCCCCGCTACTCTCCTCGACCCGCACGCGCTTCGCTTCCCGCCCGTCACCCTCATCGCCGTCCCACGCGCGCTTCCTACTCTCGTCGCCGTCGCCGATCTGGCCCGCCGTCATGAACCCGACCGCGCCGACCCCCGCGCCCCCCTCGTCCTCGATCCGGCGCACATGGCTATGGCTGTGCCGCTCGCGCGCCTTGCCGCTGCGCACCGACTCGCGGCGGCGGAACCGCATCGTGTCAATCGCGCCGCCCGCGCGCAACCGGTCGACGAGCAGCCCCGTCACGCGCGTCGCGATCGATTTCCAGCGCGGGACGAGGCGCGCGACGGTGTCGAGTTCACCCTACACACGCGTCAAGTGTGAGCGTCTCGGTGGTTACGGCAGCGAGCGCGTCTATCTGACGTACTGCGTCGCGGTGGTTCGTGTACATCCCGATCCGCCGCGCGCGCTCGTCGAGCGCCTTGGCGTCGCCGCGCACCTCGCGCGTGTGCCGGCGCAGGGACGCGAGCAGCCGGTCGCGCGCGTGCGTTGTCGCGGAGGGCGGGGTCCCGGGCCGGCGCCGGCCGAGGATCGACGCGGGCGTCGCGGGCAGGGTGCCGCGGCCCACCGCGGTGCGCAGGGACGGCGTCGACGGGACCGAGGCAGCGGCAGCGGTAGTGGATGAGACCAGCGACGACGAGCGCTTCAGCGGAACCCCGGCCCCGCCCGCACTCACGCGGCGCGCCGTCAGCGGCGACTTGAACCCGGCCGCCGCCGATGAGACACGGGCGCCGCCCGTGGACGGCGGGGTCATGGCGAGCCGCGGCGTCGTGGCCGTCGCCGTGGCGATCTTCTTCTTTGCGGACGGGGTGCTCGGGACCACCACCGCCGCGGCGCGCGCGGTCGCCGCTGAACCCGCGCTGGACCCCGCGGTTGGCGTTGCACCAGGTGGCGCGGCGCGGAGCGGCGTCTTGAAGTTTGAATTTCGGCGATACATGGTGTGTGTGTTCAGGGGGTGGCGGGGAGCGGGAGCTGCTGGCGGCGCAGCCTGCGCTGTGAGTCAAAGGGGGACACTGAGATGCGGGCGAGACGCATTGCAAAAACTTGCCGTGCTATTCACGATCCACACAACACCATTACGGGAGGAGAAGTTCACGCCTTCTTCTTGGCGCCGGCGCCGCGCTTCTTGGCCGCGGGCTTGGCGGGGACGCCCGTCGCGGTCGCGGTCGCGGTGACGGTGGCGATCGAGTCGGTGCTGCCCTCGACCTCCGCTGCCGCCGCTGCTGCGGCCGCCTGGCGCTGCGCCGCCTTCTTCTTCTCGGCCTCCTCCTCCTTGAGCAGCTGGTTGACCTTGTTGATGCGCTCGGTCTCGGGATCCACCTCCGTCGCCACCTTCTTCTCCGCGGCCGCAGCCGCGGGCGCCGGCTTGTGCGTGATCCAGAGCGCGGCGAACACGACGAACGCAGCGATCTGCGCCGCCGCGGCCGCGTAGTAGGGCGTGGCGACGGTGAGGAACCGCGGGTACTCGTTGTGCCGGAACGGGCGGATCGAGACGAGTTCCGAGTGAGTGACGGCGGCGAGGCCGGGGCGGGTGTAGCGGACGGCGAAGGTGAAGACGCCGTAGACGTCGGGCAGGCGCGTGGTGACCGAGTACGTCGCCTCGGTCGCGGTCGTAAAGACGAGGGGCAGGGGCACGCGCAGGTACGGGTCCAGCATCTTGGCCGAGAACTGCAGCTCGCCGCCGTCGGCCAGGTGCGGCGCCCACGAGGTGCCGGTCCATTCTTGCAGCGTGATGTTGAAGACCTGTGATCGCGTTCGGGTTAGTCGTGCGGTCGCCCCCGTGGCGTGACTGACAAAACGTACAATCTCGTCCTTGATCCGGTACATGTCGCGCTGCTCGGTCTCGCCGACCTTGTGGTGGGCGGTGCGCCCGGCGCGGACGACCGACTTCTCCTGGAACGTCCACCGCACGAGCTCGTTGACGAACGCCTGGTTGCTCGGGCGCGTCGCGCCCGCCGAAGTGGTGCCCGTGAGGCGGTCCGTGGTCGCGACGGGCGTGTCGAAGGTGCTACACCCGGCGTACGCGTTAGCCGTGCTCAGGAACACTCGCGACACGGAACGTACGCGTCGGTAAGCGCGTCCGTTGACCCAATAAACGCGATGCGCGCGTTCTCCGTCGTCTGGAGCGTCGAGACGAGGCGCAGGACATCCTCCCCGCTCCCATCCGCGCGCTTCGCCGAATGCGTGGTCGGGTTGGCGAACAGCGCCGTGGCGATGAGGGGGTTATCACGCGCGTGGACCGTGTGGGCGATGCCGCGGTACACGACGGGGGCGGCGTCGGGGACGCGCAAGGCGGCGGGGACGAGGGCGTCGACGGGGGCAAAGTTGGTCGCGGCGACGGCCTCGGGGGTGGTGCCGGCGTGGGCGAAGAAGTCGCGGACGTCCGACGTGTCGTCAAAGTCGAGGCCGAACTCGAAGGCGAGTTCCTTGTGCGAGTCGGTGGCCCGGGCGTCGAGCGCGATCAGCGCGTTGCCGCCGCGCTTCACGAAGTCGACCAGGGTCTTGGGCGACAGGCCGGACTTGAGCTCTGTGTGCGGGGTTAGGGCGGGTCGTGGAATGAAGGACACGACAGGACGTACGCTTGGACGGCGCAATCAGGAGCAGGTGGTCCGCGACAGGCTCGTCGTACGCGAACAGCGCCGTGGACGCGGCGGCGGTCTCGACCTTGACGTCGAACCCGCGCTCTACACTCGCGTATCAGCCGACTAATCGCCTCCCACACACACGTCACGCCGAGAACCTACCGGTGAGCGACCCGAGCAGCTTCGAGTACTCGCCCTGCTTGCCCGCGTCGTCGAGGAGGGCGAGGACGCGGGTGCCGGTGAGCGAGCGCGCCCACGCGGCGGACGTGGCGCACAGCAGCAGGACCGCGAGCAGGAGTGCTTTGGCGGGTTGATGATGACCGTGGCGATGCATGTTCATTTCCGTTAAAGATCCGTTGCCGCCACTCTCGGGAGGGA
This sequence comes from Blastocladiella emersonii ATCC 22665, assembly GCA_025594325.1. Taxonomy (NCBI): domain Eukaryota; kingdom Fungi; phylum Blastocladiomycota; class Blastocladiomycetes; order Blastocladiales; family Blastocladiaceae; genus Blastocladiella; species Blastocladiella emersonii. The sequence goes on along the minus strand of JANHCV010000010.1, from coordinate 498,886 downwards.
GAGAGGGAGAAGTGATCGGCGCGCCCGCGGCGAACGGCGGCGAGCGACGTGGGCGGCACCCGCACGCGTGGCGCCTGCCGCCCACATCGCGCGCGTCGCTCACGCACCGCTCGCCTTTCACACGCTGGGCGCCTCTTGGCTGCGCCGCCCACTCCTTCTCTCCGCGGACGTATCATAGCGCTTGACGCATCACGCAACTCTACGCATCGACAACCCACGAGAAAGAGGAAGCGCAGTCAACATCATGATCTCTGAAGCGTTCCTGTTCCTGTTCGCCGTGGTCATGGCCGCGGTGCTCCTGTTCGCCATGGTCTTCTTTGTATGTGATGCACCTGGGGAATCGGATGGGCTGGGTGGCAGCTACGCTCGACGACGCGCCGCGGTGCACACGTCGCCGTGGCACGCGGCGCTCGCGGAGCTCTCCGTCGTGATCCGCCGCCCGCCCGCAACGACGAGGAGCGACACACGCGCTCATCCCGCCCCCACCCCCGCGCTCGCGTAGATCATCATGTTCTCGGACCTCGAGTGCGACTACATCAACCCGATCGACCTGTGCGCGAAGCTGAACCAGTTTGTGCTGCCCGAGTTTGCCGCGCACTGGTTCCTGACGTCGGCGTTCCTGGTGACGGGCAGCTGGGTCGCGCTCGCCATCAACCTGCCGCTCGCCGGGTACCATGTCAAGAAGTGCGTGTTGCTGCGGTCCCGCGTTCTCCGCCAAGTGCTGACGCACGCACGCGTCGCGCGCACCCGCCGTCTAGGATCCTCGACAAGAAACACAAGTACGACCCGACCGAGATCTTCCGGACACTGCAGGTGCACAAGCGCGAGAGCTTGGGCAAGCTCGGGTTTTACCTCATCTGCTTCTTCTACTACCTCTACCGGTGCGTCTTCCTGGTCCCTTCCTCGCCCCCGCCGCGCGTCGCTGACTGCCCGCTCGCTCGCCCGTGCGCTCGTGTAGCATGATCGTCGGTCTCATCAACGAGGCGTAAACCCGTGCGTGTCGGTCGGTCGAGGGATGATGCTGATGAAGAATACACGAGATGGTGCCCTAGCCCACACACACTCACGACGCGAGAGAGAGTGGATGAGCAGAACAGGGATTTCGTATTGCGACAAACAAACACACACACTCACTCGGGGTTGGTACTGGTACACGCTCGCCGGTTACTGCTGCGCCGCGGCGGCCGCGGCCTGGAGCTCCTCCCACGACTTGAGGTGGAGGTCCTTGCCCGTGACGCGCTTGTACAGGGAGAAGACGTCCTCGCAGACCGTCTCAAAGTGCGAGGTCGCGTCGTACGACTTGGACACGAACACGTTATCCTGGGTGCCGTCGGCCGTGGGCTCGTTGAGGTCGACAATCGAGACAAACTTCTCGGCGATCGGGCCGAGCAGGTCGTAGGCGGCCTGGAGCTCGAGCTCGGGCTTGTCGGTCTCGATCTTGGTCGAGACAATGGCCACGTAGTAGGGCGCGGCGCACACCTTGTGGGTCGACGAGACGCAGGCCACGTAGATGTCCGACTTGCGGCCGACCTGGTTCTGCGGGATGATGATCTGGACCGAGTCCGAGTCGTCGGTGGACGGGATCGGGTGCTTGAGCAGGCAGATGGACCGGATCACCTTGCCCTTGGGGGCGACCTTGGCGGGGAAGTAGGACGGGTCGCCGATGACGATGGGCGCGTGCGCCGTCTCGCCCTCGGACTTGACGCCGGCCACCTTGCCGGTCGCCGGGTCGTAGACGATCTCGTCAATGGGCTTGTTGAGCATGTAGGTGCCGCCGTACAGCGCCGAGCGGCGGGCAAACGCCTGCGGGAGCTCGCCGAGGCCGTAGAGCGGGTAGACGTAGGGCGACTTGCCGTAGCGCAGCACCGACATGGTGTACATGACGATGCGCTCGTACGACTCCTTGGCGACCTGGTGCAGGTACGTGTCGTCGAGGTGCAGGGCCATGGCGTGGCCGATGAAATCCTGGGTGCCCGACTCGAGCCCGAAGTGCTTGTAGACCTCGGCCATGGTGACCTTGTTGATGTCCAGGCCCTGCCAGGTGGCGGGGTCCTTCTCGCTGTAGTTCTGGACCCACTCGAAGAACTTCTTGGCGCGGCGCTTCTCGAACAGGCCCATGAGCGGCGACTTGACGGCCTCGATCTCGTTGGCGGGCACCTTGGAGATCTTGCCGTCGCGGAACACGTAGGACCCGGCGATCTGCTTGAACTCGAGGTAGTTGGTCACCTCGCAGTGCGTCAGCATGCGCACAAACGCGCCGTTGGCCATCATGAACTTGGGGATCAGGTCAATCGCGTAGTCGCGGTCGCGGCCAAACGACTCGGGCGCGGCGGCGCCGTCGCGGAACTTGCGGAACATTTGGGTGAGGTTGAGCGACGCGCAGTCGGCGCCGTAGTAGTCGTTGCGGTCCATGTGCAGCACCTTCTTGCCCTCGACCGACAGCAGGCCCGACAGGATGCACTCGGTGAGCCCCGTGCCGAGGACAATGACGTCGTACTTCTCGTCCTACATGTTGCGCGCGGGGGGCGGTGAGCCGACGCGTCCGGGTCGGGTGGCGCACCCACCGCGGCGACGGCAGCGCGGTGTGCGAGTAGTCCATGCGAGTGCGTCGCCGTACCATGGTGGTGGTGCGTGCGTGTTTAGGTGATTGAGTAGCGTAGCAAGAAGTAGCGCTTCCAGGGCGGGAGAGAAAGGGTGGCGGGCGGGGCGGGCGGGCGCCTTTGACGCGCGCGCCGCGTGGGGCGGTGCGGCGAGCGGTGGCGAAAACTGATTTTCAGGTCGGGCGGCGATCGCCGGCGTGTGGCGCACGCTCGACGCGCCTCGCAACACGTGGTGCGCGACTCGCGTGGCATCTCGACGCGTCGATCTGGAATGGGGTGGAAGTAGGCAGTGTATATATTGCTAGGAGAGGGAGAGTGGGGCGATTAAGAAAGCAGGCGGCGCAGGCCGAGGATCCAGCGCGACTCGTCGAGGAACGACGTCGACAGGGTCTGCAGCAGGCGCGCCGTCTCGTCGGCGTTGACCTGCTCGTGGGCTACATCTCGGGGGTGTCAGTCCACCGCCCATCCATCGACAACCGCCCCAAGGTACCGTCGAGGACCTGGGCCAGGTGGCTCGCGAGCGGGGCGGGCAGCTGGTGGCCGTGGAGGCGGGCGAGCACGTCGGCGAGGCGCTTCTCGGCGTCGGCGAACACGCGTTGGGGGAGTGTAGCGCGCTTGGCCTCGATGACAGACTGCAGCTTGGCGTGCAGGGCGTCCTGGGCCGCGTCGGTGGCGGCGCTCGCCGCGTCCGTGTGGAAGATGTCGGCGGCCGGGTCGTTCCAGCCGGGCACTTCAGCGTGGAAGGACATGGTGTGGCGTGTCTAGAGTTGCATGGAAGTTGGTGGTGGTGGAGAGAGAGAGAGGGGAAGAGGGGAAGAGGGAGAGGCGAAGAGAGTGGCGCCTCCACCCGCCACGCCTGTCAGCGCGTCCCGCGCGTCAGGTGATCGGCGGCCCCGTGGCCTTTCCTCGCCCGCCGAGCCGGCCGAGGCCCAAGGGAGACGTCGACCCGCACGCACATTCGCGCCGCACATCGCCCCGGCCCCCGCGCGAATATTCCAGTGCTGCGAGTCGCGCGGCCCGCCCTGCCCGCTGCTGCGAGAAGTGTGCACCCTGCGCCCGCCGGGAGAGAAGAGAGCGCCGCCGCGTCCGCGTCGCGTCTGATCGCGCTCGACCGGCCCGCCCCGCCCGCTCCCCACCCCTCGCCGCCCGCCAGCGACGTCCGAGTCCGCGAACTCGCCCGCCGCGCACCGGGCCCATCACCCGCGCCCGCGCCGGGACCGCCGATCGCCGTGCGTGCCCCTCCCTAAATCGGCCGCCTCTCACCCCTCGCCCTCACTCACCCCCACGCTCCCGTCCCTGCGCCCGCCCCGCCGAATTCGCTGACACTATCGCCCATCACACGCTCCATCACCTCCTCCTCTATCTAGCTCGCTGCCGTTGCCGCCATGGCGTCCGCCCACCAACACCAGTACCAACAACCCCTCGCTGCCGCTCCCGCGATGCACCCGCACCCGCAGCAGCAGCAGGGCTACACCTACTCGATGAACCCGCCATCGGCCCCCGCAACGCGGCCCAACGCCGCTGCTGCCGCCGGTGCACCACCACTGGGCGCAGGCGCGGGTCCCTACTACGCCGCTGCTGCGTCCGCCGCGCCGGCCATCGCGAACGGGAACGTCAGCTACCAGACGCGCCCGCCGTCCACGGCGCCCAACGCGGGCCCCATGCCCTCCGGCTACGCCAACGCCAACGGCGTCGCGTGGCAACAGCAGCACGCCATGTACGCGCAGCAGCCCAACGGCGGCGGCTCGGCGCCCATGCGCGGCGGCTACGCGATGCCGCCGCCGCCAGCAGTAGGCTACACACCGCCGCCGCCCCAGCTGCCGCGAGCGCGCGCGTCGGCCTACGGGCTCGAGTCCGACTTCCACAACCGCGTGCGCGCCTTCCCGAACGCGCTGCTGCTGCCGAGCACCGCGACCAAGGAGGAGGATCTCGACCTCGACGAGGTCTCGGAGATGGACCTCGACGACGAGCCCGCCTCCGTCCCGACGCGCCGGCGTAACGCTGCGCGCGGTCAGGCCGCTGCTGCCGCGGCCGCCGCCTCATCCTCGGCGTCCGCGACGCCCGACCCGTCCAAGACGCCCGCGGGCGGCGCGCGCGGCCTGCTGCCCGTCCTCGACGCGACGCACGTCACGGGCAAGCGGCTCGTGTACCGGACCAACCACCTGTACTACTACTCGTTCAGCCCCGAGCAGCGCGCCGAGGCGGCCGCGCTGCCGGAGAACCTGATCCCGATCAAGCTCGAGCTCGACCTCGACGGGTTCAAGCTGCGCGACGCGTTCCTGTGGAACCACCGCGAGTGTTTGGTGACGCCCGAGAAGTTTGCCGAGATCCTGTGCACCGACCTCATGTTGCCGCACAAGTTTGCCCCGCTCGTCGCGATCGCGATCAAGGCCCAGGTCGAGGAGTTTGTCGAGTCGGGCGCCGATTGGACCGCGGCCGTCGAGATGGAGGAGCCGCTCGTCATCGAGGTACTCGTGCTCTCGCCCTTTGCTTGGCAACGCGGTCGCTAACCCTCGCAACGCATGTAGCTCGACTTTGTCGTCGGCCGCACGCTGATCCGCGACCGCTTCGAGTGGGACCTGCGCGGCGACCTGACCCCCGAATCCTTTGCGCGCGTGACGTGCGCCGAGCTCGGTCTCGGCGGCGAGTACGTGCCGCTGTACGCGACCGCGATCCGGGACCAGATCGTGAAGCAGGTGCGCGACCGCCTGACGGGCGCCGCGGGGACCGGTTTCTTCGCGACGGGCCGCAGCAGCACCAAGCTGCCCCCGCGCGACGTCCTGACGGGCGGCGCGCTGCGGTTCGGCCGCGAGGTCGACGACTGGGCGCCGTCCCTGGAATCCCTCGACGCCGCCGAGATGGAGAAGCTGCTCAACCGCGACGAGCGCGAGACGCGCCGCGCCCGCCGCGAGACGTCCCGGTCCAACGCGCAGACGCGCGCCAAACAGAACGAGGTCATGGCCGTGATCAACTCGACCAAGCAGTTCGAGGTCGCCCTGCTCCAGCAGTTCGCGCTGGGCGACGGGTCCGCGCCCGCGTCATCGGCCGCGTTCACGAGTGCGGCGGTCGCCGCGCAGCAGGCCGCCGTGAGTGCGGCGGCGGCGACTGCGGCGGCGGCCGCGGCGGCTGCTTCGGCATCGACAGTGGGGGTGGCGAACGCGCGTCCGCGGCGGACCGGGTCTAGCGCATCGGTCGCGCCCGCAAACGCGCCGCAGCAGCACATGGTCAACGGGACGGCGGCGGGCGCGCCGGGGCTCATGCGCCCGCAGTTCGTCAACCCGCAGCTGACGGGTTCGCCGGCTCCGGGCTCAGGCGCCGCGACGCCCGGCGGCGGGTACCCTGCCGCCGCCCTCGACCCGACGTCGTACCCCGCTGCCGCCGCCCCTCCCACCTCGCGCAGCGCGTACCGCGAGCCGCAGGTCGCGCGGTACGCGACGGAGCTGCCTCCCGCGATCGACCTGAAGAACGCGAACGTGCGGGGTCTCGCGGCCATGGCCGACTCGCTGCACATGTGGCACTGCACGCACTGCGGGCTCGACGGGACCCGCACGCTGTCGATCCGGCGCGGCCCGCAGGGCCCACGCACGCTGTGCAACGCGTGCGGGATCCGGTACTCGGCCGACGGCGCCCTCCCAATACAGCGCAGGGACCGGTTCAAGGCGCTATACGGGATGCCGCTGTCGGGGAAGTAGCAGGGTGGACTGAATATACGCGGCGACGGACGACGACTCGACGCGCGCGAACGCTTTTGTTGCTCATCAATCATTGTGGATGAATGGAATGTATTGGCTAGTTGGTCGACCCGAACGCGCCGAAGCCCATCATCGCCGCGATCTGCTCTGCCGTCAACTCCTCATCCTTCACCTCTTCCGCGGGCGGCGGTGGCGTAGGCGCAGCGGCGACGGTGCGCTTGATCTTCTTCTTGGCCTCGGGCGCGACCTCGATGATATTCCCGTGCTCGTCGATGTCGTAGTCCGAGTACTCGGACCCGCTCTCCTCACCCTCGTCGTCGCTGACGGCGAGGGCGCCGACGAGCGGGTGGTCGTCATCCTCGTCGCGGCGGCGTGTCGAGGCGGGGCCCGTCTCCTGGCGTTTCCGTTTCGCCGCGCGCTTCTTCTCCTTGCGCGCGAGCTTCTCGGCCTCGTACTGCGCCTTGGCGAGCTGCACGCGTTTCTCCATGTCTACACGGCGCCGCGTGGGGTTAGGGCAAGAGTGGTGATGAAGGGTGGGAGGGTGGGTACGCGTACCGTATTCCTCGGTAGCGACCGCGCGGCGGCGCTTGTGCATGGCGATCCGCGCGCGCACGTCGGCGAGCGTCGCGCGTTTGATCTCGAGCTTGTGGCCCGTATTCTTCAAGTCTAGATGGCGGATGGCGCGACGGTCAGTGAAGGCGGCGGTTGCGAATCACCGCCCAAGGAACGTACGAATCGGGCTGTTGAGGTGATCGAGGTACGCGACATTGTCCTTGCACAGGCGGTCGCACACGGAGCAGTAGAAACCGGCCTGCGCCTGGCTGCCGGCGCCGCTCTGCACCAGCTGCGACTTGCCGACGGCCGACTCGAAGGCGACACGCGCCGAGCGCGCTTGCAGGAGTTTGGGCGCGTCCGCGGGTGTGGAGGAGGCCGAGGCCGCCTTGCTCGCAGCGGCGGAAGCGGCCGCGACCGAGTCCTTGGTCCAGGTGCGCCGCACGACGTCCGACTACACGAGGACGGCGGCCGTGTCAGCGTCTCGGGACGGTTGCATCGAGTGGAGACTCCATTCCTCACCATTTTCTCAGTCCAGATGCATTCAGAGAGGAGCTCGAGCTGCTCCGGCCGACCGGATAAGAACCGCGCGCGCTTCCCGCCGCCCTTCCTCTCTCTCCGCGCCGTCGCTCCCACACATATCATGTATCACCCACCCAGCGCGTCCGCGCGCGCGAGACGAGACGAAGGCAGCGCGCACGAGAGCCCCACAATGAATTGGCCTTATTTCAACCCGCCCGCCTCCTGCGACGGCGGGGTATGCTAACAACGGTTCCCAGCGCAAGAGGATACACAAACGGCGCTCGGCTCCGCCGCCTTTGTCGTCGCCGTCGCTCTCGCGCGGCGCCGTGCGTGTGGGCTGGGCGTCGACGCGCGGAGGCGCCGCTTGCGGTGTCGATGACGTGTGGGATCTCTCGCGCTGCTCTTCCTTCTCTCTCTTGTGTGCGTTCGCGCGTCGGGTGTGGTGTGCTAGTGTGCGGAAGGCGGCGAGGCAGATGACGATACCCAAGAGGTTCCCGAGAACCCCTCTCTCTCGCGCATGTGGCCCTGTGTTGCAGCTCCCCGATCGCTCGGGTCGACGCGCGACGCGGGTCATGCGAGAGGGAGCGGTCGGTGCGGACGGTTCATGATCTTATTTGATGCCTCACGCTCAGAGTTGCTAGTGTTATGGAAAGCGAGCGTGATGGTCCTCGGAAGGGAGGGCGCGCGAGTGTATTACACGGGGGCAAGGGAGGGAGGGATACATCATCGTCGACTCGAGGAACACACACACGACTCCGTCGCGGCACCGCCTTACTCGGCGCGGTGGTGCGGGCGACGGTGGTGCGGACGGCGACGACGACGCTCATCATCACCATCGTCCTCGTCGTCGTCGTCCATGCGCAGCGGGGCCGACAGGAGGTGCATGGCGCCGTTCTCGGCGGGCAGGTCCTGGATCGAGACGAGCACGTCGTCGATGTGGACGCGCAGGCGGCCGCGGTGGCACTCGATGTGCATGGTGATCTCGTCGCCCGACCACGTCTTGAGCTTCTTCTCCTTCTTGCCGTGCAGCATCTCGTGGTTCATGCGGCACATGTTGTCGCCCGACACCATGCGGTGCTTGTTGTGGTGGTTGTTGCGGCCCTCCATGGCGATCTCGGCGGCGTACGCGACCTCGGACACGTAGTGCTTCATGAGGAACTTCTTGAGCATCTCGCGGCGGTGCGGGTGGAACAGGCGCATCAGCTCGAGGTACCCCATGGCCTTCCACGCCGAGTTGGTCGGGATCAGCGCCGTCAGGCCCTTGTGCTCGGCGACCTTGGCGTCGAGCCCCGTCAGCTGCAGGGCCATGGCCTGGATCGAGAGCTCGGTCGGGATCAGCGTGAGCGTGGTGAAGGCCGAGGCCGGGAGCACGAGCACGTCGGCGATGGCGTGGATCACGCCGTTCTCGGCCTTGATATCGGACTCGATCACCATGGCGTACATGTTGAGCACGACGCGGCCCTCGAACTTGGCCACGCGGATCACCTGCGCGCGGTCGCCGCCCAGGTGCTTGTCGTTGTCGAGCGCCGTCTCGAGGATCGCCCCGTCGCACAGGTCCGAGTGCGTCCACTCCTCGTCCAGCACCATGTGGTACCGCAGCAGGTCGTCCATGTTGCCGTGCCCGTGGCCGTGCTTGGGGTCGAGCATCATCCCCGACTCCATGAGCGTGCGGAACGCGTCGTTGGTCGGCGCAAACAGCGTCTTCTTCTGCGGGCTGTCGAGGTCGTCGCGCAGGTTGCCGCCCACCTTGGACACGGCCTCGACCAGCTTGGTGAACCGGTGGTCGCGACGCAGGATGTCGAGCATCGACCCGCGCTCGTCATCGTCATCATCGTCGCGGTGACGGCGATGCGGCGGCATGCGCCCGCCGTGGCGCTCGGCGAGGACCGACCGCGCGACGACCAGCGGCGACTCGACCGTCGACGGGCACACGTGGATGTTGGTGGACTCGGACTGCGACGTGAACAGCGGGACCGCGGACCCGAGCGCCGACGTCGCGGCCGTGGCCACGAGGAGGAGGAGGAGCGAGAGCCGAGCCATGGTGGATGGATGGACGGCGGCGTGCAGGGGAGAGGAGGAAGGGAAGAGCTTCGTCGTCGCGTGCAGGTCGCTGCTGAGCACGGCGAGGGAGGAGTGCGGGGGCGCGGGCGGTATTTGAGGGGTCCCGCGGCGGCCGCGGCGGGCGGGGTGGGCGCGAGGGCGCGCGGGGGCCATGCGTGCGTGCGGCCGGCCATGGCCAGAGTGGAGGCGGCGACGGCGAAGGGAGGGAAGGGGAGCTTGGCGGCTGCGCGCGTCGATTCGGCGGGAAAGCGGAGCTAGCCGACGCGCGGCTGCAACGCGACGCGACGCGTCTGGAGGCAAGTCCGCGTGGGCGCGCGCGAGCGAGCGAGGCAGGTGGCCAGCCGCAGCAGCGCCGCCGACGCGGACGCGGGAACGCGGGAACACGGAGCTTGGCGGTCCCGCGGCACGGCGCGAGTGGAATCTAGGGCGCGGCAGGTGGAGCTACGCGCGCGTCCGCGGTCGCGTCGCGTGGACGCAAGGCGGCAGATCTGGGCGCGCGCACCGACCGCGACTGGAGCTAGCGCGGACGCGCGAGCGCACACGAGGCAAGCGAGCGTGGGAAAGAAAGTGTATTAGTCATCCTGCATCATCACTCGACGGCGCCGTCCTCGTCCGAATCGTCGAGCTGCAGCTTGTTCCCGGCGCGGCGCTTGACGACGACGGGGATCAGGGCAGCGGCCGCGACGAGGGCGAGCTGGAGCAGGACCTTGGGCTGGACGATATCCTCGATTCTCGTCAACGACGCGAGGATCGACCCGGCCTGCGTCGTGACGAGGTTGTAGGGCGCGAGCCCGACCGCCGCCGACAGGAAGAAGACGGGCAGCGGCACGCCGACGACGGGGCTCGCCAGGTTGAGCAGCCAGTTGGGCGTCAGCGGGAACACGCGCAGGAACAGCAGGTAGTACGCCAGCGTCCCCGCCGCCTGCTCGCGCCGCACCCGCTTCGCGAGGTGCGCGACCCGGCCGTGTGGGCGCCGGTCGATCAGGAAACGGCGCACGAGCGGGGACGCGAAGGTGTGCGAGAGAAGGTAGCACAGCGACGCGCCCACCGCCGTCAGGCCGATCGCCAGCGCGGTGCCCCACGCGCCGTACAGCGAGCCGGCGATCAGGTTCTGCGCGTGAGGGTGTGAGGGTGAGTGAGGTCGCGGTGAGGGCAGTGAACCGATGAGACGCGTACCAGCGCCATGGCGCCCGGGATCGAAAAGGTCTGCTTCCAGACGTAGAGCGCGGCGAAGAAGGTCAGGACGTGGGCAAAGTGGCTCGCCGAGTACTCTTGCAGCGTCGCCGCGAGCGCTACATTGCCCGCAAGTCAGCCATCGTCGCCCGATCCCTCAGCGGTCAGGACGCACCCTGCACCTCGTGCAGCGACGTGGCGTGCAAACTGATCGTGTTGCCCGACTCGAGCGGCGGCAGCGCGACGACGAGCAGATACAGCCCGTAGGTGGCCGCGCCGAACAGCAGCACGAAGGGGAGCAGGCGGAACCCGAGCACCCAGGTCGGCGGGCCCGCGTCGGCGCGCCGCCCGCTCAGCGGCTGGCCCGGCAGCAGCAGGCCGTGTTTCGGGGAGGAGGGAGACGACACGCTGCCCAGCATCGGCATGCCCAGCGCGCCGTCCCGCAGCGAGGACCGCAGGCGGCGGCGGTGTGCGGCGGCAGTCGCGGCGGCGGTCGCCATGGTTTCTTCTTGTATAGGGTAGGGTTGATGCGTGGGGTGTCGATGCGTTAAGCGATGCGTGGCGCGCTGTCCATGGCCGTACGTGCGATGATGGCGATGAGGCTCGGCGAAAGGCACGCGCGGATGTCCGCGGCCAGCGTGGCGACTCGGCCGGCCGAGCGTGTTGCGCGTGGTGACGGGTGTGGCAGGTGCGCCGAGCGGGCGGACCCACGTGCTGTGCGCCGATCGACGCGCTGATTGGCTGCAACTCGGGGTTGCGTTGCAGACCGCCGCTGCTGTCTCACGGTGGCGTCGCCGCTGACAAGGCCCGGGCCGTGGCCACCGCCGCCGTCGCCGCCGACGAAATGAAGTTGCAGATCCACAAGCAGACCCGGATCGTGACGCTGGGCGTCGTGGCCACGGCGGCCATCAGGTGGGCCGTGGCCGCCGTGGCAGCGTTGCAAGGTGAGGTGGGGGAAACGTGGGCCCAGCTGGCGGCCCTGCATCGCAGCTCGGTGGGGGACCCGGTCCTGCCCGCCCCTCGCTCTTCGCTCTCTCTCCCACGGCCCACCCGTGCTCGTACACGCAACCTTATACAACGCAACGACCTCCTAGAAGCCCTCGACCCGGCGCGCACCGTTGGGACGACGACCTCTACACCACCACCCGCATCGCCGTCACCTTCCTCGACGGCCCCCCTCGCTCGCTGCGCGCTTCCGCACCCGGTCTCTCTTGCGCTGCCCGCAATTGATCGAGACCACCGCTGCCAAGTGCGCCGCCACCATCACCATCGACAACTGCGTCCGGCTGATCTTTGATCCGGACCCGTCCCCTCGCGCCGGCAGTAGCAGTTGAGTCGCTCCTCGCTTCCGGTTCTCTCCCCTCCCTCCCTCCCCTCCTTGGCCTCGCCGTCCGCTGGTTGAGTCAATCCCGTCTCCGATCGAGCGGGCTGTAACCTTCTTCCTCCCTCTTTGCGTGCTCTCGTCAAGAGCCGCTCCCTCTCCTTCCTCTCTCCTAACCCATCCTCACAATGACCACCTCCTCTCCCGCCACCCCGGCCAAGCGCTCGCCATCATCCAAGCGCTCCTCCTCCACCCATGCTCCTCCTCCTACTGCTGCCGGCGCGGGCGCCGGTGCCGCCTCGACCACGGCCGTGCCACCACTACCCAACCCGGACCAGCTCGCCGCCATGTCCGAAAACAACCTCGCCGACCCCATCATCATGGCAAAGTACCGCCTCGCCGGCAACCTGTGCAACCGTACGTTCCTCGTCTTCGTTTTTGGGCGAAGGTGGTGGTGGTGCCCGAGCAAGGTTCTGCGCTCGCATGGCCTTGCATGGCTGCCCGCGCGTTGCTCTTGCCCCAGCCACCGCTTCGACTGCATGAACCTAACCCAAAACCCGCGCACCCGGTCCCATCTAGTCGTCATGAAGGAGGTCATGGAGCGCGTGCTGCCGGGCGTCTCGACCGCCGACCTGTGCGCCTTCGGCGACGAGCTAATCGCCGAGCGCGCCGCCGCCGCCGGCCACGCCAAGCTCAAGAAGGGCATCTCGCTGCCCACCACCGTCAGCGTCAACAACGTCGTGTGCAGCTACGCCCCGCGCCACCCGTCGGGCCCCGCCAACGACCTCACCCACCCTGCCCCTTACGTGCTGCAGGTCGGCGACCTCGTCAAGGTCGAGCTTGGCGTGCACATTGACGGGGCGTCGGTGGTGGCCGGCCACACAACGGTCCTGACCGTCGACCCCGATTCCCCGACCACCGGGCCAGTGGCAGACGTCGTTTCGGCCGCGCACTTTGCCGCCGAGACCGTGTGGCGCCTGATCCGCCCCGGCCAGTCGTCGACGGCCGTCCAGGAGGCCGTCGCGCGCCTCGCCCGCGCGTACGGGTGCGTCCCCGTCCGCGGCACCTTCACCAAGCGCATCGAGCGGTTCTCGCCCGACGCGGGCAACCACCTGTACAACGCCGAGCGCGACGAGTCCGCCAAGGCCGACGACAAGGCGGCCCCGTTCGAGTTCTCGGTCAACGAGGCGTACGACGTCGGCATCTACCTCGCGTCGCGCGCGCCTGGCTCCGACGACTCGGCGACGTCGGCCGCGACCAAGGACCACGGCAGCGAGACCTCGCTGTTCCAGCGCGGCCCTAACGCGCGCCACAACCTGCGTCTCGCCGCCGCCCGCAAGCTCCTCACGCACGTCGCTTCGACCGCCGACAAGTACCCGACCAACACCCTCGCCCTCGACACGGCGCTGCGCCTCGGCATCAAGGAGTGCGCGACGCACGGCCTGCTCAAGCCCCTCCCCGCGCGCGCTACCGCCGAGGGGACTTACGTCGCCGCCTTCCGCTTCACCGTCCTCCTCCTCCCCTCCGGCCAGGTCCTCCGCCTCTCGCTCCCGCACCAGCAGCTCCCCTACGTCTTCTCCGAGCACGAGCTCCCCGCCGAGTGCGCCGTCCTGCTCGCGATCTCGGACACCAACGCGGCCGCGCTGAACGTGCCCGCGGTCCCGACCGAGGCCTCGGTCTCCGTCTCCCCCGCCCGCCGCCGGTCCCGCTCCAACCGCCGCCGGTCCCGGTCCCGCGATAAGAAGGTCACCCACGTCGACGCGTCCGAGCTCCCTGACGACGCCGACGTCGTCATCGGGCTCGCCGCCTGATGCGCCCCGCGGAGCGCGCCGCTGCACCTGCGGTCGCGGTCGTGGTCGCCCGTATCGTCGTCGTCGTCGTACGAGTTCGAGTTCGGCTTCGACGACGCGGGCGTCCCGCTCATCGGCCACCACCCGTGGGCCGCCGACTTGGCGGCGGCGCGGCGGTCGCTGTTCCGCGGGTACACGTAGCGCGCGCGTCTCATCTTTCTCCTGAACCGTTCGTCCCTCTCCTCAACATTCCCACCTCCCTCGCAAAATGGTAACCGCTCCGCTCCGTCCGTCTGTCCGCCAACGCGCACATCACTCCACTCTCCTCTCCTCTCGCCCGCCGTGTCGTCGTTGGTCCGCCAGAATCGGGAAACTTTGTCTTGTATCATTCCTCCATCATCTCATCTTCAATCGAAAACTTCTAAAAACGCCCGTCTCGCTGCTTGGAGTGAACGCGAGTCGTGAGCCCCTGGGCCCGCCCGTGTTCGCGAATTGGACTCTGAGAGAGAGCGCCGCTGTCAACTTCGCGTTGACCGGCTCGAGCGCAGGCGGAGCGGAGCGGCGCGGCGCGGCGCGGTTTCGGATCAGCAACGACGCGCTGCGCCACTCAGCCACGCACACGCGCTCAGCCGCGGCTCTGTTGAGCTGTGAAGGTCAACGCGAGGAGGCCAGGAATCAGCTATTCAGGGGGGTGTATTCCTGCCTCGGTCCCGAACCAGGGCTGGGTGAGGCGAGATAGAGAATGACGAAGCGGGGAGGGCCGCCGTGGGAGCGCGCTACCGCGGTGGGTGGCGAGGCGGTTGCGGGCGAGACCATGCGAGATCAGGTGGATGATCACCACGATCACAACTGCGTGAACGACGGGATCATCGCCGCAGGAACGGCGCGATCACCACCGCATGAACGACGCGATCACCACCGCATGAACGACGCGTAACAGGCTTAGCGCTACGAACCTGGAGGCGCGCGCTTCGCTAGACGCTGCTTCGAGAGCCAAAGCAGAAAGCTCACAGAACAGCAAACTACCCTGGGATACTTGAAAGCTCTTCAAGAGAGCGAGACACCAACTTTCGCGCCATGCGGAGGCTATGCCGATGAGTAGAGTTGAGTACGGGCAGAGTGGCTCTGTTTCGGATCAAAGCGCTGCGCCACGCCACCGCATGCGCGTTCGCCGCGTCTCAGGGCAGAAGCGGACCTCGTCGAGCAGCGCTGTTCATGGAGATGAGTGCGGGTGAAGTGGCGCCGTTCTGGACCGACGCGCTGCGCCACTACATGCGCGCTCGCCGCGTCCCAAGGGAGCAACCGCGAATTCATTTATTGGAAACAAAACGGCAAAACAACACGTAAAAGCATGGACGACCGCGGCGACGTCGCCGTCATCTTTGTGCACCGGCCCGTCGTTCTCCCGCCGCAGGGCAAGGCGTTCGGCGTCACGCCCGCGCTCGACGTCGCGTACGTGTATGTGCCGCCCGTGCCGCCCAAGTCGGCGTCGGCGGCGCAGCGCGCCGCGGTCATCAAGCTGCGCAACCTCGTCGGCAAGACGGACAGCTGGTACGACCGCCATGTCGGGTACAGTTTCCCCGTGATGCGGTGGATCAGCGCCCACAGCGAGACCATCGTCGAGTACCTCGAGTTCTGCCACGCGGCCACAGTCGACCGCTCGCTGCCCCGATATCGCCCAGTTCCCGCAGACCAAGCCTGGCACCGAGAAGGTGGCGAGCGGCACCGCCGCCTCGTTCGCAGCGCTCAAGGGCGAGCTCAAGCGCGCGACACTGCTTCCCATGTTCCCGACCTACTTTGACAATTGCATGCAGTAGGGTCGAAAGAGCTTGTTTTGTATCGAAATGATGATATCTCCTTTTGCTCTCCACCTATCTTCGTCCCTCAGCGAGGTTGCTGTCTGTACCTCCGTACCATCACTTTCAGTCGCGCTGCGCGACGGCAGCCACCACCATGCCGACGGTGGGCAGCTCTCTGCGCGATCCATCGGCCTCAGCGCTCCAGCAGGGCGAGTAAGGTATCGCTGGGCTCACGCACGACCTGCCGCGCGATCCTGCTGGCGAGCCGCCTCAACGTCGAGTCAGGAGCACGTGCACGGCTAATTTTCAAAGTGGGCCGCGACGCGATCCATGGATGGTGCGCGCTTGCGCGTTTGCGCTCGCCGCGGACCAGCTCAGGATCGCGGGCACGCCCGACTGCGGGACGGAAGGTGGCGCGGGAGGGTTCGGCGCGTTGCCCATATCGCCCGCGTTGCCCGCGTCGCCGTGGGAACCGTTCTCGCTGAAGGTGGCGGACAGCGGCGGCGGTGGGGTCCGCGCAGCCGTGTCCCTTCAGCACGATCCGCCGTTGCTCGAGGTCAAGCCCGCGGTCTTGCCGACGAGCTTGACGCGGGCGGGAACACGCAGGAAGGCTCAAGTCCATACCGGCCCCTGACTGTTGTGCAGGATCGACGATGGCTATAGTGGCGGGCAAGTCACCTCGGGCTGCCACCCCACGCCTGCTCGCGCTCAGCCTGCCTGTGCTGCTGCCGCCCGTGCCGTCGCCCGTCGCGTTGGGCACTCTGACACTAAAGTCGTCGTTCCGCGCATTAGGCCCAGCTCCAAGCGGTTCGGCGGACGTGGTTCCAGCGCGTGCACAAGTGGCACTGGCCGTTTACCGTCGAGCGCACGTCGCAAGCAAAGTGCGCATGAAGCACCGGATGCTGGCTGCTCATGGCGACAAGAATGAGAGGAACACTCGAGGAGCGCGATGCAGCAAGTGAAAGTTGATCTCCATGCGTTTCGTTGGCGACGGAGCGGCGCAAGTGGGGAGAGCGAGGACCGCGAGCTCGACGCGGCGTTCATGAGCGCCGGGCTCAACAGCGCACGAGCTTTCGGCGGTGCGTCGGCCGCGCAACGCTCAACAGGCGCGACGTCCAAGCGGCTCAAGCAAACGACGCGCAGAATCCGTGGGAGCGACGCGCTCGGAGCTCGCAAGCGGGCCTCCGGGTTCCCACGCGACGCGACGCGACACGCACAAATGAAGAACGGCGTGCGCGTTGCATCGAAGCGCGTCCTTGGACATAGAGCAGCTGTTGCAGCGCTCGTCGGTTCAAAGTTCTCTCGCTTGAAGTCATGTAGCAAAATGTAAGCTGGCTTCCGTCCGACTCGGTGACGACGCGTAGGTCCGCGAGGCGAGTGGCTCGCGGCAGGCCGAAAATGTTCGGACCGGCTGCGACACGGATCCGGTCGTCAGACTCGGTCGGCCGCAGTCGCCGTGGAGTAGATGGGTTGTGGATGTGAGCGGACCTGCGATGCGAGTGCAGAAAGCGGGAGCGAGCGGCACCAGCGAGGCGAACGAAGCCCCGCGGCCTGTCGCGGCTCGATCTCCTCGCATGGCTGCGTCGACGCGTCGTAGACAGCATCCCTCAGGCCTTCAAGAGCAGATCGAGTACGCCGCAGCCGCCTCAACCGGCGAGCAGCGCCCTGAGCGCGACGAGGGCGGCAGGCTGTCGGTACGGGCATGGGAACGCCGTTGCGGGAAGTCGCGCAGAGTTGCGCGGTCCATGATGCCCCAAGACGCCTGTGAACGCGCCGGCGAGGCGAGAGCTCGAGGAGAGGAGGCCGCCGCCGTGAGCAGGTGTAGGAGTCGGCGAACCTGGTGATGCAATGTGGCGCAACGCGTTGACCGCGTGTCCTTCTCATCCACGGCGACGCAAAGTGCACCGTCTGTTGAAGTGTCGGCGTATACAACTCGGCGAAAGCTCTTGCATCAATTCTTCGGTCAACGCGAGGCGAAAATTGTCAAGTCGGGGAGTCCCGTGAAAGTCACGTTTGTCTCGCGGCCGCGGGAGACGCTGCGCCTTCACGCGCGCGCGCGCCAGTCGCGCTTGCCTCACGAATCGCGACGCGTCGACACGTTTATCAAAACTCCCTCGATACAACCGTCGACTCCTTGCGATGCCATCAACACTGACTCTTTCCGCACGCGTGCCTCTGCACCACCATTCGCAACTGGTCGACGCGCCGACGCGCCCGCCACCCTTGTCCGGGTACAGCCACACCGACGGGCGCGAGCGTACCGCTGGCTCACCACGGCCGGGCGCGGTCCCGGGTTCCGTATAGTGCAGCTGCTCGTCGTGCGACGAGCCGCGCGGGTAGATATCATGTCGACACCGGGCACTTCATGGATGTGTATCACCAGCGGTCCAGTTGGTGCCGGTACGCACACTGTCGCACGCCTCGGTCGCCGTCAACGCTAATGCGCGTTCTCGCCCGTGTATACCAACCAGGCGCTGCCGCACGGCAGCAACATCTCGCACGTCGCGTTCTCAGCTATGCTCTGCACCTTTCTATCCGGTACGACAAGAACACGCCGCGAGTCGTCTAGTGACGCCACGCACGTCATTCCAGACGACAGCACCGATGTCAAGGAGATTCTCAACTGCGCCGGCCAAGCCCGCAACTACGTGCAACTGAGCCCGCCAGCCTCGTGTCCGGTTCCTCACGAACCACCCGGCTCAAACATAGTACGTGTCGTCAACCGTGCCTGTTCATCGGAAGATACTGATCGCGCCGCGTCACATCGCGTTCCCAGTCCAGATCGTCTCGCGCGTACAAGTACTCGGACGTAGGCTTGCGCGACTCGGGTTCAACGCGTCCTTTGACCATCGCATCACGCTCGACGGGTATCCTACGAGGCGAGGTGCGGGTCAAGCTCGATGTGGATCGCGCTCCCGGGGCAGCAAGTGCTGCTCGATTTCGGTACACGCGTGTATGAGGCCCGGTGCTTGACCCGCACTGACCAGGCTCGGCTTTCGTGTAGCAGAAACTTCATTTTCGCTTCCTCTCAGCCGCACTGGCGGCGACCGTTCCGCGGCCATGAACCGCGCTACACCGTCTCGGCCAGCTCTCGCAGCGACCTCGCTTCTTCCCGGGACGTGTCCTTGACCCCGTCGTGGCCGTCATGCCTTCATTGCTCGCTCACGACCAACCGTGTAGTCGAAGTTGTGCGGCTGCCTGCGCATGCGCAAGTCCAAGGACCTGGTCCAAGTCGCTCGACTACCGCAACACGCTGCTACGACACATCGTGTCTGCCACGCTCACAACTACTCTCAGCGAACGGCATGGCGCTCGACCAACCGTGCGGCGCAAGACCAAGACGGCGATGTACATCGTTTGGCATGGTACGTGTCGTTTCCGGTCGGTCGCCACGAAAGTATCACCGATACTCACTCACCTCTTGTTGTTTCTGCTGCATTCCTCCAGATCCTCGCCGTGCCTCGCGCGATTCCAGCGACTCGTGTTCCACGGCAACACACAACGACCCGAGAACCGGCACGCGTGCATGTTCAAGGGCGGCAGCATCGGGTGTGGACCAGCTCGTGCTCGTCAAGTAGCTCGACACACAGTGGTTCGAGGACTCGCACTCGCTGATCGAGATCCAGCGCGCGGCCATGGCCATGGCCATGATGACTCGCTCGGGCCGCGAGTCGTCCGGCAAGCAGCAGCAGTCCAAGCTGACCATCGCCATCCGTCCCCAAACTCACACACGCGCTGAGTCCATGGCGAGCTAGTGGCATCATTCGGTACGCGTAAGGGTCCGCCGCCGTCCGCAGAATCATGACGCATCGCTCGAACCTAGGGCAAGTGCTACGCAACAACTTATGGCCGACGACACTCCACGCGCCGCCAGGTCGGGCCGGCCGGGGCCGGGCCTCACGTACCCGCCGACGTCGTCGACGCTCAACTTCCCCCTCTTTGACGACTTCAAGCGACAGGGCACCTCGACGTCGGTCGCTCCAGAACTGCAACGGCCGTCCTCATCTCGATCATCGACCACGGTCTTTGGCCAAGCTCGCTCAACAACGTGTTATCAACAACTGCGACTCGGCTTCTGCGACTCGATTTCCGCGACAACGCCGCGCGCGCGGTGGTCTTCCCAGTCAGTCGACGACCACCAAGCTCCGGCCAACCACGACACGACATGCTGCGACGTGACGCGAAGCGACGCGAATGACTGGATCAAGTCGGCGGCGGCGAGCGTCACGCGGCGGGGTCGCAGGTCAACGTCAGCCCGGGGACGTGTCGCGCTGGCTCGCTCACTCGTGCGAACATGACCGATCACTCACACACTGCTCGCTCGCCCTACACTCTGCGCTAGAAACCCATCGTGTGTGCCTCGACCAATTAATTACTCGTGCGGCAGTCGAACCACTCTCTTTCTCTCGCAAACGCTTCCGCTGCCGTCATGTCCATGGCCATTGCGTGTGCGCGCATCATCGTGATTCCGCCTCGCGCTAGCGCGTCAAGTCGATCCAGGTCAGCATCATCGCGCACCGCCGACGTTGCCGTGTGCGCGTCCGCCGCCGCTGCACCAGTGGACAGTGCTACCGCTACTACTGCGGAGGCACGCTCCGGATCCTTTGCCACCGCGTCGTTGCCGGAAACTGACGCGTCGTTCGAATGTAGAGGACTGAAATCTCCTGAACGGAACACGGCCAGACGAGGTCCGTCGGAGCGTGACAACAGCAGCGACGACTACTCCAACAACTACTACGGCACGCACCCCAGCGAGCATCCCGCCTGCGAGCTCAAGAGCTACTATTCGCGGCCTTCGACAACCTCGGCTTCGCTTCGCGCAGCGTCGACGGCCAAGAACTGCACGATCGAGATCAGCGTGAACGACGACGGGCTGCACGGCGAGTTCACGATCCATGAGCCGACGACCCAAGGCACCGACGAGTCGACCGACACTCAGCAACAGCACTCGAGCAGCAGACCTGGAACGTGGCGCCCTCTTCTTCCGATCGCGTCCGTCCGCCGAGTCCGTGATCGCTGACATCTGTTCTCCGCGACCAGTAGTTGATTGAAGTCGCGCTACTTCTCCTCCTCGCTCGCATCGACCCGACTCGTGTTTACGCGCGCGCTGTGCCGCGTAACAACGAGCTACCGCGTCGTTGATCTCTCGCTCGCGGCCAGCTGCTCGCCTCGTACTCGTACACGGACGGCCTCGGCTGCATCTCCACCACCGCTCCGAGTCATGTACGAGCCGACCGAGACGAGCGAGGTCAAGCTCAAGGAGAACCGCGGCCGCGGGCGGATCACGCAGCAACTCGATGATATTGGTACGCGTGGCCGAGACGAGACGAGACCATCCGCACGACGGCTCATACTGACCGAGCCGCGCGACTGCATCCGCCGTGTAGCCGACTCGACCGTCTTCGATTCCTTTTTCCTACGCGCGCCCGTACTCGCCTTCATCTTTGACGCCGCTGCCGCGACCAGCAGCGCTGCACGACGACGTCCTGTACTGTGACGGTACGCTCCATCTCCGCTGCGCGTAGTGGTTGCGAGTACGGCGGACTGACGCGCGCGAACTTCGTTTCTCCGAGTAGGCGCTGCTCGCCTCGACCAACACGGGCTGCTGATCGATCGTATCGCCACCGTCGCTCCTCCTCAAGCGTGTCCGGATCATCTTCCTCGTCGCCGCCCATCTGCTGCTTCGGCAACCTCGACGCCCTCGCCACGCATTCGCGTTCGCCATCGTCCAGCCCAGCAGCACGTGTTCGTGGCCTCGCGCTGTAGCCACGGCCGCGGAGCGGGCATCGACTATAGCTCGTGACGCCGCGACATGATTGCGCTCGGAGCGCGCGACACGAGCCGACGACTCTCATCCCCGAGCCACGCGCGCGCACGCTCGAGTCCAAGTTGTCGTCGCGGTCGCGTCGGCGGCGGTGGCGCAGGTCATTGTCCAGCATGGAACGTGTTGTCCTGGTCGGTCGCCGCAACCTCTCCCTACTCCACTGATGATCACTCACGTCTCGCTCGCCCGCTGAGTTGCACTAGTAGAGCTGACGCTCGGTTCATCGTGCCTCGAGTCGAAACGGCGACAATCCGACGATGACGACCATCCGTTTCGCGAGCATCATCGACGACGCGTGGTCAACAAGACTGCGACGCGCGCGTCAAGCTCTTCTTCTTCCACGTCGACCTGGCTCCGCTACTCGCTAGCAAGCTTGCCGCGCAGCACGGCGACCAAGGCTCAGGTGGCGAGCGATACTTTGGTGGGTGGGTACGCGACAAGCCGCTCTCTCGCTCGATTACTTGCCACGGATGCTGACGGTTCGCCCCAGTCTAGTGAGATTCGACGGAATGAGGCTGCGGCACGCGACGACCGGCCGATGCGCTTCGTTCTGCAGCCGCAAGCGACGTCGGCGGCTACGTCTTCTTCTTCCGCTCCGAGCTGGGCTCGGCGGGGCAAAATCAAAGATCGCGCTCTCCTCCTCGCCAACCTCGACTTTGTCGTGGCCAAGAACTCGATTGTGGCGGTGGTGCAGAACGGGCGCTTTCATGGCGCACCGCACGCGACGATCAACCCCCTGCTCATGTTCTTCGAGTTTCACGAGCTCGTCACGCTCGTGTCGAGTACCAGGTATGCAGGCGAAGCGAGCGACTGGGATCCACGCGGTGCGCTGATGGTCATTGACTGCCGCCCGCTCGCCCACGAGATGACTGACCTCGATGCGCGCCCACACGTACGTAGTCCCGAGTCGGCAACAGCAGCAACTGCGGCGTTGACGGAAAACAACGCGACTCGACGCGAATCATCTCGTTCTTCGCGTCCTCGGTCACATTCGGCGGCATCTTTGCTACATCTGGTACGCCAAAAGCACGCTCCGCGGCGTCTGCTGACACGACGCAACGCGCGCATCGTTCCAGACCACCCGCGACGACATCAAGAAGACTTTCGGCGGCTCCACTTCCTTGAGTCAGAACGGTACGTGTCCTCACTCGCGGCGCTCTCACCGAAACGCGTCGCCCGTCGGTGATCTGGGAGCCGAGATGCAGGTCAAGCTCGACGTGGATCGCGTGGATCCCGACACGGCAGCAACGACCCGGTGACGGAACGCGGTACGCGCGTTTTCACGGCAGCCATCTTGGGGCGGCTTCCGCGTAGCAGCGACGACTTCAAGCTCGCACTCGGGCGTACTGGCTGCGGCGATGACGGGCTGTTCCGCGACCATCAACTGCTCCTCGTGTTTCTCGCCCAGTTCTCGCAGCGAGGCCGCTTCCTCTCGACGTTTGCCTCTCAAGCAGAGCGACGGTACGAGTTTTCATGGTCTCGTCGTGGTCGCCATGCACTCATTGCTTACCCATGTCCGATCCTGTAGTAACCGTTGCGCGGCTGCCCGGGGCGGGGGTTGTGCGCGCAAGTTCGAGGGACCAAGTCGCTCGACTGCTGCGGCAACAACACGCTACGCCGACGCCGCAAGTCGGCCGCGCTCGACGCTCGCGTTCAACGTACGGCATGACGCTCCTCAACCGACCGTGTGGCGCAAGTCCAAGACGGCGGGCGGCGTACATTGCCCTGAATGAATGGTACGTGTCGTCGCTTCGCTTAGGTCGACGCGAAAAGTATCACCGATGAGCACTCACGTCTTGCTTCTGCTGCATTTCTTCTCCAGATCCTCGCCGTGACTCTCGATTCTGGCGAATCGTGCTCCTCGGCAACACACGACGACCCGAGCACCAGTACGCGCGCGTTCAAGGCCAGCAGCAGCAGCAGCATCCGGCGCGGGCAAGCTCGCGCTCATCGAGAAGCTCGACACGCACGCACTGGCTCGAGGACTCGCTCGCTGATCAAGATCCAGCGCGCGGCCATGGCCATGGCCATGGCCATGGTCGTGACCATGATGACTCGCTCGGGCCGCGGGTCGTCCACGAGGGAGCAGCAGTCCAAGCTGGCCATCGTCGTTTTCCCCCGAGACCACGCGCACCGAGTTCAAGCCGAGCCGCGGGGTAGCGTACGGTACGCGCAAAGTGCTCGCTGCCACCCACAGAAACGTGACTGACGCGTCGCTCGGAGCTAGGGCGAGCACAATACCACGACTCCTCGACCGACCGATACTACGCGCGGCGCCGGGTCGAGCCGGGCTGAGTCTCACGTACTCGTTGCCCTCGTCGAAGCTCAACTTCCCCCCTCTTCGATGACTTCAAGAAGCGGCAGGGCGCCTCGACGTCGGTCGTTCCAGAACTGCAACGGCCGCCGCCACCGTCTCGATCATCGACTTCATCAACTGCGGTCCATGGCCAAGCTCATGCTCAACACGGTGCTGCGCTCTCAACGACGACGGCTCGACTTCCGCGACAACACCACGCGCGCGGTGGTCTTCCCCGTCAGTCGACGACCACCAAGCTCCGGCCAGCCACAACACGACACGCCGCGACGCGACGCGACGCGAACGACCAGCTCAAGTCGGCGGCGGCGAGCGTCACGCGGCGGGGTCGCAGGTCAACGTCAGCCCGGGGACGTGTCGCGCTGGCTCTCTCACCCGTGCAAACACTACCGATCGATCACTCACCACTTGCTCGCTCGTCGCGCTGCCCTAGAAACCCATCGTGTGTGACTCGAACAAGTACTCGCGCGACAGTCCGAACACTCACTCTCTCGCGAACGCTTCCGCTGCTGTCATGTCCAACGGCCATCGCGTGCGTCCACGCCATGATCCCCCCCCCGCCTCGCGCCAGCGCTCCAAGTCGATCCAGGTCAACATCATCGTGCCCCGCCGACACTGCCCGTGTTCGCGTCCGCCGCCGCCGCTGCGCCATTGGGCGGTGGTACTACCACTCCGAAGGTACGCTACCGATCTCCAGTCGCCGCGTCGTCACAGGAAAATGACGCGTCGCTCGATTGATTCTAGATCAATGGGATCTCCCGAACGGAGCACGGCCGGGGCTCCGTCGGCGCGCGACCATGACAGCTACGACTACTCCAACACCTACGGCATGCACTCGGGCACGCATCTCGGCCGCGAGCTCGAGAAGGGCTACGACTCGGTGATCGTCAGCAACCTCGGCTTCGCGGTGGTGGCGGCGGCCAACAACAGCACGATCGGGATGAATGACGGGATCGACTGCGAGCTCATCACGATCTACGAGACGACAACGACCTACGGCACCAACGAGTCAACTGGCACTCAGCAGTACTCGAGCAGCAAACCTGGAACGTGTCCCCTACTTCATTCCCTCCACCACACCCGTGTGCGCAAGTCCGTGATCGCTGACATCTGTTTTCCGCGACTGGTAGATGGCAGCCGCGCGACTTCTCGTCGCTCGCATCCATCATCGACCCGACTCGTGTTCGCGCGCCGTACCGCGCCCGACGACAAACAATCGCGTCGTCTCTCGCTCGATTGATTGCGGCCAGCTGCTCGCCTCTCGTACACGTACACGGACGGCCTCGGCTGCATCTCCACCACTGCTCCAAGTCATGTGCGCGTCGACCGAGACGAGGTCAAGCTCAAGGAGAACCGCGGCCGCGGGCGGATCACGCAGCAACTCGATGATATTGGTACGCGTGGCCGAGACGAGACGAGACCATCCGCACGACGGCTCATACTGACCGAGCCGCGCGACTGCATCCGCCGTGTAGCCGACTCGACCGTCTTCGATTCCTTTTTCCTACGCGTGCCCGTACTCGCCTTCATCTTTGACGCCGCTGCCGCGACCAGCAGCGCTGCACGACGACAACAGACCACGACTCGATGACGTGACGGTACGCACACGCTCCATTTCATTTGCGCGCAGCAATTGAGTATACAGCGAGCTGACGCACGCGCGAAACATGTATGTCCCTCCAAGTCTCCGCTGCTCAATGCGTGCAAGCTCAACCACATCCTTGAGCCCACGTAACTGCCTAAGTTCAACCGCTGGATCGACCCATTATACGGCTCGCTGCTCATCAACGCGCTGCTGCGCATCGAGGAGCGCTTCATGCTCGCGTCCGCTTCCAAGTCGGTTGCCGCCGCCACCAAGGTCAACTCAATCCTTAACCCGCTACGCGTCAAGGCCGACCCGACGGCCGCCGTAGCCGACTTCCTCGCCGCGTTCCCGCGCGCGAACACCCAACTGCTTTTGACCGAGGACGTCTTCTTCCTGCTCACGTCGTTCGTCGGCCCGGTCCGCAAGCCCGCGCCCTTCATTCTCGTGCTCGACGAGTCGCTCGAGGCCTGATACAAGAACAACTCGCTGTGGAAGCCCAAGTTCGTCGAGGCGGCCGTTGGCGAGGACGCGCAGCGCGTGTGCATCCTGCAGGGCCCCGTCGCAACGCGCCACGCCAACGTCGCTAATCTGCCCGTCAAGCAGATTCTCGACACGGTCCGCGACGGCCACATCGCCGCGGTCCTCGACCGATTCTACAACGGCGACCTCGTCGCCGTCCCGCGCCCCGAGTACCTCGCCAACTTCGGCCTACCCGGCCGCCCGTCCTCCGCAAACGTCCTCGTCTCCTTCTCGGGCCCGAAGCGCGTCTTCGAGCCGCCGACCGACGCCACCAAGCTCTCCGCGGCCGCGAACTGGCTCGCCCCGCTCGTCGCCGGCAACGGCGCCCCCGATTGGCTCCGCGCCCTCGTCTTCGCCCAGCACTCGTCCAGGGCCGCATGTTCGCCGACAACTACGTGCCGCGGCTCCTCGCGCCGCGCCCCGGCATAAGCGTCACGGTGACCCCCACCGAGCCCGCCCTGACGCTACACGACCCGATCGAGCTCGCCCTGACGCTACACGACCCGATCGAGCTCGCCCTGACGCTACACGACGCGCGCACCCCCGGGCTCGTGATCCGCCACGGCGCCGGCGACGAGATCACCATGACGCTTACGCGCGCGTACAATGACCACGCGGCCAGCCTTGACCTTGTGTTCCGGTACTCTCCCGAGACGCCGTACGCGCTGATCCGCGAGAAACTCAAGGGTTGAAACGCCCGCGTAAAGATCTTATACGCGGCGCTGTGGGCCACCGAGGTGATCAGCGGCGAGGCGCGCAAGTGCCCGTCGTCCCACGTCGACCGCGACTCGATCGCCCGGTTCTGCAAGGTGGTCCAGAACGACGCTGAGCAGTTTGTCGACCAGGACTGCCTCGTGGCACCGCTCAACTACGCCGTCGTTGCCGGGTAGAGGGACGTCGTGTATCCGTTCTAGTCGGTCCTCATCGACGGTGACCTGCTCGCTCGCCTACGCAGTCGTCATGGTCAGACACTCGATTAGTCCGTCTTGCTATTTTAGCCCTTTTGACTTCCTCGCAAACTTTTGGAAGCGTTACATGACACGACCAACAGATCGTGCTTCATCGACGGTGACCTCCCTGCTCGTCTCCTGTTTGAGGCGCTCGTCCTCGGCTTTATTGACTACGACGGCAACAAGGCCGAAACTCGGGTGGAGATCATATCCGTGATGAACTTGCTGATTGTCGAGAAGTTTACAGAGAAGGGCAAGCTGCCATACGGAGGCTCGCGTTGCGCCACTTGGTGATCGCCGTGTGATCAAACACTTTGGCGTAGATCGATTGCGCTCTCCACCCCATGAATACTCCGCGCCGTAGCCATGGATCTGGATGATATAACTTCTTGCAATTATCGAAGCACCATGCGAAGAGACCCATTCCGACTTCCGGACCTTCCTGCCGAACTTGTCACACAGGTGCTGCATCTCGCTGTTCCGTCGGCTGCGATCCCTCTGGCTACCCGCGGTTTCGCCGAGATTGCTGTCTCGTCTTCGACGCAGTACATTTGGCGCTTGACCTTTGCGCTGAATCCCGAGCTGTCCGGCTGGAAGATCGGGGGTGCCTTTGGCGCCACCCTTTCGCTCAGCGACCCGATGCCGCTCACACCGTACCTGCGCCATCTCGCGCGTACCGAAGCGAGTCTTGCGGCCACCCGTGACCACGACCGTGTCCGTTGGCTTCCTCGCCCCGATGTGCTTGATGTGCCGACGCTCGCCCGCCTCCTTGCACGCGTTGCGCCGCGGCTTCCCGACGACATGACCATCGCCGACATCAATGGGTGGACGCTCACACTGGTCCCAAGGTTACCTTGACCATCGAATCGACCCGGACGAGGATACAGTGGACGAAGATGTTGCAGATGATCCCGAGTGGGACAACGACACCGCGCGCGTTGCCTTTGTCGAGTTCCTCGCCCTTGCCTGCCTGAAATGGTGGCGCCCTGAGATGCTTTCTGTCGTCGCGGAACCCAAGTACGGTCTCAATGGTAGCTGGCTTCGCCACAAATTCTTCTGGCGCAACCTCTTCGAGCTCGCGCCAGTTTCGTGCGACCGCTCGCTTCCGGTCGAACATGTCGTTGCAACGCTCGAATGGTTCTTTGTTGACTCAGATGAACACAACAACGGCTTTCCTTGCGAATCGGTTGCACTCTTGTTTCGCGAAACGTTCGGCGGCGCCGGTCTTTTGCACCTCTTCAGCGAGTTCGATGCGCAACGCGTCCACCAGGGGCTTCCGTACGAGGCAATCGACCAATTCGTCCATCATGTATTGCAGGACCGTGGTGCCAGCCTTGACGCGATCCTCAGGACCGGAGAGATTGAGGGCCACGAGTCGACGATACTCGAGTTCGCTGAACTTGACTTGATCGAGTATCGGCACGCGCTGCATCTCCTGCTTTTGCTTATACGCGCTGGTTCACCGGCGTCGCATGCCTTTGCTGACTGCTTTGAGCCCTGCCTCATCAGACTGCTTGCTGCCGGTACGTCGTATCCCTGCACTCGCTCATGGAATCCTCTCACTAACGAAGCCCCGCGCCTTTCGATTTCCATTAGCTGGACGAGCGGTTCTTGGTCTCGATCAGGACGACGACGCGTCAGATTTCTTTGACCAGGACGAGCTTGCTGAGTACTGGTGGACGGCGCCGACCGAGCCGCGGTCCATACTAATGTACCTTGACGAGCTGATCCGGCTCACGCTTGCCATCGAGGTCGACATTTACGGCGTCCTGGATAAGGCAGCCTGTCTGGCCACATTGTCCGAAGCAGGGCTTCTAAATGACGTGCTTGCCGTCCTGTACCTGTACACCGGCTCACCCCGCCACGACTCCGATTTCTTTCGGCTCTGGCTGGAGTACATCGACAAGGCCGACACGCATATCTATGGCCAAATCCTCGTCGCCCTGCTTTGTGACACCGCGACCTCTGAAACGATCTTGAGCCACCTCGCGCATCGCCGATGCAGGTGCCCAAGATACGATTGCGACAAAACAACGCTTCGATTCGACTTTGGCCTCTTGCTCCTGCCAGCGGTCCGCGCCGCGCCCCATTGCTGGACCTTGGACGCGCTCATGGCCACCCTTCCTCGGTTTCCAAGCCGCGCATCCGTCGCGGCACCTCAACCAATCTCGATTCGCGACCGGTACTCATCTGAACCCCGCTTCATCCTCCCGCGCAACCTGTCGGCATCATCGAATTCACCGCCTGCTGATCTCCCAGACCCAGCGTGGAAGCCGTGGCAGTACGCGGTCCACACCGTGCTGACCAAGCCGTCCAACCTCTACATTGAGCGCGACGCCATCTCCGACGACGTGCTGGACGCGTTGTTCTCAAATCAGGCGTTGCTCATGGCCGACTTTCTCCGCCGCGGCGAGCTCGCGAGCGGGGTGTGCGGGCCTGGGTCTGACCACGCGATCATCGAGCAGCTGCACCGCGCGGCTCCATCCGTTCTTCTCGACGACTGGATTCGGCTCAGCGCGACGAGTCCGCGTCACGTCTGGCGCATGCTTCCTCCGCGCGCGCTTGATGGCAAACGGCCGCCAGAGTTTGCTGTGGAGGCCATGTTCGCGGTTCTTGACAACTCGCGTTTGACTGAGCAGCAGCGGCGCAAGTCGCTGGCCGAGATCATGGCCGCGGCCGGTGACCTCGCCCAGGCGACCGAGTTCCGCGCCCTGATGCACGTTGAGTGCGAGCGGCGCGACGTGTTGCTCTCTGAGCTCGGACTTTGAGTCGAGTCGATAGTCGCAATAGTTCGTGTTCATTTATGGATCGCAAGGTTTTCGTCCACCTTTTTAGCGCCAAAATCTCATTCCAAGTCGACCTGCAGTCCAGGGTGCACGTTTGGGAGGAGCGCTGACACGTCAGGCAACTCGCCCGTCTCGGGATCCGTCGCGTCCGCGAAGCAGAGCCACGTCAGGCTCGGCGGGACCTGCGCAAAGATGAGCTCAACGACCGCATGGCTCAGGATTGCGCCCGTGAAGCTGAGGTTCTTGAGCCGTGGCAAGACACAGCCCATGACCGCCACGGCGCCCACGTCCGTGGTCCCCGTGTTGCACAGCCACAGCGTGTGCAGCGACGGCGGCAGTTTCGCGGCCAGCGCGACGACGCCCTCGTCCATGATCGGGTTTGGGCCAATCGACAGGTTCTCGAGGCGCGGCGGAAGGTGCCGCGCGAGGACCATGGCGCCCTTGGTCGTGATGTCGTTGTCGTGGATCATGAGGTTGAGTAGGGTCGCCGGCAGCCGCGGCGCGATCGCGACGATGCCCTCGGTGCCCATCTGGCAGTGCACGAGCCCGAGGTGGGTCAGCGCGGGCGGCATGTGCGCGGCCAGCGCGCGCGTGTACGCGGGCGGGAGCGCGATGTTCGTGAACCGCAGCGTGTGCAGAGTCGGCGGCAGCAGGCGGAAGAGCGCGACCGCGTCTTCTGGACTGCCGAGGTTGTTTCCGTCGAGGTCGAGGTTTCCCAGGCGGGGCGGGAACGGCGAAGCGCCGCCGGCCGCGGCGGCAGCAGCAGCGCCAACGCCGGCCCAGTTGTTCATGAGCTCGAGTTCCGTGACCGACTCGGGCAGGCGCAGCGCGCACAGCGTGTCGAACGTGACGTCGCAGCACTCGAGATCGACGGACGCGACGTTGGCGCTGGGCGCGGCCATGGCGTCCGCGAGCGCCGACGCGCCTGATATGGTGATACGCACGCCCACGCACCGCACCGAGTCGAGCGAGCCGTTGCGCACCTGGTCAACGAACGACGCAATGACGCCGTCGCCGGGTGGTTCAGGTTCGCGTTTTAGGACCTGGTACGCATTCACGGCTGTGGCGGTTAGCTGTGACTAGCGACCAGCGCTGCGAGCGAAGACGTACGTAGTCCTCTTGTTGCCGCTCGAGCATGATCCCGTTGAAGTGCACATGCACCCTCTCATCAACCTCACACTCGGGCAGCGGGAGGTCGGAGCGGCGCCACCAGTCAAGCGACCTGTACGACGTCGCCGCGTCCGAGATCGCGCGGCCCGTGTACTCGAGCGGGCGGCTGGAGCGGCACCAGTAGTCAAGCACGTTGAGCTGGCCCGTCGCGCTCGCCTCATCCATGGACACGGCCGTGACGTGGTTTTCGAGGGTCCGGTGGACGCACGGCGCGCGGTCGCGCGGCAGGACGCGGGTGTACCGCTGCAGCGTAAAGGCCTCGTCCGGGTCATGCATGCGGACAGCGAGGCACAGGACGCGGTCAATGACCGTGTCAGGTAGTGATGGTAAGCTAGTTTCCATGAGTTTCATGTGATTATTGCGTGAGATCCGGTCGGGAGAGAGAGAGCCGAAGCTGCGCCAGGGCGCCAACTTGAGGGTGCGCGCAAACCGCAATGCCCACGACTCCGCCCTGACTCGATTGGGCTCAGCAGTGACCAACTCACAAGTTTGAAGCTTAAAAGGACGCGGCGGAATGCTGACGCGACTGGCAGCGAAATCCCGTGCTGATAACCACCGCGTCCGCGACCCATCTCAGCACTTTAGCGGCCGCCGCCACCAACGAAACCGGCGAGAGACGGACTATATTCGAGCGTTACGCATGCAACACAGTGATCAACTCCTGTGCGTACGCCGCGAGGACCGCCTTGAGATCGCGCCGCGGCGTTCCCGTGCGGTACATGATCTCGTCCGTGTGGAACCGGCCCGTGAAGTACGGGGCGACGCGCTCGAAGACGGCTGCGAGGTTCCCCGGCTGCGTCGCGCCGACGAGCCGGACCCAGTCACGCACGCCCGCGGGCATGTCCTCCCACTTGATCCCGGCGGGCAGCGTGCACTTGAGCTGCTCGGGCCGCGGCGCACCCGCCGCGCCCGAATACCCGGCCGTCGCGCCGAGCACGGCGGGCGCGCCCTCGGCGCCGCACAGCTGCTCGAAGTCGGACAGCGCGAGCCCCGGGACGCGGACCAGGATCTCGGGCACCTTGAGGTACACGTACGTGTGCAGCTGGACCAGCACGCCGCGCGCGACGAGCAGCGCGACCGCGTCAATGTACGCGGACCGCAGCTCGCGGTTCGGGACGTGCGCCGACAGGAACCGCGGCGAGCCCGTCGACAGGGCGACGAGGAGCTCGGTCAGGTCGAGGTTGGCGGTCGCGGCAAAGCGGTCGCGGAACTCGCGCGCGAGCGAGCCGGGTACGTCGGCGCCCGCCAGCACCTCGCGCAGGTCCGCGTCCGGGTCGAGCGCCACCACGTTGCGCAGCGAGACCGGGTGCACGAGCCGCGCCTTGCCCCAGAACAGCAGGTGCGCGGCCACCCGCAGCACCTGGTACAGCGGGACCTGGAAGTGGATGTGCGCCTCGGTGAACGACATGTGCGGGCGGAACCACCGCACAAACTCGGCGACCAGCGGGCTCGCGTCAGCAGGGAGCGAGCGCAGCACCACCTCGCGGTCCTCGACCAGCGCGAGCGAGTGGTACGACCGGATCAGCGGGAAGAAGCCCGGCCGCACGCTTGCCGGGTCGACGGCCACGGCCACGGGGTCCGGGTCGACCCAGTCCCACGGCAGGCCCGAGTACGGGTTGCTGCTGCTGCTTCCGTCAATCCCGTTGGCGTCGTCGTCCGACTCGTCGTAGTCGTAGTCGGGCTCGAGCTCATCGAGCGCCAGTACGTCGCGCGCGAGCGGCACGCGCCGCGGCGGGACCTGCAGCGTGAGGTGGACGTGGTGGTTGACGACAACGTGTGTCGGCACGCCGCGCTGCAAACCGTCGTAGATGCGCGAGAAGAGCTGCACGAGCGACGACGAGGACGACGACGACACGGTCGCCGCCGCCGCGGTGCCGAGCGAGGGCGTAGGCGGTGCGCTGCCGCCAGCGGTTGTCGGACCAGTTGCACCAGCTGCGCTGTAGCGCCCGCCGAACAGTCGGCCGAGGTCGGCGGTGCTGGCCGAGCGAGACGCCGCGCTCGCTGACGTCGCCTCGCGGCGCAGCGCGTCCGCGGCCGATGCCGTCCCCGTTGCAACCACACCAGCACCGGCACCGTTGCTGCCTCCCGCGCGGTCGCGGTGCGCGAGGAGACGCTCGGCCTGGCGGCAAATGTACTCGTGGCGGAGCTGCTCGTGGCGCAGGGCCCAGGTGAGCGGGACGGCGACGTGGCGGTATAGGCCCTCGATCCACTCGCGCGTGGCGGGCCCATGGTCGGCGACGACGAACACGACGTGGAACATGTTGATGTGCAGGGCGTGGCGCGCAGCCGCGCGCGCGTCGACCCCGCCGCCGACGCCACCCGACTTGCGGCGCGAACGACGGGAAGCGGGGCGGCCAGTGGTCCCCTCGTCGTCGGAACCCGAAAAGTCGAACGAAGAGCCGCCCGCGGCGTTCGCGGCATTGCGGAACGACTGCTTGGCGAGCCACCGGCGCACGTGCTTCTTGGGCGAGCGGAGCGCGGACGACGAGTAGTAGCCCGGCCGCTCGTCGTCGTCCTCGCTGCCCGACAGGTCGTCTGCGTCGTCATCGTCCTCGTCGTCCGTATCTCCGATATCCGAGTCGCCGTCCTCGTCCTCCTCGTCTTCGCTCTCGTCGGCCTGCCACCCGTCCGCCGCCGAGTCGCTGTCCGAGTCGTCGGACTCGGAGCTTAGCGCGTACCCGTCGTCGTCGGTCCCGCCGCCGCCGCCCGCGCCGACATCGTCACGATCGTTCGCATGCTGCTGCGAGTTGGATCCCCTGCCCCGCCCGCGACACGGCTCACCGGTACTCTCGTCGGGGTTCGCGTTGGCGTAGCGCGCCATGCGGTGGCGGT
The DNA here is from genome assembly GCA_025594325.1 of Blastocladiella emersonii ATCC 22665. Classification (NCBI taxonomy): domain Eukaryota; kingdom Fungi; phylum Blastocladiomycota; class Blastocladiomycetes; order Blastocladiales; family Blastocladiaceae; genus Blastocladiella; species Blastocladiella emersonii. The sequence goes on along the minus strand of JANHCV010000010.1, from coordinate 465,396 downwards.
AGTACGGCGCCATGCCGGGGTACCCGGCGCACTGCGGCGCGAGCTTGGCTCCCGTCAGCGCGACGGGGAGGCCGACGAAGATGAGGTCGCCGACCTGCAGCTCAAAGGGCGTGTCGCAGCACGCGGGTTTCGGGGCAAGGAGGTCGGCGAGCATCGGCAGGTCGAACCCGAACAGCGTCGAAGACTCGGGCGTCGCAGCGGGCGACGACGGCGGTGGCGGAACGGGCTTTGCCGATGAGGTCGGCGGGCGGTCGGGCAGCGAGATAGCGGGGCTCGGCAGCGGCTCGACGTGTGCCGGGAGCGGCGGGACAGCAGCAACCGACGGCGAGAAGAGGCTTGGCGACTGCGCCGGCGTAGACGTGCCCGACGCGACGGTCCCGCTTGCCGCCACTCCCGCGCCGGCGTCGATCCCGAGCGAGCTGACGCCGCGCAGCAGGTCGACGTGTGAGCGCGACCGGTCGCCGCCGACCGCGACGCGGTCCGATGACGCCGCAACGGGGTCCGTCACGCCACCGCGGATCGCCGCCGCTGCCGACGGGACGGTCGCCTGTGTCGACTGTTGCTGCGTCGACTTGCCAGCGGGAGCAGGTGCCGCCACGGCCGCGGCACGCGACGGGATCCCGGACGGCGCGTCGGTCGAGAGCGCGGCGATCGGTGCAGGCAGGTTCTCGCGCGCGAGGGCGAGCGGCACGCGGCCGTGCAGCGGCGCCAGCGCGAGGTGGCGGTAGGGCACGTCGACGGCGGCGGGCGCGACGGCGGCGGCGCTCGCAGAGGGTGCGGCGGGCGCGGGCGGGTGGTGCGTGACAATGTGGTGGCCGCGCGACGAGCCGACGACGAGCGCGATGCACAGCAGCGGGCACGGCGGGCCGAGCGGCGACGGCAGCGACGTCCCGGAAACGGGCGCGTCGGTCGTGGGAGGGGCGGGCGCCGCCGCTGAGGGACCGCCACCAGAGCCGAGCGGCGCGTACGTTGCGCCCTGTTCCGTGCGCCGGTAGTCCATTAGATGAGCATTCGGGGTTGTGAAGGGGGGAGAGAAGGGACGGGAGCGGCCAAGTTGGCGACCGCGTTCGGCGAGAACCCGCTCTCCCTCGACAGTCCTCCACCTCGCAAAAACCATGGAATCAAATGAAGGCACTCTATGCAATCTATCGGCCGACCCACTTGACGGCCACTTTCGGCTGTCAGACCTTCCCGTCGAGCTCGTCCTGCAGGTCGTCGGCCTCGCTTCGCCGCGCTAGGCTGTTCCGCTTGCTTCTCGGGAACTCGTTTCGAGCTGTCTCGTCTTTGCGCGACAGCCATCTGTAGGATCGATGTGATGCTTCCAAAGTTCTAGGCGATGCCAGTTACGGCGAGGGCTGTGCCTTGCGTTGATACGACAGCTTGGGACGCTGCCGCCGAAGACGCGGACTAGCCGAGAAGCTTGGCAATCAGACGTTGAGTCCGCAGACTATTCGTTGCTGAAGCCTCTTTTCTCAGCAAGTATCGCAGCCAATTCATATGCAGGTCCATTCAAAGTCGGTTCTGCGTCAGCTCTTCGCTGTAATGACGGCCGCAGACTCCGCTTCGATTTGATTGGGTCTTTCACCTTGTCAGATCGTCGCAAAATACTGAAACTCACGCTGCACGACTCGGGTATCCTCAATCATTCGTGTGTAAACGTGCTGTAGTGGGGTGCGTGCGAGGCATGCGAGACACGCACGCGCCTGAGTCAGCTCTCGCACCCACCCCGCTGCTCGCAGCTACCCCACTGCAACACTCCCGCATGGATCTCGGCGCCCAGTCTTCACCCAAGCTTGATCAAGCCCACGGCCTTGAGCGCCTCGATGAACTGGTTGCGCGGCGCGACCTTGGTGAGGTAGTCGGCACGGCTCTTCGTGGACAGCACCTAGTTGAGCTCGTAACTTTTTTTTTTGACCTGTTTACGCAGGAAGAACGCGTGCATCGAGACGCGCTTGACCAACCGAAGCATGTCGCTTGTGGTGGCGAGGATGTGGGCCGCGTCTTCGTCGATAAACCTCGGCACCATTTCGATCTCTTTTTGAGCAGGTTGGAAGTGAGCGTGTTGAGCTAGGCCACGCCACGGATCGTCTCCAGTGGCCACGTTGAGCTTGGTTTTGGCCGTTGAGAGCCCCAGCGACGACTTGCTACGCGAGCACTGGGTCGCCGCGCTCCCGTTGATAACCAGCCACCTCAGCGTGCCAGCGACACAGCCAACCTTTGTCAACTCGACAATTGGCCGTCCCTGAACATATATTCGCTGGTAGACGACGCGTTTGCGTCCGCGCTTGGGTCTTTGTTGACGACAAAGCAAATCTTTTTCTTGTGTGGAACACGCGTCAAGACCCGTGCTCTCTCTTCACCAATATTTTTTAGCACTCAAGAAGGGGACAGAGGACACTGGGAAGAATGTCTCCAAGGGGGTGCGAGACGCGAGACGCCACCTGGAGATTTGACAGGTGCGGCCTCGTGATTGCGGCTGGTGCGGAAATTAGTACCGCGACTCGCGTGAGGCCAGCTTGCCAGGCACCGCGCACCTCTCGTGTAATTTCTGCTAAGAACGCACTCAGATGAAAACACCTTATGCAACAGCTCATGCTATCATGTCTCGTGCCGAACGGCCCAGTTCCCCGCCCTTGCCGCTTCCTTTGTGCCAGCCCGCCTCCTTCATGCAACGATTACCTCGGGAGCTCATCGAGGATATTCTTGAGCGCGTCGTCCTGATGGACCCCCGCGAGGCCGACCCGCTTCATCTCCTCCGCGTTGCCACCGGCCTGTCGCGTCTGCGCCGCGTTGTCTTGCAGATTTCACTCCACAAGCGCGTCTGGAATCTTCTTGACAGACCCAATCAAGCTGTTTGGAACGCTTTCATCGAGCACCGCCGGGATCTTTCCCTGGAGGAGAATGACGAAGCTGCCTTCTACCTTGCACTTCTCTGTGCCAGCGGCCGCACCGATCTTTTGACCGAGCGTTTCAAGTCAGACCGTAACTTTCCATGCTCCGCCCTGTTTGCATATCAGGCCTCCGCACACGGTCAGGTCGACGTCTTGAACTGGCTTCTCCGTCACGGCTTCATGTTGTCCTACACGTCCAGTGCCATCGATGCAGCTGCGCGCGAAGGATTTACTCGAGTCATTGATTGGTGGGCGGGGTCTCGTCTTCCCATCAAAGTCGACGGCACCACTTTTTTTAACGCTTTCGAGCGCGGCGATACCGAGGTCTTCCAACGTCTTTTAACGTTGAACTTTGGAAAATGGACCAAGGGCGGATACCAGTTCGAATTGACGCTCCATGCACTGGAGCGCAGAAGCATCAAGGTGCTTGACGAGTGCAAGCGCACGTTTCCCTGCTTCAAGAGCGTTATGCAGCAAGCTGATTGGTCCAAGCACGCCCGCAATGCAATCGTGTCCGAGGATCTCGACTTTCTTGCCTGGATCTACCGCAACGTGCCCCACGAAGACCTCAAAAGTTCGGGGCCCCGTGTAAACCGCGGGTACAATTGCGAGCAGTACGGAGTCGACTCGATCCAATCTGCTTTTGACGACGGCTATTACGGATACGACTACGCCGACACTGGCGACGACCAAAAACCCAACCAAGAGCTTGACCTTGCGATCGCAAAGCCTACTCGTACTGTTTACAAGCACTTCTGGCATTACATGGTCGGCTACGCGAGCAAACTGAACCGGATCTCTGTCCTTGATTGGTTTCTCGCCAATCTCCCGCGCGGCGAGCTTGCATGCCCTCTTGGCTGGTCGATCGTGGAGCCGGAAGTCGACGAAGAGCAAGCACTCGCGCGGCTCCAGTGGTGGCTCGACTCGGGCATAGCGCTTGAACTTGGACGCAGCCATGCTCTCTGCGCACTGCGGTTTGCGCATAGCCTGGGGTTCGAGCGCATCGTTCAGTGGTGGCGCGACGCCGATCAATCAGTGACTCGCGGTAGCAAGCGCGCGTGACGGTTCCAGCCCAACTGATCCCCGTCACGCTCGTCCTTAGCTGCGCGAAGAGCTTACTAGGATGTGTGTTAGCAATATAAAACCTGCTTTCGTGTTTTCGCTAATCGGAAAGTCCATGGCCGCGTCGCGCATCATTGGTGGTTTGACGCGGTGGAGACACTCGTTTCAAGCGCCTAAGTTCTGCACGATCGCGACTTTCGCATCTCTTTTCCCTCAAAGAGCATGACCTGCATCGCCTCGGCGTAAAACACCTGGATCATCCATCGAATCAGCCATCGCTAACGCGCTCGTCTCGGCTTATTCGAACCTGCTGTCCAAGGCCGTCCAAGTCTTGCTCGTTCCGCGCGTATCGCTGCACACACAGGTTCTTGGAACGCGTCGCGACGCGTGCCATGCTGGACCCGCGCCTCCCAACTCCCTGTGTGAACAAAATCAGTGCAAAATCAGCTTGAAGAGGAGCTATCGACAACTATATTCGTGAAAAATGTGGTGGAGCAAGAGAATCGACGCGCCAGTGCGCAATGCAGCATTCACTCGCGTCACGTCGCGCGGTCAAGCAACAATTGCAGGCGTTGTTGCCCTTGGCCGACACGCAAGTGCGGTAAACATTCACAGCTTCAAGAGCGGGCAGGGCGCGAGCTTCGAGCGCATCAATAACCGCGTCGCCCAGGTCACGGTTGAGCGAGAAGTCGACTGCCACGAGCGAATCCGACATCGCGAGAACCAGCTCAACTGCACACTTGCTTGACAACCCGCATGCGCTGAGCGAGTGCTTGACCAGGGAAGTTGCACGTTGGAGCCACGCTTCAAGGCTAGGAATATCGGCCGGCTGCAACTTGGTTTCCGCAAAGGAGAAATGCGTGATGTTTGAGGCGGGGAGGTGTAGGAAGAGGGTTGCCCAGGATGTGTTTCTCGTGATGCATCGCGCACGGAGAGAATGTTCAAGGACCTCGCCAAACTGGACCACGTTGCTCTCGTGTACCAAAGCATGCTCAAATTCGAGCGATCGCAAAGCAAGTCGGCGTCGGCTTGGTCCACGTGCGCACATACAAGAGAGTAGTAATCGATGGTGAGCACCTGACTGCTGTAATTTCGCAGGAGCCACAAAAGCTGGGCGCTGCCGTTAGATGTCGCGCTACGATAATTCAAACGCCCTTTGCAACGTTCCAGCACCGCTCGCGTCACGTTTGGGACACGAGCGCGCGGCATGACGCCAAGTACGCTTGTACCTCGTGAACGTGCAGGTCAATTCTAGAGTGAAGCTTGACTGCGCGATCTAAGATGGCCTCGACAATCTCGGCGACGTCAAGTTTTGGTTGCATGGAGTTCATTCTTCATTAGCTTCGTTAGCAACAAGGTACCTACGCTTGATGGGAGTGCTAGAGCGGCCGCGGGCTCAACGCGTCGCCGATTGTCTCACCACATACTCTATCACGTGTGTGGCGCCGCGCAACCTGTCAGTCGCGTCAAGTCGCGTCCCAACGTTCGTGGGTTTAAGTTGAAACACGGCTCAGAGGCAGCTTGAAGAGTGGACCATCGTGAGGTATATTTGTCAGAACGCTGGAACAAATAGATTGACGCGTCGGAGTGCAGCACAACAGCCACCCGCGTCACGAAGTGCGGTCAAGTAGCGACCGCAAGCGCTCGCGGCCCTCGGTCGACACGCAAGTTCCATCAACATTCACGGTCGCGAGGGAGGGCAGAACGCGCGCTTCGAGCGGGTCAACGACCGAGTCACCCAGGTCCAGGTTGCGCGACAGGTCGATGGACACGATCGATTCGGGAAGGGCGGAGACCACCCGAGCTCCGCTGTTGCTCGTAAGACCGCAGGATTGTAGCACGAGGTTGGTGAGCGACAAAGCACACGTGAGCCATTGGGAGAGACTCTCGACGTCCGCGTCGCCGAGCTTCGACTTGGCAAAAGAGAGGTGGGTGATATGTTCTGTGGGAAGGTGCTGGAAAAAGCTCGCCCACCCTTGCTTCGAATTCCGACAATCCTCCAAGTGAAGGACGCGCAACGATTGTTGGAGAGTATCAGAAAACACAAATTCGCCACTCGAGTCGAACTCGACCCGTTGGATGTCAAGTGCATAAAGCGAAAGCTTGCAGCGGGCGAGACTGTTCGTTGGGAAGGGGCAAGGAGGGTAAGAATGAGAGCACCCATAGCATGCGAGACTGGTTAGCACCAGCGGGAGAGCGAAAATCAACCTGGACATGGGCTCTGGGTCGGTGCCCCAATAGTTGAGAGTGAGTTCATTGAGCTGCTGCCATTTGCGTTTGCGTTGGGCAAAGGCAGCGATTAACTTGTTGTCGCTCATGTAGCAGTCGATTGCAAGGGCATTGATCGAGAGTGGAACTGACTCAACGACACGCCCAGGAGAAACCCTGCTGCTCGTAACTGAGAACCGACGGAGCTTTGAGAGCTGACACAGTCGATCCACGAGGGCGGACTGTTCGCAATCAGATTCGAGCAGAACTTCGCTGAGATCCAGCTCGATCAAATTGAGGGGGAGCCGCTCCAGAATCCCCGCAATAGAGGCGGATTTGTAGAAGCTGCCACGTAGGACCAGGCGCTCAAGCGTTGAAGGAAGATGCTTCGCGAGCGCGGCCGCTGTAGCTGAATCAAAGCTGTGGCAAGAAAGGTCGAGGCTCGTAAGAAGGGGAGGCAAGTTTGAGATCAAACGCACGACGCCTTGCTGGTTGATATGGCAATCCCGCAGGCTGAGTGCGGCCAATGCTGGCGGGAGCCGTAGTTCCGGAGATTTGGGGCTACTGAACGCGTTTTCGCTGAGATCAAGCTTGGTCACGGTATCAGGCATGCGTAGCTGGCGAGCGCGGGTCGGAGTCACGTCACAGTCGATGAGCAAAATCGTCTTCACACGCTGGTAAGGGGACGCGAGGGCATGGTTGAGAGTCTCGATGCCGTAAAGAGTCAGGCGCTTCTGTTGTAAAGCAACTTCTTCCAGCTTGCCGGAGGCGATTGCATCGAATAGCTTGGAGAGCATCGCGTCACCCGGCGCAAGACCAAGCAGCGGGCGAGGTTCGTCGATTGCCAGGGGAATGCGCAGCAGTTTTTCGCAGTACGAGGGAAGCTCGAACGCGTTGGGGAGAAAGTCTCGCCAGAGTGCAATAACTGCATCGTGGCCTCGGAAATACGCGGCCAGGACGGGGAAACTGTCAAACTTGGGTGTAGGGCCGTAGGCAAGCATGACCTTGAGCAACTCGGCGTTGCCAGCTTCCGTAACCTGCTCGTAATCGAAGCTGGGCAGCGTTCCAGAATCGCGCGCGTCACATTCGGGATACGGGCGCGCGGCATGACGCGAAGGTACGCCCGCATCCCCTGCAGGTCGCGGGGAGCGTGAAGCTTGACCGCACGAACCAAAATGGCCTCGACGATCTCGCTGACGTCAAGCTTTGTTTGCATAGAGTTCATCGTTCATTAGTTTCATGGGTGTCGAGGATTCCGCTCGAGGAGAGAGCTTGAGTGGTCGCTGGCTCGCTTGCGAACTCGTCGGCCTCGCCGCTGACCAGCCACGTCAAAACGTGATGGTTCGGATCACTGCGGCCATCTCTCCCCTGTTACGTTCGCAATGTAAGCCTCAATAATGTAACTTGATGAAACTGTCTCGGTCCAGCCCGCTCACTCGTCTCCCGGCAGCAGCCGAGCTAGAGACTCTGGCGCCATAGACCTCGCTCGCACCATGTCCGCTGGTCTGTCACGCACCGCGGGCTTCTACGCTGCCGTGCTCGCCGGCTCTGGTCTGCGCACTGCGCCCGCCATCGTGCACGCGCCACGCAATCTCGCAGCTGCCTCTCCAGGACGCGCAAGGGTCGTCATCCCGATCCCTGAGCCCGCACCAGCACGGCCCGCCGCCGCTCCGCCATCAAGCAACGACGCCGACCTCGGGTTCACGGACCCACGCCCGATGCTCCCGGAGGCGCCCGATAACTGCTGCATGTCCGGCTGTATCAACTGGTGCGCTTCCTTCGTAACGGCAGCTCAGAGCAGTGGGTCCTGCTCAACCTTGCAGCTCTGCAGACTCTGCGTACCCTATCGTGGACCGTCGCTGACTCTCCTTGCCGTGTAGCGTGTGGAACCTGTACATGGACGACTTCCTGCTTCAATCCCGCTCGCTCCGCGCGTGGCACGCCAAGCGGCACGCATGGGCCGCGGCTGAGCTCGCCCGCGGTGCGGGTGACACGGCGAAGCTATCCGCCGTGCTCGCCGAGTCCGCGGCCAAGATGGTCCCGCCAGCGTCGCCCGACGCGGAACGCGCGGCGGCGCTCGCGGCCATGGACCCGACAGTACGCGTGTTCTGGGAGCTCGAGCAACAGGTCAACAATAAGAAGTCATGATTCTTTCGTTCAACTGGTGTTGGGCAGCGTGACGAGCGGAACCACGAAGTTATCGAACTGCGAACTGACGGACTCGACGAGCGCGATGGCCGCGATCTCGACGACGAGCAAGCTGAGGTCGGTGGCGGCGACCGCGGCCGCGACGACGAGTGGGAGCGTTAGCGGTTCGCCAAGCGCAACGAATGGACGAGGCGAAGCTGTGCGCCGTGCTTGCCGAGTCCGCGGCTAGCCGCCCTCGCCCAACGCCGAGCGCGCGGCGGCGCTCGCGGCCATGGACTCGACGGTGCGGGTGTTCTGGGAGCTCGAGCAGCGGGTACAGAAGGCGTAAAATTCGATTTCATTTCACATGATGGTGAGCAGCATAACGAGCGGTACGACAAAGTTATCGAACTGCGAGCTGACCGCCTCAACCAACGCCGTCGCCGCGACGGCCACCACGAGCGGGAGCGTGAGGGGTTCGCCGAGCGCGACAAAGAACGCGAGCGCGCCGGCGACGAACGCGACGGACCCTTGGACGCTCTTGCTGGTGCGCGAGTGCCAGCGCCACCACCCGACGCGGCGTCCGACGAGGCTCGCGACAGCGTCCCCGACGCCGAGCGCCGCCATCCCCGCGAGTCCGGCGCGCCAGGTGCCCTCGATGACGCCGACCCAGACGGGCAGCGCGATGCCGAGGAGCAGGTAGATGTGCGAGGTGAGGAGCGGCGACTCGTCGCGGTCGTCGCGGAAAGGGGACAGCGAGTCGTCGAGGAGGGCGCCGAGCGGTGGGGCGCGGGCGAGGCGCAGGATTTCGGCGAAGACGAAGGAGGAGAGGGCGACGACGAGGGCGAGCGAGGTGAAGACGGGGGTCCAGAAGTAGCCCGGCAGGATGATGGCGATGGCCATGAGGTGGTACGACTTGCGCTGCGTGTTGGCGGACCGGTGCGACGGGAATACCCAGTACCCGACGGCGAGGACGGCCAGCCAGTACGCCACGATCAGCGAGTTGCCGCGCGAGGTCAGGATGTAGCCGATCACCCTACGTTCGCGAGCGTTCGGTGAGACACAGTTTCCGAGCGCGCGGTGCGAAGCGGAACGTACCAGGTCCATGGCTCGTGTCCCGACCGGAGGTACATGAGCGGCGTGACGCCAAAAAACACGACGGCAGCGAGAATCCCGTGGAGCCACATGGACGCGACGTTGCGGTCGCGCTCGGCCTGGCCGGGCTTGCCCTTCCCCTTGGCGAGATGTCGGAGCTGCGCGACGCGGGGCGCAGCGCACGCACACGCGCACGCGGTGCCGATCGCGAGGTGCTGCATCGCGGCGACCACAACATGCGCATGCGTGGGCCGCGCGCGCAGCGAGTCGGCAACGAGGACCACGCCCGTACTCACAGTCAGCGCCTCGCCGAGCGAGAAAGCGCGCGGGAACGCGTGGAGCAGCGTGGGCGCCGCCGTGACGGCGAGCGCGACGACGGTCCACGGGTTGCTCGGGGTGAGGAGGTGCAGGACCATGGCGGCCTGGAAGACGCGGGCGAGGGTGCGCGGGGCGAGCCACCGGGTGGCGAAGGCGACGAGGGTCGCGGCGAGCCCGAGCGCCTCCCACGCGATGGCGTGCGACACGAAGGACGCGTACGACGACCGCGACAGGAGCGCGGGGAGCAGGCACAGGCCGTACAGTAGCCCGGGCGACGCCTGCGACCGCGTCACGGCCTCGAGCGGCCACACGCGCGACGGGTACGGGGACGCGGCGGGGTTCGGGGGCGGGACGAGCAGCGGTTCCGCGTCGCTCTCGCTATCGAGACCCCCACTACTCCTTGCTGATGCGGGACGGGCCGAAGCAGCGCCGTACGGCACGCGCGACGCGTTGGCAGCGACAGCGAGGTCGAGGCGCAGCAGGCGGCGGCGCTCGAGCCAGCAGTCGGCGAGGGTGGCGGCGGCGATCGAGGCCCAGGCCCACCACGGGAAGGTGGCGGGCGCGCACGTCGCCGAGGTCGAGAAGACGGCCGAGAAGGGCGTCAGCGTGCGGTCCGTGTGGCACCGCACAGCCAGGGCCGTCGTCACGAGCGCGTTCTCGATGAGCACGGGCCCGACGAGCCGCCACCACGGCTTGGGTGGTGGGATGGCATGGGAGGGTGGATCGGATTCGGTGCTGGCCGATGAGGTGGAAGGTGGGGTGGCGCGGGCGGCCGCCGCCGAGGGTCGCTGGGTCGCCATGGTTGCGGTCGCGGTCGGCGATGGATGATGCATGAGGTGCCGTCAGCGCGGCCAGATCGTATGCGTGAGAGCAGAAGGGGAGAAGGAGCCCATCGACGGCGACCTCCCAGGCCCAGGCCCCGCCCCGCCCCAGGAAGCGGCCCCTCGCCGGCGACCGCGGAGGAACGTTTGGGGGCGCGCCGAGTCGGCGGCCGGCCCCACCTGAAATTTTACGCCATGGCCGCGGGCCGCCCGGCGCGGCGGAGCGGCAAAGCTGGGCTGTGCGTCACCTGATCCTCGGCTTCACCTTCAGCTGTTCCTCCGCCTCGAGGGCAGCGCGTCCTCTCTCTCTTCTCCCCCAACCCCGTCGACCCGTCACTGCCATGTACTCGCTCGTCTCGCGCCGCGCCTTCTCTGCAGCCCTGGCCACGCGCGCCTACTCGGCGGCCACCGCCTCGGCAGCCGAGCCGTTCCTCCACGTCACGCGCGACGTGCTCGCGGACGGCACGCCGTCGGGCGTCGTGACCGTCGCCTTCAACCGGCCCAAGTCGCTCAACGCCCTGTCCGAGAAGATGGACGACGAGTTTGTTGCCACCATGAAGTCGCTGTCGCGTACGCCGCGCGCTCGTTTGCCGGACCGATCGTGCCCTCTTGCTGATGCTGTGATGGGTGTGAACAGAGGACAACTCGATCCGCGCCATGATCTTGACGGGCGAGGGCCGCGCCTTCTGCGCTGGTACGCCGCTGTTCGGTCACTGCGCGCAGTCCGTGACTGATCCCCGCCGTGCAACGCCTAGGCGGCGACCTCGACTTCCTGCAGAAGCGCATCGAGGCGTCCAACCTGACCAACGTGCAGACCATGCGCGCCTTTTACTCCCGCTTTCTGTCGGTCCGCGACGTGCCGTTCCCGACCATTGCCAAGATCAACGGGCCCGCCGTCGGCGCCGGGTTCTGTCTCGCCATGGCGTGCGATCTCAAGTACGTGTTCGCGCCGATGACTCGTCATTCCACGCGAACTCACACCCGCGGCGTGTAGGCTCACCACGGTCGACGCCAAGATGGGCTTCAACTTCGTCAAGCTCGGCCTGACCCCGGGCATGGGCGCGCAGACCACGATTGAGCTGCTGACCAACCCGCAGGTCGCCGCACGCATGCTCCTGACCGGCGACATCATCACGTTTGTGACATTCGCTGTCTTCCTACGCTTCTTTGGATCTAACCCGATTCGTACGTAGCGGCGCCGAAGCCAAGCACCTCGGCCTCGTCCTGGACGCCGCCGCCACGACCGCCGCGCTCGACGAGTCCGCCCTGTCCCTCGCGCGCCGCATCGCGTCCGCGAGCCCGACCGCCGTCCGCATGACCACCAAGTCGCTGCGCCTGCGCGTCGACGAGGCGCTCACGCGCGGACTCGCCCGCGAGGCCGACACCCAGGCCCTCGTGTACAAGACGGCCGATTTCAAGGAGGGGATGGCCGCGATCGTGGCGAAGCGCACGCCCGTGTTTGGCGATGCCGAGTAAAGCGAAGAGTATAATAGATTCGAGGAATCGCTTTGGAACACTCAGAGAACGACGGGCGGAGGAGACACAAAAGAGATGGTGGCAGAGCGGGGTCGTCACGTCCCCGCCTCGCTCGGTCTTGCTGCGCCCGCGTCGCCCGCGGGTAGGCTCTCGGCCGCCGTCGTCGACAGCGCGGCGGGGGCGGCAGCGTGCTCGGCGGGCTGTTTCGCCGTCGGGACGGGGTCGGTCGGGATCGGCGCCGCGATGGGAGGAGCTGTCGGAGCGCAGCACACAATGTCCGAGCACTCCTCCTCGTCATCGCTCTCGTCTTCCTCCTCCTCTTCCTCCTCGTCGACGTCCGACCCCGTATCCCCGCCGGCGAGCCGCTCCCCAGCCGCCGTCGTCGCGGGCGGCGGCACCGCGAGCGACGTCCCGCTCGACGCGCGCGACCCCGCGTCTGCTGCGGGCGGCGGCGGCTGCTCCTCACCAAACGACGACGCATGGCCTGCAGGCGACCCAGCGACGGCGGGCGTCGCCGCGGCCGACGCGGGCGCAGACGCCGATGGCACGCGCTGGATGCGGTCGCTCCACATACGCTTGAGCCGGTCGAGCCCGAGCCCCGAGCTCGATTTCTCCATGCCGAGCGACCCGGGCGTGACGGTCGCGGGCGCCGATCCACCCGTCGCGGTTGCTGGAGCGCCGACGGCGAGACGGTTGAGTCCCTCGGGCACCGACGTCGAGGTCCCGGCGAGCGGGATCGGCGCGAAGTGCAGGTCGACGCGGAACTCGGCGTCGACGAGCCGGTGGTGCTTGTCCTTGTGCAGCTTATCGAGCTCGGGCTTGGCGACGCTCGCGACGGGCGGGTGCACGAACGCCGTGTTGAGCCAGAAGTGGAACGCGCGGTCTTTCGCCGCGAACCGGTCCGGCTCGCGCAGGACGAATTGCAGGCGCACGTCGCCCGCGAGGCGGACGGGGTCGGGGAGGGGGAGATGCACGACGTCTTCATCGGCGCCCTCGGCGGCGAGGACCACGTCTGTCAGCAGCGTGTACTTGAGCCCGCGGCTGTACGCGGCGAGCGAGACGTGTGCGCCGCGCGGCGCGCGGGCGAGGTCGACGGCGGTCAGCACCAGCGCGCGCTCCGTGTACGGGTCCTTTTGGTGCAGCAGGTGGTGCCAGTACTTGATGTACCGGACCTGGCTCGGGATCGTGACGCCCTACGGTGCCGCTCGTTTGAGATGAGAGAAGGTCGCGAAAGAGCGCCGCGAAAGAGCGTACCTGGCCGTCGCTGGTGCGCGCGTTGCCGTAAAAGTACATGGCGCCCTCGGGGGTGCCCGAGAAGCCCGAGTACAGCAGGTACGCGCAGATCATGACGCCGGTGCGGCCCTTGCCCGCCTTGCAGTGGACCACGGCCACGTTGTCCTTGCTCGCGTCCAGCCACTGCTTCACGTCCTCGCAGAAGGGCAGGATCAGGTTGAATGGCGGCGCGTTGTGGTCGTCGAACGGGTAGTGCGCGACTAGAGGGTTTGGGTGGGTGTGAGTGTGACCGAGGGTGTGCGCGAGAGGGGGGAAGGCGGGGGTGAGGGCGTACCGCGGCCGTGGAACTTTTGCGGGTCGTACGACTTTTCCGAGCACCTGGTCATGGCGAGAGAGCGGGGTCAGCGCGATCGCAAGCCGTCGAGTAGTCGAGTACAACGTACAGGTTGTAGACCTTGAAACTGTCCCTGTGCTTGGCGTCGAGGAACCGGACGACCTCGGTCATGGGGTTGCGGTACAGGCCCTCCATGTTCTCCGAGGGGAACCCCATGGCGATGATGCGGTCCGTGATGTCTACAGACGAGGGACACATCAGCGATCGACCTCCTGCGACTCGTCGCGAACCGAAAACGCACAGGCGAGGTCCAGGTCGAACCCGTCGGCCTTGTATCGGCGCTTCTTGCGCGATACCGCAGTCCGGATTGGGTTCAGCATCGGGACGCGCGCTGCATGTAGGGTCTTGATCTAGCGGTAGTAGTTGTTGTCTGTGGTCGGGTCGGCGACGGCAATAGTAGGTGCAAGGCGAGACTCAGGTGCGCGAATTCATGGAGCCATGGCTCGTGGTATCAGAATGCATGCGCTCCCATTGAGCGTCGAGGTTGGTAAGGGCAGTGATCCGGGGAGGGAAAGGCTGAAGGTCGAAGGCGGAGGCGCGCGCGCCACCCAGCGGCGGAAGCAAAGCGCGCGCGCGATCACGTTGTTTCTGGACGCGTCGCGAGACTTTCGAGGTTGGAGACACGCGTGTCTCGCACCTGCCACGCCGCGTGCGGATGTCGCGTCTCTGTGCGTTCGCGTTTGACTCCTTCGTCACAGTCGCTACAGAGTGCAATGAAAGCGTAACTCCATGAAACGATAATGAGGGACTTTCCGCGCGTCGTCAAGATCTGCCTGGTGGGCAACCCGAGCACGGGCAAGTCGAGCCTGGTGCACCGGTTCGTGTACGACCGGTTCTCGGTGCACTACCAGCCGACGACGGGGCTCGAGGTGTACGAGAAGGCGACCAAGCTGTCGGACAACGCGCCGTGCGTCGTGCAGATCTGGGACATCTCCGGATCCATGCTGCACGCGCGCGGCCTGCCCAACGCCCTCGTCGACGCCGACGCCGTCCTCCTCGTCTACGACACCACGCAGCCCGCGAGCTTCAAGTCCGTCCAGCAGTGGCTCCAGCTCGTCGAGCGCGTGTGCGGCGACGGCGCGGGGACCGAGCCCGAGATGAGCGGCGGCGGAGGCGGCGAGCTTGCGGGACTCGGTAGTTCCGACGCGCCGCACAAGCACAAGCGGCGGTCGGCCAAGTCGCGGATCCCGCTCGTGGCCATGGTCGGGACCAAGTGTACGCTCTCGCTCAACCTCCCGGTACTTGTCCACTGATGCCGGAGCATACGTGTGTAGCGGACCTGGCGGGCCTGCGCATGGTGTCGCCGCAGATCCACTTGCAGTTTGCCGAGGAGCACGACCTGCTGCAGTACACGGTGTCGGGGCGCGTGGCCGAGTCCGTGTACTCGATGTTCCTCGAGATCGCGAGCCGGCTGCTCGGCACCGCCAAGGACGACAACCAGGCCAAGAACATTGCGCGGCGGCTGTCGGTCGCGTCGCTCGTCCAGCTCACGTCGACGGTCACGGGCGCGGGCAAGAAGAAGCGCGCGAGCGTGCGGCAGTGTTCGGTGATGTGAGTTGAAGGCGATACACCTAGAATTTGCACCCGCGAAAAGAGTCACGCGCCGCGCCACACGGGCGGCGTCACGCGCGGGGCACCTGACCCCCGGTTCGTGAGTGTTCGAGCAGCCACGCGGCGTGAGCAGCGCGCCGTGTGCGCCTCCCCTCCCCGTGTCCCCCGCCTGCCGCCTGCCTCCGCGCCCTCGCACGCGTCTCGCCGACCCCGACCCGACCCACCACCACCACCCTCCCAAACTCCTCGCACATCGGCGCTCCCGGCTATCCGTAACTGGGTGCAAACGAATCTCCAAGGTACACGTCGCGCCGCCACCGGCCCCGATGCGGCGTGCGCGCGCGCCCGGGCGACCCGCCAGGCGGGGATGGCACACTCGCGGGCGACGCGGGCTGCACCGGCTACTCCGATGGATCTCGACAACGGCTTCGGCGACTCGACACATGCGCGCACTGCGAACGGCGTCACGCGCACGACGACGGCGGCGTGTATGCAGCCCCCGCGCTGCGTATCGGCACTCGTCCTGAGTCTATGCGCGCGTCTCCGACTCTGCCCGACCGCTGCTCGTGGTGCCGGCACCCTCGCACAACGTCTCGCGGGCCCCCGCATCCGCGTCGTCGCCCGCCCGCTCTGTCGCCATCCCACCGCGCGCGCGCGCCGTCTCGCGGCCGACCCGTCGTTGTGAGACCGTCTCGACTCACGCCGCCATCCCCGCTCCGTCTCGCGTAGACCACCCTCCTCCCCATACACACAGCAGCAACCACCACCATGTCTGAGCGCAAGGCCATCATCAAGAACGCGGACATGTCCGAGGAGATGCGTACGTCGGTCTTCACCCCCGAAACTCGGAGCGGGCCCACGGCTCACCACCGCCCCTTCCCGCACCCCGCGTGTAGAGCAGGACGCCGTCGACTGCGCGACCCAGGCCATGGAGAAGTACAACATCGAGAAGGACGTGGCCGCCTTCATCAAGCGCGAGTTCGACAAGAAGTACAACCCCACGTGGCACTGCGTCGTCGGCCGCAACTTTGGCTCTTACGTGACGCACGAGACCAAGGTACGCTCCGATTCGACTGCGTCGTCCTCGTCCTCGACCGCTTCCTCGTCCTCCCCGTCGTCGACTGCGTCCTCGTCCTCTCCCTCGTCGTCCTCGTCGCCCTCTACCGTCTCCTTGTCCTCGTCGACCTCGACCACCCCGTCGTCCTCGACCACCGCCTTTACGCAGCCACTGACGCACCCCCGTCGCCGCGCTCGTAGCACTTCATCTACTTCTACCTCGGCCAGATCGCCATCCTGCTGTTCAAGTCGGGCTGAGCACCGTCCCTCGCGCGGCGTCTCACCACGGCGCCGCGGCGCTGGTCGCGGCCCTCGCTCATCGTCACCGTCGTCTCCTCCCCTTTGTGAATTCTAGTTTTTTTTATTCGTACTCCCTCCATCCATGGCTCCGACTTTTGCGCTACTGCTGCTCGTTGCCCGTGTCCCGGGTGCCCGATTGCTCGGCTCCGCGGGCCACTGGCACCTCGACCGCGATCGGGCTGCCGGCCGTGCCTGCTCGCCGCCATCCGCTCGCTGTTCGCGCTGAGCACGCCCGGGTGCGCGTTCCGCGTGGTCTGATGTCCCTCAGCGGACGGCGTGCGAGCGGTGACCCAGCGAAGTGTCCAACGCGATCACGTCGCCCACGCTCGCGAGCAAGAGAACTGCTCCTGCTCTCGCGCTCAACGACACCCCTCGTCCTTAGACTCACACGAAGCAAATGAATGCCATGAACTTCCCGCAACCGAGGCTCGCCGTGTGCGAAGTCATCGAGGCCATCTTGGTCCGCGCCGTCGAGCTTCACAAAAGGCCTGTCTTGCGCGCAATGCGGCAGTACCTCGGCGTCACAACGCGTGCGAACTCTATGAACGTCACCCGCGTCGTCTTGTCGCGTTGCTCTTACCTCGATGTCAGGCATGCGACGTTGACGGGAAACGTGGCTCTTCTTGAAATCTTGCGCGACCGCGGCAAGGTGTCGACCATCGACAGCGCTTCGGTCGACAAGGCGCTCAACAACGGCTTTGAGGAGTTTGTTACATTTTGGCGCGAGCACAAGGCGCTTATCAAGTATTTCAAGCCGCTCGATACACCTCGCCTTGCCGTCGCACTTGACGCGTGGCCTCACACGCCCGTCGCGCCCACGGGCGTAGCACCCGGTGACGCAGCTATCGCAGAGCTTCTCGGCGATATATCTTCGGGTCGCGTAACCGAGGTCAAGCTGACGATGTGCCGAATCACGCAGAGTGGTGTTGATGCCGACAGAAGGAGGCGGGAGACAAGTAGTCAGGGATGTCTATTCCTGCCTTCGGCCCCGAACCCAAGACGGGGAGAGGGGAGAATGGATAACAAAGCAGGGCGCGCCGCAGCGGGGTGCGGCGGCGCGGGAGCGAGGGATTGCGGGCGGCTCACGCGAGATCAGATGATTGATCACCGCGGTCGTGGCCACATGAACGACACGCAACATCACCTCCCCCCAGACCGTGACCTGAGCGACTTGACGAACCCTTGGTACACCGCGTTCTTGAGCTGGCGACCGGACCGGCTGCGCGTGATGGACGACGGCGGGTCGGGCGAGGGTGAGCGCGCGCGCTTCGGGTTGGCGCGGGCGGGCGATGAGGCGGCCGAGGACTGCGTGACCGAGAACTGCGACTTGTCGGCCGAGACTTGGCGAGGAGCAGGATCTTGGCGTGGAGCGGGCACAGGGGAAGACGCGGCGACCTTGGAGGCGAGACGCTGCAGCGAACGCTGGCGCTCGAGCCGGGTGTCGGCCGAGATCTTCTTGTGGTAGTCGTTGATGGCGCCGGCGGTGTTGAAGCCGCTGGCGGGGATCCACGAGTTCCTGGCGGAGCGATCGGACCAGCGGACCAGGTACTCGCGCTTGCCGTTCGCGCCGTCGCAATGACGGAGGATGTCGCGCACGGTGTCCGATTCGCCCAAAGGCGCCGACTCGGGCTGGATGAGGCGCAGGTGGTGCGCGGGGATTTTCTCGACGAGTACGCCAGTGGCGTCGCGGAGCACGTACGCGCCACCACGGTTGCGGCGAACCACCGTGTACGGGCCCTCGTAGCGTGGGTCGAGGCGGGAGGCGCGGTCGGTGGTCATGCGCATGACGATGGCGCCCGCGGGGAAGTCGGTGGCGATGATCTTGCGGTGCTGATCGGCGCGCGCCTGCACAACGGCGTTGCGGTCGGCGGTGCGCTGCGCAATGGCGGGGTAGATGGACTCGGTCATGAGCTTGAGGCGAGCGAGCTGCTCCTGCTCGGTCATGTCGCGGAGGGGCGGCTGCGCGCGGTAGTCGCGGAGCGCGTTGGCGGGGCGCGCGAACATGAGCGAGAAGGGCGTCGAGCCGTGGCGCGCGTGCGCGCGCATGTTGTAGGCGTACTGGATGGCCGGGACCATGGCGGGCCAGCGGTCGAGCTGCCCGTTGAGCGAGGGGAGCAGCATCTCCTTGACTGAGCGAATGAGACGCTCCGAGGCGCCGTTGGCCTGCGGGTGGTATGGCGACACGAGGCGGCGGTCGATGCCGGCCATGTCGGCGAGCGAGGCGATGATCTGGTTGGCGAACTCGGGGCCGTTGTCGGACTGGATGATGCGCGGGAAACCGAACTGGAAGCACGTGGCCAGGAAGCAGGTGGCGACCTCGCCGGCAGACGCGGAGCGGATCGGGTGGAGCCACGCGAACCGGGTGCAGATGTCGATGATCACGAGCACGTGCGTGTATCCGTCGGGCGAGATGGGCAGCTGCATGCAGTCCATGGACAGGTGGTCGAGCGGCAGCAGCGCCTCGATCGAGCGCATCAGGTGGAAACCCTGCCGCGTGGCCGAGAACCGCGCGCACGGGATGCAACCGGCAATGACGCGCTGGTAGTCGGCGAGCATGCCGGACCATTCGTGGCCGAGGCCGACGAGCTGCTGCTGTGTGGCCGCGGGACCCGAGTGGCCCACGTCGTGCACGTCGCGGATGATCTGGTCACGCTGGTCACGCAGAACGGGCGCCGTGTCGAGGCGCTGCGCGGGCGGGACAGTGCCGATGGGCGAGAACTCGGGCCATGGCGCGCTACCCTTGGGGGCGGGTGCGGCGGCAACGACGCGGGCGTGCACGGCGGGCGCAGGTGTTGAAGAAGAGCTGCCCCCATGGGTGGGTGCGGCAGCGAAAGCGCGGGCCCGCTCCGCGGGCGGGAGCGAGGCCGGCGCGAGGAAGAAGTGTTGAGCACGATTCTCTGCGAGGGAGAGATCGTGCGTCATGAGCTGCTCGAGCTCGCCGTCGCCAAGGGCACACTCGGGGAGAGACGGCATGGGAGAGGATCCAGAGGGACCCCCCCCCACCAGCAGGCGCTCACGGGGGGAGCGCAATATAGGACGCCGGCCGGCGCGGTTGATGGCGACGAGACGGGCACGGGCGTCAGTATTATACAGGCGCAAAAGGATGTCGGGCAGCACGTTCAGGACGCCGGGGAGGTGCGTGACTGAGAACGAGAGGGAGAGCAGCGTGTCGAGCCAGTTTTTGAGGATGGGCGACAGGCGCTTCTGCGTGAACATGTGGGTGAGCGCCGCGTGGGCGGTGAACAACGCGAAACGGCGGCCGTGGAGGTAGTAGAAGAAGCGAGTGAGCGCGAAGACAATGCCGAGGAGCTCGCGCTTGGTGGCCGAGTAGTTCTGCTCGGCGGGCTGCAGAGAGCGAGAGGCAAACGAGATGTAGCGCGGGGACTCGCGGCTACCCTGGAACAGGACAGCGCTGAGACCGACGTTTGAGGCGTCAGTAGCGACGAAGAACGGCTTGGAGAAATCAGGTGGCGCGAGACACGGGGCGGCGGCGACGGCGGCCTTTAAGGCGAGGAACGCCTGCTCGCACTCGTCGGTCCACACGTTGCGGACGTCGAGGTCAATGCGCTTGAGGTTGCGCAGCGCGTCGAGCGGGTGCATGAGGACCGCGGCGAGCGGGATGTAGGCGCGCAGGTAGTTGACGAGGCTGAGGAACTTCTGGACCTGGTTGCCGGAAGTTGGACGCGGCCAGTCACGGATCGAGACGACCTTGGCCTTGGCAGGCTGCACGCCCTCGGCTGAGACGACGTGGCCGAGCAGGTGCACGCGTGCGTAGTAGAAGAAGCACTTGGCGGGGTTGAGGCGGAGGTTCCACCGCGTGAGACGGTAGACGACGAGGACGAGGTGCTGCGTGTGCTCCTCGATCAAGGCCGAGAAGATGACGAGATTGTCGATGAAGACGCGCACAAACGGCATGTTGTGGAAGATGTTGGACATGACGGCCTGGAACTGCGCCAAGAGGGTCTTGATGCCAAACGGGCCGCGCGAAGACGACATTGGGCTGGATAGAGCCGGAATGATGTTGTCAAGGAACAGGTCTGCACGCACAGTCAGGAACGCTGGGTAGCACCGAGAAGGCTCGCCGCGAACGGGCGTGCGGTTCGCCGCAGCTGAACGAGCGCGCGAAGACGACATCGGGCTGGATAGAGCCGGAATGATGTTGTCGAGGAACAGGTCTGCACGCACAGTCAGGAACGCTGGGTAGCACCGAGAAGGCTCGCTGCGAACAGGCGTGCGGTTCGCTGCAGCCAAACGAGCGCGCGAAGACGACATCGGGCTGGATAGAGCCGGAATGATGAGGTCAGAGATATTATTATTGTGAGCGACAAGCGCCACGTACAGGTCGCAGATGGACGCGCGTGCCCAGGTCACGAAAATGTGGGCGTGCCCAGCCAGTTGGGGTCGACCGCACCGGCGCCGTCGTGCTCATGGCGCGCACCAGAGCGGGCGGGGGCGGCGAAATGCGCGACGGGACCGAGGCGGCCGCGAAGGGGATCGTCGTGGGTGACGGTGGCGGCACGGGCCAAGGTGGGGCCGAGGCGGGAGCCGACAATGATGTGGTAGAACTTGTCAAGCAGGTGCGCGAACAGGCTGGTGGCGGACGCCGGCAGGAGGGCGAGGACACGGAGGTGGTGGGCGAGCAGAGGCTGGGAGCGGGGAATGCCGTCGACCGCGCGGGCAGGCGAGGAGACGAACTCGGAGCGGGAGCGCTCGAGGTCATCCGCCAAACTTGGTCTTGAGACCCGCGGGCCAGACGGGCGCCACGGCCGCGTGGTAGTTGCGCGGGGCGCGCTTGCGCACAGCGGAGCGGGAGCGCGAGCGGGACCAGGGACGCGAGCGGGACCGGGAACGCGAGCGCTGACGCTCGTCGCTGCCGCCACGATCACGATCGTGGCGGTCGTCGGGCACGGCGAGAAGCGCGCGCGGGGCATCGCGGGACGCGCGGTCGTCACGGCCGGCCTTGCCCTTGTTGTAGTGGCCGTTCTTGTCGTGGGCGCCGCCGCCGCGGTGGTTGTTGTAGTTGTTGTTGTTCTTGTTGTTGTAGCTGTTGTAGTAGTTGTTGTTGTTGTCGTTGTTGTTGTTGTTGTAGTTGTTGTTGTTCTTGTTCTTGTTCTTGTCCTTGTCCTTGTCGCCCGACTTGGTGCGCGCGGCCGGCACGGCGGACGAGGCGTCGCCAGCGTCGCCGGCGGGCGCCTTGCTGCGCGAGGCGATCTGGACGTAGCCGTGGGGGCCGATGAGGTCGACGAGCGTGAGCGGGGTGCGCTTGGAGGTGGCGGTGCCAAGCGTGTGGCAGAGGACGTTGTAGACGTCGTCCTTGATGCCCTTGACCAAGTTGAGGAACGAGGAGAGGAGCGCGGGAGGCAGGTGGCCGGTGGGGTCCAGGCAACCCCCCTCGCGGAGACGCCGGACAACCACAACGCGGTGGCGCTTGAGGGTGAGGCCCGGAGTGGCGGGGAACGAGAGGTCGAGGTAGCGGACGATGGCGGCGCGCTCCATGTGGTCAAAGAAGTGGGCGATCAGCTGGTGCTCCTCGAGACTGGCGCCCTCGCGGACCATCGACTTGTACACGACCTGGGCGTCGTGGCCGACGGTGGTGGTGGCGGCGTCGAGCAGCTTGTACAGGTCGTGCAGCGGGTAGAGGTCGCGGAGGTTGCGGAGGAAGGTGGCTGGGTCTCGGCAGTTGCCGCAGGCTGGGCGGCGGTAGTTGATGCGGGTGCTCTCGATGTCAGCGCGCAGCTGCTTGTTGACGCTGGTGGTTGACGCGGCGGGAGCGGCTGGCGAGGCGGCGGCCGGCGCGGCTGGGGGCGCCTCGGCGGGCAGCATGTCGACAGCGAGGTTGATGATGTTGTTGTAGCGCGAGTGCGCGGCGATGAGCGCGTCCAGCGCCTTGGCGGCCTGGGCCTGCAGCTTGGGCGGGTGGGTGGCCGACGTGCCGTTGCCCTGGGACGGCGCGGGTTGCGCGGTGGCGTCGATGGCGGCCGAGCAGGCAGCGAATTGCTCACCGAGTAGCTGGCGCAGCTCGGCGGCGCGCGCGCGTGCGGCGGGCACGGCCTGGGGGTCCTTGGCCGCGGCGCTGCAGGTGCCGGGGAGCGCGGAGATGTCGCTGCAGAGCGCCGGCGAGATGGTGAAGGTGGGGTTCGAGGCCATGCGGAAAACTACTTGAAGAAAATGTTGATGCCGACAGAAGGAGGCGGGAGACAAGTAGTCAGGGATGTCTATTCCTGCCTTCGGCCCCGAACCCAAGACGGGGAGAGGGGAGAATGGATAACAAAGCAGGGCGCGCCGCAGCGGGGTGCGGCGGCGCGGGAGCGAGGGATTGCGGGCGGCTCACGCGAGATCAGATGATTGATCACCGCGGTCGTGGCCACATGAACGACACGCAACAAGTGGCATCGAATCGCTCAACCGTGCGCTTGACTCCCCAAACCAGCGCGTCACTTTGGTCAGCCTCGTTTGCTGCGACCTCAACGTTGCTCGCGTGCTTGCACTTTCGCTCCCGCCATCAGTCCGAAGTCTCAATCTGAGCAAGAACCGGATCACCGACCCCGGCCTGCTTTTCTCATGGCTTCCTCCCACGCTGATCGCGTTACGACTTGCGGCCGTTGGAAGACGGAACGAACCGACCACGCTCACCCGAGCGCGGCTTCCACCATCCCTCGAGGACCTCGATTTCTTGTCGAATCAGCTTGCCCACGAGTCAGCAGCGACGCTCATGGAGCAACTCCCCGCGACCATTGAGCGGCTTCAAATTGGCGAATGCTTTGACACGTACGCCAACACTCTGGGGTCCCTCGCCCGACTCCCTGCTGGCCTGGCGTCTCTCAATGTCGACGCGACCGGCGATGCGACCAATTTATCCTCCGGCGGCGGATTCGGACTGGCAAACCGTCTTTATGACATGACCCGCTTGGAATCGCTGTCATTGGTCGGCTGTCGTTTGTCTTCAACCTGTGCGAGGATCATTGCATCGCTGCCCGACTCAATCGTGGAGCTCAACCTTAACAACAACTTCGATATCAACCCAGGTGCACTGTTCGCGCTCGCTAGACGGGCACTCCCGCGTCTAAGCCGACTCCAACTTCGCGCGACTGGACTGGATATCACTCACTTTCCACAGCTCGCGGACGCGATTCCTGCGACCCTCACGGCGCTTGAATTCAGCTTCGGGAACAGCAACTATTTCACTGTTCCAGGATCGATGGGACTTGCGGAAGTCATGGAACGCATCACCGCAACTGCTGTCAACTTCCACACTTTGTGCATCGCCTTCTCGGACTTGGGAGAGCTCGACGTTGTACGGTTTGCGCGCGCACTTCCCACAAGCATGCAGAAGCTTTCATTTCAGAATAACGCGTTCGCAGCAGGCGCGCTCGTGGAACTGTTCACGCTCATGCCGTTGGTCGCTTTCAAAACCATCTGCCTATACCATCGCGCTCGACCTCCCAACAGTCCATGCGCTTGCTGCGTGGCTCCAGCGCGCCCCTTCGCTCGCGCATCTCAGCCTCGGCGGGACCGTCATTCTTCGCAATGGAAGCTCGAGCAACGTTGGCAACGAGGAAATGGCGATCGTTGTCCCAGCTCTACCCGAATCGCTCGAGTCTCTGGTGCTCAGCGGCTGCCGAGTCAATGACGCGGTCATCGCCTTGTTCGAGCAGCGCCTTGCCCAACTTGTCCGTGCTGGACACGCGCGACACGAGGATTTCTGCTGAGGGCAAAACGCGGATCAACGCGCTTCTCGTGTCCAAAACGACGTGATCGAGAGTTTGATGCGTGAATGAGAGCGAGCGCTTCAGGTCCTGCCTGAAGTTGGATAGCGGCAAACATGAATACAAATCCATTGCGCAGCGGCGTCAAGCTTTTGGATGAAATCGTTCCATCTCATGGCTGACCTGCGGAGAAGGCGGGCAAGATGGGGACAAAATCAGGGGTGCTGACAAAATGTGCGACGCGATCACGTGTTTGCGATGTCCACCCGTTTATGCTGGCAGTTCGGGCTGGCACTCACCCGCACCGCTCACCAACCATCGCATGTAAAACGAATGGACCGCTTGGACTTGCTGCAATTTCCCCGGCTCGCGGTCAACGATATCATCGAGACCATTCTGGTCCGCGCCATCATGCTTCACCGCGAGGACGACTTGAACGGGATGCGCCCGTACCTCGGCGTGCTGCCGCGAGCAATCGCTCCGAACGTCACCCGCGCGGTGCTGTTGCGTTGCCCGAGCCTCGATGCCGAGTATGCGACAGAATCGGGAAATGTGGCGCTCCTCGAGATGTTGCGCGACCGCAGCAAGCTATCGGCCGTCAACAGTGCCTTGCTCGACGAGGCGCTCAACAACGGCTTCGACGAGGTCGTTGCATTTTGGCGTGAGAACAAGACTCTTGTCGGGCGCATTAAGCCGTACGAGACGCCCCAGCTTGCTGTTGCGCTTGATGCTTGGCCCGGCACGCCAGCTGCGCCTCAAGGCGTAGCACCCGGCGACGCAGCTATCGCCGAGCTTTTTGATGATATCTCCTCGGGCCGCGTAGCCGAGGTCAAGCTGGCGATGCGCCGGATCACGCAGAGCGGCGTCGACATGCTGAACCGTGCTCTCGACTCGCCGGACCAGCGCGTGACGGTGCTTCATCTCGCTTGTTGCGACCTCAACATGGCTCGTGTGCTCGCGCTCTTGCTCCCGCCGACCGTCACGGATCTGGATTTGAGCAGGAACCGGATAACTGATCCTGACCAGCTCTTCTCGCGGCTTCCTGCCACGTTGGTCAAGCTCCGGCTTAAAAACATCGGGAAGCGGAATAAGTTGACCACGATCACCAACATGCGGTTTCTGCCTTCACTCAAGGACCTTGACTTCTTGTCGTGTCGGCTTGATTCCAAGTCACTGACAGTTCTGTTGCAGCAGGTGCCCGAGGCCCTCGAGCGGCTTCACCTTGGCGGATGCCTCAGCTTGGCCTCGAGAGGCGATTCCTGGACATACTTGACCAAACTCCCTCTTGGCTTGCTTTATCTCAACCTCGACGCGGCCAGGTTTTCGAACGGCGGTGCGGAAGCGCTTGCCCACCGCCTTCGATGGTTGGCCCGTTTGGAATCTTTATCCGTCGCTGGTTGTCGCCTGTCGTCAAGCGAGTCCGCGGTAATCGTTGCCGCGCTGCCCGGCTCGATCGTGGACCTCAATCTCAGCGACAACCTTAACATTCATCCAGCAGCACTGGTCGCGCTCGCCAGTCGAGCGCTCCCGCGACTGAGCCACCTCCACCTCCAAGGAACGAAATTGGACGGCACTCACTTGCCTCAGCTCGTTGCAGCGATCCCCGCGACGCTCGAGCTGCTCGACCTCGGCCTGAACAGTGGCATCGACGCGGGCCTGGCCAAGTTCATGGAGCACGTCACCGTGACTGCTCCCAATTTCCACACCTTTCGCATGAGCTTTTCCGTCATGAACGCGCTTGATGCGGGCCGGTTCGCGCGTGCGCTTCCTTCGAGGCTCCAAGAGCTCACTCTGGAGACACTTGGGTTTGCGCCAGGCGGGCTCGAAGAGCTTCTCACCTACCTGCCATCGGCTGCAGTCACGTCCCTATGCCTCAAGTCGATCACGTTCGATCGTCCAGCAGTTCGTGCGCTCGCGGCGTGGCTCCAGCAAGCCCCCTCGCTTGTGCACTTGAACATTGGCGCGACCCGCAAGTTTGCCAGCCGGCGCGGGAAATACATTGGCAACAAGGAACTGGCGTTCCTTGTTCGTGCGCTTCCGGATTCTCTCGAGTCGCTGGACCTCCAGGAATGTCTCATTGATGACGAGGTCGTCGCCAGGTTTGAGAAGCGCGCCCTGCCTAACCTCTCCGTGCTGGATACGCGCGACACGGAGATTTCGGCAGAGGGCGAGGCGCGGATCGACGCCCTGCTTGTGCCGAAAGCGACGTGATCGGGTGTACGATGCGCGATTCATAGCGAAATTTTCAGTCCCTCGCGGAAACCAAATAGCGGCAAATATAAGACAAATAAATTTCGTCCTCTATTAAGGCAGGCATTTCTTTTAGCAATCGCGGCGTTTCATGTGCGCTAAGAAGGGCGGCGGACGCGAAGGAGACAAAATGTGCGATGCGATCACGTGTTTGCGCGCCCCAACCTTTGACGTCGCGGCGAGCTCGCCTTCGAAGCTCTCTCCCGTTCCGCTCGACATTCATCGCATGCAAAACGAATGAACCACTTAGACTTGCTGCAACCGAGGCTTGCCGTCAGCGACATAGTCGAGGACATCTTGGTCCGCGCCGTCAAGCTTCACTCCAAAAATGACCTTCGCGGGATGCGGCCGTACCTCGGCGTGCTCCCGCGCGAGGTGGTCCCGAAGGTCTCGTGCGCCGTACTGCGTCTCTGCCCGAGCCTCGACATCGGACACGCAACACAATCTGGGGATTTCGCGCTCCTCGACATTTTCCGCGACTGCCGCATGATCTCCGTCGCAAACATCAGCTTATTCGATATTATTGTGGCGATCGAGAAAGGACACGAGTCTACGGTATCCCGACCCTCGCGTCTAGTCTTGCTCAAGGCGACGTGGTGATCGCTGACCTCATCAATGATCTTTCCTCGGGTCACGCGACCGAGCTCGAGCTCGAGGTGTTGACGCGGCGGATCACCTCGAGCGGCATTGACATGCTCAATCGCGCACTCACATCGCCCGACCAACGCGTGTCCTCGCTTGCTCTCGTTTGCTGCGACATCAATACAGTCCGCGAGTTCAACCTCCGCCTCCCATCGACAGTCACGAAACTCGACCTCGGCGGTACCAGGATTACAGATCTCGATCAGATTCTGCAGCATCTTCCTGACACGTTGGACGACTTGCGTCCTGCGGCGATCGGGACATGTTGGGACCCTGTCCGAATTTCGACCGCGAGGTTTCCTTGTTCGCTCAAGTGTCTTGACTTCTCGTCAAATCATTTTGATCGCGAGTCGGCGGTCGTGCTGTCACAGTGCCTTCCCTTGACCCTTGAATGGCTTCATCTCGGCGGCTGCACCTTTACGGGCGCAAACACGGACGAGCTTCTCTCAGCACTTCCGACTGGCCTCGTGTTTCTCAAATTGAATGCGACCACGCTAATGTGCCATGATTTATGTGCACGTGCTGGCCGCCTTCTCAGCCTGGCTCGCCTTAAATCGCTGTCGTTGTCCAGTTCTATCATGTCACTGGGTTTGGATTTGGTACTCATTTCAGCACTGCCCGACTCGATTGTGGAACTCAACTTCAGCGGCAATGCGGATCTCCACCCAAACCTCTTTTCCGCGCTTGCTGATCGGGTACTTCCGCGACTTGGTCGGCTCAACCTCAACTCGACTAGGCTCAAAGCGGCTCACTTGCCAGAGCTTGCCGCTTCAATTCCTCCGACGCTCGCGGTACTGGACATTGGTGGAAACCTAGGGATCTACGCAGGCTTAGCTGAGCTAATGGAACGAGTCACCGCGACCGCTGCCAACTTCCACTCCCTGCGTGTCAACTTCTCAAGCATGCGCGCACTCGACGTGGCCCGGTTCGCGCGCACGCTTCCCGAGCGGATACAGGAGCTTGTTTTCCAGAATAACGCGTTCGCATCGGGTGCACTCGTCAAACTGTTTATGCATTTACCGTCGGCCAACTTCATGTTCTTTTGCCTCAACACCATCGTGCTCGACCGTCCAACGGTTTGTGCGCTTGCTTCGTGGCTCCAGCGCGCCCCATCGCTTGTGCAACTTGATCTAGGTGGGACTCCTATGCTTCGTAGGGACAATTCCAAGAACATCAACGAGGTTCTGGCGATCATCATCCCAGCTCTACCCAACTCAATCGAGTTGCTGGTGCTTCACAGGTGCCCAATTGACGACGGCGTTGTTGCGATGCTTGAGACGCGAGCGCTGCCCAAGCTGGCTGCGCTGGATGTGCGCATGACGAAGATCTCCCCCGAGGCGAAGGCACAAATCAATGCGCTCCTCGTGCAGAAAGCGACGTGATTTGCGTGTTCGACGCGCGAAATACGATGGAATGGTTGAGGTCGAGCCAAAGATTTGTGTCGAGCCGTGTCAAACAACCGTGTGAGCGACGGCCAAATAAATTTCATGCCGTGCATGAGGAGCGGGCAGAAGCGAGAGCGGAATGTGCAACGCGATCACGTGGTGGCGTAAACAACGCGTCAAGGCTTATTTACACGGCTGAGCTGGTCCTCCTCCTCAATTATCGCATACGAATCGAATGAAGCCATGGACTTGCCGCAAACGAAGCTCGCAGTGAACGACATCATCGAGGCCGTTTTGGTCCGCGCCGTCGAGTCTCACGCGATCAATGACTTGCGCGGGATGCGCCCGTACCTCGACGTCATGACGCGCGCGAACATTCGCAAAGTGCATCAAGCTGTGTTAAAAGGCTGCCCGAGCCTCGACATCCGACGCGCGACGCGCACTGGGAACGTGTCGCTTCTCCAAGTCTGGCGCGACTGCAGTAATGACTTGGCCCTCGTCAGTCCCTCGGATGTGATCGAGGCCATCGCATGCGATCACGACCGCGTCATTGATTTCTGGCGCGCGAACAAGGCGGCGTTGGTGCTCCCAGTCCCAGTGCCAGTTCAACTCGCAGTGGCCCTCGACGCGGTCACTGGAATTTCCGCCCCTGCCTGTGGTTTTGCTCCGGGGGACGCGGTAATCGCTCGTAACTTTGATGACATTTCCTCGGGCCGCTCGATCCAGGTCGAGCTCTCGATGCGACGAATCACACTGATCGGCATTGGAATGCTTAATCGTGCGCTTGCATCTCCAGACCAGCGGGTGGAATCGCTCGCGCTTACTTGCTGTAAGCTCAACACGGCTCGCGCGCTTGAGCTCAGGCTTCCTTTCACTGTGACAAAGCTCGATTTTAGCGGCGATCGCATCACGAACCTTGACAAGTTGATGATGCCTCGCCCGCCGCTTTCCGCCGCGAGAGGCGCACAGCAGCGCAGCCTAACTTTCCGCTCACCTGCTTGTGAGCTTGTCAAAGCAGCAGTTTTCTTTCCGCCGGCGCTCCAGAGCCTGGACATTTCCTCGAACCAGTTTCATCCTGAAGCGGCGATAACGATGGCCAAATATCTTTCCGCGACCCTCCAATACCTCAATGTCAGCTGCTGTGCACTCTCGGGCGCCAACTTGCTCGCACTAGTCACATACCTTCCTGGCAGCGTAACGGACGTCAATCCTTCGCGATCCTTCCACCGTAGGTCCGCTTCATCCGAGCTCTCTTGTTCCGTGCCCAAGAAATCGAGCTCGCTCAAGGCCTCAATCTGGATCATAGCGTGCGACGCGAACTCCATCGTCCTTAGGTGCTTTCTTGGCGGAAAACCAACGCGTTGGTCGATATCGAGTCGCCGGGCGCATTCGTTGTGCTTAGTTTGTTCATGCCCTTCGTTCAAGATTGCCAACTACTTCCATATCGGCTTGCCGAGAATACCAGCATGCTGTTGTGAGCGAGCGGCTCACCTTGACGCGTCCGTCGCAAATCTGATTTCAGTTGCCTTGAGCGCGCTAGATCTCAGTTGCCTTGAGCGCGCTAGAGCTACTCGCTACGTGCGCGTATGCTGCAGTGAGGCGCTTTACAAGGTACTCGGCGCGCACAACCAAGGCGCGCCAGGGCTCCATCAAGAGGACCATCACCAAATCGTGGCTGGCCGCGTTTGTGCGCGCGTGAGCGCAGTTCGCTGCACAAGGAGTCGCTGCACAGGATGGAAAGGCGATCCGCCCGGAGGCCTCCAGCTTGCGCCGCCCCATCCGTAACCGACTTGATCTAGCCCATGAGCAGGAAGGCGAGCAGAAGCGAGAAGGAGACGTGCGGTGACGGCCCCAACGCGCGGTTCTGACGCGTTGCGACTCTTTCACTCACGCCCCTCTACATACGACAGATCCGAAGCACGATCTCAGACAGCGCTACACCTGAAACGAGTTCCGTGTCTCTCAGTCCATAAACCATGCAGTTCCTTGCAGCCCACGTCAATTAACGCGTCTCCAATGCCAGGTGATCGTGGCGAGAGGGCTTTTGGGCAAAGCCCCGCACAGTTGACACCCGACCGGAGTGAGTGGTGCGGGGCTTTGCCCAAGCTATAGTGACCGCGATTTCGTGGCAACGCTGGTCACGTTGCTCCCAATGACATCACTCCCCGTGTCGCGTTGCGCCACTTCGCTTCGCTCTCGCTTCCGCTCCGCTCCCCTCCCGTTTGCTCTCCTTATTTAATGAGGCTCATTTACTCTATGCAATGGATTCCATAAATCATGAAATCGACGACACGCCGGTCCTGTCCCACCTCGGCGCCTTTGGTTGGCGCTCGCACGGCGACGTGCTGTGCTCGACTCGGCCGTTGACTTGAGTGTTCCGCTGGCACCGCTTTTGCACTCTGCTCTTGCTATTGCACAAGTGCTGCTTAGGCGAGCTCGCCGAGTGGAGCAGCGTGTTGTGGGACGCTTTCACGGTACCTGGGCCTTTCAGTGCCTTGTTTCCCGTGGTGACGCACGCTTAAAGGATACGCTATTTGTGTTCTAGTTCTTCCCCTTGTGTCGAAAAACTCGTTTTTCTTGACCGCCGTTGCTGCCACTATACCGCCGTTGTGCCCGCCCGGCGACCCCTCGCGTCCTGTTCACTTGCCAAGGGACGTCGTGCCAAGCGAGGGTTGTGCAACGAAGTCGCTTAAACCCTCGCGAAGAGCGGTTACGCGGTATCTCTGTTTCGGTGGCGTGGGATGCGAATTTCATCACGAGCGAAGCGCACATCTGGCTTTGCTCCAGCGCAATCACGCGCGGCTCATCTGCTGCGCTGCTGGCCGCTTCTTACCTCGACCCCTGCTACCTGCACAGCGGCGAAACGTGTTATCGATTCACTAAAAACTCCTTGTCGAGGTCTGCCGAGCAACTGGAGGCGAGAGAAAGTCGGCTGAGCAAACCGTCGCGACCGCGGTTGGAACCGTTGATGCTAGCTTTCCACCGACGGGCGTGCGTCAGTACAATTTTGACAATCCTCACGTTCTCCGGGGTTTCGCACGACGATGAGGATCGCTCCGTCAGCAACTTTCATCAGGCGAACAAGAGCGAGACAAAGCGCTCCGCTCATGCGCGCATCAAGACGTACACGATATCCATCCATCTGCGCTAGAGTGTCTCGTGTCGCTGTCAACGACATCCCGTGGCACCGTAACTCGCGTCGACCTTTCGCGATCCTTCCACCATAGATCCGCTTCATCCGAGCTCTGTTGTTCCGCGCCAAAGGAGGCGAGCTCGCTCGAGCTTTCAAGCTGGATCATAGCGTGCGACGCGAACGCCATCATCGTTGAGTGCTTTCTTGGCGGAAGATCGATGCGTTAGTAGAGATCGAGTCTTCGCGTGCATTCGTTGTGCATGATACATTCTGTTATTAGTTCACGATCGCCGACTACTTCCTTTTCGGCTCATTGAGAATATCAGCATGCTGCTGTGAGCGAGTGGCTCGCTTTGACGCGTCTGTCAGAAATCCGATCTCAGTTGCCTCGAGCGCGCTGGCGATGCGCGCTACGTGCGCGTATGCTGCATTGAGGCGATGTTGAGAGTAATCAGCGCCCACAATCAAGTCGCGCTAGCGCTCGATCAAAGCCACCATCACTAGAGCCAGTTCGTGTTTGTGCGCGCTTGATCGCAACTCGCTGCACAAGGAGTCGCTCCCGCAACTTGAACAACGATGCGTTCAGCGACCTTCAGCTATCTCCGCCACGTCCGTAGTCGACTTGATCCACCTCAAGAGCAGGAAGACGCACAAAAGCGCGAAGAAGGCGTGTTGTGATGGCCCCAACGCGTGGTTCTGACGCGTCGCGACTCTTCCTTTCGAGCCCCTTTGAGTAATGCGAGTCAGAAGCATGATCTCAGTCTGCACTACATCTGAAGCGAGTTCCGTGTCTCTCAGTTCACAAATCATGCAGTTCCTTGCATCGCGCGTCCACGACGCGCCTGGAGTGCCGTGTGATCGCGGCGAGAGGGCACTTGGGCAAAGCCCCGCACAGTTGACACCCGAACGGAGTGAGTGGTGGAGGTACTGGCAATGGAGGTACTGGCAATTGTGTCGAGGCGCGAGACGCGTCGATCTATCATGTGATGCAAGGGCGACAGCCACGTTTGTGGCGTTCGCTTTCGCCGCCCCGTCAGTCACCGTCCTCCGACAGACCGCCACTCTTCGCACTTCCCAGAATACCGCAAGTGGACGCACCCTAAACTCAATGCAAAATGATCCATGCCATGCATCTACCTCACTTGTGTGAGCGAGTTCTTGTTTATGCCATCCGTCAACACGGCGACCCGGCCGACGCTGCCGGGCTCTTGCAGTATGCGCGAGTGATGCTGCGGGCTGCTTCCCGGCGAGTCGAGGGAGCACTTCTACAGCACGCCGCACATCTCTCTCTTGACGCAGCGACCGCGCGTGGCGACCTGGTCGTGCTCAACAAATGGGCAGCACTAGGAGTCCCGCTCAAATGCTCCTTTGAAGCCCTAGCAGCTGCAGTCGATGAGCGACATCTCGAAACTCTCGAGTGGTGGCGCGCGACGGGCTCACTTGACGTCGACGAGCTCAAGCTGTGGCTAGAGGGCCGCGACGAGGACCATACCGATGCCTATGTCACCCTCGGCGTGCCTTCAGGTTTAGCTTCCGACGGTCTCGCTGTCGACGTGGGGATTGCCGAGTTATGCGCTAAAATTGCCGATGGTAGCACCGTGGAGGTCGAAATGATGGGCATGCGTGTCTCGATGGCTGGAATCGAAGCGCTCAACGCTGCCATGGCAAGCCCTGCACAGGCTTTGCGCTCAATTCGGTTCGACGCCTCCACGATTGACCTTGCTCGTTTGCTTGCCCCTCGGCTTCCACCGTCCCTGCACTCCGCAACCTTCGAGACGTACTGGCTGGGTAGCCTCCCGGCGCAACAGTCCCATCTAATGCCCATGGCCTGGCCACCGGGCCTCAAATCGCTCATGCTTACCTCCGCTGTGTTACCAGCTGCTGTCACATACCTCTTACAAGGCTTTCCCACGATGCTCGAGTCACTCACTGTCAATAACTGCGCCCTTACCGACCATGACGTTTACAAACTTGTGCGAGCCCTGCCCACGTGTCTTCTGGAGCTCGAACTCGACGAAAATGATGTGACCAGCGCTGGCTTTGTTGCAATTGTACCACTTCTCCCAGCCTCGCTCAAAAGGATCTCGTTTAGTCGCGTGGCAAACCGACGCGGCTTACGCGCTGGGGCAGAAATCACGCCGACAGCTGCCTTAGCTAGTCCGGTCCACCCTGTGCAAGCCCAAGGATCGGGTCCGCTTCCGATGAATCTCAATTCACTCTCAGTCTCAAGGGTCGAGCTGACACGCCAACTGTTTTGCACTCTTGGCAACTTCCCTCGACCTTCACTCAAGGACGTTACCATCTGGGGCAATCCGGCCAAGAATGCGCCATATGACGCGATAGCCGAACTTGCCAGTGTGCTTCCCCGCGAACTCGCCCGCTTTGACGTCCGCGGCTGTAAGCTTACACGTTCGAGCACTATGGTCCTCATCCCACGGCTTCCTCCTTCGCTTTCCTACCTTGATCTCTCCTCCACGAATCTTGGCTTCGAGGGTGCCAAGATGCTCGCCCTGTACATGCCCCATCGGCTTCAGGAATTGTATCTCTACGTCACAAATCTCGACGACGCGGCCATGATTGCCCTCGCGCCAGCGCTTCCTGGCACGCTCATCAGCCTAGACTTGTGCAAGAACAAGATCACGGACGCTGGCGCTTTTTTCCTCGCCAAGCATCTTCCCAGATCTCTCACGAGCCTTGTTGTTGAGCGCAACGAAATAACGCGTGTTGGCATAACCGCGCTTGAAGTGGCGGCTGCGCGCTTGCGTCAAGTGCAATAATTACGAGCCTCAGTTCTCGTTGATGTCCAACCTGTCAAACTCGTTGCCCGATCGCCGCTATCAAGCGGATATCCCTATCTGCGTCCATAATACAATTTCGTCGTCGCAAACCTCCACTAACCTACATTCAGAGATCCTGCCTTAAGGGTGGAACTCACTCGGATCGCTGTGAGAAGCGGTGAACATTCGTATTGAACCGTCACGTCGCTTGTGTGAACGACGCGCAAGATGTCTTCCCGCAACAGTGCAGGACCGCGCTTCCTATTGTAAAATCTGAACGCGCAATGCGTCGGCAGGGTGTCATCCGCAGCGCACCCGCATATCGCGCGAAGGTGAGCATCGGAGACGCGTCGATCAATCATGTGATGCGGCGGCCACGCGGGGGCCTCGCGAACGCCACGCTGCCTGCCGATGCTCGCCTTCGCCATCCGCTGCTCACCTCTCCGCAGCAGCAATCAAACCTGTTCGCCAACACAACGTAAACTCCATGCAAAATGTTCCAGGCTATGCATGTTCCCGAGGTGATCGAGCGGATTCTTGTTTATGCGATTGAGCGAATCAAGTCCACGGATGCTGCCAGCTTTCTCCACTGTGCGCGGGTGCTGCCGCGATCTCTAGCCCCGCGCGTCGAGCGTGCACTCTTGATGCACGCTTACCACCTCTCTCTCGATGCGGCGACGGAACGTGGCGACGTGTTCATCTTGAACAAGTGGTTGTCGCTTGGTGTTCCGCTCACCTGCTCGCTGGACTCCTTGGAGTTCGCTATCGCTTCCCGCCGTCTCGAGGCCCTCGAATGGTGGCGCACAACGGGCTCGCTCAATGCCAACGAAATCAAGCCGTGGTTGGATGCGCGCGAGGTCACATCACATGTCTACATCGCACTTGGAGTACACCCCTACAATGACGACGAAAGTCCATTGCTCGCCGTGGACGAGGGCGTCAACGAGCTATGCACCGACATTGCTGCCGGTACCCTCGTTGAACTCAATCTTGATGAGCAACCTATTTCGATGGCCGGGGTCGATGCGCTCAACGCTGCCATGGCTCACCCCTTCCAGTCACTTCGGTCGGTTACCGTCGGATACTGCACGATCGATCTTCCTCGATTTCTCGCTATGCGGTTTCCAGGGTCATTGCGCGAAGCTGAGATCGATGCGCACTGGTTTACTCTCTCTCCAGTGCTCATGTCTGTCCCACTCACCATCATGCAGTGGCCGTCTGGTCTGGAATCGCTCGCTTTCTCCTCGGGAAACCTGACGAGTGCACTTGATCTTCTCCTCGGGGAACTTCCCGACACGCTTCGGACGCTGACCCTGTGGAATTGCTCGCTCAGCGATCGAGACTTTTGTTCGCTTGTCCGATTTCTACCTTCGCAGCTGCAGCGGTTGGACATAGAGGGCAGCGATTTGACGAGTGAAGGCTTCGCTTCTACTGTCGCGCGACTTCCGAGCTCGCTCGAACACTTATCGATTGGCCATATCACTGCTTGCGCGAGGACCGGAGCCGAACAGATCTCAACCACTACCACCAGTTCTGCTCGCGAGCCATTTGTTGAGCTTCCGCGCTCCCTTGTTTCGCTGGACGTTACAGCAAGCGAGCTGACTCCTCAAATTTTGAATGCGCTCAGCAATGCGCCCTTTTCACTACGCAATCTCACGCTCCAATTTAGCGTGGTTACGGACGAAGCCGCTAGCGAGCTTGCCTGCGAGCTCCCCCAACACCTCACTCTGTTGAGCTTCGGCGTGAGCAAGATCCCGCGTCTGGGCGCCTTGGAGTTGGTTCCGCGACTTCCTCGGACTCTTACACATCTCGACCTCACCTGGTGCGACCTGGGATCGGAGGGTGCTAAGCTACTGGCGCAAAACATGCCCCCGCGACTTGAATGCTTGCGGGTTGGTTCCACGAACCTCAACGATGCAGCGATTGTCGTCCTCGCGCCAGCGCTTCCAACATCTTTGATTCGATTGGACGCTTCCACGAATGAGTTCACAAGCGTTGGAGCGCGCATCCTGGCCGGCCACTTGCCGCAGGGCCTCACGTCTATCACCATGTCGCGAGGCAACAGAACATGGGTTGGGAAGACTCCAGAGCAAATCAGCCATATCATGGCGCCTTTGTCAGCGCCCGAGTAACCAGGATCGACAAGGCAGTGTCACGGCGAAGGTGAAGCGAGTGAAATACACGATTACCTTGAACTTTTCGTAGCCAGTGGGTGTGAACACAGTGGCGCGGCCGTGTGACTCAAGCTTCACCGTGGCCATGGCCGTGGTCCATCAGGCGGCCATGGCCACGGGCGTCCCTGTGTGCGCGATTACACGCAGGACGCAACATTAGCGAGAAAAAGAATGACATGGCGTGCGAAGGTGCGAAGTGCGCTTCGAGTTGAGTGACGCTTGCCGCGACGGCAAACACTCGCACCGTCGCCAGCTTGACAATTGGGATGAGCGTGTTACGTGTGCAGATCGGTAGCGTCCCTCCCTCGCCGCGGGTCCTGTTAGGGTCGGAAATGTTCGGCTTCATTACTGCCTGTGACAATCTTTCTATTTAATTAGGAGACCTTGCACGTAGAATGCGTGGCTCGTTGTCAGGACGCGATCGAGGGGTGGCGGACGGCGCGGATCTTGCCATGTTCTATTTGCCAGGCGACGCGGCCATCATTGATCAGTATTGACGCCATCTCGGCGTTTTGGTACTGATTTTGCTTATCGCCCGGTCATGGGAACGCTACCATCATCCCCGATCCCGAGAAGTCGAAGGAGTACTTCGAGAAGAACAACTGGGGAGTCGCGAGGGTGCCGTGGCCATGGCCGTGACCACGATCACCCGCCACGGTCAAGTTCTTAGCTCTTCAAATACTTGAGTTTAAACAACTATAGCTCCTAGTTAAATGTCGATTTGTCCTAATTAATAGCTTCACTGACCTGAACAAAGCATGACCGCGGTGAACTAAGCGTGGCCATGGCCATGCCCATGGCCACCTTGACCCGGCACGGCAAATTCTCTCTTCCGGCATCATCACAGATAGAAGACAGTCAAGAAAAATGAGGATCTCTTACTCTGCTCGAATCAGCGCTCCAAACATGGGGAAGGGACGACAAACCGCGAACTTAGTTGTTCTTCTCAAAGTACTCCTTGGCGCCCTTGGGATCGGCCTTGATGGTAGCTGCCCCAGGAACGAAATTGACAGGGCACGCCTCCCCAAACTTCTCCACGTACTGGAAAGCCTCGATGATGCGCTTCGTTTCGGTCACCGAACGGCCGACAGGCGTGTCGTTGACCGTGATCGAGTGGACGACGCCGTCGGGGCCGATGATGTAGGTGCCGCGCAGCGGGTGGCCGTCAGCCTCGAGGAGGCAGCCGTAGGCGCGGGCCATCTCGCGCGAGCGGTCGGCGACGAGCGTGAGCTTGAAGTTGGGGCCGAGGCCGCCCTGCTTGCGCGGGGTGTTGGCCCAGGCGAGATGCGAGTACTCGGAGTCGCACGACACGCCGAGGACCTCGGCGTTGATGGCCTTGAACTGCTCGACGGCCTCGCTGAAGGCGATCAGCTCGGTGGGGCACTAGGGGTCGACGAGCGAGGAGCTCGGTCAGGCGCCGCGTTGCGAGCACGGAGCGAGCGAGCGAGGCGTACCACGAAGGTGAAGTCGAGGGGGTAGAAGAGGAGCACGACCCACTTGCCTAGTGGTACGAGGTACGGGATGTGCGTGAGCCCGGGTCCTCGAGGAAGAGCAGCCCGACGCGTCGCTCACCAGCGGCGGTGCTGCAACGCGTCGAGCGTGACGCGCAGCGGCAGCGTACCCTTGTAGTCGGCGAGGGTAACCTCCTTGATCTCGCCAGAGGGCAGGACGGCGGGGGCCTTGAAGGCGGGGGCGGGCTTGCGGATGAGGGACGCTACATGATCGCCGTCGTCGTCGTCCGTGAGCCCCGTGGCCGTGGCAGTTGTTGATGCGTGGTAACATGAGCGTACACATGGTGTTGATCGACGAGATACAGACTCACGGCGGGAGCGGGGACCGGGCGTCGGGGGCGCGGGCAGGTTTTATACGCGCGCCGGGCAGCGGGCAGACGCGTGAAACACACGGCGCGCGGCGAACGAGCGAATCGATCGGCGCCGTTTTGTTCCGGCCGCTTCCTGTGACGCACGTGTCTGCGGCTCCCCAATCCACGCGATATCGCGACGCGTCTCGCGCTCCGTCTCACGCGTGGCTTCTCTCCGCTTACGCGAGCAACGCGGATCTGATCCGAGCGCGCCGCGCTGCTCATCGGATACCGATCATGGTCGAAAGCAGCATGGCGAGCGCCAGCCCAGCCGGTTGACCAGTTCGTGCAACGAGCTCGGTCACGGCCGTCGACCTTGGAGCGCGTTCTGTCGCACTTGGTCCTCACAGGCGAGCACTCGCGGCCGACGAGCTACAGCTACCCTGTTGCAGTCGTCGTCTGTAGAACTCAACGAGATCAGGAGTGTCAGCGTGGGCGCGCACCTTGGGCAGCGCGCAGGCGTTCTACTCCCTGGGTTCTTGCACCAGAATCGTCCAGGGAGTGCTTGCAACGAACTCGACCCTGGCCTCGCGGCGCGGTCAGGGACTTCATCACCGCCGACGAGTGCCTGCTCGCATCAGCGGGGCCCACGCTGAGAGTCGTGTCCGCGAACAGTAGCGTATGCGGTCGCCGCGGACTGCTCGCATCACGGCCGTGACGCATCTCCGCACTTCGCGTCGATCCTCGCGAAGGGATCTCTCGCAACGGTTCTCTGGCGGCGAGATCATGACGCGCTCAGGGACTTCATCAGCGCCGTCGGCTGTGTGCGGGGCCCACGCGGCGGCACGTCATGTCCGCGAACGGCTGCGTTCGCGCGGCCGCACCGAACTTCCCGCCCTGCCTCCCCGCTCGCGTCACGGCCGCCTCTCACCTCCTCGCATCGCGCCGATCCTCACTCGTGGCGAGAGAAACCACGTTGCGTAGAAGATATTCGTGTGTATCGATCGTAGTTGGTAGCAAAACAGAAAGGAAGACTAAGTGAACCAAAATACCCCCACCGCGCGCACCTCAGCGCACCTCGTTGACCCAGTCGGCGACGTACGAGAAGCCCGCAAACTCGAGCTGCTCGGCGTCGTCGAGGACCGTGTGGATCGGGGTCAGCACCGGCGGCTCGCGGGTGAACTCCTCGTCAAAGTTGGACACGTCCTTGGCGCCCGTGATGCGCGGGACGAAGGGCGGGGCGATGCGCTTGGCGAGGAGGGCGTCCCAGTCGACGCCGCGGAAGAACGGGTGGCGCTTGATCTCGTCGGCGTCGGCGGGCCCTGCGCCGAGGCGGCGGCGCGGGTCTTTCGTGAGCAGCCCCTGGCACAGGGCGACGGCGTCGCGGGACATGGTGATCGGGTAGAGGACCTCGTCGTGCAGGATGGCCTCGAAGATCTCCTCCTCGTCGTCGCCGCGGAAGGGCGACTGGCCGCAGATCATCTCGTAGACGAGGACGCCGAACGCCCACCAGTCGACGGCGCGGCCGTAGTTCTGCTCGAAGAGGATCTCGGGGGCCATGAACTCGGGGGTCCCGCAGAAGGTGTTGGTGGTGGCGCCGTACGCCATGTTCTCCTTGCACAGGCCGTAGTCGGCGAGCTTGATGTGCCCGTCGAGCGACAGCATGATGTTGTCGAGCTTGAGGTCGCGGTACACGATCTGGTGCTTGTGGAAGAACTCGAGCGCGAGGAGCACTTCGCACGCGTAGAACTTGGCGCGCCGCTCCGAAAACTGCTCGCGCTGGATGTGCAGCATCAGGTCGCCGCCCGACACGTACTCCATGACAAAGTACAGCCGCGTCTTGGTCTGCAGCGTCGCGTACAGGTTGATGAGGAACGGGTGCCGCGACGCGTTGGCCGCCTGGAAGATGCGCTTCTCGGACCGCGTCGACTCGACCTCGTCGTTCTCGATCACGAAATCCTTTTTCAGCACCTTGATCGCGTACAGCTTGCGGCTGTGCTTCTCCTCGGCGAGCATCACCTTGCCGAAGTTGCCCTTGCCGAGCACCGCCAGGAACACGAAATCGTCCAGCGACACGCCCTTGCCGATGGCCCCCGGCGGCGGCGCCAGGTCCTGCCGCTCCACGACCACGGGCACCTGGCGGTCGACCACGACGCCGACCGGCGCGGGCTTGATGGCGGCGGCGCCGTCGACGTCGACCTGCGCCTTGCCGACCGACGGCACGGCGACGGGGATCATGGTGGGCGGCGGCGGGAGGAGACCGTCGGGCGCCGCGGGCGGCTCGTCACCGGCGGCCGTATCCGCGGTAGCGGCGGCGGCGACGTGCTCGGGGACACCCACGCCGGCAGCGCCCGCGGCCGAGACGACGGCGGCCTGGTGCTCCTGCATCTGCTGGGCGCGCTGGGCGATGCGGATGGCGTTGGCGGCGCGCATGTCCTTGGCGAGCTTG
This sequence comes from Blastocladiella emersonii ATCC 22665, assembly GCA_025594325.1. Classification (NCBI taxonomy): domain Eukaryota; kingdom Fungi; phylum Blastocladiomycota; class Blastocladiomycetes; order Blastocladiales; family Blastocladiaceae; genus Blastocladiella; species Blastocladiella emersonii. The sequence goes on along the minus strand of JANHCV010000010.1, from coordinate 424,547 downwards.
ATTTCGTGGATCATCTTGTTGGCGCGCTTCATGGACAGGCCGCAGAAGTTGGGGACGAGCATGGAGCAGCCCTTGTGGGCGACGAGGTCGCACTCGCCGCACTTGACGTTGCCGCGGCCGAGCGGGACGAGGTGCCCGCAGTGGCAGCACCAGTTGGCCTTGAGGTTAGTGTGGGCCGTGAACCGGTGCGGGATGTTGTGGGGCAGGGGTTCCTCGTCCTCGTCCTCCTCGCCCGGCGTGGCGCCGGCGGGGTTGGCCGCGAAACACCGCGTGAGGACGCGCGGCGCACACTTCTTGTGGCACGAGAAGGCGCACGCCTCGCACGCATAGCACGACGAGACCCCGATGAACTCGGAGCACAGCGCGCACTTGACGATGTTGGCGTACTGCGCGAGCACGAACCGGTGCCCGTTGCGCGTCGCCTCGACCTTCTTCTTGCGCACCGCGCCCTGCCGCCCGAGCCGCGAGGGTTTGCGCGGCCGCGCCGCCGTCGTGAACTGCGCGCGCACGAGGACCGCGCCGACGGGGTCGAGGTCAAACCAGCCCGACACCTCGCCCGACTCGGTGGCCCCCGTCCCGCCATTGGCCTCGATGGCCGCGACGACATCCGCGAGACGGAACCAGAGCATCCCATCGACCATCTTGGCAACGCCGTGTTTATCGGCCTCGACGAGGACGACCTCGACCTCGGCCGCCTTATCGGCGAGCGCGACCGTGAACACCTCGTTGAACGGGATCTCGGTGGCGCTGCCGGACTTGTCCTTGGGCGCCTTGAACGCGCGCGACCGGCCCTTAACGACGCCGTCGACCTGGACCACCGCCATGTAGTGGTCGGCGCGCGACCGCGACAGCGCGTTCTTGACGGACGGCGGGACCCGCGCCGCGACCAGGTGGATCGCCAGCTCGCCCGCGTGCTTCGGCTGCGCGCGCCGCGGGATCGTCGACACCATGGGCGGCGGGCCCGTCAGCGTGCCGAGCGGCGTCGCGGGGGCGAAACCGGGGAGGCCCGGCGGCGGCGGCGGGAGATCGCCGGTGGGGGACGTGGGCTCGGTGCCGGTGCCGCCCGCAACCGCCGACAGCGTGGCCGACGGGTCGGGCACGTACAGGCCCGAGTACTTGTTGAGCGCGCGCTTGAGCGCGTCGATGTGGACGGCCGGGTCGATGCTGGCGGGGTCTGTGGGCGCCGCACTTGCCGCCGCCGTCGCCGCCGCAGCGTGCCCGTCAGCCGCCGCCGCGGCCGCACCCGCCGTCTGCGTCCCACCACCACCGCCGAACGCGGCAGCCCACGAGCGGACCGACGACGCCGACGCCGAGTTGCCCGCGGCCGGCATACTGCCCGTGTGCCCGCCCTTGGCAGCGACCTCGAGCTTGTACGTCAGGTCGCGCATCTTGTTGGAGATCTGGGCCGTCGACAGCGCGACGCCGGCGCGCGACAGGTCGAGGTTCGATGCCGCGGGGTCGTCGTTGGGCGGGAGCGAGCTGACGGGCGGCGGGCCCGACAGGAGCAACTCCCCCAAAGTGCCCGGCAGCTGCTGCGCGAGCGGGCCGCGCGGGTCGGCGAGCCCGTGGATCGACGACGCGGATTTCGACCGCATCGATTTCTTGAAGTACGAGAAGAGACCGCCGCTGCTGCCCGAGGTCGACGTGGTCGACGCGGAAGAGCCCCCCGCGGCCGCGGCCGCCGACGCCGCGGCGAAGGTGGTCGGGTGGATGCTCCGCGCGCCACTGCCGGCGAGCGGGCCCGCGTGGTGGCTGCTCCCGCCGCCGCCCGACCCGGAGCCGGCCGCGTTGAGCGACTCGGACGAGCCGTGCACGGGGACCGCGACGGCGACGGGGATCGCGGAAGGCGAATGGGGCGGGGTCGCGGTGCCCGAGGCCTGCGACGAAAGGTGCGGGTGGTCGTCGGGCCCGCACACGAGCGTCGGGGCGGACATGGTGGCGGGGAAGTCGCGCATCGACGACGAGGTCGAGAGGTTACTCGCCGCGTGCGCTCCGGGCGGCGCGTCGAGATGTTGATGCTGCTGGTCGGACGGCATAGCGCCGCCGGGGAGCGCGCCGAGGGCGCCGAGCGACTGGGTGCTCGAGGACGCGGACCCCGAGAGGTGCAGGCGGTCGAGCTGGGCCTGCAGGAAGGCGATGCGCTTGGCCGACTCGTCGAGCGTGGCCTCGCACTGGGCGAGCGCGTTGCGGTCCGTCAGCTTGGCGCGCATGGCCTCGGCGCCCGACCGCATGGCCTCCTCGACGGCCAGCTTGCGGTGGATCTCGGCGATGCGGGCCGCGTTGGACGGGTCCTGGTGGTGGCGGTGGGTGAGCGGGTTGCTGGTGCGACGGATGGGGCGGGGGCGGGCGTACCATGGTGGAGGTAGTCGGTCGGATCTAGTCGATGGCGTTGCTGCTGCTGCTCAGGTCGTTGTTGATGAAGGAGAGGGAGGGCAGACTATTATACAACCAACACGTCGCGCGTCGCCGACGTCGTCAGCGTCCGCAACAACGCCACAGAGCCCCGACTCGGCACTCGAGCCGGCGCGACCGCGCGCGTGAGCCGCACCTTCGAGACGAGACGCGTCGTCGTCGCAAATGAACCCGCAGGTGCCCGAAGAACAGTCGTCGTCGGCACGCGTGCTGGGAAGGCGCGAGACACGTCGACGTCGACGGTGGCGGTCCGGGTTGCCGCGAGACAAGAGTTACGTGGTCGCCGATGCACTGCTCGCGCGTTGCAGCAGGATCGACGAGTGCGTGCGTGTGTGCGGGGGAAGGGGAGGGAGGAGGGAGTGCGGACGGCGGCGAGCGATGTGTGGGGGGCGGAACGCCGCCGCCACCCGACCGCGCGCGAAATCACATCACCCGGCGCGTGCACCGCGCCGCGCCGACCATCGACCTCCGCAGCGGCCGACGCAGCGGCCGTCGCTCACGAGAACACGGGTGCTTCCTCTACCATCTATATATTCTCTCCCTCTCACGTCCGTCTCAGAACGCGAACGACGGCGGCGCCGCAGGCCGCACGAGCGGGCTGGTCCGGGGGCTCCCGCCGGCCTGGCTGACCGACGACGACGGGAGGAGCATCCCGTGCCCTCGTTCGTCGCCGCCGTCATATGCATCCGAGCCCCACTCATCGTCCGAGTGCGCGTCGTACACGGAGCTCGCGCCCGACTCGGTCTCGGGCTCCGCCTCTGGCGGGGGCGGCGGCGGCGGCGGGCGCAGGTCGACGACGAACACGCGCTTGCGGACGGCGCGGCGGCCGCGACGGCCCGCGCGCGACGCGAGGTACCGCGCGTCGACCGTGGATGCGGGACCGCTGCCACCGACGCCCGTGGCCGAGTTGGCGCGCGACAGCGTCGGGACCGAGAAGTCGCTCCCGCCCGCGCCGTGCCCGTGCCCGTGGTGCGACGACGCCGACGCGAACCCGGCGTCCCCACCGCCGAACGGGTGCGGCGAGACCGGTGCCGACTCGGCACCCAGCGTCCCGCTGCCGTTCTTGCGCAGCGTCTTCGGGATCGACCGGAACGTCGAGTGCTCGTGCGGGCGCGAGAACGGGGACAGCGACTGGTTGGCGCTGTACAGGTTCGCCAGCTGCGCTGCGATGTAGTTGTCGGACGGGTCGAGCGACCCGCTCGTGTTTCCCTGGTTGCGCCGCGCCATGCCGCCGCCGTTGCTGCGTGTTGGCGTCGGCGGGCCCGCAAAGCTGTGCCCGCTGCCGGTGCTCGCGCCGCCCGAGCCAGCGGTGGTGCTACTGTTCGCGCGCCGCAGGCCCGTGCTGCTCGAGCTGCGCGCGCGCGGGAGCCCGCCACCGTTCCTCGAAGAATCGGGCGGCAAACCCGTCGGCGACACGAGCGGCGTCCCGTTATAGCTCGGCGGGCCCGAAAAATCGCTGAACGCGTTCCCGCTGCCAAACGAGTGCGAGTGGCTGCGCATGAGCCCGTGCGGCGGGGCGTGGCCCCCGGCACCCCCGCCGGCGACGCTCATGGGCGGCGGCGGGAGGTGCGTTTGGTGGGATGCGGACCCGGACCGGAAGTGCGACGGGAGCGCGGCCGGCAGCGAGTACGTCGACGACAGCGAGACGACGGACGGCGACGAGTACAGCGACGAGGCCGGGCGTTTGTGTCGCTCGTAGTACTTTGAGTTGAACCGGTGCACACGTGCGGGGCCGCGCCGCGTTGTGGGGGATTCGGAGGTGGGGGAGGCGGGCGGGTCGAGCAGGTTGCCTGGCCACAGCAGACCGAGCGCGCCGAGCAGACTGCCCGGGTCGAGCCGCGGGTCGACGGGCGGCTGCGGCGCGGGAACCGACGGGGGTACTGGCGGCGGCGGCGTGGTCGGCGGCAACGGACCCGCGTTCGACCCGTCGTCGGACGGCGGCGCGACATCCGTGCTCGCCTGCCGTGACCGCGCGGCGGTCTTCCGCGGGGTGCCCGAGCGCTCCGAGTCGGAGTCCGAGTCAATGGCCTTGGCGAGTCCCGTGCGCGGCGCTTTCGCTGCGGCCGCCCCCGCCGCCGTGACGGACGTGGACGAGGCGCGGCGCGTGAAGAAGCGCGACAGCCCGGTGCCCGCGGACGGTGCGCGCAGGGACGGCGGTTCGTGGATGGCGCGCGCGAGGCGGACGAGCTCGTCGCGCTCGAGCTCGAGCGGCTCCTCGGTCATGACCTGCCCCGACCGCGACAGCCAGCCGGCGGGCGCGCTGGCGCGGCGGACGTGGTCGTGGTCGGGGGACGCGGTGGCGTCGGTGGGTTGGGATGGCGGATGCGGGTGCCTTGCCGATGCGCGCTGCGAGTCAAAGAAGCGCAGCGAGGCCGAATGGACGAGCGCGGGGAGGTCCTCCTTGAACAGCTTCTTGAGCAGCTTCTCGATCTCGGACTGCAGGAACCGGCGGATGGTCGCCATGTGATCGAACGTCGAGTTGACCTGGACGCTGTCGAGCGGGTCGTTCTTGAAAGCGAGCGTGATGCCGCGGTGGCGGTCGACGACGAGCGACGCGATGCCGAGCAGCTTGAGGTTGGCGATCTTGAGCTGCAGCGGGACGATGAGCGGCGCGTTGGCGGCGACCATGGCGGGCATGCCCATGGTGCCCGCGAGCGCGCCGCCGACGCTCAGGCTCTGCCCGTCGACGATCGGGTTCGCCTGCACGCTCGTCTGCAGCGTGATGTAGGCGTCGCCCGCGTACGTCAGGCGGAAGATGCCGCGGAACTTGTCGGCCGTCAGCTCGACCAGCTCCAGGATGTCGAGCAGCGGCGCGACCGTGCCCAGGTCCAGCTCCGTCACCACAATGTCGCTCGCGATGTTGGGCGGCTTCTCGCCCGTGTTCAGCGCCGCCGTCAGCTCGCGCGCCGCCGACGCGTAGAAGTCGGGCGAGAACCGCGGCCACTCGAAGACAAAGGCCATGGTTCACTTGCGGGTCGGGTCGTTGCGGGGAGAGCAATTCATGGCAGCTGGTTTTGCTGAGCAATCCGAGTGGAGGAGAGCAGAGCGGGAGCGGCTTCGGGTCGGCCGGGTCGGCTGGGTCGGTCGGCGCCGACGTGCCACGCTGGCGATGTTGTCCCTGCTCGTCCTCTCCCGCTCCTCCACACGGCCGATCGGCACACCATGCATCTCGCCCACACCGGGCACAACGACACTTGTAACTGAACCACATGTCCGCCGCATCCTCGGCCGCCGCCAGCGCCGCGGCCGACACCGTCGCGGCGCCCGGCAACGACCTGGTGTACCTGATCGCGTCGCAGGCGACGGCGCAGTTCGTGCGCGGCCTGCTGCTCGGCATCTTCCTGACCGTGGCGTGCGCGCTCGTCGCCGCGCGCATGCTGCTGTTCCACTCGCCCAAGTCGCCGTCCAAGCACCTGCTCTACCGCCGCCGCACGCGGACCGCGTCGACGTACGGCGCCAACGGCGCTCCGTCATCCGCTTCGGGCTCGGCCTCGGGCGCCGCGCGCGGCAGTGGCGGAGGCGGGACCGGCCCGCTCCTCCCGCTGCCCCTGTCGACGCTCATCCTCCTGCACCGCCAGATGCTGTCCAACGAGCCGCTTGCGGCGGCCATTGACCAGCTGCTCCTCGGCACGGGCACGGGGTCGAGCTCTGCGGCCGCGGCTGCTGCTGCGGCAGTGGCAGCGGCCGCCGCGGTATCGGACCCCTCGGCCGGCCCGCAGGTCGAGGGCGAGTCGCTCGCCTTCGCCAACTTTCTCCTGTCCGAGATCATCTCCAACTACCGCTCCGACGCGCGATTCATGGAGTGGCTCAAGGTTGATGTCCTGCAGGCGATCATCAACAAGTCGTTGCCCGCCTTTGTCGTACGCCGTACCCGCTCGTGGGATCGCCGACCCGTGTACTCACTCGTTTGAGATTGTAGGACCGGATCACCGTCTCCGACTTCTCGCTCGGCCAAAATGACCAGTTCCCGCTGTTCCGCCGCGCCCGCCTGCGCCCGTGCCGCATGGACCCGCCGCAGCCCAGCAGCCGCAACACGGCGCGCTCGTCGCGGTCCGGGTCGAGCAACTCGGCCATGAATGAGCGCTGGGTACATACGCTTCCTCACCTACTCTCTACCTCGGGCCATCACTGATCTCTCCCCGTAGCGCATCGAGCTCGAAATCGAGTTCGAGAGCCTGACCGACGTCGCGAAACGCGCCTCACTCGTGTCGCAGGCTCAGGCTCAGGCGCAGGCGCAGGCCCAGTCCAACGCCGCCGCTGCCGCCGCCGCTTCCTCTACCTCGTCCAGCTCGACGCGCCCGGGCTCGCTGCGCCAGCGCAAGATCTCGACGACACACGCCAGCGGCCGGTCCGGGTCGCCGCGCCCGACCAACATCCCGCTGTCGTCCGTCAACGCGCCCGCCGCGGCCGCTGCGGCAGGCAGCACGACGCCGACGACGGTCCCGCTCAAGCTGAACCTAGACGCCGACGACGCCGCGGACCGGCGCGCTCCCGGTTCTTCCGGGACCGAGGACGCGAAACCGGCCTTCATCGAGATCGGCTTCGACACCCAGCTCGTCCTCAACTGGCCCAAGACCCAGTTCGCCGCGCTCCCCGTGCACCTGGTCCTCGAGGTCACGCAGCTGCGCGGCACCGTCGCCATGGAGTTCCACCCGGGCGTCGACGGGCTGCCGCCCGCGCTCACCGTGTCGCTGCTCCAGGGGTACAAGCTCGACTTCCGCATCTCGTCGCTCCTCGGGTCCCGCACCAAGCTCCGCGACGTGCCCAAGATCGCGGACCTGATCACGATGGCGCTCCAGAACCAGATCACCGCGGGGATCGTCGAGCCCGCGTTTATCACGATCCCGCTGCCCGGTGTGCCGTCGCCCAAGCCCGCTGAGCCCGAGGCGACGGTCGCGGCGGGAGGGGATGCGGGCGAGACCAAGCAGCAGGGTCCGGTTGAGACGGGCCACATCGGCGACGACGAGCTCGACTCGGAGACACACGACGACGACGAGGAGGACGAGGACGACCCGGCGTCGCCCGCCCGCGCAGGTCCCCGCCGCCGCCGGCAGCACCGCCAGCCCGACTCGTCCGACGACGGCGGCGCGCATGCTCCCGTCACCGCGACGCCACCACGTCGTCCCCCGCTGCGCTCGACGGCGGCGAGCAGCACCAGCACCAGCACCAGCACCGGTACATCCCGCCCCGCGCGGCCCACAGTCGTCGCCGCAGCAGGCATTCCCGCCGCCGACCCGTCCCGCAACGGCGGTGACGGGTACGGCCGGTCACACACCTCGCGCCGCGCGTCGTTCGATTCAACGACCGCGGACTCGATCACGGGCGGCCTGATATCGCACCCATTCGCCCCGCCTCCGCCACTCCACTACCCTCATCCTCCCCCGCCGCCGCCAGCGCACGCTGCGTACGGCTACCCGGCAGCCCCCGTGACGCCGCCGTGGACGTCGCCGCCGGTGCCGTCGGACCGCGACCTGCTGCGCACGCCCAACGCGTCGCCGTTCACCCGCGCGTCGTCGTCGTCGAACATGGCCTCGGCGGGAGCGGGTGGGGCGGCGGCCGCAGCGGCGATGGCGAGGTCGGCGTCGTTTGGCGACCAGCGCGCGTACGCGACGGGCGCGAGTGGGGCGGGGTCGCCGCGAGGAAGTGAGGCGCGGAGTCGGAGGTAAGCGAGGGTGGGTTGGAATACATGATCATGTTCTAGTACACTGCGTGACGCGACGACAAGGTGATGAGCGAAGCGATCAGCGACCAAATTGGACACGCGCGCCGCCGTGTCGCCCACGACGGCGCGACGCGACGAGCACTGCCGCCACCACCGCGACCGCCGTCCCCCAGACGCTCCCGCACCTGCCGTGTCCCCAGTCCGCCCGCCCGCATGGTCGGTCCCGGCGCTGGCGGCGGCGTGATGTCGACGAGCGGTCGACTGAAAATACTACGTGCAAACTGCCCCCCGCCACCCGACATGTCTCCCACACGCGCCCAGCCTGTTGACGCTGGCCGGCGCGGGCCACTGCGTCATGACCCGCTTCTCTACCCCTGATCCGGGCTCCTTGCACCGACTGCATGTAAACCGACGACCTAGACGACCGACAAGATGCCCTTCGCCACCACCGATATCACCTACCACCGTGCATCGACGCGATCGGCCTCGGCCGCGCTGTCGCACCTCGACATGCCCGCGGCGAAGCGGCGCCGGGCGTCGGATCTCGGCCTCGGGCTCGGGCTATCGCCGCGGCCGCGCGGCGACTCGGCCACGGACCTCCGGCTCAGCGGCGCGCCGGCGCTGGCGGTGGGCGGCGCGGTGACGGCGACCGAGGCCGAGGCCGCGTCAGTCCTCGCGGCCATCGCGGCGTCGCACCGGTCCGCCAGCTCCATTCCAACTCCGGCCACCGCCGCGCTCCCCGCCGCTGCCGTACCTCGCCCGCCCGTCATCTTTGAGGACGAGCTCGACTCGCACAGCAGCAGCCACAGCAGCCACAGCAGCTCGGGTCCCGGCCCCGCGAGCTTCCCGTACGCGTCGGTCGACGAGGCGCTGGGGCGCGAGTACCCGGACTTTGACCTGATCGCGGACAAGAAGACCAAGCGGCTGATCAAGAACCGGCTCGCGGCCAAGGCGTGCCGGCAGAAGAAGAAGGAACACGTTGCGCAGCTCACCAACATGCTGCGCGCCGCGCACAACGAGATGGCCGAGCTGCAGCGCGAGGCCGCGGCGCTGCGCATGCGCAACCGCGAACTCGCCGCTGAGAACGCCGTGCTCAAGGAGATCAGCGGCGCTGGGGCGCGCGACTGGCAGATCCAGCAACAGCAGCGGGCGGCAGCGGCGCCGCTGCGTGGCGGGCTCGACGCGCTCGCTGAGGCCGTGGTCTCGACGACGTCGTCCGCGGCGGGACGCCAGCACTAAGGGCTGGGCTGATCGAAGTGGTGGTTTTGTAATACCAGAGTGCGCCGAGTTAGACGAGACTAGACCTAGCTAGAATGTGACTTGATTGGATTTTGCAGCTGTCTCGGCGCGAGTCATCGTGACGCGTCGATGTTTCGTCTCGCGTTTCGATATCATGTGACCGCCGTGAGACGCGTTTGCGGGCCGCGCGCCACACGCACGCGCGGCTGAACGACGCGTCGCGCCCGCTCAACTCGCTCGCAAACCACGGGTGCGAGACATTGCGTGAACCACGGCTCGTGTCCGCGCAAATTGTATCGAAAACGCGAAACGTGACCGGTGCCAGACGCGAGGATGCTTCGCTGTGGGCTCATTCCAGCGGGGCGCGAAAAGCGCTCCCATGTGGCGCACAATGTCCCCCTCTTGGCGCATAATAAGTTGGTGCAACACCATGATCCGGTCCTGCGCAACGACGACTCACTGGGCCCGCCGCGGGGCGGGAGAGACGGCTCGGTCTGGCCCTTGCCCCGCTCGCTCGCTCGAACGATTATTTTTTTATCACCGCCCGAGCACCACCACCTGATATCTCCCTCCTCGCCTCGTCTCGCCGCGGGTGACCCACCTCCCTCGGCCGAACCTCCTCCCCTCTTTCGAAAACCGAACCGTAGTAACGGATACCCACCCCCCGTCACCACCCCTTGCAACGCAAGCAACAACTACTCCTTGCGCTCTCCTGGACGCCGCTGCACCGACACCCCCGTCACTGTGGCCCATTGCCTCCTCGATCGCACCCCATCGACCGGCTGCACCCGAGTCCCTCCGCGTGTGTGATACTCGCCCACCCCGCGACCGACTGACCGGGCACCACCACCGACCTTTCGCCGCCGGCCGCGCCACGACCGATCACGCCGCCGTCCTGCACCAGTCGGTCCGCCTCACCCGTCTCCTCTTTCGCCCGCGCCGACGCCGCGCCGTCATGCTGACGCTGTGCGAGTCCCCCATGTATACTCGTCTGCTCAACTAGACTCTCGGCTACTACTACTACTACGACCTGCTCTCCTCCGAACCATCAACCCATGTACCGCCACCGTCGCTGCCGAACCTGATTACGACATCATCACCACGCATCGACTCCACGATCCCCACCCGCACCCTCGCCGCCCGTCCGACGCCGCCGCCACCATGTCCGCCTCGCACGTGGCCATCCCCACCAACTCGGTGCCGGGCCTGTCGAGCCCGTCCAAGCTGACGCCGACCAACCAGTCCAAGTCGACGCGCTCGCTGCCCGTCCCGGGCTACTACACGGGTGCGTCGCTCACCCACACCCACCCCGGCCGCGCTCACTCACACCACCGACCCGCGTGTAGGCGTCCCCTTGCACCTGCTCAAGGCCGCGCAGCAGCAACAGCGCGGCCTGCGCAAGAACGGGCTCGACCCGCTGCACCCGGGCGACGCCAACGCAGCCGCCGCGGCCGCGGGCAACGGGCTGCCGTCGACGCTGACCAAGTCGGGCGCGCCCGCGGGCCTGATCGCCGGGAACGCCGGGACCCACGGCACCACCACCATGCCCTTCTCCGATTTCGTCCGCCTCAAGCAGTCGGTCGACGACGCCCGGTCCGCGCCCGCCGCCGCCGCGTTCCAGCCCGACTACAAGCGGCACACGGAGCTCGTCAAGGAGGTCCGTTGACTGGGATCGTCTTCTTGTGTGATCATCGAGCTAACCTGCCGTGCGAGTGTAGAAGGAGCGCCTGCACGAGCAGTCGGTGGCCATGGTTGCCAAGTGGAACAACACGATTGCCGGGCAGCGCAAGATCCGGCTCGCGGCGCAGCAGGAAAAGTCGCGTATCGCCGAGGAGCAGCGCCAGCAGATGGACAAGGACTGGGCCGTCGTCAAGGCTGCCGAGCGCCAGGCCATGGTCGAGCGCGCCAAGAAGATGCAGTACCTCGAGGACGCGCGCGTCCGCCAGCTCAACTCGCAGGCCCTCATCACCCAGGTGCTCAAGGTACGGTTCTTTTGGCATTCTGTCGAGTCTGAGCGGATGACTGACTCCCCTGTTTGCCCACGTGTAGGAACGCAAGGCGCAGCTGGACTATAAAAGGGCCGAACAGGCCCTCCAAGCACAGCAGTCCCAGGAAGAGCTCGCCGAGGAGCTCGCGCGGCTCGCCGCCGCCGACGCCGAGGCCGCCGAGATGCAGCGGCGGTGTAAGCAGATGATGCTCGACACGGCGGCGCAGAACCGCCACATGTCCGAGGCGCGCCGCGCCGAGCAAGCGCGCGAGCGGGCCGAGCTGCGCGAGTGGTTTGCCCGCGCGTCCGAGCGCGCCGCCGAGGAGCTCCGCGAGATGGAGGCCGCCCGCGCCAAGAAGAAGCAGGACCAGACCAAGGAACTTGTCGCCGTCCTCGACTGGGCCGTCGCCGACCGCCAGGTCCGCGATGTGCAAGCGACCAAGGAGGACTCGGAGCTCGAGCGCATCAACGCCGAGATCATCCACATCAAGGAGAGTATCGCCCGCAAGCGCAAAGCCGCCGAGGTCGCGCTGATCCGGTACGTCGCTTCGCTCGCGTGGTGGCGCGTCGCGACGAGCTCGACCACTGACCTCGTGTTCGCGCGTAGCTCTCGGATCGCGCGCAACGAGTACGTCGGGTCGCTCCAGGTGCCCGTGCAGCAGGAGTGTCTGCGCGAGCGCGACGAGCTGCTGGCCAAGATCGAGCACGCGCACGAGGGCGAGCTCGAGGCGCGGCTGCGCGCCGAGGCCGAGAAGCGCAAGGACGACATGCAGAGCTGCGTCGACGCCATGCACCGCAACATTGCCGAGAAGGAGCACCAGAAGATGCTCGAGAGACTCGAGGCCGCCGAGATCCGCAAGAAGAACGAGGAGGTGGCCCGCTCCGCCATGCAGTCGGCCGGCCGCCGCAAGGACCGCCTCAAGAAGATCCAGCGCGACTTTGGCAACGTGTACCGCAAGGAGATTGTACGTCTTCCCTCTCGTCCGACTATCATCCGAGGCCACGCTCACTCACCCTCGTTCACCGCGCTTAGTCGGACCACAACCACGTCGCGGCCGTGGCCAAGCAGACGCGCAAGAAGGAGCACCTGCAGGCCATGGACGAGGAGCTGCAGCGCGACCTCGACTTCCACAACTACGCGGCCTCGCTCATCGCCGAGCTCAAGGGCATCGGCAACAACCCGACGCCCGTCGTCAAGAAGCTCGAGGAGATGGAGCTCAACCCGCGCGCCCGGTACCAGTTCCTCGACGAGGAGATCGACACGTTCCATCGCCTCGGCTTCGAGCCGCACCGCGACGGACCATCCGGGATCTGAGCCCGGCGAGCGCTACGTTGCTGTCGTTTTACCCTCTCGTGTTCGTTCCCCTCTCTAGCGTACTGTAATATCACCCCCTGTCAATGAATGCAAAAACAAGATCAATGTGAGTGTATTGATCGTATCGACTTGACAGCGAGGCGATTCGCGTAGAGCTCGGAGACGTTTGTGAGGGCGACGCGAACTGTGTGCTGCTCACGAGGTGTCCGCAATCTGAAGAGCTCCAAAAATTTGGTCGAGACCCAGGTCGGACACATGAGTATCGGTCAGGTCAAGGTAGGGCAACGACGCGGGTGGCAAGTGCGAGGCCAGGATGCCCGCGCAGTCATCTGTGATGGCGTTTTCGCCCAAGTCGAGGGCTATAAGAGTATTTGGGAGGCACGGTGCGAGGAGGGCAACGTCGCCGTCACTTAGCTCAGCGCGTCCGAGCACAAGGATTTCCAGGTTCGGCGGCATATGCTGGGCGAGCACTTTTGCGCCGGTCGTGGTCACTTGGCAATCGCTCAAGTCAAGCAAGCGGAGCGAGGTCGGAAGACATGGGATAAAGTGCGTCAAGGAATACGGGAGAAGGCGGCAACCGGACATGGTGAGCCGTTCCAAGTCGGCGGAAAAGGTGAATGGCTGCCACTCCACGCGTGGGCGGACCAGGTTAAAGTCCGTACCCGTCACATCGAGCACGCGCAAGGTTGGTGGAAGTGATTGGAAGACCTCGGACAAGTCGGGCGCGGATAGTTCCGAATTTGACACTTCGAGGACGCGAAGAGTCGGCGGAAGCGACGATGTGAGGTCGCTGACACGGGTGTTGAGGTGAGAGAGTCGGAGCTCCGTCAGGGACGGTGGGAAAGGCCAAAACGACACCAAGGATGAATAATCGTTGCCGTTTGGAGCGCTACGGAGATCGAGTATGCGCAGCGAAGACGGGAGTTGATCCAGGATGATATAGACGTCAAGTTCGCTAACGCGGCTTCCTTGAAGGTTGAGCTGCTCCAGCCGCTGGGGAAGCAGAAACGCTATATCCTTCGCTGCCTCGCTTTCCAAGCTGCAGGAGGAGACTTTGAGCGATTTGAGGCCATCGGGGAGCCGGCTGAAAAGAAAGTTCGCTTCGCGTGAGGTAGGGATAGCGGTACGGGAGATTGAAAGCGATTCGAGGGACGACGGCCAAGAAATAGGACCAGGGGACGCGTCAAAGGATCGAGTATCGAGCCAGAGCTCGCCGAGCGTGACACTTGTCAACGTATCGGGGAAGTGAAGCGCTTGGAGGCGCCGAACGTCGAGGGTGGTCCCGTCCAAGTCGACGGTACGGAGGGCTTGGTTCGGGCTTGCCATTGCTTCGCCAAGGCGACGAATGCTATTTAGACGCAGCCGCTGCTTGCGCAAAATCAAATCGGAGAGCTTTCCCTCCGACACGTCGTTAAGCAAGGTTTGGAAGCGGGCACCTTCAACGTCCAAGCCCGAGGCCTTGAATCAAGTGCGTTTGCTGCCTGCGTTAGTCCTCTGTCCTCGAATGAATGAACAAAGCCACGTACTTCGCTAGAGCCCATCATGATACCGGTTACCTTGATTATAACGAGAGTTTCTGGGCATTCGAAAAAGTCGCGCAGCTCGGATGCCAGGGCGCCCGTATCCCGCCAAAACTCGAAAGTGGAAAGGGAACGGATTTCCGCCGCCTTTTGCAGCGCAGTCATTGCGTCGGTGAGCTGGAGGGGCAACCCAAGCGCAGCCCACCGCTCAAGCACAGCGACTCGGCCCTCGCAGGTTGCCGAGAAGAGGGAAAGACTCGGTGCATGTTTAAGAATGACGCGCTGAACTCCGGGAACGAGATTGTGTTGAATGACGCGCGAGTACTGCATCAGCGCCGCGACGTCAGCCTGGTCGCTCAGCTCGACAGCATAAACAAGAATCCGCTCGAAGATGGCGGGGACAAAGCGGTGTCCGAGACCATTGCATGTAGTTTCCATGAGTAATTTGTTCTGCGAGGTGAGGTACAAAGAGCGAGGGAGCAAACTCAAACTCGCCGCGCCACGCGGCCGTCTCGCAGGCCGACAGGGCTGATCCTCACGTGAAATTCACATGATATCGCGACGCGTGAGCCACTTTACGCGCGTTTCGGTAAGCGTTTAGTTTAGTGCACCTCGATTGACACGCACCTCATGGACCATGTTCTTCAAATCCTCAAAGGCTCACGCTCTGCTGCGCGTTGCGCTTGTGCCTTCCGCGTGCACGGCCCAAACTCGAGCCAGTGCCCGCTTCCTGAGACAAAATACTGGAGAAAAGACAGCGAGAAATTTATCACAGCAAAACGAGTTCCCGGGAGCGTTCATTAGAATACAAACTCGGCTTACACTTCATCAATTGTGAGCATTTGGCGCCGCTGCAACGCCGCAATGCGAATCTTCGTGTATCCCGCCTTGTTCACTCGATTCTCGAGCAAGTCTAGATGCGTCAATTTTAGCGGGAGGTTCTTAGCCAAAGTCTGGGCGACAGAATCGGTGATCTCGTTCGTGGTCAGGTCTAGCTCGCTGATTCCGCGCCCAGTCAGGAAATTGTCCCGAAGGACAAGTCGCTTGAGTCCGCGCGGGAAGCACGACGCGATCTGCACCACATTGTTGTCGGAGATTCCGCACGAGGACAGATTCAAGGAAGTCAAGCCCTCGGGAAGCTCAGCAAGGAGACAAGTTGCGGTACGCACCGGGAGCTCGGCGTGAATGATGGCCAGCGTCGAGAGCGAAGCAGGCCAGTTGACAGGTTCCAATGCGTGACCCTCGGCCGCGACCCCAAGGCATAGTTGCCCAAGCGAAATAGTTGTCACCGTGTCTGGAAACCGAACTGCGCGCAGGCGAACCAAATCGATTGTCGACCCATACAGGTCCACGGTGCGGAGCGCCTGCATTGGGCTCACCATTGCTCCGTTGAGCAAGCGAATACTGGCGAGCGAAATGTTCATTCCATGGTATCGAAGGTGGGAGAGGCGACCTGCTGCGATTGCTTTGAGTGCGTTTCATGCATCACGTCCCGGCGAGCCATGGTTTTGTGTTTGTCAGAAATGCTTCATTCGACACTACCAACGGATCGCACGTACCGGAGCAGGCGGAGCAGTGCCATTTTCATCTTCAGGCTCGTAAGCTTAAATACCGAGACCAAGAATTACACGAACGGGGTCAAAATCGTCCTCGTCGTTTGACGGGTGCTCCTCCAGCCAGTCCACAAGCTCCGGATCCGCTTCGTCAAGCGTATTTGAGTCGCGCCACCATTCCAAACAGGCGAGGTGTCGCGAGTCGACTGCCGCTTGCAAGGCCTCGACGGACCACTGAAGCGGAAGGCCATGCGCAGCCCAGCGATCAAGTATATCCACTCTACCACGCGCAGTGGCTGCTTCAAGCGAGAGATGCGACGCATGCTGCAGGAGGGCGCGCTCGACGTGCGGAGCGAGCGACCGCGGCACCACGCGCGCAATTTGGACGAGAGCCGACGCGTCGTCTGGGTCGCAGAGTGCAATGGCATCGACGAGGATTCGCTCAAGCACCTCGGGTACGTGGATTGGACCGAACATGACGTTGCATCAGCTTTTCATAGGTTTACGTCGATGGTGCCTGAGCGGGAGCAAGAGGACGTAGCCTGCACCGCAGTTGCTGCTCGCGGCGCGGGCGCGCGGCAGGGAGCAGGCCCGGCATCATGTGGCTGTCACATGATAACGCGACGCGTAAAATTGCCTCCATGTAGTTTTGGCTGATGCCCATGCAGAACCTTGCTCTTTCACTGGCTACTTTGTACGAGACCTCGCACCAGTAAGGGATTACTCATTCATGATTAGGTGGAAGCGAATCATCATAATATATTGGAACAACAAGAACTCCGAGCCATTGGAGCCAGGGAAAAATGAAATACAAAACAACGATCAGAAAGTATGGTCGGTGAGGGTAGCTGGGGTGGCGGCACGAATCGCTGGCTGAGCACTCGGCGGGATCCCGTTCTCGCAGAACGAGAGCCGAGTCAGCTTCAGCGGCGCCTTGGACGTGATCAAGAGGGCACCGACCGACGTGATCTTGTTCATTGGGAGGTCGAGCCACGTCAGCGTGCGCGGGAGGCTGCGGGCAAGGAAACCGGCGCACGCGTCGTCGAATTCCGCGGAGCGCAGCTTCAGGACCTGAAGGCGCTTCGGCATATTCTTAATGAGAAGGCGAGTGCCCGAAGTACCAAGCACGGCCCCGCCAAGGTCGAGCGTGTGCAGCGTGGGCGGCAAGCGGCGCAGAAACCCAGCCGTCTGCAGAGCCGTGAGCTTGGACCAGTAGAAGACAAACTCCTCGAGCTTTTGGGGGAGCGCGCGGGCCAGCGCGGCGGCGGCCTTGTCGTAAATCGGGCAGTTGGTGATGTAGAGCTTGGTGAGCGAGGGCGGGAGAGAGGCGAAGATAGTTGCGGCCTCCTCTGGGTCGAGGTCGCTTTCCGACATCAAGAGCTTTTTGAGCGACCGAGGAAGGGCTGTCGCGATGGCTTGCGTACCAAGGGTGCCGAGCTTGGTGCCAAGCAGGTTGAGCTCCTCGAGCGATGCTGGGAAAGTCCAAGTCACATTCGACCGCCCATCCGAGAGATACGCGTTGTTGCTCAGATCAAGAACCTGGAGCGACGGAGGAAGCAAAGCGCCAGCGTTTGCAAGCGCGGCAGCGTTGATTCGGTTCTTGCGCAGGTCGAAGGCCTCGAGGGTCGGTGGAAGCACTTTGACAACTTGGATCAAGGTTACGCCGTTGAGACCGCAGTTGTGAAGCGACAGCGAGTGCAGCGAAGGAGGAAGTCGGTGAAAAAAACAAGTCAGTGGCGGTGGATCCGTTGAGGTTCGCGTCCGCAAGCGAAAGCGACTTGAGTTGCGAGGGCCAACGAATCCCGCTGCATTTTTTGAGAGACGATAGGCCGATGCCGCCCAACCAAAAGCCGCCGACGGTCACCTTGACCACCGACTCGGGGACGCGGAGTGTGGTGAGTCGCGGAATGTCGATGGTGCAGCCCCAAAGGCGAAGCTCCTTGAGTTTCTGCGACGGGCTGGCCATGGCGGCGTTGAGACGCTGGAGGCCGTGGATCGAGATGGGCTCGTGCGTCATGGAAATCTTGTCGGTGAGGCCGTTCGCAATGGCGTCGTATTGCTCGTCAACGGCGTGATCAATAGCGTTGCACGGCTTGCGACCTTATGCGTCCCGGTTCCGGTTTGGGTTAGTTTGATATACGGAACACGTGTGGGTGTCGGTCAGAAACGACGTACCACAAACTCGGCTATACCTCCAGGCTGGCCCTCGTAGACATGATATCCAGGCCAAGTGCGACACGAACAGCGGTGAAGTAGTCGCTATGTCCGAACGATTCAAGCAGCCAGTCCTCGAGCTCCGGAACCACGTCGTCGATTCCGCCCATGTTGCGCCACCACTCGACGACGTCCACCATGCGCCCCGTGATGGCCGATTCGAGCGCTTCGGAAGAGCACTTGAGGGGAAGGCCGTGAGCGGCCCATTGAGCAAGCACGGCGACCTTGCCGTCCTCGGTCGCCCTGTCCAGCGAAAGCAAGGGTGCGTGGAGCAGGATCGCCCGCTCGATGCCGGGAATGAGAGCGCGCGGCATCACGCGGGCGTATTGCATGAGCGTTCGCACGCGCTCGCGGCCGTTCTCGTTCGGGGTGAGGTGGCGCTTGGCCCGGTCCTTGTCGTGAAGCTTCACGGCGTGGACCAAGATCCGCTCGATGATTGCCGGCACATAAAGTTTGTCAAGCATGGTTTTGCATCAGCTTTGCATTGCGAGCGAGAGCGGTGAGAAGCCGCCAGGGGGCCAAGTCTGGCGGCACGCCTCCGTCAGGCGCTCCGTCGGGGGTGGCCCGCGTTGAACTCGTCGTCGCCTCATGATCTTCGTCCTCTGCGAGCGAGCGAACCGCCCGCTCATGCAACCCATGAATAACTTTGCGCAACTATCTCTCCCGGACATTTTCGATCGGATTCTGGCGCACGCCGTGTGGTTAGAGGATCCCGACGACATTGAGGGCATGCTCAGCTACGCTCGCGTCAGGCTCGCCAAGGACTCGCCGCGGGTCCACCGCGCACTCGTTGACCATGTCACGTCGATTTCCACGACTGAAGCGAGCCTGGCGGGTCACGTCCATGTGCTCCGGATGTGGGCGAAGTCAGGCAAGTCGCTCGAGTTTGACTGGGATGCGATCGCGACGAGCCCAGTCAAGCACTACGGCGTCGTCAACTGATGGCGACGGTCAGGACTTGTTGCCGATCGTAACCTTACCGAGCCCATGATTCGGGTCCATTTTCTTGGTGTTGGACGAGGGCCTGTCTCAGCCGCCGAACGGGCGTCGCGGGACCAAGGCGATGCGCTCATTCTAGGTCAGGTCGATAACATATGCGCCGGGAAAATCTCCGTTGTGAACGTCACGAAGCATCGAGTAACCGCGATCGGTGCAAACGCGCTTAAAGCTGCCCTATCGCACCCTGGCCAACGGGTCACCTACCTTCAGCTGGCCGCGTGCGACTTGACCTTTCCGGTGCTCCAGTCCCTTCAGCTCTACATATCACCGACCATCAAAGCGCTCACGCTTGGCATGAACTGGATCGAGGAGGGTATGCCGATCGATGGCCTGGATCAGCTCGATTTGTTCCCGCACAACCTCCAGCGCCTCTCACTCGAAGGCATGCAATTTGGGCGAGTCGACCCCGGCCGCGTGTTTGCACTCCTTCCACCCACTCTCACCTGGCTCGAGCTTCCGCGCACAATGTTGAGCGTTGCTGCAACTCGCCGCTTGGCGGCGCACCTGCCGCCGTCCCTTTGGTCCCTTCAACTCGTTAAAACTGACCTTGGCGCCGGGAAACTCGATATTCTCGCGCCGCGGCTCCCGCACACGCTCAGGACTATGAATCTGATGTCCTGCCACCTTCGCCTTGGCGAAATGGACACGCTCTGCCGCCACCTCCCGCCGCGACTCGAAATCCTTGTCCTGTCTGGCAATCCGCTTGGCGACATGGGCCTCGCCAAGCTTACCGAGTATCTCCCGGCCACGGTCCTGGTTCGCTTGTATCTTTCTGCCGTTGGTGCCAGCAAGATCGGTGCTCGCGCTGTCCTTGACTGCGCTCCGCCGTCGCTCACCGAGCTCGAGCTCAAGTATTTACCGCTTGCTGATCGGGCAGTGGTGAGCCAGCTGAAGCTGGTGGTCCGCTTTGGAGTGAGTCTGTGATGAAAGAACAGTCGGTTTGCCCGTAATACACTCTGATTGATGCACCCTGCTCAAGACGCGTTGCGCCACGCGGCCCATGTCGCTCATGACATCAGACTTTGGGCCCAGTCACACTCGTTAAGGTGCTTAACGAGAGCTGCGCTCGCGAGCGTTGCGAAAGTTACACGGTCGGTTTGCTGGCGGCGCGCGCGTCGCGTTTCAGGGTCGCGTTTGCGCTCATCGTGACCAGTGGCGCTCGCCTTCATCGCTACCTCTGCGAACCGACCGAACCCTTCTCATGCAACCCATGAATAACTTGGCGCAACTAGCTGTCCCAGACATTTTCGATCGGATTTTGGCGCACGACGTGCGGCTTGAAGATCCTGACGACATCGAGCGCATGCTCAGCGACGCGCGCGTCATGCTCGCCAAGGACTCGCCGCGGGTCCGCCGCGTTATCTTCGACCACACCACGTCGATTTCAATGAACGAGGCGAGCCTGACGGGCCGCATCAATGTGCTGCAGATGTGTCAGCGGTCGGGCAAGCCGCTCGACTTTGACTTTGACGCGATCTCGAACAGCCGCGTCAAGCACTACGACGTCTTTGACTGGTGGCGGCGCTCGGGACTTTTGGCCGACCGCGACCCCACGGACCTTATGGCACGGGTTCATTTTCTTGGCGCTGGGCAGGGCTTTGTCTCAGCTGCCGAGATGGCTTCGCGGGACCAAGGCGACACGCTGATTTTTCGACTGACTGACTTAATCTCCACCGGTACAATCAGTGCTGTGGATGTCTCCGCGAATCGAGTGACGGCAACTGGTGCGGGTGCGCTTGCAGTAGCCCTAGTGCACCCGCGACAGCGCATTGCCTCTCTCATCCTGACCGCGTGCAACTTGATCTTCCCGACAATCCAATTGCTCAAGCTCTACGACTCACGAACCATCAAGTCGCTGGCGAGGCCTCAACTGGGTCGAGGAAGATATGCCAATCAACGGCTTGGACCAGCTCGAAGTGTTTCCGCGCAACCTTGAAACCCTGACAATGCAACGCCCTCATTTTGGGCGAGCCGACCCCGGTCGCATTTTCGCTCTTCTTCCGCCTGCACTGGAATCAATCGGCCTTACGTACACGGTCTTCAGCGTCGACGCCGCTCGCCGCTTGGCTGCCCATTTTCCCACAACCCTGCGGTCACTCTGCCTCGACGCGTGCACCCTTGATTCCGAGCAGCTCTCCATTCTTGCGCCGGCGCTCCCGCATTTGCTCAAGATCTTGAGCATGAGATCTTGCCTCACCCGCTCTGCCGACATGGAGACAATCTGCCGCCACCTTCCGCGTCTCGAGCACTTGCACGTGAGCGGCAATCCGCTCCGTGACGAAGGTCTCGCCAAACTCGCTCACGTCCTCCCATCCACGCGCCTGGTCCGGTTACATATCTCCAGCGTGGCTGCAACAGCGATCGGTGCTCGAGTTGTCCTTGGCTGCATCCCGTCATCGCTGGTCGAGCTTCATCTCGAGGGCCTGCCGCATGCGGATCGCGACAAACTGATCGAGGAGAATCCGTCGACGCCTGCCGTCCTGGCGCTGTGAGACGAGTATTACGCGTTTTCTACGCGACATGACCCCTATTATATTATTACGCGTCGACGCTTACGTTAACAACATTCAAAAGAGTCGTGCGCGCAAAAGGAAAAGGTAACGAACGCCCTATTCGACCGCGAAAATCATCCAGGGATCCAGCTTTGACCACCACGCTAAGTTAGTTCCACCCATCATTTGCGAGAGTTGCTTGTGAACAGAGAGCGAGCGACGCGAGCGCGCCCTCGCGAGCGCCATAAACGGGATATCGCGACGCGTCCGTCGTGTGCTTACTCGCCAACTGGACTCTTCGCGTCGATTGACGCTGGCTCGGCGCCTCGCTTCTCAATTCAATCACTGTGCATCCAACGTAACAATAACAGGATCGTATTTATGCTCAAACCAGCTATCGATCCGACGAAACAGGAGAATCCGCCGAGTTTGACAAGGCGGGGCTCGGTGCCGCCGATTCGCGGCCATCCCAGCCCACAGGATCTTCCACGCCCGCGCTTTCGTCGCCAGACTGGTCGGAATACAAGCCATCGACCCGCCGCCGCTTGCGTGCAACAAGCTTGACGAGTGTATCCGATTCGGAGCCGGATTCGGTGTCCGAGTCCGCCGGAGGGGAACCATTCGAATCGCCGCTGCCGCCGCCATGCGTCGCGGCTGGCAGGTTCGAAGTCGCAGTCGACAGCGGGGCTGGGCCTTGCCAGACTCTGCGGGCGAGCGTCTCTCGAATAAAGGTATCACTCGCCGTCCAGAGGTAGCCGCGCGACCTGTTGTCGCGATCGGCAGTTGCGTCGCGCTGAACCCAAGTGAAGCTATGGTGATGGCTGAGTTTGTTGCTAATGGCACCCTACACACGAAGAGCCGCGCGGTTAGCATGGAGGCATGCGCCAGCGGCCAAGAATCCGCGGGCGGACATACCTGCAAGCGTGAGCTGTCCTTGCGGCGATAGAACTCGTACTCGCGCTGAGCCCACATTCGAATTTGAGCAGCGGTCATTTTGCGGTCAGGCGTGGAAGCGAGAGCGGCACAAATGAGCTCGGTTGTGTTGTACGGCGCGCGCCCACGCTGCCGAGCCATGGCGATGGCAGCTTTGGCGGTGAGCGGCGCGGCGGTGGGCGACGCGGCAGTGGGTGACGCAGTGGCCTCTGCAAGTGAAGCAGTCAAAGTCTCGAGCGAAGTGTAATCGGGACAATTGCGGAAGACGCGCTTCGAAAAGTCCTCGGAAGCGGTCCAGTAGTCGCCTTTCCCCGTCCTTTCCATGGTCACTGGGCGCTTGACCCGCGAGAATCCAGAACCAATTGAAAGATTGTGTCGGACAGCATTCTACATGGACAAAAGAGACAGGTTGGTATTAGTCTGGCATCACCACGAGCGAGGAAGGAGGGAACTCTTGCCCGTACCTGCCAAGGGACTCGATCAATAACGCGATAGAACGGAAAGCGTTCCATAATGTACGCGTAGATATCCGCCAACAGCATCTTCCGATCGGGCGTCGAATGGATTGCAAGGCAGATCAGTTGACTGTAAGTAAAGAGCGGTCGGGTGTATGTTTCCCCAGTTGTGGGATCAACAGCCGACTGAACAACTTGTCGCGACTCAAGCTTCTTCTTCGTCACGCGGGGCCGTTTCTTGGCCTCGACAACCTTAGGGCCGGCCTGCGCAGCTCCGCTTGGTGATCCAAGGGACGGCAGCGATGTCGGCTCCTAAGGAGCCGCTTGGGGCTGCGGCGGAGGCACATCCGAAAGTGTAGCCCGAGTCGAGGGCGGCTGCAGCGATTGCGGTGGTGCGACTGGAGCCGACATCGAGAAGCCGTTGAAGGCTGGCGTGTGAGTGAACGGCGCGAAAGCGCCAGCGTACGCTCTTGAGAGGCGAGATGCCACATAGGTCGAGTACGACGCGGGGAGCCCGTCAATCGGCGCGTGCCAAACGCCCGACGAGTACGGCGCAAGTGTAGGCGGCAAATAAGCAGCAGAGTGATAGGGCAGAGCGGATGACGGCGGTGTAAGCATGTGCGGCGGAGGCACTGCTGGCGAAAAGCCCCGCGTGGTAGACGACGGAAGCGGCGGAGCAGGGTTTGGAGCATAGCAAGCGGCTCGCGCGTCGTAGTTTTCGAAAGTCTGCGCATGTTTGCAACCTAAGTTTGGGAGAGGGTCCGAGTCCGTCTGATCCGAAGTTGGAGCACGCGAGAGGTTCAACGGTGTCGGATCCAGCGAAAAGCCGGCCGGCGGAGATTCAGACCGAGCGAATCCAGCGGGGGGAGAGTTGCAGTCCGGCAAGAGCGGCGAACCAGGACCTTCAACACAAACACCTCCCTGCGCTAACTGGGCCTCGGAATAAGCAAGAGAAAGGTGATCCGAGTCTAATGCATCAAGTTCCATTTGTTTACGTCGTGTACGTGCACTGAGATCATTGAGTACTCGAGCCGAACGGTCACTGCGCCCTGAGCGGCAGGCGGAAATGCGACCGTCTCAAGCCCACGTGCAGCTCACATGATTTCGGAACGCGTCTCAACAAGCAAGGTTGCTTGCTGCCAGCGGGTCGCCGAGAATTGTGCAGCATTGGATCAAGCAAATATAAAGGCAAACCAACAGGTGGAGAGTTGCAGTCCGTGCGGGACGGCGACGATCGTGACGGGCCGCGTTCCGTTGTCGTTGGCCACGAAGGTTTGACCAGTGCAGGTTATGATACTAGATACGTTGCCTCCCTTCAACTCATGTGATTTCATCAAGCGGGAGAGCATCGTCCTGGTATAGGACGAGCGCGGGCGTAATAAATCTGATCCAGTGTCGGTGATTGCCGAAAATGATAATTGCGCGCGAACGAGATTGTTAGTGCCCTGGCGGACCTCCAACCAGCAGATCAGCAACGTCCAGTTTGTAGTCTGCGACCTGGTGCTTCTCATGATCAAATTTCTCCGGCTGCGAGCCCTCGAAATCAAGTCGCTCTCAATGCTCGGCTTCAACTGGGTTGAAGAGGATAGGCCGATCAACGGTCAAGCCCAGCTCAAGCTCTTCCCACGTCACGGCGACCCTTCAAAACCCGCAGCTCGGGTGCGTCGACCCCGGCCGCATCTTCCGCATCCAACCGTCATCGCTCAACACACTCGATCTCTCGAAATTGGTTCTCGGCGTCGATGCGACCTGCCGCCGTCACTTCGGCCCTTCGAGCTTTGGAGGACCGAGCTTAGTTCAGCGAAACTCGCCATTTTCGCGTCGTAGCTCCCACACAGATTCACAACCATGAACATGATATCGTGCCATCCACGTCGCTCACGCGTGAATTTCCAACCGCCGCAGCTCATGTCCGTTAATGTAAACTCATGAATAACTTGGTGCAACTATCTGTCCCGGACATCTTGGATCAGATCCTGGCCCATGCTGTGCGCTTGCTCGACCCCGACGACTTTCGCGGGATGCACCAGCTGGTCTGCGTGCTACTCGCCAAGGACTCGCCGCGGGTCCGCCGCGCTATCGTGGACCACGCCACGTCGTTTTCAATGAACGAGGCGAGCCTGAAGGGCTGCGTCAACGTGCTGCTGGCGTGGCAGCGGTCGGGGAAGCCGCTCGAGTTTGACTTTGACGCGATTTCAAACAGCCGCGTCAAGCACTATGACGTTCTCGACTGGTGGCGACGCTCAGCTCTCGTTGGCGGTCGCGAGTTCATGGACGCTTTGACGCAGGTTCACTTTCATGGCGCTGGAAGGGGCTTCATTGCGTCAGCCAGTCTGGCAATGCGGGACCGAGGCGACAAGCTGATTTCTCGCCTGACCAACCGCATATCCGCTGGCATAGACACTTCTGTGGATGTCTCGATGAATCGAGTGACCACGGTTGGTGCAACCTCGCTCGCAGCGGCTTTGGCTCATCCCAGCCAGCGTATCCGAGACTCTCAACCTGACCACGTGCGACATGACCTTCCCCGTGGCCCAGCAACAGCAACGCGCCATTTGGGCGCGTGCGCGGGTTCGCGGATCGCTCTGGTTTAGGGCCAACCGGCGCTTTCGTCGGATACTCGTTGATTCTCCACGTACGGCATGCTTAGTTGCTTAACCCGTCATTGCTTCGGGCGAACGGTGCGAAGCATGCGGTTCGAGCAGCCAGTAAGTCGCATCGCGTTTCAGGGCCACGTGTGTGGCGCGGCGCGTCGCAGCGACAGTCATCAACTGTCGCGCCTTTAGGCGATGCACCGAGCGATTGCAGATGGCGGTTTCACGCGATCTTGGTGCCTGACCCAGCCTTCTGGAGCCCAGCGTTGGGCCGCTCAGTGAGTTGGCTACGCGACAGATACCAATGAAACCTGAGCACTATCATGTCATCTCATCACATTGACGATATGTATACTTCGTTCAGCGGTTCTTTAATGTGAGACGCACGGGAACGCCGTACACGACCGGTGCCGCGCCAATCAGGAACGGGAGCTGGCAGTCGTCGCGCGCCGCGGCCACGGCCATGGGCAGTGGGACGTCCACGTCGGCCTCCACGAGACTGCGCGGCACCGGCGCCTCGCCAGCATCGTCAAGATCGACTGCGGGGAGATACCACGCGTCGGCGAGCCCAAACCCAAACTCGTCCGCCTGCTTGCCCGCGTGGAACAGGCCCCAGCGGCGGAGCATCGAGACTGTGAACCGGTCAATGTCGCGGTCCGTCACGTCCCACAGGTTGGCGACGACGCACCCGCCGCGCGACGCGGCCATGGCAATCAAGTAGTACACGGGCGTGCCGATCGGGTCGAAGACGCCGGGCGCGTCAAGCTTGCCGCTCGAGCAGCCCATGAGGATCGCGGCGACGGGCGCGCGGCCGCGGTCGTCGCGCGTCAGCGAGTTGCGCGAGAGCAGGTGTTCGACGAGCTGCTTGGGCCGGCACAGCGCTTCGCCGCCGCCGTGGCCAAAGTACAGGAACACGTCGTGCGCGGCCATTGAGGAGGCGAAGTCGGTCGCGGAGGGCGGCGGCGCGCCGATGGTGCCGTGCCAGGTGGACTCGGAGCTACGCGTGCGTACATCGGGTCAGTACTCCGCGACGTAAACTCGCCGAGTGCACGAAAGCATACCGTAAGATCGGCTCGAACGTGGCCTGCGTGGTCGGGAGATCATGCGACGGGTTGAGCACATAGTACACCGAGTCGCGGTCCGCCGCCAGCGCGCTGTTCCCCGCCGCGGCGAGCATGCCGTGGAGCATCTCGAGCGAAAACACGCGGGACACACTACGTCCGCGCAGCGCCGCGGTCGACTCCCACGGGAACGCGTGCAGGTGCGCGTCGAGGATCAAGATCGCGTGGTCGCCCGAACCAGCAGCGACGGCTCGACCGTACCGTTGGCGCAGCGTGCGCAGCTCGGCCTTGAGAAACTCGATGAGCGGGTCAAAGTCGACGTCGTCGGCGGTGGTGAGGTCGTTGGTCGCGACGCCGAAGCCCTGGCGCGCGCATTCTTCGAGGATGAAGTACGCCATGTCCTCGAGATCGTCGACGGTCAGCGACGTCGCGCTGGGCTTGCTCGATCCGACGACAAGTGGGTTCGGCACGACGGGGACGAGGACGAGCGCGAGCCACGCCTCGATCACGAGCACAGGCACGACGAGCTCGCTGGCGCCAGGCTGCCGCGCGGGCTCGACAAACGCAGCGAGGTTGCGCGCAAAGTCGCGGACCGCCTCGCGCGGGACCTGCGCGCCGGCGCCGCCAACCATGCCGCGGAAGCACCCGAGCCAGCTCTGGTCAACCGTCGCGAGGACCTGGAACAGCTTGGAGTCGAGCGCGCGCCGCTCCTCGCGCCACCGGTACTTGGCGTCGCGCGATTTGTACTCGCCGCGGAGCATCGTAGTGCTATTGGTCACAACGGCGTCGAGGCGCGCGCGTACCGCTGCGAACGAGGGTGGGTCGCTGCCCAACGACTCGACGCGCGATATGGTCCGAAGCAGGGAGAGCCGCAGCGCGGCGTGGTGCGGGCCGCGGGTCACCGACAGGTACAGGACGTCGCGCGCGGGATCGACGGCGAGCTGGCACACGGTCCAGGTGCTGGGAACGCGCGGGTCGACGGCGGCGCCAGACTCGCGCAGGTGACCGTTGTCCTCGCTGTCCTTGTGCCCGAGCTCCAGGTGCAGCATGTCCTCCTCGATCGGGCCCTGATCGCGCGGCGTGGTACGCGAAGGGGTCGCGGCCGGGGCGCCGGACTGCGAACGTCGCTGCGCCACGGGAGTCTCGCGCATCGCGGCCATGAACGACACGGCGGCGGCTGGAGACTGGGCAGACACGGTGGCGCGCTCCGCAGTCCGCGGCCGCGGCGCACCCGCATTGGGCGCAAGAATGCGTGCCATGCGGCGCGTTGTGGCGCCGTGGCACGCCGACTCAAGCAGCTCGCGGATCGACCACGTCGTCCCCACCGTCGCCACATCGCCAGGCGCACCCTGGTCCGCCTGCGCGGAGCCGCCGACGACCAGGTCAATTGTGTGCGCGTGAAGCAGCATGTGCGCCATCTGCGCGAGCTCGCGGGGGTGCGCGACGCCGGCCACGCGCGTGATGCACTGTTCGAGGTGCACGCGGCACATCTGGACCCGCGTGGCGTGTCGAGTGTCGAGGGCCGCGCGCGCGTTCCGCGTTGGGCGAGTCTCGGTCGCGTCGAGGAGCAGGACCGATTCGTTGAGCAGCGCGAGCTCGTCAACCTGCGCTAGGTGCGGCTTGAGGATGGCGAAACTGATGGCGGTCGCGTCGTGCACGAAACGAGGGTACAGCGGGCCGCTGAGGTTGAGCGTGCCGAAGGCGGCGATGAGGATGCGCTCGACCTCGCTTCCTCGCCTGCGCTGCGCGAACAGCAGGCTCGCGCGAGCGCGGACGAGGTCGGCCTCCAATGGAACGAGCTGGCGGGACTGCTGTTGCGCGTTAGCGGGCTGGGATGGCGTCGACGCTGTTGCCGATTGCTGCGCAGGGCCGGCGTGCAGAAACCGCTGCAGTCGCGGCGAGTGGTGCCGGCGTTGGTCGGCGGCGAACAGGTCGGCGACGTGGCGCGGCGCCCTGAGCCGCTCGAGCAGCGACTGCGCGGCCCGAATCCGCTCGCTTGCGGTGTCGATGGGGCCGGTCTCGCCGGGGATCGGACGCGGGCGGCTGCCGCTGACGATGTCGACCCCCGCGTCGAGCAGCGCCGCGTCGCCCAGGATGAGCAGCCGCGTCACGTTCTCCTTGATCCCGAGCCCCGCCGCAGCCACCGCGGGTTGATCGTCGCTGTCGAGGTCAAGGTGCACCGCGCTGTCACTGCACGCGAGCCCGTGAGGCCGACTCGACGTTGATGTTGTCGACGCAGCCGAGACAGGACACGGCTCGAGCAGGCGGCGGACGTCGTCGAGCGAGCGGCGGTACATGGCGATGGTGGCCTGGATCGTGGCGAACCGGTAATGCATGGTTGCGTTCCCGGACTCGCGTGCAGCGCGGCCGCCTATGTCCGAGTACTCTCTGGCGTCGCGCCAAAAACCCATGGTGCAGAACAGCGCGGCGACGCGGGCGATGATCTCGAGTCTCAGCGACCAGGGGACGCCGCTGGCGCGCTCGGCGAGTTTCTCGGTTTCGAGGGCGAGGAGAAGCGCATCGGTGCCGTGGCCCTCGGCCTCGTGCAGCTGGATGCGCGCGAGACGGCCGAGAAGAGCGGTCGTGGGATCAGCCACGGGAGCGTCGTGGCCGCCGCCGGATTGGTCGAGATACGTGGCGGCCTTGGCCGTGTTTCCGATGGCGACGAGGTACATGGCGTAGGCCGCGGACCACGCGCCACGGCGGCGGTCTTGGGAGAGGTACGATGACGCCGTGGCGAGGCACTTGCCAGCGTGGTCGACGTGGCCTAGCGCGAGGTAGGCGAGCGCGAACCGGACGAGCACGTTGCCGCGCTCGGCGCCGTGCTCAAGCAGGAGCAGGATCTGGTACAGCTGGACCAGGTGCGAGTGCATGGACCGGCCGTCGAGGACGCGCTCGAGCTTGAGCAGGTGCCACCGCGTGTCGTCGGGCAGGATCAGCGACTTCTCGCGGGCGGCGCGCTCGTACAGCTCGAAGGCTGTGGTCAGGTGCGTCGCGTCGCCCTGCGCGAACGCGTGGTAGCAGTACGCGAGGGCGAGGAGCTCGGTGCGCAGGATTTCGTCGGGGCTGTTGTTCGCGCGCTACGAGACGGGAGAGCATGATGGTGAGCTGTGGATCGTCCAAGTGATGGCAAATGGCTCGCGTACCGGCTCGAGCAACATGTTGATGGCCGTCGTAACATCCAGCTGGCACTCGACCCCGCGCCGCTGGGCGACCTGCGCGAGCAGGACGTGTGCACGGTGCAGTCCCGTCTGCGGCGTGATGGCCTCCCACTGCTGGAGCACGAGACGAGCGATACCCGTCCACTGAGCCGCGAGGAGCACGCGCCATTCCAGAGCAAACACACAGTGCGAGCGGACGAGCAAGCACAGCGGCGTGTATTTCGGCGACGGCGTGGACTCGACCGCTGACGCGACCGAAGTCGCGCACGACGCGAGCTGGCGCCGCACGTTGCGCGCGATGAGCGCAGCGAGCTCGGTCCACGCGCGGCCCTCCACGAGCACCGTGACGGCGCGGGCCATCACCTCGCGCCACGCGTGGCCGTACGCCGGCTGCCCAGCGAGCGCGTCGCGGGCGGCGAAGGCGGTGGCGAGGAACTCGTAGCGGCGCGCGAGCGTCACGCGGTGAGCGAACGCGGCGCTGGGTGGTTGCCGCTCGAGGTACGCCGCGAGGGCGTGGACGGCGACCTTGCCGATGGCAATGGCGCCAGCGAGCGCGGCCTCGCGGTCCTTGGCCCACTCGCGGATGACGCCGTCGAGCGAGGTCTGTTCTTCGGGCGCGGTGACGTCGACTTGGTCGAACAGGCGCAGGGCGAGGTTGTGGGCGACGGCGCTGACGCGGAGCAGGCAGCCGAACAGCGGCGAGTCGGCGGCGGAATGGCGGCACACCTTGAAGGCGGTCGCGATGTTGTCGTGGACGAGGGCGAGGTCGGGCGCAAACTTTCCGCGGTCGCTGCGCAGCGAGTCGAGGAGCTGCACGAGGTACATGATCCACTCAAAGAGCGACTGGCCGACGATGGGCGACACGGCGAGGTACGGGAACAAGCGAGCGACGAACAGCGAGATCGAGTCGTGGATGACGACGAGCGGCTCGGCGACGATATCGTCACACGCGTTTGCGGGGTCGAACGCGTCCGTTAAGCGGGTCGCGGCCTGGACGTAGCGGCACCCGGCGCGCACAAGCGTGGTGAGCTGCGGCTGGGTGAGCCGCATCTTGACCTTGCCCGTCGAGTCGGCCTGCTCGATCTGGTTATACTCGTGGAGAAGGTCGAGGACGTGACTCATGGCGAGCGTCGCGTCGCGCGTGAGGGACCCGTTGCCGGCGACGAGCGCCCCGTGAGCGACGGCGATGCGGATGGCGAGCTGGACGGGGCACGGCGAGTCGGTTCTGGACCGCAGCTCGTGTGCTTGCTCGACGAGCCACGGCAGGACGCCATCGGGCGATGCGCTGCTGCCGTCGGCCGACTCGGCGGCGAACAGCCAGTCGACGACGAGCGACACGACTGCGAGCCGATCTTGATCAAACTGCGAGTGCTGCTCGAGCAGCTCCGCGGCGGCCAGTAGCGGCGATGGCGGTACGCGGAGCCGGGCGAGCGTCGCGCATACGCTGGCGAGCGGTTCCTCGCTCAGTGCGAACCAACCGACGACCCACAGAGCGACAGGACCCGTGGATGCGAGTTCAAGTAGAAGTTTGGTCCACATCAGCCGCTGCATGCGAGCGGCCTCGGCGCCGTGTGTCCGCGCGAGCTTGCGCAGCCACCAGTTGGGCCCGCCGCGGCCTGAAGGCGCCGCATCGAGTTGGTCGGCGGCCAAGGCAAGTGTTTCGTCGACGTGAATGTGGAGGGCCAGCCAGCACAGCCGAGTGGTGTAGTAGTCGGTGACGAGGCGCACGAGGCCGTTCGAGGGCACGACGCCTGGCACTGGCACTAGCAGCCATGGGCTCGTCGACAGCTGCGCGAGGCTGTTGGCGACGGCGACGGAGCGCTCTAGGCGGAGCTTGAGGGCATCGATTGCTGTAAGCTGAGCCGTTGCAGGAACGAGTTCGGCATTGACGAAATGTGTAACGACGGCGGACATGCGCTTTTCGATCTCGAGTTCGGGCAGCGAGCAGCCGGCGAGGGCACTGGTGGTGGCCGTGTAGGCGTCGAGGATACGAGCAGCGCATTCTCGCCGCGCGGCCGTGGCCTCGGTTGAGGTGTCGGGGGCGGAGGATTCCAAAAGAGCGGACATGGCCCTGCCGCACGCAAGGACCACGCGGGCCGCGGCGAGGACTTCCACGTCGCGTGGCCGAGAGGGTAGCGCAAAGGGTGATGGCGAAGCTGATGGGCGAAGCGCAGACGGCGGCGACGAGCGGAAAGTGCGGCCGAGCCACTCGCGCAGCTCGGCGACAACTTTCGGCGTCGCCTTGGCCGGGTCGGCGAGGCGGACGGCAATCGCAACGATATCCATGGTGCCGAAGCGGGGCCGAGGGATGCAGGCGCAAGATGTGTAGGTTCAAGTTACATGGAAGTGATCGGGAAGGAGCGGGGAGGAAGGCTCGATGCTCGCACGTACCCAGTGTTCATAGAATGCATGCGTCGGCGCCGCCACGCTGGTGAAACGCCGATCCCAAGCGTCACCTGATTTTTCCCTTTGTCTCGCACTTGCCGCGAGACACTGATCATGGCTGCCTAACTCGTTCCGATGCGAACAACGGGTCATACGCGGTCCTGAGCGCCGTTGGTGCAACGAGACCGGCGAAGCTGGCTAGTTACTGCCTGCGCGCTCCATTGCAAGCCGTTCGGAGGTGGTCGGGAGCTGTGTCCCACCCGCAACTATACTCGCCCGCTCCTACATCCACAACGTGACGTGGGTGTCTCGAGATCTATGCCTTGGCGCGTCGCGTTTCGGGCGCACGGGTGTGGCGTACCGCGTTTCGGCATCCCTTGACGTGCGCTGCGACCGGCGGTCCGTTGCTAAACCCATTCAGGCGCAGGTTGGGCCGCATTCATCGCGACGCAGCCGCTTGTGTGCGGAGGCGATGGACAGCCGATCTCGCTGACTCCTATCATCAAACTCTGAACCGCATAGTGCCTTCGGATCGAAACGAGAAGCCTCCGTCTCTTGCGGGCCAGCTCACCATCTTCAGGTGGTGATCCGCCTTGTGATCTTCTTGTCCCGAGCGGCAGCAGCCGTCGAGCGAGGTTCACGGAGTTCGGAGAGCATGGTTATTCCTTGCTCGCATTAGCTACTCAACTCGACCATGCTGCCTCGCTCGACCCTGGATGACCTCAACGATGGCCATGGTCGCAACCGTGGCCATGACCACCGACCTCGAGCTGCCGCGGCTGCTGAGCGCGATGGGTCATCGCCGTGTGATCCCACCCCGGCCAAGACTCACCACAACAACTACGACTCACAACGACCACCGCCGCGGCTTCGGTATCACCGGGGACAACAACAACAATCTCCCACCGACGCGCGCGTATCGCTCGCCCGCGTGCGCTCAAGAATACACGCTCGTCGCAAGCTCCCGCGTCGGAAAATCCCCGTCTCCGCGATCCGGCCAATCGGCGCGCCGGCGCGCCAGCGCGGCCCCTCTCGGGTTTCTTACGTTCCAGATCAAATTGTGGCTTAGCGGGGCGCAATTAGCGTCCCCGCGGGCACCAGCCGCGCCAGCCCACGCGATGGATGGCGCACGTGACGTGACTCGCACGCGTGACGGACGCGTCAAGCCGCAGGCGCGCGCGTCGGAGAACGAAGGGCTGGTTGGTTTGCGGCTTCGCTGTGTCTCGCACTGCCTGCAGCCTGTCGGGCGGGACCGGGTCGCTGGTCGCTCGCTGGTCACTCGGGCCCTATGTAAAGCGAGCGCTCCCCCCGGCACCCTCGACTCACGCTCTCCACCGTCACCCACGTATCGAACCCCTCCACGAAACCATGTGTGGCATCTTCGCAGTCTTTGGCCACGGCGGCGACACGCAGGCGTTCCGCGACCGCGCGCTGACGCTGTCCAAGAAGATCCGGCACCGCGGCCCGGACTGGAGCGGCATCAAGTGCGTCGGGCGCAACTTTTTCTGCCACGAGCGCCTGGCGATTGTTGGTCTCGGTACGCATCTCCTACCCTCGCTCGTCATCACGAACCCGTCCACTCACCACGATCCCCCTCCCCACCCGCAGGCTCCGGCGCGCAGCCGCTGACGACGCCCGACGAGTCGATCATCCTGTGCGTGAACGGCGAGATCTACAACCACAAGGCGCTGCGCAAGCAGCTCAAGGGCTCGTACGAGTTCCAGACCGAGTCGGACTGCGAGGTGATCATGTACCTGTACCAGGAGCTGGGCGAGGACTTTGTGCACCTGCTCGACGGCATGTTCTCGTTCGTGCTGTACGACGCGCGCAACGACCGGTACATGGTGGCCCGCGACCCGATCGGCATCACCACGCTGTACCAGGGGTGGTCGGGCAAGGACGGCAGCGTGTGGGTGGCCTCGGAGATGAAGGCCCTCAACGAGGACTGCGACCGCATCGTCGCGTTCCCGCCCGGCCACGTCTACTCGTCGGTCACGGGCAAGACCACCCGCTACTACTCGCCGTCGTGGTGGGACCCCAAGGTCGTGCCGTCGGACCAGGGCGCCGAGTACGACCTCGTCAAGCTGCGCGAGTCGCTCGAGCGCGCCGTCAAGAAGCGCCTCATGACCGAGGTCCCCTACGGCGTGCTCCTGTCGGGCGGCCTCGACTCGTCGCTCATCGCCTCCATTGCCGCGCGCGTGACTCGCCGCGCCCCGGCCTCCGCCACGGGTGACGACGTGGACGCGGCGGTGCAGGCGGCGGCCGAGTGGCCGGTGCTGCACTCGTTCTCGATCGGGCTCCCGGGCTCGCCCGATCTGGCGGCGGCGGAGCGGGTGGCCGAGTTCATCGGGACCAAGCACCGCGGGTTCACGTTCACGGTGCAGGAGGGTCTCGATGCGCTGGCGGACGTGATCTACCACCTCGAGACGTACGACGTGACGACGATCCGGGCGTCGACGCCCATGTACCTGCTGAGCCGCAAGATCAAGGCCATGGGGGTCAAGATGGTGCTGTCGGGCGAGGGCAGCGACGAGGTGTTTGGCGGGTACCTGTACTTCCACCAGGCGCCGTCGGACCAGGAGTTCCACGCCGAGTGCGTGACGCGCGTCGCCAACCTGCACACGGCCGACTGCCTGCGCGCCAACAAGTCGACCATGGCGTGGGGGCTCGAGGCGCGCGTCCCCTTCCTCGACCGCGAGTTCCTGGACGTGGCCATGACCACGGACCCGCGCCACAAGCGGTGCGCGCTCGACGAGGGCGGCCGCATGGAAAAGTACCTGGTGCGCAAGGCCTTTGACACGCCCAACGACCCGTACCTGCCGCACGACATTCTGTGGCGGCAGAAGGAGCAGTTCTCGGACGGCGTCGGCTACAGCTGGATCGACACGCTGCGCGACCACGCCGAGCGCGCCGTGTCCGACGAGAAGTGGCGCGCGCGCGCCGTGCGGTTCCCGCACGACACGCCGACGACCCGCGAGGCCTACTACTACCGCGAAATCTTCCACCGCCACTTCCCGCAGCGCGCGTGCGTCGACTCGGTCGTCCGCTGGGTGCCCCGCCTCGACTGGGGCTGCTCCGAGGACCCCTCGGGACGCGCCCAGGCCGCGCACGAGAAGGCGTACCACGCGCAGCATCCCGGGTCGCCCGCGAAGCGCGCCGCGG
This sequence comes from Blastocladiella emersonii ATCC 22665, assembly GCA_025594325.1. NCBI lineage: Eukaryota > Fungi > Blastocladiomycota > Blastocladiomycetes > Blastocladiales > Blastocladiaceae > Blastocladiella > Blastocladiella emersonii. The sequence continues at coordinate 389,403 of JANHCV010000010.1, read as the reverse complement.
CCGGAGGTGCGGCGGCAGCGTCGCCCAAGAAGGCCAAGCACTAAGCTCTTGTCATTTCCCTCCCTCCCTCTGCTCTCCTGTAACACGTTGCTCGCTAGCTAGCTTCATGCTCCACTTCATGTCTTCATCGATGATCGAGAGAGTGAGGCGTAGTCGCAGTGATGCCATCAGGTCGGGTCGGCAGCAGCGTGATGTTGGCGGCGCTGGTCGGCGCGTCGCCTCGCCGATCCGAACTTTTTCAAAGTCCCGCCTCGCGCGCTTCTCCTCCTCTCCCCGCAATCAACGCCACTCTGCAACGTATTCCAATGACATCCACTGCCGACACGAAGCACCTGCACGACGACGAGGACCTCGACGATCTCGACGGTAAGCGCGCTCCCGACCCTCTCGCGTCGCCGTGGGCGTGTCGCTGACGCCCTCCTCCGCGCGCCGTCTGCGTGTAGACGTTCTCGAGGGTCTCGCGACCACCCCTGCCGCCGCTCCCGCGCCTGCTGCGAAGCCCGCCGCCGCCCATGCGACCGTCGCCGACGTCGCCGACGAGGTGGACTTTGACGAGGACGCGTTCGTGCGCGAGCTGGCCAAGGGCATGGAGGATCTGATGGGCGACGTGGCCTCGGGCGCCGGCGGCGACGCCGACGACGACGACGAGTCGGCGATGCACCGCGCCATGGAGGAGATGCTGCGTGCCATGGAGGGCGGCAACGCCGCGTCTGGTTCCGCGCCCGCGAAGCAGCCCACCGTGCCCGCAGCTGACGTCAAGTCGTTCCAGGACCGGATCAAGCAGACCATGTCCAAGCTCGAGGAGAGCGACGCGACGGCGTCCGCTTCCCAGACCACCCCGGGCGCGGGGGGCGAGGACATGGACTCGCTGGTCGCCGAGATGATGAAGCAGATGGAGTCGCTGACCGAGTCGGGCGAGTTCGAGTCGGTGCTCGAGGGCATGATGGAGTCGCTGCTGTCCAAGGACCTGCTGCAGGAGCCGCTGCGCGATCTCGCGGATAAGTACCCGGCGTACCTGGCGGCGAACAAGGACACGCTGACGCCCGAGGAGATGCGCAAGTACACGAAGCAGCAGGACCTGATCGCGCAGATCTTGGCGGTCTACGAGGCGGGCGAGGACGAGCAGCCCGAGGGCGCGAAGAAGGTGGTCGCGCTCATGACCGAGATCCAGGAGCTCGGCCAGCCGCCAGCGGAGCTGCTGCGCGAGCTCGCGGGCGGGGCCGAGCTTGGTGCCGATGGTGGTGAGGATGGCGTGCCGCCCGACTGCAACGTCATGTAACTGTAGTATCGATAAGGAATATAGCGGGGAGCAACTTTCATTGATGACGAAAACAACAGGGTAGGGTGGTGGTAGGAAGAACAAGAACAAGAAAGAGACTTAGCGGTCGACCTCGCCGAACACGATATCACAGGTACCAATGATAGCGACCATGTCCGCGATCTGGTGGCCCTTGGCGATGAGGTCGCAGGCCGAGAGGTGGACGAACCCGGGGGCGCGGATCTTGCAGCGGTACGGCTTGTTGGATCCGTCCGAGACGAGGTAGACGCCGAACTCGCCCTTGGGCGCCTCGATGGCCGTGTAGGTCTCGCCGGGCGGGACCGAGTACCCCTCCGAGTAGAGCTTGAAGTGGTGAATGAGGGCCTCCATGGACTCCTTCATGTCGTTGCGGCGCGGCGGCGCGATCTTGTGGTCGTCGACCTTGACGGGGCCCTCGGGGATCTGGTTGATGCACTGGTCGATGATGCGCAGCGACTGGCGCATCTCCTCGACGCGGCACAGGTACCGGTCGTAGCAGTCGCCGTTGCGGCCCACGGGCACGTCAAAGTCGACCAGGTCGTACGCGTCGTACGGCTGCACCTTGCGCAGGTCCCACTTGAACCCGGACCCGCGCAGCATGACGCCCGAGAAGCCGTGGGTGACGGCCTCCTCCGCGGTGACGGTGCCGATGCCAATCAAACGGTTCTTCCAGATGCGGTTGCCCGAGAGCAGCTCCTCCATGTCGTCGATGCGCGAGCCAAACTGCTTGGCCCAGGTGTGGATGTCCTGCAGCAGGCCGAGGGGCAGGTCGAGGGCGACGCCGCCGGGGCGCACGTACGCGGCGTGCATGCGGGCGCCCGAGACGCGCTCGTAGAACTCCATGGTGCGCTCGCGCTCCTCGAACATGTAGAGGAAGGGCGTGAAGGCGCCGACGTCGAGGGCGTGGGTGGTCACGGCCATGATGTGGTTCTGGATGCGCGTGATCTCGGCAAACAGCGTGCGGATGTACTTTGCGCGCAGCGGCACGTCCACGTTGAGCAGCTTCTCGACGGCGAGCGAGTAGGCCTGCTCGTTGCACATCATGGAGCAGTAGTCGAGGCGGTCGAAATAGGGGAGCGCCTGCAGGTACGTCTTGTACTCGATCAGCTTCTCGGTGCCGCGGTGCAGCAGGCCGATGTGCGGGTCGGCGCGCGTGATGCGCTCGCCGCGCAGCTCGAGGATCAGGCGCAGCACGCCGTGCGCGGCAGGGTGCTGCGGGCCGAAGTTGACGGTGAAGTCGCGGACCTCGGTCTCGGTCTCGGCGTCTATTCGGTTGACGCGCGTCAGCGTGGGCCCGCGGTACCCGAGGAGGGAGGAAACGGACCGAGGTACAGCGGCTCGTCGGCGAGCTCCGACAGCGACTTTTCGGTGATGGGGGTGGTCACGGAGATGACGTGCGGGTCGATCTTGGTCTTGACGTGGGCGACCGTGTTGAGGGCGTAGGTGCGGCGCGCGAGCGCCGGCGACACGGCGGGGCGCGCGGCGGCGGCAGCGAGCCGCGGGAGGCCGAGCGAGCCCAGCCGGGACAGGAGGCGCGACATGGTGGCGGTATGCGGCGGGAACAGCGGGATGCCGGCAGTCGGCGGCGTCGTTGCTACGTCGTCGTCGTCTCCGAACAAGAGGATGGTGGTGGCGGCGGCGGTCAACGCGCGCCGATGCCGGGTTGCGATCGGGCCGGCATCAGGTGAGGCGGCTGCCACGCCCCTCGCGGCCGTTTGGATCGCGCCCGCACGCGACCCCCACGCGCCGCGCCTGCCAGGCCGGTCAGCGCAGGGAGAGTCAGGTGATGAGTCAAAGTGAAGTGTCTGAGCAGGCACGCGAACGAACGGGATGGGAGCGAAACCAAGGGCGCGCGCCTTCCCCGCAACGGCCACCGACCACGGAGCGCACGCATCGACAACCGCCGCCGACTGCTGCCGGCCAACCCAACACCACACCACCACCACCCTTGCGCGCGCGCCGGACATCGCCCACGCGCAGGCGCTGGAAATCTCCGTGACGAGGAGAGCTGGGCTAGAGGAGGAGGAGTGAAAGAAGCCGAACGCGACCGACGTGTTCGCGGCCGGCTGCACCCGCTCGGCGATCGCCGACCTAGCGTGCACCACCACCGCCGCCCTCTCGCCATCGCCCGCACCAAGTGCGGCGGCGCACCGTGCCCGTGAGCAGCGCGCAGCAAAGCGCGTCGAGTCGAGTCCGATCGCTCAGATTGGACCCGCCGACCACCCCAGCTCGCACGCGCCGCTCACGCGATTGCGCGGCGCGTCTCGCACGCTCGTCTCGCGTCACCGTGTGCGCCGCGCGTCCGCCATCATCATGACGCCCGCCGGCAACAACCACACCGACCACGCAAACGGGTCCGCGCTGCCGCCCCCGCCGCCCGTCCCGCCACCACTGCCGCCGCTCCCGCCGCAGCCGCCGCTCCCGCCACTGCAGCGCGTCGTCGTCGGCGCGGGCGGCGGCAGTAGCAGCGCCGGTGACCCGCCACCACCACCACCGCCGCACCCTGTCCCGCCACGATCGCCGTCCCGCTCGCCCGCGCGACATCATGCCCCGCCACCACCACCGCCATCCCTCGGCCCCGTCGCCAACTGGCGCACCGTCGCCGGCCTGCCGCCCGCGCCCGCCCGCGCCCTCCTGCCGCAGGCCGCCGCCCAGACCTCGTACCTGTTCCACATGCACCTGCCCGACGACGACGAGGACGAGCCCGCTCACATCCCCGCCCAGGACGGCCTCGACGCCCTCGCCAAGGAGATGGCCGCCCTCCTCGCCCTCGCCACTGCGCGCGCCGGTGACATGGACCGCGAAATTAGCGCGATCGAGCGGTGGATCGCGCTCGCGAGGGGTGGGGCGGCGGGGGTGGGGCCGTTTTCGCCGGGTCCGCCGGGAGTCGTTGAGCAGGTCGTGGTGGGAGCGTGCGCGGGAGCGTCGGCCCACTCGTCGCGCGACTCGCTCACCGACCTCGGGTCGACTACCGCCAACACCTCGGCCGAGGCCTCGTCCGCCGCCACGCCCAACGTGCACGCGTCGGCGCGGCCGACGTCCGCGGGTAAGTGGGGAGCGCCGAGCTCTGGTACGCGTCCTCTCACGCGCGATCCGCCGCTACGACGTGGACTCACGCTCGTACATCTAGGTCTTCCACCACAACCTCCACCACCATCCTCGGCCTTCCCGCCGCACTCCGCCGCGCCCATCGGCATCGGCAAACGCCCGCCCGAACCCGCCACCACCTCGGCGGGCCCCGAGACGCACCTCCTCCCGCCGCCGCCGCTCATCCCGCCGTCCGGGATCAAGCGCGAGGGCGGCCTCCCGCCGACCCCCGAACCGCTCGCCAAGCGGCGAAAGGTCGGCGGTGCTGGCGAGCACCCGGCCGCCCCGCCCCCGCCCAAGATCAAGATCAAGCTCGAGGGTCCCGACGCTGCCGCCGCGCGTAAAGCCGCGGCGGCGGTTGCGGCTGTCGCGGCATCATCCGCGTCCGCGTCGGTGGGGCCGATCGCGGGTAAGTTCCCCGGCGGCAGCGCCGACGTGTTCCACGCGCCACCACCACAACTGCCGCCACAACCGGCAGCGCAGCCGCCCGTGTTCCCGCTGCCGTCGGGCTCCGCGTCCGCTGCGGTCCCCGGCGCGCTACCGCCGCCAACAGCAGCGGGGCCCGTCAACCCGAAGAAGCGCCGCCACGACAAGCAGGGCCGCGACCGCGGTTCGTCTTCCTCGTCGTCCTCATCCGCCGCGGGCAACCTGCTCAAGAAGCAGGCGACGGGCGCCGCGCCTGGTGCTCGCGACGCCCGCTCGTCCTCGCCCGCGCCGGCCAATCCCGCCACCACCGCGTCCGCCGCCAACCCCCCGGTCCCGCCGCCCGTGCGCCGCGGCGAGACCCGCGTCACGTACACGGACCGCGCCTACTACTACCGCAACTTTCTCCCGCCCTTCGACGCGCTCCCCGTCACCGAGACCCTGCGCGGCGACGACTACTCGCGCGCGACGGCCGCGGCGGCCAAGAACGCGCAGCAGACGTTGGCGACCACGTTCTGGGCGTACATGGACCCGTGGCTCCGGCCTATCGCCGAGGACGATCTTGCTGCCCTCGTCCCGCCGCAAGCGGTGGGGGAGCAGCAGCAGCCGACGCCGCCGCTCCCGAGCTTGCGGCACGGTGGGGGTGCGGGTGGGGTGGACGATGTGATTGCGCCCGAAGATGTGCGCTTCTTCATCGTGCCGCCGCTCGGCGCGCCCGCACCGCCACCGGCTGCGGCGGGCGCGACGCACCCGCCGACGCCTGCGGTCGGCCCCGGATCCGCGCTGGGCCCTGACGCGGCCGCGGCGGCCGCGGTCCCGCTCGCCCTCCCGCTCGCGCCCGGCAACCCCTTCGCCGCCACCTCGGCGCCCGCCCCCGCTCCGCCCGGCCTCCCCGCTCTCCCGCCGCCCCCGCCCGGTGTCGCGCTGCAGACCACGGCCGCGATCGCCGCGGGCGCCCTCGGGCTCTCGGCGCGCCCGGATCCATCGGTAGCGGACGCCGCGCTCGCGTTCGACCGGATGCACACGCGGCCCGCCGGCGGCGACGCCACGGCGCCCGCCGCCGCACCCGTCAGCGCGCGGTACCCGTGGGCCACGACGCCCGGGCGCGCGCCGCCGCTCGCGGAACGGCTCCTCGCGTGTCTCCTCCCCGACCCGTGGCCCATGGCGGCGGGGGCCGCGGCGGCGGCAGCGGCAGCGGCAGCAGGGGTGGATTCGGATGGCGAGGATGATCTGAGTGATGAAGAGGGTGGCGAGGACGGGGATGATGGTGGGAGCGGTGGGGTGATGATGGATGTCGACGGCGTCGTGGATGTCCCGCAGCTCCAGCTCGCGCCCGCCGCGGGGGAGGAGGAGAGCGGGGCGGGCGGGGCGGTGGTCCGCGGCGGGATCTTCGCCCGGATCGTGGCCAACGGCGAGGTCGAGTCGCTCGAGAACCGGCTCAAGGGCGAGTTGCGCGCCATCGGCGTGTTGCATGACGAGGTGCGGTTTCCACTCTTATCCTTACCACGCGACAATTCTGACGCTCGCACCTTGACTGTAGGAGCTCCCTACGGGCAGCGGCGACGACGACCCGGTCGCCGAGACGCTGCGCGCCGCGCAACGCGCGCTCCGCGCCCAGATGGCCGTGAACCGGGCACGCCGCGCGCGCGTCCTCGAGCTCGCCCGCAAACGGCTCGCGTACCAGGAGTACCGCGCGATCCTCGACGAGACGGACCGCGCGCTCGAAAAGGCCTTCACCGCGCGGTACACGACCAAGCCGCCGCCGAAAAAGTCCAAGAAGAAGGACCGCAGCCGGTCGGGCACCGTCGACGATACCGCGTCCGGGTCCGGCACGCTGCCCGCTGATGCGGTGGCCGCAGCCGAGGTCGCGAGTGGGCTCGGCGCACCGCCCGTCGGCCTGCCGCCGTTCCCCGACGCGGTCGTCCAGCTTATGGAGAAGCGCCGCGCGCTCATCGCGACGGTCGGCGTCGCGTTCGACAGCGACGAGTTCGCAAGGACGCCCGCCGAGTCCGTGTTCGCCGACATCGCGCCCAATGTGCCGCTTGCCGAGGTCGGGCCTGTCGTCGGTGGACGGTTGCAGGCCGCCGGACCGTTCTCGGGCGTCGCGGTCGCTGCTGCGGCATCTGCGCCGTCGTCGGCGACGGCGGGGCCGGCGGCGGACGGGTAGCGTGTCCGTGGACGACGGCCGGCGTTTATTTATGTTCCCTCTCTTTTGTCTCTCCCTCCCATTCTCTCTCCCCTCTCGTTGAATAGTGATTCCGTGATTCCTTGCGCATCCTCGGGTGGTGGTCGGTGGCCGAAGGGCGAAGGAGGTCGGTGGTCGCGGTGGTCGCCACGGCCCGAACGACGCGACGTCGATCACCCCTCCCTTCAACCACACCGACCCCTTCTTGCAACGAATCCACCCCCCGATACACTCGATGCAATGACCAGCTACATCCGGTTCATCCCGCTGTCGGGCGCGCGGTCCGAGCGCGGCGTGTGCGGCCTGCTGGAGCTCGACGACGCCAAGATCCTGCTCGACTGCGGGTGGACGGGCGACCTCGACCCGGCCGACCTGAGCGAGCTCGAGAAGCACGCCTCGGACATTGACTGCGTGCTCCTCTCGCACGGGTCGCTGCGCCACTGCGGCGGGCTCGCCTACGCCGCCGCCAAGCTCGGCCTGACGTGCCCCGTCTACGCCACGTTCCCCGTCCAGACCATGGCACGGCATACGGTCCATGACGCGCTCATGACGCGGAAGATGAAGTCCGGGTACGCGGCGTTTACGAGGAGGGACGTGGATGTCGCGTTCAACCGCGTCACGCTGCTCAGGTACTCGCAGCCCGTCGGGCTCGCTGGTGCGTTTCGTGGACATTTGCCTCCTCCCGCGTCAAGCTAACCGCGCGCTGGTATAGGCAAGGCGCAGGGCACGCTCATCACGGCCTTCTCGGCGGGCCACTCGGTCGGCGGGACCATCTGGAAGATCAAGAACGCGTCCGAGGAGGTCGTCTACGCCATGGACATCAACCACCGCCGCGACACGCACCTGTCGCCGACCGAGCTGTTCCAGGGCGGCAACTCGGTGCTCCCGGCGCTCGCGCGGCCCTCGCTCCTGATCGCCGGCTGCCGCACCCCGCCCGGCACCTCGATCAAGACGCGCGACGACGCCCTGGTCCACTCGGCGCTCGACACGCTGAAAACCGGCGGCAACGTCGTGATCCCGGTCGATACGGCGTCGCGCGTGCTCGAGCTCGCGCACGTCCTCGAGGAGCGGTGGAAGCACGACGGCATCTCGTACCCGATCGTCGTCCTCTCGCACACGGCGCCGCGCGTCATGCACTCGGCGCGCGGCATGCTCGAGTGGTACGCGAAGCAGCTCACCCAGGCGTTTTCCCAGTCCCGCGTCCAGCCGTTCGATTTCACGTACGTCAAGCTCGCGGCCTCGTGGGACGATCTCCGGAAACACCCCGACCCGAAGCTCGTGCTCGCGTCCGACGAGGACCTGGACCTCGGGTTCTCGCGCCAGGTGTTCCTCGACCACGCCAACGCGCCGCGCCACCTCGTCCTCTTGCCCGGCCGACCGCGCGAGGCGACGCTCGCGCGCGCTATCTACGACGAGGTCAAGCGCGCGAGCCCAAGCCTCGAGGAGATCGTCGACGTCGTGACGGACGTCGAGGTGCGCGAGTACGCCCGCGAACCGCTCGAGGGCGACGAGCTCAAGCGGTACCTCGCCGCCCGCGACACCCAGCGCGAGCGCGAGGCGCGTGTCGCGGCCGAGCTCGCGGCGCAGAACAAGTCGATCATCGAGGCCGACTTGTCGGATGAAGACGACGACGAGGACGACGACGCGGCGCGCGAGCGTAGGGCCGCGCGGAAGCGCAAGGCCGCGGCTGCTGCTGCGGCAGCTGACGGCGCCGAGGGGTCCGAGGAGGCGACGGCGGCGGCTGCCGTGAAAAAGTTGAAAAAGGACGCGGCCGCCGCGGCCGTGGTCCAGTTCGCCGGCTACGACGCGTACGTGCGCGGCAACCCACGGGCGCGGTTCCCGTTCGCCGAGCACCGGCGGCGGTTCGACGAGTACGGCGAGGTCGTCAAGCAGGACCACTACCTGACGGACGCGGACCGCATGGAGCGCGAGCGCGAGGCTGCCGCCCGGAAACGCGCCGAGGCCGCGGCCGCTGAGCGCGACGGGACCGGGCGCGTTGTCGCCGAGGCCGAGGAGTTGATGGATGTCGATAGCGAGGACGCGGCGCCGACCAAGGACGTGACCCGGACCGTCACCGTGCGTGTGAATGTGCGCGCGCGCGTCGTCGATTTCGCCGGGCTCTCGGACGCCGACGCGCTGGCGAACATCCTCTCGCTCGTCCACGCGCGCGCCATCGCCTTCACGGGCGCCAGCGACGCGGATACCGACGGCGCCGTCGGCCGGATCACGGACGCCCTCGCCGAGCTGAACACGGACGAGGCGGCGACGGTCACGGCGACCGCGGGTGGCGATGCCGTTGCGGCAGTCCACGCGCCCAAGGTCGGCGACGCGGTCGCGCTGTCGGCGACCAACCTCGTCGCCCACGTCAAGCTCACGGACGCGCTGTTCACGGGGATCACCATGCACCGGTACGGCAAGCACGAGATTGGCGCGGTCACGGCGGTCGTGCGGCCTGCCGCGTCGTCTGCAGCGATTGCGCCCGCCGCGGGTGGTGGGGGCGGCGCGACGTCGTCGGTCGCCGTCCTCGACGTGGTCGACGATACCGCGGCGCGGCGACACCCGGCCGTCGTGATCGGGACCGTGCGGCTCGCCGAGTTCAAGGCGGTCCTCGACGCGCACGCCCTCGACGCGCGGTTCGAGCGCGGCGTGCTCGTGGTCAACGACAAGATCGCCGTGTACAAGACGGCCAACGGCGACCTCGCGCTCCACGGACCCGTCTGCCGCGAGTACGATACCGTCCGCCGGCTGCTGTACGCGCAGCACGTCGTGTTGTAAGAGTTGGTGATATAGCGGGTGATGTGGGCATGCGAGGGGCACGTGTGGGAATCGTCAGCAAACGGCCGATCGCGACAGTTTGGGCGAACGCGTCACTTCGCTTCGACGCGCCCGTCCTCCCTCCCTCTCTCCCCCGCCCCAACCCGCTTCCCATGAATCAATAAGAAAAGTATCAGCAACGCAACGCCATGGTCAACCCGCTCTTCGTCACGGCCTTCCCGCCGTCGTCGGTCACGCACTCGCGCAAGGGCTGCTTCACGGGCCCGCACGACATCAACCTGGTCGTCGCCAAGTGCTCGTCGCTCGAGATCTACCGCCTCGGCACCCACGGCCTCGAGCTCATGCACGCCGAGCGCCTGTACGGCCGCCTCACGCTGCTCGAGCTGTACCGGTCGAGCGTGCGTTGTCCGCTCGCTTCCCTACCGCGCCCGCCCTTACTGACCCTTCGATCGGGAGTGTAGAAGCGCAGCACCGACTGCCTGTTCATCTGCACCGAGCGGTTCCAGTACGCGATCCTCAGCTGGGACGCGACGCACGCGCGGTTCGTGACCGAGCAAGCCGGGTCCCTCGCCGAGCGCGCCGGCCGGCCCATCGAAGACGCGCCCCTCTGCTTCGTTGACCCCAAGGCGCGCTTCCTCGGCCTGCTCCTGTACCAGGGCATGCTCAAGATCGTGCCGCTCGACGACTCGGGCAACCCGCGCCGCGCCGGTTCGGGGGTGTCCGCCGCGCCCACTCTGTCGACGCGCTCGCAGGGGAAACGCACCGCGACTGCCGCCAACAGCGTCGCCGAGGAGCTCCCCGAGCCCTTCACCATCCGCATGCCCGAGCAGCACGTGCTCTCGCTCGCGGCGCTGCGCGACGACACCGACGCCTTTGCGGTCTTGTTCCAGGACGCCAAGGGCACCCGCCACGTCCGCACCTACACCGTGTCACTCCGCGACAAGGAGCTCGCGGCCGGCCCGATCAAGCAGGTCACGGTGCCCGCGTCCGCCCACCTCCTCGTCCCGCTCCACGACCGGTACGGCGGGTTCCTCGTCTTCGCCCACCGCGCCGTCCTCCACTTCGCCAAGGCGTCCCCGCTCGCCGCGCCGCCCGCCCAGATCACGCTCCCGCGCGACTCGCTCGTCAAGACGTACTCGCCCGTCGATAACGACGACTCGCGGATCCTCGTGGGAGATGTGACCGGCAACTACACGCTGCTGTCCATCAAGCGGCCCGCCGCCGCTGGGGGTCCGGCGCAGCTCGGCGCCTACTTTCTCGGCAACACCACCACCTGCACCACCCTCACGTACCTCGACGGCGGGTACGCGTACCTCGGCTCGCACTTTGGGGATTCGGCGCTCGTCCGCCTGCTCCAAAAGCCCGACGCGGACGGACGCAGCATCGAGACGGTCCGCGCGTTCCCGAACATCGGCCCCGTCTCCGACTTTGTCATCATGGACTCGCCCGGCCAGGCCGGCGCGGGACAGCTCGTGACGTGCTCGGGCGCGTTCCACAACGGCTCGCTCCGCGTCATCCGCCACGGCATCGAGATCTCGCCCCTCGTCAAGATCGAGCTGCCCGCGCTCGCCCGCGTCCTCGCGTGCCGCGTGGGTGAGGGTGCCCTGGTTGCGCTGTCGATTGGGACTACGCAGACCGTCTTCCTCGCGCTCCGCGGCGACGACCTCGACCAGGTCGAACACGCCGGACCGCTCGTCGAGGATGCCGCGACGCTCGCCCTCGCGGCGGTTGGGGATAACGGGCACGTCGTCCAGGTCACGGCGCGCGGCGCCGCCATGTACGCCGCGGGCGAGGGAGACCTCGCGGCCGCGCAGTCCGTCTCGGCGTGGGCCGCTCCCGAGAACGAGCCCGTCCTCGACGCGCGCATCGTGACCGACCCGGCGTCGGGCGCGACGCACACGGTCGTTGCCCTGAAATCGACGGTCGTCGACCTCAACCTCGACCCGGCCAACCCCGTCGAGAAATCGGTCCCGCTCTCCGCCGACATCGCGTGCATCGACGTGCACGCCGAACTCGGGCTCGCGGCCGTCGCGACGTGGGACCGCGCCGTCCTCGTGTTTGCGTGGCCCGCGTGGACGCCCGTCGTCAAGCTCGCCCTCGACGAGTACGAGGCGCGGTCGCTCGCGTTCGCCAAGTGGGACGTGCAGTCGGCCGCGGGGGCGGCGGGGCCTGCGGCGGCGGCTGTCGCGTTCCTCCTGTGTGGACGCGGTGACGGGTCGCTCGTCTCGTTCGACGTGAGCGTGGACCGCAAGGCGATCGACCCGGCGTCGGCCCGCGTGCATGCTGTCGGGACTAAACCGCTCCGGCTCGCCCGGTTCCGCCGCGCGGGGCAGACGCTCGTGTTCGGGTCATGCGACCACCCGATCGTCCTGCATGCGAGTATGTCGGGCAAGCTCATGTACTCGAACGTCAACCTACCGGTACGCTATCTCTACGAGAGTCGTTTGGGAACCCAGAACTGACCGTTTACCCCACATCTAGCCGACAACGGACGTGTGCTCGTTCGAGTCCGAGGCGTTTGGCGGCGACGCGCTGCTGGTGGCGGCCGACGACGGGCTGACGCTCGGGACCATGGACCCGATCGAGAACCTGCACATCACCACGCACCACCTCAACGGCGAGATGCCGCGCCGCATCGCGCACCACGCGGCCTCGCGCACGCTCGCCGTCGCCATCGAGCGGCTCGACGAGACCGCCATGTTCACCCAGAGCGCAGCCGCAGCGGCAGCACCCGGCACGCCCGACGAGGAGGCCTTCATCAAGCTGTTTGACGACGCTTCGCTCGACGTCGTCGCCCAGTTCGCCCTCGACCGCAGCGAGTCGCCCCAGGCGCTGTCGCTCCTCGCCGTCCCGCTGCTCGACACCGAGAACTCGGTGGTCGCCGTCGGTACCGCGTACGTTGTCCCCGGCGAGGAGGAGCCGCGCCGCGGCCGCGTCCTCATGTTCCGCGTCGCGCCCGACCGGTCCCTCCGCCTTGTCTCGGCCACTACCGTCAAGGGCGCCGTGTACTCGTTCGCGCAGCTGCCCGACGGCCGGATCGCGGCCGGGATCAACAACCGCGTGCACGTGTTCGAGGTGGACGGCGGTGGCGCCAGTGCCGGTGGGGAGGAGACCGGGCACCAGCTGCACCCGCGCGAGCTCAAGCCCGTGTGCTCGCACCCCGGGTTCATCATCGCGCTGTTCCTCGAGTCGCGCGGCGACTACGTGGTGGTCGGCGACCTGATGAAGTCGGTCACGATCCTGCTCTTCAACGCGGCGAAACGCTCGCTCGAGCTCGTCGCCAAGGACCCGGCGCCGTCGTGGGTCACGGCCATCGCCACCGTCGACGACGACCACGTGTTGGCGGCTGACGCCGAGCACAACGTGTACGTCGCGCGCCGCGTCGGCGCCGGCGAGCCCGTCGAGCCCGGCGCCACGCCCGCCGACGACGAGGCGCGCCGACGCCGACTCGAGATCCCCTCGGAGCTGCATCTCGGCGAGTTCGTCAACCGGTTCCGCCGCGGGAGCATCCGCCCGCCGCCGACCTCCGCGGCCGCGAACGGCGGCGAGGCGGCCGCCGTGACCCCGCTGTTCGTCTCGGCCAGCGTCCACGGGCACCTCGGCGTCGTCGCCACGGTCCCGCGCAACGCCGACTTTACCGCGCTCCTCGCCCTCCAGGAAGTGCTCGCCGCGTACCTCGCGGACCGCGCGCCGCCCGTCGGCGGGCTCGAGTATGGGGTGTGGCGCCAGTTCCATAACCCGCGCAAGGTCGTCGCCATGCACGGCGCCGTCGACGGGGATCTCGTGGAGAAGTACCTCGATCTCGGGCCCGAGGACCGCGCCGCGGTGCTTGCGGCGGTCGCCCGGAATGTGGGACCGCGCGGGGAGAACGACCCGCGGATCGAGGCCGAGTATATCGAGAAGCTCGTGGAGGAGGTCGGGCGGCTGCATTGAGTGAGTTGGAGGCCGCGCAGAGTGGGTGGAGGGGAGTTGGTATACATGCTGTTCCTGTTACACTCGGCGCTTGTTGGTTGGGCTTGCACTGCCTCTCGCGGGCGCGTGAACGGCGACGTTGAGGTTCACGCGGACGCCTTCGGCGAGTCAAAGCGCGAGAGGGTCGACGCGGTGCCGTGTGTAGCGCAACGCGTCCCGGAGCGGCTAGCGGAGGCGGCAGTAGCTCATCGTGAGCCTTCAAGCCTGCCTCCTCGCCGAAGCTCCGAAATCGCTTTAAGACTCAACCGGGCGGCGTTGCGCGCGCGCAGCGTGTCCCGCGTATTCTTGCTCGGGATGTGCCACGGGATGCTCGCCGCGGCGGGCCGGCGGCCGACCGCGGCTCGTTGTACTATGTGCTCAACCCGTTGCATGATCTCCCGAGCACGCGGGCAACGTAGGATCCAGCCATGCTCTAAGCTCGCGTGACGATGACAGCTGCAACAGCTCCTCTATCTGCAATCGACCGGTCCGTCGCCCGACGGTGCGGCGCTTGATTAGTGTCGCTTCGACGCGCCGCGCCACACACGTGGCCCTGAAATGCGACGCGGCTTACTGGCTGCTCAAGCCGCACGCATCGGGCCGTACGCCTGAAGCAGTGGAGGGTTTGAGCAGTTGAGCGTTCTATTCAGTGGAGAGCCAACGAAACCAACGAAACCAGAGCGATCCGCGACCCCGCACACGCGCCCGGATGGCGCGGTGCTAGCACGAGTCATTTGAGCGCGGCGAGAACACTGGACTTTGACGAAACGCCGCGGTGCCCTTTCCTCCCGCCCGGGTTATCAGGGCGAGCGCGCAAACGGGTGAGAGAGGCGGGCAGGCACCCGCGGTGGTCGTCAATGGCGGTGCACGTCGCGCGCGAGAAGATGCAAGCACGGAGCCGACGCGTGCGCGGGATCGCGGACCGTGACTGAGAAGGGGTCGAACACGCTTTCGAAGAAAATGTCGCATGGGCGATGTGCCAAGAGAACGAGTGATTGCGAGGGATAAAGTCGTGGAATGTTTTCGATGCGGGTCATAGTCTCGGACGATCGATGCTGTCAAACATGATGTCGATGGACCGAAGCATCACACCAGATAATGTCACGCTGATTCACACCACCCGGGGGAATACGGCCAAGTCTAACACAGCTGCGCGGCACGTTGATCGAGTTACATCCGCAGAAGGAACGAATTTCGCCATGGAAAGCAGTCGCATTTCAAACCGGGCTCGTACTACGGAAACCACCGGCTTCATTTGGTAGCTGGGTGAGAGGTTGCACCGACGGTCGTTGTCCGGGTGCGCGATTGCAACGGAAGTAGACATGACAACGATCCTCGAGGTTGCGACGGTTGATCTAGACTCCGCCTCGCGTCAGCGAACGGACGAGAAACTGAGCCAAGGGACTGACGCGCAGGTGACATACGTTGCAAGACAGCACGCTTATCACTTCATGTACCGAGAGCCCTGTGGCCCGTTCGGAACAAAGTGCAAGGCGTGCGTAGCCGCTAGTGCGAGTGCATAATGCAATTCATGGCAAAGATTGTGCGGGGTGTTTCGAGGTGCTTGTTGCAGTTACATGGCGGGTTGGAGAGCATGAACTCGGTGCAGCGCTGCCGCTCGAATCGTTCGCGCGCGCAGGGTTGGGAGGGAAACCGCGTCACGCAGCATCCCGTGCGTGAGATCGACGCGTTTTCGGCCATCACTCCTTGCCTCGCCTTCGACTTCGGGCATGGATCGTTTACGACGCGCTCAGACCTCGAACCAGCCGTTTTACAACAAAAGCCTTGGTATGTACACGCGTTCCATCACACCGTCCCCTCCTCACCCGCTAATCCCGAGCGACGAGATCCCGCGAAGCCACTCATGCTTGACGGCCTCGCGCGCCGTCATCCGGGCGACCGGGTCAAGCGCCATGACGGCGTCGAGGAACTGGAACGCCTCGCTCGGGATCGCGGCAAACTCGTCCGGGTTGAGCGTGTAGACGAGGTCGCGCCACGCGATGCGCTCGCGCGGCACCGACTTCAGGTCGCACAGCAACACGCGGTCGTGCTTGGCGGCAAACGACTTGAGCAGTTTCCGGCCGAACAGCGCCGCGATCTCGAGCAGCGCCTCGACGTCGTCGTTGCTCTGGAAGAACGGGAACCGCCGCGTCATGAAGCACAGCAGCGTCACGCCAGCCGACCACACGTCGATCGCCGTCGTCTGGTCCCGCACCTTGATCAGGACTTCGGGCGCGCGGAAGCCGCGGGTGCCCGCGCGGTGCGCCGTGAGCTGCGGTCTAGATAGAAAGCGGAAAAGAACGTGAGCGGACGCGGTGTGAGCGGAACGGGTGGTCAGGCGTACCGCGAGTCGTTGATGACGATGCCGGGCTCCTTGGCACCGAGCGCAAACTCGGGCAGCGTCGCGTAATGCACGCGGCCGCTGCTACTGGTGAGCGAGCTGACGTCGTCGGGGTGGAGGCCGCCGAGCCCCGTCGTGCGGCGCGAGGTCGAGGCGGAAGTGGAGCTCGAGAGCCGGCCGTATGCCGAGAGCGGGGCGGGCTGCGAGTTGGATCCCTTGGACAGGGGCTGGGTCCACGACTTGGCCGGATGCTGCTGCCACGCGCACGAGTGTGAGCCGCATGCTTGTGCGTGAGCAAGTCGAAAGAGGAGCGTACCTGCGCGAGACCAAAGTCGGCGAGGACGCCGTGTCGGCGCGCCGGGTTGTAGAGAAAGTTGGAGGGCTTGATGTCGCGGTGGATGATGCCCTTGGCGTGGCAGAACTCGAGGCCGGCGAACATGGACGCAAAGTAGTAGCGCAGCTCCGACATGGGCAGGTCCTTGAAGTAGTCCTTGGCGTCGACGTGCTCGTAGTAGGGCATGACGATGACGACCTTGTCGACGTTGCGGTGCAGCGTGATCATGCTCGCCACGTTCGGGTGGCCGCTACGCGTCGAGCGAGTGGGGGTCAGCGGGTGTGGCCGCGCACGGACGAGGATGTAAGAGTGAGCGTACCGCAGCTCAACGAGCAGCTTGACCTCGGTCAGGATGCGCGACTCGGAGCTGGTGGGGAAGATGCTCTTGAGGGCAACGTACTTGCCCTGGTGCTGCATCGGGGCCGCCTCGTGCAGGTCGCGCGCCTTGTACACGCTGCTGAAGGTGCCTACACTGTGCGGGTGCCCCGGTGAGCTCACTCGCACGCACACGCCACGAGCGCATCGTGCGCACCTTCGCCAATCTTGCCGACAATCTTGTACATGGCGGCGAGCTCGGGCCAGTCGTGCAGCAGCTGGGCGCACTCGACCATGGTCTGGGCGCGCTTCATGTACGAGCGCTTCTCGTCGCTGCGCAGCGACGCGAGCGGGACACCGAGCGCGGCGCGCGATGCGGGACGCGCGGGCCCGGCGCCGCCCTGCGACTCGCCGCGGCGCGACAGAACCATCGAGTTGTTGGACGAGGCGCGCGTCAGCGACCGCACCGACGCGCTGCGTGATGGCGGCCGTGATGGGTACGGCGACGGGTCGTTCTCCATAGTGCGGGGCGGGTTGGCGGTGTGGGTGGTGGCGGTTACTCGGGTGGTGGTTGCAGGTGGTTTCGGGCGCGATGCATGGACTTTGGCGGGTGTTACATGAAAAGAGTAACGAGCAGTGGGGAGCGGCGGAGCTGTGGGAGCGGACGTGACGGACCGACGGCGAGCGGAACGAGTCAGCAGCGCGCGCCCGGCGACTGGTCACGCCGGTGGCGCAATGCACGGCGCTTCGTTCACTGCTCGGCCGAGTCGTTCCCCCCTCGCTCCGCCATCCATCACCCACTACCACGAAGCACTAACGGAGCCCGGTTGCAACTTGGCGCAACCGCGACCCATACTTCTTGCAAAACTATGCCCAAGATCTTCTCGCCATCCAACCAGGTCAAGTTGACCAACGTGTCGATCGTGCGCTACAAGCGCGGCGGCAAGCGCTTCGAGATTGCGTGCTACCGCAACAAGGTGCTCGAATGGCGCAACGGCGTGTGCGTTTGACTCCTCCGTGTCATTGCTGGGCCGATCCTGATGCCGACCCACAACAACGTGTAGCGAGACCGACATCGACAACGTGCTGCAGACCAGCAGCGTGTTCATCAACGTGTCCAAGGGCCAGCTGGCCAAGGCCGAGGACCTCGACAAGGCCTTCAAGACGACCGACCAGGACGCCATCTGCCTCGAGATCCTCAAGAAGGGCGAGCTGCAGGTCTCGGACAAGGAGCGGTCGCAGACCATGGAGAACGTGTACCGCGACATTGCCACCATCATCTCCGAGACCTGCGTCAACCCGGACACCCAGCGCGCCTACCCGACCACCATGATCGAGAAGGCCATGCAGGAGGTCCACGTCAACGTGCACCCGACGCGGCCCGCCAAGGTCCAGGCCAAGGAGATCATCCGCGAGCTCCAGTCCTCGGGCGTCCTCCCCATTGCCCGCGCACGCATGCGCGTCCGCGTCACCATCCCCGTCAAGGACGGGAAGCGGCTCAAGGAGAAGGTCGTCCCCGCCTTCACCGAGGTCGACGAGGACGACTGGTCCTCCGCCGAGTGGACGATCGCGGGGCTCATCGACCCCGGACAGTACCGCATCCTCACCGAGCTGCTCCAGGCCGAGACTAAGGGGAAGGGCCGCCTCGACGTGCTCAACCTCAGCGAAATCGTTGAGGCCGACGAGAAGATGTGATTTGGTTCGGTGACGGCGGCGTGTGATACACTTTTATTTAGGCCCTACTCGATCGAATTGCGAGCTATGCTCATCAAGACGCACATCCGAATCGGAAACCCACAGCCGCTTGCGCTGCGTGCCTTCGATTCCTGCACCTGAGCGCGCTCCTTCTGCGGGCTCAGACTCAACACCATCGACGGCATGGACCAGTTGTGCGCCGCCTTGACGCGACCCAGACTCGAGAGCGCGACTCGCGCGCGCCCGACGCGCTCGCGCGGAAGCAGCTGAGTCGGTGGCTCACACCCACACGCGTTTTCGGAACGCGTCTCTGTCTCGCGCGGCGGGCCGCGAGACGAATGAGTGACCTGCCCACGGTCCGGGGCGGCGCGATCTGAAGAGCAGAGCGACGAGTGACAAGATCATGACAAACCAACAACATCCATTCAAGAATCGAATTCGCAATCCGACGTTCGCGCGCGCTTCCGCTTGGCGCGCGCGGTCCCAACATCCAAGCTGTTCCCTGAACTGCTCGCGTCCTTGTTGCCGCCGTCGCCCGAGCCGAGTTCCTCATCACTCGATACGGAGATGGACGCCGCGCGTTTCGATGGGCGCGTGAGACCTGCTGCTACGCCGTCCAAACCGCGCTTTCGAATGAAATCGCGGCCCACATCGGACACGGTCCAGAATCCGCCGCCCGTGACGTGGTCGGGTGAGGTCATTGATCAACAAGGTGGAGAGAGGTTCGGACGCGCACCTTGACCCACGCATGCTTGCTGCTGTGACAAAAGCACGGGTACGTGTCCGTGATCCACTCGGAAATCATGGCGGGCGTAAGCTTGAGGTCGGGCGAGGATAGAAGGGCAAGAGTGATCAAGTCGGGAAAGCTGTGCGGCGGGCGTTCGTCCCCTTGCTGGCCTGGTACTGCTGCATCGTCAGTCCCCGAATCACGCGCACCGTTGCTTGAAGGCGAAGCTGCATCAGGCTCGGGCTCGAGCTCATCCTGAGAGCGCGATTGTAAAACAGTAGGGCGACTCGAGGCCAAAGTAGAAGGACACGGCGAGGAGTCGGCAACGCTCGCAAGGGTGCGGTTCAAAAAGTCCTCAGACACCGTCCAATAGTGGCCACGCACGTCGGGGCTGTAGCGTGAGGCTCGACGGAACTCTGGGCGGCTCGCGAGATATTCCCGTACATCGGTCTGGCACGCGTCGCCGAAGTTAGCTTATTTCTTGCATTCGTGCGATCAAGCTGACACCGTACCTGCCACGCAGCGGACAACAAAAGCCGATAGTACGGGTAAGCTGTCTCGATCCAATCAATGATGCCTGTCGACATCATCCGCTTGTCGGGCGTCGAGTCAATCGCAAGGCAGACCAGTTGATTGATCGTCAAGGATGGCCGGTTGTACGACTGGCCGTCTGTCAGGCCGACAAGTGCCGCGGGCGGAGGAGTCGACGGTGGCGCCAATCGTGTTGTGCTCGAGTTCCTCGAATGGCCCTGAAGTTCAGCGAAGGGGACAGGCGGTGGCGGCACCCACGTCGGCCAAGCCAACGCTGCGGTGGAGGAAAGCGCAGGGGCAGCGGCGTACGACGAGTAAGAGGTGTATGCAAGCCCGTACGGGGAAAAATTCGCGGCGGGGATTTGCGTTTGGAAAGCATTCTGAACGGGTGGAGGCGGAAGAAGCAAGACTGACGTGTAGGGCGGGACGAGATGTGGAGCCACGTCCGGCGCGAACGAGGACGAATGACAGCGTTCACCACCACACGGACCGGATGACGAGGGAGGTCTGCCGGCTGAGTTACAGCGCGGCGAGGTCGACACTGGCGCGACAACAGGCGTGGCGCTGGTAGTCGCGGCGGCAAGCGGAGGCGATTGCGGGTGTGGATACACCGCTGGAGCTGGCACATTAACAACAAGGTCAAGAGAGACGCATTCAAGAGCGAGCCTAGCTGGCGGAGCTGCGCGGTCCGCAAATCCAGCAGGCGGCGAATCGCAGCCGGGAAGCACCGGCGACGGCGGCGCTTTGGGCTCGAGGGGCGACGGCGCGTTCGACATTGTTTTCATTGTGATGTGCTCATTGCAATGCAGCAAGTTCTTCCATTCGATAACATGAGGGAGTGAGGGGGCGTGGAGCAGGGCGTGGAGCTTTGGCGCGTCGGATGCGGCGGCAACATGACGGACGTGTGGCTGAACCCCTCACGTGTTTTCGCAACGCGTCTCCAGCTGTCTCACGCCTCGACGCGGGGGTGCTCGGCGACTCTCTCGCGGAGAGGACCAAGCAGACTCAGATCATGATTCAGTTAGCGCGGTTGACGGATCTCTTTGCGATTCAGATGACGGAGTCGAAGATCCTACAAGGGCCACCATCGTGCCTTCCACGACACGTCTGCACAGAGGCGAAAGTACGGGTACGATTCTCGAAACCAATCGAAAATTGACCACTCCAACATCCTCTTGTCCGGTCTCGAGTCTAGGGCAAGGCAGACAAGCTGGTTGATTGTGAGGGTCGGTCGCGCGTGCAATTTTCCGTCGGCCGGGTCGATGACGGCGTCGCGGGTATCGTTCGACTCGAGCATCGGTTGAAAGGTGGTCCCCGGCCAGCCGTTGCCGCTTGGATATTGCACCGGTAGCAGCGGAAGCAGTGGCGGTGCGTGAGTAGACACCATGGGAACAACACGAGCAACCTGCGCATTGAGCACGGGTGCAGCAAAGTACGGTGCGTATGCAGCGGTAGTAGCAGCCATATGGATCGCAAAGGCATCTTGGAGTGAAGCAGCTGAGACCGCGGTCATTGGGGCTGGCGGCGAAGACCAAAACCAAGCGGAGTGCAAGCTTGGTGTTGATGCGATTGAAGCCGTGGCAGGTTGCTCGCGACGAGGATTGACCGAGAGATGACGCGTCTCGTCGAGGAGCAACGAAAGTGGCGCTGAGATTGGCGCCGCGGCGGGCGAGATACGCGCGGGCGCGTGTGCAACTGAGGTAGGCACTGCGTCGTCACCACGAGCTTTGCTACTTTCGGCTGCCAGAGAAAAGCCAGCTGGCGGAGAGTCACACGCGGCGAACCCAGCGGGTGGAGAGTCGCAGCCGGGAAGCAGCGGCGACGGTTGCTCGGCCGACTCAAGCGGTAACGGCACTTCGGTCATGGTTACAGGTTGGCATAATAAGCTCAATGCACCAAGTTCCTCCATTCGATTTCATGGGAGTATGCTGACGCGAGGAGCTCTGTGGGAAAACCGTGGCTCGCGTAGATTCGGCTCGAAATCTGCCGCCCATCTGTCATGTGTTTTCGCAACGCGTCTCTGTCTCACGTTTCATGTCGATTATACTTGAGCCACCTGACGCTTCGCGTCTGGTTTTCAATCGAGGGCTAAAGCCCGCGCCACGTTGAGCGCTTGCGCCGTGCGACAGCGCGATTGCCTGAATTGTGTGGAAGCGGCCGTTGAACGAGTAATGAAGTTCGCCGCTACGGCAGCACTTGCCGCTGGGGTCGGAGAGCTGCGCGTCGCAGCATAGCGCGTCGCAGCATAGCGCATCGCAGCACAGCGCGTCGCAGCATAGCGCGTCGCAGCACAGCGCGTCGCAGCATAGCGCGTCGCAGCACAGCGCGTCGCAGCATAGCGCGTCGCCCAAGTGCTGCGCGGTGCGCGTACCTCAACGGAGGGAGGTGCGGCTGGTCGCTCGCGTCGCGTGTCGGCGGGGCACCGTTATCAGTCACGGGCGCGATATCGGCGATCGCGTTGCAGCGCGGGCGCCAAACATGCTCCCGCTGGGCGGGCGCTGGCACTGGCCCTCGATCGAGCAAGTACAAGCTCGGTATCGCTCGCCGAGGTCGTCCAGTACCCACGGCGAAGCTTTTTTCCGTCAGGTGCAAGGCGCGGGATAAGCGAAAGGGTTGGGAGACCCGAGAGTCGCTTTAGTAAGTTGGGCTACAAGTTCCGCCCATGGCAGCCAGGGAGAGCAAGGCAATGTCAGACGAGAGCGTAGGCTCAGCTGCGCGCGAGACCAGCGTACCTTGCCCTGTGCCTGAGCGAGGCGAAAGTAGGAAAAATTGGCAACGACCCAAGCGTTAATATCCAGCGCCGTCATCCGCTTTTCAATGGTCGAATCGATGGCGAGACTGGCGAGCTGGGCAATTGAGAGATTTGGTCGAAAGTGGACAGTTCCGTCCTCTGGATCAACAAGAGAATATCGGTCTCGTGGGGCTGGTTGCAGCAAGTCTGGTACATCAGGCGCGCACTGCGCTTCCAAGTGCGGCGGTGGGTTGACGTCGACATTGGCTACCGATTGGACAAGAGGTGCAAAGGCCGTAGGGACTGTTTCGGGGGCGTGCGAAGCAAGGAATTGTTGGCGCGAGTCGGAAAAATCGGAATGGGAGACCATGGCACCGTCATGCACAGCGAGGTCGGGAGAATGCGGCGGCTCGGTGTGTGAAGCCATCGTGAACGGCAGAGGGACCGTATCCGGTTGTTCTACATGCGAAGGTGAGTGAGGATGCACATGGTTCGAGTTGAAAGCCGGTGAGCTCGAGTTGGGCATAAATGGGAGCGATGCTGCCGCTGGGACTGCCGATGCAGCATAATCAAGAGGGTCGGCATCCAGGGCGAGTCCAACTGCCGGGAGGTCGCACAGGGAGAAACCGGCTGGTGGAGAGTCGCACACCGCGAATCCAGTCGGTGGTGAGTCGCAGTCAGGGAGGAGCGTCGTCTCGGCCAGCCCCATCGGCGACGATGGCCGAGCCAACTCGAGCGGCAACGGCGCTCTCGTCATGCGAGCGTGTCGGTCTATGGAGTCCATTGCATCAACTTAATTCATCCGTTTTCATGCATGTAAAGGTGGAGGTTATTGCCCAAGAGACGCGGCGCATGGAAAGCCCAAACGTCGAGGCCGTCCTGTTTGACGGTGTGGCGCAGTGGCGCACACGTGTTTTCGCAACGCGTCTCCGTTTTGTCTCCGCTCTGCAGTTTCGGGACTTGGTCACTCCATGCCCCGAGACGAGTCCAGATAAATTTTCATGCACGCATGACAAGAGCCTCTCGATAAGTATAAACACGTTTATGTCTAAATCAACTCGACAGCGCGGAGACGTCAGACGACTCGCTATCAGCGCCTTCCGTGGGTCGGAGAGTTTGAATCGGGCGCGAGATGCGACGCGGTGTTTGCGGAAGAGAGTTGGATTCCCGCGTAGCTTGTGTAGGCCGCGGACGCGCGAAGCATGGCGAGTCTCGTTTGGAAAACGTGTTGCTGGTATAGCTGCGGAGACGGGTACGGGTAGTAAGGTGCGGCAAACGCGGGCAGCGCAGAGGGCCAAGTGGGAAGCGCCACCGGATAGCTTGGTGAAAGCATCGGTGCCAGCAATGTGGATGACTGGACGTGTGACCGCTGCGCGACGACCGTGAGCGGCGGCTCGTCGCTCGTGATGGTGATTGGTGCCGCAGCGCTGAAATTCGTGCAAGGAGTAGGGTCGAGAACATGAGCAGGAGCAGGGACACGTGCAGCGACCGCGGCCGGGAAAGGAGGCACGAATTTAGGTGCCGACGACGCCGCAACAGTCGCTAAAGTATGAGATGGAACAGCCGGGGGTACTGGAAGGCGAGGCAACGCGGCGGGAGCAGGCCAAACTAGCGCCTCGTTTGGGAGCCCGCAGAACGGGATAGGTGCAGCAGATGATGGGGTCGCCCCAAACCCCTGAGCGCGAGCTTGGACTGCTGGGGGTCGCTCCAAGCGAGGCAACGCTGCAGGAACGGGGCAATCAGCGAGCTCCTCGTTTGAAAGTCCATGAGACTGCAAAATTCGAGGTCCGGGGGCAAATGCTGGGGGTGATAAATGGGCGGAAGTAGCGAAGCCAGTGGGCGTGGAATCGCAGGGTGGCAGGGTCGGGGACCCGTGCTCAACCGCTGCCAAACTCGGTTGTGTAAACATGATAGGTTCTTGTAATTCAAATGCAGAAATTGCAAATTGCGTTCATCAGCTTTTCATTGAGGTATTGGTCGCGGGCAGGGAGACAGCGACTCGAACGCGGCCGAGAAATCGGCTCGCGCGCATGCGCGCCACAACGTGATATCGCGACGCGTCATTTCGCTCACTCGGCGCGTCGTGGCCGGTTCACGGCTGGCTCGGCGCCAGGCATCTCAAGGAATTCATGTGCGTTTGACGGAACAAAAATGAGATCAGTTAAATGCGTTGTGAGTCAGGATCGACTCCTAGTCCCGCGAACCCAGCGAATCCACGGCGCGCGAGGGGGCGACCGGACTCAGGGCCTTGCTCTCGCGGATGTCGCAGTGCGCAAAGTCGTCCATGTTCGTACTCTTGGCCGGCTCGTCGTCGGACCGGTCCGAATCTGGACCAAGGAGCCGCGGTCGCTTGCGCGCAACGAGTTCGACAAGGGTGTCCGATTCGAAGTCAGAGTCGGCAAGAGAAGATTCCGAATCGGCGTTGTTGTCCTCATCCTCATCCTCGTCCTCGTCCACCGTGACAGGCTGAGCCGCAATACTGGTTGATGGGGCTGCGGTGCGGCGACTTGGGCGTGCTGACGCTGCCAACATGGCGTCGCGACGGGCAAGCGTCTCCTCGATGAAGGCGTCAGATGCTGTCCACAGGAATCCGCGTGCCTTGGGCCAAGCTACGGACGCATCGCGCTCAACCCAAGTGAAGCATTGGTGGCTACTGAGTTTGCTGCTGATTGCACCCTGGATACAACAAGTCGTGTGGTTAATGTGGGAGATCGAGCCAGCGGCCAAGAATCTGCAGGCGGACATACCTGCAAGCGCGAGCTATCCTTGAGACGATAGTACTTGTACTCGTTCTGAGCCCATGCTCGAATCTCGGCAGCGGTCATTTTGCGATCAGGCGTGGAAGCGAGAGCGGCACAGATGAGCTCCGTGCGATTAGGCGGCGGGAGCTCAAGCGGCCCCACATCGGCCGAAACAGCGTCAAGTCCACCCTCGGGCGATTCGGCCGCGACTCCAAGTGCGGATGACGTGGGCGAGGTCTCAAACGGATTGTACTCGGGACACGTCGAGAAGGCGCGCTCCAAAAACTCTTTCGTGGCGGTCCAGTAGTCTCCCTTGTCCTTGGACGCGACGCGCTTCACGCGAGAAAAGCCAGAATTGGCCGAGAGATTGTGTCGGACGGCATTCTACACAGACGAGGTGGTTTGAAGTTAGCGCTGTTTGCCACGCGTAAATCTAGGAGGAAATGCCGCGTTCATCGCACGCACCTGCCAAGAAACGGGATCCGCAAGTCGGAAAAAATCAAAGCGGTCGATGATGTACTAGTAGATATCTGCCAGCCGCATCTCCCACGTGGGAGTCGAGTGAATAGCAAGGCAAATAAGTTGGCGAAAAGTGAGGGGCGGCCGGATGTACGTTTCACCATTCGCAGGATCAACGATTGACTGTTCAGCTTTCCGCGACGCGGAATTTGCCGGCACGCGCCGCGGTTGCTTGCCCTTTTCAACAGGGGACCGGGCCTGCACACTCCTCGGTTGCTTGGCCTTAACAACCGGGGGCCGGGTACGAGCCCGTTTTTTGACCTTGTTGACGACGGGCGGGGTGCGCGCAGATTGACCAAGCAATTCCGGAGGACGCGATGAGGTCGGCGGCAGCAGGTTTGCTTCGGGTTGCGGTGGAGGCGGGACGGAAAACGACACGCTAGACCAGTACGGAGGCAGCGAAGGCGGTGGCGCGACTGCAGCCAGCATCGAAAAGGCGTATGAGGCCGGGGTGCTCGGCAAAGATGCGAAGGCGTTCGCGTACATGCTTGAGACGCGCGATGCCACATAGGTCGAGTACGACGCGGGGAACCCGTGAGTTGGTGGGCGCCAAACGCTCGGTAAGTACGGCGCACGCGGTGGCGGTAGATAAACGGTCGAGTGATGTGGCGGGAAGAATGAGGGCGGTGGAGGTAGGTGCGGCGGGGGAACCGCTGGCAAAGATGGCCGGATACCCGATGACGCAGGTGGCAGAACCGGCATGGGAGCGTGGCAAGGGATTCGCTCGAGGTAAATCTTGACCGATTGCGGAAGCTCGCCGGCAACGCGAGCGCCTGGGTCTGAGAGCGGGTTTGAGCTCGCCTGGTCCAAACCGGGAACAAACGAATGTGGCATTGGCGCCGGATCCAGTGAGAAACCTGTCGGCGGTGATTCCGCTCGAGCGACTCCGGCGGGAGGCGAGTCGCAGTCCGGGAGAAGCGGCGAACCAGGACCACTGACCTCGCCTCGTCCTTGCGCCGACAGCATCCCGGAACACAACAAAGCAGGTTGATCCGGGTCCATTGCGTCAAGTTCCATTAGTTTACGTTTTGCCAGCGGTCGCGAATTTGCGATCATCCGAGCTGAGCAGGCTGCTCGCCTCAGCCACGTGCGGTGAGAACCGATTGTCTCAAGCCCACGTGCAGCCCACATGATTTCAGAACGCGTCTCCAATGCATTCTCACGGTGAGCGTAACGCCAGTACCCCTGCTAGGGCGCTCAGTCGAAACATTATATGTAGCAAGAAATTGTTGATTTTGTTCAAATGTCTCAGGCGGCTTCCGTTTTCGCGTTACAGGATCTGTAAGAAGCAACCAATCTATTTTTGACGTGCGGTCCCAGCTACCGGACATAACAGCCGAATTATTGGAATACACTCGGCAGATCTAGTGCTCGGTAACCGGATTGGAAGGCGTTTCGGGCCGTAGAAGCTTGGCCATCGAACTCTCTGATGTCGTCCAGTAGCTGACAGTCGCCTTCTTGCCCTCGACGGGCAGGTTCACCCTGAGGATATCTGGACTGTTTGACATGGCCGTGGACAGCATACTCTACGGCGGCGTGAACTGAAAGGATTAACGAGAGGGAACGCCAGCTATGCCAATCGCGCAATTTCAACGTACCTTGAATCGCTTCTTCTCCATTAAGCGGAAGAACGGGTACTTCTCCGTGATAAAATCGTAAATTTGAGCGTAGACCATCATGCGGTCTGGTGTCGACGCGAGAGCCTCGCACGCGAGCTGAGGGAGCGTGAGAGGCGGCCGTGAATAAACAGCACCCGTCGCTGGATCGATCGCTGTCTGAGTCTGAAGGTAGCCTCGATTCTGGATGGTCTTCCTTGGAAACAGCAAACGCCGGACGGTAGCGGATCCGTGCGCAACGATAGAAGCTTGGGAATCGGAACTTGACTCGACGGACCCCGAGCGAGAAGGGACGGCTGCATGGCCAACAGCAAATCGCGTCTGGTGTTGCAGCTCGGCTGTCGGTGGTTTATGATTTTCGGTCACGGCTAGAAGCGGTGAAACCAATCCAGGATCCGCTCCAAATTGCACATTTTCGGGTCGAGGTAGTAACTGCGGGTGCACAAGTATGGTCGTCCGATTGGAATCGCGCAGACTATCCACGAGCTCAGCGTCGGCAAGGAACAGGCTCGAGCTCGAATGAGCAAGAGACGTGCTCGTGAGCGAAGCTTGGTCGTGAGAAACTGCATTCGGTTGGAGCTCGAGCCAACTAGGCTCAAGAAGCGGGCTCAAGATCAGGCCAGCAGGTGGAGAGTTGCAGTCCGGGAGGGACGGCGACCGTGGCGGGTCACTTTCCGTCTCCGCGGGCCACGAAGGCTCGGCCGGTGTAAGTTGCGAGGACCCGGAAGGCGTTGCATAAGGTCTATTCATCTGATTTCATCAAGTGAGCGAGTGTCCGTCAACCACGAGCGAGAGCGAAGCCGCAGTGAAGCTGATCAAACGTAGCCACGGGGGCTTGATCACATCACGTGTTATGTCTCCCTCGAGCGTGATCACGCGTGCTGGCAGTTTCTTCGCTGCTGGCCGCACTGGACGTCCTTCATGAGCATTTCTGGCGTCAGCAGATCGGTTTGTCAATGGAAAGTGACTTGACATGAACGTTCGTAAGGTGGCTGCTCCTCCCAGCGGCGCCATCAGCCGCCGCAACGAGTAGCGAACGCTGGCCGGATGAAAAGCAAAGGTATCTTCGACCTATCAAGTGATTCAAGTCGATTCCGCGTCATGCTCTCAAATAGGTCTCAAGGCGGAACAACCCTCGAGTCTCGCTGATGCAGTGGTACAGCGCAGTCCAACGAGCCACAACCACTGAAAACGCCAAGATAGCTACGCAACGATTACGATAGAATCACACAAGTCAGATTACATTCAAGGGTATACAAGTTTCGAACGGCGCGTGGCGCACAAAGCGGGGAGCGCGCGCTACTGTCCCGCGCAATGCTTACCCTTGTACTTGCGCCGACGAGGGTCCGGCTTGCCCGGGTGCGCCGCGTGAAACTCGGCGACCTTGCCGAGGTTCTTGACGTTGACGTATGGCTCCCACGTGTCGTACTCCTTGGTGAAACCGAACCACTTAACCAAGTACTCGACGGAGCGACCCACGCGACGCGTATCGAGGATGGCCTCAACGATCCACTCCTCTTCGCCGTTGATGACGGAGGCCGGCGGTGGCGACAGCGGCGTGGGAGATGAAGGCACATTCTTGGCGCGCTTGGCAGGTGGCTCGACCACAGCAGCCGGTTCGTGATCCAATTGGCGGGCGGGAAGCGTGTGTGTGCCGACAGCGCGCCCGTCGTCACGACCGCGATTTAAAACGTGAGAGAGAAACGTTTGCGAAGCCTTCCACATTTCCGGACCGTTGTCTTCGACAGTCGGGATCCGGACGAATTCGGGGGTTTGCGATAGCCTGTTTGTCACGGCCATCTAAACGAATCGAGGGTGAGCTTTCGACGCGGAAGGAGGAATGCTTGTGAGCCGCACGGACCTGAAGGCGATGGTATTCCGCGCGACTGGAGCGAAAGTACGGGTACCGACGAGCAATCCAAGCGACGATATCAGCAATAGTCATCGAGCGATTGGGTTCCGACGCAAGGGCCTCGCAGATGAGGTGCTTCGTGGTGAAAATTGGTCGCTCATATGTAACGCTGTCGTCAGCGAGCAGCTGAGCTGTCAAAGTCATGGACGCTGGTGGTCGAAGCGTTGCTGAGGGCACTAGTACAAGAGGAACTGGAGGAGCTGTGGGTGCACGAGCCGCGGATGCAGTAGGCGCGAGTGCCGGTGCAGCGAGTGCTGGAGGCGCGGGTGCAGAAGGCGCGGGTGCAGTAGGCGCGTGAGCAGACGCCGCCGGGGTCGAGGAAATAGGCAAGTTCTGTCGCGATGCAGACCACACTCCAGAATCACGGTGCTGCAGAAGCTGACGCCATAGCTGAGGCCGAAGCAGAGAGGGGGAGGGCTGCGAGAGCGAGGAATCCGAGTGCTGCTCAGATGAGCGGGATTCGCGCGAGGAACGGGCTTTCGAAGCTGTCGAGAGATACGTCTTGAAGAAATCCGACGCGTGAAACGGGAAAGTCTCGTTTGGATCAAAGAACGAGGCCGGATGTGGCGACTGGTCAGTGGTAGCCAAGAAAGACCACGGTGATTCGCGCGAGGAAGCGCTCCCGAGGGGCGCCGAACGTGGTGGTAGACCGACAGGCGGCGAGTGGCAGTCGGGTAGGGGCGGAGATGACTTCGATTCGACGCGTTCGAAGGCGGCAGCGTATCTCGCCGAAATTGGTCGAGGCGGCGGAAGCTCAGCGCCCCGGGCATGGTGTGCGGGTCGAAAAGCTGTTGCACCGGGTAAATACTCCATTTGTTTGCGTGTGTGAAGTACAGAGAGTGCTTGAGCAGCGAGGGGGAGAGAAAGTGGTGGCGCGCGCGTGCACCAATCACATGAGCGCGCGGCGCCACGTCGCCCGACGCGGCGCTCATTTCGAGATTGTTGACCGCTGGAGACGGCTCGGATGATCCCACCTTCAAAAAAGCAATATTTACGTATATTTTAACTCTTTGTGCTCTCATTCTCGCGCAACCGAAGTGCCGAGGCCATGCGGGCTCGCGCCAGGCACTCATTTCCGACTGGCACCTCTCTGCTTTCCGCGCTACCCGCAATGCGCCCCACCAGCTGCTACTTGATATGCAGTGTTTTTGAATAACATATAGAGGAAAATGCTTGCCGCGTGCCCTAATTTGAACTCGAGGCAACACAGCTGCGCGTAACCTCAAAGTGTCACAAGCATCAGCTGGTTCACTCGTGGAGCAACTCTTTCCCACTGAGGTCTCCTCCTAGTAACTATCGATGGTGCGACTTCTGTATGGAGGCGGTTTATTGGAAGCCCTCATTGACACTTTGGCCGGAGATCGGGTTCATTCCTCGCGACGACGCCGCTTTGGATCCCGCGCGGCGGGGCCCTTGCTGGGCGTGGATTCGAGGGCAGACGCGATCGGCGAGCCGGCTTGACAATTTTCGTCGTCGTTAGAATGAACTGGTCGCTTTGTCCGGGTGCCGCGCTTGGGCCGTCCTTTCATGTTTGAGTTCATAATAATTTTGGCCATAGTTGCTTCGTCCGAAGTCCAGGCCTGATCTTGGCCACAAACTGGGGCGCGCTCGGACGATGGAACGGGTGAGAAGGCTGCGGTCCTCATCAGTTGTAAACGGACGGATTCCTACAAGAAAACGGAACGTAAGAGTGAGTGCGACCAGACGGGCGGTGGTGCAGCAAAGTCAAGTACCCTCAGCTGCGCAAACTTGACGTGCCAAAAGAACGGGTAGTTGCTGGTCACCCAGGTCGTGATTTGGTGCACCGTCATTGTGTGATCCGGCGTGGACCCAAGCGCCTTGCAAATAAGCTGGGCGTAAGTCAGGGCGGGCCGCTGGTAAATCGTCCCATTTGCAGGATCAACCACCACCTTGAGAGGAACTCGGCTCCATGACCTTGTTCGACCAGATGCGACTGGTGGGACAGATTCAGAATTCGCTTCAGTCTCCTCAAGCTCGTGCGCGCTTGAGGCAGGTGACTCAAGCACGACTTTCGCGCCGCGCGACCAGGGGTTGTCATCCCGAGAGTCGCTAGAACCGGAGACATGAGGGTCGACTTCAACGCTAGCAAGGGTCGCGTCTACAAAGTCCTGCGAGGCCGTCCAACGACCGGTCTTCGAGCCAATTGAAGGCGGAAGCCTCACAAACTCGGATGTGTGTGAAAGCCTGCTGGAAAGCTTTTGCTACACGAGCGCGGTCTGCGTAAATGATGCTGGCAAGTAGATGCACGTTAGAGAGCATCGAACCACGAGATGCGAGCGAGGAAGAGAGTGGAAGAAAGGGTATGCTTGTGTGATCCACAAATAAAGCTCTCCAACTGCCATAGTATGATCGGGCGCCGAAGCAAGTGCCATGTAAATCAGAACGAGGAATGTGAGATTTGGTCGCGTGTGCACGGCGTTGCTGAAATTGTCGGCAGGATCAAGCGGGAGTTGGGTCGACGCATCAGCGTGGCCCAATGCGCTGTGTCCAGGAAGTTGCACCGACGAAGCGCTGAAGGGCATGGGTGACGCGTGATTGATTGAGCGAGCTGGAGTTGAAGTATAGGTCGAAGTATTGGAAACCGTAGTGGGAGCCGTGGATTCACCAAATGAGGGTATGGAGTCCGCGACGTTCCATGGCTCGAGAAGTTGCGGAAAATGAACAGCCGCATCGTCAAATAGGTCGAACCGTCGTGGGGAGAAACAAATCGCGCGGGGCGGCGTGATGACGGATTGCGCCGACCAATGGTCGCCATCAGGCAGGTCGCGTGAAGTTAAGCAGGGCGAACGCGATCCATCAACGAAAGTACGATCATTTCGTCCAAAGAAATCATGAGCAGAAACAAGATCAAGGCACAGACCAGCAGGTGGCGAGTTGCAGACTGGAAGTGGCGACGACCGCGAGGCGACGACCGCCGAGCGATCGAGATTTGGCGAGAGCGCTGACGCAGATGAGGGCGACGCGTGCACGGTGGCTCGATCGTGCAGATAATAGTTTGCATTAAGTTGCTCCATTCGTTTGCGTTGCATTGCCTGGAGCTTGGTGGTGAGCGAGGGAAGCGAAGCCGCATCGGTGACAGAGGTGTGGCGGTCGCCACACGTGAGTGGCGCTGCGCGTCGCTTATCCAACCAGCCAACCTCCTCGTTCTGGGCACGTTCGCAACGGCTATCGTGTGAGCTAATGCATAAGGGTGACCTTAGGGATTGAATGAGGTCTCGAAGCCAGCTGCGACCTCAAATTGAAGTAGATGCTCGCAAAGCAGAAATCAAGGTGGAACGTGCGGTTACGCCCTAAAACGATACAAGCACGAGCGCTTGCCGGTATCCGACTTTGTTACGGTCAAGGGCAAGTAATGCGCCATGTTTGATGGTAATAACTTTGATGATTTCAGCGAGCGGTATTGCTTCACCGCTCACAGCATAGCGCTCGCGGGCAGCTCTTGAAACGAGTATTTTCGCGCTTCGAGCACAGCTCCGCAGATGCGTATTCGTGCTGAACGAGTCGGTAGAGTTATATTTGAATGAAATCACGCAGATCAAACCCCAACACGGCGGCGCCGCTTTGAGGCGCGGTCAGCTTGTAGTCTGGAGTCACATTCTTCGCCTCGTGAACCAAATCACCCAAAGACGGAGAGCGAGTGCGAGTATGGCTTGTGCCTTGCTCCTCGACGTCAACAGCAGACGTGCTGGGCTTAAGGCTTCTGCTCGTGACCATGTTCGTGAACCAGACCATGGCCCCGCATCGCAAAACCTGCAGCAGCGGTTCGGGGCCCGATCGCGGCCGGATCGCGGCCAGAAAGCAGGATCTGGGCCGGATCTGTGATATTATCCTGACGCGGACCGGATCTGGCTCAGACGCCGCGCGGGCGGCGCGAGCGGGGTCGGGGCAGCGTCTGGGCAGCGTTGGGGCGGTATCCGGCCCAGATCCGGCCCTGATCGTGCCGTGATCCTGCCCTGATCTCGCCCAGGTCCGGGACAGAGGCTGCCGTGATGCCGCCGCGAAGTGCGCACCGATCGTGTCACGATCCCGCTCGCATCGTGGCCGGATCCGGGCACACGTCGCAGTCAGATCCTGGCTGTATCGTTGCCGGATCCGGGCCATGTCGCGCTCAGATCCTGGCCGTATCGTCGCCGGATCCGGGCCACGTCACGCTCAGATCCTGACCCAGTTGGGGAGTCATCCGCATAGCATTCGGGTATATATATATACAATATCATCATATCGGAACACGCTTGGGCGGCCGGCCGGCCGGCCTGCCCGCTCGCCCGCCCCCACCCCACGGTGCGACAGCGCGTGCGCGCGCGCGCGCCCTTGGCCTACTTCTTGGCCTTGATCTTCGACTTGCGCGGCGCCGAGATGGCGAGCGCCGTGAGCGTCGACGCGCGCTTGGCGCTGGGCTTGCGCACGCGCGTCGACTTGGCCCGCGTCGCGGGCGTTGCAGGCGTCGCGGGTGGCGCGTTCTTGACGTTGTTGGTCGGGTCCGTCTCCTGCGTGACTTGAGCATTGGACCACGCTGACTCGTCGTCCTCGGCGCGCTCGTCGTCCTCGATGACGCCACCCTTGGACGCCGCCGACTGGCGCAGCTTGGCCTCGGTCTCGCCGTCGACCACGCCCGCTGGATCTTGAGCAGCAGCCGCAGCATTGACGGCCGCGGCCGGCGAGGTGAGCCCGTGTGCCGCGCCAACTTGGGGCTTGACCACGGACCCGCTGGTCGGTGTCGCACTGGCACTGACACCTGCAGCAGCGGAGCGATGGGCTGGGAGGTGGGAGCGATGGCATGAGCGTCAGCGTCGGTCACTCGGACGCGGAGACAGCAGCGAAGGGAAGGGAGCATACAACGAGGCCGCTGCTGCAGTGGCGGAGGTGGTGGTGGGCGCGGGTTGGTGCAACGCCATGACGGGCGACGCTCGGGACGCGAGATGGCGGTGACGGTGGCGGTGGAGGGCGGGTGGGTCGGATGCCAGGAGGTCGAGGGCGGCGGGTGTCTTGCGGGAGCGGAAGCGACCAAGGCCGAGCAGGCGCGAAGTCAAGAGAGGGGAGGGAGAGCGGGAGCGGGAGCGGGCGGGGCGGGGCGAGGGGGCGCCCCCTCTTCGCCTGCCTCTTCGCCGCCGCTGTGCAGCAGGCTGTGCAGCACGCCGCCAAACGCGCAAACGCGCCAACGCGCCAACGCGCCAATCACGTGCTCAGCGCGTCGCTGCCTCGCCGCCGCGCCGCAATCTCTCCCGCGCGCGCGCACGCCAACGCTGGGCCGCCCACCCTCACTGACTTTGCCCTTGTACTCGCGCATGTGTAGCGGGCGTCCGATGCGAGTCGCACCCGGTGACGTCTACAAGACGTTCATGCGGCTGCTGCAGGTGCTCAGCGACCTCCCCGAGCTCTCGATCATGACGCTCACCAAGCAGGGCATTGTCTGCCCGCATTGCCCGACCGAGGTCGCGCAGTTTCTCAAACGCATGCTCATCTTTGGGTCCTACAACATCGAGGAGATCCGCGCCAAGCGTGTCAACCCCGCTGTCACGGGCCTGAGCAAGGCCCAGCTCAAGGCGCTGGCCAAAACGCTCGGGTACCACCTGCTCAAGGTGCGCTGGCTCTCTCCATGCCCACTGCGCTTTGGCGCCGCCCATGTCTCACTCACCGACCATTTTGCCCCCACACGAACAACGTGTAGAGCGGCTTCGAGGAGTGGCCCGGCGTCAACATCTTCAAGTGTCTTGCTGTCGACCTGCTGCACCAGCTCGATATTGGCGCGTTTGGCCGCTACCTGTGGTCGGCGCTCAAGGCCCTCGTCAAGAAGCGTGTGATGCACCCGCTGAGCCTCAAGCAGCGCATCAGCATGACGCCCGCCTTCTCGAGCAACCCGCTGCGCTCCAGCGCCATCATGACGCGTGACAAGCTCGCCGGGCACGAGTGGCGGTGCCTTTACCACGTACGTGTGTTTCTCCGTGCTTGGGTAGACTCGCTGCTGGCTGGCTCCCTTCCAATGCTTACTCATTGTGTTTGCGTTGCTTTGCCTGTAGGTGATTGTGCCACACCTGATCGGCCTGTTTTGTGAGAAGGAGCTCAACAACTGCGTCCTGCACCTGTTCAGCAGATTTGCGACCGTGGCCACGCTTGCGTCCTCGCCGACCCTCACCGACTTGGCGCTGGAGCTGATCAGACGGTACCTCGACGTCTTCTTCGAGCACCTCGTGCCATTCTTTGAAGACGCTGGCGTCGACCTCCCCAACGCCCTCATGTTTCATATGATGAACCACATCCCGGGCTCGGCACGCCGTTTTGGCGCGCCGACGGCGTCCAGCACCAAGACCACAATTGAGCTCCAGCACAAGGTGTACGCAACGGCACCAACAAAGCGCACCAACAGCCGGCAGTCGCTCAAGATTTTGGCGTCGCTCAACATTGCTGCACGCGACGCCCTGATTGCGCAGTTCTCCTACATGCGCGTCTACCACCCCAACCTCATCTCGCTCGACAAGGTCGACCTGACGCTCGCGCCCCTTGACCGGGCACTGGACGGCGCGCGGGCTTGAGTGGCCGCCGCTCGTGCCTCCGCGCCCGCAACAACCTTTGCCCCTGCGCCCGCTGCCCCAGCACCCGCAACAACCTTTGCCGCCGCCACTGCTGCCCCCGCGCCCGCTGCTGCACGCACCATCCAGTGTGTTGACAACATGGACATCGACATTGCCACGGACGAGGGCCGCGTCTACGCTCGCCTCTACGGCAGCCCGGAGCTCATCGCCAAGGTCAATGCCATGTCGGCGGCCACAGGCGCTGCAGGCAATGGCGCGACGACTGCAGGCGCTGGCGCGCCAACGGCCGCTACCAACGCTGCTGCTGAACCACAGCCCGCCGTCAGCTGCGTCAAGTTGCAGTACAAGGAGCGCCGCATCACGCTCAGCGTCGTTCCCTCGCTGCTGCGCGGGTCCCGCCACAGCGTCACGCTCGACTGGCTTGGGAACAAGTTCCCGAACCTCCTGCGCGGCCTCACCAAGGCCATGGCCAAGCACGTCCTGCTCGACATCGAGTACGTACTCCTGCATCACTGCCCTCTCTTGAAGTCATGCACTGACGCCACTCTCCTGTTCGCTCCCTGTCCTTTTCTGCCACCCAGCAACCGCGACGCCAACGCTGCGCTTCGTCCCAAGGACCTTACTGATGCCGCCAGCCGCGTGTCGCAGGTCCGCGGGTTCCAGTGCATGGAGATCCGTTGCACAAGCGACCTCGACCGCCAGCCAATTGTCGAGATCCTCAAGGCCCACGTCACCGAGTCCCATGGTCGCCTCGTCAACGACTTTTTTGTGGTACGTTTAACCTCGCCTTGTTATCTTCCTGCCGCTTTACACCACTCGTTACTGATCGCCTCCCCCTGGCAACAAACCCAGGCTCGGCGCGGCAACCAGGGCGGGCTCAACATCATGGAGCCCATCCTCTTCCTCGACTTTGCTGTCAAGGGCTTTGACGACCGCTTCCAGGTCGCCGTCGGTCGCTGGTTCTCGCGGTTCAAGCCCAACAGCAACACCATGCTCGCCCGCAATGCCATCACTCACCTGATCCAGGTGCGCCACAAGGACGCCCTTGCCATTGTACCCGTTCCCGCCATCGTCGGCCCTGTCCATCTCGTGCTGACGTTCCTCAAGCACCTCGTCAAACGGGAAGCCCAAGAAGAAGCTGTACTACCACCTTAATTGGTTCATCGGCCGCGAGCAGTTCTTCCAGGAGTCTGACACGGCCTTTGACTCAATCCTGCGCTGAGCAACGCTCGCCCACCATCCCCACCCCGCCGCGCTCGCCCCTCCTCTCCACCACGTTTGCAACTGCCATGGGCTAGTCCGGCTTGGCTTCATTGCATTCTTTGCCTCACCCAAGTCCGTCAGTCGCGCACGGCTGGTTGCACACGGCTGCAACTTCACGCGTGGTCCCGACAGTCGCCGGCCCACCACCATCTCCGCTGACGCCGGTTCTCGCTCGCCCGCGGCTCCGCCGACGCCGGTTCTCGCTCGCCCGCGGCTCCGCAGCGGTGGTCGCATTGGCTGCGCGCGCCGCGACCTATGGCCCGCACTCCGCCTACTCGTTTTTGCGGGTCAACGGGCATCATCAACAGCGCTGAGCCGCCCAACAAGCGTGCCGCCGCGCGCGACCGTGCCTCGGCGGCTCGCCGCGCCTTGGCGCTCGTCAAGATCTCTCGCGCGCGCGACTTGGGCCCGCCGCGCAGAAGACGGAGGCGGTGAAGCCGTCGCCGCCGGATCGTTCTGACACGCGCCACCTCGCTCAAGACCCGGCGCGGGTCAAGTCGCCGCCGTCCTTGCGCGCCGGACCTCGCGCTGCCGCCGCCGCGGACCGTGCCACCGCAGCGGCCGTGTGGCCGGCCGGGCCGACTCGCGGCCATCGCATCAGCTCAGCAGCCACCGCTACGCACGGTGGCCGCCGCCGCCGCGGTGGTCGCTGCTGCCGCGTCCCCACGCTGTCCACCAGTCCCTGGTGGGCGGGTATGGCGTCGCCCGCGGCGGGCATCGCGACCACGTTGTGCAGCGACTACTCTCACTCGCCCTCGCCCCGCGGATCGACCCATAGCAATCAATACATGCATTTGATACTTGACACCGCGTCCCACCGTCCCGCCGCCGCGGCTCGCGGCCATGGCAGCTGCAGCTCGCGGCCAAGTCCCCCGTCTGGGCCGGATCTGGGCCCGGCAACCAGATCTGGCCCGGATCTGAGCCAGACGGCTCATCTGGGCCGGATCCCGCCCCAACACCCGAGCCCCTCCGCGCGCGCCCACCCCGCCGCCGGCGTCTGAGCCAGATCCGGCCCAGAAGCGCAGTCTGGCTCAGATCCGGGCCAGAGCGGTGCTGCAGGTTTTGCGATGCGTCGCTTATGGTCCAGTACCCCTCGTCCAGCTTTGGCGGAGCGCAAACAGTGTGCGGAACAAGCTTGAAGTTGGGAGTTGCGTTGAGTACAAGCTCAATTGTTCCCTAGGTGTCGAGGTTTAAGTATGGGCCAGTCTCAATGAAGCTCATCCCCGAGCTTGTCATCAGCCGGCCCATGGTCCAGTTTGACGGCGAGGCTGTGCACAAGCTCCTCGGCGCCAAGGGTTTCAAGCTGCGCGAGTACGTCAATAAGGCCCAGTCAGACCCGATTGAGCCTGTCGAGGACAGCGAGAAGCCTTAGGAGAAGGCCGCCCACATCGCCCGCAACGCCCCGATCATTGCCAAGAATGTGCAGGCGCACTGGGACCTCCTCGTGTCGCGCTTCAACGGTATCCTCAAGCCCTCGATCCTGCGCAAGCTCAAGGACGGCGTGCCTGTCAAGAACAAGTTCAATGGCGTGTTCTTCACCGACGGCTACACGGCGCGCGTGGTCGGGTACAAGGGCGGCATTTGGCCAAAGGAGTCCAAGGACAGGCGCGAGGAGGTGCTGACCAAGGCCAAGGCCAAGGCCAAGTCCAAGGGTGCCTTCAAGCGCATCAACCGCCGCGGCGACGCCATGTTCAAGAAGGTCGTGTCCAAGGCCAAGCACAAGCCCACCTCGCCGTTGTTGTCATCCTTGTCATCATTGCCTTTGCGGCCGCCAATTCCCGGCTGCCGCAACCCGCTTGGCGTGCACGTCGGCCAGATCCCAAACCCCAACGGCAAGGTCGAGGTGTGGATGGACCCCAGCAAGCGCGACATCTACAAGGCCCTCGTCCTCACGCCTGAGCACCGCGCCGCCCACAAGCGGCTCGTTGGCCTCGTCAACTGCGCCGCCGCGCTCAAGGACTCGGACCTCATGAAGCAGGTTGGCAAGGTCGCCCGCGGCGTCATGTCGGTCATTGTGCGCTGCAAGGCGCTGTTATGGTCGTGCTTGACCAAGAAGTTCCACAACGACGTCGGCCACCACACCATGACCAAGTGCCGCAAGCTGTGGGCCAAGGAGTACGGCCTGCACAAGGTCTACGCCAAGCTGTCGCAGTACGCCAAGGACCCCATCAAGTTCGCCAAGTTCCTCGTCGAGACGCTCGACATGCAGCTGGCTGAGGCCTTCAACAACCGCGTGGCGCGGCTCCGGTTCTTCAACGAGTTGCAGGAACGTCGGTGGTGGGCCGAGCTCACATACTCGCTGCGCGACACGGTCGTCGTCATCAGCTCAGCGTTCCAGGGCTTCAGCGTCCTCTCGTGCAAGCTCAGCGCCCCAGTCAAG
Organism: Blastocladiella emersonii ATCC 22665; assembly: GCA_025594325.1. Taxonomy (NCBI): domain Eukaryota; kingdom Fungi; phylum Blastocladiomycota; class Blastocladiomycetes; order Blastocladiales; family Blastocladiaceae; genus Blastocladiella; species Blastocladiella emersonii. The sequence continues at coordinate 350,029 of JANHCV010000010.1, read as the reverse complement.
AAGCTGATCCACCACCTGCGCGCCGCGCGCATCCCGACGTACATTGTCTCGGAGCACTACTCGTCCAAGTGGTGCGCGGCGTGCTACGTCGTCGGCCCCAAGCCCCGGTGCAAGGAGTCAGACGACTCAGAGCTCAAGCTGACCGGCAAGAAGAAGGACAAGGCCTGGTACCAGAAGCGCGCCTGCCCCCGCTGCGGCGTGCACGTCCAACGGGACCAGAACGCCGCCGTCAACATCTTCGGCTTCACGCTCGACCCCAACAACCTCACCGACAATGGCCGCGGCCAAGCTCACGCTCAAGCCCAAGCCGCCGCCGCCGCGGATCCCGCGGGCCCGGCCGTGGGGACGGGTTCGTCAGCAGCGCACCAGTAGACCGCCTCGGTCTACGCATTCATACCCATGTGTGTCGCGCACAACGCCCTCGCGGGCGCAGTGTGTTGACCCCCGCGGCAGAAATGCCGCCAGTGCGCGTCCGCGCGCTGAGTGGTCTTGGGTGGTCGGCTGTTCGAACCCGTTTTTCACAGTCGGTCCTGTACTAGATTCAGTCCCCAAGGGATTGAGTACGCGAATTGTTGTGTGAGTATCTCATATTGTAAATAACACGCGTCGCTCGTTTCCGTGACTCTGACTCCCTCGCCGTGCCGACGCCGCCGCCTTGCCGCTCGCTGGCGCCTCCGCTCCCCACGCACCCCACCGCTTCCACTCACCCCGCCACTCGATGCAGCCGCCGAGCCTTCGCGACTCTACGCAACACAAGCACCATGGCCATTTCGTCGGGATACACGTCGATCGAGGCCGCCGCCGCCGAGTGCGTGCACCTCGGGCGCGCAGTCGCTGGCAGCGACTCGGCTGCCGCTGCCGCTACGCCCGCCCCCGTTCCCGCTGACAAGGGCAAGGGGAAGGGCAAGGGCAAGGCGAAGCCGGCGGCCAAGGCCAACGAGGCGGTCATGTCGGCGTCGCGCGCGGCGAGCCTCGTGTCGCGGCTTGCCGCCACGGACGCGACGCTGTTCGTCGGCACCTTCATCCACAACCCCGAGAGCCTGCGCGCGCTCCCCGTCGACTCGCATGGCACGCTGCTGCTGTACATCCAGTGCGTTTTCCGACGTGTGGGGTGTGTGGGGCGAGACCTGACGCGCGTTTGTGTAGCTCGTCGCTGCTCCAGGCGGCGCTCCAGGCGCCCGACGTTCGCCAGCGCGTGTTCCTGCACGCGGCCGAGTTTATCGAGGCAGTGCAGGGCGAGGACCTGCGGTGTGCGCCGCAGCAGGGTACGCTCCCACAGCGCGGATGATCGGCGCCGCGATGCTCACACTCGATCGTACGTGTAGCCAAGAACATGGCACAGGCGCTGCTCAACCTCGGCGCCGCGACCTCGGTGCGTTCATTACGTGACGGCGCGGTGTGATGCACCATCACTGACACGCCGGGACGAGTAGCCGTGCGCGGTGCTCCGCCCGCTCGTGACGCTCACGCACAAGTTTGCGCAGCCGCACGCCATCACGTCGATTCACCAGCTCGTGCTCAAGGTACTTGTTGTTGCGAAGATGGTGCGAGAGCGGGACTGACACGAGGGAGTGTAGGCGTGCCTTCTGGCCAACCATTTCAAGGCGGCACTCCCGCTGCTCACGACGCCCATGGAGCAGGTGCAGCAGCCGGTACGGTCCCTTGCTGACCGCTCGAGTGATTGTCTCTCACACTCGATGCGTGGTGTCTAGATCAACGTGCGCGACGTGCTCCTGTACCAGTACTACGGCGGCATGGTGTGGACCGGGCTCAAGGAGTACCAGCGCGCCATGGAGTTCTTCCGCTTCGTACGTTCCACCCCCGCCGCTCGCCCCGACTCAACGTCTCACCCCCATCGACGAGTAGACGCTGGCGGTGCCGTCGACGGCGCTCAGCCACATCCAGGCGGCGGCGCTCAAGAAGCTGATCCTGGTGAGCCTGATCCACACGGGCAAGACGCCGGACCTGCCCAAGGGCACCTTCGGCGGCGGTTCCGTGCTCAACATGGCGCGCGGCGCGACCGAGGCGTACTGGGCGCTCGGGTCCGCGCTGACGTCGGGCCCCGCGACCAACGCCGAGGCGCGCCTCGCGCACGTCGTCGACAAGCACCTGGCCGAGTTTGCCCGCGCCGATAACCTCGGGCTCGTGCGCCAGGTCGTCCGCGCCGCCCCGCAGCTCGCCGTCAAGCGGCTCACCGAGACCTACCTGACGCTGTCCCTGCGCGACATGGCGCGCCAGACGGCCGCCTCGTTCGCGTCGGGCGGCGACGCCGCCGCGGCGGTCGAGCGCGAGGTCGCGCATATGGTCGCTGTCGGCAAGGTGCGCGCGACGATCGGCCACGCGCCGCAGCCTGCCGCGGACGACCCCATGGGCGAGGACGCCCTCGGCACCGTCGCGTTCCTCGACGACGACGACAAGTTCGACGACGCGGCGACCGCGGCCGGCCTCGCGCAGCGGATCGCGCAGGCCCTCGATACCGGCGCCCGCGTCCGCGCGGCCGAGAAGCAGGTGGTTCTCACGGCCAAGGCCGGCGGGCCGTCGCGCTCCGGCAGCCTCGGTGGGGCCGGCGCGGCGGGCGCGCTCGCCGAGATGATGATGGGCGGGATGGCGGGCGCAAGCGCGGGCGGGTTCCGGCTCGGCGGCCCCGGCGGGATGATGATGGGCGGCATGATGGACGACGCGGGCGACGCCATGGACTGGTCGTAAGCGAGTGAGTGGGTTTGTGTATGGGCATACAGGGCAGCATCAGATTTCTTCCGGGAAACGCGTCGACGCGAGCGGGCCGCGCATTTGTCAGTGCCCCACGTGACGCGCGGGTACAACAAGCGCGTCGTTCGGCGCCCGTCGCCATCGCTGCGCCATCGCCTTTCCGTCCTCCCCTCCCTAAGTTGCTGCAAGTGCTCTCTCGCTACCGGGAAGCACACCCCGACCACTGCAACGTATCGCCACGCAGATCAGATCAAGTCCTCCCCGCGCTCGCTCGCCAGGTCCGCGCAGTCCCGCTCGCTTCCCCGCTGCGCGACCATCGGTCGGCTTACGCACCACGACTCTCTAGGCTAGACCCTATCTCCCGCCGACGCTAGACCCACCTCCACGATGCTCCTCCGCCCGTGCCTGCGCCACTCGGCCGCGCGGGTCCTCGCGCTGCGCGCCGCCGGGTCCGCGACCGCCGCGCGCGCCCGCGTCGCCATCGCCGCCGCCGCCTCGTCGCGCGCGCTCTCGTCCGCGACGACCACCCCGCTGTCGGCGCGCCGGCCGTCGCCCGCCATGCTGCTCCGCGAGCACGACTCTGCGTCGTCTGGATCTGGAGCTGCGCCACCAGCCAGCGGCAACGGCGATGGTGGTGAGGACGGCAGCAGTAAGAAGGGCCTCGACGCGGATGCCGCCGCGCAGGCGGTCCGTAAGGCCAAGGGCGGCAAGGGCAACGGGCGCACGCGCCGGATCCCCGTCGACCCCGAGGACCCGCCATCCAGCGACGCAGCCAACGGCGAGCCGTCGTGGCGCGAGAACCCCGTCACGGCCGCGCCGCGCCGCCGGACTGCCATCAACGTGTCGCCGTCCTCGTCTTCCTCCTCGTCCGCATCGAGCGCGCTCGCCGCCGCGTTCGGGAACGGGTCCGGCACCAACGACGGCGACGACGCCTCCAGCGGTTCCTCGTCCTCGTCCTCGTCGCTGCAGACCATGTCGCCGCCCGAAAAGTACTCCCCCCTCATGGCGCTCCCCATCACGCGGCGCCCGCTGTTCCCGGGCTTCTACAAGACGGTGGTGATCAAGGACCCCGAGGTGATCGGCGCCATCAAGGAGCTCGCCCGCACCCAGCAGCCGTACCTCGCCGCCGTCCTGCTGCGCGACGAGGACGCGGACCAGGACCGCATCGCCTCGCTCGACGAAATCTACCGCGTCGGCGTCTTCTGCCAGATCACCAACGTCTACCACTCGACCCCGCCCGCGGGCGCGACTGGGGATGACGCCACGCCGTCGCTCACGGCGATCCTGTACCCGCACAAGCGTGTCCGGATCGCCGGGCTCGCGACGGATCTCGCGACTAAGAAGGGCGGCAAGGCTGCGGCGGTCGTTGTCGAGGATGTCGCTGAGCAGCCCGTGCCGGCGCCGACTGCGGCACCGACGCTCGCGCCCGCCACCCCTACCTCGGCCGAGCCCGCTGCCCCTGCTGCTGCACCCGCCGCCGCCGCCGCCACCCCCGTGCCCGCGCCCGCCGTCGACCAGGACACGTCGCCGCAGGCGTACCTGCCGTCCAAGTACGACGTGTCGATGGTGCGGACCGAGCCGATCACGGACGAGCCGTACAAGCGCGGGAACCAGCTGATCCGCGCGCTCACGTCCGAGATCGTGTCCGTGTTCAAGGACATTGCGACGCTGAACCCGCTGTTCCGCGAGCAGATCGCCGCCTTCTCCGTGTCGCAGTCGTCGGCGACCATCTTCGACGACCCGAGCAAGCTCGCCGACTTCGCCGCCGCGGTCTCGGGTGGGAGCGACGCCGAGGAGCTGCAGGGCGTGCTCGACTCGCTCGTGATCGAGGAGCGCCTGCAGAAGGCGCTGTACGTGCTCAAGAAGGAGCTGGTCAACGCGCAGCTGCAGTCCAAGATCTCTAAGGAGGTCGAGACCAAGATCCAGAAGCGCCAGCGCGAGTACTACCTCATGGAGCAGCTCAAGGGCATCAAGAAGGAGCTCGGGCTCGAGTCGGACGGCAAGGACAAGCTGCTCGACAAGTTCAAGGAGCGCATGGCCAACGCCACGCTGCCGCCCGCCGTCCAGGCCGTCGTCGACGAGGAAATGGCCAAGCTGTCGCACCTCGACCCGGCCTCGTCCGAGTTCAACGTCACCCGCAACTACCTCGACTGGCTGACGTGCCTGCCGTGGGGCAAGCACTCGGACGAGCACCTCGACGTGCCCAAGGCCCGCACCATCCTCGACGAGGACCACTACGGGCTCAAGGACGTCAAGGACCGGATCCTCGAGTTCATCGCCGTCGGCAAGCTCAAGGGCACCGTCGAGGGCAAGATCATCTGCCTGGTCGGCCCGCCGGGCGTCGGCAAGACGAGTATCGGGAAATCGATTGCGCGCGCCCTCAACCGCGAGTTCTACCGGTTCTCGGTTGGCGGGCTCAGCGACGTGGCCGAGATCAAGGGCCACCGCCGCACCTACGTCGGCGCCATGCCCGGCAAGATGGTCCAGGCGCTCAAGAAGGTGCAGACCGAGAACCCGCTGATCCTCATTGACGAGATCGACAAGCTCGGCCGCGGCCACCAGGGCGACCCGGCGTCCGCGCTCCTCGAGCTCCTCGACCCCGAGCAGAACGGCACCTTCCTCGACCACTACCTCGACGTCCCCATCGACCTCTCCAAGACCCTCTTCGTCTGCACCGCCAACGTCACTGAGACCATCCCCGCCCCGCTCCTCGACCGCATGGAACTCATCCAGCTGTCCGGCTACGTCGCCGACGAGAAGGTCGCCATCGCCGAGCGGTACCTCGTCCCGCAGGCCAAGAAGGCGTGCGGGCTCGTCCGCGACGTCATCGAGGACGCGGCCGTGTCCGCCAAGGCCGACGCCGAGGCGAGCCAGGGATCGGATATCGCCGCATCCGCCTTCGCCGCTCCCGCGCCCGCTGCCGCGTCGCCCGCCAAGCCCGCGCCCGCCGCGGCTGCCGTCATCGACCCGATCCCGCCCGTCGACGTGTCGCGCGAGGCGCTCGAGGAGCTGATCCGGTTCTACTGCCGCGAGTCCGGTGTGCGCAACCTCAAGAAGCACATTGAGAAGATCTACCGCAAGGCGGCGTTCCGGATCGTGGCCGACGGCGCGACCGAGGTGCACGTCACGCCCGCCACGCTCAAGGACTACGTCGGCAACCCGCCGTTCCAGGCCGAGCGCATGTTCGACTCCCCGCCCGCGGGCGTCGTCATGGGGCTCGCGTGGACCGCCATGGGCGGGTCGGCGCTGTACATCGAGTCGGTCCTCGAATCCGCCCTCTCGCGCGACGCGAAACCCGTGTTCAAGATCACGGGCCAGCTCGGCGACGTGATGAAGGAGTCGACGTCCATCGCCTACACGTTCGCCAAGACGCACGTCGCCGAGCGGTTCCCGGACCTGCCGTTCTTCGACCACGCGCACATCCACCTGCACGTGCCCGAGGGCGCCACGCCCAAGGACGGACCCTCGGCGGGCATCACCATGGCCTCGGCGCTCATCTCGCTCGCGGCCCGCACCCCGCTCCCCAAGGATATCGCCATGACAGGCGAGCTCACGCTCACGGGCAAGGTGCTCAAGATCGGCGGGCTCAAGGAGAAGACCATCGCCGCGAAACGGTCCGGCGTCACCACGATCCTGTTCCCCAAGGCCAACGAGGCCGACTGGGCCGAGCTCCCCGACTACATCAAGGACGGGATCAACGGGGTCCCCGTCGAGTGGTACGCTGACGTCTTCGACGCGTGTTTCGGCGCCGCGGTGCAGAGCGGCGAGTTCGCCAAGGACGCGTGGCGGCCCGGACCCAAGGGCGACAAGAAGAAGCGGAGTAAGCGCGACGAGGACGATGATTGAGTCGGAGAAAGCGAGATAGACGGAGTCGAGTAATCAAACAGTTTTCTACTCACTGGTCGAGTCGTGTGAGCGAGAGAAGTGAGCGGAGCAGCCGCGAAATGAGACGTCTCCAGATCGACGTGTGACAGCGATCAGGCGCGAGACATCGACGCGTCTCGCGCTCCGAGCTGCTGTGAACGTTTGCGTAGGTCTCACTGTTGAGTAGTCACGAACTATGCGACTCGATCACGGTGGAAACGCTGTCGCGCTCCATGACGAGAGCACGAGCCACGTCAAGGCCAGGTCGGACTTCAAGTTCGCGTCATGGACGCTGGAGACGCGTTGCGCCACCTCCGCCGCGCCTACCACTTTCTTCTCATTCCGAGGCTCAAGGTTATGCATGGTATCAAGGGGTACAGCTCTGTTCACGTCACAAGCAGCTCTGAACAACAACATGACCTCAGTTCTAAACAAGGCCAACGAGGTACTGCTGCGGCAGCTGCTCGAACAGGTGCGTATTTACAATCAAACAACAAAAAAGTCGGAGAAAAAGGGGCACCGGCCAACACTAGGCCGTGCGAGGGTGATCCGGCCCCAAGGGGCAGGGACATCTCGCGGGTTTGCGCTGCTGCAGGCCGCAGCGATCAGCAATGCAACCTCACCGATAGCACACAAGTATCGGATGTTGGAAGCAAGGACTGCACGCACGTACGCCTGCACAATGCAACGTACGGTACCAGTAGGGGAGAGGGAGGAGGGAAGGACAGCTTGGACTACTCGACCGTGGGCGTGGTGCGGCGCTTGCGGTGGTAGCGGTGCTTGGGGCGGGCGGCAGGCAGCGGGTTGCCGTCCGCGTCCTTGGCCTGGTCCTCGAAGACGAGCTGCTTGATGGCGAACGAGAGGATGTTGACGGCCGCGTTGCGGTCGCGCTGCACGCGGACGCCGCAGCGACGGCACGCGCGCGTCTGGTACACCTTCTTGTTGGTCTTGCCGAGCAGGTTGGTCTTGTCGGCCTTGGCGGCGGCGGGGTCGGCCATGGCACACGCGGCGCACCACTTGCTCGATTAGTTCTCGTCGACGGCGTACACGGTGACGCCGCGCAAGCGCAGCTCCTTGACCATCTCGACCACGGGGCCCTTGTCGGCCGCCGAGATCATGCCGAAGCCCGAGAACTTGCGGCCGATGAGCACGACGTGGCCGCGCAGCGCGCGGGCGAGGTCGGCCCAGTACGCCTTGCGGCGGCCCTCGTTGGTGAACTTGGTGCTGCACACGCCGTGGCTGCAGCTCTCCTCTACCTTGGCCTCCATGTACTCGGTGGCGACCCGAGCGACCGCGCGGTGGTCGCTGGCAACGCACACGTGCGCTGCATCGCCTGGTACGAGGCCCGCCTTGGCGCGCGACGCCTTGCGCTGGTTGCGGGCCTGGTCGGTGCCGACGTGGTGGTGGAACTCGCGACTCGACAGCGACTGGAACAGCGGCTGAGTCAGGACGACGCGCAAGACCGCCGACCGAATGTACGCCTTGAGCACCTCGGACCACGGGCCGTCGCCACCCTGCGCCGCCAAGTACGCGAGGTACTGGAGCCGCCAAAACAGGCGCGCGAGCTCGAACGGCACGACGAAGCCAGTGAGGAAGTCGCGCACGCCGGCGTCAATGACAAACACGCGCTGGCCGTAGCGGACGACAATCTTCTTCTTGTGCGACTCGATCTTGTCACGGCCGCCCGGGATCGGGACCTGGACCGGGCCATGGGGCGCGAGCGTGTCGGCTTTGGCGAGCACCTGGCCGAGCGTGAGGCCGCCCGCGCCGTCGACCGAGACGCCCGCGAACGGCTTGTCGAACTTGTCCGTGGAGCGGCGCCCTTGACGCCCGCCCGTTGGCGCGCTTCCGCCCTCGCTCAAGCATCTCTCCATCAACCACTATTGGAAAGCCTCGCGGCGCGTCCACTTCTACTTTGCCAAGGACCTCCCGCCGCACCTCGAGTCGCTCGATATCTCGGCGTGGGACATTGACGACCGCCCCATGATGTTTCTTGCGAAACAGCTGCCGGCAACGCTGCGGAAGCTCGTTGTCCAGACGAGCGTCGAGGACGTGGTTCTGGCTAAGATCGTTTCAAACAGGTGTGGCAGGGCAGCGCGACGCGCCACGAACTGGCCGCTGACCTTGCGGTACGGCGAGTTGGGCCCGTGAGCGGCGTGGATGAAACCGCGCGCGTCGGCCTGCGCGGCCAAGTAGCCGGCCTCGGTGAACATGTTGGCCGCAACGAGCGCCTCGCGCACAACGAGGTGCACGGCGACCTCCTCGTTGGGGTCCACGACCGCGGGCACGGACTGCGCGCTCGTGAGCTGCAGTAGCTGCTGGTTCGCCTGGTTGAGCGCGTCCGTCGCGAGCTTGAGGTCAAGCTCGAGGTCTTCAATCCTCCACGCACCCATGGCAGCCTCGTTCTTGGCCTTTTCCAGCTCGACCACGGTCGAGTCGTGCGCGCGCTGGAGGGCGAACAGCTCGTCCTTGGTCTCGAGCAGCTCGCGCTTGGCCAAAGTCAGCTCCGTGGCCGCGGCCTCGCGCTCGGCGTTGTGGTCGAGCTGGAGCTTGGCCAGCTCGGCGGCGTGGTCCAGCTTGAGCTTGGCCAGGTCGCGCTTGAGCGCGGCGATCACGTCGTCGGGCAACTCGGGCGACTCGGGCGTCGATGCGCGGTCGGCGCGCGTGACCTTGCCGTCATCCTTGGCCTCCGAGTCGGCCGGCTCGCTTGAAGTAGCCGCGGGATCGTCGCCCGACTTGGTGTCTGCGACGGCGGACGCCGTTGTCCCGGCGTTCTTGGCCGTCGGGCGCGCGGGCTTGACCAAGCCGGTGGCGGCGGTCAATGCCGTGCGGATCGAGGCGGCATTAGCGGTCGACGCGGTGCGAGACGAGGCGGGAAAGACGGTCATGGTGATGTGATGGCGTTGAACTAGCTGTCGCGAGAGCGAGAGACAGGGGTGTGTGGGCGAGCGCCGCCTTTTATCGGGGTCCTGCTGCTGCTGTGCCAGCCGTGTGGCGAAGTGACCGCTCTTTCCGTTTGCGCACGTCGGCGGCCCATGCGTGCGCGCGGTGACGCGTCTTGCGCCACAATCGACCCAAGTGTCCGCTGTCCGCTTTTCGCTGTCCGCTGTCCACCATCTTCGACCAATCACGGCCGCTGTCGATGACCGCTGTCCACTGTCCGCTGTAAATACGCAATCTTCGACCAATGACGGTCACTGCCACTGACCGCAGCTATCGCGTCAGTGCGAAAAACGCGTGGAGCGAGCGGCGCGTCGCGAAACGCCTCTCCGCTTCGCCGCATGACCTCCACTCAGCGCGCGAGACCTCACGGGAGGCTGCTGATATCACCGCTAATTACTCTAGGAAAGCGGCCTGAAAGCCAAACTGGAACGAAACCTTGCGGCGTTCAAGTGCTGATCGCGTTGCTTGCGCCGCGTCGAGTCAGCCAGCGACGCGTTGTTCATCTCGCTTCCCTCTACGCCACGTACCGCTCGAGGTCGGCGTGCAACCTTCGAAGCTCAATAAAGCCCCATCGCGTCCCCGCGGGTCCAGCACTTGAACACATCCAACGAAGCTCAATCCGACGTGTATCGACCAAAAAAAAATGCGGAATTCTCTTAGTATTTCATCGACTGCATGCTTCCTGGGCGCTCTCTACGCCTCGTCATCGGTATACTCATCAGAACTCTCGGGATCGTAGTCTTCGTCGCCGTCACCACCGCGACTAGACCCTTGCTCAGACTCCGAGTCAGCGCGCCTAGCAGATTGAAGACCAGCTTGAAGCATGGACTGGAGGGTCGGACTCGCACTCCGCTTCATGAGGCTCTCAGGGCGAAGGTGGGGGTGGGACGGTCTCGGTTGGACCGGAAGCGGGACTGCGATTGAGATAAAACCTGGGGCCGAGCCGCTGCCGCTGTTTGGGAAGCCGATTGGGAGGAGGGCCTCCGTGTACGGCGGCGCGGTGGCGCCGGTAGGGCCATGTACGGCCTCGCGGAAAATCCGCTGCAGCTCGGCGTCGAGTCCGAGATCAGGCTGAGCGGGCGACGTGACGGCGCTGTGGTACTGCGACATGGCGCGGACCTGCGGAACCGAGTTGAGCTCGCGGACCATGAAGCACTCGTCGCCCATGATGAAGGGCTCACCGGGAAAGGTCTCGACGAAAGCATCCGAGCCAACCGTAATGATCTCAGTTGCAGCGCGGTGGACTTTGATTTCAGACCCCGGGAGGACGGCTACATGTGCTGACACGAATGAGACAGCTGTCGAAGTCACGGTTTGTTCTCAATAACGTGCCTGTGAGCTGTATCGAGCGATCCTGGAGGCCTAGAGTGCACCCGCACGAAAGTCAGTGGAATCTACTGCCGTATGGAGGCGCGACGGGCGTACGGATTATGGCGTGTGTATCGTCAAGGGCGGGGACCGCGAAACGGCAGTAATTAGCATGAAGATGAGCAGGTCGCCATTCAGGCCTGCGGCCAAGAAGATTCACGCGAGAAGCATAGAGCGGGAAAGCCCGGAAGATCGTGCGACCGCCGTCGGTCGTGTGAAGCACGACGAGCTCCTCGTCGGCGAAGGCGTAGGCGGGAAACTGACTTGCAGGTGCATGAGATTCCATTGCAGCAAGTGTGATGGCGCGAGCATGAGCATGAGCGCCTTGGGCTGAAGTGTGGGGAGTGCGAGAGCCGCCGTTGACTCATCTCAGCGGCGGTGGACGCAGCTGAGGGGCGCCCAACGTCACGCCGGTGGCGCAACGCGTCCCTTCCGCGTTTTCTCGCGTCACTCCTCCGACGCCTGCAATCATGGGCACTGCAACTACCTGATTTGTTTCAATCCGGTGTCAAAATGATGAACGCGTGAACGCGATCAGGTGCGAGACATAGACGCGTCTCACACGCAATGCTGCTATGAGTGCTCACGAAGCTCGCGCAGCTTCCTGGTCACGAGCTATCCGACTTGGCCTTAAGATAAAAATGCTGCAGCTCTCCATGAAGAGGGTACGAGCTACGTCAACGTCACTTCGCGTATGGGTCAAGTTCGCGACTTGGACGCCAGAACCGCGTCGCGCCACTTGCGTCACGTCTGTCCGTCATCGCTCATGCTGGAACTCGTGAACGTACATGATATCAAGGGGTATAAATTTGCTTGCGTCACCATCCGCTCGTAAATGCGGGGGGCGGGCGACGTATCGTGAAGTCTTGTCTTCGATTCGCTTCGCCGCGTGACTAGAGCTCAGTATGCAAGCCATCACAGAGCCTTCCACTTCTGCACGCGCTCGAGAAGCTGCGGCCATCTTCAGCAATCAATTGCGGAAAGCGCAGAACGTCAATCCAGAACGGTGCCGTGCGGTGCTCAGCTCCCCGGTCGGCTTGCTGGCACCGCGTCGCACCGCCCATCGACGCGGTGCTCATGCACCTCCCTACGCCACGTACTGTTCGAGCTCAACGAGCAACCTTGAACTCGCTATAAAACCCCCTCGAGTCCCCGCGCTAGCCCAGTACTCGAACACTGCCAACGAAGCTCGTCACGCATCGCACGCATCGCATCGACCAATCCAAAAATGCCCAACAGTGCTCTGTGTGTCGGCCTCACGTACGGCGACGCGACGCCGTGTGCCCTCGCCGACGCGAGCGGCATGACCAACGTCGCGAGCGCGCTCGGCGCCGGCACCGTGACGCTGCTCACCGACGTGGACTCGGACGTGCCCGTGACGCGCGAGGGTGTCCTGGCGTCGCTGCAGGAGATGGTCGCCAACGCCGAGCCCGGCGACACGGTGCTCTTCTCCTTCTCGGGCATGGCCGGCGAGGGCAATGGCATCGCGCTGCCCGACGGCACCGTCATCTCGGACGTCGACCTGCAGACGGTCCTCGCCGAGCTCCCCGCCGGCGCCAACTGCGCGCTCATCATGGACGCGCCCGTCGAGTTCGACTTCTCGGCCATGGGCGAGGGCGTCGGTAACATCATCACCATGTCCGCCGCCGCCGAGGGCCAGTACAACTTTGCCGGCGAGGACGGCGGCATGTCGCCCTTCTCGGCCGCTGTCATGGAGGTCATGACCAACCCCGACAACGCGGGCATCTCGTGGACCGACGCCGCGGCTCGCGTGCAGGAGACTATGGGCCCCGATATGCCCGAGATGGTACTCAACTCGAGCAACCCCGAGGGTACGTTCACTCGCGCAAAACCAGTGGGCGTTGATCGATCCGAGCGCTAACGCGTTTTTCTTACCGTGTAGCGCTCTTCGAGCCCGCCGTTCCCGTCGAGGAGGCCGTCGTCGTCGACGGGACCGTTGTCGAGGTTGAGGTCGTTGAGGAGCCCGTTGTTGAGGAGGAGACCGCTGAAGTGGAGGTGGAGGTCGAGGAGGTGCCCGTCGTCGACAAGTGCTGCGTGGAGCCCGAGCCAGTCATTGACGACTGCTGCTGCTAAGTCTTCCACCACGCTGCATCTGATCTCAATTCGACGAAGATTCATCTACCTCATTATTGACTGGACCCTTGAGCAAGCTTCATTAGAACTCGAGCACGAGCGTGCTGTGAGGGTATCGCTCCTGCTCGCGGCATGACCAACGTCTCACACCAGTAGCGATGAACACAAATGATAAGCAATGTATTGAGGACTCAATTGCACGATTTACCACCACCGCCGCCGCCGCCGCCAGAGTCGCAGCCGCCGCCAGAAGCATCGCCGGCGGTATCACCCGAGTCGGTCGTGGTCCCGCCAGAACTGCTGCCAACGGATTTGACTCTTGTGCGAATGGCCGGGCGACTCCTGCGTCAGCGAGCAACCGGTGCGCTTGTACTCGCCGTCAGAATCGTCACCCGAATCACGGTTGGTGCCCGCGACGGGCTTGAAATCGAGGCTAACCTTAGCCGCGCTACGCTTGCTGCATGTAATCGCGGACATGACCGGAGCAGCGGGAGACGAGTGGGCTGTCACACTAAAGGTTGTCGCGGGGAGAGCGTGGTCGTTTAACTGGGCGATTGACGCCTTAAATTGCTGTGTAGGTTGGACGTTCTCAGGCTCCGCGTGCACGGCAGAGATGTTGCCCCGTGTGCCTGGCTTTACTGTTCGCCATTCGTCATGGTTCCCGTGCCACCGACTCAGCTCACTAGGTTTGCGCCCGCGCCATCGACTCATCTCACCAGTTTTGCGTACCCACGCCAGCGGTTCGCCTTCATGTACTTATGGCTCGCTTCCGGGGGCTCCTCGTCGCTGCAACCAATCTTGAGACCCTGGCTGCCGACGTAATCGTGGGCCAGTTTGTACGTCACAATCAGGTCGTCCCGGCACGTATCGCTGCACATGTCGAAGATAGCTTGGATATACGCCAAGGCCTGGCTTGCAGTGAAACTGTCCTTGCCCGTTGCGTTTGTGACGGTTCGCGATCGCCAAGCTGAAGCTATGAGTTGTATTTTGGTGCCGTTGATCCGGAAGGTCAAATTTATCGTACCCTGCATGTCTTGTGTGGCTTTCGTCGCTGCCCAGAGTCACGCGAGGACGCGGCGTTCATCTGCGGTGGCTCCCACGTGATGCGGCGGTCAGCCGAAACCTTGAGCGCGCCGCACGAGTGCGGCAAGCTCCCCTCGACCTCCATGAGACGATTAAATGGCAGCACCATGAACCCTCGAGCGATCTTGCACTTACCGCAACTCATTGAGCAAGTGTTATGCTATGCCGTCCAGGCGCCTCGCACAGTACTCGAGTGTGATGCGGCGCGCCGATATTCCGCGCGTGACACGCACGATTCTGCTCACCTCTCCGATGCTTTCCATGAACGAATCAAGCAAGCGCGCCCGCGTGTCCGCACTTGAACTTTGGCGTGAATCGAGGCTTCCCTTGACGTACTCGGTCAACGCACTTCTCGACGCCAGCGAAAATCTTCACTATCGAGCTCTCGATTTTTTGGCACGACTCTGGCCTTCCGCTTCCGTCGCTTACTTACTATGCTCGTGGGACTGCGGCCAAAATCGTACGGGGCGTGCTCGGATCTCGCGTCGTGACCAAACCTGAAGGGTTACGCTGAGCATGCCCTTCAACTTATCTCGCGCTGACCCACGCTTTCGCCACCGTGCTAGGCCTCACCGACCCATTTTGGTCCAGACGAGGATGAAGGTGGAGATGGCGTTATTAATACGGGATACGACAGTGACGACAGTGAACAGGACGATGGTGCATTCCTGGAGTACCTCGGCGATCGGCTGACTCCCGAGACCATCACCCGCCTCAACAATGAATTCGTAATTCCTCGCGATCCACCCCTCAAATATTTGAAGTTTAACCCGTGCAATTTGCGGCCCGAGTCATTTCGCCTGATCAATGTTCCGTCGACCGTGACACGAGTCGAGATCGAGAGTATGTGCCACAATCTTGCGCAGGAGACGCCGGCCCTCGCCTCAACGCCCCTTCTTCCCGACTCTGTTGAGCATTTGCAGCTCGACCAGTTGTGGGTTGACCACGGTTGCGACGCTGCACTCGGCCAACTATTTCCGGCTAAGCTCAAGATCTTGGACTTTCGTAACTACGACTTCAGCCGTCTCGACGAATCGACTACCCTCTTGACGTACCTTCCTCAAACGCTGACGGCTATTTATCATTTTCGACAATGCGAGTTTATACACGGCCCGAAATCAAAGCGTGCGATTTTGGCTTCGCAGGCTACACCCGCCTTTGCATCGTTCGCACGCTCGCTCCCGCGTTCTCTTAGTTGCCACATGCTCAAGCATGCTGGTTTGACGCTCCCCGACGTTCAGTCCCTTGCGCCGTGTCTTCCTGCGTCGCTTACCAAGCTTGTGCGCCCGATGGAACAACAATACGACGCGCGCCTGTCGATCACCAACCTCAACGTCGCGCCCGAACCCGCCGTACCGACGCTTCCACGCAGAACACGGCGCGCGTCGTCCGTCGCCGCGGGCAGCGTCGCACAGCCGCCGCTGGACTTGTCCGCGAAGCTCGCCCACACGCACCCGCTGTCCAACCGGCGTCGCAGCTCGCGCTTCGAGACAGGCTCGGTGCTCTCGGCGTACGAGGACGCCGCGCTGCAGGCGCCCCGCGTCACGCTGAGCACGGCCGAGTGCATCGAGACGCCCGACCCGCCGGCCGACCAGAACGCCGAGTCAGAGCGATCCGACACGAGTGAGGTGACGCTCCGCGTGTCCATGAACGAGGCGCCCGCCTCGCTCAAACCCGCACCGCTGCCGCTTCCGCTTCCGCCAACAGCTGCGCGCCGACATTCGGTCGCGATCGGGGACCGACTGCCGGCACTCACACCGCCGCCCTTGGCTGGCGCCGACGATGCTGGCCCTGCTGGACGTGGTGGTGCGGACGGTATGGGCGCGGTCCTGCTGCCGGCTTTCCTCTCGACCCGCTCTGCAACGACCTCTTCTCAGGCCGACTCGCTCTCGGCACCTTCGCCTGCAGAAACGCTGCTGACGCCGTCGTCGGCCCCCTCGCCCACGCTCGATTCAATGTCCCTCTCCCCGCAGCGCTCCTCCTTGTCCATGATGCGCTCCGCGTCGGTAATCTTTGAGCAGATCACGTCGCGACTTCCGCTTCGCTCGTCGTCGGTCCTTCACGCGCCGGCCGTCGAGTCGCGGGTCCCGAGCCCGATCGACATGCTGCACATCAACCTCGAGACGTACCTGCTCGGTATCCTGGTTCGTTTCCCCCTCTGATACGGCAGCTCGCCGCGGTCCAGCGCTGACACTGCGATGCGAGGGTGCCATTGGAGCGCTCGCTCCCTACTTACCCGAGTCGCTGCGCGACTTGGAAACTCCGTGTTGCCCGCTTGATAGCAACGATCTCGCGAGCCTCGCACAGTTTCTTCCGGCACAGTTTGAATCTCTTCAGTTGTTCAACACATCAATCGTCGACGATGAGTTGAACCCTGCTGTCGCCAGCTCGGGTCAACAAGAGCTCATCCGGGCCATTGGAGCGTTGCAACATCTCACAACTCTCCTTGAACGATTCACGTGAAGAATTTGCTCGTTGATACTTGATGACGGAAATCGCTGCCGAAGCAAATATTTTGATTTGGGGAGAGGAAGCAAATCAGTGGTACATGGAAGGAACGTCGTAACCCAGGAATGCGCAGAGGGCAGGAATTGCATGGCGCGGCGCAAAGTAGTGGTTATTGCGAGGCGTCTGCACGAAGCCGAGGTTCCAGTGCGATTTAATGAAGTCGCGACTGGCTGCGAGATCACCTTCGTATCCGCGGTCGTAGCCCTGCTTGGGAGCGTCGCCCTGGCTCTCGCGGAAATCGCGGCAATCGCGGATCAGCAGGTACATGGAGAACAGGTCGCCCTGGCGCGCCTCGCAGTACTCCTCCAGTTGACGGATCCGTTTCTCGGCTTGCCGTAACTCGTTCTTGGGCTCGAAGTTGTCGAACTTGAGCTGGGTCAGGGACTTTTTGGCCTCCTCCTTCTTCTCCTTTTGAGCGCGGGCTGCATCTTGGGCAGCGCCGACGTCGCGCTCGCGCTTGCTCTCGAGCTTGGCCTTCTCATTCTTGAGCGCCTCGAGGTTGGCCTGGGGGCCCTCGCAGTCTTGAACAGCCGCGGCGCATTTCTTCTCAGCTACCGCCGCGCGCTTGTTCGCCTCGGTGCACTCGCGGATAAGCGTCTCCTTCTCGAGCTCAAGCTCCTCGATCAGCGCCTTGAACCCGTCGAGCGTCTTGTTGATGAACGACGCCGCCTTCTCGCCTACCTTGCGCTCGCGCGCAGGTGCGGCGTCGCGGCCGATCGACTCGGGCTCGACCTTGGCCGTCGCCTTGCCCAACTTGTTTGAGGGCGCGCCAGGCGATGCGGCTGCGGCGGCGGCCGGGGCACCGTCGTTGGTCGTAGCGTCGCGAAACGGAGCAGTTGGCGAAGAAGATGTCATGGCTTGTGGCGAGTGCGGTGGGAGAGTAAGCTTCGCAAGGGACTGACGGGATTTTATGGGCCGCGGCCAGCGCTGCGACGCTCGCACGCCACAGGGTGCGGTGGCGACTGTCCGCTGTCCAAGTGGGTCACATGGGCCTACTGTCCGCAATCACACGCCAGCCTGAAAGGAGTCTCTTCGCCCACACGGGCTCAAAATCAGGCGCTGATCACCCCACGTGGGCCCAGTGTGGCGCTTCGCGGTCACCTGATCCCGGACGCGTGCGTTTCACTTTTGCGCCGCTCGACGCGCTCCCACGCTCCTCCCCACTGCACCCCGCACTAGACCTCGCTCACGAAAATGTTAGCTGATGCAACTTGCCGCGTTAAACTCGCCATGCCCGATGTCATGAATCGCGTGCTCGTGCGGGCCGTTCGCAACCATCCCTCGTCGGACATCTCCTTGACGACGATGGCGCGGTACACACGCGTCGCGCGACTTTGCGAGATTCCCGAGGTCAAACGGGCCGCCTTCAACAGGCTTCGCGAGCTTCTCGCGACATACGACGTGAGTCGTGCGATCTTCGAGCAGAATGCTGAGATTCTCAAGCTAATGCGGATTATCGACGAGCCTGTTGACCTGCTCCCTCTTGTAAAAGGGGCGCGGCTCGGGTACCTTGAGCAGCTTCGCGACTTGGGGCTGCGCTTCAAGCCCGTTCAATCCCTCGAGGCGCGAGCTCTCGTGATCTTCAACGTCCCAGATCCAGCCGACAAGGCCGCGAGTGGGTGCACAGTTGACGTGAACGTACGTGGCCTGCTCTAGGATGCTCCCGCCGTGAAGGTCTAACTGTCGACTCCTTAGGAAACGATGAACCAACGGCCGGCGGGCGACGTCGCCATCGAATCCATCGCGCCCGAAATTGCAGCTGGGCGCGTCGACTCGGTATCAATCACGGGCAAGCGCATCACGCTTGCCGGCGCTCGTCAACTCGCGACTGCTTTTGCTAGCCGTGAGCAGTGCGTGACTCGTGTTTCTCTGAGCAACTGCGACATCAGCAATGGTCACCTTATCGAGCTCGACCTGCCCGACACGGTCCTGCACCTCGATTTATCCGCGAACCGGCTTGGCGATACCGGCAAGTACTGCGGATTTGACTTTCAGACGGCTCTCACAGGTCCTGCTGCAGAGGGAACCCTGTGCGGCTCGCTGACCGGCACGCCCTACTTTCCACCATCTCTTGTCTCGCTCGACATCAGCGACAATGAGTGCGCCGTCGACTTTGGGAGCCTTCCGGCCGAGCTTGTGCGCAGTTTGTTGCTGAACAACGTTGTCCCCTGCTCCTTTGCTCCGTTCTTTGACCGACCACTCCCAACCACGCTGAAGCGACTTCGGTTCACGGACATCAACCTTGATGCGCCCGCGGTCGTAGCCCTTTGCCAGGCATTGCCACCGACCCTCGAGGAACTGATTCTCTCCTCGGCGGGTCTTTGGCAGGGGCAGGGCGGCAACAAGACTGACACGAGTCCCCTCGAAATCCTCGCACGGAACCTCCCGCCGAGCCTGACGCTGCTCGACTTGACGGACAACCGGTCGAATGCGCGAGGCGTCGCCGCGGTCCTGCGCCATCTCCCGCCGGGCCTGCGCCAGCTCAAGCTCTCGGGCAACGAAGCCACCGGCCACGGCGCGCTGACGTGGGAGTTCCCGCCGAACCTCGAGGTTCTCGAGTTCGTGATCCCCTGCACGGACGAACCGACCGCCAAGGAAGACTCGCTCGTCGGCGCGCTTCCGCCCTCGCTCAAGCATCTCGCCATCAACCACTACCGGAAAGCCTCGCGGCGCGTCCACTTCTACTTTGCCAAGGACCTCCCGCCGCACCTCGAGTCGCTCGATATCTCGGCGTGGGACATTGAAGATCGCCCCATGATGTTTCTCGCGAAACAGCTGCCGGCAACGCTGCGGAAGCTCGTTGTCCAGACGAGCATCGAGGACGTGGTTCTCGCTAAGATCGTGTCGTTGCATGAAGGGCTCGTCGTGACGAGGGCCCTGGAACTATGAGCTGTTTGTGATGCTACAATACACTATACATCTCTTGCAGTTTCCAGATTTTGGATGATTGGACGCGATGGTTGCGGCCGTGGCCATGGCCAAGGTGAGCGCCGCGACTCCGCCTCAAGTGACGATACGAAACGTGGAGGGTCAGGAAAATTAAAACTCTATACCCATCATCCAAGCACTCCACCGGGCCCACCCGCCATGACGCCGATCGGCACCGGCCCCGCGGGTCCGAGCACGACGGCCGGACCCTGCCCCGCGACCCCCGGCCCAACGGCCGCCGCCGCGCCAAGCACCGCCGCGATCCCGCACCTGCACTCGCACCCCTTGGCCGCACACGTTCTGGCACCCGCCGCGAACCATCCGCGGATATGCACCGGGTGTCCGCCGTGCCCGCACGCGGGGCACACGACCGCGAGCCCTCGCACAGGCCCACGGCACAGGCTGCACCGGACGCTGCGCTGGCGCTCGCAGTGCGGGCACCATCGGACATGCCCCTTCTTCGCCTTGCCCGTCGCGCCGGGCGCGACGACAGGGACGCCACACGTCTCGCACTTGAACGTGCACTCAGCCTCGAGCTCGGCGTGCGCGACGGTGGTTGCGGCGGGCCGCGCGGCGGGACCGAACATGGCGGCGGACAGCGCGGCGGCGTGGCGCGCGAGGACGGCGCGGGGCTCGAGGAGCTGCGCGCGGAACAGGAGGTCCAGGTACCCGTCCATGTACGCGGCGAAGCGGCGCGCGCGCGACTGGTCCGACGCGGCGTGCGGCGAGGGGGCGGACGCGGCATGCGAGGGGGTGTCGGTGATGGTGATCGACGCGCCGCCCGAGCCGGCGGGGAGCTTGATCGAGATCTGGACGGCGGCGGCGGGTTGGGTGGAAGCGAGGGTCGCGGGGAGGAGCGCGTCGGGCGCGCCAGCGAGGCCCGGCGACTCGGTCAGCTGCATCGTCTGCGCGGTGGTCGGGATCGCGAGCCCCGCGCCGTCGGTCGGGAACCCGGGCGGCGCCGCGGTGAGGATCGACGTCGGGCCCGTGAGCAGCGCCGACGACATGGGCACCGTCGAAAGAACCGGCGGCGGGGGCGGAGGTGGAGGCGGAGGCGGCACCAGACCCGCTGCAACGAGCCCGCCGGGCGGAAGCCCCGGCAGCGACCCCGAAATCGACGGTCGCGGCGTCGACGTGACCGACGGCGGCGGGATCTCGACGAGCGGCGTGGTGCCGACGGGCGGGACCGTCGCCATACGCATGAGCCCGGGCGCGATCGACGGCGTCGGCGACCCGCCGCCGCGGAACGGGATGCTGGACGCGGACACGGACGTGAGGGACATGCTGGGAGCGATCGGCGCGCCACCCGCTGCGGCCGCTGCGGCGTTGAGCGCCGCCATGAGCGTCGCGTTCGGCGCGAGCCGCGGCGACCCGCGCGGCGAGTCCGAGATCGAGATGGCGTGCGGCGCGACGGGCGACGCCATGTGCACCGACCGCAGCGGCGCGGCACCGCCAGCCTCGCCATCGAGCGGCGGGGTTCCGCGGAACCGGTGGTGGCCCGCGGCGGCGGCGGCGCCCTCGGCTAGGACGATGGTCGCGCCGGGCGGCGTGTAGTACCCGCGCTTCTCGGACGACGCGACGGCGAGTGCGACGGCGCCCGGGTTCGTGACGGCAGTCCCCGTGCCGGGCCCGCGGTGCGTGACCATGGCGGCGGTCCCGAACACGCACGCGAACACGGCGAGGGACTGGATATCGTGCCGCGCCTCGAGCGTCGCGACGATGCGGTCGATGAGCGCGCGGCCAAGCGGGTGGCCCGGGTGCGGCGGCGCGCGGTTCCCGCCGGCCCCCAAACGGTACGGGTCGCGCGGCATGACGCGGATCGAGTCGGCGACGACGTGCCGCCCCGCGGCGGACCAGCCAGGCGGCGTCTGGACGATGAGCTCGGCGAGGCCCCACATGCGCGCGAGGTCCATGCGCCCCGCAGCCGCCGTGACGGCGGCGTTGTGGCGGCACACGCTGACGAGGTCGAGCGCGCCGTCGGGCCCGGGGCTCGCGACCATGCGGTACGCGGCGGCGAGCTCGACGTCAAACGGCAGCAGGTGCGACATGTCGACGAGGACGACGGCGCGGTTGGGCTTGTTGGTGAGGTAGTCACTGACGACGAGCGTGGTGTTGGTCACGCCGCTGGTGCCGCCACCGCCGCCGCCGCCGACCGAGCCCGTGACGCTGACGGACGAGGGGGCGAGCGAGTCGCGGTCGCGGTTGCTGCCGCGGATCGACGCGGCGGTGGTCCCGCTGAGCGAGAAGCTCTCGGTCGCAACGCTGCCGCCGCCCCCGGACGTGGTTGAGTTGACGCGCTTGCGCGCGCTGCTGCTGCGTGCGGCGTCGCGCGCCGAGACGGCGGCCGGGCTCGACGCGTCCTTGACCGTCGACGGGAAGAACTTGGACCGGAACCGGTTGAGCATGTCGTCGGTGCCGTGCATCGTCGGGAGCTACACGCGCACGAGTTGTTAGCGCGCGTTATCGAGCACAAGCAACCGCTCGCGCGCGCGTACCTTGGGAAAGTACAGGTTCGGAATCAACAAATCCTCCTCCTCCTCGTTCCCATCGATCCCGTCCTCCTGCTGATTCTGCCTCGCGGCCGCCTCGAGGTGGGCGACTTCGTTCTTAAATGCCTGGAACTGGTCGAGCGACCGGGGCATCGGCGTGGCGATTTCGGGGAACGGCGACGTGAACACCGCCAACTTGCCGGTGGGCGACCACGCGACGCTCGCGAGCCGCGGGAACGGGATACACGAGTCGTAGTCACGCCGCACGCCCGCGTCGAGCGACGGGAGCGGGAGCCCGTCGTACGCGGACGAGCTGCTGCCGCGCACGAGCCCGCCGCGCCCGCCGTCGGGCATGTGCAGGGACCCGGCGACGACGCCGCCGAGGACTGCGGCATCACCGTCGACCGAGTCCGTGTCGTCGAGCCCCGGCTCCGCCAGGTCGTCGTCGACGAGCGGCGACGTCGGGAGCAGGTGCGCGGGCGTCGGCGGCATGCTGTGCGGGGACGAGGCCCACGGCGCTCCTGCGGCGCCGCCATTCGCAAAACTCGCCCCGCCGCCAGGCGTGAGCGCGGTCGGCGTCGGCCCGCCGCTGACAGGCCGCCCGCCCGTCTGGCCCAGGAGGAACCGGAGACACGGTTCGAGGCACACGCGTCCGCGTGCGGTATTCCGCTGGATGAGGTGTGCGAGCTGGGCGTCGATCGCGGCGGCGGTTTCGCGGGCCACGTCCTGGCCGACATCGTGGATCGTGACGCTGGGCCCGGCCTGCGCCGGGTACGCGTCGGGGAACGCCATGGTGACGCGTACGGGCGTGAGTGCGCCGTCGGGGCCCCACGGGCCCTTGAGGGCGAAGGTGATGACGCGCGCAGCGAGATCGACGCGCTCGAATTTCACGTCGGCGTACCGGCCCGCGACCCACAGCATCTCGCTCGGCAGGGACTTGAGGACGGGCCGCACCTCGTCGCCCGCGGACGCCAGACCCGCAGCGCCAGGGGTGGTCGCGCTCGCGGGCGTCGCGGCGGCGTTGCTGAGCCGGCGCGCGAGCTCGCCGCTGAGCCCGAGCGTGCCCTCGTCGCCGCGCGCGAGGACCAGCGACGCGCCGTTGGTCACGAGCCACTCGCGCGCGGTCCCGTGCCCGATCCCGGGCGCCGTCGCGTGCACGGCCTGCAGGAGTTTTGCGTACGCCGAGTTGCCCGAGATCCCCGCGGTGCGTGCCGCGATCTTGCTGCTGCCCTGCTGCGCGCGCCGGCGGATCACAAGCGAGTGGGTGTTGGCCGTCGGCGTGGGGGCGGCAGCAGACGTGGATGCCGAGTCGGGATGGTGATGGTGCCGGTGGTGCCGGTGCGTGACGACGGACAGCGGGCGCGCGGTATCGTCCTCGAGCGCGACGATGGCGAGGTCGAGGTCCTCGGCGGACGTGGCGGTGCTCGCGGCGGCGGCCGACGCACCGACGGGCACCGAGTGCGTGTGCACCGGCGTGATGGGCACGACGCACACATCCTGCGCGGTCGTCCACGCAACGAGCTGGTAGTCCTTGGCGCCCGCTGCCGGTGCGACGGCCGAGATCGGCGCGGACCCAGGCAGGTTCGCGGCGGACGCGTCGATCCCGAGACTCGCGAGCCGTGACCCGCCCGCGGCCGCGCCGACGGGGACCACAGCCCCCGGGACCCCGCCGTGGTGGTGCGGCGGCGCGCTTCCGCCGCGCCAGTCGACGGCAACCGCGCCCGTGACGTCGAGGACCGCGGGCTCGGCGTCCCACTCGGCCGTGGACCACAGAAGTGCGCGGTCGGCGTGGTGGTACGGGACGGTGACGACGTGGGCGCCGTCGGGTGAGTACCGCGCGTCGGCGACGGGGTGGCCGACGGCGGTCGCGTGGACCGGGTGCGCGGGGTCCTGCGAGTTCCACACGTGCACGATACCGTCCATTCCGGCCGTCAGGAGCTCGGACTCGACCGACGGGTGCCAGTCGAGCGCCGTGACGCGGAGCCCCGTAGGCGCGAGCGGCGGCGCGCTGCCCGCTGGATGGCCGAGCGCGGCGTGAATCGGGAGGCTGCCGTGGCGGATATCCCAGAGCGACGCGTGGTCCGAGTGGACGCCGGCGAACAGCCACGGGTTGGCGGGGTTCCACCGGACGCGGTGCACGACGCGCGGCCACGACGCAAACGTGTTGACGATGGCCGAGGCGCCCGGCTTGCGCAGGTCCCACAGGAGGATCTGGCCGTCGAGCGCCGAGGTCGCGAGGAGGTCCGGCTGGAACGGCGACCAGTGCAGGTCCGTCACGGTGCGCGTGTGCCCGCTGAGGACGCGTTGCACGGCTGCGGATGACGGGTAGAGTGGTGGGGCGGCGGAGGTGCCGCCGCCGCGGATGGTCGGGAGCAGCGCGCTGGGCGGGGAGGCGAGTAGCGACGAGGTGCCGACCCAGCTCGCGCCGAGATCGGCCTTGGTCTGCGGCGACCCGCTCGGCGAGCCCGCGTTCGGCGGCGTGCCGAGGCCGTATGGCGGCAGCGCGTTCCACAGCAGGACCGTGTTGCGCTCCTACGTCCGCTCGGCGGGTCAGATGCAGTCCTGCGTCATGAAAGTGCTGCCGAAGCGTACCGTTGACGCAATCCAATGCTCGCGCACCGCGTGCGGGTTCCACTGGACCCGCGCGGTCCCCTGGAGCTGCCGCTGGAAATTGGCGACGAGCGGCGCGCGCTCGCGGTCGAGCATACGTGGCTCGTCGAGTGGACGCGCGAGGTTGAGCACAACGAGCCCGTTGTACCCGGTCACGACCACGTCGCGGCCCGACGGCGACACCGAGAAGGAACCCGACCGGCCCTTGATCCCCTCGGCCACCTCAATGTACATGGCGCCGCACCCGGCGGCCTCGAGGAACGCGATCGGGTCGTACGCCATTTGCGCGGCGGTCGCGGACGAAATGTCGCGGCCCGCGGGCGTGCTCATGCCGCCGGCGTGGTGGGTTGCGGGCGACGTGGTCTCGGACGGCGCAGCGCCGGTGCCCGGCGCAGTCGCGGTGCCGGCGGTCGCGGGCGACCCGGGTCCGGCCGACTCAACGATCGAGACGGTCAGCGTGTTGGTCGTCAGCAGCGGGCTGCTGCCGTCGACGACCTCGACGCGCCGGCTGGGGTTCGCATCGTCGTCGGTGCCAGCGAGCAGCGACGACGTGGACCCGGCGGCGGCGGAGTGATCGAGCGGGTTGGGCAGGGTGCGGAACGGGTGCGGCGCGCCGGCGCTGGCGCCGAAGAAGGGCGTGATGGGCGAAACTTCACGGTCGTCGGCCGGTGCGGCGGCGGGGTCGGATGAGGAGGAGAGCTCGAGGGCGCCGCGCAGGGCGTTGGCGGCGGCGCGGCGGGCCACGGCGCTGCTCGCTTTCGGCGTCGTGTTCAGCCGGGGCAGCGCCGGCGGCGGCGGGGTCGGAGGGGCGTTGGACGACGACGACATGGGTGTCGCATGGGCGATGGCGGGGGGACTATTGCATCAAGTTGCGCTGGGTCAGGCGCAGGAGGATGTGATACATGGGCGAATGGTCGGTGCGGGAGAGAGAGAGGGAACGCGTTGGCGGTGCGACTCGGCTCGGTTGGTTCGCGCGAGGGACAGCACCACAGAGCACACGAGTATCAGCAAAATTGGCGTATTTATAAAGGGTACAGGAGGGAGGAAGGGGGTCGAGTGGTGCCTCAGCGGACAGCCATCTTAGCGGCTCGCAGGGAGCGTCGTCATGCGCACGCCTATACGGCACGCTCGTCCAGTCAGCACACTGCCATCGTCGATCGCAGCAGAGGAGACGCACCGTGCCAGTTCTTGAGCTCCTCCTTGAGCACCTGGTTGACGAGGCGCTGCTGCTGGAGCTTGGTCGTGCCGTTGAACTTGTTGGAGATGATCTTGATCTCGTACATGGCGCCGCACCCGCCCGACACGTCGGCGACGTGCAGCTCGGTCGGCTCGAAGGCGCCCTTGAGTTTGTGGTACACCTCGGCCTCGGCCTTGGTCGCGAACGTGGGCTCCGCCGCACCCGCAGCAGCGCCCTCAGCGGCGGACCGCGCAGCCGACGTCGAGGAGAAGGTGCGCGACGTCAGGATCGAGCCCGACGCCGTGATGCCGCGCAGCACCGTCGACGAGATGGACGCGGCCGCCGTGCTCGACAGCATCGACGCAGTGGACGCAGAGAACTTGAGGAGCGGCATTGCGGCAAGTCGGTTCAGAGTTACGAGGTGTTGATACGTTGTATTCTGCTGTGATGGGGAGCGTAGGCGGTTCCATCGCGGCGATGGTCGGCAGAGCGGAATGGCAGGGACCGGCTCAGCATCCCGTGACCCTTGCATGGGCCTCATGGACACCCGAATACGCATGGATGCCGTGAATGATCCAATGAGCCTTTGGATGAATATCAAGGCGATATAGAACTATTCAGGAGGCCACTGAGGTCCAAGACGTGATGGAAGCGACCTCGCGACGGCGCACGTGGCGTCGATCGGCCACAACACGCGAGACGCGTTTGTCTCGCGCTTCTGCCCGCTCTCCTCGCTCCGCGCAAACAGCAACGGTATTCTCATGCAATCACTCCCGGCACTCGTCGCGCGCGTCCACGCCGCGTCGGGCACCCGCGAGATCGCGCGGGTCGTCCAGCAGGCCGCGTCGGCCGGATGGTTCAGCCCCGACGTCGCCGACGCGGCCCTCACTCGTCTCCTTCAGCCGGCGCAGGCTGCTACTGCACCGTCGTCCGATTCTGTCGCAGACACGCCAGCTGCGGCACAACCACCGCCTGAACCAGCCGTCGACGACGAGTCGGAGCGCCTCGACGCGGTCCAGTCGATCCTCGACACCATGTTCGCGAAGCCCGGACTCGTGTACACGCCGACGGCGTGGCGCGCTGCGACTCGCCTCGCACAGCGCCGCCAGCCGCCGTCCGCCGTTCTCGACGTGCACGCCGCCTACACGCGCCACCGCGACCTCGTCCCCACCCAGAACATGACCACCGTGCACGTTGCCGCGCTGCACGCCGTCGCCGCCGCCCAGCGGCCCGTCTCAGCCGTGACCCGCACCCTTGAGCTGGCCCTCGGCGCGTCCGCCTCGCCGGGCTACCGCGCGGCCGTCCACGGCGCCGCCATCGCCGCCCTCGTCAAGCTCAAGGACGTGGACGGCGCGTGGACCGCGTTCCAGCGCGCCGCCGCCGCCGAGGGTCTCGTCCTACACCGCGGCGCGCTCGCCGCGCTCCTCCAGGCCGTCGTGCAGCGCCACCAGCGCGCGCGCTTCGACTCACTCGCGGCCCACATTGCCGAGCATTTCGTGGGAGTGAAGCCGGACGTGCCGCTCGCCAACCAGTTCGTCCGCGGCCACGCGCGTTTCGACGGGCTCGACGCCGCCGTGCGCTTCGTCACCGTCACGTTCCCCGCGTGGGACCTGCACCCCGACGGCGCGACGTACGCGTTCCTCGTGCAGGCCGCGCTCGACGCGGGCGACCCCGACCGCGCGCGCCAGATGCTCGCGGATCTGCGCGAGCGCAACCTACCCGTCGGGTGGCAGGCGTACCGCCCGCTCCTCGCGGCAGCTGCAAGACGCGGCGATCTCGACGGCGTCAACCGCATCGTCGAGCAGCTGCGCGCGGGGGATGCCGGGGACGTGCAGCGCGACCTGCCGCGGATCGCCGATGTCATCGTCGCCGAGCTCGTGGGCGCGGGCCACGTCGCGGCGGCCGACCTGTTCCTCGGCGCGCTGCCCGACGACGCGCGGTCCGTGGGCGTGTACAATGCCTACATCCGCGGCCTCGTCAGCTCGCGCGTTTCGGGGTCTGTGGACGCCGAGGCCGACGACCGCATGGCCCGCGCACTCCGCGTCTTTGAGCGCGTGATGCCCGCCGCGGGGATCGCGCCCGACGCGGTCACCTTCAACACGCTCGTGTCCGCGTTCGCGCAGCGCCGCGAGTACGCGCGCGCCATCGCGCTGCTCAAGGCGGCGCCCACCGTCACCGCCGCGAGCTTCAACCCGCTCCTGCTCGCCGCCGCGCGCGACCGTGACCCCGTCGTGTTCGGTCTCGTCGAGCGCGAGATGGCCGCACGCAGCGTCCCGCTCGACGCCATCGGGCTCGACGCCAAGCTCGAGTGCCTCGCGCGCGCCGGCGAGCTCGCCACGGCGCTCGCGGTCCTCGAGTCGCAGCCCGCTGGGTACCGCCCGTCGCTCAAGGCGCACATGGTCATCTTCGAGTCGCTCGTCGACCTCGCGCGCCCGCGGTCCGCGCCCGCTGCGGCCGACGGCACGCCCAAGTCCAAGCGCACCGCCAAAGCAGCGCGGACAGACCCGGCGCTGGTCCCCGTCATCGACGAGCTGGCCGCGCGCCTCGAAGTCGAGCCCGACCACTCGCGCGCGTCGCTCGCCGCGTTCCTCGACGCGCTGCTCCGCCTCGGCCGCGCGCGCGACGTCGTCCGCGTCTACCTCGCGCACGCCGACCGCGTGCCCGTCAACTCGGCGATCGCGAACACGGTGCTCCGCGCGGCGCGCGCGTCGCGGTCCCCGGCCACCGCGCAGTCGCTCGTCGCGCAGTGGACGGACCGTGACCGGTTCGCGCTCCAGCCGCAGCACTACGCGCAGTACCTCGAGACGCTCGCGGCGGCCGGGTGGGTTGATCAGGCCGTCGCGGTGCTTGACGCGATGCCGAACCCGCCCGAGCCGACGCATTTGAGGTCAGTCGTCGCGCCGTTCCGCGCCGCGGGCAGGTACGATGCGGCGGACCGGCTCGCGGCGCATCTCGTGCAGCGGTTCCCGAGTATGGCAGCGGGTGAAGATGAGGGGTTCGCGCGGCGGCCGCGGAGGTGATGGAATAGAATGATCCGTGTGTGTATTCATTACGCTTGTGGGTGAGCGGGATGTAGTTGCTGTTGAGCGGGGGTCGCTTGCTTAGACAGACGGCTCGTCTTCGACCTGGTCTTGATTGGGCTCCGCAAGCTCGTCGTGAGCGGGTGAGGGAAATTCTTGCCGCTCGCCAGCAGTTTCGTCTTGAGCGAGCATCACGGATTCGGCTTGAGCAATTGCAGCAGGAGGACGATACGGCCACATGCCATCGCCGCCATTGTAGTAGAAGCACGAGTCGCAACCGATCCGGCGAATGCGAGGCGAGCACGCGGGACAGAGAACAACATTAAACGACTGGGGGGAAGCATGACCCTCGCGCTGGCAAACTTGCTCGAGCGGGGTGACTTCAGTCGTGAGCTTGCGGCAAGTCCAGCACGTTTGCGGCCTCAGTTTCGTGGGATTGTCGCCGCTTGACGGGTCGTTCTGCTGCGTGGCTGGCAGGCAATTCGCACACTTCCAGCTGGGTGGGCTACCAAGCACCGCTCTCCGCGTGCAACCCGAGCAAGCGGTTACGTGCGGCCGTTGATACTGAAGCCCGCCGCTCCATGGGATACCTGCTCCAATATTGAATTCTGGTGCCCGGTGAATGATCTTGAGCGGCGCGCGGGGCTGCAAAGCAAGTGTGTCACTCGATTCCCGCAAGAGGCACAACATGATTATGGAGGCAGTCACGGAACCCTCGAGAAGTGATAGATCGAGCGTGATTTGCGACAACATGACCGCTTTGCAAAGACATTCCGATTGGGAGCACAAGCTCGCTACTGATACCTAACACGTCAGCGGGCCACAAACTGAAGGCTGCTCGCGGGATCGCAGTCAGGTGGACCGGCGGGCACTGAGATTAACATAATTTCGCAACCGTGATCATGCACGCAAATAGGTGTAGCTTAGAGGCCCACCCGGCGGTTTAGCATGGTGAACGGTTCCATGAAGCGGCGTAATGACAAGGTGGACCTGCGGCGTATACACAGCCAGGTCCATGAGCCGTAGCGGGCGTGAGACACACTGAGCGGGGATCGCAGAAAGCGGCTGCGACAATGTCGCCTCGTCCGTTAGGCTGAGATCCTCGACAGGAACGTGTTGCAGGAAGTCGTTTTCATTTGCTGACATCGTTGAGTCCATGAGTTTCGCGTGCACGGCGTGGGAGCGCAACCGCGATCGCTGCGTCGGCTCGAGCGATTTCCGCGCAGGCCACACGTGGTGGCGCAACGCGGTTCCTCCCCCGCCGCTAGCAGCACCACTGGGCAACGTGGCATGTCGCTCCGGCGCGTGAACGAGACTCGCGAGTCTCGCAGAGCAATTTGAAGATATATTGGACTTGCGCGGGAACTTACGAGGGAACTTGAGCGGGAACTTACTCGGGAACTTGAGCGGGAACGGGGTGAAAAATCCCGGGCTCCTGCTTCGAATACTTTTCAAACAACGCCGTCAACTCCTGGTTGAGTCCGCGCCTCGAGTACGAGATCCGCAGTTTGCCCATTCGCTTGAGGCCGAGCGCGAAGAGGAGCATGTACCCGACTTCGGTGAACGGGTTGTCCACGACCGAGAGCCGCTGAACTGAAGCCGGAAGTTCGGCAGCAAGCACCGTCGCAGCAAAGTCCGGGAGCCCGTTACAAGACAGGTTGATGTCCTCGAGTTCCGGCGGAGCACGCTCGATCAACGTCATGACGCAGTCCACATCGACCCTGCACGCCGCAAGATGGATCGTGCGGAGGCGCGGGCCGAGAGAACGCGGGAGGAGCAGTCGGGCGTTCCAGCTCGAGCCGAATTTGAAGCAGTCGAGGTAGACCTTCTCGAGGGCAGGGAAGATGGGCCCAGCCGAAACCGCGTTTCCTTCGCCCCAGGAGTCATCGTCCAAGTCTGGTACACCAAATTGATCACGGTCAGGTCCCGACATGACATCCTCGAACCCAATCGCCTTGAGAGAGGGCCGCGGACGGCTCGCGAGAGCGGCCAGGGTGCGTGCGTCCACGTTCAAGTTCTCAAAGTCGAGCGACTCCAGAGTATCAGGAAGCTTGTCGAAGATGGCGCAAAGCGCGGCGTGGTCGATATCGTAGTTGTTGCCAATGTGCAACATCTTCAAGCGCGGGGGAAGCCGCTTGGCGAGCGCGAAGGCCCCGGTTGACCCGATCAAGTTGCAGCGCAAGTTCAGCGCTTCGAGTCCAGGAGGTAGGGCGCGCGATAGGGCGTCGACGGCTGCATCGTCAAGCGTGCAGCGGTCCAGGAAAAGCGAGCGTAGGCCAGCAGGGAGATGTTGGGAAAGGACGGTCGCGTCGGATGCATCAAGCGTGCACTCGATTAAATGCAGCTGTTGAAGGGCAGCGGGAAGTCCGTTTGCGAGATGCTCGATGGCTGCAAAATCAACCGCGCATTCGAAGAACTCGAGCTCCGTCAGCGAGGGCGGGAGGGAGCGTAGGTTGACAGCAAAGTGGGGCAGCGTCAGGTCCTCGTCCTCGATTTCCAGCGAAGTTAGATTGTTGGGCCATTTGAACGTGCCGTTCGGAGCGCATCGATGCGCAATGCGATTACCGTACAGACCCAGGAATGTGAGCGACGGCGGGAACTTGATAGCTTGCAGTCGAACAAAGTCCAAGTCGGTAACGTTCAAGGCGAGTGAGGTGACCGGATGGTCCGGAATCGACAGGGCACGGTTGAGTGCGCGAATACCGTCCATGGAAATACGAGAACTGAAGAAAGCGAGCTCGGAGGCCCCAGTCTCGACCAAGTCGTAGGCATTTGTGCAGACGAGGTCTCCAGCTGCGACCTTGGCACCCGCGAGGACACTGGTCTGGGCAAACTGGCGACACAAGCGGGCCAGGTCAAGATCGCCGGCCTGTTCCGCCTCGTTCGCGGTTGCATTCCAGTCATTGGAATAATGATCGGGAACGCCCATGAGAACGGCAGCCCAGTGCGGGAGGCGGCGATACGTGAGTGGAAGCCCCGAGTCGCGCCAGAATTCGAGCACGCCGTAGTGCCGGTGCTCCACTGCGAGTTCGATTGCGGCTCCGGTGTGTTCCATGGAGAGCCCAAATGCGACACGGAAGCGCAGAAGGTCGGTGCGGCCAGTCGCACTCGCATCGTCCACGGAAACGGTCAAGACATGTTGTCGAACAGCCCGGTATGTACCAGGAATGAGAGCACGGGGAGCGACCCGAAGATAAAGTATGATCGGGGCGAGAGAGACGCTCGGATCATTGCGGACATGAAGGCGCACGGCGTCGGCGAGGATTTGGTCCACGAGCTCGGGGACCGAGAGCGAGAGACGGTGCATTGAGTTTGATCTAACGTGTTGCATCAAGTCCTACGGTCGTTTATTCATTGGCTGGCATTACGATGGCGAGAGTCGGGAGTGGCAGTCGGCGAGCGAAACGACCGAACGACCGTGGGACAGCTGCGCCACACACGCGGGCGTCACATGATATTGAAACGCGTCCATCGTCGAGAACGACGACGAGGGAACGGCAGAAGCCCGCGTTGCAGGCATCGAGAGAAGTCCTTGGCTCTTCCTGGGAGAT
The DNA here is from genome assembly GCA_025594325.1 of Blastocladiella emersonii ATCC 22665. Lineage (NCBI taxonomy): Eukaryota > Fungi > Blastocladiomycota > Blastocladiomycetes > Blastocladiales > Blastocladiaceae > Blastocladiella > Blastocladiella emersonii. Next base: position 317,685 of record JANHCV010000010.1, on the reverse strand, counting down.
GCGGAATGCCGCGGCCTTCAAGAGGCCAGCCCGCACGCCGTGCTTCTCAATGTTGCGTAACTGGTGCTGCTACATGATGGCCCACCGAAAATTACACGATTTCCCTCCATAAACTGGGGTCCGCAATTTTATTTTGCCTGAGTGCGCAAACTTCTAGGCGTGGCAGTGATAAACAACGCCATAGCGGTCGCGTGACCGTCATTTGGTCGTGCATACAAAGTCGAGCAGGCCACTGCGCTGCGCTTCCCCTCCAGCCCCAAGCGGCCTTTTTAAACCGCAGCAACTCCCGCATCCTATCTCTTCTCTCACTCAAGTCAGCCATCTCCCGCGTGCACTCGTTCACCCTTTCATCCCATGGCCCCATGGTTGTGGTCTCGTCGTGCGGTCCTACGTCTTTCGGACCGGGCAAAGTCAATGGCGGACGTCCTGGGCCCCAGCTGCGGCACAGCAAAGAAACCGGAGATGGTCCCTGGAAAGCTTTGGTTGACTGGGCGGAGACATGGGCGGTGTTACGAGTGCTCGCTTTACAGCTCGTAATGGTGAACATGGCTGAAGCTCACTGAGCTTCCACTGTTTGGGCGGCTGAAGCAAAGAAAAGTAATCTTGCTAGTTTGGCAAACGGGTTGGGTGGCTCGACTGATTTTTGATATTTTGATACAGCTCGATGCGACAGGGCCGCGAGCACCCATCACGTCAAAACCGGCCTTGTCGCGGTCGTTAAGTCGCACAGCTCGCCCAGGTACGACTATTCCCATGCTCGCTCACTTGAGCGCACGTATGCGATCGCAGTGCCCGCTGAAGTATCGGGTGGTTAAACTACGCTTGGGTGACGGCGGGCTGCTCGACGGGGGAAGCGTCGATCTGGCCGATGGGAGAAGGCGAGCAATCCGGCCATATCGAGTCCCCGCCGCTGCCGTAAAAGCACCAGTCGCAACCGATCCGGCGAATGCGAGGCGAACAATCGATGCAGATCCAGACGCAAAACGACTCGGGCGAGAAGTGATCCTCCCGCGGGCAGACGTTTTCGAGCGGGACACAGTTCGTGCAAGAGTTGCGACAGGTCCAGCACGTATGAAGCACTGGCTGCGCCTCGCCATCGACGTGCTGTTCGTGCGACGCATCCGGGCGGCATGCCAAGCAGCGCCAGTTGGTCACGTCGCCAAGCACAGCCCTCCGGCTACAATCAGCGCAAACAGTGACAAGCGGCTTACTGTGTTCGGTTCCGAGAGGCCACTCGATACCGGTCCCAGTGAAGGAGGTGAACTCGGACGCTTGGTGGATGTGACGGGTCGCTGGAGCGGTTGAGCACTTGATTAGCCGCATGTGAAGCACAATCAACAAGAAGGACACGGTCGCCTCCTCCAAAAGTGAAAGGTCGACTGTGACAAGCTTAGACTTGGCGATGTCGAAAATCCATTCAACGACCAGGTGAAGCTCTTGCGCCGCGTTCCTGCGATCTTCTTTAGTTTGGCCTCGAGTAGGTCGCAGCAGCAACGTGAGGTGTAGCGGCGGACAGGTCCGTTTGCAGTACTCTCCGTGAAGGCAGAAAAGTACCAAGGCAAAAGTGGTGCTTGCGGGACAGAGCGTTTTGACAGAGGGACAAAATTCAGCCTCACCGCGTGATGGCGCGAGAACAAGGTGCAAAGCTGGAGCAAAGACGGCTGGATCGCTGACTGACATGTGGAACAGAGCATTACAGGCCAGCACGAGTTCCTGGAATGCTTGGGCTCCCGCGGACTCAATGACACTATGAAGGATCAACGCAAGAATGTCGGTCGGGAGATCCATGAACCGAACCGATTCCTTCCCCGAAATGACCGAGGGCGGCTCCTCCGACTGCGGCGAAATGTTCTCGTCGGCCAAGCTGAGCTGGTCAATCGGTGCGTGTTGCAGGGGGTCGTTTGCATCCTTGGACATCCTGGGGTTCATGAGCTTCACATTCGCGCAATGGGAACGCGCTACTGGACCGCAGAGCATTTTCGCTGGCCGTGTGGCGCACGCCCCTCACGGCGATCACGATCACGCCGTGGCGCGACACGCTCAAACTTCAACCAGGGGTGCTAGTGGGGTGTGCGAGCCCGAAGGGCGAGCAGATTCCCTTTTGGCGTTTTCTCCGACACGGTGAGCGATTTCTCCGACACGCGTCGCGCGCACACGTGATCCGCCATCTGGGAGTCTTGCTCTCTCGCTCGGCCTTCGGCCTCGCACACCCCACTAGCACCCCTGCTTCAACGCCCCTGCGTCAACGCATTCAACAAGGAGCAGAGTGAGACTTTATTCGATACGAATAAAACCAGAGAAGCACATCTTTCTCGAAATTCTTGATGTTGTCCAGGGGTTTGTCACGGCGCAGCTGGATTACCCGCGGGCGGTTTGCACAGCGGAGAGGGGAGCTCGAGGCGTCAATGGTCGCCCGCATCGAGTACACTAAACATACTGGACAGGACACGACTTTGAGCATCCACGAAAGAATGTTTTGTTAAAAGTCACGTATATTGAACGAGAGCCAATGCGAACATGCCGTCGAGAGCTTTCAGCGGGTGAACCCTTGGTGCGGCCTTTTCTGTGGATGCGAGCTCGACTTACTCAATGGGGTTCACCGAGGACGGCCACACGGCGTCGCCGCCGTTTCCGTAGAAGCACCAGTCGCAACCGAGCCTGGGAAAGCGGGGCGCGCAGGCCGAGCAGATGAAGACATCAAAGTCCGCCGGCGAGACGTGACCCTCGCGCTGGCAAACGTTTTCGAGTCGGACGTAGTCAACGGCGAGCTCGCGGCAAGTCCAGCACGCTCGGGGCCGCGTTTGCAGTGTGTTCCCGCCGGAGCGAGCTTGGTCGAATTTCAACAAACACGCCGGGCAATCCCAGCACTGGAGATACATGTTTTCCGGGCATCCTCGCCCGCATCCACGACAAATTGTCTCGCAATTCACACGGTTCCGAAACGTATCGGTGACTCGGATGCCGACCCCGTTGACAAACTCGGCTGCGCGATGGACAAACCGGATACGATCCCAAGACATGCACTTCCTTGCAAGAACATACATGTGCAGCATGCAAATCGATCGATCACAGATTTCTGCTCCGAGTAGTGATAAGTCGACCGTGACGCGCGACGGCCGCATTTTGTCGACCACCGAGTAAACAAGCACCCCGAAAACATTGTAGTTGCGCAGCGGCGCCGCGAGGAAGCCGCCGGGGAAAGGGTACGGGACAACGGTGATATGGAGCCGGAGGTTGTTCAGTCGACGAGCTTTCGACAAGTTACCAGCACATTTGAGCAGGAAAAAGTAGCTCGACGGGAAGAGTTCTTCGGGAGGAACCAGTCGACGTGCGTCATTCGGAGGTGTTAACACGAGATGCAAGCTTGGCGAGTACACGTTCGGCTCGGAAACGGCCAAGCGGAACAGCGAGGCGTGCGAGCGCGCGAGAGCGTGAAACGCGTCCGGGCCCGCGGATTCGAGAACCGTGTGGAGAATGGCAACGATTATGTCCAACGGAAGCTCGAGTAGCAGAGGCGATTGGGCGGCAGGTCCGACGTGAGCCGACGGCGACGACGACCGCGACCGCGACCGTGGCGCGTCGTCGACGGGATTGGGCACGACCAGTGGAGTACTTCGCAGTGAGTTAAACTCATTCGTTGCCATCGTGAGATGTTTCTTCGAGGGTGGTTCAGTCGAAGGGCGGTGGGAACTCGACGCGTTCAAAACGACCGGCGCGTCAACGCGGTCACGTCACCCCACGGTGTGGCGCAACACGTCCGCCACCGCGCCTCCTCGTAGCGCGAAACCCTGTGTATCTCCCTCTGCGCAACTTTCAACTACAGCGGCCGGCACACTTTGTATCGAGTTTATTCGCGATCATCGTCACTTACAAATAATCATTCCATAAAATTTACGTTTATTGACTGGGATCTGATGCAAAGGTGCTGTTGCGAGATTTCGAGCAGTGGCGAGCGGTCCCTTGGCGGCGCTTTCCGTTGAACTATGCGATGTGGGTCACCGAGGACGGCCACACGGCGTCGCCGCCGTTTCCGTAGAAGCACCAGTCGCACCCGAGCTTGCGAATGTGGGACACGCACGCCGAGCAGATGAAGACATCGAAGTCCGTCGGCGACGCGTGCGTGTCCTTCACGCTTGCAAACACCACCAAGACGGGTGTAGACGACCGTGGGCTTGTGGCAAGTCCAGCACGTGCGGGGCCACGGCTGCCGTGCGTTTTCGGCGGGACGGGCTTTGTTCAATTTCTTTAAGCACACTGTGCAGTGCCAGCCTTTTGGCGTAGTCCTTTGGGGCGCATCCGAGTGACGGGCTCGCGAAGCGCCGCAAAGCGCCCGCAGCGAGCACAGGGCGTCATGCAAGGAGTCGGACGCCGATTGGTCCCGCATTTCGGGCGCTAGTCCCCTTGATAAACTCGGATGCACGATGGACAAAGCGGACGCACTTCCAAGGGAGGGTAGGGGAGATCAAAAGCCTCAACATGCACAACGATTGACAGCACGTCTCGGCATCAACGAGTGAAAAGTCGAGTGTGACGCTGGAGGGCTTTGTTTCTTTGATCGCCAATTCCATGATTAGCGGAAACAGGTAACTTTGCGACCGCGATTGCGCGCACCAGTGAACTGCAGAGAACGGAACAGTGGTGAGGCGAAGCTGAAGGCGAGTCAGTTGATGAGCCTTGGACAATTTGCCGACGCACTTAAGCACGAAATGGTAGCCCGGTGGGAAGAGACCAAGACCGAGACCAGAATTTTGATCGCGGCGGGCGTCTTGCGGAGGTGGCGATACCAGGAGTTGCAAGCACGGCAGGTACACGTTCGGGTCCGACACGGCCATGCGGAACAGCGAGGCGTGCGCACGCACGAGGAACGTTTCTGGACCCGCGGAATTCAAAATAGGCGAAGCAAGGTGATGAGAATGTCCGACGGAAGGTCCAGAAGCTTGGGCGAGCGCGCGGCAGGGCGGGTGTGAGGCGACGGCGGCTTTACCGCGTCGTCCTCAAGGTCGAGCGACTCCAGCAAAATACATTGCAGTGAGTTGGATTCATTCGATTCCATGATTCCATGGTGAGTTGCTTTGTTGGTGAATGCTGGGTGTGAAGGCTAGCGGCGTGAAGGACGTGGGAACTCACCGCCCGAGGCGTCAGGCGTGTTCGCTTGATCACGTCCCCGCACGATGTGGCGCAACACGTCCGACTGCGCGCATCCAGCGACCCGCCATAGTTTGAACCATAGGGAAAGCACCAGCTCACGGCTGAGTTGGTATTAATAAACGCCCGAAGAGTGAAGCGGGTGACGGGATTCGGCTCAAGACGAGGACAATAAACGGATCCATTCCTATTCGGCATCAGAGCCGCTCATTCGTACAGGAAGGACTACACATCATCTTGTCTCGATGCTCCATCCTCGATCGACCGCGCGAGGAGGGGGATTTTGGGAGACTTTGACTTTGCGCCGTGCCACGAGCTCTCTGAAAGGGTGCGCAGCGCGAGCACGCCCGAGATGAAGAACAAAGCCTGTGTGAGCACGGGTGAGGCGTCAGTGCGTGTTCATGGGATTTCCATGAGAGAACGATAGTACCTGAGCAACGAGAAGCGAGGCCATGAGCGACGGCGCCCACAAAAAGGTGGCGCTGGGGAAGACCACTTTCGAAGTGTAGTGAACGTAGGCCGGCAGGAACGACGCGGCGGCGAAGAGTGCCAGGCTGCTCGCGACCACGGGCTTGGGCGAGCGCTACGAGTACCCTGAGGGAGTGAGCGGTACTCGCTGGTACGCTTGCGCTCGAGAGTATCACGTACGATGACAATGTGGCGGACTATGGACAGGGCGACAAGCGCAGCGAGGATCACAAACGTGACGAAGAAGATATCGTTCGTGATGTACTTGTAGTAGCTGGTGGTCCAGCGGAGGCTGGTCAGGGTTGCGGCCGAGAGACCAATTACCAAGAGGGCGAGAGTAGCCGACGTGTAGATAACAGCATCCCATGGGCGGTACTCCCTGAGCATGCGCGGGGTGCGAAAGGCCATCATGTCGGCGTGCGCAGGCGAGTGCAGCAAGTCGGGCCCGCCGTCCTGCCTGTTGCGCTTCGGTTTGATTTCGTTGAGAGGAGGATGGAGCCAAGGTCGTTCGAAGTGCCGGTCGGTGCGGAGCACATCTCAAGGGTGTGGTGGGTGCGGTGCGGTGCCGCCAGCCACGCCGGGCTCATGACGCGGGCCGAGGACAGCGCAAGCGAGGGCTCGGACAGCGCCTCAAGCTCGCGTCCTGCTTACTTCATGAAGATTCATTGCCTCACATGCTTTGACAGCTGAGCATCGGGAGAGAGCAAGGACGTCAGCTCGGGCGCCGGAGAAGGGCGTTCGTTCGCGAAGTCCGCGGTCAGGTGACGCTCGCCGACGCGCCGCGCAGCCGTGGCGAAGCTCGCCTGCCCTCCCCTCCACCTCCCGTCAGCGACTCTCCCTGCCAGCGACGCAAACACTTGTGGCATCGCCGCTCTTGAAGCCCATGTAACTTGCCCGAGTGGCCGCACCACGCAACTCGAACCTCGCCAGCGCCACGCCATGTCCAACGCCACGACCTACAGCGGCATCTCGATTGCCGAGCGCGACCGCTACCGCGACATCTTCAACAGCCTCGGTCCCATCGACAGCGTCGTCACGGGTGCGTTGCGGGCGCCACTTCGCCGTGTGCCCTGCCCGCCAACTGACGCGCGCGACCGCCGCGACTAGGCGAACAATGCCGCTCCGTGTTCCTCAAGTCGGAGCTCGACCCAGCGCAGCTCAAGAAGATCTGGGAGCTCGCCGACATGGACCGCGACGGCGCGCTCGACATTGAGGAGTTCATCATTGCGATGCGCCTCATCTACGACAGCATGAACGGCGCCGCGATCCCGCCCGTCCTCCCCGGCTACATGATCCCGCCCATCAAGGCCGCCGTCAACCGCCTCAACCCCAACGCCGACCCGCTCGCCCTCGCCGCAGGGGTTCCGGGTATCCCGAACCTGTCCAGCATGGGCATGGGTATGGGCCCCGCGCCGATCCCCGGGATGCCGGGTATGATGGTGCCCGGGATGATGATGCCGGGCCAGTTCGGCGTGATGATGGACCCGAACCAGCTCGCCGGCCAGGTGCTGCGCGGCGTACGACTCGGGGCATCGTTTGTGCGGCGAGCTCCTCACTGACGCTTCCCCGAGTGTAGCCGACCATCGAATTCACCGACAACTTTGACTGGTACATGCCGCCAGCGGAGAAGCTCAAGTACGAAATGGAGTTTGAGCGCGCGCCGACGACCAACGACCTCCTGCCCAGTACGTCACTATCGCACGTTCTGCACTTGGCCAGCTCGCGCTGACCTCGTTCACCGTCGTTTAGAGCACCACGCATACGAGGTCTTTGTCCTATCGCGCCGGCCACACGAGGAGTTTGATATTATCTGGTACTCGCTCGCGACGCACCCCCTGCTACCTCGCCACCACCAAACTCACCCTTCTCCGAACGCGCAGGCAGATCGTGGACCTCAACGGGCAGGACGCCGTGACGCTCGACCAGTACGTGTGCATGCAGCACATCATCAACCAGCGCAAGGCGAACAAGCCGTTCCCGCGCGCGCTTCCGCCCGAGGTCATTTCCAAGTTCCGTTCCGTGGCCGGTAGCGTGGCCCCCTCATCCGCCGCCTCCCCCTCCGCGTCCCTGTCGCGCGCCGTGTCGACCGCCGCCGTCTCCGACTCGTCCTCGCGCTACGGCTCGCGGCAGTCGCTGGTCGCGCCGCCCAACGCGGACGAGGCCAAGGTCAAGGCACTCGAGGAGGAGCTCGAGTTCCTGCAGCGCGAGCTGGCCAAGCTCGGCGACCCGAACTCGGCCGAGGCCGGCGCCGCCGCCACGCTCGTTGGCGACTACCAAGGCCGCATCAAGCGCATGCAGGACATGATCGACTGGTTCAACGAGCACCTCCCGCTTCTCCCGACCGAGTCGAGCGGCGTCGACCTCGGCGTCATGATGCAGGGGCTCCAAGACGAGGTCGCGCTCGCTGACGCGCAGCACCAGCGCGAAAAGTCCACGACTATCTAGCCGCGGCGGTGGTCGATCGGTGCCCGCGCGCGCGTGGTTGTGTGTATGCAATACAGTCTAGCTCTTCAACCCATCATCACCACAGATACGTCAGCTGGTACGCCGAGAACGCGGTGTCCGCCGCCGCCTTGACCTGGACCAGCCCAGACGTCGCGTTGACCGCGGGCAGCCCGACGACAGCCGACGCGTTGAATGCGGTCGAGCAGTACGGCCGCAGCATCAACCCGTCGATCCCCGCCACGCGCCGCACGCGCGTCTTGTACATGAACCCGTTCCCGCCGAGCACCGACGCCGCGGCAGGCGACGACGCGAAACACTTCCACGTCTCGGCGACCTGCGCGACCGTGTTGTTCTTGAGCACGCCCGTCCCTGCGTCCGTCGCGAGGCTCGCCTGGCAGCAGCAGTTGGCCGTGAACTGGGTCCAGTTGGCGTACCCGGCAAACTCGATCTGCGCCGCCGAGGTGCCCGTGGATGCTGTAAGTTCGCCGTACGCGGTCAGCGGGCGCACCATGTTGCCCGCGGCCGTCGCGTACAGGACGCCGACGATCGCGATGGCGGCGCCGACGAACGCGCCGAACCCGAGCAGCAGGAACGAGTTGACCAGGATCCGCAGCAGGCGCAGGTCGAGCTCCTGGTCCATGCTGTCGACGAAATCGAGCTCGGACGGCGACAGCGGGCGTTTCGCCGCGTCGCTGAGGACCGACTCCTCGTCGCTGCCCGGGTAGTCGGTGACGGGCGGTGCGTCTTCTTCCTCAAGCTCCACTCCATCCGAGTCCGCGTCATCGCCGCTCTTGGGCGAGCTGACCAGCCCGTCGCGCTGTTGCCGCCGCTTCTCTCGTTCCTCGCGCTCGGCTTCCTTGGCGGCGGCCTCCTTGCGCTCGATGTAGAACCCGATGCACAGCGCCGCCGTCGGGAACACGAGGTTGAGCCCGGCGACCAGGATCGCGGCCCACGACGGCACGTAGAAGTTGAGCGCGATGAGCAGCGCGACTACGGCGTTGCCGACGTTGACCAGCAGGCACACGGTCGCGAGGGCGTCCTACGTTCGCGTCTCGAAGTCAAGTTCCAGGTCATCGCGCGGCAGTGAGCGCGAAGACGTACCTCACCGACGCGGACGTACGGCCGCGACACCATAGACGTGAGCGCGAACAGCGAGTGTGTCGCGGTGAGTGCGCAGATGAGGGCGAACGAGTACGAGTTGCCGAAGATGAGCACGGCGACGATCAGCAGCTTGTGCACGAGCGTCACCAGCTTGTAGTACTTCCACTTGACCTCGAACATGGTGTACAGCGACCGGCAGCTGCTGCTCGTCAGCGCGCACTGCTCCTTCCACTTGGCGGTCGGGTCCGTCGAGCGAGTGGGGAGTTCGGAAACGAAGCGCGCGGACACGCGGATCAGCTTGTAGTAGAGCCCTACGACGGAAGTTGAGTGAGTGCCGGAGCGTGAGAAGAGAACAGCCGCGGCCACCGCACATGGAATGCCGATCACGATGGTCACGAGCGAAATGAGCGCGCCCGGGAGGTAGAACGGGTAGATCTCGGCCGTGCATGAGAGCGACGGGTCGGCGACCTGTTGGAAGGTCGAGTGTCAGCGCGGCCATCGCCGGCATTCCCCGCGGCTATCGTACCAGCCGGAGATCCTGCGTCGCGGGACACAGCTTGTCTGCGATGGGACACTGGTCCGCGCGAAAGTAGCACGGGTTGACCGCAGTCCCGTTGTACGTGGTCTTGGTAAAGTCGGTGAGGATCGAGTTGAACTCTGTCCATCGCGAGGTGTTAGTGAGCGCGATCCATGACAAAGGTAGGCAGACGTACCGAGTGAGACGCTGCGATGGACAAACTCGGATCCTTGCGGGACCGCGACCCACGAGCACATGAAGGCGCTGAGCACGGCCGTGGTCATGGGGATGTAGAAGAGACTGAGCGCGAGGAGCACGATCCGGACGACGTTTTTGCGGAACAGGTACTTGACGCGCTCGTTGAACCGCCGGGTCTATATGCGGAGGGTAAGCGAGGTGGTCATCAACTCGACGCGCGAGAGCGTACCTTGACGAACAGGGCCGTGAACCAGAGATACAGGATGGCCAGGCCGAACGCGAACGAGGTCCAGCCGAGCGGCGAGCCGAGCGTCTTGAGCCAGAGCTATTCACGCGAGAGCCAGAGTCAGATGTGGACGGCCATCACCGGGCTCGGAAACGTACGTCGACAACCGAGTAGATCGACGACTCTTCTCGCAACCGGCTCGTGTCGACCAGACCTAGCAATGGATTAAGGTCAGCGTCTCGAGTTCCATGCATGGGAACAATCAGTGCGACGCACTGTTAACGATGATCCCGATGGCCGTGAGCACCGCGCCGAGCAAAAAGTACGCGAGCTGCTGCAGGAACGGCTTCCGCGCGGCGCGGTCCTTGGTTTTGATCGCGTCGACGTTGGGCGCCTCCTCCTCCTCGTCATCGTCGTCAGCGCTTGAGCGCTTCACAGTCCCCATGGCCGGCTTTGGCGACTCCTCGACGGCCTCGTCCTCATCGACAGCCTCGTCGTCCGAGAACGGGACGACGCGGTTGGCGCGCAGCTTGCGCTGGCGTTTCTGGTACCACAGCACCGCATGGACGGTGACTATGATCAGCTCGAGGCAGATGCCGCCAATGAGGAGGTACTGCGCGATGGACGACTGGATCGAGAACTGCGACGTCGGGAGGGCGAGCAGAACAATTCCTAGATGCGCGAGCGCGTCAGTCGCCCCGCGTCCTAGTGTCGGTAGTTTCACGCACCAGCGAAGATGAGGCCGATCCCGCCGATGATGAGACACGCCCAGACGACGATGGGCAGCGACTTGAAGAAGATGAGCAGCACGATAGCGATGACGAGCGGTAGCGCGTTCGTCAAGAGAATGAGCTGCGACCGGTAGTCGAGCGCCGGGATGCTGACGTTCGGGAGCGGTATGGAAAAGTCGATGCGGAGGAAGCGAAGCTGGGCACGCGGCGCTCACGCGGGTCAGCGAACCGCTCGAATCGAGCGAGGCCATGCATACAGATCACGCACATGGTTGCCAATCCACTCGAACCCCGGCGGCCAGGTGATCTTGATGCTGCCAATCACGCCAATGTACTGCGTGAAGTTGGCAACGATCTCGAGGATGTTGAGCGCCCCCATGGTCGAGTTGCGCCAAGTTACATGTCAAAGCGATGCATGGAAGCCTTAGATAGGCAGTGCTCTGATGCGCTGCTGTGCACCTTCTCGGCCCGACCGCTCTCACGACCGCGCGACGCGCCCCGACGCGTCGTGTCTCGCGTCTCGCAGCTCTCACGTGAGCGCGAGCGCGAGACACTTTCGCGATCGCGATCAGCTCAAGCATTGTTTTCTAAAGTGCGAAATGTATCACGCCCGACATAACACAAAACGACGTGAGTTTATCAATCCCTTGGCGGCCCATCGACCGCCGCGACCTCGCCTGCCGCGCTCGTGGCGGCCGCGGTGCCGAGATGCCGGCGAATGTCGGAGCAGATGCTGCGGAGGTAGACGCGGAGCGGGCGGTGCTTGCGAATCACCGTCTGCGGGACCATCATGAGCAGCAGGCAGTTCTGCTTGATGTCCTCGCGCATGCTCTGCTGGAACCGGTACAGCCCGTAGAAGACGACCAGCACGAGGAACAGGTTCAGGATGTGCATGTCGCTCTGCAGCTGCTTCTCGCGGACCGTTAGCGCCTCGAAGTCGCCCAGGTGCAGCCACGCCAGCGACTCGCACCCGAGGTACAGCTGGCTTGGCCCGATCGTGAGCAGCGACTCGAGCGCGCGCTGCGCCGTGGCCGAAATGGCACGCGTGGTGTTGCCGTTGGACGGCGACGCCGGGACCGCGTTGACGAGGACAGCCGTGGCCTGCAGCATGTCGTCGACGATGAACGAGAAGCCCTTGGCCGACGACACGTTGGCGAGGAACGGGCTGTTGAAGCCGTCGACGTACTTGTACGGCTGCTGCAGGAGCGAGCGGTACGCCGTCGGGCTCGGGTAGCTGCCGACGTCGCCGTTAATGGCCGTGAAGCGCGAACGCACCTCGGCCACAGCCAACTGCAGCTTGACCGCGCGGCCCGTCCAGTTGGCGCCCGGCCGCGTGAGCTCGAGCGCGTACGCGGGGATCGGGTACAGCGTGCGAAACGTCTGGATCGAATTGCTGACGCCGCGCAGCAGGTACTGCGTCTGCGTCGCACTGTCGACGGCCATGGCGCACAGGATCGCCGCGCACGGGATCACGATGAACGCGTACATGGCCGTGAACAGGATGTAGGCCCAGTAGTCGGTCTGCGCGACGATCGTGGTCGACGCCGAGCTGGCGTTCGCGCGGGGAGCAAACGCGCCGCTGGCGCTGCGCGAGAAGTTGCCGGGATGGGCCGACGAGCTGCTGTTGAGCTTGCCCTTGCCGAACTTGCGCCGCTTCGCCTCCGAGGCCGCGTCGGCGCCGGGCTCGCCCTGGTGCGCGTATTGCAGCAGCGGGAGCGAGTTGTTCTGCGTGTTGTCGCCGTGCGTCGGCGAGTCGTCGTCAAAGTCGTTTTCGTTGTCGTTGTCCACGTCGTCCATCTCGTACACCTGGTACGCGAGGAACGAGATGACGTGCCGCGGCATGCGCGCGATCAGGACTAGCGCCTTGCTGCGCTCCTTGTTCAGGGCGTGCAGCTCGGGCCAGATGAAGGCGAACAGGATGATCTAGACGAGAGGTATGGGTTAGCGCGAAAACAAGAAAGCGCGGATCGAGCGTGCAACGTACAGCGGAGAAACCGATGAACACAAAGTTGACGGCCTGGACGAACATGTAGCGCTGCTGCGCGTGCATGGCGACAACCTCGTCGAGGAGGCTGCTCATGCTGAGGACCGCGTCAAGAATCGAGTCCTTGTTCTGCACGAGGAACTGCCAGTCGCGGCTGCTCGACGGGTTGCCCGTGATGTTGGCCACGGCCGCCGTCGCGGCGGCGACACGCGTCAGAGTCTGCCACATGTCGGGCGCGACCATGGGCGTCGCGAACGTCGGGTCGTCGCTCGCGAACTGGACGAGCTCAACGCTGCGTGGCACGAAAATGGATGCCTCGGGCAGCGTCGACGCGAGGTTGCTGAACTGGGCGCTGTAGTCGGCAAGGCGCGTCGCGAGCGTGGCGAGGCGGGGACCGAGCGCGTCCGTGCACAGGACCGACGACGACGCGTTCGAGATGGTGCCGCAGTAGTACTGGCGCTCGACCGTGTGCATGATGTCGGTGACGATCGGGTTGTGCGAGGCCGCGAGCCGGATCACGTTGAAGTGCTCGACGTTCTGCAGGTTGCTGACGACGAGCGCGGCGATGGCGGCCACGATCAGCAGGACCAGACTGACGCGGAGACGGTTGAGCAGGTTGGCGTGCAGCGGATTGCGCGACGAGTTTTTCCACGCGAGGATGAGGCGCGAGTCCGCCGACTTGGCGTTGCCGCTCGCCGTGGACTGGCTGCCCGCGTCGCTCGACGCGTACGCCAGCGACTCGTCCGAGTTCTGCCGCGAGATGGCCGTCGACGCGTTGCCGTGGCGGAACGCCATCGACGTGCTGCCGAGCACCATGTTGGACTCGCGCTCGCGCTTCTCCCTGTGGCCGGCCTCGAAGATGCCCGACGAGACTGGGCGACCAGACATGCCGCCGGCGCGCGAGTCCGTTGGACGAGTCGGCGAGTTGGTGACATTGGCGAGCGACTGGTTCGCGGTCGTGGTTGGAGCCGGAAGCTCGCCCGTCGACATGTTCTCGAGGCCGAGCCGGCTGTTGAACTCGTCGATGGCGCTCAGCGACGAACCCTGCGGCACGAGGAACCGAGCCTTCGGCCCAGACACGTTGGCCGCGAGACTGCCGCCGCTGCTGTTGGCCGAGGCGGGTCCGTCGCTGCCGCCCGAGTGCCCGATGACGGGACAACCCGACGCAGGCTGAGTCGAGGGTGACGCGCGGACCGGCTGCTGAGCGGGTGGCTGCCGCTCGTTGGTCACGGTAAGCGCGATGGCCGTCGCGCCGACCACACCGCCGCCGCGAATGACCTCCTCTAGCGAGTCGACCGACTCGGGAAGGGGCGGCGACAGGCTGTTCGGATGAACAGGCGGGGTCATGTTCGGTGAAAGGAGGTTGAGCGGTAGCTCGCCGGTCGACGACTGCCCGAGCTGCGCCGTCTGGCGAGTCGAGACCGATGCAGTCGAAAGCTGCGAGCTGAGGTCACTCGCGGCGGCGAACGGCTGGCTGCGCGACGAGGACCCAGGGACCTGGATGAGGCGCAGGATCTCCTTGGGCAGCTTCGACACGGCGAGCGGGCCGTGCGTGACGCGCAGCAGGTAGTTGGTCTCGTCGCCCGTAACGCGCTTGGCGAGCTCGACGAGCGCCGGGAACCGCGTCGAGTCCTGGTGGATGCCCGTCAGCGACTGGCGCGCCATGGCTGTCTGCTCGCCGCCGGCGACCTGCAGGTCCGGGATCAGGAACTTGATCGACTGGCCCTGCACCTCATCGGCCGAGAACCCGAACAGGACCGAGATGTGCTCGTTGGCCTGCGTGATGGCGCCGTGCGCGTCGAGCAACAGCAGGCCCTCCTTGGACAAAATGTCGTCGCACTGGATCGCCATGTCGCCCGAGTCGTCGTTGTCCTCGTTCATGACGCCGCACACGGAGACCGGGATCAGCGTGCGGTCGCGCCGCAGCATGATCGCGTACCGGATCTGCGCGGGTTGTGTCGCGAGCAGCGCCTCGAGCACGCCCTGGTGCGTCCCCTGCATCGGCATGTCGGGGAGCGGCGGGAACAGTGCCGACACGTTGTACTTGGAGAGCTCGGCCGGGTTGGCCGAGTACCCGAGCGTCGCCGCGATGGCCTTGCCGAGCACCGTGATGGTCCCGTTCGCGTCGAGGTTGACGCGGCCGTCGATCTTGAGCTGCTGCGCGTTGATCAGGTCCTCGTCGCCGACACGGACCAGGATAGCGTGGAACAGCGAGTCACCCGCACCGAAACTGCTGCCGGCGGCCTTGACCTTGAGTTTGACCGTGAACGTCGTGCCGTCGTTGTGGCACGCCGGCAGCACGCGGCCCTCGGTCGCGCGCATGATGGTCGAGACGCGCGTGCGGCGGTACCGCTCGAGGTACCCGTCGTGGAAGGACCGGTACGGTTCCGGCATGAGGATGTTGACGTTCTGGCCGACGATGCTCTCGCGGTCGTAGCCGAACAGCATGAGCGCGTCCGAGTTGCAGTTGCGGATCGTGCCGTCGAGCGAGCTGACGAACACCTCGGCCACGAGATCGCGCGTGTCGATCATGGTGCCGCGGAAGAAGACCTCGCCGTTGATCATGTCCTCCTCGACCTTGAGCGAGATGGGCACCGGCCGCCCGCTCTTGTCCTCGCCCATGAGGTTGCGCCCGGGCAGCCCGATGACGCGCGCGTTACCTGTCTGCAGGAACCGCGCGAGGTACCCGTCGTGCTGCGCGGCGTGCTCCTTGGCCATGATCATGGACACGTTGTTGCCGACCATCTCGTTCGGCTTGTAGTCAAACATGGCGCATGCGCGCTTGTTGGCCATCTGGATGATGCCCTGCGCGTTGATCAGGATGACGGCCGTCTTATCGTTGGCCTCGGGGACCGCCGTCACGAGCCCGGCGAACAGGCGACGCGTGCCCTTCATCTCCATGACCATGAGCTCCATGGGGAACGCGTGGCCCTGTGCGTGCAGCCCGAAGATGCTCTGCTTGGCGCCGATGATGCGCTTGATGTTGGTCGACCGGAAACGCTCGAGGAACTCGTCGTGGAAGCCCTTCCACGGCTGCGGGATCAGGATGTTGATGTTGCTACACGCGAGAGTCATCGAGGTCAGTCACGTTCATCGTCGCTCATCATCGCGTCACGTTGGAAACGTACCGCTCCTTGAGCTCGTGCGCGGTCCGATAGCCAAACGTCTTGAGGGCGCCGCCGTTGACCTCGACAATGGTGCCGTGCTCGTTGATCTGGACCACGGCGTTGCGCGAGTACTGGGTGAAGGCGCCGGTCCCACCGTCCTGGCCGCTGGCCGCGCCGTCCTTGGCGAGCTCCTCGTCGCGGATGCGCGCCGCCTCGGCCAGCCCCGAGTACGTCTCAGCCAGCTCCGTGTCGTTGAGCACCAGCTTGGCGAACCCGGCGTACGACGAGAGAATGTGCGTCGCCTTGGGGTACTACAAAACGGAGAGGTTTTGTCAGCACGTCACTGATCACGATGCGCAGTATAGCCACGTACGCGAGAGAGCAGCTGCTTGTAAAAGTCGTCGGCCCGACGCGTGTTGGTGATGATGGTGCGCACGGCCGAAGAGAAGGACTGGAACTGGACGCGGCGCGACAGAAAGAGAATCCAGAATTGCTGGATCGAGTCGACGCACTTGGCGTGGTACCGCTTAGCCTCCGAGTACGACCGCTGGAACTCGACGTACTGCAGCAGGTCGAGCTTGTCGGTGCCGCTGATCACGTCCTTGGTCGCCGACTTCTGCTCGCGGTCCATGTCGCGGCAAAAGAGCTGGAACTGCGACGTGAGCGACGGCGAGAGCGTCGGGATCACGTCCCACGACGTCGCGTCGGTGGCCGAACCCATGGGCCCGTCGACTCCCGCGGACGTGCGGTCGGCCTGGATCGTGTCGGCGAGCGCGCAGTACAGTATGCTGATGCGGACGTGGTTGACGTGGATGCGCAGCGCGGCGCGGTACCATGCCTCGGCCGCCCGGAACGCGCCGCGGCGGATCAGCAGCCGGCCAATGATCTCGACGTGGTGCACGCTCTCGAGCATGCCGGAGATGAAGGGGTTGTTGAGGTACTTCTCGTGCAAATGGTTGGCCGACGGGCGCATCACGCCGCCGTTGGCGCCAATGTTGACCGAGCTGCGGCGCGGCAGGACGGGACAGCCGCCCCCGCCGCCGCCGCGGAGCGGGCTGAGAGTGTCGCTGTTGCCGCTCGGGGTATGCATTCCCGAGGACAGACCCATGTGGCTGCCGCGAAGCAGCCCGTCCATGCCGCCACCGCCACCTCCGCCGCCGCCCGTGCCCGTGCCCGTGATGTGGATCGTCGGCCGCGCGGACCCGAGACGGATCATACCGGGCTCGTCGACCGCGTCCGCCTCCATCTGCACGAGGTAGCTGAGCCGCTGCACGACCTGGATGCGCGCCGTCGCGAGCCGGTACCCGACGACGCACGACGGCAGGAACCCGAGGATCATGACGTAGTCGATGGCGCGGTTCTCGTGGTACTTGTTGTCGGGCGACGCGGTCGAGATGAGGGCGCAGAAGGCGAGCCAGATGAGCGAGGTCGTCGCGGAGGACTGCCACTTGGTCGTCGACATGTGGTGGTACGGCAGCGTCTGCAGCAGGTGGTACTCGAGCAGGATCAGGATCGCGAGGTAGATGACCGCAGCGAGCACAGGCGCGTGGACGGCGATCCCGAGGTACTCGGCCTCGATGATGAACACGACGATGGCGCCGACGCTGAGCAGGTTGAACGAGGTGACGCTGCACGCGAGCAGCTCGTTGCGCGGGAAGTGGAGCGACACCTTGGTGAGGACGTTGCAGATCAGGAACGGGACGAGCAGGACGGTCGCGAGCAGACCCGCAACGGCGGGCGCGAGCCACTCCTGCGTGATCGAGTAGCACTGGACGCCATGGAACTGGATGACGCGCTGCGTGGACGGGTCGCAGAACCACGGCAGCAGCATGGTCGACAGACTCGAGACGACGAACACGCGGATGACGACGGCGACGAGCAGCGCGAGCACCTTGATGGCCCACACCTGCTTGAAGTCGCGCTTGGTGAAGGCGAAGGCGACGAGCGTCGTGATACCGACGATGACGGCAGTCAGGAACACGAAGGCCCAGAACGCGACCATGAACTCGACGGTCGGCATCTCGGCCTTGTTCAGCAGCCGGAACTGGAGGAACACGACGATCTGCGCGTAGGCGTCGGTGAGGGCGCCGCTACACGTCGGTCGTCGTGTGTCAGCGTCGAGGTGCGGTGCGGATCGGGCGCGGAGCGTACAAGTTGAAGTGATGCCCGCCGAGGATGAACCCGGCAAAGTGGACCCAGTCGGCGACAATGTGCAGAGCGCCACTGGCGTAGTTGGGCCGGATCGACTCCTTGTGGCCCATCATGACGTAGAGTACGAAGAACAGGGCGTCACGGAGCCGTCGGACCGTGCCCGTGTTGGGCGTCCCGCCCACGGCCTCGTAGCTCGGCATGATTGAGCAAGGAGTGCAGGTTCAGAGTGCAGTCGAAGCCGATGCAGCCAGTGCTCGGTGTGAGGGCGGATGCGTTGGTTGCGGTTATTTTCGTGGCCTCGGGCCTGTGTGTAATCGAGCGAATGCAAAGTTTCATCGAGGGCCCACGGAGACCACGTTCGCGATTCGAAGCCGGGGCCGAGGACGCGTTTCGGCCACTGGGCGATCGAGCAGAAGCGCGAGGTCTGAGGGAAGGGGGGAGACGTGTGGCCGCCCTGAACTTCCGGGCAGGCGCGTCGCGCGACGCGTCGCGCACGTGATGTCGCTGCGGGACGGTGCGAGACGCGATTTCGGCTGCGAGGCAGCGCACGCGACCACCGCGAGCAACATGAGCGGATCGATTGATCGAGGGCTGGACCCCCGTCTCCCGGGGTGGGTGATGCGCGCGGCGCGAACATGCCCTGACGAGACGCACAATTTCTCGCGATTGGCTCCGCTGCCCTTCTCCTCGGCTCGGCATTCTGCGACTATCGAGCCATGTGTGGCGACTCGTGAGCAGGATCACGCTCAACCACTAAAATGAAAGCGACGGTCAGGCTCGTGTTCAGCGTCTTCAGGTTCCGGTCATGCGACAAGGACATCGCTGAGTCGCTCGCGGTGCAGAATCTCCAAAGGCGAGACGCGAGCCTTTCTTCAGCGAGCAACTGTGGCGCAGCGCGTGCTGACGCGATCAAGTGGCTGAGGCTAATTTTGGGAAGCGCGGGCGCGAGGCTGACACGCGCGCTGACGCAACGCTGATCAGGTCAGCATCACCAAACCCGTCGCTTATGGTGCTGCACACGGAAATGGCGTGCTAACCTCACCTCACCTCACCTCAGCATGAACCGCGCGCGCACGCTGTCCACGGCTGCGAGTACAAAAGAGCGGCGCGCCCGCCACTCCCAACTCTGAACCTCACCCCTCACACATCAAACACACCAACACACTCAAAATGACCACCAACACCATTGCTCTGATCGGCCACCGCGGCCTCGCCGGCAAACCCATCGTCGAGGCCCTCGCCGCGTCGTCCGCCCACCCCAAGGTCAAGGTCCTGCACCGCCCCGGCTCGGACGCCTCGGGCCTGCCCGCCAACGTCGAGGCCGTCGAGGTCGATTTCGCCGACACGGCCGCCCTCACCAAGGCGCTCGCGGGCGTCGACATTCTGCTGTCCACGGTCGGCGCGCCGGGCATCGCCGCGCAGATCGACCTGATCCCCGCCATCAAGGCCGCCGGCGTCAAGCTGTTCGTGCCGTCGGACCTCGCCGTGCTGTACACGCCGCACGAGCGCCGCGCGTTCGGGCTGCTCGAAGAGAAGGGGCGCGTCGATGAGGCCCTCAGGGCTGCAGGGGTCCCGTTCGCGGTGGTGCTGATGGGCGGGTTCACCGAGTACTGCCTCGCGACGCCGTTCATCGGCATCGACGTCAAGGGCAACAAGCTGCACCTCGTGGGCGACGACGCGCGCACGCACTCGGTCGCGCTCAGCTCGACGGCGTACATTGCCGCGGCGTACGCGTCGCTGTTCGCGGCGACGCCCGCGGCCGAGCTGGCGGGCCGCGCCATCGGCGTGAGCGAGGTCGTGGCCAACGGCGACCAGATCGCGGCCGCGCTCGCCAAGAAACACGGCGGCGTTGCGCCCACGGTGACGGTGCAGTCGCTGGCTGACGTCGACGACGAGATCAAGACGAGCGACTTTGCGCTGGCGCCGCTGCTCCGCAAAAAGTGGGGGGTCGGGTTCTTCACGGTCGGGTCCGACGTGCATGTCGTCCCCGGGTACAAGCGTCGCACGCTCGAGGATTTCATCGCGAGCATCTAAAACGTCCGAATTCAGACAAAGTAGAGTTGTTTCTTTAGAATCACGCAAATGGCTTCCTCAAGCCGTCGTGTTGGGGGATTATGTCGATGCGAACGGACAAAGAGAGGACTCCGAGGCACTAGCTCACGCAATGAGATCAAAGAAAGAAACAGGATATATATTGATATTGATGTTTGACGCACGGAAAGGCAACCGATGGTGAATCATGGCATCCGCGCAGGGCCGGCAAACAGTCGCCCTCGTGAAAAAGGATAGGCTGCAGGTTGGGATTAGAGATGCTCGTCGACGAGTACAACCAAAGCTGGATTCAGTCTTGCGGCATTGAGTGTGGCCTCTCCAGCTTGAGACACGTTCTTGCGCGAGACAGCAAGAAACTCAAGGCGAGCAGGCAGGTGCCTGGCAAGCGTCGTTGCTCCCAAATCGGTGAAGTTGTTTGCTGCCAATCCCAAGCGGTCAAGCGTAGGCGGGAGAGCTAGAGCGAGCGCTGCGATGGCCGAGTCATCCAGGCTTGCCTGGAAGAGAGTCAAGTCCTTCAATTCAGGCGGCATGTTGAGGGCCAGCAGTTCGGCACCCTCGGAGCCCACGTCACAGTAGGTCAATTCAAAACGGGTGAGCGAGCGCGGGAGTCGCGGCATCAGCTCGAGGATGCCCGAGCGCGCAAAATTGCACGAGTGTGCGGCAAAGGTCAACAGGCCTTGAGGAAGCGCGCGAGCAAGTGATGCAACCGCATCGCTCTCCGGAGTTCCTCTTGGATCAAAGTTGAGAGTGAGACTCCGAAGCAAGGGACGCGGATCGGTGCCAAACGTGTCGAGCATTGCAGTTGTCAGCTTGTAGCCAGAAAGAGAGATCGTAACAAGGCTCGACGGAAGAACCTTCGCATGTGTTGAAACCAAAGTGTCTGGCTGCTGGTTACTCGCGGAGCTAATGTTTCCCCACACATGACCAAGCGACAGCTCTTGAAGCAAGGCTGGGAACAAGCCTGCGATGGACGTGTAACCCGGAACGCTGAGCCGGTTCCCTTGCAGCTCGAGTTTTCGAAGGGATAAGGGTAGAGCGCAGACGAGCTCTTTCACTGCATCGTCGTCAAGTGAGCAATACCGCACGCTCAAAGCTTGAAGCGTCTCTGGGAGAGCCCGAAAGAGATAAGGGATTACGGCGTTCAAACGGGCAGACGAGAAAGAGAGCAACTCGAGACCAGAGGGCCAGGTCATAGGCACCAATTGATCTCGAGAGGACGAGGAAGGTACCGAGCCGAACCATTGTCCCGAGAACTTGGCCATACGCAGCGAAGAAGGCAGCCGCATTGCAAGAAGTCGCGGAAGGTCCAGCGTGCAGGAGTTGCAGACGATAGAGCGAACCGCCTGGTTTGGGCTCGCCATAGCAACGTTTAGGGCATCGACGCCGGCCATGGAAATGGCCTTGGCGAAGACGTTGAGTTCGACCACGGACCCGGACGCAATCTTGGAACTAAGTTCATCGAGACCCTTGTCCACAACAGCCGGATCGTTGCCGTTGCCGCCAGCAGGATTGATACCGAGGGCTCCGTACGTATTCGGCTCGACTCCTAGGGCTACGTACGCATCCGTCTCAGCTTCGGTTTCGTCCAACCACAACTTGAGCTCGTTGATATTGAGCGAGCCCATGGAGCGCCACCATTCAAGCATCTCAAGGTTGCGTTCGTTGATGGCGGCCGCAAGGGCATCCAGCGAGCAGGTGAGCGGGACACCGAGCGCCGCCCACTTGTTGAGCGCGACCATATTGCCACGCCAAGTCGCTCCGTCAGGAGAGAGATGCTCGGCACGCTTTAAAAGAGCACGCTCGACGCGTGGGGCAAGAGACCGCGGCAAGACGCGAGCATACTCGAGCAGACCGGCAGGATCGTCCGGGTCGTCGTGCTGCTCAATCGCATAAACAAGAATCCGCTCGATGATCTCCGGGACATGAATAGCCCTGAGCATTTTGCATGGAGTTTACGTTGCGCTCAGTGCGGGTGAAGCTTCATCCGGGATCGGCGCGTCGAAGGGAGCCGCCGACTCACTTCGCTTTTTGCGCGACTCTCCCGACCTGCCGCCTCACATGATATTCCGACGCATCTCACGATGTCCGCGACCCTGGCCGCGCTTGCCAACGACCCCTTCGCGCCAATGTAACAGCCCTATCATGCCGAACTTCTCGCGTGGAGGACGACGACTTAGGCCGCCACAACAACGGAGCTTTTCGCACTTGCGAGTAGGGCGTCGATCGCAAGCGACGGGAGTCCGCGGGTCGCGACGCGTGGAGCTGCGCCATGTCAAACCAGCCGATTGGCCGTTTGCGCCCGTCGCTCATAAAGACCCATCGCGACATGCTTGACGAGCGTGCAAACAGATGAGCTAAGAAATCAAACACATTTAGAAACGAGCAACGAGCAAATGAGCAGATGAGCAACAACAAAATGTGGAGGGAACTCGCGAACACAAGCAACTTAATCGAAAACTCAGGGTCCGGGGGGAGGAAGGTTCCCAAAGTCGAAGCCAGGAAGAAGAGCCTGTAGGTCGTTCAAGTTCAGGTTGTTCATGTTGATGGGGGGGTTGTCTCCAAAGCCAAAGTCCGGGGCAGGAATGTTGGTGATAACCATGGCCGACCCGGGCCCAGCGGCAGCTCGAATCGCGGCCTCGCCAGCAGGCGTGACTTGGTTGGACGACAGGATAAGCTCACTGAGGTTGCGCGGATAGTGAGCGGCAAGCGCGCGCGCGCCGTCATCCCCCAGGGCGTTCGACTTGAGGTTCAAGAACGTGAGCGAGAGCGGAAGCGCCGGTGCAAGCGCAGCGGTCGCCAAGTCGTCAAGGTTCGTCTTGCACGCGATCAACTCGCGGAGACCGGGAGGCATGTGAGCGGCAAGCAGCTCGGCGCCCTGGAGACCGAGATCGGAACCTTGGAGGATAAGGGCGGTGAGCGAGCGAGGGA
Source organism: Blastocladiella emersonii ATCC 22665 (assembly GCA_025594325.1). Classification (NCBI taxonomy): domain Eukaryota; kingdom Fungi; phylum Blastocladiomycota; class Blastocladiomycetes; order Blastocladiales; family Blastocladiaceae; genus Blastocladiella; species Blastocladiella emersonii. Next base: position 294,632 of record JANHCV010000010.1, on the reverse strand, counting down.
GGTGCGGGAGCAGCGCGTTGACTCCGTCGCGCGAAAAGCCGCGACCACCAATCGCGAGAGATTCGAGACCGGCCGCAGGGAACATGGTCACGATCGAGGCGACCGTGTCGACCTCCGCCGGACCGACGTCAAAGCAGTTGATTTCAAGCTCTCTGAGCGACTCAAAGCGGAACGAGCCGAGCCCCTGGTAGAGCTGAGGGGTTAGCTCGTGCTCGGAGATGATCAGCGAAACGAGGCCCAGAGCGCGAGCCGGGAGTGGCGCGTCCATGACTCCAACTGGAATCGTACCGCTTTCGGAGGGCATAAATTGAACGGCGAGCTCACGAAGCGAACTCGGAAGATGGAGCAGCGTCGAGGCGAAGCCCGCGCAGGTCAACTGGACCCCAAACAAGCGGAGCGCCTGAAGAGTCGACGGGACGACACGCGCAAGTTCTTGGGCGGCAGCGTCGTCAAGCGGGCAGCGGGAAAGCTCGAGCTCCTCGAGCGTGGCAGGGAGGCTGCCAAGAAGGTACGGGAACACGTCCATCAGCTCGACCGGCGAAAAGTTGAGGTCCGTGAGGGTGAGCGAGGTGAGACCGACGGGCCAGGGCACCGGCGTCGGCTGGGCGGGCCGTGGGAGCGGGAGGTCGCCGAGCCAGTAGCAATCGACGTCGACGGCGCGCAGCGACGAAGGGAGGCGAAGAGCGAGAAGCCGCGGGAGGTCCAGCGTGCAGGAAGAAATCTTGACCGATTCGAGCACCTGGTTGGGGCTCGCCATGGCGGCGTTGAGCGCGTCGATCCCGGCCGTCGAGATGCGCTTTTCGTTGATCAACAGCTCGTCCACGGAGCCAGCAGCGATATTGGCGCAGATCTGATCAAAGTCCGCATCGACGGGAAGCACGTTGCCAGGAAAGACGACTGAACCAGCGTCGGAGCCATCGATATCGGTGATAATGGGGCGTACGCCGAAAGCGACAAAGATCTTTCCGTCGGCCCCGCACTGCTCGAGCAAGTGCCGGAACGCGTCGTCAATCTTGAACGCGCCCGAGGCAGGCCACCACTCGAGCACCGCGAGGTGACGCGCATAGATGGCGGCCTTGAGGCCCTCGCGCGGGCACTCGAGCGGGACGCCGAGGGCTGCCCACTTGTTGAGAACGACAAAGTCGCCGCGCGCGGTCGCTGCGTCAAGCGAGAGGTACGTGGAGTGCATCAAGAGGGCGCGGTCGATGCTCGGGGCGAGGGCCCGGGGCAGGACCCGCGCGTACTCGAGGAGCCCGGCCTGGTCCGAGGGGTCGTCGTGCTGCGCGATGGCGTGGACCAGAATCCGCTCGATGACCTTAGGCAGATGAATAGCTTCGAACATGTTGCATGAGGCTACGTTGTGTTGCGACCGGGGGAGGAGGGTGGAGAGGCGGTCAGACGGAGACAAGAGCGGACGGCGTCACCCCTAACGGCGGGGCTGATGGAACTGCGAATATGAACATCACCTGACCAGCCACATGATTGATCGACGCGTCTCTCATCTCCTCGCCTTTCGCCTCGAGTCTGCTTCGGCTCGACTCCACCAGTGAAGAGCGTCGTCTAATCCTTCTTGCCGTACGACGTTGAATGTTGGTACGAGGGATACTGCCGTTCGCTAAATCTCGTGTACGGTAAGCCTCTCTGTCCTTAGCGGTTAGTGCCGCGCGGGCGCGGTCTGCTGCACGCAAACCACAAGGCTTTGAAAGTGCAGATTACACAAATACGTTCTCCTATATTCCGTACACATCCCTCCCCTCTACCTCACACCTCCGCTCGCCCCGCCTCAGCCCCCGCCTCGCTGCCCGTCTGGAGCAGCACGAGACACGTCTCGACCTCGTCAGCGGACGCCGCGAGATGGACGTCCTCGCGCATTTCGCCGAGCTTCTGCAGTAGCCACGCGCGGTTTGCGTGCGGGACGCGCGCACTCGCGATGCCGAGATGGGCGGGGAACCGGGCGACGAGCGTGCGGATCTGGGTCACGGCAAAGTGGCGCGTCGCTTGCAGGGTGTCGGCGACGGAGCCCTCGGGGCGCTACGCGGTTGCGGGGGTGGATCAGCGAGAGGACGAGTAAGGGAAACGCGAGAAAATGTACCGGCGGCAACCCCGCGCGCGCGACCGCGGCATTGACCATACCCCAAAACCCGTCCGCGTCGCCGGCGCGACACTCGACGACCTCCGCAAGCAGCGCGAGGAGTTGGCTCGCGCGGTTGAGCACGTCGGCGTGTCCGAGCTGCGCGGCGTGGTCGGCGATCGAGTCGATCTGGTTCCCGAGCTCGCGGTCAACCCTCCCCAAAAACGCCTCGCGGCGCGCGGGCGGGACGCGGCTGGGCGGCGCGTTGGCGATCTCGCACAGGAGCCGGAGCGTGTTCTTCCACGTGACGGGGAGCAGGAGACACTTGTACAGGACCGCGCGGTCCCAGAACTCGGGCGCGTCGACGAGCGTGGCCCAGTGCGCGGCGGGGAGGGCGGGGTCCTGCGACACGCGCGCCTGCCAGGTCCCGAGCGCGCGCAGCGCCGCGGACCGCCGGTCGAGCGCGTCGGTGCCGAGCGCGAGCTGCTTGACGATGTTGAGCGCGTCGGCGGGCGAGGTCGGAGGGAGGGTGTCGAGTTGGGCAAAGTCGTAGTACACCTCGGCCATGGCGGCGTCGCCGTCGCCGTCGCCGTCGGCCGGCGCGGCGCCGGGCAAGGAGGCCTCGTCGGGCTCGGAGCTGATGGTGATGACGATCGGCGTCGGGGTACGGGACCGCACGGGCGAGCCGCCGACGATGGCGAGCTTGGGCGGGAGGAGCAGCGAGGACGCGGTCGTCGATGAAGAGGAAACCGCGGCGGGCGGGCGGGTCGGCGTAGCGCCCGTGCTGTTGAGCCGCTGCCGCTTGGACGGCACGTCGGTCTCGACGGCAAAGTCGTCAAGCCGCTTCTTTGGGTTCGCGGGCGGCGGGATGGCCGGGATCGACACGGACGCCGTGTTCAACAACAGCGACTTGATGGACGGGCCGCGGGCGGGCGAGGTCGGCGTCGCGCCAGCGCCGGCGGCGGCGGGGGCGGGCAGTTTGGCGGGGGTCTCGCCGACAAAATCGATATCGTCGTCGTCGTCCTCGACGGTGAGCGTCGCAGGCGAGAGCTTGTGTTCCTTGAGCACGGCGTCGCGGACGTAGAAGCAGGACCGCTACACAGGCGAGTATGAGCGGCAATACCGACGCAGCGGATGGCGTGCGTACCGAGCTCAACCGCTTCTCCTTGACCGTGATCAGCTTGAGCTTGGCCTCGAGCTGCGTCTTGGCCGTGTTGGCGAACTCGGGACTACCGCGCAACAACGAGGTCAGCCCGCGAAACCGCCCCGTCGCGAAGCGTGAGCACGTACGTGGCCTTGAGCTCCTCGACAATCTTCATGACGCCGTGCGGGTTGCCGTGCACCATCTACATCAGCGATGGTGAGCATTCGCAGTGCGGTAAGCCGTTTCGCCAGACGTACGCGAATGAACTTGAGGATATGCTCCTCGGGGAACGCGTGGGCGGTAGACCGGCGCGAGTGGTTGGCGGTGGCGGTAGCGGTGGCGTGGTGGGCCGCTGAGGCCGCCGCACTGCCGCCGGTCGCCGACGAGGACTCGGCCGCGTGGACCACGGCGGGCGCGCGCGGATCAACGGGACCGGTGAGACCTACACCGGGCGCGCGGGCGTGAGTGAGCGTCGTCACGAAGCAAGCAGCGAGAAGACGTACCGCCAAAGAAGACAGCGGCGTAGTCCTCGAGCGCCGGGTGCGGACACTCGTCAGCGACGTCGAACGGGCCGAGGACGATCGGCGCGAGGCTGCGCATGACGCGCTTCTTAGGCCCCGCCGCCGCACTTGCCGCGCTCGCGCTGACCGCCATCGCGGGCGCAGCGACGCGCGTGGCGGGCGAATCGTCGTCGACGAGCCACCCGGTCTCGTCCTCGGACTCGCCGGCGTCGACGTCCTCGTCGTCGTCGTCGTCGTCGTCGGACCGGATCTCCTCGCCCTCCTCGTCCTCCTCCCACTCGGCCTCCGAGTCGTAGTCGTAGTCGAAGACGGCGGGGTCGCGGCCGAACGGGCGGCGGCCGTGGACGCGCGGGGACCGCTTGCGCCACGTGCCCCAGTACGCGGGGCGGCGGTTGCCGGCGAACTGGAGCAGCTTGAACCGCAGGACGACCTCGATGATGTCGTCGTCAGTGGCGGCGGTCGACGAAGAGAAGCCCGGGATCACGCGGTCGAGCGGGACCGCGGGGGGCTTCTGCGCGCGGACCCAGCGGAGCCACGCCATGGGGTCCTTGGGCTCGGCATCCACCGCGACCGCGTGTGCGACGGGCGGGCACATGTACACGTCCTTGCGGACCATGAAATCGGTGAACACGGCGTCAAAGTACCGCTTCTCCGCGACCCCACCCGCGGCGGCAGGCGCGGGCGCGGGCTTGGCGGTGCGTTTGACGAACATGCCCATGATGGAGGTACTGCCAAGGGGTTTCTTCTTCTCCCTTTCCTTTTCGGCCTTGGCGCGCTCGCGCTCGAGGCGGGCGCGCTCCTTTTCGGCGTCGCGCGCCTGCTTCTCGCGGAGCTTCTCGGCCTTGGCCTCGTCGCGCTCGCGCTGCTTGGCCAGGCGCTCGGCCTCGCGCGCCTCCTTCTCGGCCTTGGCCTCGTCGCGCTCGCGCTGCTTGGCCAGGCGCTCGGCCTCGCGCGCCTCCTTCTCGGCCTCCTTGGCCAAGCGCTCGCGCTCCTTTTCGGTGGAAGACGAGGAGGACTTTTTCGCGGGCGCCTTGGCCGACGTGGATTTGGCGGCGGCGGCGGCGGTGGAGGCCGAGGTGCGGCGGGTCGAGGCGGTGGCGGGAGCACCAGACGGCTCGGCGGCGGGCGCGCGGGCGGCGCAGAAGGCGAGGAGCGAGACGAGGTGCTCGGCGGCCTCCTCGGCGTCGGCGACGGGGGCGAGGTGCAGGTTCAGGATATCGAGCTACACGACGCGACGCGCAATCAGTCTCTATCGCGCGTGTGTGTGCGCGGCTTAGCGTACCCGAGGCGCACGCGTGGTCCGCGCCGTGACTCGCCACGTGCAGTCGGCGTCGGGGACCGCCGAGACGGTCGCGGTCTCGCCCTGCGGAGCGGCGAGGCCGAGCTGGTCGCGCAGGTAGTCGAGGAACTCGGCGGCCTCCATGCCGGGCGGGCGCATCGCGAGGAGCATGTCGGTGTCGGCTACACGGACTCCTGATCAGCTCTCGGCCGCGAATAACGTTGCCCTTGCGGGACATGCGCACCAGAAGCAGCGAACCACGAGCGCCCGTCGACGAGAACGCGGACGTTGAGCCGGACGGGATCGACAGCAGGCTCCTTGGCAGGCTCGACGACGACGATATCGCTGTCCGTGTCGTCGTCGATGTCACCACCGCCGTTCGTCTCAGCGGCGGCAGTGGCGGCGGGCTCGCGGGCCCACGCGAGATCGATGAAGACGGGGGCGGCGGCGCGCAGGTCGCATTGCACCAAGCGGCGCGCGGGCGCCGGGTCGGTCGGATGCATGGCAGGGGGGCGGTCGGGTGAGGCGGCAAGGAGTGCGACGCGGCGCCGACTTGGCGTGACGGCCGCTTCGTGCGACCGCGGAGGAGTGAGTCGCTCCTGTCTCTCCCTCTGCCTCTCCTCCCTTCCTCCTCGCGTCGTCGCGAAGATGCTCACGCTCTCATCGCCGAGAGTTCATGTCGGAGTCGACCGCGAGCGTGTCAGCGACGCAGGAACCCCGTCTCGGTCGCCTGCACGTCGCCGCCGCGTCGCACCCCCTCCCGTCCTCCCCTCCGATTCTCGCTTAGCGACGCGACACGCCCCGACCCTTCGCCGCAGCCGTCAGTCAAGCCTCGACCGCGCCGGCCGTCGGTGGCCGAGTCCCTGGCCGCGGCCAAGTCGGCCAAGGCGGCGGCTGACTCGCGCCCGGCCCATTTCTGGGCACACTCGGCCGCCGCCGCGTCACTTGGCCGGCGCCGCTGACGAAATGCGCGGGCTTCCCAGCCTCTGCCGCACGAGCGTCACTGACGGACGAACGTGTGTTGAACGAGGAGGGTGGGTCCTCGCGCGCGGCATCGGCGAGGGAGGAGGGAGAGAGGGGGGTCTGCGCAATGGGGCTGCGCCATCCGGGCTGCTGACGGGCTGCTTACGGCCATGGCCACCGTGAGGGAGGAGGGGTCCCTGGCCGCCAGTAACGAGTGTGGCGATGGCAGGGCGGGGCGTATAAAGGGTGCCACGGCCCCCGGCCGGTCCCCTCTCTCTCCCTGCCCACCAACATCAGACCCTTTGCAACGTAACACACACACCACCCAAGATGTCCTCGCGGCTACAAGCGTGGCGTCGCAACCTGGACCGCTCGCTGGCGGGCCACGACCACCACGAGCTGGACGTGTACCTGCACGAGGAAAAGGACGCGGTCCGCCACGCGCACGAGTACGCGCACGAGCAGCGCGAGGCGGCGCGGTACTTCGCGAAATGGGGCGTGGACGAGGACGACGCGGACCTGCGCGACGTGACGGACAAGGCCGGGTCGATTCTGCAGAAGGTGGCCGACTGCCTCGAGCAGTTTGCGGGGCACCAGGACCGGTACCGCGACGCCCTGAAGCGCGTGCGCGACGCCGAGCACAAGGTGCAGCCCGTGCGCGACCGGTACCGCGCCGCCGAGGCCGCGCTGGCGAAAGCCGAGCGTGCCGCGCACCGCGCCTCGGGCGCGAACCCGGGCGCCGGGTCCACGGCCGTCGACGACGCGCGCCGCGAGGTGACGGCCGCGGAAGCCGCGCTCGTCGCGGCCGAGGACGAGCTCGCCGAGTTCAAGCGCGCCACGCTCAAGTCGGCGCTGCACCTGCGCTTCGACGCGTTCCGCCACCTCGGGCTCCAGCTCGACGTGCTGGGGGTCTACGGCAAGTACGTCGCCGACCAGCTCCCCACGGGGTTGCCGGTCGGCGAGCCGCGCCCCGCGTACCGCGGCGCCGACGTCACCATGCAGATCGTCCGCGACTCGCTCACCGCGCTCGCCCGGGTCAAGCCGCCGCCGTCGCTCGGCGGGCCATCGTCGGTTGCGGGCGCGTCGCCGCCGTCGCCTACCACCTCCGAGTCTCCCGCGCCACCGCCGCTCGCCAAGGACCCGCTCCCGCCGCGCCGCGGGTCCAACGGGAACCCGGTCCCCGTCGTCCAGCCGGGCAAGGCGCCCGCCGGCGGGCCGTACGCGGTCCCGCTCGTCCCGACCCCGCCGCCGCCACCGACTTCCTCGGTTTCCGCTTCCTCGACCGGCTCCGCCGCCGAACCGCACCGCCGCCCATCGATCCCGAACGCGGCCGCCGCGGCCGCGGCGGGCTCCCTCGCCATGCCGATGCCGCTGAACCCCGCCGCGCTGCCTGCGCCGCACGGGCACGGGCACCACGCGTCGCCGCACCCGCTCCCGCTGCCGCTCGCGCCAACGGGCGGGCTCCCGCTTCCGCCTGTCGGCGGGCTGCCGGCGCCGTACGCCGCCACCGGGCTCCCTCACGTCCTCCCTTCGCCGCCTACAGGCGGGCTCCCCGCGCCGTACGGCGTGGTCCCGCCCCCGCCAGCGGCTGCGTGCGCGCTGCCGGTCCCGCACGGCGTGCAGCCGCCGGGACCCGCGGGGTACCAGCCGGGTGGCGTGCTTCCGACGCCGGTGCTCGGCGGGCTGCCGTACGTCGGTCCCGGGTCCGGTTCTCCTCCGAACGGCGGCGGCGGTGGGGTGCCCGTAGGGCAATACCCCGGCCGGCCGCGGTAGCGAACGTTTGCAATGATGGAACGTGTATATACGAATGAATAGATGACGGATTGCAACTCAACTTCTTTTAAGCGGGCACGCTCGAGTACTCGATGCGCTTGATCCGCTTCTTGACCTCGTTATGCCGCGCCTCAGTCTTGGACACGCGGTTGTACCTCCTGCACTTGATCCAGAGGAACACGCCGACCGTCAGCAACACGAGCAGCCCGCCGATCAGACTCACGGTGATAATCTCCTGGATCCGCCCGCCGTCGTCGCTCGCGTACGCGCACCGGTCGCCGCCGACGGTCCAGCACCCGGTGGTCCGGACGGCTGAGAAGAATGTCCACGCGTGGTCGACGCCGTTCGCCACCAAAACGCGCGTCAGGTACCAGTTCTGGCTCGGCGTGCGGGGCACCGCGAACGCGGTCCCCGCGGGACACGGCGGCGACGCGAGTACGCGGTTGCTCCCGCGCGCCGCGAGGTCGTCGGCGAGCTGGTCGCCGCCCGCCTGGCCCTCGTTGGCCCACGCGGCGCCGCGGACGGTCGCGGCAGCCGCATCGAACCACGCGAACTTGGCCGTCGACAGCCGCCAGTCGTGCGGGTCCGACGTGTTCTGGCACGCGACATAGTGCAGGTCGAGGCACCGCGCGGGGACCCACGCTGCGCCCGTCGCGTTGCCTGGGCCCGTCCCGACGTGTAAGGCGGTGGTAGTGGCGAGCGCGCACACGGCCGCCGTGTCGTTGGCCGGCTGCATCGCGGGCCAAGGCCACACGGTCGCGACCAGGAGCTGCTTGAGGTACGTGTCGGTATCGACGCCAGCGGGCGGTGGGTTCGCGACGTGCGGCGCGAAACCGCACCCGGCCGCGACGCTCGCCGACGCGAACGTGAACGCGCGGTCGCGCGTGTCGCCGAGGGTCAGGAACGCCGACGGGACGCGGCTCCCGCCATCGGGTTCGGGGGACAGCGTCGAAACCGACTCGTTCCCCGCCGCCGCGACCACGGGCCCCGCGAGCCGCGGGCAGTCGATGAGGGCGGGCGGCGCTGCCCACGGCGCGTCGGGCACCTGCGTCGCTGATACCGGCGCTCCGGCAATCGCGGCGAACGGGACCGTCGGCGGGACCCCCGCGGGCACCCCGAGCGGGACGACCGCGTCGCTCCCCGCAGGCCAGTCGGACGTGAGCATTAGGTCGCGCGGGAACAGGACGTCGGCGTCGGCTGCAGTCCCGTTATACCCGGCGGGCGGTCTCGCGAAAAACGCGCGGTCGGCGGCGACAAAAGCGATGCGGCGGCGCGGCTGGACCGGGTGGCGGATCAGGTCGCCGAGCGTCGGGAACACGAGCGTGCGCGCCGTGTTGTACCGCGAGTCGGCGCGGTGCCACGGCGGGAGCAGCGACGAGGCGTTTTGTTGTGACGAGGGCGAGGTCAGGTTCGACATGAGCCGCGGCGTGAACAGCGTCGAGTTGAAGTACAGGCGCAGCTGGTCGGCGAGCGCGGTGAAGGGCGTCTGCGTGGGCTCGAGCGACGGCGTCGTCGAGGTTGGGGTCGGGGTCGCGGCGGGCAGCGTCACGGGGACGAGGACGGTCGACGTGGTCCCGTTGACGACGGTGAGCGACGCGGACGTGGTGACGACGGGCACCGGCGCGACCGTCGGTGTCGGCAGGAGGGCGGTCGCGGTCCCGTTCGCCGCGGCGGTCGCGTTGCGCGGCGGGACCCCGAGATCCCACGTCCGGAGCCCGACGACGACGAACGCGTACTGCGTCGGGTTGTGCGTCGCCTGGACGTAGTCGTACAGCTCACGGAGCGCGCGCGCCCAGTCGTCTCCCCCCGGTCTTGCCCTGCACACGACAGTCGTCGCGCCGCCCAACCGCTCGCGGTCCGCGGGCGGGACATCCAGCGTTACATCCTCCCCGCTGAACCGCGTCGCATTCACCGCGGTCTCGAGCGGGAACGGGTACGCGACGGGACACACCTGCCACGCGTTCCGGCCGGCGTCCCAGTACAGGTCGAGGAGGAGGCGGCGGTACCCCCAGAACAGCGGGTCGGCGAGGGCGTCGATGCGCGCCGTCGAGAAGTTGCGCCCGCCGCCGAACCGGACCCGCGCGTCGAGCGACGGTAGGAGCAGGCGGTGCAGCGGGACCGTGAGCTGCAGCTCGCGCAGGGAGCGGAACGCCGTGTCGAGCGCCACTGCCGCGGCCGCAGGCGAGGACGCGGAGGCGGTCCACGGCGTCGAGGTGCCGACCGAGTCGAGCGAGCGCGGGTCGGTCGCCGCCGGGGTAGTAGGGGCGGCGCGCGCGGGCATGATGGGGGCGGCGCGCGGGGGGACGGGCCCGCTCTGCTCGGTTGCGGGCGGGTCTTGCGCGTTGGCGACGGCGAAGAGGAGAAGAAGCGCCAGGAGCCACGCTCGTCGGAAGCAGCCGGTGCGGGTGCGGATCATGGTGGCCGGTGTTGCATCAAGTCGCATTCATGGCAGGAGGATGTCGGTGGGTTGTGTTTGCGGTGCGTTGTCCCTGGCCGGCGCGATGAAGCGGGCGGCCGGCGGCAGCAGGTCGGCCGGGTGGCGTAGCACGTTCTTCGGGGCGACGCGTCTCCTCTCCCCCTCAACGACCACAGCAAGAAGAACGATGTCATCAAACGAACCATCCGCAGTGGGCCAGCAACGCGTCAACTCGGCCGGCAAGCCGCTCGCCGGGTCGAGCGGGCAGCTGCCGCCCGCCCCGCCCGCGGACGCGACGGGTGGTGCACCTCCCGCCGCCGCCGCGCAGGGTTCCGCCGCAACGCTCGCCGCGAGCTCGACGAACGCGCTCCAGTCGTCCGCGGCCGTCGACGAGCCCGAGGTCGAGACGCCGGAAGCCGCCGCCGCGCGCGCTGCCGCCGAAGCCGCGGCGCTCTCGTCGCAACAGATCGCGCTGTCGTCCGCCGAGCTCGCGGCAGCCTTCCTGTTCCTGTCGTCGGACGGCCAGCGGGTGACGCGGACCGAGATCCGCGACTTTTTGGCCTTCTACTTCCCGGACCTGCCCGAGAAGCTGACGCGGGCGCTGCTGGGCGGGAACACGAAAGAGGACCGCGAGATCTCGCTCCCGACGCTGGTCAAGGTGCTGCACCGGAAAAAGGACATGGCGCGCGCCACGTACGGCGATCTGAGCAAGCTGATCGCCGCCAACTACCACGTCCCGAGCAACGACGGCGTGGTCATGGCGGAACCGGCGGTGCGCGGGTGTATCGCCACGGCGAACCAGCTCGAGCCGATTGTCGCGCCGGGCGATTTCGAGGCGCTCATGGCGAGGCTGGATCTCGACGCGGATGGGAGTTTGGGCGTCGAGGACTGGAAGCATATCCGGTACGCTTGCTCTCCGCTGGTGCTTCGATGGCACTGACTGTGTGTTGTAGGACGCTGTGCGAGGCCGACCCCAAGATCCAGCGCATCCTCGATTCCCTGTGAATGCACTCTCTCCGGCTCTCTGCCTCTGTCGACGCGTCGCGAGAGGATGGCAGGTGAGAGACACCCGCACGCGTCAGCGTGAGACGCGTCGCGGTCACCACGTGGGCGGCGCCGGGTCGCCGGCCGATCCCTTCTCGCTCCTCCCCAACCCGCTCCCCCTCTCGTCTCCTTGCGTCCCTGACTGTCCATGCAACCAACCATGTCTACCGCCACCACCGAGACCCCGAAGCAGCCGCAGGTGACCGACAAGCACGACGTGGTCCTGTACACGTACTTCCGGTCGTCGTGCTCGTGGCGCGTGCGCATCGCGCTCAACCTGAAGGGGATCAAGTACACGCCAAAGTACGTCAACCTCCTCAAGGGCGAGCAGGTACACACTTCTCTGCGCTGAAGCGGGTGGTGCAAGGGCTGACTACGCCAGAGTGTAGCGCGCCGACGAGTACGCCGACAGCGTCAACCCGTCGCGCATGGTGCCGGCGCTGCAGATCGACGGACACCTGCTGACGCAGTCCATGGCGATCCTCGAGTGTACGCCGCGCGCGCCCCCTACTGCTGTGACCGCAAGCTGACGATCCCGGACCGTGTAGACCTCGACGAGACGCGCCCCGACACCCCTTCGCTCCTCCCCGCGGACCCCGTCGCGCGCGCGACGGTGCGCGCGCTCGCCAACATCCTGGCCGCCGACACGCAGCCCGTGCAGAACCTGCGCGTTCTCCAAAAGGTCTCGTCGGACCCGGCCGAGCGCGCGGCGTGGGGCAAGCACTGGGTGTCCGCGGGTCTCGATGCGCTCGAGAAGGCCGTGGCCAAGACGGCGGGCAAGTACTGCGTCGGCGACAGCGTGACGCAGGTCGACGTGTGCCTGGTGCCGCAGCTGTACAACGCGGGCCGGTTCGGCGTCGACATGGCGCCGTACCCGACGCTCACGCGCGTCGCGGCCGCGCTCGCCCTGCTGCCCGCGTTCCAGAAGGCGCGGCCGGAGGTGCAGGGCGACAACCCGGATCTGGCGCCGCCCAAGGAGGAGGAGAAGAAGCAGGAGTAGGGTGGGATGGTGGGATGAACGAATAGAGTAGGCGGTCCTGCATAAACGACGCGTGAACCTGCATAACGATACGGCGCGGGCGGCGCGGTGGCTCAGGGCCGTGAGGGCGATAAGAAGGCCCCGGCCCCGCCGCGCGTCTCGCACCTCGCTTCACACGCGCACATCCTAATCGCGACCCCAAACGTGCAAACCCGCTGATCATCTCCCAAGAATGGATTCCCAGGGACCGACTCCGCTCTCCCCCTCCCTCGCGCCCGTGCCCGGTCCCCTCTCCCCGCCGCTCAAGCCCGCGCCCGCCTCGTACACGACGACGCTGCAGCTGTTCCCGTACCTCACGCAGCCGCAACGGAACCCCGTCTCCGCCCCCGCCATGGCCGACTTTATGATCAACTCCAAGCTCGAGTGGGTGTCCAAGATGGTGCGTGTCGTGTCGTGTCATGCTATGCTGCTGCGCGGCGGAGATGCGCGCGAGACCGCCGCCGTGTCGACGAACGCGTCGTCGCGACGAACGCGCTGTCGGCGCGCGCTGGTGGCTTCGCGGCTGCCTTCGCGCGACGGCGCGACGTTCGTCCCTGCCCTCCGACCATGACGCTGACCGACGCATCCCCCCGTGTACCAACCCCCTCTGTATCGCCATGGCCGCGTCCCCCGGCGGTCACTCGTGGTGGTCGTGTCCGCTCCTGCACCTCTCGCTGTTCCACCAGGACATTGCCATCGACCCGGTGGCGGTGCGCAAGACGTCGATTGTGGCGACGATCGGGCCCAACACCAACTCGGTCGAGATGATGTGCAAGCTGCGCAAGGCTGGCATGAACATTGTGCGGCTCAACTTCTCGCACGGGTCGCACGAGTACCACGCGTCGGTGATCAAGAACGCGCGCGACTCGTTCGAGTCGCTGCCCGGCCGCCCCGTGGCCATTGCCCTCGACACCAAGGGCCCCGAGATCCGCACGGGGCTCGTCAAGGACGACGGCAAGGTGACGTACAAGGTCGGCCAGGTGATCACCATCACCAACGCCGACGCGTACAAGGAGGCGGTCGACGAGTCCACGCTGTACGTCGACTACCCGTCGCTCACCAAGTCGCTGGTCCCCGGCCGCCACATCTACGTCGAGGACGGCAACATCACGTTCGAGGTGCTCGAGATTGTCGACGCGCACAGCCTCAAGGCCAAGGCCCTCAACACGCACACGCTGACGTCGCGCAAGAACGTGAACCTGCCCGGCACCGACGTCGACCTGCCCGCGGTCTCGGCCAAGGACAAGCTCGACCTGCAGTTTGCCGTGGAGCAGGACCTCGACATGGTGTTTGCGTCGTTCATCCGGCGCGCCGAGGACGTGCGCGAGATCCGGCGCGTGCTGGGCCCGAACGGCAAGCACATCAAGATCATCTCCAAGATCGAGAACCTGCAGGGCGTGCGCAACTTTGACGAGATCCTGGCCGAGACGGACGGCGTCATGGTGGCGCGCGGCGACCTCGGCATGGAGATCCCGCTCGAGAAGGTGTTTGTCGCGCAGAAGATGATGATCGCCAAGTGCAACATCATGGGCAAGCCCGTCATCTGCGCGACCCAGATGCTCGAGTCCATGACGTCCAACCCGCGGCCCACGCGCGCCGAGGCCTCGGACGTGGCCAACGCGGTGCTCGACGGCGCCGACTGCGTCATGCTGTCGGGCGAGACGGCCAAGGGCGCGTACCCGATCGAGGCCGTCGAGACCATGCACCGCATCTGCCGCGAGGCCGAGTCGGTCGTTTGCCACCCGCCCACGTTCCTCGAGCTGCGCTCCCTGTCGCGCAAGCCGTGGTCCAACACGGAGACGATTGCCGCGTCGGCCGTCATGGGCACGCAGGAGCAGGACATTGCGGCCATCTTCGTGCTCACCACGTCGGGCGACTCTGCGCGGCTGCTGTCCAAGTACCGGCCCAAGGTGCCCATCATCGCGGTCACGCGCAACGAGCGCGCGGCGCGCGCCATCCACCTGTACCGCGGGTGCTACCCGATGGTGGTGGACGACGTGCCCAAGGTGACGGTGTCGGACCCCAAGGACCTGGTCAAGTGGCAGTCCAACGTCGACACGCGCATCCGGTGGGCCGTCGAGCGCGCCGTGCACATGGGCCTGATCCCGTCGCAGTGCACGTTCATGGCCATCCAGGGCTGGCGCGGCGGGTCCGGCAAGACCAACACCCTGCGCGTCCTCGACACGTCGATCCTCGACATTCTCCCCGAGCCCGAGTCGGGCGACCACCACCAGTAAGTGTTGTCTCGGTGGTTGTGTACGTGTGTGTGCGCGCGCGCCGGCGGCACAGAGGCCCGCGAGTACCCCCCAACCCTCTTGATGATCATCTTCCCGTCTCCCCACCTTCGTCTTAGTTATCAAAAACATTCCGTTTCATGTGTTATCCGTCTGCCAGTCGTCTATTCGCAGCCGCGCGCGCACACACACGCGCTCTTATCACACAAGATGAAACACTGACGCTCATCCGCACGTGCTCGCGTGTAGAATCTCGCACAAGGTGGTCTCCGACCCGAACGTCGAGGCCGAGCTCGACGCGCACCCGAAGCCCGCGGGGCCCGAGCACCACCTGCACCTGCCGTTCCACCACCACATCTGCGTCGACGCGGCAGCCGAGTTCCACGATATCTAGAGGTTCGGGAGAGTGTGCCCCCGTAGGAGGGGATGTATTTGTATCGATATAGCTGTACCATTTGTCCACCGACCAACGCGGAGTGGGGAGGAGAGGGGAGGCGGGCGTGTTGACGCGTCTCGCACGGCACACGTGGCCGCGTTGCTACGCGCTTTCAAAACTTTGAACCGACGCTGCGCGTCCTCTCTTCTCTCCCGCACCCCTTCACCGCACTCTACAACGTAAACCAATGGAAATCCACTCACTCCCAACGCTCCTGGACGCGTCGCAGTGGACGTACCGTGGCGAGGGCAACGCGAACGTCGTCTTCTCCGCCGACTTGGCAGACCCCACGCACGCCGCGGCGCGGGCCCTGCTCGGCACGCGGCACGCGATCCTGCGCGTCAGCAAAACCGGGCACGCGGGCGGCTCGCCCGGCGCCGCCGCCGTCGATACCGTCGCGTTCGTTCGTCGCGTGGTGCACCCGCTGTTCCCCGCAAAACACATGCCGCGGGTCGCCGCGGTCGCCGTCACGCGCGAGTTTCTCGCAGCGCTGCACGACGGGGCTGCGGGAGTCCGGCCCGATGCGCGCGCGGCCGCTGCGCATGTGGATGTCAGTCAGCCCGTCGCGGTGCTCGCGCCCGACTACGCGCGGATGGAGGGCAGCGGGCCGACCGTGTGTCTCGAGATCAAGCCCAAGTGGCTGTTCACGACGCATGGTGGGGAGTGTAGTAAGCCGAACCGCGATGGCCGGTCGCCGTCGCCTGACGCGTGCCGGTTCTGCATGCACCAGCGCCTCAAGGGCGCCACCAAGGTGTCAGCGTTCTGCCCGCTCGACCTTCTATCGGACCACACGCTCGCGGACGCGGTCGACGCGCTGCTCGCGACGCCGCAGAACAACCTGCGGGTGTGGGTCGACGGTCGCGCGGTGGACGTGACGGCGGACCTCGCGCCACATGACGCCGTCGCGCAGCAGCTGCACGCGGTCGCGGGCGCCGGTAGTCTGCGGCCCGTCGTCCGCACAGTGCTGGGCGAGCTCGGCCCGCTGTTCCACGCGCTCGCGCACCACCAGCGGTTGCTCGACGGCGGCGAGATCGAGAAAGTGCACGCGCTGTACGCGGCGCACGCGGACCGGTGGTCGGGCGCGGTCGGGGTCGAGACGTGGGAGCGCGCGGTGCAGCGGTACCTCGCGGCCGAGGCCAAGGACGGGTGGCAGGAGCTCGTCGAGTTTGTCCTGTCCATGACGCTCAAGGACTGCAGCGTGCTGGTGACGCTGGCGCCTGCCGGCGCGGTCGCGGACGAGGGCGGCGAGGAAGAGTCGCAGATCTCGACGGTGCGGATTCCTGGACACGACGCGGCCGTGTCGTTCCGCGCGGTACTCCTTGACCTCGACCCGAAGCAGTTCAAGAAGGTGCCCGACTGGTTCAAGCTCGACCAGGACATCAAGGCGCACTACGCCGAGTTCGTGGCCGCGCGGTCGACGCCGTCGCCGTAGCCCGTTCGTTTTCACACCGACGCTGCTGGCTGACTGATAAGCGAGGGACGGGAAATATATTTGCGCACGCGCACCGTTTGCATCGCGTAGAGCCGAGAAGTTGCAAGCGCAAGCAGAGCCGATCGAGTGTCCGCACTAGGCGCGCGCGGCACCTCCGTGCTCACAGCTCGCGCGCACGATGATGATTGGCCGCGGCGAGGAAATTGCGCCCTTGATGAGACGACGGCCCTCCCATTCGCGTGCTCGCGGTGGATGGGCGGCGCCGCCCCGATCGAAGTCGACGAGGACGACGGCCACGGCGGTCACGGACGCCCCCCACCCCTCTCTCCTGACAAGTTGAGCTGCACGACTCTCGGCGCCCATCGAGCCTGCGCCCGCGACCTCGCCGATACCCGCTCAGGCCTCCGTCGCCCCCGTGCCCTCCCACGGTCGAGGTCTCCGTCCCCGTGTTCCCGGCGCCGACCCGCGCGACGCCGCCACCCACGCAGGCGCGGCCGTCTTCCTCCCGCCCCGCTCTCAGCCGCAGCGACCACGACGACAAGTTCCCGCTCTCGAGGGCGCGCGTGTGCGGAAACCTTCTTCGACGCGCACAAGCGGGCCCACCCGGTCCACCACCACCACCACGCACCGCGAGATTTGATTGATTGCGAGGCTGATCTCCGCCGCCGCCCTCCGCTTCCTCGCTCCGCTCTTGCCGTGCGCGTGCCCTGCCTGGCCGTTCGCTCGTTCGCTCGTTCGCTCGCTCGTTCGTCCTTCGTCCGTCGTCCCTTGCGTCGCGCTCTCCCTCCTCCTCTCCCTCCTGCAGCCCGTAACCCGCGACACCTCCTCGCGTTCATTGCACTCGGCAACTTCATTTCCGGCCACTCGCAGTTGTTTCGCCCCTGCCAGGCACTGAATCTGGCGGCGCCTCTTTCCCTCAGCCCCGCCGGACCTCGTTCGCCGTGCCACGCTGCTCCTCTGCGCCCGCCTCGCGCCCGCCTCGCCTCGCTCTCCGCCGCGCTTGTCCCGCTCGCTTGGCGCTCTCTACGCCTCGCCCGCCTCGCCGCGCATCCATTGCCGCTCATTGATCGCGTGGACGGGACCCTGTGTGCGCCACCGACCGTCGCTCGACCTCGACGTCTACCTGGCCATCGCTCTTCCCTTCTCCTGCCCTCTCTCCCTTCCCATTCATCGTCATCCCGTCCCTGTGCTGGCTGCAGCGGACCCGTACCATGACCGCACCACCACTGCCGCCGCCATTACGGCCACCAACAACATCCCCACCACCATCGTCGCGGCTCCCGGCCAACGCCATGGCGAGCCCGACGCGGCGCCGGTTCACGCTCGCCGCGGCCGTCGCGCTGCTCGCCGTCGCCGCCGTCGCGATCCTCGGCATGGCCACGCCCGCGACCAGTCTGCCCGTCTCCGCCGTACGTCACTTCCGGCCGTGGCCATCGTCATCGCTTACTCACTCCACCCCGCCTCTCCCGACCAGTCCGCGTCCGTCTCCATCTCGGCCGTGCGCCCGCTCGACGAGAAACCGCCGGCGGCACCACCCAGCGTCACGGCCTCGGCCGTCTCCCCGTCGGCCCCGCCGCCGCCAACACCCGAACCCCCTCTCCCCGTCGCGCCGCCGGGCACTGTGACGGGCACCGAGGTCCTGGTCGTCCCCACGCCCAAACCGACGTCGACGGACCCGCCGCTCTTCGGCGCGCCGCCACCCGCCACGCCGACCACGACCCCGCCGCCCGTCGACGACCCGCGCATGCGGATTGGCCCGCCCGACACTGACCCGACGCCCGACCCGGGCTCTGGTGGCGATGGAGGGAACGGCGGTGGGAGCCGTAACCGGAACCGTGTCCTCCCGCAGCAGCCGCCCGTCGCGGCGCCGACGCCGGCCCCGAGCAATGGCGGCGCGTCCGGCGGTCGCGGACGGACGAACGCCGACGGCGAGCCATCGGGGCCCGTCGCGGGGAACGGCGGGGGTAGTGGCGCGGGCGCCGCTTCCTCCTCGTCTGGCGCGCCGAGTATTCGCGGGAACGCGCGGGCCGCGTCCCCTCCTTCTTCCTCCTCGTCTTCCTCCTCTTCACCCTCCGACAACGCCGGCCCCGACGGCGCCGCGGACCGCGCTGCGGCGCAGGGCGACCGCGGGTCGGACCTCAACTCGGACGCGGCCACCAACGGGGACGACGGCAGCGTGCGGTCGTCGAGCACCGCGTCCGCCGTCACCGCCGTCGCCGTCGGACTCCCGCTCGTCGCCGGCGTCGCGCTCGCCGCCATGATCGTCGTCGGGCTCCAGCGCCGCGGACGGCTGCCGAGCTTGGCCGCCGCGATCCGCCAGCGCCGCGGGAGTTCCGGCGAGGGAAGTGGGTGGCGGCCCAAGGGCTGGTCCGCGATGCCCGGCCGGTCCCACACCGCGCCCGTCGCCGGGACAACGGGGCTCGGCGCCGCGGGCGGGCTCGCGCGGTCCGCGTCGACGTCCGCGGTCCCCGCGGTCCCCGCCATGCACCCGCCCGCGCTCGCCGCCATCGACGAGTCCGCAACCACTACCTCCGGTGGCGACGCCGGGTCGTACTCCAAGGTCGTCGGGTACGGCTCGCTCGAGGCGCAGCACATTGACCTGGTCATCACGACCAACGCGACCGTTGGCGACGCGCCACGCGCTCAGCACCAGCGCACCCTGCGTCTCCCGCCCGCGACCGCCGCGCGCCTCGTCGCGCGCCGCGAGGGCGTGCCCATCAGCCCGTCCGCCGCCTACTTCCCGAGCGCGCCGCTGGCCGTCGCTGACCGGATGCCGGCGGCCGCGGCGCTCGGGTTGGGCGGAGGCGGGAGTGGTGGCGGGAGTGGCGGGAGACGGCTCGTGAGTCTCGCGTCGTCGTCGGGCGTGGGCACCGGGATCGAGGTCGGCGACGAGGAGATTGGGCCGCAGAATAACTCGTTCCGCGTGTGGTGATGAAGGCGCGCGACGGGTGTTGTGTTGTGTAAATAGGGTTGGTGTCTAAGTCGTTCTTTATAGCTTGCATAAATGGAGGTTGGTGTCGAAATCTGTTGGACTGGTGAGATTTGGTGGTCGTTGTCATGGTCGTGGCCATGGCCACGGTGGCCGCCATGGCCAAGCTAACCGCGACTGCTCACGGACCCGAAGTAAACATGTCAAACAAGCAATGATGGTCACAGCGAACGATGCGTTCTCGCGCAACGGACGCTGAGAGGCCCCGAAACGCATCGTGGACTACGCGCCGCGATGCCAAGCTGATCCTTGCCAAGAAGTTTACGGCGCCCCTGCACGCGGCCTCGCTGCGGCACAGCAGGCTCCCGGCCGCGAGCGGGGCTCGCAGGGCGGTGAGCAGGGCGTCGAGTTCGATTGGCGATACACAGCAAACGTACGTGATCCGGGTTACGGCCGGAATCAGCAGGTCGCGCGGCGCCTCAGTTCGAGCGAGAGACCAAAGTAGCGATGTAGAGTCATGGCGGGCGCCGAGTCCTTTCGCGGCGAGCATCGACTACTACCAGGACGCTCATGACAATGACGCGTCGACGCGCCTTCGGAAACCAGCAGCAACCGACCGGTTGACGCTACAGCGCGATGCGACGCGATCAAGAAGTTTCGCGGCTCACGATAGGAACCAACAGGTCGCGCGGCGCCCCGCGATTCAGAGACCAAAGTAGCAATACAAAGTCATGACAGGCACCGAGGCCTTGTGCGGTGAGTGTCGGAAGGACTCCGGTCACGCTGCCCGCTCGACAGAACAACTGAGAATATGAGAGTCTAATCGGCCGGTCGGCGTGCTTAGCGAGCAGCCGCTCGCGCGCCGATGGCGGTGCTGCGCGTCAGAGCGCGACTCAAGGACGATGGCGCGCGCTCTTGTGAACCGCGGACCGGTCAGAGTCAAGTCAGATCGAGACCGACCGAAGCGCGGTTCGAGAGCCGCTGCTCGGCGCAAAAGCAGTGCCTAATTTCGACACTGCGCATGCTCAGCGCGCAACGATGTACCACGTGCTGGAGCGACAATCCTGCATATCATGTAGCGCAGTTTACACTGCTGGAGAGCGGTAGCTGCAGTCAGCTGGTCGGAGACCTTCACACGCACGTTCGCTGGCGACTTGCGGTTCGAGCGAAACACGGTAGACACGATCCTGTCGCGACGGTGACGGGTTTGCGGGCGAAGGGAGATCAAGGGGGTCAAGTGAGACGGAACACGCTCACTAGACGCCGTCGACGAGGCGAGCGTGAACGCGCAGCCGAGAAGGGCTCGAGCCACGCCCGCGGCTCTCCCCTGCACATCGAGGCTGACAGCAACCGGCCCACAAGACTCTCGGGATACATGAACGAGTTGCATAGGGTCGCTGCGCGATACAGGAGTGATCCATTGCGTGGAGCGGGAGTGAAAGGCCTCGCCTGAAGCAACGAAGGAAGGCCCCCAGCAACACCACGCATGGGCATCAGGTGACCTAAAATGCACTCTTCTACGCCGCCACGGCGCAGCCGGCCCCGCGCCAGCCCATCGCGAGTGCCGTCACCGAGCCCCAGTCACACTAGCCATCGAGACGACGAGACACGCCGCCTGCGACGACGCTGTCCGACTGCCCATCCTTCACGTAACAACGAACCCAACACCATGGCGGACAACTCGGTGACGCTGGCCCCCGTCGACATTGCGGCCCTTTCCGACGCCATGGACGTCGAGACCACCACTCCGTCCTCCGCTGACGCGGCGTCCGCGAAGCCCAAGTTCGCGCCTGCGTCCGTCAAGGAGATGATGAGCGGCAAGCAGTTCCGCCGCGTGCTGGTGCCGCCACACCGCCTGACGCCGCTCAAGAAGGAGTGGCTCGCGATCTACACGCCGCTGGTCGAGCACATGGGCCTGCAGGTGCGGTTCAACATCAAGTCCAAGTGCGTGGAGCTGCGGTCGTGCGCCGAGACCAAGGAGACGTCGTCGCTGCAGAAGGGGTCTGATTTCGTGCGCGCGTACGCGCTCGGGTTCGAGGTCGACGACGCGATTGCCCTGCTGCGGTTGGACGACCTGTTCATCGACTCGTTCGAGATCAAGGACGTCAAGACGCTCAACGGCGACCACCTGTCGCGCGCCATTGGCCGTATCGCGGGCAAGAACGGCAAGACCAAGTTCACCATCGAGAACGCGTCCCGCACCCGCGTCGTCGTCGCCGACACCAAGATCCACATCCTCGGCAGCTTCCAGAACATTCGCGTCGCCAAGGACGCGATCGTCGCCCTCATCATGGGTTCCCCGCCCGGCAAGGTCGCCGCGACGCTGCGCACGGTCTCGGCGCGGATGAAGGAGCGCTTCTGAGCGCGGCGTTGTGCGATTACTCTTTTCTATGTAGATTTTTTTGTTTCACTACGGCGGTGTTCCCAGTTGGTTTGTTGAGGCAGGCCCTGATCGACGCGTTGAGAGGAGCGCGTCGGGTCGGAGACGAGCGAGAGAGAGACGAGAAAAAAACAGGGCAATCTTTGGAGGAGAAATGGAGCGCGCGAGCGACGCTGCCGTCGTATATCGCAGCAGCAGCGGCGGCCCGCGAGTAGATGGGTGGGGGAATGCAAGAGAGCGGGGGTAGCGCTTAGACGACGCGGGCATCGCCGAACTTGGCGTTGTACTCCTCGACCTCCCAGCGGCCGTTCTTGACGCGCTCCTCGACGTCGGTCTCGATGGAGGGCTTGGCGCGGACAACGTCGTCGACCTAGAGGTTCGGGAGAACCGGGTGAGTGATGGGTTCGCGATAACGACAGCAAGAAGAGCGAGACGCACGGTGAGCTGGTCGATGGGGCGGGCAGCCTCGATGTTGGCGAGGGTCTCGCGCAGCTCCGAGAGCTCCGAGTTGACGGCGTCGGCGGTGGCCTGGGCGCGCTCGATCTAGAAGCGGATCACGCGGTGTGTCAGGGATACCCTCAAGCAGCCGTGTCAAACCAGGAGATACGAACGGCCTTGGCCTCGTAGGCCTCGATGACCTTGACCTGGGCGGCCAGGTCGTACTTGGCGGGGGCGAAGGCCTTGAGGGCGGCCTCGGCCTGGTCAACGACCTCCTTGTTGCGCAGGACCGAGCGGTAGTGCGCAAAGTCGATGGTCTGGCGCTGCTCGCGCAGGCCCGAGACGGTGCGCTGCAGCTCGTCGTGGCGCTTGCGGAAGGCGGTCAGGGCGGCGACCGTCTCCTGCTTGAGCTTGAGCGTCGTGGCGACGCGGCCAAAGTCGAGGGCCTTGGTGGCGGAGGCGCGGACGGCGGACATGGTGGGGCGAGCGAGTGCGGGCGGTTGCGTGGACACGGCGGCGCTGCGGGACATCGTGCGCCGGGCGGGCCACCTTCACCACCACGGTGCACGGCGGCGGCGGCGGCCGCGGCGGACCGGCGACGGGGGAGGGTCGAAAATCGCGGTGAAACGTGATTCCACCCGCTGCTTTACGGCAAAGGTGATGGGCGTGGCAGGCGCGGATCGCCTTCTTGTTGATCCAGCCGCCACGTGACCGGGTGCAGCGAACGCGTCGTCGGGTTGGCGCGTTCGGCCCGACCGCCGGTTCCGCCAGCTCGTCTCGTCACGGCCGCCCCCGACTCGATCCACTTGCTTACGACGCAAAAATGACCACCATGAAGTGCGTGCTACATGCATTCAGCCGGCCGAGTGCCGCTGCCGCCACGGCCGCCGCCGGCATGACGCGGCGGGTCCCGCGTTGGGCGGCCGTCACGCGGCCCATCACCGCCGGCTCGGTTGGGGGCGGCCCACTCACCGCGCGCTACTTGAGCACGGCCCGCCCCGCTCTCGCATGCTCGCTCTTGCCGACGCTCACGCTCCCTGCTCCTCGCCATCGCACGTTCGCAACCGCTTCCGCCATGACCGTCGCCAGCTCCTCCATGTTCGAGCAGCACCGCGCCAAGATCCTCGACGCCCTCGCCGCGGCCGGCGCCACCTCGGGCATCGCCTACCTCCGCGGCGACGTGACCAAGGAGCGCCACAACACGGACGTCGTGCGTGTCGCGTTGCTCGCCTCGTGTGTGGGGAGCGCATCGCTGATCCGCTCGCTCGATCTCACAGGAGCTGTCGTTCCGCCAAGAGTCCAACTTTTTCTACGCAACGGGCGTCAACGAGCCCGGCTACCACGCCGTGATCGACCTCGACGCCCGCACCGCGCGCCTGTTTGCTCCTGGTGCGTCCGTCGCGCTCTGACGAGTCCACACAGTCGCCTCTAATGCACCCGCGCGTTCCTGCAGAGATCCACGCTGATGAGGCCGTCTGGATCGGTGCCGCGCCGACGCTCGACGCCCAGACCGCCCAGTACCAGGTCACCGTCGCCCACGTCCCCGCCCTCCCTGCCTACCTCGACTCGCTCGCCCCCGCCGCCGTGCACGTCCTCGCCCACGAGTCGGACCTCTCGGCGCTCGGCGCGCACGCCGCCAAGGCTGACAAGTCCAAGCTCTCCGAGTACGCGTGGCTGCGAACCTTGTGAGCGCCGTGCACGATCGCTGACCCGTGACGCCATGTGCGTAGCGCCCTGACCACGGCCCGCATGTACAAGACCGACGCCGAGGTCGCCCTCATCCGCAAGGCCAACGAGATCTCGGAGCAGGCCCACGTCGCCGTCATCAAGGCCACCTCGCTCGAGACCTCCGAGTACGAGCTCGAGGCCCTGTTCCGCTACACGTGCCACCGCCACGGGTACGCTTTCACGCGCGACTTCCGTCCACTCGAGTCCCCTCGCTGACACGCGTCTCCCACAGTGCCAAGAACCAGGCGTACCTGCCCATCGTCGGCGTCGGCGCCAACGCGGCCATCCTGCACTACGGCCGCAACACGGCCGAGCTCAACCAGGCCGGCGTGTCGCCGCACGCGCTGGTCCTGGTCGACGCCGGGTGCGAGGTGCACGGCTACGCTAGTGACGTCACCCGCACGTTCCCGGCGCACGGCAAGTTCACGCCCGAGGCGCGCCACATCTACCAGACGGTGCTCGACTCGCAGCTCGCCGTCATCGCTGCGCTGCGCCCGGGCGTCGCCTGGGAGGACATGCACCGTCTCGCCGAGCGCGTTCTGTGCCAGGGTCTGATTGACGCGGGGATTCTCAAGGGCTCGCTCGAGGACTGCCTCGCCGCGCACGCGCAGGCCGTCTTCTTCCCGCACGGCCTCGGCCACCTCCTCGGCCTCGACGTGCACGACGTCGGCGGGTACCCCGCGGGCGTCCCGCGCATCCAGGAGCCGTCGATCCGCTACCTCCGCATGCGCCGCACCCTCGAGCCCGGTATGGTCGTCACCGTCGAGCCGGGGCTCTACTTTGTCCCGCTCCTCATCGAGGCCGCGCGCAACGAGAAGGCCGGCGAGTTTATCGATTTCGACGCCGTCGCGCGGTACACGCCCGTCGGCGGCGTCCGCATCGAGGACAACGTGCTCATCACGGCCGACGGGTACAAGAACCTCACCACGGTGCCCAAGTCGGTCGACGAGATTGAGGCGCTCATGGCGGGCGACGCGCAGTAAAGATTTGGAATACACTTTCGCGGTTCTTGCACACTTCTTTCGTCGAACTCAGAACGCGGCCGCGTTGAACGATGAGCGGCGCGTTGTGACGCGGGCGTGCGGTGAAGGGGTGGCGCAGACGTTGGCCGCCGCCGACCGTTACGGAAACCGCTGAGTGCTTGAAGAGGGCGTCGCGGGGCCATCTCCGGTCCCTTCTCCCCTCCGCCGACTTCTTGGCATCCTGCTACGAATCAACAAACCCACACGCATCAACAAACATGGGCCTGCGCGGACTCGGGACTGCCGTCAAGGACAGCGTCAAGGACGTGGTGCACGGCCGCCACGGCGGCAAGGGCGACGACAAGTCCGGCGGCGATAGCGGCACCGCCTCGGCCGGCTCGACCAGCACGTCGTCGCTGCCGACGGGCGCCGCGCTCTCGGCGCCGCGCGCGCACCGCAACGGGCGCAAGAAGGCGCTGTTCATCGGAATCCTGTACACGGGCACCGAGTCGGCGCTGCGCGGGTGCGTCAACGACGTCGACAACCTGTCGAACTTCCTCATCGACAAGCACGGGTACAAGCGCGAGAACTGCAAGTTCCTCACCGACCGCGAGGGCGCGAGTAAGGAGTCGCTGCCCACGGTCGAGAACATGATCAAGGGGATCGACTGGCTCGTCGCCGATGCGCGTGAGGGCGATACCCTGTTCTTCCACTACTCGGGCCACGGCGCCAGCGTCAAGGACGCGTCGGGCGACGAGGTTGACGGCATGGACGAGGTACGCGATCCCCGATTTTCCGCCGCTGAGGATTCAAACGTCGCTGACGCGGCACCTTCGTGCGCAGGTGCTGATCCCGCTCGACTTCAAGGAGAACGGTGTTCTCCTCGACGACGACCTGCACGCCAAGCTCGTCGCGCCGCTTCCCGAGGGCGTCACACTCCATGTACGCTTCAATTGCTCAAGGCCCTGGATGTAGTGGCGTCACCAGGAGCACCTGTGCTAACTTCAGTTCGACCCCCTGTCACCCCACACCCTATCGCACCCCAACGAAATGCTTAGTGCGTCATGGATTGCTGCATGTCCGGCAGTAATCTAGACATGCCCTACACGTACAGCGTCGACGGCAACCTCGAGATCACCTTCTCCAAGAACCCGGTGCGCGACGGGTTCCGCAAGCTCAAGGAGGCGCGCGTGCACCTCAAGACGGGCAACGCGCTGGCCGCCATCGACACGTTCAAGCAAGGGTTTCACCTCATGACGCGCCGCCGCGTCTCGACC
This sequence comes from Blastocladiella emersonii ATCC 22665, assembly GCA_025594325.1. NCBI lineage: Eukaryota > Fungi > Blastocladiomycota > Blastocladiomycetes > Blastocladiales > Blastocladiaceae > Blastocladiella > Blastocladiella emersonii. Next base: position 268,587 of record JANHCV010000010.1, on the reverse strand, counting down.
GAGGCCGCCGCTGAGGCCGAGGCCAAGACCCAGCGCGAGCGCACCTCGCGCGCCGACGTCATCGCCTTCTCCGGCTGCCGCGACGACCAGACCTCGGCCGACGCCCAGATCGAGGTCAACGGCGAAAAGGTCTTCACCGGCGCCATGTCGTGGGCCCTGCGCGAGGCCCTCACTGAGCAGCCCAAGTGCACCTACACCGAGCTCCTCCGCGACATGCGCAAGCTCATGGCGGGCAAGTACATGCAGGTCCCGCAGCTGTCCGCCGGCCGCCTGCTCGACCTCAACACGCCCGTACAGCTGTGAGTGGGTGCGCGATGTTTTGATTGATTGTTCGCGAGTGTGATATCCCTGTACTCTCCCCATGTACCCCTTTTTTGATCAGCATCGCAGCAATTAGTGACCTTGAGTGATGCTTGAGCCGTCATCATGGCCGCGCGCACAGGAGCCCACCTTTATGTGCGATCCGTCAACGGAAGCGCCGACCAACGCAGTGAGGAAAACCACGTCGTCGCAAGCGATGCGCTGGTCACGGTCCGATTCTGAAGCACCAAGGCCTGCTCCCTATGTATAGCGCAAAGCTCACGGTTACGCAAAGCAGGCGTTATTGCCGAGAACTCGCCGCGTCGGCTGGCGGAGAACGCGTCGAAGTTCGTGGCGTTATGGGCGGTTCGTGGCGTGATGGGCGGTGTGATGGCACTTAGCCCCCCCCTGGTGATGGGATCCGCTTGAGGCGTCAGTGCGGTGCGAGGACAAGTGCGCTCGGATGACGCGTCGCGATGGGTGGGGATGCTGATGGATCAAGATGTTGCGCGCGTGCGGGGCACGTATTTCATGCAAGACGGTTAGTACGGTACAGGAAAACGCATGGTACAAGATCGACAGACGTGCCGCCGCGCGTACAGCCCTCCTTCCTCGCCAAACCAACGAACATTTCTGAGGGGCACAAGATCAGCGAGGCGAGAAAGTGGTTGTGTGCGAGAGATGTACAGGGCGGGCATGGTGGCCGCGAGCGACGTGTCCGTGCGTGCACTACAGTGAGTTGAAAGAAACGTGTGTTTGTTGATCTCGGTGTCGGTGAACGACAACTTGATGTACAGCGGGGTCGGAGACGTAGTTTGAAGGTGCTCAAGGTCTTGACGGCCGCCGTGGAAGTGTTGTTGGTGGCCATGGCGGTGGTTGAGCTGGGCTCGGCCACGACAACACCTTGGACACTCGGACGATTATGGCCATGAGGTCTGGGGCGGCGCGGACGAACGCACCAAGTGAGAAAGCGCACCGCATCACGGAGCGGCTTTGCGACTTTGATCACGGCGGCGAACTCGCAGTGTAGCTGCACGACCAATGACGCGTCAGAAAGCTGTTCGCACCGTAGCCACGGCGACACAGGCGTACAACTTGTCGGAACCGGCCGTACACGCGCTTGGCGAATCTCTTGTCGAACATTGCGGTCGAGTCGGGTGCTTGACCTTGCACGCGTCACCAAGGTGGTCGATCGTGTCGGCGCGGCGCGCTTAGCGTTGTCGGGACGTGGGTCAAAAAGTGCGCTCGGCGCGCGAGATTTGGTGGTTGCGGCGGTTATCCGCGCCAAATGCGCTCGCTCAAGTCGGATCGGCAATGAAAGTGCCCATCACGTGGTGTGTACGGCGCGTCTCGCTTGCGCTCTTCGCCTCCCGCACCCCACCCCAAAGTGAACCATATAAACCCGCGTGCGCGCAATTTGCATTAAAGTGACGAGGGACTGATGCTCCCGGCCCGCGATGCGCGTAGTTCCGCGCGCCGAGCGCACTTTTTGACCCACGTCCCGACAACGCTAAGCGCGCCGCGCCGACACGATCGACCACCTTGGTGACGCGTGCAAGGTCAAGCACCCGACTCGACCGCAATGTTCGACAAGAGATTCGCCAAGCGCGTGTACGGCCGGTTCCGACAAGTTGTACGCCTGTGTCGCCGTGGCTACGGTGCGAACAGCTTTCTGACGCGTCATTGGTCGTGCAGCTACACTGCGAGTTCGCCGCCGTGATCAAAGTCGCAAAGCCGCTCCGTGATGCGGTGCGCTTTCTCACTTGGTGCGTTCGTCCGCGCCGCCCCAGACCTCATGGCCATAATCGTCCGAGTGTCCAAGGTGTTGTCGTGGCCGAGCCCAGCTCAACCACCGCCATGGCCACCAACAACACTTCCACGGCGGCCGTCAAGACCTTGAGCACCTTCAAACTACGTCTCCGACCCCGCTGTACATCAAGTTGTCGTTCACCGACACCGAGATCAACAAACACACGTTTCTTTCAACTCACTGTAGTGCACGCACGGACACGTCGCTCGCGGCCACCATGCCCGCCCTGTACCTTTTTCCCAAACAACTACTTCCTCGCTGTGGAGCTCCAGCTCGGCAGCGACCATCACCCCTCGCATCCCGCATCGGCCTTCTCAACCACGGCTTCCTGGGCCGCGGACGGCGCTGCTGGCGCGGTTCTGTACTAGTTCGACGAGGCCAACCGCGACTTAGGGTTCGCGCTGACCAAGACGCGGGCGGCTCGCGAACTCGGCCGCACAGGCCATTCCCGCCGCGCATCGTCGCCAGCATGGCACAGATTCTTAGGCGGCCAGCGCGACGTGCGTAAGTTCAGCCTTGAGTTCGACCATTGGCCACACAGCTTTCGAGTGATCGTGCTCTCTCAATCGAGTAACGCGATTCTCCGCGTCCATGGCGACCATGGCCATGATGGTCATGGATGCGCGTGCCCGCCGCGCGCGTCGTACCTGCGCCGCTGCTCTCACACGGCGGCCACGGCGACCACGGCCGCCGCCACCGCGTCCTGGATCAGGATGGGGCAGCCGAGCACCTTGCTCTGATTTGTGCCAACGACTCAAGAGCTAGCAGATATGTTGAGTAAGAAAGCAACGGCTATTAAAGGTGTTGAGTAAGTAAGCAAAGCGTGTAGTATACATGAATAACCATCTTCAACAAATCAGCCAAGCCGCTCTCGTCCGCGGCCACCAGCAACGTCACGAGCGCCTTACAGGCAGAACTTGGTGTTGAGGTCGAGCGGGCGAGCCGTCGACATCTGCGGGATCTGCGTGTACTTGCCGTGGAGCTTCTTGCGCATGGTCTTGAGCAGCTGCGCGTAGGTGATCTCGCTCTGCGCCTCGGTCAGCGTCGAGATGAGCGCCCACGACATGGCGCCCGTGGCCTGCGAGTCGATGGACGCGTCGGCCGACGTCTGGTCGTCCTTGCAGCCCGAGATGACGAGCACGTCGGCCTCGGACGAGCGCTCCTGCTGCGTCTTGAGCTGCGCGGGCGTGGGAGCGGGCGGCGCGGCGCCCTCGTTGTCGCTGCCGTCGTCCTTGAGGAGGAGCTTGAGACCGGCCTTGAGGTTGCCAAGGATCTCGCCCGTCGACTCGGCCGTGGCCGCCGCCTTGAGCTTGTGCAGGCCCTCGCGGACGCGGGACTTGCGCTGGCCGGCGTGGATCTCGAGCTCGCCGTCAACGGTGTACGTGTACATAGTATCGGCCATAGTCCCCGAATGGCAGCAATCCATGATCCTAGGCGTTTTAGATTGGGGAAAGAGGTAGGAAGGCGGTGAGTCAAATGTCGACCAAGGCCAGAAGCAGTGGGTGGAGACGTACATGTGGAGCTTGCATCCGGCGGGCAGAGGCTTGACCATGATGGCGTTGATGTCGTCTATGAGCGAGGAGACAGCGGGTTGTCAGTGCTAGTGTTCGTGTCAACTCGAGTCATGCGCAGAGAGCGTACCATCGAGCAGCATGCCGACCTTCTCGTAGTCGGAGGGCACAAGGACCTCGTCGTGGCCGTCCTCCTCATCTCCCGAAGCGTCCTTGACCTGGGCGCCGTGGCCCGAGAAGTGGAAGAAGAGCGAATCACCGGCGCGCGCGTCGCGGGCGAGCCACTTCATGGCCGAGACGATGTTGGCCTTGTTGGGGAGGCGGTTGGGGTCGTCCTGGTCGTCGGTGAGGATGAGCATGTTCTCGCGCGAGAAGCCGTGCTGCGAGATGAAGTTGGAGACGTTCTTCACGTCGTTGATGCAGCCGCGGAGCTCGGCACGGGTGCCCTTGTAGTTGATGCCGATGAGCAGCGCCTTCTTGCGGCCGTTGAGGCTATGGACAGGGAGAGGAGCAAGTGTGAGTGGGGTTCGGACGTGTCGAGTCAAGGGGAAGAAATCGTACTTGGTGGTCGGGGCGGCCAGAGGCGCCGAGGTGCCAGTAGCGCGGGACTGCTGGTCCTCGTGCTGGACCTCGTCGAGCACGTTCTCGAGGGCGTTGGCAAAGTTGTTGAAGAGCGACATGGTCGGTGGTGGAATATGCGAGGGAATGTGCCTGGAGGAGTAGCGGTCGTGGTTAGTACACGTTGAGTACGAGGACGAGCTCGAGGAGGGAGGTGGGAGGAGGGAGGTGGGGGAGGGTGGCGTCAGGCAAGTGTTGTGATCCCGCGACCAGCACGCCGAGCTCGGCGCCGCGAGGCCCTCGGACGCGACGACAATACGCTGACGAGCAGCCGTGGCCGGCAGCCGCGTCGAATGAGCCGCGCGCCGGTGTCGAGGCCCGACCCGCGCGCGAACGGGAGGCCGCGTGCGCGCCGAGCCACACCGAGGACGCGCGACACGAGGTATTCTGGCCCGGTCTATCCACCCGCCGTCGCCCGAGTGCGACGGGCACTCGGTGCAGGCTCGCCGAGCCGCCGCGCGGGCTCAAGTGGCCGGGGCGTCGTACATGTAGCGCAGGGCCTTTGCCGCCGCTCGGCTGGGGCATCGCGCCGAGGCAGTCGCCGACCGAGGCCGCCGCGGAGGGCAACCGCGGACGCTTTACTGAGCTGCGCACGTCGTGTCGGACCCGCCTTACGGGGACAGGCGTGGAGGCTCGCCGCGAGTCCCCAATGAAGAGGTCCGTGGCGGCTGCCGTCCATGGCATCGCGTAGTCGAGCACGACGTCGGCGTCGAGGGCGGGTCGAGCTCGGCGGGGGTGCTGGCCGTCAAACCTTTTACTACGTCGACATCCTTCGCCGAGGAGGGAGGGAGGAGAGAGGAAGGCGGAGAAGGTTGTTGATGCATGGTGGCCCCACGTACAAGGCAGGGAGGAGGTCCGCGCTGTCGTTGCAGGGGGTGGGGACTAGTGTGCAAGCGAGCGAAGCAACGGCAGACACGGAAGACTGAGGGCGTCGAAAAAGGGAGAGGGGGGCGTCGGGCGGCTTTTGTACGGCGAGCAGCCGGGCGAGGCGAACGGTCGGCCAACGCGCGCGAAGGCAAAAGCGCGGCCGGAAGCCCTCAGCAGGCATCTCCGGTGCAGCGTTCTTCCCCAAACGCCCGCGTGGCTCGACGCTCATTTTCGCGCCGTCACGTTTTGCGGCTGCATGTGCCCGGCACGTCGCGTTTCGGAACGGCGCCCTTTTCAAGCCTCTACGCCCGACCAAACACCACTCGCGCTCGGCCACCACTCGCGCGTTTCTCAAAACTACGGAACGACTGCAATGCACTATTGCCACGATGTCAAGAGTCTAGGGGTGTTGACAGTCGCCGAACAAGGAAGAGTCCGGAAGGGCGCGCGGAGGAGGAGCCGATGGCCCGGCCAACGGCTCTCAGTTCGAGGGGTTGATCTTGAGTTGATCCCGAGCGGTAGGTGAGGCAAGGATACAGCTAGTCAGGGACGTGTGTTCCTCCTTCTTCCTCGAACCGGGGTTGGGTGAGAGGAGAGAGGTTTACAAAGCGGGGAACGGCGCCGCGGGAGTGCGGTGAGCCGGCGAGACGGTTGCGGGCGGAAACAGGCGAGATCAGGTGGTCGATCCCCACGATCGCCACCGCATGAACGACGCGTGGAACGACGCGTACATAACAGGGAAATCCACGGCATCTGTATCTGCACGGGTGCGTTGAAGTCACGGAGGCCACCGGCGGACAGCTGCGGGAGCTGAATACTCGTGCGCACGGTGCGGGGGAGATCCGTGTGCGTGCAATCTGGTATTCGCCCATGCCGCGTGCTGCAGGTTCGATAGTGGTCTGAGTTGACACGATGCCGGTCCGCGAGGCGGAGTCATTCGAACTCGCAGGGGAAACTCGCTGGCGGTTTCGCGTCTGTCCGTGGACGCGATGCGCCACGGATGACTTGAATGTGATCAGTGACGACGCGTCCGTCGGCGCGAAACGCTTTTCGTCGCGCGTCGGCTGACCTTTCACCGCTCCCGGTACACTTTGAACTCAGGCAATCAATCATGAACGACGATGCAAAGAACTTGATGCAAACTTGGGCGCTCGGCACACCGAGCCCGAATGACGACGGCTTCGTCTCGCCGTCGACCCCGCTGGCACTGTCCGCCGAGCCCGCTACACGCAGCTCGCTACAGCTCCTGGACCTTCCGCAGGACGCGTTGGCGGCGATTCTTCACGCTGTTCTCGAGTATGCGGGCACTCGAACGTTCCAAGCCTTTTCGCGAGCCGACTCGTGGCTCTTCCGCATCGCCATCTCGGACCTCGCCGTTTACTGGCCCTGCACGTATCTCGTTCTCTCTCCGTGCACCGACGACGCTCCACGAAAGCCGCCCTACCCCGAGAGCTTCGGCTACGTTCTCGAGTGTCTGCGCATGGCTGCCCAACTACATCGACACCCCGGCCCGCCGGTCCACTTCACGCTCGTTCCGCAGCCAATCCACGGCCAGGTACCCGAAGTCGTCATTCGCAGAATCTACGATTGCCATGCGCTTTTCGAAACCGTCATGTTATTGCTCGTCTCGCGCCAGGTAACGCTTGACTTGTCGCTGGCCGACAGCTCGAGCGTGACGCTGCTCATGACCTCTTTTCTCTCGGCTTACGAGAGCCGGCCACAGTTCGCCGACGCTTGCAAACGGCTTCGCATCGTCCACCGTTCGCATGACTTTTCCCATGACACCGGGATCGCCTGGACCCAGTCGTTTCTGCACCAGAAGTCGTTCATCACTCTCTGCGCTGGCTGCAAGGATCGTGCCTTGCTTGGTGTCGTGGACGAATGGCGCTGCCTGTGGTGCTTGGCTGACATGCGCGGTGAACCCGAGTCGGATCGTCGGCCAACTTGTTGGTTCTGCAACGAGCGCTCGACCACCTGTGTCCCGATGTGCTACGCTTGCCAGCGCGAGTGTCACACGTCACCTGTCGACATGACCGTTCCCGTATGCGCCGCCTGCGCGCCGCGCGTTCGCCGAATCCGGTGCGACTGGTGCTTCTACGAGAACGGCGGCGACGCCATGTGGACGGACGCTGATATGCAGCTCGGCGGAAACGATGATTGAGTTCGGTACAGGCGCTCGTGAGTCCGTTTGTTGTCATTTGATCTGATTCTTCGATGAGATTTCTCCACTCAGCATTCACTCGTGGGGCAACTCGGCGACGCACCGCGCCACATCACGCGACCGCGCGACACTCATTCCCAGTCGTCGGGTCCGGCAGGATCGGTTTCTTTTGAAGAAGGTATATTTGATTACTATGCGACATCGATGCCGCATGCGTCACTGAGCAACTACGCGTCCGTCGATGACTCGGTCGGCGACCAGGCTGCGTCGCCGCCGTTCGCGTAGAAGCACCAGTTGCAGCCGCGCTTCGCGACTCGAGGCGAGCACGTCGAGCACATGAACACTTTGAAAGATTTGGGCGAAGCATGATGTGGATGCTGGCAGACATCCTCGAGGCGAGCGTAGTCCGTGACGTGAGCGCGACATGTCCAGCACGTTTTCGGCCCCGCGAGATCAACAACGTTGCTCCGATCCGAATCCATCGTGCACGCCGAACACTGCCAACCAGGTTTGTCACCGAGTACCGCGTTTCCCGCACACGCGGAGCATGTAGTGAAAACTCGAGCTTGCTCTTGGGCGCCACCAGTCCACTTGAAGCCGGTACCGCTCGTGAACTCGGTCGCGCGATGCGTCAGGCGAAGCACGCGCTGAGCGATCGGCATGAGCGACGGGCTCCACTTCCAGCCCTTGACGAGATCCAGCAAGATTGCGCTGACGCTGACGCTGTCGGCCTCGAGGATCGACATGTCAAGCGTGAGTCGGGCCGGTCTGTGCGCCTTGAGAACGTGCTCGACAAGAACGCAGAAAGTAAACGCGGACAAGGGAGCTTTGGAGCCCGGGCGCGGGACCAGAGTGAAATGAAGCCGCAGACCGGGAAACCGAGTCCAGTTTGCGACCGTCTCCATGCATTCCAGCGTGTACGAAAAGCTGTCGGGATAAAATGAGGCGGGGCAGCCGCTGCTCGGCGGGGTGGCGACGAGATGGACGCTGGGCGAGTGCACGGCGGGGTCGGACGTCGCCATGCGGTAGAGCGAGGTGTGGGCCAGAGTCAACGACTGGAACGTCGAAGTTCCGGCGTGCTCGAGGACCGTGTGAAGGATCGCGGCCAAGACGTCGCGCGGAAGATCCAAGAGGAGGAACGGCGACTGAGCTGGCGCCGTTCTGAGCTCTGACGGATTGCCACAAGCATGTTGCACCGAGTCATTTGCGTTGGCCAACATTTCCAAGTTCATGAGCTTAGCATGTGCGCGAAGGGAGGATCAGCGGCGAGCCGCTGCCGCGTTGACGTGGCCACGCGGCCCACGGTCGGGCGAGGGTCACATTGGCACGACGTGTGGCGCAACGCGTCCGCGACCATTTCCGTCCCTTCGCCCTCTGCCGCGTGCGCCTCCCCCTTGAACCTGGCGCAAGGAGAGACCAAGGTTCAAGTCAATTTATCCCAATATATCAACTTCAGGCTCAGTCTCATCTGAGTCCTCTGGATCAGCGTCGCGCGTCGCCGTGCTCGCAATCCTATCGACGAAGCCTTGGCGGGTCGAGTTTGGCGGTGGTGGTCGCTGTAGCTGGATTCCAGCCGCCCCAGCGAGAGACTCGGGCTGCACGACACCAGGCCGAGGCGACGTGACCGCATCAGGGCCCGCCACGCGCCGGCGCTTGCGTCCTGCGCGGTCGTCGCCCTCGTCCGTGCTCACTTCGGACTCGGTATCGCTAGCGCCACCAGAATCGAGGCGCTGCGTCGGAGCGCTGCTCGAGCCAGGTGCAGCCCGAATCGCCTGATGCTCAGGAGCCAAGGGAGGGCAGTGGCCAATGATCTGCGTAATGTCGGATTCGGCCGCGGTCCAAAAGTCCCCGCGCCGCTTGTGACCCTCGGGGCGCAAGACCCGCGTGAAATACTTGCGTCCACTCAAGCAGCGAGCGACTTCAGCCTGCTCAAACGGGAGCGAGTCAGTCGATGAATCAATCAAGGAAAGCGCGGAACGAGCGGCGGCGTACATGAAGCGCCTTGCGATCAGACTGCTGAAATTGCGGGTGCGTGCGCTCGATTGTCTCCGCAATCTGCGCGGAAGTCATTTTGTGATCGGGCACCGTAGCGAGCGCACCGCATATCAGCGAGGAAATGTTGAGCTGCGGACGACGGGGTTGCGGGGTTTCGCCTGCGTCTCCATCGAGGGAAGCAGTGGAAGAAGCAGCACCGGGACCGTGAGCCGATGATAAACTTGATTCCAGCACCTGGTCGGAGCTCGAGCCCGCAACGACCGCGTCAGCTTCATCCTCGGTCTCCGCGTCCTGCGAAGCGGAAGCGGGTGTGCGAGGCGCAGCAAAGCTCGGCGGCGCCAAGCCGGCGCAGGACGCGAGCGCGGTCGCCAAAAAGTCCTCGGACACGGCCCAGTACGAGCCATTCCCGCGTCGCCCGCCGACGGTCGGCAAGCAATTTATCCGCGAGAACGCTGAATGGGTTGAAAGCTTGTTCCGGATCCCGCTCTACGCATGGTCATCACGTTAGCGTTGCACCCAACAGCTGCTCCGATCGTGGACGGCGTACCTGCCAGGACAAAGGAGTAAAGCGGTAGAATGGAAAGTGGTCCCTGATCCAGGCGAGAATGTCGGCGGCCTTCATTTGTTTGCTGGCCGTGGAGTCGATGGCGAGACAGATGAGCTGCAGGATGCTGTGCGGCGGCCGGATGTGTTCGGTCCCGTCAACGGGGTCGACGATCGACTCCGAACCACTGTCGCGGACCACTCGCGAGCGAATCACGCGGGGCGGCGGGTGGCTAGCGGCTGCGTCGCTATCCGCGGATGGTTGGCCCGGTGGCAATGAAATCATCGATTCGCGCGTGGGAGGCAACATGGGTGGTCGAATTGGCGCCGGGATGAAAGCGTTGTTGGGAAGCGGAGCAGTCGGTGACGATTGAGGTAGCCAAGTTTGGCTGACAAGGTCGTGCAATGCAGAGGATTGGATTGCCGGTGCAGGACCGCAGTTTGGCTGGTTGCTCAACGCTGCTGCGCTCGGCGGAGGCGAAACGGTCGACGAAAAAGGCGGCCGCGGGTTGGGCGGAGGTACTCGAGGCGCCACCTGCAGCGGGAGCGTAGAGCATGGCCTCGAAACAAGTTCCGACGCAACAGCTGCGGGTGCGAATCGTCCGAGTGCGGGCCCGGCTGGGTGCCCGCGACCGCTACTTGCTGCGATGCCGGCAGACGCCGCGGTTAATTCTACGTCGAGAACAGCCCGGAGAGTCGAACCCGCACTCAAGGACGGGCGAGACGGCTCTGCTGCATCAAAAGTAAGCGGATTTGGGAGTGAATCGGGGCCGGCCAGGACGGGCACTCGAGGCGGCTCCTGCAAGGATAGGTCGCCACGCGGCCTTGCCGCGCGTGGAGCTGGGGCGGATGCAGAAAAGGAACCGAGAGCGGGACCGGCTGAGAGCGTAATATCGTCATCTACGGCAATTTCGTGAGGCGCGGCGCTGGCTTCCGCAGTCAGCGCAGCCTGGACGGGCGAGGATGCTTCCACAGGCGGGCGATACGCCGGGGGAGGCGAACCACCGTGTGAAGGCTGCTCGTCGTCGAGAGAGAAGCCTGCCGGTGGAGAGTCGCACACCGCGAAGCCGGCGGGCGGCGAGTCGCAGGCCGGGAGGAGCGGCGACTGAGGCCAAGCTTCAAGCTCCGCCGGTGCCGAGACTTTGAACATAGTTGCAAGGTAGCGCTATTGAAAGTTTGCACCAAGTGCATTCATCTGTTTTCGTGTGGGAGGGCGGTAAGGTGCTTCGGGAGGGGAGGGAGAACGATTGCCGGCGGGAACCCGCTCACATGATATCTCGACGCGTCCCTGCCCCAGCCCCTCGCCTCCGAGACGCGACCGCCGGCGGGAGCCTTCCCAAGCCGAAGCAGACGGATGCTCCCGGCGCAGCGCAATAATTATAGTTGCAGGGGCAAACAGAACACGGATCGATATTGGATACATAAAGCACGGCAAATCAACACACGGACCAGTTCGCTTTTGAAGGCCTTGATGACACCCTGGATTGCTCGGAAGCTTTGATATCACCCTGGAGCACGAGACAAAGCGTAAAGTGCTACTCCAAGGCCAGATGCGCTGCAGGGACCGACTCGTCGGAGGCTGGCTGAGCGGCAGGGGCCGACACATCCAACGCTGGCTGGGCAGCAAGAACGGGCTCGTCCGCGGCGAGATCAGAAGCGGGAGGCAGGAACGGCAACATTGCGTCGCCGCAGTTATCGTAGAAGCACCAGTTGCAGCCGATCCGGCGAATGCGAGGTGAGCAGGCCGAGCAGAAAAACACCTTGAACGACTCGGGCGAGACGTGACCCTCGCGCTTGCACACGTCCTCGAGCCGGGCCACGTCCGTTGTAAGCTTGCGACAGGTCCAGCACGTCTGCGGCCTCGGGCGCGCTTCCTCGTTCTCGTCGCCCTGGTGGTCCTGCTCGGCTGCCGGCAGGCAGTTCGAGCAGCGCCACTCGTCCATATCGCCCAAGGCCGCTCGTTGCTCGCAGCCGGAGCACGGGGTCACGAACGGTTTGCCACAGTGCGCACCGAGGTTCCACGCAATGCCGGTCCGAGCCGTGAACTCGAGAGCCTTGTGCGTGTTGCGGAAGTAGGAGAGATCGGTGCGACTTTGGAGAAAGCTGCAGAGGCGTATCTGCAGGAAGTTGCTGACCATGTCTTCCTCCAGTAGCGATAGGTCAAGCGTGACGCGTCGAGTTCCGAATAGTTCGCGAAAGGCCTCGGCGAGCACTTGAAGAGCGACGTAAGCGTGCAGTGCGTTGGCCTGCAGCTGACCTTTAGCCGGTCTGGGCAGTACGGTGAGGTGGAGTGAGAGCCACGTAAGCCGCTTGGTTAAATCGAAGACTCGCACCAAGCCAAGCAGTTCGCAGAAACCCGGGGAGGCAAACGCCATGTTGAAATTCGTTATGTCAAACTTGCCGCACGGCGGAGAGATGACAAAGTGCAAGCTTGGCAGGTAAACGGCCGGGTCGGTTGATGCCACGCGACAGAGCAGGGGATGAGCGGACACGAACGTTAGGAAAGCTTGAATGCCGGCATGCTCGAGGACGGCGTGAAGAATGGCCGCGAGAGCGTCCTGCGGAAGATGAATGAGCTGCAACGGGCGCGAGTCCGAAGGAGCCACCAGTGACTCTTGATCGAACTGCGACAAGGCCGCCGCGAATTCCTGCCTTAGCTGGTCGACTACTGCGTCTTGCATGGGGTCGTTTGCGTCCGTTGACGTTTCGGGGTTCATGAGCTTAGCATTCGTGGGGAGAGGGGAGAGAGAGAGACCTTGCGAAAAGTCGGGGCCGACTTTTGGGCGGAGGCCGCGGTGGCTTGCCTCACGCACGCGCGGGCCCTGATCTGGCACCTCGAGCGCTCGCGCGAGGCCGACCCCGAGAAAAGTCGGGGGCACCGAGAAAAGTCGGTCGAGTGAGCCTGTGCATTACGCCACATCGCGTGGCTGAATGCGTGGGGCCAGGACGAAAGTCGGCCCCGACTTTTCGCAAGGTCTCGCTATTCACCCCAAACGCGCGTTTTGTTCAGCTGAAAGTCGTCACGCCAAGTCGCTGCAAGTCGTCACGGTGTGGCGCAACGCGTTGGGCGATCGCTTCAAACGCTTAAACGTGGGCCTGATCAGCGCCCCAATCATGTGCTCCTTCAAGCGTAATGTTTAGTTGTGCCGCGTACTGATTAATCGTCCCGCTTCCTGTTTAATTATCGAAGCCCCATGTATTAGACCGCCCGAGCTATCTCGACACCAGCACCGCCGCCCTCGACCACGCCAAGCTCTCGCCCACCCGCTTCCTCACCACCACAGTCGTTGTAAACGCACCAGTCGCACCCTCGCTCGCGGACCCGCGGTGCGCAGGCGTTACATATCCATACCGAGAACGCGAGCGGCGACCGATGCTCGTCGCGCGTGCACACCTTACGGAGCAGCTCGACGCACTTGTCCGCGCCGCCGCACGTCCAGCACGCGCGGCGCTCGCTCGCCAACTGCTGCTGCCCGGTGCGACAATCAATACACCGCCATCCTTTGGCGCCCGGTGCGAGACACGCAAACTGGCGGCACGCGCACACGGTGATGAACGGCACGTCGTACTCGGGCTCCTCGCTGAACGCCCACAGGAAGCCCGTGTCGCGCGCGATCGCGGGCGAGCAGTGGACGAGGTGCAGGGTCGCGCGCGTGTCCATCTCGCCGCGCGTCTGTCGCTTGGCCACGATCCAGGCGAGCGAGACGGAAAAGTGCGAGATGTCAAGGCCGTCGAGCAGCGACATGTCCACGGTGACGTGCACCAGGGGCAGCGCGGTCATGGCCGTGACAATGGGCGCGACGGCGTGGCTGATGTGCGCCTCGGGCTGGCTCCCGAGGCGGCGGCCGGGGAATGGGCGCGGGATGACGGTGAAGCGCAGCGCGGGCGCGGGTCGGCGACGGTCGGTGAAAACAGCTTCCATGGCCGAGACGAGGAACACGAAGCCGTCATCGATTTGCGCATTGGTTGTGTCATTGTACTGCTCAGCGGCGCCGTACGGCGGAGACGCGACGAGGTCGAGGCCAGGAAGGTAGACGACCGGGTCGGTCAGGGCGATGGCGGTGAGCGACGGGTGGGCCGTTGCCAGCAGGTAAAAGGCGTCGGGTCCGAAGCCGACGAGCACGGCGCGTAAGATGGTGGCCAGAACGTCCTGCGGCAGGGAGACAAAGTCGAGGGGCGCAGCGGTGGTCTCGATGGCGAGGTCGGTGTGCCCCGCGGCCGGCATGAGGGCAGTAACTTGCCCCGTATCGGTTGCATCGACTGTCATTTCATTCGCGTATCATGGCCTGTCGGAGACTCGGGAGAGGAAGCTGCTCGCGCGAAAGTCGCCAGCGGGGAGAGCGGGTTCTCAAGCGGTGTGGCTTTGCCGGCCGGCTCGACGCCCGTGGTGGCGCAGCGTCTCAAGTGTCGCGCCCAACCCTCGATTGTTCACCACGTCGCTCGACACAGGTCCAGTCGCAAAAGTTGTATTCACACAGCACGACAAGTCTTCCCCTTCTTCACCGTCAAACCCTTACTCCATGGAGAGCTCGAGCATAACGCGCTTCTTGCGCTCCTCCTCGGCGGCCGTCTCGGCGGCGATGCGGCGCGACCGCTCCTCGTGCACCATGGACTGCAGGTACCGGAGCTCCTCCTGGAGCTCGTCGTTGGTCGACGTGATGGACCGCGTCGACCCGGCGAGCCGATGCAGCTTGGCCTCGAGGTCCATGCGCCGCGTCTCGGCGTCGTTGAAGTCCATGGTCCTAGAGGCGCGCCGTGGTCAGTCTCATGTCAACGGTGCGTGTGAGCGGCAAAACGACACGTACTTGCGCTCGGCCTGCTGCTGCGCGAGCTCGAGCCGGCGCGCGAGCTCCTTGAGCTGTCGCTGAGCGAGCGAGAGGTTGGTCGTGAGCGTGTGGGTTTCCTGGCGGTACTCGTCGCGCTCAGCCGTAATCCGCGCGCGCTCAGCGCGGAGCGCCTCGAGCTCGCGCTCGGCGGCGCCGCGCTGGGTATCCCCGCCGCGCATGCGCTGCGCGAGGAGCGCCTTCTCAGCGGCAAACTCGGTGCGCTCGGCCTGCCGCTCGCGGCGCTCGTTCGCGAGGGACTCGTCGAGGTGCTGCGCCTTGACCTGGGCCTGGTGCGCGTCGATAGCGAGCTTGTGCTTCTCCTGCTCGAGCTTGCCGACCTGCGCCTCGAGCGCCGCGGCCTGCGCACCCAGCTTGTCGGCGCGCGCGTTCGCCGTCGCCAGCTTCGCCTTGAGGTCGCGCAGCTTCGCCTCCACCTTCTTGAACATATCCGGGTCCTGGAACATGGACGCCGACACGTCCGTCGGCGCCACGGACACGCCGCCGAGCGCATCGAGATCGCGGCGTAGCGCCGCGTTGCTCTGCGACGACGCCTCGTACGCGCGCGCGATCGGGTACGAAGCCGAGGTTGGCGACAGCGACGCGGCGGGGAGCGGCGATACGGGGCGCCGGTCGGGCGTCGATGGACGCGCGTACGTCTCGGCCGACGCCGCGGGACGGATCGGCGGCGACGGCGTACGCGTCACGCGCGGGACGGGCGGCGCATCGGCCGAGGTACCGCTACACACATTCACACGAAGGTCAGCGGCGCCATCTCTCCCTGACAGCATCCATCACATACAACGGCGACCCACTCCCAAGCCCAAGCCCGAGCCCGCGGCTCGCCGACCGGTTCCGCCGTCCGCCGACAGGCGTCTCGTCGTGGACCGACGGCGACGCGGACCCGAGCGCGCCGGCCATACCGCCAGACCCGTTCCACTCGCTCCCCGCGCGCGACCGCGAGCGGATCGGCGACGAAGGCATGGGCGGGACCTGGTCGGACCCAAAGCTGAAGCTCGATGCGCCGCCGGGCGGGGCGCGGGACCGGGACCGCGACGCCGATCCCCCGACGCCGAGCGTGTCGACTGGCGAACGGAAGATCTCGCGCATCGACGGCTCGCGCGTGCGTGACGGCTGTGCGAGAGGGCTGCGGCCGCGCGCGACTAGATGGTCATGGAGATCAGTGGAGATGGCCGACGACGGCAGCGACACCGCATACCCTGCTCGTTATCGTAGTCGGTGCCGAAGGGCGGCAGCGGCGAGGCTGCGCGGCGGCGGGACATGATGGTTGGTGATGACTCTATCAAGTTTCGTGGGTGCCTGCCCCTCGATGATGATGATGCTACGTTGCTTGTTTGTTTGGTATCCCAGCAGCCGGAGGAGAGAGAGAACGAAAGCGAGTGGACGGGATGGTCGCCGCCGACTGGACACGTTGCGCAATTCGGGCCTCCCCCCGAATCCTGAAAGGCTGGCGCGTCCACGCGACCTGCGCCGCCGCCAGCTTGCGGGCGCCGCCGCGACCTGCCACCCATGTCGCCGCTCGCGGAACGCGGCCGACGCGTGGAAGCGAGGCCTGAAAGTTCGGCCCTCGCTTTGCAGGGAGTCGCGAGTGCAGCGCTCGTCGAGAGGCGTGGCAGGTCGCTTGCGTTGCGGTTCGGCGCGTCGCGTGACGCGGCCCAGCCTTTCAGGATTCGGGGGGAGGCCCGAATTGCGCAACGTGTCCACTGCCGCTTCCGGTGCCGCGCCTCAGCGCCACTTGCCCCGAGACTGCGCCACATGGGCGTGACGTTGGGGGATCTGCGGCCAATCAGCGCGGGCGGTGGCGTTGGCCAAGCCCGAGACGCTGGAACGCACGCGACGCGTCAAGCGAGCGGACAGCGAGGTCAGGGTGATGAGAGAAGAGAGCATGTGTATCAAAGAGGGCACAGGTGTGCGCGTCACAAGGACCTGGGGCGCCTACTGCTGCTCGCGGTGGATGTGGAAGACCGAGGCCTGCGAGGTGGGGAACACGAGCACGTCGTTGATCTGGACGTGGGGCGGGCGCGACGCCGTGAACACGACGATCTCGGCGATATCGTCGCCCGTGAGGGGGTCGAGCCCCTGGTACACGGACGCGGCCTTGTCCGAGTCGCCGCGGAACCGGACCGTCGAGAACTCGGTGTTGACGAGCCCGGGGGCGATCAGGCCGACGCGCAGCGGCGTCGCGACCAGCTCCTGCGTCAGCGCGCGCGAGAAGGCCTCGACCGCGTGCTTGGTCGCGCAGTAGATGGAGCCGTTGGCGCTACACAGCGCGGCGATAACGGGTCAGTCGTGGTCGAGGGGAGAGAGAGCCGCCACAAGGAACGTACTAGGGCTGCTTGCCAGCGACCGAGCCAATGTTGATGATCGTCCCCTTCTTGCGGTCCTTCATGCCGGGAACGATGGCCTGGGTAACGTTGAGCAGACCCTTGACGTTGACGTCGAACATGGTGTCGACGTCCTCGGGCTTGGCCTCGAGGAGCGGCTCGACGCCGATCACGAGCCCGGCGTTGTTGACGAGCACGTCGATGGCCTTGAACTCGGCCGGCAACGCCGCCACCGTGTCGAACACGTCCTGGCGCTTGGCCACGTCGAGCGCGGCAACGTGCACGGCCACCGACGGGTACTTGGCCTTGATCTCGTCGCGCAGCGACTGCAGCCGGTCCACGCGGCGCGCCGTCAGGATCAGGTTCGAGCCCTCGGCGGCGAACTGGCTATGAGAGGGAAGGAGGGAGGGAACGCGTCCGGTCAGATCGTCAGGTCGGAGGCGATGCGGGTGTTGGGGAACGGGAACGGGTGATGTCGCGGGAGTTGCCGGGTCGCGCTCCGGCGTGCATCGACAAGAACGAGCTCGTTGGCGCCGTGCGCAACGCCACGAGCGAGAGTGAGAGGATGGCGGAGCGTACCGAGCGCAGCTACACGTTGAGAGGGGAGCGTCAGTCTGGGCGAACCAAGCGTCGTCACAGCGAGTGCACGGACCTGGCGCCGATGCCAGCACTGGCACCAGTACTGAGCGCGTGGGCGAAGATACACGTCGTCGAAGCAAGCGAGGGCACGTCGTGCGAGCGTTGCCGTCAGTCGCAACCCTCAGACCAGGGGCAGATGCATGAGCGTTACATGAAGACGGTCTGACCGGCGAGGCGACCCATGGCGAGCGACGAGGTGGAGAAGGTGCGGGTAGAGAGAGCGCCGCGGAGCGAGGAGCGGAGGGCGAACATGGTTGAGGAGAGAGGGCAATCGGAGGGGAGGGGGAGGGGCAGGGGGGAGAGCAGCGAGCCGCGGCGGCCGCGCCCGTTTCAGGCCGGGACACCCGGGATCGGCGACCCGGCGCCGTGGACTGGCTGCCGCACGTGACGAAACCGACGCGTCGACGCGTTCTCCCTCCTCGAGTCCTCACCTCGCCTCGCTTAAAGCAGGTCCGCCGAAGGCGTGTGAGGGCAACGGGTGGCGGTAGACCAAGTCAAATGTATTGGGCGAGGATCGAGGTCAGCGAGTCAGGCGCCGCGGCGTGGAACACCTCCACGCCAACGTACGAGACTTGCGTCTCCCTCATAGTTCAAGTACACGTGACCGCGTTGCGCCACAGTCACCGGACGCGTGCGACCCCGCCCGCGTCACGCGCGTCACGCGCACCGCGCCGATCTCCTTTTGTCATCGCCGCGGACCGCCTCACCTCACCGAGCAACGCGTCGGCCCGCTCACATCGGACGACGCGCCTCCGCATCCCCTCTCTCTCTTGTTCCTTTGACCAGTTGCTAGTATTAGCCACCACATACAGCCTGTTGTCCTCTCGTGAACCTCCTCACTGTCTCCTCTTGTGAACCTCTTCACCGTCCCCTCTTGTGAACCTCTTCATTGCCTCGATCTTCATCTCCGCCAAGATCGCACGTCCATCGTGCCGAGCTTCCTCCCAGTCGAGTACGCTTCAACTGGTTATGAGCCCTGGAAAGCAGCGGCTCGATGTACGTACGATCTCGCTTCGCCCGCGCCGCGACCTCTCGATCCTCGCCGCCGCACTGCGCCCTCGTGCCTGCCGTCGCTCCCGTGGCACGCAGAATCGAGGCGCACGCGCACCCTTCGCTGTCGCTGCGTCGGCGCGTTGGGTGGACGCGTTCCTGCCCGCTCGCGCGCTCGTCGCGCCGTGGGAACGCGTACGCGGCCGACCTTTGTCCACCTCTTGCTGCGAGTGTCGACAAACCCCCTGTCTGTCACCCAGCTCGCGCTCGCCACATCCTCATCCTACCTGTGTGATTCTCCCAGCCGTAGTTCGTGCAGCAGCACGGACGCGTGGCCTCCACGCGCGATTCATCCCGCTCTGAATCCGCGGCCACGTCGGTGCCCGCTCCTGGGCGGCGCCGTACGGTCCTGCCGTAGTTCGTGCAGCAGCACGGACGCGTGGTTCGTACGCGCGACTCGTTCCGCTCCGAGTCCGCGGCCACGTCGGTGTCCGCTTCCGAGCGGCGCCGTACGGTCCTACCGTAGTTCGCGCAGCAGCGCGGACGCGTGGTCTCCACGCGCGACTCGTTCCGCTCCGAGTCCGCGGCCACGTCGGTGCCCGCTCCCGAGCGGCGCCGTGCGGCCCTGCCGTAGTTCGTGCAGCAGCACGGACGCGTGGTCTCCATGCGCGACTCGTTCCGCTCCGAGTCCGCGGCCACGTCGGTGTCCGCTTCCGAGCGGCGCCGTACGGTCCTACCGTAGTTCGCGCAGCAGCGCGGACGCGTGGTCTCCACGCGCGACTCGTTCCGCTCCGAGTCCGCGGCCACGTCGGTGCCCGCTCCCGAGCGGCGCCGTGCGGCCCTGCCGTAGTTCGTGCAGCAGCACGGACGCGTGGTCTCCATGCGCGACTCGTTCCGCTCCGAGTCCGCGGCCACGTCGGTGTCCGCTTCCGAGCGGCGCCGTACGGTCCTACCGTAGTTCGCGCAGCAGCACGGACGCGTGGTTCGTACGCGCGACTCGTTCCGCTCCGAGTCCGCGGCCACGTCGGTGCCCGCTCCCGAGCGGCGCCGTGCGGCCCTGCCGTAGTTCGTGCAGCAGCACGGACGCGTGGTCTCCATGCGCGACTCGTTCCGCTCCGAGTCCGCGGCCACGTCGGTGCCCGCTCCCGAGCGGCGCCGTGCGGCCCTGCCGTAGTTCGTGCAGCAGCACGGACGCGTGGTCTCCATGCGCGACTCGTTCCGCTCCGAGTCCGCGGCCACGTCGGTACCCGCTCCTGGGCGGCGCCGTGCGGTCCTGCCGTAGTTCGCGCAGCAGCGCGGGCGCGTGGTCTCCATGCGCGACTCGTTCCGCTCCGAGTCCGCGGCCACGTCGGTGCCCGCTCCCGAGCGGCGCCGTGCGGATCCGGGATGTGTGTGTGTGCCTGGTGTACTTTGCGTCGAAGGAAAAGGTGGTCGCGATGCGGGGGAGCGGGCGTCATGCGTGCAGCGAGTCCCTCGGGTGGCGCAACGCGCTCCAGGCCGCCGCCGCCGCAGCTCGCTCACTTACTCACTCCCCGTCGCCCCCGCCGATCCGACTCCTAGTCTTCACTACCTGCAACACCATCCTCCTCTGCCACTGAGCCGCGTGTCCGCACGACCGGTGGTCTTCGCCATGACCACACATTGCATCCTCGTGCTCTTTGAGCAGCTCACGGGCATCGCCAATAACGAGTACCTGGCCATCTTCCGCCATGAAGATATTCTCGCTGCCGCCGCGCGCGAGACCAGTACCCCCGTCAACCAGATCACCGAGGAGCAGTTCAACGAGGCCCGCACGACCGCTATCACAGACCTCATCAACGAGGTCTCCCGCGACTACGTCATCCTGCGCCACAACTCGACTGTCTCCATCTCGTCGCGCGACAACATCAAGACGGTGCTCGAGTTCCTCACGCCGCACTGGACCCCTGCCGCCGACACGACAACCGTTGACGCGTACCTCGCGCATGGCCTCGTCCCATGTGGCGCCTCGCTCATCATGAACGTCAACCTGACGATCCCGTTGGCCATCGTCAAGCCCGAGCTGCTCATGGCCGTGACCGTCTTCCTCGCTGCTCAGCAACCCGATGCCGGTGCTCCTCGCGCCGCACAGCCTGACGCACAGCAACTCACCGAGAAGATTTCCCATCTCGAGTCCGTCGCCCAGACGACCAAGAAGACCATCGCCGACCTGCGCGACCAGCTCGCCTCGGCCAACACGCCCATCACCACGGCCAACACGGCCGCTGAGCAGGCCCGCCACCGCGCGCAGACCTCGGCCGACGCACTCGCCGTCGCCGACAGTAAGCTCAAGGCGGCCGAGCTCGAGACCACCAACCTCAAGTCCAAGGTGGGCCACCTCGAGGAGACCATCGTCTTGACGGTCGCCCGCGCCGCCGCAGCGGCGGCCGCCTTCTCGTCTACCTCGCCAGCACCCGTCGTCACGACCGGCATTGATTGGCGCTACTCCCTGCCCACCAAGCAATCGGACGCCTTCAACTCGATTACGTGGCGCCTGACTGACGGCTGGATCGACTTCCCCACCGATGAGATCAAGCACCGTCTACTCTGCAGAAAGCAACTCTGCATCATCAAGAAGGACCCAACCACGCTCAACACGGTCACCTTCGCTGGTAACAACGCCGGTATCATCCTCTTCTTGAACCTCGACACCATGATCCGCAACAAGCTGCTGTTGCTCATGGGCCACCACTCGTCAAGCGCCGCCTACACGCACTTCCCCCACGCGTGCGACGTGTGGGCGCACATAATGGACCAGTACCAGAACCTCAACGTACTCGTCGAGCGCCGCGACCGCGCCATGAAGAAGCTCAAGGACCTCCGCCCCGGCGCCTTCCCGTCCGCCGCAACGTTCGCCTCTGCGTTCCGCGCTGAGATCTCGCTTGTCAACGCGTGCATTCCCGGCACCCACCTGCGCATTGACAAGATCATCTCGCTGTTCCGAGCCAAGTTTGACGGCCAGAGCGAGACAGTCGCGTCGCACATCTTGCGCGCCTGCAGCAAGATGCCCACCATTGAGGCGCTGTGCGAGAAGCTGCAGGACGAGTTTGGCGACCACTCGTGGGTCCCGCGCACCTCGTTGGGCACTGGTAAGCGCAAGCACCACGACGAGTCCAACACGCCGTTGGCATCCTCGTTGTCGTTGTCGTCCTCTTCATCATTGTCCTCCCGCACCGACCGTGGCTCCAACCACCACGACCACGTCCACAGCAACCCGAAACGCCCGCGCACCGGCGACGACTGCCTGCGCAAGTGCAAGTGGTGCATCTACAAGGACAAGAAGAAGGTCACCGGCCACAACAAGATCCGCTGTCCGATCCGGCCGTGGGGTGAGTTCAGCCTGAACCACGACCTGCGCTACGAGGGCTACAAGTCGGGCCCACCGCCGCGCGGCTTTGAGCCGAGCCAGCGCCAGGGCGAGTGGCACGTGCACAAGTATGCGCCCGCCAACCGCACAACGTCGGGAAACGGCCGTGGGGAGCAGTAGACGTCGCGCCCCGGCCTGTCCCTGCTCCCCTTCCGCCGCCCGCTCCAGATCCTTGGCACCCATCGCCACCATCCTCGCGCGTCCACGACGCCATGCTTGTTGACGAGCCGCCCATCATCTCGCCCAATGGCAAGCCCACCACCAACTCGGACCATCGAAAGTGTCCCACCGACACCCTGCCGGTCGCCTTCACCATCATCGCCTCGCGCCGCGAGAAGGTGAAGCACTACATCAAGCCCCAGTTCCTCAACAAGGAGCTCGCCAAGCAGGTCGCCCGCTGGCAGACCGCCTTTGTCGGCGACTCGGGCGCGTCAAATACCATGACCAACGTGTTCCGCCACCTGCGCAACGCGCGCAAGCTGCTCCGGCCCATCAAGATCCAGGCCGCCACGGGCAAGCACATCCTCGCGACCTGCACCACCACCGAGAAGAAGCCCGTCTGGATCCTCATGGCCAACACCTTCTTCGTGCCCGAGCTCATTGTCCCAATTGTGTCATTCAACGTGCTCGCGGCCAAGGGCAGCGGCTACAAGGTCAAGATGTTTGACGGCGGCGTGAGTATCTGCGCCCGCGACCCCGCCGCGACCTCGTGGGACGGCGCCATCACGCACGAGATCAAGCTCGATAACTCAGGCAACGTGCTGCTGCTCAACACGACCATCATCACCGACAAGCGGGTCTTGCACCCCGCCGTCGCCATGACAGACCTGTCCGTGTTCCTCGACTTCCAGTTGTCGGACAACACCGCCGCCAAGACGCCCGCGCTCGGCCTGAACTTCCTCGACATGCTCGACCACGCCATGCACGACGTGTACTTGGCCGGCCACGTCAACGAGCCTGACCACCACTTTGACGGCGACGTCGAGTCGTTTGGCTCCAATGAGCCCGTCTTGGCCACCATGCTCGACTCCATGCTCGGCGACGCTGCTCTTCTACCCGAGGACCTGCCTGCCAACGTCGGGGGAGCAGGTCCGCCGCTCACCGACGTTGGGGGAACCGGTCCGCCGCTCACCGACGTCGGGGGAGCCGGCCCGCCGCTTGCCACCACCGACGGGGGAGCCAGCTTGCCGCCTGGAGCAGGGGGAGCTGGTTCACCATCCACGGCTGGGGGAGCCGACCCGCGCGAGCACAACTATCTCGATCGCCTACTACTCGCGTTCGCGAACCTGACCAAGATGGGGGGAGCGACCTCGGACACGGCCACGGCGACAGGCACTGCTGCCGCCGCGTCGTTGGCGCCATCATCTTCTTTGGCACCACCACCATCGTCACCATCCGGCACGGCCGCCGAGACCTCGCCCTCAACATCCGCCAGCCCTCGATCCTCGCCATCGAAATCCGAGGCCAAGTCGATCATCTCGGCCATTATCACGCACCTGCGGTTCGGCCACGCAGGCCGCGACGCGCTGCACCAGCTGTTCAACCCGCGGTACGGGCTCGTTGAGGAGCACCGCCGCCACCTCGCTGTGGTGGTACGCCATCGATCACGCGAACTTTGTGTGGAATTGAACACCGCGCGTCGCCCTTGGCTGGAAGACGCCGTTCGAGATGCTGCACGGCCGCGTCCCGAACCTCGCCAACATCCGCGCGTGGGGCGTGACCGCGTACGCGCCTGTCATCCACGGCTCGCACATCGGCAAGCTCGAGCCAATGGCTCAGCCGTACATTTTCCTCGGCCACGGTGACGACGAGGCCAAGAAGCAGATCCTGCTCAACCTGTCCACGCGCAAGATCGCGCGCGTGCGTATCGCCATCTTCGACGAGCGCTCGCTCATCAAGCGCGCCACGTCGAGCGTCGAGGCGTTTCGCCACATGTTCAAGGACCTCGAGACGCACCACGTCACAGATGACGGTGCGCGCTACGATCCCCGCGATCCCGACTACGAGGATCCCTCGTCGCGCACCGATTCGCCTGCCGTCAACAACTCGACCCCGTCGTCCTTGACCACCTCGCCGCGTCCCGCAACACCGCCAGTTCCCGAACCGCGTGTACCCGCACCAGCACCAGCGGTCGACCAGGACGACGAGGAGAACGCTGACGAGTTTGACGGTCTCGTCTACAACCCCAAGACGGGCAACTACGAGCTGCCGCGCAAGGCCGTCACGACGCGTGGCGGTTGCACGACTGCGCGGGCGCAGGCCAACGTGGCGGTGTCCCAGGACGACGAGGACCCGCTACCCGACAATTACCCACTCGTGACGCTGTTCCGCACGCCGCGCGACTCGACCATCGCCAACCGCGACACGCGCAAGAACAGCGGGCATCACGCCATGTCCGCGCAGCAGCAGGAGTCCCCGGCTCCAACCTCATCTACGCCATCCCCGCGCGACAAGATCACCGCGGCCGCGAGTACAGCACCACCACACCACCTGCCGTGGGAGTTTGCTCGTGAGCCGACTCAGTCGGTGGTCCTCACCGTGATCGACGTGCCGCGTAACTTCCGCGACGCGTGCAGGTCGACCGACCGCGAGCGCTGGGCCAGCGCCCAGATCAAGGAGCTCACGTCGCTGTACAAGAACGGTACCTGGACCGTGATCAAGAAGGCCGACGTCCCCGCCGACGCCCGCATCATCGGCTCGCAGTGGGTCTACGCGTACAAGGCCGCCAAGGACATCTTCAAGGCGCGCCTCGTCGCCCAAGGAGATCAACAGCGCGCCGGGATCGACGTCGACAACTGTTACTCGCCCACGGTCTCGTACGCGTCAATCCGCGCCTTCTTCGCCGTCGCCGCGTCGCGCGATTGGCGAATTCACTCCATGGCTGTGTCGTCCGCGTACGTCCACGCTGTGCTCCCGAAACCCGTGTACATGCGGCCGCCACCCGGTGTCAGCGCCACCGATGACGACGTGTACCGTCTCAACAAGTCGCTGTACGGCCTCAAGGACGCAGGCCGTCACTGGTACCTGCTCTTTTCGCGCGAGGTCAAGAAGCTCGGGTTCAAGCACACCTCGGCCGACCCGTGCGTGTTCACGCGCCTGCTCAACAGCTGCGTCACCAACCTCATCTGCTACGTCGACGACCTCCTGATCGGCGGCGACGATGAGGAGCAGGTCAAGGGTGTCAAGGCCGACCTCGCCAAGGTCTTTGACATCAAGGACCTCGGTCTCGCCGACTCGTTCCTCAACATGGAGGTGGTCCAGCATGAGGACTACATCTGGATCGGGCAGACAGGGTACGTCAAGGGCCTCGTCAACCACTGGGAGCTCGGCAAGACCAACGCGCCGGTGCCCATCTCGCAGCTGCCTGAGTCCGGTATCACCAACACGATGCTCAGGTCGCCCAAGACCGCGGGTACCACGCTCGACGCGGGTACCCCCAGCGACGACATGTACGACGCGTCGCAGGTCAACATCACGCACTCGACCACCACGCTCGACGCGGACTGCACTCGCGCGTACCAGTCGGTCCTTGGCGCGCTACTCCATCTCGCCACCGTGTCGCGCCCCGACATCTCGTTCGCGGTCGGCGTCGCGTCCCGCCGCGCGGCGTGCCCAACTTTCGCAGATCGCAAGGTGCTCAACCAGATCTGCCACTACGTGTCTAATACGGCCGACCACGGCCTCAAGTTCGCCCGCAAGGCACCCATCAACGAGTCGATGCGCTGCTACGCCGACGCCGACTACGCGGGCGACAAGGCGACGTGCTGCTCAACCACGGGCGTCGTCATCTCGATCGCGGGCGCCGCCGTCGCGCGGATGTCCAAGCGCCAGCCATGGGTCGCGCTGTCCACGGTCGAGTCGGAGCTCAACGCCGCCACCGAGGCGACGCGCGAGGTCATCTGGATCCGCGACCTGCTCAAGCAGATGACACACTCCGAGATCAACCCGCCCGTCCTGCTCGAGGACAACGAGCCGCTGATCGCCGTGACTCGAACCGATGCCGTGTGCCGCTCCGTCAAGCACATCTCGGTCCGCATCGAGTTCCTCCGCGACAAGGTCAAGCGCGGCATCATCTCGCTCCAGAAGGTCGCGTCGGCGCTCAACCTCGCCGACTTCTTCACCAAGGCCATTGTCAACGGCAAGGCGTTCCAGTGGGCCGTGTCCAGTCTCGGCCTCGTCCCGCGGTCGCTCATCCACGAGCACGCCGAGTCCGACGCGTAAGCTCGACTCGCCCGGCGGTCGGGGGAGAGTTCAAGTACACGTGACCGCGTTGCGCCACAGTCACCGGACGCGTGCGACCCCGCCCGCGTCACGCGCGTCACGCGCACCGCGCCGATCTCCTTTTGTCATCGCCGCGGACCGCCTCACCTCACCGAGCAACGCGTCGGCCCGCTCACATTGGACGACGCGCCTCCGCATCCCCTCTCTCTCTTGTTCCTTTGACCAGTTGCTAGTATTAGCCACCACATACAGCCTGTTGTCCTCTCGTGAACCTCCTCACTGTCTCCTCTTGTGAACCTCTTCACCGTCCCCTCTTGTGAACCTCTTCATTTCCTCGATCTTCATCTCCGCCAAGATCGCACGTCCATTGTGCCGAGCTTCCTCCCAGTCAAGTACGCTTCAACTCTCATATCGAGAAGAGCCAAATTTGGCGGCAAATACTCAGCAAACACTTCCACGCCCGTGTCGGAGATCTTGTTGCAGGTGAGGTCCAGCGTCGTGAGCGTGGGCGGCCAGGCACTTGTCAAGACGGCGTCCGTGATCATTGTGTCACTCAGGCTCGGCACCTCGAGCTTTTGCGGAAAGTGCGGAAGCAGCTGCTCCACGCCCTGGTCCTTGATTTGATTGCCAGTCAAGTAAAGCTCGAGGGGAGTCGCGGGCAGTCGAGGCACTATCAAGGCCAGCTACACGGACTTGAGGCGGTAGTCGCTGAGATCAAGGACCTCGAGTCCATCAGGGAGCCAGCCTGCAAGGGCCGACGCGGCCTCGCCTCTCAGCTCGTTTTCGCTGAGGATAAGCTCGGCCAGAGAAGGAGGAATTGAGGCGATCAGTTGCGCCGAAGAATCGGGGAGGACGCAGCCAGCAGTGATGGCCAGCGCACTGGTTCCAGCGAGTATCTCGGAGGCATACTTCCAAGCCAGATTCCAGAGAGCTCGATCGAACGCAATGACACGGGAAGTCGCAGCGCATGCAGCCAAGGAAGGTCGAGGGTACACCTGTCAAAGGATAGCGACATAATCGGGTGCGACGTGCTGTCCAGAGCATCGTTGAAGGCAAGAACACCGGCCATTGAAATCGGCTCAAAGTCAAAGCTAATCGACATGGCGGCTCCTGCTCTGATACTCCTGCACTCTTCCAGGATCGCTGAGTCCACGGTTCGCGCCTCCGTGAAGCCCTGCATACTCGGTGAGTGAGCCTCCGCAAATGCAGCAAACTCTCCAAAACGAGCGAGACGTACGATTGCATCTCCAGTCGCGTCATAGGTCAGGGTGCCGATTCCAAGCGCGACTCCAAGCCCGACCCCAACCTCGCCGGGCGGGACCTTTGCAATGAGCCAAGCCTTGAGCTCATTGATGTCAAGGGTCTTCGAATCTCGCCACCACTCAAGAGTACGGAGTTTTCTGCGTTTAGCTGCACTCACGAGCGCTGTCGTGGAGCTTTTCAACGCGAGACCACGATCGCGCCACACATCAAGCACCGCAACTTTTCCGTGCGAAGTCGCGTGGTCGAGGGACAAGCTCGGTGCACGAAATAGAATCGCGTCTTGAACTCGAGGGATAAGCGCGCGCGGCATTACTCGCGCGTACTGGACGAGACCGCGAACGTCGTCCGGGTCGCCGTGCAGCGCGACGGCATGAACGAGGATTCTCTCGGTGACCGCAGGAACATAGTGCGACCCGAACATGATTGCGTCAAGTTTTCATTGCCTTTACGCTCATGGACGGCGAGGGGTGGTAAACGCGAAGTTAGCGCGAAGTTGATGCAGCTGCGGGTGGGGATGGGCGGCGCGTTGCGCCACAATGTGATGTCATTTTAGTGAGTGGGCGCCACTTGGCGATGGACAGCTCGACTGCTGTCGCTGACTGACTTGCAACTCTCACCACGCACGCGGATATCTCATGAAGTCAACCATGGAAACGAACAACAGCGACTTTTTGCATCAACCTTCAATCGGCGAGCCCTGCTCAACCAACGAGGCAGCACCGCTGCCGCATGAGGCCGCGGTGCCATCACGAAATTCGTTTCAGGCTTGCGGGCGCTCACCCCGTTTTGCAGGCAGCTCCCCACAGCTTTGCAGGCACCCCCGCCGCTTTGCAGGCCGCCGCGCTCCTTTGAGAGCTTCCCCGCCGCTTCGCAGCCAAGGGCCGCCGGCTGCAGACCACCTCCCCACCACCCTGCCCCTCGAACCCCCGCTCCCCGATCCCTCCGCATCACACACAGCGCCCTAACGCGAATTTATCGTCATGTAACCACTGCAACAACTTGAAGCTTTGACTGAGCGCGCTCCCGAGAGGCTCCGACCCGTCACGCCTCGCCTCATCGTGTCGCACTGAGCAGGACGGCGGCGGCGTCGAGCCAGGCGCCAACACTGGCCCTGCCCTGCGTCCTACCCGCGCGCGAGCAGTCCTTCGCGACCCGCTCTGCCGCGCAGCCCGGCGCGCAGCCCCGCGCGAGACCGCCGCCCTGGCCAACGCGGGCGCCCCGTGCGGCGTGCGGCACGGCCTTGAGCACGCTGTTCGCGGCGGCACCGCATGCAACGTCGCCATGGCCCTGGCGGGCGCCGCCGACCTCGCCCTGAACGGCGTTTGATCGCTCACGATCGACGCTCGCTGCCCCGAGCTGCTCGCGCTCAGCATGTGAGCCCGGCGGCTTGCACGATCTACGAGCGGCGCAGCGCTGGCCGAGACGGCGCGCAGTCGGGGCGCGGCTTTTCGCGACCCGCGCTCGCTCGCCGCGGCGACGGTGGGCAGCTGGGAGCAGCGCTGGGCGCACGGATGGAACAGGATGGAGCGGAGGCGGCGGGTAGCGCAGGGCGAGGTGAGCTCGAGCGGACCGACACAGAGAGGAGCGGCCGGGCCGGGCTTGCAGCAGCAGTGCGGGCGCGCACTCGCGCCGACGCAAAGTCCCGAAAAACACAGGGAGCGGGCGTGCTTGAAGTGACAGGCGCGTCACGTTTTGTGGCCTCCGCCCTTCGGCGATCACCGCGGCCCGGCGGCGGGCAAGCCACCCGCCCGCCAAACAAAGGGCGAGCGCCGCCGCCCGCCCCCGCTCTCTCCCCCGCCCGCCGCCACCTCCTCACCACAACCACACGCACCGACACGATGCCCGCCCACATCAACGCCGTCGCGCGGTCCGTGCTGCGTGGTCGCGCGTCGTGAGCGTGCCTCTGGTCCGCCGCCTCTCGCTCGCCCCACGCTCGCTCCTCCGCTTGCCCCCTTCCGCCATCATGCTCGCAACCTTCCAGCCGCCGCAGTACCCTCGCCCCCTACGCCAAACCGTCGCTCCCCGAATCCTCACGGCCGCCGCCGCTCCCCTTCGCCGCGTCACTCTCGCTCCGCGCTACCTGTTCCACTCGTCACGGCTCGATCTCCCTCGACTACGCTGTCTGCGCACCTACTTGGTGCTCCGCTGACGCTGGTTGATGCCGCCCTCGCCGTCGCCAACTCGCTCGTCGCCCCGTCCCAACGAGCGCCGATCCTGACCCGTCTCGTCTCGTCTCGTCTCGCTGTGTAGTGCCCGCACGAACCTCGCTCACCAAGCCCGGCCACCGTCATCGCGCCCACCCGCTGGCCTCCTTCGAATCGACTAGTCGGGCTCGCACGCGGCCGCCGTCCGGTCCTCCTCGCCGCCGCCACCCGCCGCCGAGTCCCGGCCCGACCACCGTGTCCCGGATCTCTCTCGCGGCAACTGTCTGCACACCTCTCACCAGGTCTCCCACGCGGCTTGTCTCTGACTCGTCGCGCCCCGCCTGCACCGTGTAGTCGGCTTCCGCGTGAACTCGCTCGCGCGCGCAAGGTCAACCGCGACAAGACACACGTTTTCTAGCAGGCCACGGCCATGGTCACGGTACGCCCCCCGCGGCTTTTGCTCATCCACGACAGTCACTCACTTGCATCTTCCTCGTAGCGCTGATGATGCTGTACCCAAGCGTGCATCTCCCAAGCGCTGCAACTGTATGCCCAAGCTGATCTCCAAGAATTCCCATGGTCACGGCCGCGTGCACGCGCCGGCTCGCTGGTCGATGGCGGCCAAGCACGGTGTACTTCGGCCCTCTCGAATCGGCCGCGACATGACGCGGTCGTCGCCCTCCTACCATCTCCCGCCCTCGATGTGCCTGATGATCAATACATTTTGTTCCTCCCTATATCTTTCTCGTGGACCCTAAGCGAAGCTGGAGCGTGAGCTGGCGAACCTATATTGAATTTTTTCCTGGGCGTTTTGAAGGCGATAACAGCGTTTATAGCCTTTAAAAGTGTGCGCAGCCTTCAAAGGCGGGGGAGTGCTTTTGAAGGCGGGGGAGTGCTTTTGAAAGCTGGTGGGTGCCTTCAACGGCTGGACATGGCTTTTGAAAGCACCGCTTGCCTGCGGTGCCTTAATCGCCTTCAAAACGACCAAAAAAAATCGTGATGGCTCGCTGAGTATCGACCTCGACTGAGGCTGTTGGACCTCCCGCAAGACGTTATCGCGGAGATTCTACACGCAGCACTTGAATGCGGCGGAACGCACACATTCATGGACTTGACGCTAGCCAATAAGGCGCTCGCTCGCATGGCGCTGACTGAGGCGGCCATCTATTTTCCACGTATTCACCTCGTCATTTCGCCTCCCTATGGTCCATACAACAGCAAGAGTCCCTTCAAAGTGCTTTGTCCAGCTAGCTTATTTTATCTTTTAAAATGCATGCGGGTCCTTACATTGGTGTGCGGGACACCACAGCCAATCATGCACCTCACCCTTTTGTCGCGGCCCGCCCAGAGTCAGCCGCATGCCCTTGACAATGAAGTGGTTCACCTGCTTCAAACTCTCATTTGCACGGTCATTAGCAGGGCGACATCGGCGCAGCTTGTACTTGACGTATCACTGCTTGAAGGGACAACAGTCGCCTTAACAATCATCACGTTTTTGCTCGGTCACAGTGATTCCCATATCACCCTGATTCGAAAGAATATGCGTATTGTGCATCGAGCCAGCGAGTTCACATATGGTCCGGGACTCCCTTGGTATGACAGATACCAGGACCAAGAACACTTCGTAACGTCCTGCTCTGGCTGTGCGGAAAAGGCAGTACTCGGCAGTAATCCTGGATGGCTTTGTTCAAGTTGCTTGCCAGCTACGCAGCGAGATGATGAAGAATGCGGCGACGAGGACGAGAGACAGTCCCTGCAGATGTGTTGGACCTGCCGCAAGCTTACCTCTGACATCGCTCCCATCGAAGAAGTGTGCAAGCGCAAGGGTCATGTCTCGCCCAAGTCGTTCCAAGGTTTCCTCTGCTTGGCCTGTGCGCCCCGCATTCGCCGGATCGGCTGCGAATGGTGCTTCTACTACAACGGCGGCGATGGCATGTGGCCGTACTGTCCTCTTGCTGACAACCAAGCTGAATCCGTGGAGCCCGCCCTGGACGACGCTGATGGCGATCAGCACCATTCTCCCGCCGATTCACAGACCGAGCCTGTGGAGCTCACTCCAGACCAACTCAACGACGAGCCGTCCGTCTAAGCAACCTCTCGATTACCCACAATTGCGATTAATATACACGAATCATTCTATTTCGCCGCCTCCGCAGCCGCCGCGCGAACTCCTCGACCTCAATCGCCGCCATACTCGGGAACCGTTGTCCACTTCAGGACAGTGCAACTTAACAACCGCGACAATAATAGTTTTGATGTGACGGGAAATCGTGTAATTTTCGGTGGGCCATCATGTAGCAGCACCAGTTACGCAACATCGAGAAGCACGGCGTGCGGGCTGGCCTCTTGAAGGCCGCGGCATTCCGCATCTCCCAGGAAGAGCCAAGGACTTCTCTCGATGCCTGCAACGCGGGCTTCTGCCGTTCCCTCGTCGTCGTTCTCGACGATGGACGCGTTTCAATATCATGTGACGCCCGCGTGTGTGGCGCAGCTGTCCCACGGTCGTTCGGTCGTTTCGCTCGCCGACTGCCACTCCCGACTCTCGCCATCGTAATGCCAGCCAATGAATAAACGACCGTAGGACTTGATGCAACACGTTAGATCAAACTCAATGCACCGTCTCTCGCTCTCGGTCCCCGAGCTCGTGGACCAAATCCTCGCCAACGCCGTGCGCCTTCATGTCCGCAATGATCCGAGCGTCTCTCTCGCCGCGATCGCACTTTATTTGCGGGTGGCTCCACGTGCTCTCATTCCTGGTACATACCGGGCTGTTCGACAACATGTCTTGACCGTTTCCGTGGACGATGCGAGTGCGACTGGCCGCACCGACCTTCTGCGCTTCCGTGTCGCATTTGGGCTCTCCATGGAACACACCGGAGCCGCAATCGACCTTGCAGTGGAGCACCGGCACTACGGCGTGCTCGAATTCTGGCGCGACTCGGGGCTTCCACTCACGTATCGCCGCCTCCCGCACTGGGCTGCCGTTCTCATGGGCGTTCCCGATCATTATTCCAATGACTGGAATGCAACCGCGAACGAGGCGGAACAGGCCGGCGATCTTGACCTGGCCCGCTTGTGTCGCCAGTTTGCCCAGACCAGTGTCCTCGCGGGTGCCAAGGTCGCAGCTGGAGACCTCGTCTGCACAAATGCCTACGACTTGGTCGAGACTGGGGCCTCCGAGCTCGCTTTCTTCAGTTCTCGTATTTCCATGGACGGTATTCGCGCACTCAACCGTGCCCTGTCGATTCCGGACCATCCGGTCACCTCACTCGCCTTGAACGTTACCGACTTGGACTTTGTTCGACTGCAAGCTATCAAGTTCCCGCCGTCGCTCACATTCCTGGGTCTGTACGGTAATCGCATTGCGCATCGATGCGCTCCGAACGGCACGTTCAAATGGCCCAACAATCTAACTTCGCTGGAAATCGAGGACGAGGACCTGACGCTGCCCCACTTTGCTGTCAACCTACGCTCCCTCCCGCCCTCGCTGACGGAGCTCGAGTTCTTCGAATGCGCGGTTGATTTTGCAGCCATCGAGCATCTCGCAAACGGACTTCCCGCTGCCCTTCAACAGCTGCATTTAATCGAGTGCACGCTTGATGCATCCGACGCGACCGTCCTTTCCCAACATCTCCCTGCTGGCCTACGCTCGCTTTTCCTGGACCGCTGCACGCTTGACGATGCAGCCGTCGACGCCCTATCGCGCGCCCTACCTCCTGGACTCGAAGCGCTGAACTTGCGCTGCAACTTGATCGGGTCAACCGGGGCCTTCGCGCTCGCCAAGCGGCTTCCCCCGCGCTTGAAGATGTTGCACATTGGCAACAACTACGATATCGACCACGCCGCGCTTTGCGCCATCTTCGACAAGCTTCCTGATACTCTGGAGTCGCTCGACTTTGAGAACTTGAACGTGGACGCACGCACCCTGGCCGCTCTCGCGAGCCGTCCGCGGCCCTCTCTCAAGGCGATTGGGTTCGAGGATGTCATGTCGGGACCTGACCGTGATCAATTTGGTGTACCAGACTTGGACGATGACTCCTGGGGCGAAGGAAACGCGGTTTCGGCTGGGCCCATCTTCCCTGCCCTCGAGAAGGTCTACCTCGACTGCTTCAAATTCGGCTCGAGCTGGAACGCCCGACTGCTCCTCCCGCGTTCTCTCGGCCCGCGCCTCCGCACGATCCATCTTGCGGCGTGCAGGGTCGATGTGGACTGCGTCATGACGTTGATCGAGCGTGCTCCGCCGGAACTCGAGGACATCAACCTGTCTTGTAACGGGCTCCCGGACTTTGCTGCGACGGTGCTTGCTGCCGAACTTCCGGCTTCAGTTCAGCGGCTCTCGGTCGTGGACAACCCGTTCACCGAAGTCGGGTACATGCTCCTCTTCGCGCTCGGCCTCAAGCGAATGGGCAAACTGCGGATCTCGTACTCGAGGCGCGGACTCAACCAGGAGTTGACGGCGTTGTTTGAAAAGTATTCGAAGCAGGAGCCCGGGATTTTTCACCCCGTTCCCGCTCAAGTTCCCGAGTAAGTTCCCGCTCAAGTTCCCTCGTAAGTTCCCGCGCAAGTCCAATATATCTTCAAATTGCTCTGCGAGACTCGCGAGTCTCGTTCACGCGCCGGAGCGACATGCCACGTTGCCCAGTGGTGCTGCTAGCGGCGGGGGAGGAACCGCGTTGCGCCACCACGTGTGGCCTGCGCGGAAATCGCTCGAGCCGACGCAGCGATCGCGGTTGCGCTCCCACGCCGTGCACGCGAAACTCATGGACTCAACGATGTCAGCAAATGAAAACGACTTCCTGCAACACGTTCCTGTCGAGGATCTCAGCCTAACGGACGAGGCGACATTGTCGCAGCCGCTTTCTGCGATCCCCGCTCAGTGTGTCTCACGCCCGCTACGGCTCATGGACCTGGCTGTGTATACGCCGCAGGTCCACCTTGTCATTACGCCGCTTCATGGAACCGTTCACCATGCTAAACCGCCGGGTGGGCCTCTAAGCTACACCTATTTGCGTGCATGATCACGGTTGCGAAATTATGTTAATCTCAGTGCCCGCCGGTCCACCTGACTGCGATCCCGCGAGCAGCCTTCAGTTTGTGGCCCGCTGACGTGTTAGGTATCAGTAGCGAGCTTGTGCTCCCAATCGGAATGTCTTTGCAAAGCGGTCATGTTGTCGCAAATCACGCTCGATCTATCACTTCTCGAGGGTTCCGTGACTGCCTCCATAATCATGTTGTGCCTCTTGCGGGAATCGAGTGACACACTTGCTTTGCAGCCCCGCGCGCCGCTCAAGATCATTCACCGGGCACCAGAATTCAATATTGGAGCAGGTATCCCATGGAGCGGCGGGCTTCAGTATCAACGGCCGCACGTAACCGCTTGCTCGGGTTGCACGCGGAGAGCGGTGCTTGGTAGCCCACCCAGCTGGAAGTGTGCGAATTGCCTGCCAGCCACGCAGCAGAACGACCCGTCAAGCGGCGACAATCCCACGAAACTGAGGCCGCAAACGTGCTGGACTTGCCGCAAGCTCACGACTGAAGTCACCCCGCTCGAGCAAGTTTGCCAGCGCGAGGGTCATGCTTCCCCCCAGTCGTTTAATGTTGTTCTCTGTCCCGCGTGCTCGCCTCGCATTCGCCGGATCGGTTGCGACTCGTGCTTCTACTACAATGGCGGCGATGGCATGTGGCCGTATCGTCCTCCTGCTGCAATTGCTCAAGCCGAATCCGTGATGCTCGCTCAAGACGAAACTGCTGGCGAGCGGCAAGAATTTCCCTCACCCGCTCACGACGAGCTTGCGGAGCCCAATCAAGACCAGGTCGAAGACGAGCCGTCTGTCTAAGCAAGCGACCCCCGCTCAACAGCAACTACATCCCGCTCACCCACAAGCGTAATGAATACACACACGGATCATTCTATTCCATCACCTCCGCGGCCGCCGCGCGAACCCCTCATCTTCACCCGCTGCCATACTCGGGAACCGCTGCACGAGATGCGCCGCGAGCCGGTCCGCCGCATCGTACCTGCCCGCGGCGCGGAACGGCGCGACGACTGACCTCAAATGCGTCGGCTCGGGCGGGTTCGGCATCGCGTCAAGCACCGCGACGGCCTGATCAACCCACCCGGCCGCCGCGAGCGTCTCGAGGTACTGCGCGTAGTGCTGCGGCTGGAGCGCGAACCGGTCACGGTCCGTCCACTGCGCGACGAGCGACTGCGCGGTGGCCGGGGACCGCGACGCGCGCGCCGCGCGGAGCACCGTGTTCGCGATCGCCGAGTTGACGGGCACGCGGTCGGCGTGCGCGAGGTAGACGCGGACGACGTCGCGCGCGCGGCCGAGGCGGAGCAGCGCGTCGAGGAACGCGGCGAGCGACGCGCGCGAGTGGTCGGGCTCGACTTCGAGGCGCGCGGCCAGCTCGTCGATGACGGGGACCAGCGCCGGGTCTGTCCGCGCTGCTTTGGCGGTGCGCTTGGACTTGGGCGTGCCGTCGGCCGCAGCGGGCGCGGACCGCGGGCGCGCGAGGTCGACGAGCGACTCGAAGATGACCATGTGCGCCTTGAGCGACGGGCGGTACCCAGCGGGCTGCGACTCGAGGACCGCGAGCGCCGTGGCGAGCTCGCCGGCGCGCGCGAGGCACTCGAGCTTGGCGTCGAGCCCGATGGCGTCGAGCGGGACGCTGCGTGCGGCCATCTCGCGCTCGACGAGACCGAACACGACGGGGTCACGGTCGCGCGCGGCGGCGAGCAGGAGCGGGTTGAAGCTCGCGGCGGTGACGGTGGGCGCCGCCTTGAGCAGCGCGATGGCGCGCGCGTACTCGCGGCGCTGCGCGAACGCGGACACGAGCGTGTTGAAGGTGACCGCGTCGGGCGCGATCCCCGCGGCGGGCATCACGCGCTCAAAGACGCGGAGTGCGCGGGCCATGCGGTCGTCGGCCTCGGCGTCCACAGAC
The DNA here is from genome assembly GCA_025594325.1 of Blastocladiella emersonii ATCC 22665. Lineage (NCBI taxonomy): Eukaryota > Fungi > Blastocladiomycota > Blastocladiomycetes > Blastocladiales > Blastocladiaceae > Blastocladiella > Blastocladiella emersonii. The sequence continues at coordinate 232,030 of JANHCV010000010.1, read as the reverse complement.
CCCGAAACGCGCGAGCTGACGAGGCCGCGGATGTAGGCATTGTACACGCCCACGGACCGCGCGTCGTCGGGCAGCGCGCCGAGGAACAGGTCGGCCGCCGCGACGTGGCCCGCGCCCACGAGCTCGGCGACGATGACATCGGCGATCCGCGGCAGGTCGCGCTGCACGTCCCCGGCATCCCCCGCGCGCAGCTGCTCGACGATGCGGTTGACGCCGTCGAGATCGCCGCGTCTTGCAGCTGCCGCGAGGAGCGGGCGGTACGCCTGCCACCCGACGGGTAGGTTGCGCTCGCGCAGATCCGCGAGCATCTGGCGCGCGCGGTCGGGGTCGCCCGCGTCGAGCGCGGCCTGCACGAGGAACGCGTACGTCGCGCCGTCGGGGTGCAGGTCCCACGCGGGGAACGTGACGGTGACGAAGCGCACGGCGGCGTCGAGCCCGTCGAAACGCGCGTGGCCGCGGACGAACTGGTTGGCGAGCGGCACGTCCGGCTTCACTCCCACGAAATGCTCGGCAATGTGGGCCGCGAGTGAGTCGAAGCGCGCGCGCTGGTGGCGCTGCACGACGGCCTGGAGGAGCGCGGCGAGCGCGCCGCGGTGTAGGACGAGACCCTCGGCGGCGGCGGCGCGCTGGAACGCGGTCCACGCGCCGTCCACGTCCTTGAGCTTGACGAGGGCGGCGATGGCGGCGCCGTGGACGGCCGCGCGGTAGCCCGGCGAGGCGGACGCGCCGAGGGCCAGCTCAAGGGTGCGGGTCACGGCTGAGACGGGCCGCTGGGCGGCGGCGACGGCGTGCAGCGCGGCAACGTGCACGGTGGTCATGTTCTGGGTGGGGACGAGGTCGCGGTGGCGCGTGTAGGCGGCGTGCACGTCGAGAACGGCGGACGGCGGCTGGCGGCGCTGTGCGAGGCGAGTCGCAGCGCGCCACGCCGTCGGCGTGTACACGAGTCCGGGCTTCGCGAACATGGTGTCGAGGATCGACTGGACCGCGTCGAGGCGCTCCGACTCGTCGTCGACGGCTGGTTCAGGCGGTGGTTGTGCCGCAGCTGGCGTGTCTGCGACAGAATCGGACGACGGTGCAGTAGCAGCCTGCGCCGGCTGAAGGAGACGAGTGAGGGCCGCGTCGGCGACGTCGGGGCTGAACCATCCGGCCGACGCGGCCTGCTGGACGACCCGCGCGATCTCGCGGGTGCCCGACGCGGCGTGGACGCGCGCGACGAGTGCCGGGAGTGATTGCATGATATTATCGCTGCTGCTTGGCGGAGCGAGGAGAGCGGGCAGAAACGCGAGACAAACGCGTCTCGCGTGTTGTGGCCGATCGGCACCACGTGCGCCGTCGTCAACCGGCGATCCGCGACGACGGCTGCCCGGCAACGCAACCCCTGTGCGTCCTAGAGCTCGGCTGGACAAGAAAACTTTACTTGTCGGGTCGCCACGATCCTGCCCGAGGTTGCTCGCGGTCCGGTCGCCCGCGATCGCCGCCACGTCGGCGCCCGTGGACGACCGAGCATCCACCGCGACTTCCCGCCCGCTCACACAGCTGCCGGACGACGCGGGCACCAGAGGAGCGCGAGTCGAGCGCGAGACAGCGGGTCTAAATTAACGCGTCGCGGGCGGCACGTGAGGGCGTCGGGCGGGTGGCGCCGCGAGAGACGCGCTTTCCGGCCCGCCGCCGCTGAACCCTTTCATGCAGGGGACGCCCATCGCACAGCGCTCTTCTCCCACGACCACCACCCACAGACGCCATGGATATCGACTGCCCCGAGCCCGGCTACTGCGCCGAGCAGTACATTCACCACTACTACCACCACGGCGGCAGCGCGATGCAGGCGTCGGCGCTGCCCAAGCAGCCCGCCCCGGCGGCGGTCCCGCGCCCGCCTGTCCCCGGGGCCCCGCCCGCCAACGACGTGCGGTTTCTGGCGTCCATGGGCTCGCACTACATCCCGCCCGTGTCGACGCAGGAGGACGACCTGTCGGCCATGCTCACGGCGTTCCATCTCGAGCAGCCGGCGCGGCCCGCGCCGAGCTCGGCTTCGGCGCCCGTCTACACGGGCTGGCGCGCGGTCCATTCGCGGTCCCCGCCATCAACGTCGACACCGGTTCCCGCTCCCGCTGCGCCGCCCGCCCCGACGGCCGTCAACTACACGCTGGCGCAGCAGATCTCGGCCATGGCGATCGCGAGCTCGGCCGCGACGGGCCAGGTCCCGCGCGGCAACGGCAACGGGCACGGCGCGCCGCCGGCATGGCTACCGCTCGCCACGGGCGCACCGCTCCCCGATCCGTCGTACGCGCCGCCCGACATGGCCTACACGCCGCAGCCCATCACGGGCGCGCCGCCGCCGTTCATGTCGTACATCCACTGATTCCCCTCCCCTCGGCGTCTCGCTTTGACTCTCGCTCGACCTTGTACATTCTCCCCGCTCACTCGCGTCCCACTCGCTGTCTTGATAAATCGTTGCTCTCCCACCCTCGCAAGTCTCGCGCGTGCTGCTCTATCAGTCTAATCGCGTGTGTGTATATCGATGGAACAACTGCAAACCGTCTATCACCCGCCCGCCCTCGCGCCTCATACTACGCCGGCGACAGGTTGGACGACGACCGCGAAATGGCCGCGCTGGCTGTTGGCACGCTGAGCATGAGCGTCGACCCGTTGCCCTTGAGCGGCATGGCCGACGTGTTGTTGCTGCTGCCCGGCGGCGCCGCGACCAGGATCGTGTTCCGCCGGCGCATCCACGGCGGCAGGTCGTACTTGCACCACATGATCAGGAACGGCGTCCGGCGCGCCACGTAGCCTACAAAGGGAGGAGAGGGTGAGAGGCGGTGGCCATCGGTGCGACGAGAAAAAAGTGCGTACCAATGTACATGAGCAGGCAGTAGATGCACGCGATCAGGCTGAACTGCGGGATGTTGGCCTACACGCGAGGTCGATGGCCACGGTCAGCGACGGATCACCTCCACCACGGCCGCGAACCGCGGACGCGACGTACCACAAACTGGAGGAAGAACACGGCGACGCCAATCAGCCCCGTGACGAGTGTCACCGTGAACGCGAGCGTGTAGGTGCGGACCGTCTCGCGCATGTTGCGGACGGCCTGGGACTTGCGCGGGCCCTGCGACGGTGTCATGACGTTCTTGACCGAGAGCGAGTTGGTGGCCGACATGGACCCGGACTGCGCCGACGGGAGCGCGGGCGTCGAGTTCCCCGTCTCGCCGTTGGATGACGAGATCTGGCTGTTGCTGCCGCTGAGCGGGATGTTGTTGGTCCCGTTGCCCGGCGCGGGCGCGAGCCCGATGTGCATCGACTTGTTCCCCGCGCCGTCGGGCCGCACGTTGCTGGCCTCGAGCCGTTTGCGCAGCTGCAGGAGCTTGCGCGCCGTGAGTCCGTAGAGCACCATGTCGATGACGAGGAAGACCGGGTAGAAGTAGTGCTGGAAGGCGAACAGGTACTTTTCGCCCTGCGGGCACCGGCGGTTGTGCGCCGTGACCCAGCACAGGCCCGTGTAACACGCGAGGATCCCGCAGAACACGTAGTACCCGAGCGACCAGATCCCGCCGCGCCGCGACTTGCCCGACGCGTCCTTGGACATGGAGATGCGGCTGATGCTGAGCGCCTGCCACGCCGTCGAGCACGTCATGATCCACTGGTAGATGGACAGCACCACTACACGCAATCATCTGTCAGTACTCGAGACGTGAGCGAGCGAGCGACGATGGAGACCGTACCCTCGGCGCCCACGAGCCCGAAGCAGTTGCACTCCTCGCCCGGCGCGAACCCCTCGCCGAACACGTTGTTGACCTTGGAGAAGACGAACCCGAGGAACCAGAACCACACCGAGACGGTCTGGATCACGGACACTGCGAGGTACGCTCGCGACAGCTCGCGGTTGAGCGTGTTGTTTATCGGCGGCGCCTTCCAGAACATCCACAGCTCGAACAGCAGCAGGATATTGAAGACGGGGAACGCTACCGACGGTCATCCGTGTCAGGTCCGGGACGGGGGATCATCAGGAGTCGCCGGCCGGCTGGGCGCGGTGCATCGCGGTCGCGCACCCGGCCAGCTGCAGCGGTCCATGCATACCGATGATGGCGGTCAAGTAGTTCATGGTGACAAGTTTCAGCTAGTCTATGCAGCTCTCATGTGCGTGATGCGGAGGGAGCATGAACGAGATCGAGGACCCGGCTGTACTCCCCTGCGCGCGCACTGACGCTGCGAACCGGCGAGACGGGGCGCGACGCGTCGCAGTGCACCGTGTCGCACGTCCGGGAGACGCGTGGTGAGACGCCGGATTGGTCCATTACTCACCAGTTCCGGCGGCGGGAAGCCGAAAAAAACGCGTCTCACGACGCGTCTCGCACCGCCCACGTGATATCCGGCTCGTCGTTGGAGACATTTGCGGAAAAATGGACGATTCGGATCCCTTCCCATCTCCACTCCAGTGCGCAACAAAAAGGCGTGATCTATTTCTCTGCCACGAGTTCCATACTGACCGACGTGTGGAACTCGAACGATTGCGCGGGAGAGTCGTTGAGCGACATGGTCCGCTTCACGGTCCCCAGGTCCTCGACAGCGATCGACGGCGCCGTCGGCGAACCCTGCATGAGGTGCTGGCGCGGCGTGTCCGGGGACGTCGCGTTCAGCAGCCCGTGGTGCGCGAGCGCGCTCCCGCTCCGCGGCAGCTCGAACGACGACACGGACGCGGCCATGGTCGAGGCGGGCTCAAGCCGGTTGACGCCGTTCAAGCACGGGAGCGAGAAGCCGCACCAGATGATGATGAAGGGCGTCCTCCGCGCCATGTACCCGACGTACATGAACAGGCAGTACACGCATGCGATCACGGAGAAGGCCGGTATGCTGACCTACACGCGGCCGAGAGAGTCAGCGGCGCCCTCAACGCAGAGCGAGCTCGCGAACACGTACGATATACTGCAGGAAAAAGAAGATGCTGCCCGTGACGCCCGAGACCATGGTGACGGTGAAGGCGTACGTGAAGGTGCGGACCGTTCTTCGCAGCTGCACCTCTTTGACGGTCGGACCCTTGCGCTTGCTGCGTTTCGACGGTGCGAGCGACGACAGCGACCGCTTGACGGCCGCGACGCCGCCCGACGACACGGACACGGCGGGGATCACGAGCGGCGTGATGTGCCCGCTCGAGGACTGCACCATGCCGCGCGATGCGGGTGCGAGGCTGGGCGACTCGGCGGCTGGTGGTGGAGCGAGCTCGTTGGCGCTCTCGACGTGGATCGTGGTCAGGTTGGCCTCGACCTCACGCCGCAGGTCGCGCAGCCGGCGCACGATCAGGCTGTACAGCGCCATGTCGACGATGAGCCACACCGGGTACGGGTGGTGCTGGAACCACTCGAGGTACTTTGTTCCCTGCGGGCATCGCCGGTTGTGCGACCTAGTACTCGCACGGTAAGCACTACTCCGCGATGATCGAGGCACAGCAGCACGTACGTCACCCACGAGAGCACCATGTACCCCGCCATGACGGCGCAGAACGCGCAGAACGCCTTGAACCACCCACTGCGCGTCGAGACGTGGCCCGTGCTCATCTTGTTGCTCGAGATGCCGCGGACGAGCAGCGCCTGCCACGCGGTCGTGCACGTCATGATCCACTGAAAGATGGAGAGGAGGACTGCGCCACGGTCAGCTCGCTCCTCCGCTCCGCGTCCCGCGCGCCTAGTCTCGCGTACCTTCCGCACCGACGAGCCCAAAGCAGTTACAGCGCTCGCCGTCCCCGAACCCCTCCGAGTAGACGCTGTCGAGCGTCGAGGCAATGTACCCCGCGAGCCAGAACACGACCGACGTGGCCTGGAAGAAGCTGACGGCCAGGTACGCCCGCGTCAGGTGCAGCGTCATTGGGTACCGCGAGCTTGTGGCACGGACGTAGATGAAGAGCTCGAACAGGAACAGCGGCACGAAGATGGGGAACGCTGAGAGGGGCGAGGGTCAGGAGCTGATGAGGATGGTCACCGTGGCGCGCTGGCCGCCTCGGCGGGCACAACAATACCGATGATGGCCGTGAGATAGTTCATGGTGTGTTACGTGTGCTTTGCGTCATGGTTGTGCTCTGCGTCAGCAACGATTCTGGATTCACGGCGGCCGACCTCGGCTCGCGACGCGTCGTTCGCGCGGGCGAGCGAGTGTCTCCCGGACCGGCGTGGACGCGCTCTCCGCGTCGCCATCGAGCGTGACGTCGTCGGCTACTGTTGGGAAGGGACGAGTAGTCTCTCGGGCGAGCTCTCATCGGGACTAGCATCACGGCGGCGACATCGGGTCCGTCCTCGACACAAGACGGCGGTGGTGAAAGCCGGGTCAAGCGCACGCGGCGGTCAAGTCCTCCCGCCTCACAACCATGCTCGCGCTTCGACGGCTCGCCGCGCCGACGGGCTCTGCCCTAACCCATGTAAACTTGATGCAATGCGGCCTGCGCGGCCTCGCGACCAAGGCGTCCAAGGCTCGCAAGCTGCCCGACGGCATGCGGCCGGTGATCGGGCTCGAGTTCCACGCGCAGATCGCGAGCCGGACCAAGCTCTTCTCGCGTACGCCTCGCGTGCGCCAGGTTCTCGACTTCGAAGTCTCACAGTCCTCGTTGTAGCCATGACGACCGACTACTTTGGCCGCCCGGCGAACACGGCCGTGGAGCCGTTCGACGTGGCGCTGCCCGGCAGCCTGCCCGTGCTGCAGCGCGGGCCCATGGCGCTCGCGCTCGCGACGGGGATCGCGCTCGGGTGCACGATCCCGGCCTGGTCCAAGTTTGAGCGCAAGCACTACTACTACGCCGACCTGCCGTCCGGGTACCAGATCACCCAGCGCACGCGTACGTTTGTTGATGGTGTCGCGTCGAGACCGTGGACTGACGGTTGTGACATGTAGACCCACTTGCGGTCAACGGCGAGCTCGTCCTCGACCAGTTTGACGGCCTCGCCGCGCCGTGCCGCGTCGGCATCGAGCAGGTCCAGCTCGAGCAGGACACGGGCAAGTCGATGCACGAGGACGGGGCCACGTTCATCGACTACAACCGCGCCGGTATGGCACTCATGGAGATTGTCACGCGCCCCGACATGACGTACGTTTTCATGTCAGACTCCATCTCCGCCGAACACTCACACTTCACCATAGCACGCCCATCGAGGCAGCGACCCTCGTCAAGTCGCTGCAGTCGCTCCTCCGCACACTCGCAACGTGCAGCGCGAACCTCGAGGAGGGCTCCCTGCGCATGGACGTGAACGTGTCGGTCAAATGGACCGACGCGCGCCGCGCCATCAACGGCGTCGCCGCCTCGGAGCGCGTCGAGCTCAAGAACATTGCGACCATCTCGGGCCTGACGCAGGCGCTCGAGTACGAGATCGACCGCCTGTCGACCCTCCTCGCCGCGGGGCACACGGGCGCGCGCGCGACGCGCGGGTTCGACGCGGCCGCGGGGAAGACGTTCCCGCTCCGCTCAAAAGAGACGGCGCGCGATTACCGGTTCGTCGCCGACGCGGACCTCCCGCGCCTCGTCATCGCGCCGGCCGACGTCGAACGCGTCAAGTCGGTGCTCCCGCTCCTCCCCGCTGCGAACCGCGCCGCCGTCGCGGCCGCGTTCCCCGCGCTCTCGACCAGCCAGATCCGGTGGCTCACCGACGTGTGCCCCATGAACTCGGCCGCCGTCGACCCGGACGTGCAGCGCCAGCGGTACCTCGACGCGCTCACTGGCAGCGACGACGCGCCGACCGCCTCGACCACCACCGCCGCCGCCAACGACAACGACGACCAGCCGTGGACCGGCTCCGCGACCGCCGCCGAGTACCTCGCCGCGATGCGCCCTCCGACGCCCGCGCACGTCGTGACCTTCTACCAGTGGCTCGCCAACGACCTGACGGGCCGCGTGGCCAAGCTGCGCGAGTCCGCCACACTCCCGGCCGACGCACCCCTCCCGTGCCACGGGTGGGGCGTGACGCCCGCGCAGCTCGCGAGCATCCCGCTGGCCATGGAGCGCGGCGTGATCTCGGGCAAGGCGGGCAAGCTGGTGCTGGACGCGATGCTGGCGAGTGGGGACGCGCGGCGGCTCGCCCCCGAAATCGCGGACGCGAACGGGTGGACGCTCATCTCGGACCCGGGGCAGCTCACTGCGTGGGCAGAGGCCGCGATGAAGGCGAGCCCGCGCAAGGCCGGGATCGCCGAGGCCAAGTACGCGACGTGGCTCGTTGGCCAGATCATTGCGCGGTCCAAGGGACGCGCGAACCCGCAGGTCGCGCAGGAGATTGGGTCCAAGCTCATTGCTCAGTCCTCGTCGTCGAGTGAATGAATAGATGAATGACGGTTTGAATCAAACTCAAAAGACAACGAAGACCAAATGAGATGCTCAAAGAACAATGCTGTATTGGGTCGCCCGACGGGCCGGGGCACAACCGCAGCCGGGCGAGGAACGGCAGCAACCCCGGTCCACGACGAGAACCGCCGCCCGCACGCGAGGCGCGGACGACTGCTCCCACCACCCAGGTCACCGTTCGGAGCCCATTTAGGCGTTGGTCGAGGGGCGCTTGGCGATGAAGAGCGACTCGTGGCGCTTGGAGGCGGCGCGCTGGACGCGGTGGGGCAGGGGGAACTTGAGGTTCTTGGCCAGGATCTGCTGGATGTAGGGGCGGCGCACGTCCTTGGTGGCGACCTCGGCGACGCGGATGATCTGGACCGAGCGGAAGCGGGCACGGTGGCGGGCAGCCATGTCCTGGTAGCACGCGAAGACCGCGGCGGTGCGGGTCAGCTCGCGGTACTCCTTGTACATGTTGTGGGTGCCCGAGCGCGAGTCGTAGCGGAGCCAGATGCCGAAGGTCTTGACCTGGGTCGGCTTCTTCTCGTGGATCTGGTTGACCTGCACGATCTGGCCCGTGGCCTTCTTGACCTTGCGGAACTGCTTGAGGAAGTACCAGAAGCGCGACTTGGCCACAACCGTGTTGGGCGCGAAGATGCGCATGCGGTACAGAGCCGGGTTCGGCTCAGCGGCCGTGACCTGCTTGCGGCCAATGACCTGGTACTCGTTGAACTAGAGGGCGTCAAGGGGAACAGGACGAGTGCGGGGGCAGGGGAAAGAGCGGGTGGCGCAGCAGCGAAGTCGGAGGAGGCGTCAAGTCAGCGAAACGGCTCCAAAACACATGTTCAGAGTCTCGGTACGGCGCACGACGACGAACGCGACGAAAACGACGGCAAGCAGCACTCCATGACGAGATTGTGGGTGACGGCGTTTCCCGCAGCAACAGCCCGCTTCCAGGTAGAAAACGAGTTTCTGCACAAGCAGCGTTTCCCCACGCAGCACGACGCTGGTCGAGCGGCCGGACGGCGTTCAGCGAGGGCGGGAGCGCTCGTTCGCCGGGCGCAGCAATAGTCACGGTAGCGGGCCGAGCGCGCGCGACGTCGCGGCGGATGGTCGCCGGTGACGACTTGGCGTCGACGGCATTTCCGACCAGCATTTCGGCCGCGGGTCAGCGCAGCGTCACGCGCAGTCGGACAGCTGCCCGAACGGCGATAATTTCGCCAGCGTAGCGACGAGCAGAGTGCCGAGTAGCGAGATGGGCGGCGGCCGGCGCGGATGGTTGGGCGTGGCGACGTGGCGACGTGGCGCGAGGTGGTCACCGCGGCGGGGTAAAGTGCATCGTTGGTGTCATGGAGTGTGCATGGTGTCGTTTTCGTTGCGCTCGCGCGGTCGCAGCCCCTCCCGAGCGATGGGGATGGCGCTAGCGTACGCGCGTAGTGGACGCCATTTTCCGTTTGGCCGTATGGTGGAGAGCGAGCAGCCAAACGTCGCAGCGAAGCAAACGACGTGGAATCGAGGCGCTGCAAGTCGGGTAGCGCACGTGGCGTTTTTCAGCCACAGCCACACTTCGACCTTGCTCCTGCTCCTCGACCTCCTCTTCGACCCGTCCAGCCCTTCGACCCTGTCCTCCGCTCGCCTCGCTTGTCCGTCGCAGCGCACACGGCGCTCGCTGCCAACCTCGCAGTCGCGGGCTTGTTCCGTGCACACTAATCCCACAGCTTCCCGTGACTTCCTCCTCGCCTTTCTATCAGCATACCAGGTGCCTCGTCGACTCTCCTTGGGCGCCCACTGGGGTTCGCACAGCGGCCAAGACTTTACCAACACTTCTCGGCACCGCTGTTGTAGAGCATGATCTCTAGTTGCTACTCTATGTTGAACCGCAAGCGCTGTGTCCCGCTTGGCCAAGGAGGCCCGAACGCCGCGGCAACGGTGTGATCAGGCCGGCGGTGTGTCCCGCAGCACCTGCTCGCTCTCCACCATGTCCATGCGCGAAACACGCATCGTCTTCTCTATGTAACTGCAACCTTACCATGGCCGTCTCATGGATCCACAGCGCGCTCGGCATGGGCGGCGGTGGGAGCGACTCGAGCGGCCGCGGCAGTCCCCGGGGCAGCTCGACCGCGCTCAGCGTGCCGCTGTCACTGAGCGGCGGATCGCCACCATCGGGCGTCCCTGAACCGCACGTCAAGGTCCGCATCGCCATTGTCGGCGACACGTCGACGGGCAAGTCGACCTTGCTCCAGTTCCTGACGTCGACGGACGCGCACATCCACGCGTCGCTCGGCGGCAGCGGGGGCGGCACCGGCGGCGGGGGTAAGGGCGGGGACGCGCGCGGCGTCGTCAGTACGTCGACGTTCACCGGCGTACGGGTGCGTGATCTTCACTCGCAACCGCCCCGACGCGCTTTGACGGTCGCCCACGCACAGTAGATACACCATCACGGCGCGACCGGCAAGGCGTACTGGATCGAGCTCGTGACGCTACCGCGCGGGCACCTCGGCGCAGGCGCGCGCGCGGTCCTGTTCGCGAGCATCAACGGGATCATCGGCGTGCACGACCTGTCGGTGCCGCGCACGCTCGACGCCATGTGGAAGCACGTCAACCACGTCCTCGACGCGCAGGACGGCGCGACCATCCTCAAACCCGCGTCCACCGCCGCAGCGCCGCGGTCGGGTCGCACCGCTGTCCCCATGTCGCCGACGGACTGGGCGCCGCCGTACTCGAACGGGATCCCCGTCCTCATCGTGGGCACCAAGAGCGACCTGGTCCCCGGCCTGTTCACCTCGGCATCAAGTGGCGGCGACCTCGGCTCAGGCGCGCCGACGCACGCGCGGTCCGCGAGCATCCTCGAGGTGACGGGTAACGAGCTCGTCATGAGCATGTACTCGCCGCCGTCGTCCGACGCGTTCGCGGGGTTCTTCAACCAGGTCATCTCGGCGCGCCAGGCCCAGTCCGCCACGTCCTACTCGTACGGCTACCCGCCGCCCGTCCCGCCGCCGCTCTCGCCGACGTCGCCACTGGGTCCCTCCCTGTCGTACACGTCGCTCACGGGCACGCTCGCCGCGGCAGCAACCCCATACCACGGCGGGTACGGCACGCCCTTGCTCGGCAGCGTGCACGCCGCGACCGCGCCCGCGCCGCGGCTCAGCCGGTCCGCGACCTCCGTGTTTGCGGGGATCCCGGGCGTCGGCGCCAGCAGCTCCACGGGCGACCTGAGCGCGGCGCGCCTCGACCCGAACCTCTCGCCGCGCATTGCGTCCCCGCGGCTCCCCATCGCGTCGTCGAACCAGCGCCGCCGCATGGTCGTCATGGGTGGAGCGAGTCCGCAGACGACGCTCGACGTGCCGTCGCCGTCGTCGGGCCGGACGCGGGGGCATGCGCGCGAGCCGAGTCTCGACGCGGACGGGTGACGGCGCGCCGCGCATCGCTGACGGATTCGAAAAGGATACAATGAACGGTTCTTCTACTCACGCGCGTCTACTCCTTCTGCTGCTGCAACCGCCTCCGCCGCACCGCCTCGCGCAACGCGGCGCGCTCGCGGTCCCTGCGCTCCGTCTCCTCGCGCCGACTCGCACCACTCGCCTCGGGTGCGCGCTGGTGGATATCGACGGGCACAATGAGCGGAGCCGCGGCGAGCTCGCGCAGGTGGCTGACCTGCATGGCGAGGTTGTCGATCTGGACCTCGGCGAGGAGCAGCGCGTCCGTGACGGCGGCCGGGTCGGCGAGCGACGCGTTGGCGCGGAACTCGGCCAGCGTGCGCCGCTCTACGACGCGCCGGCGTTCGGGTGTTGGCATCGCGCGGGCGAGCTGTTGAGGGACTGTGAGTGCGCGTCGCTCTCATGGACGGGTTGTGAGGCAGCATACGCGCAAGAGTTGGCGCATCAGCGACCGCGCATGGGCCGTCGATGCTGCTGATGCTGCTGGATTCATGGTTTGCGAGAGCGAGGACCCGACGCGACCTCGCTATCGGTGATGATGCTGAAGAAGCGGTCTCGCGTCGAGCGAGATCCTGATGGGCGAGAACCTCAAGCGAGCGTAGACAAGGAAACGGGTTCAGTTGCTTCAAATACAAATACTCGTGATTTATGTTTGAAGACAGGGCGAGCTGCCCGCAACGACGTTTTTCGGATGCGGAAGAGCACGCTTAGGGCTTCTCGGTGGGGGCGGGGTTCATCTGGAGCGGACGACAAGGCAGCGTTAGCTTCCGACTGATTGCGGCAATCGCGCAGCGAGCAGATGCGAACCTTGCGCTTGCCGCCGAACATGACGGGGGCGTTGACGAAGCGGCGGATGTAGATGAGGCGCTTCTTGGCGCGGCCGGTCTTGGGCTTCTTCTTGTCGGCCTGCTTCTCGACCTTGGGGGTCTGACCCTTAACCTTACCAGCGCGAGCGAGCGAACCGTGGACCTTACCCTGTAGGGTGCAAGGAAGTGCACAGGGTCGAGGGCGTCAGTGGCGACGTTCGCGTGGACGATAGCGGTTGCCCACGCCTCGACAACGTAGCGCGCACGCAAACAAGGCGCCGGGATCGACGACGACGACGCCAGTTTCGCGAATTTCGTCGTGACGCTGCCGCCGAGCATAGGTTCGCCGGGCCACCCAAAAAACGAACGGCGATAGTCTCCCCAGGCTGCAGGACGCGGGGAGTGCACGGGCAACCATCCGGCGTAGTTTCGGGGTGACAGGGTGCTGCGGGGGTGGTCTCGCGCGAGGTGGTCACACACAACCATCCGGCATGGCGGCGGGGCGGCGTTTCGGCAGGGCGGCAGCGTCGCGACGGTGGCCAAGTTTCATGGTGTCGATGCATGTTTTTTTTTACGGCGTCGTCGTCGAGGGCGGCGTGCGTGCGCGCGGCGATGGCGAGGCGTGTGCGTGACGGCGAGATGGTATGTGCCATTTTGAGATTTCCAACGAAAACGGAGAGAGCGAGCAAGCAAAGTCCGGCGACGAGGCGTTAGCGTGTTTGCGTGCGCCACACGGCGCGGGTTCAGCCACGTCAGACGCGTTCACCGACGCGTCCCGGAACTCGGTCACAACTCCTTCCCTCGCTGGCCCGTCACCATTTCGCTCTTGACTGGCACTGCAGGTGCGCTCCTTGTTGGCCTATTAGTCAATCAGTTGGAGTCTCAACTGGCGAGATCGCGCTCCGGCGGCGCGTCCAGCATCGACGCCGTACCACTTGTCCAACACAACCTTGTCCTTGACCGGCACTAAGCTTGCTCATCGTAGACAGCTTAGTCGACCGAGAGGGTCCTCATCTGGTCGAGATCGCGCTCCTGTCGCTCGTTGTGCTCCGAACCAGTTCGCTTCCCCTGTGCGCCGTCTCAGCACCCACGCGCAGTGAGCCAGTTCCATGTGGTATAGTCAATGATGTCGGCGGGAGCGACAGGTATGGTGAAGACCGAGCAAGGGAGCAAGGGTAGCGAGCGAGCGAACAAGAAGAAGAAAGGAAGTGAGGGAAGGCGGCGCTTAGACCTTGATCATGGCCGGCGACGCGGTCGCGCCGCCGTTGGTCTCGGCGACGGGGTCGAGGGGCGGGAGCTCGTCGACCGTGTTGTACTCGGACCACTGGCGCGGGCCGAGGGTGCGCCACGGGACGAGGGCCTCCCACGCGAGCTTGCGGACGGGCGACGGTGTGCGCATCGTCGACCGGGCGTCGTGCGCGTCGCGGGCGCGGTCGGTCTACGGGTTGGGGAGAACGTGAGTGACTCGCCCTCGTCAAGTACCGTAAGCAACGTACCTCCGGCTGAGCGACGGCGCGCTGCTCAGGCACAGTACTCGGCAGCGAGTTGAAGCTGATACGTCCCCACGAGAGCGCCGAGAGCCCGAGGTCCATCTGGGCCGGGTCGACGCGCTGCTGGTGCTCGGCCGAGGCGGCGTCGAGCGCGGCCGCGCTGCCCGCGAAGCTCATGCCGGGGCGCAGCTCGAGCGACACGAGCGAGAACGAGTCGACGGGCTGATTCTTGAGCTCGGGACTCTTGATCTGCTGGTACCGGTTGTGCAGCGGGAGCCGCTCCTCGGCGTCCTCGTCTCGCCCGACCAGCCGCGCGAGGAACTGGCGCACCGTGTGGACCACGGTCGCGACGCACGGCCACGGGGCGGTGCTTGAGTTGGGCATGGCGGAGACTTTGGGGGTGGTGGTGGTGCGTAGCAATGTGCGATGGATGAAGGTCGTCTAGGCCGCGAGGCGGGTGTATGGGGTTGGCTGCATGGAAGGGGGAGGAGGGTCGCTGTGTACGCGGTGGCCGGGCCGGGCAGCATGCATCGAGTGAGCCAGCGCCCGCGTGCGTGCGGCTTCTCCGCGCTTTGGTCAGCGGGGGCACCGGCCGGCGGCAGCGGGGAGACATCGGCTCGCTGACGGGTTGCGAGACGCGAGACGCGAGACGCGTCGCAGTTGGGCGTGTGGCGCCACGTGCGGCTGATCCTTGCCTTTTCTTCGTCGCGTTGACTTTTTTCCCTCGAGTCTCTCCGCCCGGTTGCTCCCCGTACCCTCGCACATGTAACCCACGCCGATACAGGCGCCATCGATTGACGCAACTTCATGCACACGGCGCCCCGGCGTCCCCCAGAGTGATAGCTTGCGCAGCCCACCATCCCGTCAACTCGCCATGGCCGAGCCCATCTCGTCGCAGATTCTGCCGCCCCTCGTGGTGCGCGGGCTCTCCGACAAGCTCTACGACAAGCGCAAGGTCGCTGCGCTCGAGATTGAAAAGTGGGTTCCGTGCGTTGCGTGCGCCACCGTTCCTGGCTGACGCCGCGCTCTCGCTCTCAGGATTGTGCGGGACACGGTCGCGCAGCATCCCGAGGGCTACCAGCCGACTGTCTCGACGCTCATCAAGTTCCTCTCGGACGAGTTCATCACCACGTCCGTCTCGAATCTGCGGAATGGCGGGCTCATTGGCCTCGCCGCGGTGCGCATCGCGTCGTTCTCGTGGGATGCAGAGCGGGACTGACACGGCTGCGGCGACCATGTAGATATCCATTGCTCTCGGACCAGTACGCTCGCCCCACTCTTCCCTTACGCGCAACCGCGACTCACACAGTCTTCACTAGGACTTGATACCGCACTTTATCGGCATGATCGTATCGCCCGTCCTCGCGTGCTTCCAGGACATGGACTCGCGCGTGCGGTACTACGCGTGCGAGAGCCTGTACAATATCGCCAAGGTCGCTCGCCACCACATTCTCGCGAGCTTCCCGCAGATCTTTGACGTGCTGAGCAAGGTACACCCCCAACACCGTGACTCCACACCACACTTCTCACACCGCTTCCCGCGTAGCTGTTCGCCGACACGGACCTGTCGGTCAAGAGCGGCGCCGAGCTGCTCGACCGGCTGCTCAAGGACATTATCACGGAGCAAAAGAGCACGCACGTCACGACCTTCACGCTGTTCAACCTGGACGAGTTCATTTCGTTGCTCGAGGAGCGCATCCACACGCTCAACCCGTTCACGCGCTCCTTTCTCGTCGCGTGGCTCGCCGTCCTCGACTCGGTGCCCGGCGTCGAGCTCGTATCATCGATCCACATCTTCCTGCCCGGCCTGTTCAAGTTCCTGACCGACGACAACGAGGACGTGCGCGTCGCCACGTCCAACCTGCTCGCCGAGCTGCTGCGCGAGATCTCCGAGGCCGTCGACGTGCAGCGCCGGCTCGGCATCGGGTTTGGCGCGCTCGAGCGGTCCATTTACGGCGACAGCCTCGACCGCGTCGACCTCGGCGCGCGCGAGGGCGAGGCGGGTAACTGGATCCCCGCGCAGAACGTGCACCTCGACTTCCCGCGCATGTTCACGCTGCTGCTCCCGTTCCTCGACGCGTCATCGGCCGGTGGCACGGCAGCCGGCGGAGGTGGCGGCGGAACGACGGCCGCGACCAGCGCCGCCGCGTCGCTCGAGGTTCGCGTGACGTGCCTGCAGTGGATCAACGAGTTCATCCTGCTGGCGCGGCAGATCATGCTGCCCTTCGCGAGCGAGATCCTGCGCCCGGTGCTCCCGGCGATCGCGGCCATGGACCAGGGGATCCAGTCGACGGCGGCGACGACCAACAGCCTGCTGTTCACTTTGATCGCCGAGTCGGACCTGGCGCAGCAGACGGAGATGACGCGGCTCGATCTCGGGCAGGTGCTGCAGACGGTGCTGGCGCTGTGCACGAACGTGGCCGAGGAGACGCGCATGGGGTGTCTCGAGTGGCTGCTGATGCTGCACAAGAAGGCGCCGCCGTTCGTGCTCGCGTTCCCGAACCTGCTGCCGACCGTGTTCACGCTGCTGTCGGACCCGTCCGAGGACGTGGTCAAGCGCGCGCTGCAGCTCGTGGCGCAGGTCTCGTCGTTTTCCGAGGGCGCGCAGTTCGACGTGCTCATGGCCGACATTTTGCTGCTGTTCTGCCGCGACCGCAAGCTGCTCGAGGCGCGCGGGTCGCTGATCGTGCGCCAGCTGTGCCTCGCGCTGTCGCCCGAGGACGTGTTCCGGTCCTTCTCGCAGGTGCTCGAGCGCGAGGAGGACGTTGAGTTTGCCAGCACCATGATCACGAACCTCAACCTGATCCTCATCACGTCGGCCGAGCTCAGCGACATGCGGCGCCGGCTGCGCGCGTTTGAGAAGGACGGCCAGCAGCTGTTCGCCGACCTGTACCGGTCGTGGGCGCACAGCGCCGTCGCGACCTTCTCGCTGTGCCTCCTCGCGCAGGCGTACGAGCACGGGTTCAACTTGCTCCAGATCTTGTCCGTTTCGTCATCCTTCCCTCCACCCCACGCGCGTGTACTGACATTTCGGGAGTGTAGCGAGGACCTCGAGATCACGGTGAACCTGCTGGTGCAGATCGACAAGCTGGTGCAGCTGCTCGAGTCGCCCGTGTTCTCGTACCTGCGGCTGCAGCTGCTGGAGCCCGACCGGTACCCGTACCTGTTCAAGTGCCTGTACGGCCTGCTGATGCTGCTCCCGCAGTCGAGCGCGTTCGCCACGCTGCGCAACCGCCTCACGTGCGTCTCGACGCTCGGGTACATGCACGTCGTGCCGCGGACGTACGTCTTGCTGGTGACGTTTGCGCGGGGCGGTGTACTGACGGCCGTCCCCGTGTAGCGCGCCCGAACCCGCGCCGTCCAAGTTCCTGCTCAAGCGCAGCAACGGGGCCGAGGTCAAGTGGGCCGACCTGCTGACGCACTTCAAGAACGTGCAGATCGGGCACGAGCGCGCCCGCAAGGCGCTGCTCACCGCGTCGCGGTTCGGCAGCCAGCGCCGGTCGCGCAACGCGGGGTCCGCGGGGAAAGCGTTTTTGGGATCCGGCGGCGGCGGGTCGACGGGGCTCCTCGCCGCCCTCGCCGCAGGCACGGGTGGTGGCGGCGGCAACACTGGCGGCGCCGTCGGCGGGATGATGGGTAACAACAACGCGAGCGGCAGCGGCAGCGGCGGGTCGCTCAACCAGCTCGGTTTAGGGGGGTTCGGCGGGCTCGCGCCCGGCGCCGTCGTGACGGGGATCCCGATGAGTCCGACCATGGCGAGCGGCGGGGGCGGGGCGAGCGGCGCCGTGTCACCCACGGGACTCGGGCTCTCCCAGATCCGCAGCCCGGAGATACGCACCAAGAAGCGGTTCGTCGCGGCTGCGCGCCGTGTCGCTTCCGGGATCCCGACGCCGTCGACAGGAGGGCCGGCGCAGCCAGCGGCGGCGGGGGCGGGTGCGGGTGCAGCCCAGCAAGCGAGTAGCGGGAAGAAGTGAGCAGTGTACCAATACAGTTTTGCGCGTGCGCCGGCCAAAGAGTAGCAACATGTGAGCGAATGTGCGCAGGGATCCTCGCGCTGGAGCCGTTGGGCCTCGCGGCGGTCAGCTGCAAGTGCGAGCACGCGGGGGTGCTCCCCGGCGGGACCGTCCCCGCTGCGTCCGTCGCCGAGGGAGGGCGAGGCGTGGAGCAAGCGACGGATCGCGCATCAGAGACACGCATCGCCCTCGCCTCGGCGAGCGGGCGCGCAGCGGGGAACGGTAGGTCGTCGTCTTGGGCGCGGCGTGAAGGGGCCGCGGGAACGGCTTGGCGCGCGGCCCCTGCTTTCAGCGCCCTGGTGCATGGGGTGGCATGAGTAGCAAGATGACTCGGCGGTTCATGGTGTGGGGGCGGCGGGAGGTGAGGTGAGTCGGCAGCGACTTGGCTGGCGCCCGTCGTCGTCGTCGGGCGGGCCGCTGACCACTGCCGACCACGCCTCCCTGTCCCTGCCGCTCCTCTTGGCCAACGGTTCTCCCTCCCTCTTCAGACGAGCAGGCGACGAACACGATCCATCAGAGTAAAAAACGAATCCAATGTAAGCCGCACCCCTCGCACCCGCTGCACAGACGCGAGCCTGACCACGGACCCCACCCTCTAGCCCTCGCAACCATGGCCACCAGCGTCCTGACCGCCATCGCCGTGATCCCACCCCCGGCGCTGTGGCCGCGCCTCCAAGCCGTCCGCTCGGTCCACGACCCGGCGTACGGGCGTTGGCCGCCGCACCTGAACCTGCTGTTCCCCTTCGTCGCGCCCTCCGCGCTCTCCGCGTCCACCGACACCCTCAAATCCGCGCTCGCGCCGCTCTCCCCCTTCACCGTCTCGCTGACGGGCGTCGGCCAGTTCGCCACACGCCGCGGCGGGTACGTGTACGCGAAGCCGTCGTCCGCGAGCGACGCGCCGTTCGCCGCGCTGTACGCGGCGCTGGCCGCGGCGTTCCCGGAGTGCACCAAGGGACACCGGTCCGCGTTCCAGGCGCACCTGACGCTCGGCCGCGCCGAGGAGACGGCGGCGATCGATGCGGCGGCGGCGGATGCGGTCGCGGGCGGTGGGCTCGCGTGGCCCGTTGAAGGTGTCTACGTCTTGCGCCGCACCGAGAACGAGCCGTACGCGTTCGACGACTACGTCCCGTTCGGCGGCGGGAGGGGCGCGCTGTGGGACCCGTTTGGGCTCGTTGGGACCACGTACACGGCGACAGCTAAGGCTAAGGCCAGAGTGACGGAGCCGGCCATGGCAGACTGGTCAGCTGGCGTCGCAGACTGGTCGGCGGCTCCCAGCACCAGCGTGCCCAGGAGCGCCGTGCAGCGCGGTGGACGCGGCGGACGCGGCGGACGGCGCGGTGGATCGGCTCGCAGCGGCGGCGGGAGCAACAGCAGAAGCGGGCGACGGTCCAAGGCCGAAGAACTCAGCGAGCACCACCTCGTCGAGTCGAGCCGCTATGATAGCCCGTTTTGAGCAATACATGAAAGTTATTTTGTTGTAAGCCAGTCTGTCATCGTAATCGTAGAGCGCCATCGCGCCGAGTCTTAGCCGGAACCGCGAGCCAGACACAGATCGAGGACAGCACGTGGCCAGCGGAACGAGCTCAGGGAGCGGCACGTCGCGCTCGCAGCCAGCAGCACGCCTGCGACGCGATGCTGACGTCGGCCGAGGCGGAGAAGAGTGCTGAAGCACGGCCAGCGTCTCACATCCCCCACCACGACGCGTCGTCGTCGTCACTCACGCCGCGCTTCCCGCCCTCACCGACCGTCGTCAACTCCAGCGCGTCGCGTCACCGGCTCCACTCGCGGACCTCGCATCGATGCATGTACTGCCGTATCACGTCACTGGATGTTCATCGAGGGCGTAGGCGGGAGAGAGGGTTGAGTCGTTCAGCAGCGCGAGCGTTTGACTCACGCGCCGCGCCGCAACGCCTCGACGCCGCCACCCGCCGCGGCCGCGAGAGAAGGATGTGATATAGAGTGCGCCCGCCCGCGTGAGGACGGCGAGAGACAGTGCTACTCGGTGCAACGCGCTACTTCTGCGTGATCGATGTGAGTGCGCTCTTTCTCCGCTCCGACCGACCATGGATCAACGACGACGATGATGCTGATGAACCGCTGCCGCGCTGCCCGCCTTCTTCTAGCTACCGCCCGCACACTGGCGCCCACGACTACCTCACGCTCTACCCGCTCAACGACCAACATGTCCTCCTCGCCCTCGCCGACCCTCAGCGTGCACACGGCCGTGGCCGTGATCCCGCCGCCCGCGCTGTGGCCGCGGCTGCAGCCGTTCCGGCGCGTGCTGGACCCCGGGCACTCGCGGTGGCCGCCGCACATCAACCTTCTCTTCCCGTTCCTCACGCCTCGCGAGCTTCCCGCCGCGCTCCCCGACCTCGCCGCCGCGCTCGCCACCACGCAACCGTTTGACGTTGCGCTGCGCGACGTGACGACGTTCATCGCGAAGCGCGCCGCGTACATCGTCGCGCAGCCCGAGACCCCCAACGCCGGCACCGAGTTCGCGCAGCTGCACGCGTCCCTCGCGGGCGCGTTCCCGGCGTGCGACGGGACCGCCAAGCACGAGTCCGGGTACCAGGCGCACCTGACGGTGGCGCGCGCGGCGTGGAACCCGGGGCAGCCGGGGCAGACGGCGCCCGAGGTCGCCGAGATCGAGGCCGCGGCGCGCGCCGCGATGCAGGATACGGATCCCGACGTGCCGTCGCTCGCGTGGACGGTGCAGGGGGTCTACGTCCTGCGCCGGCGCGACGACGATCCGTTCTCGTTCGCGCACTACGTCCCGTTCGGCGGAGTGGCGGGGAATGAAGACCCGCACGGGCTCGTCGGGACCATGTACGACCCCGACGCGTCGACGCCGCACGTCGAGACGCTGCCGCTGCTGCACCACGCCGCCTCGCCCTCCTCCCCTGCCACCACTCCCGAGACCATCGACCACTGGCCCGCGTGGCGCGAGTACACGGCGGTAGCGACGCCGACCGAGCTCAAGAGCGACGCGTACGACGAGACGTGGGTGACGCTGCCGTGCTACGCGTTCCACCCGCAAAAGGACGCGTGGGCGCCGCTCGTGCGGCCGGGCGAGGAGATCCCACCGGGTCTCGCGCCGCCGGGCGACCCGCCCGCGACGCTGCGCGTCGTCACCTACAACGTGCTCAACGACTGGCGCCTGCAGGCGGCCGCGCGCCACGTGCGGCTGCTCGACCAGCTGCGCGACCGGGTGCCCGACGCCGACGTGGTCGCGCTCCAGGAGGTGACGCCGCTGTTCCTCGCGATGCTGCTCGAGGCGCCGTGGTTACGGTCCGCCGAGACCCCGTGGTTTGTCTCGCACGGGTCCGTCGAGTGGGCGCGCGCGCTGTTCCCGAAGATGGGCGCCGCCGTGGTGCTGTCGCGGTACCCGTTCCACCACCTGCACCTGCGGCTGACGCACCAGAAGCAGGTGCTGGTCGCGCAGTTCCCGGACCTGCTCGCGTCGCTCGCCGTCGTGCACCTGACCTCGTCGCACTCGAGCAACGCCGAGCCCATGGACAAGCGCGTCGCGCAGGTCGACCCCATCGGCCAGTTCCTCGCGCGGCACCGGCCCGCGGTCCCAAATACGGGGCTCACCATGGTCGCGGGCGACTGGAACACGGACGACCCCGACGAGGACGCCCTCCTGATCGCGCGCCACGGGTGGGTCGATGCCGCGCACGTCCTCGGCGGACCCGTGCTGGGCACGTTCGACCCGCTCACCAACCCGCTTGCCCACGCGTGCGCCATGGACCAGACCGTCAGCCACGCCTACGACCGCATCGTGTACGCGCCCGGCGGCGCGTGGGCGCCCGCGGCGATCCGGCTCATCGGGCACCCCGACGACGAGGCCGCGAGCGTCGCGCATCTCGCGTCCGACGACGAGCGGCTCGCGGCCGGGTACCCGGCCTCGGACCACTACGGCGTCGAGGTCACGTTCCGCCGCGCCGAGGTTGACGGGGATGTCGACATGAGCGACGCCGCTGCCGCCGAAATCACGGACGAGGACGTGCGCGCGCGGCTCGAGGCGCTCGGCGACTACGAGACCCCCGACGGCGACGCGTGCCGCACCCGCGCGCTGGCGCTGGTTGCGCGGCACCTGAACCGGCTGCACAAGTACGCGCCGCTGCCCGTCCCCGACCTGGTCGCCGTCGGCTCGTTCGGGCTGAACCTACACTCGCGCGACTCGGACGTCGACGCGCTGTGCTTCATCTCAACCGCCCCCGCCGCGTTCGCGGACGCGGTCGAGCGCACGCCGTGCCCCTCGGGCCTGCGCCTGGTGCGCAGCGTGCGCGACTCGGTGGTCCCGGTCGTCCAGTTCGTCGCGTGGGACCGCGTTTCCGTGGACGTGCAGTACGTGGCACCCGGCAACGTGTTCCTGGCGCGCGCGGGCGACTGGATCCGCGACCCGCTGCGCGCCGATTTCCCGACGCTGCGCAAGTCGGTGGCCACCGCGCTTCTCCCACTGCGCGACGGCGCCGCCATGGCAAAAGTTCTGTCGGACCCCGCCCGCCTCGTGTACCGCGTCCTGCGCCGGTGGGCGTGCGACCGCGGGATCTACGACGGGCGCACGGGGTACCTCGGCGGGGCGTCGCTCCTGGTCCTCGTCCTGCGCGTCGCGCACGCGAACCCGGGCGCGCGCAGCGCGGTGGACCTCGTCCGCGCGTGGTTCATGACGTACGCGCGGCACCCGTGGTCCGTCGTCGCTGTGACGCTCGGCGGCGCGCCCACCGCGCCGCTCCGCGCGCCCATGGCCGTGTACTCGGTGCACGCCCCCAAGATCAATATCGCCCGGCACGTCACGCCCGCGACATGCGCGGTGATCGCGCGCGCGATCCGTGAGGCCGCGGCGCGCGTTGTGGGGATGGACGACGCGGAAGTCGTCGAGTACCTCACGGCCGACGGCGCCGGGTTCGCCGAGTTCGTCAAGCGGTACCCGTCGTTCGTCCGCGTCTCGTTCCAGCGGTCGGGCGCCGAGCAGGCGGCGGGCTGGCGGCGCGCCGTCGGCACGTTCCGGTGGGCGCAGGCCCTGCGCTCAGTCTCGGGCGACGTGCAGCTGTGGCCCATCCCGCTGCAGACGCGCACCGAGGCGCAGCTCAGCGACACGCAGCTCACGGCCGCGCACGACGCCGAGGCGACGTACCTGGTCGGGATCGCGGGGGACGTCGATGCGCGCGCGGTCGAGGAGCACCTGCGCGGGTTCTTGCCGCCGCCCGACGCGGTGCCGTGGTGCGGGTACGTGACGACGGTCCCGCGCGACCAGGTGCGCCATGAAGATCTCGTGCCCGCGGGTCACCGCGACTGGGGCGACGACGCGACGATTGCGCCGGGAGCGAATGCGGCGGCCGACGCGAACACGGTGATGGCCGAGCAGCAGCGGCGTGGCGGGCGCGGTCGAAGCAACACGGCGCAGGCTGACGACGTTCAAGACGAAGCCATGGACACGGACGAGGCGCCAGCACCCGCGGCAGCACCAGCACATGCAGTACCTGCCCCGCGACCGCACAGCGGCCCCAAGCCGAGCACCGGCCCGCTGCGGCCCGCGCAGGACGTGATGAACCGGCTGCTGTGGGACGACACGACGTACGACCCGGCCGACTACGTGGTCGGGTACGTGGACCGGTTCGACGGGATCAAGGAGCGCGCGCTGCTGGCGTTCCGGCCCGACGACGAGGACCACCCGGACTGGGTCCCGCTGCACCGCATCGTGCACTTCCGCCGCGTCAGCGACGGCGTCACGGTGTGGGACCGGCATGCGCGCGTCGACCTCGTGTTCCGCAAGTGAAGAGTGTATTAATACAAGGAGTTTTGTGGTGCAGATCACACGGACGATCAGCGCGAGTATCGGGCCCAGGCGCGCGATCCCGATGCGATGCGACGCGAATGAGGCCGGAGGGAGTGTCTCCCTACGTCTCCCGCTTGCCCGGCATCCTTCTCGGCGCGTTCCACGGCGGCGTTGGCATGGGGCCGCCGGCGGATCGCCGAGGTCGATGGCCATGGTCGGTCAGGTCGGTTGCCCGTCGACTCCACCCCGCCACCCTCACGCTCCCCAGCGACCATCTGGGTCCCCTCCCGCAACGCACCCAACCACACCCGCACTCCATGCAACCCTGACCACTGCCGCTGCTCTGCCCTGCCCATCGCAGTCAGCGCAACACGCCCAAACACCGCCCGCTCGGACTCGCACTCGCACGCGCGCGTGAGCGAGCGTACCCCACCCCCATCGCCAAGCGAGCGATTGACCTGCTCCCTGGTGGCCTTGGCAGTTGGCGCCAAGACGACGCCGTTGCTGCTGCTGCGTCCGCATCCGCGCCCGCCGCGGTGGGACACATCCGGCGGAACCGGACCGCCGTGAGCAAACTTTGCAGACGGGGTTCCGGTCGGGTTGCACGCCGTCGTCCGTCACGGCGACCGGCTGCTCGAATTCGCTCTCCTCCCGACTCTGCTTCCTCTGGAAAAGCGCGCATCGTCGGCAGCTGCAGCCGCCTGCGAGCTGCGCCACCCGACCCGCACGCAACCTCCGCCACCGTAACCCTGCAACAGTTCGTCCGATCGACAGCGACGACGCCGACCCCATGGCGCCGCCAACCACCGCCGCCGCTTCCCGCGTTTCCGCAACGGCGCCAGCGCCACTCGCCGCGGCGACGGCCGCACCACCGGGTCCTGTCCCCCGCGCCGTTGCTGACGCACGCGCGGCCGAGCGCCGCAAGGCCGGAGGCGGCGACGCCGAGGTCCAGCTCGCGCTCCTCGCGCCGTCGCCCTCGGTCCCGGACGCCGACGAGGATGATGATGGACTCGAGCCTGCGCACCGCCACCACATTGTTGCCATGACTACAACAACAGCACCGCCGAAATCCTCACCGCCACGACCGCCGTTGCCGTGGCACGCGCGACACGCGACGCCCGCATCGCTCCTCCTCGCCGCAATCCCCGCCGTCGCGCTCGGCACCGCGTTCCCGTTCCTCGTGCGCGCGGACCCGTCCGCGGTCCCCGCGTGGCTCAAGATCATGCTGATCCTGGTCCTCTCGAGCCTGCTCTGCCTCGCGTGCCTGCGCCCAGCGCTCGCCTACTCGCCGCCGCGCGCGATCCCGGCCCCGCTCGCCGTCGTCCCGCTCGTGTGCTACCTGCTGCTCTTCTCGCTCGCCAACCGGCTGCCGCTCGGCTGGTTCCCCGAGGTCAACACCACGTGGCTGCCCATGGTCGACACGCTGCTCGTCGGGCGGCCCGCGTACGAGTACTTTGACGCGCACCCGGCGGTCGTGCTGGATGTCGTCGGGTGGCTACTCTACGGTGTCCTGCACTACCTGTCGGCCGTTTTGGTGGGAGTCGGCCTCCTCGTGTGGGGCTGGCTGCGCACCCCGCCGCCATCCCGCGAACGGGACGCGTGGTGGGTCAAACGCCTCGCCGTGCGCCTCGACGCGGCCGCCGGCCTGCTCAAGGCGTTCCTCGTCGTGTTCGGGTGCTGCAACCTGAGCGGCGTCATGATCCAGTACGTGTTCCCGACGGCGGCCCCGTGGTACAACATCAAGTACGGCAGCACCGTCCCCGTCGTCGGCACCGTGGCGGGCGACCCCGCGGGCCTCGCGCGCGTCGACGCCTTCCTCGGGTTCCCCCTGTACGGCTCGGTCTTCGGCAACTCGCCGCTCGTGTTCGGCGCGTTCCCGTCGCTGCACTCGGGGTACGCGGTGCTGCTGACCGCGTTTGTCGGCGACCAGTTCCGCTGGATTGCGGGTACACGGGTCCCGACGGCCGCGGTCGGCGCAGGATACGTCCTGGGCATCTGGTGGTCCACTATGTACTTTGACCACCACTTCCTCATCGACGTGCTCGCCGGTGGAGCCGAGTCGCTCCTCTTCTACGCGCTCGCGAGGAGGGCCGCGGCCGCGATCCGGGGCCAGTTTGTGAGGACGGCGGCGGAGGGGAAGGCGGCGGTGGCCGCGGCGGAGGGGGATGTGGAGGCTGTCGCGATGACGCCGAGTAGTCTCGACCCGCTGGTCGTCGTATCTCGACCGCAATAGATTGTATTTCTTCTCTCTCCACGCGTGTCCTTGGGCTGAGCTCGGATGGCCGCGCTGCTGTGTCGGCGAGTCCATGAGCGCTCGCCCCAATCGCGCGAGCGTGAACACTAATGAACATCGCTGTGGACTTGTGTGTGTAATTGTTCACGACCCTTCGCAGATCTTCGCGTTGGGTGCGCGAACTGTTTCGGCGCGAACGGCTTCTCCTCGCGTCCAAAATGTGGCGCAACGCGATCACGCCGGTCATCACTCCGGCCATCACACTCCGAGTCGGGTGACGCCGTTGCTGGATGTACGCACTGCCCGACCGCTGTCCCACGCTTGCGAAGCCGACTAGTCTCCTCCTATCTCTCGTCCACCAATCGCGGAGTACACGACGACAATGAGTGCTCGGGACTCTCACCACGACATCGCCGCGCACGAGCTGGTACGCGAGCTTCTCAATCCCATCAAAGTCCCGAGTCCCTGACCCGTCGCCATTCATGTCTGCTCCTGTACCAGCGCCAATTTCAGCGCCAGCGACTGGCGGCTAAAACCGAGGAGATTGCGGCGCTGAAGCAGGAGCTTTCTCGTCTAGACGGCAGGCTCGCTGCGCGAACCGCTTCTCGGCGACGTCGTCGGATGGCGTGGGAGGCCTGGCCGATTAGTCTCGTTTCGAGGTACGCTCACGTTCGTGCACGCGTTGCCCACCTTCGCATGAGATTCGACACGGTGCCTACGACACGCTCTGTAGCAACTCGTGCTCCAGCTCCAACGGTTCGCCCAGGCCAACGCGGACCTCGTGCGTGAGAACCGCTTGCTCAACTTTTCCCTGGAACAATCGGAGCAGACCGTGGACCAGCTCCGCGAGGAGCTGCGCCAGGCGCGCGCCGAGACGGCCGAGCTGCGCCGCGTGATGCCGGACGAGCAGCAGCTGGCCGCGGCCAACGCGCTGACGGCGCTCCATCGACCAGCTCATCGGCGAGCTCGCTGCAGCTCGCAAGTTTGCGCGTCGCTGATGTTCCATGTCGCCAACGACATCTATTCATTCGGACGAGCAGTTGGCCGCGGCGAACGCGCTGACGGCGCTTGGGCCGTCGATCGACTGGCTCATGGGCCGCGGCGCTCAAGTGTGTTGCGCGTCGCTGATGTTCCATGTCGTCAACATCAATCAATCCATTCAACTCACCAACAACATCACTACTTGCGCTTGGCGCCCTTCTTCTTCCCCGCCGCCCCACCCTCGCCCGCGGCCTTCTTGGGCGCAAAGATCTTGGCGGACCCCGTCCCCCCAATCCCCGCCATCTCAGGCGCCGGGTTCGGGTCATCGACGATGCCGCCCTGGTGCGACGACAGCACAAGCTCGGACACCTCGGCCCCGCGCTTGGCGGCCCGGCGGCCGCGGCGCTTATTCTTCTTCTGGAGGGCGCGGAGCTGCTCGCGCTTCTTGGCGGCGGCCGGGTCGCGGATGTGCTTGGGCAGCCACTTGGCCGGGTCCGGGACGTACGCCGCGGCCGCGGGGGACGCCGGGTCGTAGGATTTCGGGTACCGCGGGCGGCGGTGCTTCTTCTTCGTCTTCTTCTGCTCGGGGGTCGCGGCTGCAGCGGCGGGTGCAGCGGGAACGGCGGTAGTGGCGAGGGCGTGCTTGGGCTTCCACGCGCCATCGGCAACGCTCGGCTCGACCTCCTCCTCCTCGGCGTCAGGTGCCGCAGCCACGCCCGCGAGCGCGGCGTCGGCCTGGACCTCGGCCTCGTGCGGGTCGACGCGGGCGAGGGCGGCGATCCACTCAGCGACGCGGCGGGCGTTGTTCGGGTCGCGGCGGACGAGGGCCGCCCACGCGTCGGCGGCACCGGCGAGATCGCCGGCTGCGGCGCGGAGTCGGGCGACGTGTTCGGCGGCAAACTCGGACTCGGCGTCGTTGGCCTCGAGGACCGCGAGGGCCGCGGCGTGGTCGCCGTGGGCGCGGAGGGCGCGGGCGTGCAGCGCGGCGAAGGCGGGGACGTGCGGGAACTGGGCGGCGAAAGATGCGGCGAGTGCGGCGGCCTCCGACGCGGGCGCGGACTCGAGCGCGCGCTGCAGCTCGCACAGGGCGGTCCACAGGGGCGCGGGCGAGTCGGCGGCGGCGGGAACGGGTTTCCCGAGGGCGAGCGCGCGGAAGGCCGCGGCCATGGCGGTGCGCTGGGTGTCCTCGGGCGGGATCGCGAGAGTAGTCGGCGTCGCCATGGTAGTCGACCCGGTGCGGCGCTGGCCCGACCCGTGGTGCACGGCGAGGTCGAGGAGGTGCTCGTTGAGGGCCATGAGGTTGCGCTGCCACGACGGCATGCGGTCGACGGTGGAGAATTTCTGGATCTTGCGGAGCCGCTTGGCGAGGTCGGCGGGGTCCGCGGCCGTGTCGAGGGACGCCGCGTTGTTGACGGCGACGGCCCAGTCGGGCCCGCGCGCGCCCGCCATGGTCGCGACGTAGTGGTACAGGTCCGCGGCCTGGTCGGCATTCCCAAGCTGCTGCCACGCAAAGGCGAGCTGGACGAGGACCGGCTGCAGCTCGTGCGCAAGCTCGCGCGCCGAGAGCTCCCCCGCGAGGGCGGCCGACGCGATGCGGCGCGCGTGCTCGAGGGCGGCGGCGGCGTGCGCGACGTGGCCGTGCGCGAGCGCCGTGCACGCGTAGTTGTAGCACCGCTCGTAGGTCTCAAACTCGCCGAGGTCGGCGACGGGCGCGAACGCGTCGGGGCAGTCGAAGGCGAGGCGGGAGAGCTGCTTGCTGGCGAGCACGGCCTGGTAGTTGGTCAGCAGGTCCTCGTGGTCGGGGTCCGCCGGGTCGGTGTCGGCGAGCAGCGCCTGGTAGACGGCGAGGCACGCGTCGTAGTCCTCGAGGCGGTACAGGACCTGGGCGCGCAGGAGCTGGGTGCGGCGATCGTCGGTGGGGAGGCGCGCGAGGGCGTCGGCGGCGTCGGCGAGGCGGTTGACGCGGTACAGGCAGTAGGCCTCCTCGTACGCGACGGTGGCGCCGAGCAGCGCGGCGTGCTTGTGCATGGCCTTGAGCGCGTCGGCGTACCGCTCGAGCCGGATCAGCGCCACGACGTGCGTGCGCTGGGCGCGCGCGTCCTCGACTACGGGTATGGTGGGTCAGCGAGCGGCCTTGCAGCAGGAAGCGAAGAGCTAGTACCCTTGCCGCACAGGGCGACGAGCTCGCCGTAGCGCTCGGCGGCGATCAGGTCGCGCGCCTTGGCGTAGACGGCGGGGAGGTCGACGTGCTCCGCGGCGGCCGCGGTCGCGAGTGCATTGGCTGCGTTCTTTGCGTTCTTCTTTGCCATTTCGTTGGTCGGTTGAGGGCGGGAGAGAGAAGAGGGGGTCGCCACACTCGCCGGCCCAAAAGCGTGGCGAACATGGCGGCGGCGCGGTCAGCCGGTCGGCCCGCCACCCACATCGCTCTGTCCCCTCACCCCACTTTCTCTCTCTCCCTCACCCCCATGCAATGAACCAACACTAGACCATGCCGCCATGTCATCGACGTCGACCGCGCGCCTGTCCCCCTGGCTTTGGGCGTCGCTGTCGCACGCCGTGTCGCACGCGCCCGTTGCGGCGCTGGCCACGGCCGCCGCCGTCGTGGCGCTCGCCTGGGCCGCCCTGCACCTCGTCTTCTGGCTGCTGCCGCAGCACGCCTCCCCGCCACCACGTCCGGTCGGACCAACGACACGCGTGCCCGTCCGCGTCCCGCGCGACGTCGTTGCCATGCGCCTCGGCTCGCTCCGGGTGACGACGACGCGGTTCTCGTCGCTGTTCCGCCTGCCCGGCTGGCTGCGGCCCGCGGCGCAGGTCTTCTACCTCGCGGGCGCGCTCGCGACCCTGCTGTTCGCCGTGTACCTCGCCGGCAACGTGCTGTGGATGCTCGGCCGCCGGTTAGGGGGTGAGCTGGGCCCGCTCGCCCCGGCGGACCTCGGGCTCGATGTCGCGGGCCCGGCCGACGACGAGTACGACGACGACAACACGGAAGCTGCGCCCGACACGTCTGCGTACGCGCCGCTCGTCAGCATCCCGGGACTCAACCTCCCCGCGTCGCTGCTAAGGCCGTACCTGGTCGCCCTCGCGGGTGCGCTCGCGGTGCACGAGCTGGGCCACGCGCTGGCGGCTGCGGCGTGGGGGATCCCCGTGCACAGCGTGTCGTTCTCGCTGCACCTCGTGTTCCCTGGCGCGTCCGTCAACTTACGCGTCGCGGACCTCGCCGCCGCGCCGGCCCGCGCGCGCGCCGCCGTCGCGGCCGCAGGGATCTGGCACAATCTTCTGGGCGCGCTCCTGTGCACGCTACTCGTCGCTCGCCCCACGCTATGGCTGCGCGCGGCGGGGTACCACGTCCCCGCGACGTACCCGTCGGGCCTCGTCGTCCTCGACGTATCCCCGACGTCCTCGCTCGCGGGCGCGCTGCCGCCCTTCTCGCGTCTCGTCGCCATCAACGGGGCACGCGTGACCTCGCTCGCGGACCTGCACACGGCCGACCGCGTGATCCCGCCGATCCGCCAGTGCCGGATCCCGGACCCGGTGCCGCTCGTGTACGCGCCGTGGGACAGCGTTCCCGGTGCGGTCCCCGCGTGGGCCGACGCGCCCGCGCCCGTCGCGCCGTGCTGCCTCGTCAACGCGACGCACCCGGTGCACGAGTCCGGCGACGTGTGCTTCGTGCACGTGGCGAGCGCGGGGACCGCGTGTGTCTCGCCGGCCGCGATCGCGGCCCGGAAACGGCAGTGCGCCGACGACGCCGACTGCGCGGTCGGGTTCTGCATGTCGACGTACGCGGCGAACCCGCGCGTGATGCTCGCCGACCTCGCGTTCCGCCCCGCGGGATCAGAGGAGATCGACCGCGTCCTGTGGATGGGCGACCTGCGTGACCTCGCGCGCGACGTGCACGTCGGCCGCGTGGTGCCGCGCCGCGAGGGGGAGGGGGACGGCGCCTCGTGGTGGCGCCCGCGCCCGGTGTGGGTGCCGTACTTTGTGGTGTCGGTGCTCGAGTTCGCGGCGCAGATCTCGCTCTCGCTCGCGCTCCTCAACGTGCTCCCGTTCGCCGCGCTCGACGGGCGGCACTTCTTTGCGGCGGTCGCCGAGGTCATCGTGTTCTGCGCGAGCCCGTGGTGCTGGTGGGCGGAGACTCCCCCGCAGCAACCGCCAGAACCAGAACCGACGAGGCGCGAGGAGGACGAGGCCGTCGTCGTGTTCCAGCCGCGGCCGCCCGCGCCGCCACCACCACCACCGCCGAGGCAGCCCTTGCGGTTCCGGCGGCCATGGTGAGCGAGTGAACGGGTGGATATATAGTAGTTTCTATTCCAACAACGACGACGAGACAATAGCAATGCGAGCGACGACCTAGCGGCGCACCTTGAACCCCATCTCCTGCAGCCGGGAGCAGCTCGGGACGGGCATCCCCCGCGCACGCTCGAGCGCCTGGTGGTCGGGCGGCGTGAACCCCCACCCGTAGGCGGCGCGGAACGCGGCGTCGCGGCTAGCGCGCTCCGTCTCGCAGGACTTGGCGAGCTTGTTGACAAAGGCGTTTTCGACGTTTTCGAGAAAGGTCGGCACAAACTTGGGGTAGGTGCGGGCGAACCGCGTCCACACCTGCTCGTTGATGTAGAAGGGCACCTTGTGCTGCTGCGTCAGGACCTCCTTGTTGAAGTTGCGCACCCGGTGGAACGCGAACTCGGGCATCTCCGGCCCGCTGAAGAAGACGTTGACCAGCGAAAACCCCAGCAGCAGGATCAGCGGCAGGAACTGCAGCAGGCTGAACCGCGCCGTCCCCTGCTGTTGCTGCTGCGGCGCGGCTCGCCGTGTCCGCTGCTGCGTGCGCGAGTCGAAGAAGAACCCGCTGCCCGGGCCGCCCATCCCGCCGCCGCCCGACGTCGCAAACGTGAACCCGGGCCCGAAGAAGGCGCGGAAGATCTCGTCGGGGTCGATCTCGCCGTCGAACGCGAAGCCCGGGTGGCCGCGCATCCCACCGCGCGGCTGCTGGAAGCCCGAGAAACCCGAGAACCCGGGCGGCCCGCCGCCACCGCCGCCGCCGCCGGAGCGCGACTCGGGGTCGCCGCCGTACTGGTCAAACTGGCGGCGCTTGTCCGGGTCCGACAGCACCGAGAAGGCCTTGGACACCTTCTTGAACGCCTCGTCGGCGCCGGGTGCCGCGTTCTTGTCGGGGTGCAGGACGAGGGCGAGCTACGGGACACGGGGCCAGGGCGTGAGTTGCGTGGGCGGATCACCGACCCGGATAAGCGCGGAGCGGGCAACGCACCTTGCGGTACGCCTTCTTGATCTCGGCGTCGGTCGCGTCCTTGGCGACACCCAGCACGGCGTAAAAGTCGCCGGCGTCGTGCTTGCGCGCGCGCTTGACGGCGGCCTCCTGGTCGGGCGTGTACTCGCGCTGCGACGAGCCGCCGCCGTTGAGGCTGGACGTGCTGCTGGACGCGGACGCGGGGGCGGAGGATGCCGCGGGCGCGGACCGCTGGCGCAGCCCCTCGGTGGATCCCGCCGGCGTGGACGGGGCCGACGCGAGCGCCGCGAGGAAGGCGGCGGCCTCGGGCGTCTCGTGCAGGCTCAGCGACTTTTTCGCCAGCCGCTCGGCCTTGCCGCGGTCGCCCGCCGCCAGCGCGTTCTTGGCAATCGACAGGCACCGCAGCGCCTCGTCGCGGTTGACGACCATGGTTGGTGGAATGCGTTGCAGGTATGTGTGTTCCCCAGAAAGCGGGAGGGGGAGAGAGAGGGCGTTGTGGCGTAGGCGCGGCCAAGGAGACGGCGACGCCGACGTGGCGAGGCCGGCGGCAGCGGGCCCACGTGCCCACGCGTCGGTCCCCTTCTCGCTCCCGCTCGCGGCTCGATGGGCAGGGCCGATGTCGATGAGCCCTGACCCCATCGATTCTCTCTCTCCCCCCGCACCTACGAAGCGAATGTAAATTCACCACCATGTCCATGACCCGCTCCTGCTACCGGTCGCGCTCAAAGTCGCCCAAGCCGCCGACCACGGCCACCGCCGCCTACAGTACGCTGCGCTCGGTTCATCACGTCCTCGCATCACCCTCCGCTTACCCTCAACTTCACAGTGTGCTCGCTGCTCGACAACATGTCGCCGCCGCCCAACCCGGCCGCGCACGCCAAGGCGTACCTGAACCTCGGCACCGCGCAGCTCGCCGCGGCCGCCGCACTCGACGCCGAGACGAGCCTGCGCCGCGCCTACGACCTCATGTCCCCGGTCGTCGCGCCGCGCATGCAGACCGACCTCGCGGCCCAGTGGCGCGCTATCCTCACGGGGCTCGTCGCTGCGACCGAGGCGCTGGGCAAGAAGCGCCAGGCCGAGATCTTTACCGAGAAGCTCGCGCGGTTCGAGGCCGAGCAGCAGTAGAGGAATAGAAACTAGAGGGGTTCGTGTATTACTAGCTAGAGCGATTAGATGCCGTACTTCTCGCGGTACGCGCGCATGTCGGCGAGCACCTGCTCGTGGCCGCCCTTGGACTCGAGGTACGTCATGATATCGGCCATCGTCACAATCGCGCGGACGGGCACGCCCATATCCTCCTGGACCTCCTGGATCGCGGACCGCTCGCCGCGGCCCTTCTCCTGGCGGTCGACGGCGACGAGCACGCCGGCCACGACCGCACCGTTGGCGTCGCGCAGCAGCGGGAACGACTCGCGGATCGCGGTGCCCGCCGTGATCACGTCGTCGACAATCAGGGCGCGCTCGCCGCGCAGCACCGTCGCGCCAACGAGGTTGCCGCCCTCGCCGTGGTCCTTGGCCTCCTTGCGGTTGAACACGTACGGGAAGTCGTGCCCCTGCGCCGCCAGCGCCACCGCGGTGGTCGCGACCAGCGGGATCCCCTTGTACGCGGGACCGAACAGCACCGTCGGCTGGAAGACGTCGAGGTTGTCGAGCACCGCCGCCGCGTAGAACTGGCCCACCTTCAGCAGCAGCGCGCCCGTGTTGAACAGGCCCGCGTTGAAAAAGTACGGCGACTCGCGGCCCGACTTGAGCGTGAACTTGCCGAACTGCAGCACCTTGGCCTCGACGCAGAAGTCCAGGTACTCGCGCTGGTAGTCCTTCATCTTGATGGTATGGTTCTGCAGGGCAGGGCGAGAGCAGGATCAGCGTTCATGTGCTGCCTTCCGCGCCTCGCGATCATCATACATGTGTAGAGGGTGATTAAGTGTGTTGCTGCACCGCCGCCGTTCTGCGGGAGAAAGAGTTCGCTGAGCCGCTCGCCCGCGACCTTGAGCAAGTGCGGGAGTCGAACGAACGACAGGCGGATCAGAAAATGGAACAAACCGGAGCGCACGTGGCTGAGCCGTAATCGCCCGAGGCTTGATGTCTCGCACGCGAGACAAGGACGCGTGCAGACTGATGGACGAGGCAGGGAGACGCGTCGCGCCGCGTCGCGAAGCGGTCGCGGAGGAGTGAGACATGGGCGGAGCGGAGCAGAGATACATGGGCGATATTATTGAGAACAACGACGTCAACGACGAGCCATTCATCACTGGCCGCCACTCGCACTGCCACTCCCGTTCACGTGCTCGTCGCTCGGTACCACTGGGTGGTCGGGCAGCGTCGCCGCGACCTTGCGCCAGTTCTACACTCGCGCGTAGCGTCAGTCTAACCGAACCGCCCCCGCTCGCGGCGCACGATCGTACCTTGTGGCTCGACGCCGACAGATCGGGCATCTTACACAGGTGCAGGAGGTAGCGCCGCAGCAGACGCATCTCGACGTCGTTGGCGACTGACTCGGGTGACCGGCGCCACTGGCTGACCTTGACGCCCGAGTGCGGGTTGAGGGCAAAGTTGCGGCCGAGGTCGTCGACGTGGATCGTGTTCTTGGCCGAGTACTGCGGCAGCTTCGCCCAGATGATGGCAAGCGCCTTGACCTGGTGCTTGAGCGAGCGGTCCTTGAGCGTCGTCGTCACCGAGAACATGGCCGACTTGGTCAGCACGAACGACAGCCGGTACGCCGGGTGCGAGATCAGGCCCGTATCCGTGACTTTTGCTTCCAGGGCACTCCAGTGGGTCTGACTCCAAACCGCAATATCGTAGTGCTGATATACGGCCGCCTAGACGCGTGCGAGGGGTCAGTGGTGAGTCGCAAGCGAGCGAGGGAGCGGAGAAACGGACCAGAAACTCGTGCGTGCCTGGCCGCAGCAGGTCCTGCGGGTTGCTCGCCACGGCCTTGCAGTCGAAGATGGTGTAGTCGAGGTCGAGGACGAGCAGCCGCTTGCCGGGCCGCGGCTCGTTGATGAAGTTGATGGTCGTCTACGATCGCGCGTCAGTCTTCCATCGCCCGACTCGCCCTCTCCCAAATCGAGCGCACACCTTCTTGGCGTACTGGATCAGCTTCTCGACGACGACGGGCGTGTAAACGTCGCGCGCGCCCTTGGGCATGTTGACGGCCGTGAAATCGATATCCTCGCCGCCCGTGTCGTCGAGCGCGTCCGACATCTTGGTCACCTTGACCGGGTCCTTGAACAGCGCCGCGTCGGCGGTGCCCATCAGGAGGAACGACGGCGCGTCCTCGCCCGCCTTGGGCGCCGGCAGCGACAGCGACGCGACCACCGCGTCGTCGGCCGGCAGCTTGCCCTTGACGAGCCCGACCAGCTTCTGCCGGTGCACGGGCACCCCCGTCATGTCCTGCAGCAGCCGCTTGAGGCCCGCGATCGTCGCCGACTCGGGCACCGCCACCGGCAGCCGCGAGGGGCCCCACCGCGCCACCAGCGAGAACGTCGCGACGGGCTCGGCCGCCACCACGCACGCCACATCCCCGTCGTCGAGGCTCGTTGCGGCGATGGTGATGCACGGCTCGGTGTCGAGGGGTTCAGAGTTCATGGCGGTGCGTTGCAACGAGTCGGGTTTGTATGAAGAGAGGGAGAGTTGGCGGCGGGCGAGTGGAGCGAACAGGTCTCAGCCGCATGCGTCGCGGCAGGGGTGGGAGAGCGACGCGTGACGCGTCCGTCGTGGCGTCGTCGACTCACACACGCCGCCGACTCCCCTAGCACAGCGCTCTCCCGCCCTCGTGATCCTGAGACCTTCAGCCATGGAAACCTCATGCAATGTGCTCCACGCTGTTCATGTTCCCGCGGTGCTCGAGCGGATCCTCGCGCACGCGATTGCACAGCACGGGGACCCACACGACACGGCGGGGCTTCTCGAGTACGCTTGTGAGTCGTTGCGCAGCGTGAGCTTCGATTGTCACTGGATGAGCAAGCTGCCCGCCTCTATGTCCGCTCAACCAAAGCCCATGACCTGGCCTGCTGGTCTAGAGTCGCTGACTCTCGAATGCAACGACTGGACACAAGATCAGCTGAGCACCATGCTCCCGTGGTTCCTTGGCGCACTTCCTGCCGGTCTCAAGTACCTGCATCTCAGTGTTTGTCCGATAAACGACAACGCCGCACGCAAACAGGCTTCGGCACTCCCGTGCAGATTCGAAAGTCTCACGCTCGTTGGGATCAAGGTGAGCGACGAGGGTTTTGCGTCAGTTGTCCGACTTTTTCCGCCGTCTCTTCGGAACTTGAGCGTTTCTTTTGCATCAGACCGTGGAGCAAACTGCTCGGTTCCCGAGACGGCGCTTAGCGCACCAAGCGCTCCTCCTTCGCGTCACCGCTTGTCGCTGACCTCGCTGCATCTCACCGATTACGAGCTGCATCCACGTATACGTATGTTCCGCGTCTTTGATTCTTTGCAACTTTGCTCGCTTCGAGCACTGAGTATTGGTACGATTTGCGCTCCTCGGGAGGAATCGGACGTGATTCGTGCCATCCGGAACGTGCTTCGCGCTGGGCTCGAGTCACTTTCGCTCAGCCATAACAGATTCTCTCGCGATTCCGTTCTCGCTTTGATTCCAGGTCTCCCTCTCTCGCTCACCAAGCTCAAGATTAGCAGATCAGACTTTGGAACCCAGGGCGCCGAGCTGCTTGCCTCCAACATGCCCCCGCAGCTTCGCTCATTGTCTTTGACTTGCGCGAGTATTGATGACATGGGGGTCGCTGCTCTCGCGCGCGCGTTACCACCAAGTCTGACCGCGCTGGACCTGAGTTGCAACCAGATCACGGACGAGGGGGCGCGTATCCTTGCGGAGCAACTGCCGCGAGACCTCAACGAAATCTGCCTGAGGGCCAACATGGTGACGAGCGTCGGCATGGATACGTTTCATGCTGTCGCTGGGCTTGACTTGCAGCTCCGCGGGTTCGAAATTTACCCTGAGAAGGACCACTAGGCCGAGGTCGAGTTCGCTCTATTCTCTCCAAGAACAACGGTTCCTCGGGACATTCATCCTATCAACGTCATTCATTTTATTCTGTCTCCTATTCAAACCTTTTGGCCCAATAAAATGTTTTTTTGCTGATCGAACGATGGATTAAATGAGCGCAACGTGAAGCGGCTCCAGTCTCGTCAGTGTGCAGACGCAGCTCGTCCAGTTGCTTGGCGCGCGTCCAAACTTGTAACGCTAGGCGTGGCGCAATTTGGCGCCGGCGCTGTAGTGAGGTTTGAACCGCTCTCATGCGAACCTTGCGCGCGAGACGCGTCGATCTATCATGTGATGTGGCGTCGAGCCTCGGAGGCACTCACTGCCGCGCCGATCCGTTCCGCTTGGCCTCCTCTCAGTGCAATCTACCCTGGCTTGAATCAATGTATACTTCATGCAATACACTGGGCGATGGTCTTGTCCCGAGGGACTGCGATCAGATTCTTGCTTTTGCTATTGAACTCGCTCGCCCAACGCAAGGACTGGCTCCAGGGTGTGTGCGCGATGCGACTGTCCCCGTTGACCTGAGGTGAGCGTGCTATCCAAGTAAATTCTCCGATCCATTTGCTGGGTGGAACCCTGGAGAGCAGCCCAGTGTGACGAGGGTCGGATTCCTCGCGCTACTCCTGCTTTGGTGCTGGCGAGCATCATAGCCGCCACCAACTACGGGAGCATCACTTCCTTGATCGCCAAATCCGAAGATAGAGAGATTGCGGGCACAATTTTTGCTTGTTATAGGACAGTCGCATCGATTGAACGTGTCTCGGGTGACTCGGGAAGGAGGCGAGATCAGTCGCGGCTAGTGTTTTCGCTTAACATTCTCGCAGCGTTGAGTTGCAACCCTGGTTTGTGGCACAACTCAGACAGTTGATAACTCCACGGTACTCGAACGCGAAGCAATCGAAAAAGAAATCGCAATTTATTGCGACTGCACGCAGTACAGTACAATGTCGGAGCAAACTCATGAACAAACTGAGGGCCTTCCGCCGCCCAACTTTGCAGGCCGATCCGGTACATGGATCCGGTTTCATGGCCATCATTGCAGCCGAAGCACCCATCCTTGTAGTATCGGTACATTGATGTAAAACGCGTCAGGGGTTTGGACTGGGGCAGGGGGTTGGAGCTTGCCGACCATCCGCATGAACCAACCAGTCGTGGACTTGCACAGTGTACGGCTGCGGTATCAGAGTTGTGTACTCGAAGGCGGCTTGCGACAAGTTGGCCACCAGCCAGTCAAGGACGGCGACTTGGCCAGCGCGGCTTGCGATATCGATGGCCGATGGCTCGCTGATCCATCGCCGACTGTCTTGCGGCACGCGGCAAGCAAGAATCCAAGCGAGATGCTCCGTGTGGCCGCAGTGGATGCCGGTGGGGATGAGTTTCCTCCACTTCATCCCGTCAAAGCACGTCGGATCAACGGCGTGCAGGAACTCGAGCGCTGGGACGGGAAAACGGTACAAGTTGCGGCGCACCTCGCGCATGATGTCGGTGAGGGAGACGGGCAGCCCCGCCTCGCGCCACCAGTTCAAGACGTCAATGTGGCCACCTTGGAACGCCTCGAACAACGCGTGTCGCTGCCGAAACTCGAGTCCATGCGCAGTAAACCACTTGACGACGGGGAGATGGCCGTTGGCCGCGGCCGTGTCCATGGCGCGGTGCGAGTATAGAAACTTGTGGCTGAGCGTCCACCACTACTCGAAAATCATGACGTTGCCGACGCCAGCGGCGCCGTCGACGGCGTCCATCGAGGACTGGTGAAAGAGGTCGTGCGTCTCAAACCACTGCAGCACGGCGAGGTGGCCGTTGGCCGAGGCTCCGTTCAGCGCGCGTTTTGAGAACTTGAGCGGGAGCCCGCTCAGGCGCCACCACTCGAGGACGTCGATGCGGCCATCGGACGCGGCGCCGTCAATGGACTGCTCGTTGTACGTGAACTCGACTCCGGACGTGCGCCAAAAGTCGAGGACGGCGACGTGGAGCGAGAGCGAGTACTCGGCACGGCTGGGCAAGCAGAGTCCCGCCCGCTGCCACCACGCGAGAAGGTCGTGCCGGCCCGTAAGGCTTGGGTGCACGAGCGCGTCGTGAGCGGCAGCCGTTTGACGCGTGTTTCATTCGAGTCCATTTTGGCTGTGTGGTGGCAGAAGGGAGAGAAGACGGCGCTCGAGCGACCCGTTGTGAGATGGCCGCGCATTCGATTCAATGTATGCACTGCTCGTCCTCAATCGCGTGAGTGGCGCACTCGACGCACGACGTCACGCTGTGGCGCAGCGCGTCGTCGCGAGCAGCAAGCCGACCCGAAACCAACGTGTGAGCACATAGACGCTCATTACAGGGCGAAAAAGACCATATATTTCACCATTTGGTTTCACGACCGGTGCGATGAAAGGAGCCGAGCACGGGCGACCTTGTCAGCCAAGACGACACGCTGTTCAGGTAGGATCTGGTGTACCTGGGCGCAGCCGTAAGCCAGTTAGGAGTTTATACTCTGCTGCGCCTGCGGAACATGGGGAGCAATGGCATCGTGCTGCACCAGTGCGAGAAGGCCGTGGCAGGCGCAGCGTCTCGAATACGATGAAGCAGGTCTGTTACGTCGCCCAAAACAATGTCCATGATCGGCGTGCTCTGAACCAAACTGGACGCTTCCAGCGCCACCACCCGAGGACAGCGGGTCCAGTGGAGCGATGTTCAACTTCATTCCATGTCCGGGCTAAAGGAAGCACGCATCACCTTGTACTGATGCAATCCAAAGCGCGGATCCAGTCAAGCTCGGTGGCCTTCTCGACGGTGCTCGTGTCCAGCTCAACACCAGTGCGCTCCGAAGGTCGAATACGGAGACTGTTGGCCCGGAGGAGCAAACTAACGTGGGCGGCGAGATGCCCAGCGATCACCACGATTCAAGGGTATCAGCCCGCCTTTCGTAGTAGGCCGCCCGTAGCTAGCTTCAACGTCAGGTTCATTCGGTTCGCACATATCAGCAAACTCCCTAAGAAGCGGTTGGTTGCAAGCGTTGGCGGCCTCGTAAACGAACGTAAACGTGAACAGCCCGAAGTCGACGCGAAGATACTTGGACATGCCCAGCGCAACACGAAGGAACGGGAGCGGGTCGAGACTCACCGCTCCGCGCGAGCGGCAAGGATCACGCTGCCTTGAGCGAGCCCGATCGGACAACGGAACATGGTTTCAAGATCATCGTTCATGGAGTTGCATCAGGTATAAGCGAGTTCATGAGCGGCGACGGCGGAGTGCGAGGGAGAGAGGCGCCCAAGGTCGGCGAGGTCGGAGAACGTGTCGCCGACCCCGCCCCCCAAGTCCGGTGGCTCACGCACTCACAGGGTCCTCGCTCTCCCCAACAACTAGGAGAATCATCAATAAATGGATCGAATGGACGCCTTGAACTTGCTGCAACATCCGCCCCGGCTCGCGGTGAGCGACCTTGTCGAGGCCATCTTGGTCCGCGCCGTCGAGCTGCACGCGCTCGACGATCTGCGCGGGATGCTCCCGTACCTTGGTGTCATGCCGCGCGCCGACGTATCGGACGTCACCCGCGCGGTTCTGCGCAGGTGCCCGAGCCTCAACGTCAAGAACGCGACGGTGAGCGGCAACGTGGCGCTGCTCGAGGTCTGGCGCGACTGCGGCTTGGACCTGAGCATTGGCTGCCGCGACGTCAATGAGGCCATCAACCGCGGCCACGAGGGCGTGGTGGCATTCTGGCGCGAAAACAAGTCGGCCGTCACGCTGCCGCGCCACCCGCCCCTGCAGGTCATCACGGCACTCGACTTGCGCGCCACGGGCCCCTCGCCTGGCGTGGCTCCGGGCGACGCGGCGATCGCCGCTTTGGCAGACGATATCGCTTCGGGCCGCGCGACCGAGTTCAAGCTGACGATGCGCCGGACCACGCTCCACGGCATCGAGATACTCAACCGCGCCCTCGCCTCCCCGGACCAGCGGGTCGACTCGTTTTCCTTTACCTCGTGCGACCTCGACATGACCCGCGCACGCGCGCTGCGCCTGCCCGACTCGATCACCAAGCTCAATCTCAGCTTCAACCGGATCGGGCACTTTGACCAACTGCTGTCCCTGCTTCCCTCGGGGCTGACCGAACTTGAACTCTCGTCGGTCAAGCTGACGTGTGCTGCCTTCACGAGCATG
The DNA here is from genome assembly GCA_025594325.1 of Blastocladiella emersonii ATCC 22665. Lineage (NCBI taxonomy): Eukaryota > Fungi > Blastocladiomycota > Blastocladiomycetes > Blastocladiales > Blastocladiaceae > Blastocladiella > Blastocladiella emersonii. The sequence continues at coordinate 190,602 of JANHCV010000010.1, read as the reverse complement.
TCGCCGCTGCTTCCCGCGACGCTGACCAAGCTGGACCTGTCGTTCAATACGCTCGACCCCCAATCGGCAGCGGCACTCGTGTCGTACCTGCCCGCGACCCTCAAACACCTCAAGCTGCACTACTGCATCGAGGGCCCGCTTGCGACGCGCGCCATTGTCGGCCACTTGCCCATCGGCCTCGTCACGCTCCACCTCGCGCGCAGTGCGTGGTCAGACGAGGCCGCCAAAGCTTTTGCGACTCGGCTTCCCGCTCTCACCTGCCTCGAAACCTTGTCGCTCGAGTCAAGCCGACTCTCCCCGGAAATCGCCAGAATCATCATTGCCGCGCTTCCCGACTCGCTTCTTGATCTGAACTTGAGCGGCAACTTTGGGATCCATCCCGCCGCGGCGGTTGCTCTCGCGGCGCGCAATCCGCCGCAGCTGAGCAAGCTGCGCCTTTCCGTGGCCTCGATGAAGGCCGGGCACCTGCCCCAGCTCGCCGCGGCGATTCCTGCCACCCTGACCCTGCTCGACCTGAGCAGCAACTCGGGCATCGACGCGGGACTGCCCGAGTTCATGGAGCGCGTCTCGGCCAAGGCGCCCAACTTTCGGACGCTCTACATCACGCACATGGACATGTACGCGCTCGACGCGGCCCGGTTCGCGCGAGCTCTCCCCAGCGCGCTGCAGCACCTCGTCTTTGTGTGCAACAAGTTTGCACCCGGCGCGCTCGCCGAGTTGCTGGCGGATCTGCCGACGGCTGCCTTTGCCAGTCTCTGCCTCAACAGCGTCAAGCTGGGACCCGCCGAAGTGGACGCACTCGCGTCGTGGCTCCCGCGTGCCACCTCGCTCACCTCGCTCAACCTTGGGTGCAGCGGCGTTGGCAACGAGAGCATGGCGCGCTTAATCCCTGTGCTGCCAGAAACGCTCAAGATTTTGACGGTCAGCAGCACGCCAGTCAACGACTCGATCATCGAGATACTCGAGGCACGCGCGCTCCCCGCTCTCACCGAGGTGGACACGCGTCGCACGCTGGTCTCGACCGAGGGCGAGGCCCGCATTAAGGAAATGTTGGTTCCCGCAGCGGTGGAGTGATCTATGACTCTTGCACACTCGCGTTTCCCTCCCACAACGATGCTGCTGATGCATCAGTGCTCATCAGAACAACCTGTTTGTATTATTCATGACCCTTGAGAGACTCAGATGCTGGCGATGAAGTCCTCGAGGGTGCGACGCTTGTACCCGGGGACGATATGCACGTCGGACCCGACCGTGAAGAATCCGGCCCCCCACTTTTTGCGGAGCAGCGGTGCCAGCGCGAAATCGCTCGTCTTGATCTCGGCGTCGACGTCGGCCAGCGACTGCACCGTGACCGTGGGCGCGACGCCGCCGTGCTTCTTGGCGAGCGCGGCCGCGATCTGGTCGCCATTGGCCACGACCTCGCTCACGCCAATGGCGCGGCCCGCCAGCTCGGCCGCGGGCGTCGCCGCGAACAGCGATGCGTACGCCGCGGCAATGTACGCCGTCGAGCTGAGCGCGACCGAGTGCGTGCGCGCGTCGTTGCCCACGAGGTGCAGCTTGTTGCCCTTGACGTCGATGCCGATGAACGGCGTCGCGAGGCAGTACTCGGTGAACCCGCCCGTCAGCACCACCGCGAACGGCACTCCCGCGGCGGTCAGCGCCTCCTCGACGCGCGCCTTGGCCTCGAGCAGCCCGAACGCGCGGCGCTCGTGCGGCGTGTACAGCACGGCGAGGTCCGACGGCACGAACAGCTTGACGCCGGCGGCCTTGATGGCGGGGATCAGGTCGATCTGCGCGGCGATGCCCGGCGCGCCGACCGTGGACAGCAGAATGTCGACGCCCGCGAGCGCCTTGGTGAGGGCGGCCGTGTCGGCGAAATCGACCTCGACGGCCTCGACGTTGGCGGGCAGGCCCGAGGCGTCCGAGCCGGGGCGGTGCAGGACCTTGACCTTGGGGTGGGCGGACGACGCGGCGAGGGCCTCGACGATGGGTTTGCCGGCGAGGCCGCGGTGGCCGATGAGGGCGATGGTGTTGGCGGTCATTTTGTTGTGTGTGGGTGCCTCGGGAGGAAGGGCTTTGTTGTGAGGATCAAGGTTGGGAGAGGCGGGCGTGCCGCGCTTTTGTATAGGTTGTAGCGCGCGGCACCAGTCCGTGTGCGCGTAGCTCATGGACCATGCTGAGGTGAGGTGAGCACGCCATTTTCGAGTGCAGCACCAGAAGCGGCGGCTTTCGTGATGCTGACCTGATCGGCATTTGCGTCAGCGCGCGTGTCAGCCTCTCGCGAAGGCCGCGGGTCCCAAAATTAGTCTCAGCCACACCTGATCGCGTCAGCACGCGTTGCGCCACTCTCGCGCTCTGAAAATGGGCACCGCGGCGAGCGAGGAGAACCCGCCGGGCTTACGTCGGACACGACCGGAGAACTATTCAGAGATGCATTCCACGCTGAGAGAAGCTGCGTGGGATCACGGTCAGCTCGACAAACACGTCGCAGTAGGTCGAGGCCGTACCGTAGTATTACGGTATACCACGGTACTTGAGCCCACCAAAGCGACGGAATCACTCGAGTACCGTCTTTTTTGCCGACCCAATCACAAGCCTGGTCAATAGTTACCCATGTGTACATGGGAGCAGCTTGAGGCGGTTTATCACTGAGCCAGTCCAGGACGCCAATCTTGCCGCCCTCGTTCGCCATATCAAGTGTCGAGGAGGTCGCGCACCAGCGCATGTCGATAACTGGGAACACGCTGCTGTGATCACGCTGGAGAGGAGCCAAATCCTTGGACTTGGGCAGCGACTTCGACTGGAGTGCGGCAGGCAGGTTGGGACGGTTGCGTCGTCACCATTTTAAGCGGTCTGGTGCCGAGTTGGAATGGAACACTTACAAGCTCTAGGACAATGCTTTGGGTCAAAACCTCCCTGACAAGGCGTTGAGAGACGCGTCGCTTTATCATGTGGCTAGTCAGGTGATGATCATCTTCGCCGTTCAATGTGTCCAGCTCCGCCACCGGCGGCGTCTGAACGCGTCTTCCACTTCCTCTCGTCTCCCTTCCCCCTCGGCCGCAACACCACGTAACCTCATGAAACATGTTTGAAGCTATTCATCTGCCTAAGGTCCTCGAGCGGATTCTTTTCTTTGCCATCGCGCAGCACGGCGATCCTTTGGACCAGGCCGGGCTCCTCGAGTACGCGCGCGTCCTGCCCCGGGCTCTCGCCCCCAGCATCGACCGTGCTCTCTTACTGCACTCCTCGTACCTTTCTCTCGACGCAGCAACCGCACGCGGCGACTTTGTTGTCCTCAACAAGTGGGCGGCCTCTGGCCTCCCGATAGCGTGCCCGCGTGAAGCACTGAATGTTGCCATCGATCAGCGACACCTCGCGACGCTCGAGTGGTGGCCTGCCTCGGGCGCTCACAAGCTTGATAACAAGTTCCGGTACTGGCTCAACCGGCGCGGTGCTGACAGAAATATCTTTGTCGCCTTTGGCGTGCTCCCCATCTTGGATCACTATGATGGCATTGACTGGGGCTCAGTTAACATTCCTGGCAATCTGCCTCCCGTCGACGAGGGCTTTGACCATATCTGCACCGATCTTGCCGCTGGTACCGCGGAGGAATTGGTCCTCAACCGCAAGCGCATTTCGATCGCTGGCATTGACGCGCTCAACGCTGCCATGGCGAGCCCCAGCCAGGCGCTCCGCTCTCTCCTGTTTTCTTCCTGCACGCTGGACCTCCCGCGGCTGCTCGCACTTCGCCTCTCCTCCACGGTGCGCGCCGTCGACGTCGATTGCTACTGGTTCGGCAACTTTCCGTTCCCGCGGCCTGCTCAACCGACCCCTGTACCATGGACCCGCGGTCTCACCTCACTCAAACTTACGGATCTTAACTTTGCCCCGGCCGAGCTGCTTAAAATTTTCCCGTACCTTATTGGCAATCTCCCCGCCACGCTCAAAGAGCTCGAGCTTTCCCGCTGCCCGCTTGACGACGCTGCCGCCCACAAGCTTGCGCGTTTTGTCCCTTCAACTCTCCATGCGCTTCGCCTGTTTGGGGTCCAGTTAACCTGCGCGGGCTTCGCCTCAATGCTTTACCGTCTTCCGAGCTCGCTTCGAGAGCTCGCCGTTCAATTTATGCCGACCAAAAGCGGCACGATTCCAGTTGGTGTCATGGGCGCTCCACTCCCTGTTCGCGCCGTGGGCCTCATTTCGCTGATCATCTCCGAGCATAAGCTGACCCCTCAGCTCTACCAGGGGCTCGGCTCGTTCCGCTTCGACTCGCTCCGAGAGCTTGAAGTCAACTGCTTTGACGTCGGTCCGGCGGAGGTCGACACGGTCGCCTCGATCGTGTCCATGTTCCCTGCGGCCGGTCTCGAGTCTCTCGCGATTGGTGGTCGCGGCTTTTCGCGCGACGGAGTCAACGCGCTGCTCCCGCACCTCCCTCGCTCGCTCACCGCCCTCATCCTCCAAGGTTCCGATCTCGGTCTTCAGGGCGCCGAGCTGCTCGCCGCGCACATGCCTCCTGGACTTCGCCTCTTGGCCTTGAATGCCACGCGGCTCGACGACTCTGCGATCGCGGCGCTCTCACCGGCGCTTCCTCCCTCGCTCGCGAAGTTGGGCGTCAGCTCGAACGCTCTGGGAAATGATGGGGCGCGCGCTCTCGCTGCCCACTTGCCGCGGGACCTCGTTGACCTTACCTTATCGTCCAGCCAGGCGACGGCCGATGGCGAGGATGCGATCCGTGCAGCGGTGGGGCCGGAGTCGGCGCTTGTCATCGTCAATGTTCCTGCCTTTGACTTCAACGTCGAAGATATTCCTCCCATCAACGTCAACGAGCTCGAAGGCCTTTTCCCCCTTCTCATGAACATTGCAAACCTTCCTCCCCTTGAACCTTGATTTTTCAAGCAAGTTACTGTGCCCTCAAGCTCTCCACACCGCTCTCATTGAACGCGGTCGTCGGTTGTAATCTAATATCAGTGAATTTTGTGTTCGCTCCCGTCTAAACCACGGGCACAAACGGCCGACTTTGAAGCAGCAAGCTCGTTTGTTCAGGAGCGCAGGCCCGTGCCTCCGCATGGATATCGTGCTGCTCCGACGCGCTTGCGCGAATTGAGCACGATCCTTGCAAGCAACGAGTAGGGAATCTGTATTTACACACTTCTTTGTGGGGATAATGAGAGGGAAGAGCCTCAGACGAGTGCGCGGGCGACCGTGACCAGGACGGCGCCGACGACCGCGACGCGGAGTGCAGCGTCGAGCTTGGGCTTGTCGTCGGCGAGGCCGAGGTAGTCGATGCCGTACAACAGCGTGGTCGCGAACCCGCCGAGGACCGCGTAGCCGAAGGTGCGGTGGTAGCGGCGCAGGGCCTTGCGGGCCGCCAGGGCGCCGCCGAAGGCGCGCGGGGCGTACTTGGCGGTCGCGCCGAACACGGCCTGCAGGCCGGCGGCGACGATGGTTGACAGGCCGAGGATCGCGTGCGTCGACTCGAAGTGCGCCTCGCCGCCCTCGTTCTTGACGACGACCATGATGACGAGGCCGGCGATGGCCGACGCGACGGCGGCAGCAGCGAGCACGGTGTGCGTGCCCTGCGGGACCTTGACGGCGACCGAGCCGACCGTGAACAGCGGCTTGGTCACGAGGCTCCGGTGGACCTGCGCGGCCGCGATGGCCGAGCCGCCGAGGAGAACGGCGAGGGTCATGAAGATCGGGTGCAGCGCGAAGAGCGAGAAACCGTCCTTGAGCTGCAGGTAGGCGACGGTACCGGCGATGAAGGCGAGCGAGAGCGAGACGATGGTGATGGACGCGGCGTGGACCGGCGCGGACTTGAGAAGCGTCCGTGCCGCCGGCTCGGGCGCCGTGGCGGCGTGCGACTGCGGGAGGATCGGCGTGCGCTCGTCGGCAGAGTCCATGGTGTTGCAAGGGAGGTGCTAGAGAGACACGCGGGGGTGGGTCAGAATGCCGCCGAATGGAGTGGTTTCCTGCTGCCTGAGCCATACTGGGCGGGTTTCTTTGCTTGAGAGGGTCGGCCTTGGGGGAGAGAGAGTAGAGAGCGGGCGGGCGAGCGAAAAGGAGCGTCGGCGAGCGGGGTCCCACTTCCGATCGCCGGCGGCGGTCCCTGCCGAAGCGCGCGATCGGGAGCACGCAACGCTTGCGTCAAGCCCACGTGAGTGGCGCCACACGTGTGGCCACGCCGTGCGAGACAGAGACGCGTCTCGCGGTATCACGGCATCATCCTTGGCACGATGTGTCACACGAGAGCGAAGTCGGCGTCGTCGTGGAACCGAGCGCCCGTCAGCGAGGCTCGGCATCCGAGCGCTCGCGGCGCCGACTCGCTGGAAACTGATGATTCGCGATAACGTCGGGAACCACCTTAATTGTGAACCTTGACCATCACGAATCCTCGATCCTCAAAAGTGGCGATGCGTGATTTTCGGTCTCGCTGGAGCGCGTTCGCGGGGATCAGTTGCGGGGCAGCCTGGCCGGCGGCGACTTCCAGAAGGAACCCTCCCATCGCGTGGCGCTCACCGCAGAAGCTCATTGGGCACTCGCGGCTGTTTCGGCGTCGGGGCCAGACACAGCCGAGAAACGCCCGCGACGCCCGCGACGCCCATGGCCTCGCGGTCCATCTTCTTGGCCATCAAGACGCGGCTTCGCCCTGACCGTGAGCGCGAAGGCCATGGTCATGGCCATGGTCAAACCAAGACGCGAAGTTCATTGTGAGAGTGAGGACATCGCGATGGAGGAAACTGGTGCTCAACGAGACGCAGGCGCACCGCACCCGCCCGCCCTTATATGATCGGTGCGGCCGAGGGTTCGTGTGAAACAAGGCAAAACTTGCAAACCACCGAATGGGCAGGTGTGCCAAGCTCGAGCTATCCCCGACACAAGGCCGGCCATCGACTGGGGCGAGGCACATCAACAACCGACGACATCGGCGGTGGCGGCGTTTCGCTGATCCCTTGGCCCTACAAGAAGCAGCGGCGGCGCCCTCTCTCTTTCTCTCCTTCTCCGCCCGCCCATCCTAGCCGTGTGCCCGATCCCTGTCGGTGCCACGATCTTCACCATGCCCAAGCCTTCGCTCGACGAGAAGCCCGCCGAGAAGGCGCCGGCGCCCGGCCGCGTCGCCGAGCTCACCGACTCGCCCATCAAGACCAAGCTCCTGGTCGTGCTCTGTGCCGCCATGATCGGGTTCGCCTCGCACTTTGCTGGTGTCTCGTTCTCGGCCCTTAAGACCCCGCTCAAGAAGGTGCGTCTCGAGCTCTCCTGTCCCTGTCCCTGTCGCCCGTTGTGGCGGCCCTAGATTCCGCGCGCCCAATCTGGGAGACGAGCGCGCGTGGCACCAGCGACGGTTGTGCGGATGAGCGGCTCCGCTCGTTCCTCGATCACAAGCGCTGTGGCCAGTTGCGCGCCGGCTGACCTGGCGGTGGCAAACGAGTAGCGCCCGATGAACTTCGACGAAGCTAACCCTCACCCTCGCTCGCATGTCTCTAGGAGCTCAAGCTCACCAACACGCAGATTGCGCTCACGCAGTCGTCGGACAACATCCTGCAGACGATCCTGCCGCTCGCCGCCGGGTTCCTTTTTGACTTTTACGGCACGGGTTGGGGCTCGCTCGTGACCACGGTTCTCGTCACGATCGGCAACGTGGGTGTCGCGGCTGGCGTCACCTTCAACTCGTTTGGTTTGCTCGCAGGAGGGCGCGTGGTATACGGGGCCGGAGCTGGGGCAGTTAACGTTATCCAGCAGCTAATCATCTCCAAGTGGTTCAGTGGCAAGGAGCTGGCGACGGCCATGGCCGCGCTGCTCACGGTCAACCGTCTCGGGTCGTCGATCGGGCAGTGGGTCCTCGGTTCCGCGACGCCGAACCGCCCCTTCTGGTTCGGTTCGTGGATTACCGTGGCCGTCAGCGTGGGCTCGATCCTGTTCAACATCGCGTACGTGCTGGTCCTCAAGCGCACCGAGCGGTTCGTTCTGTCGACGGACCAGAAGGCCGAGGCCAAGAAGCGCAAGGCCTTCACGCCCAAGGCGCTGTTCCACTTCCAGGGCCTGTTCTGGATCCTGTCGTGCGTGCACCTGCTCTCGTCGGGCCTCATGAACTCGTACCTCGGCATCTCACCCGACTTCCTCACGCAGCGCGACAAGAAGGACCTCGTTTCGGCCAATTACAAAAGTGTGATTTCGCTCGCCGTGACGGCGGCCGTGTACCCGTTCATGGGCCCGTTCGTCGACCGGTTCGGGCACCGGCTGTCGTTCTCGCTGCTGTCGAACGCGCTGCTCATCTTCTTCTTCGTGGCCATGAACTGGACGCACATGGACTCGACGTTCCTCATGGTGCTGTTCGCGTTCACGATCCCGTTCAAGGCGCTGGCGTCGCTCGTTGCGATCCCGATCCTGGTCCCCGACGCGTGGCTCGGCACCGCGTTTGCCGTGTACAAGTGTCTCAACGCGGTCGCGACGGCCACGTTCGACAACCTCGTCGGGGTGCTCCAGGACGGGAGCAAGAAGAAGGACTCTTACTTTGGTGTCATGGTCATGTTCACGGCGATCGCGGTCGCGGCATTCGTGATCAACGTCGTCTGGTGGTGGGTCGACCGCACCAAGTACGACGGGCTGCTGCAGAAGAACAACAAGGAGCGCGAGGGCTTCATGGCGGCCAAGAAGGCCGACGAGGACCAGGCGGCGGCGGCGGGCGACAACATGACGGGCGGCAAGCTCAAGCTCACGCGCGCGGGCCCCGCGGTGCTGTTCGTCCTGGCGCTGCTCGGGACGTGGATCTTCTACATCGTGCTCGCCGTCAACAACGCCAACGCGCCCGAGCCCGCGCCCAAGGCTGGCAAGAAGCTGCTGTTCTGAGCGCGTTGCGGACTGGAGGAGATGATTGTTTTTGTGGGTTGTGTGCACTAGATCGGTATTCTTGCTCTCTACTCTTGTGTCTTTCTACTTATCTGACTTTTACCTCCCTCGTCTTTGGCGAGGGAAACGCGTCTCGCAGCAGTCACGTTTTTTGAGCTGGAGGCGGACAGCGTGACAGCCACCTGATGCGTGAGACAGCTTCGCTTATCCGATGCCGGGTTGCCTTCACGGCAGCTCGCTATCGGCCGCCATCATCGGATTCCAGCTTCACCTTCACGTCGACGTCAAGGTCCGCGACCCGTTCAAGACCGCGCGTGGGCCGCCTCGACTGCGCCGGCTCCGCCTCCTCTCTCCGCTCCCGCATCCAACGCAGCACTCACACCATGCATCTCTCCACGCTGCTCCTGCGCGCATCGACGGCAGCGGCCCGCTCGGTCGCCTCGCGCCATGGACCGGCTTCCGTGTCGCCGCTCATGACGACGGCGTCGATCCTCGGCCAGCAGCGCCAGCGTCCCGCCCTCGGCCAGTGCTCGATCCACTCGCTCGCCCGCGGCACCGAGGTTCCGCTCCCGCCGTCGCCCATCTCGCCGTCGCCCATCCGCGGAATGGCGACCTGCACGTCGTGCGGCTCCGATACCCTGACCGGCGGGTGCGGCGGGCGTGGCCCGACGACGACGATGCCGCCACCCGCGTCGGCGGTCGCTTCGGCCGCGGTCGCCGCTGCCGCCGCCGCGGCCTCGAGCTGCGCGCAGCCGGCGGTCCGCGTGCAGGCGCACCTCGCGGCGGCGGTGGCGCGCACGCGCGACGCGCAGACGGAGCAGTCGCAGCTTCTCAACTCGACCTTCTACCGGCGCCCGCTGCCCGAGCACCTCGTCGCCTTTACGTCGCCCGAGGGCAAGCGGCTGTTCAAGGAGTCGCTCGCCGAGGGGTTCGCCGAAAACTACTTTGCGCTCGCTGGCACCTTCACCACGCAGAGCGAACCGGCGTACTGTGGGCTCGGGTCGCTCGCCATGGTACTCAACGCGCTCGAGGTGGACCCCAAGAAGCGGTGGAAGGGCGGGTGGCGGTGGTACTCGGACGAGATGCTCGAGTGCTGCGCGCCGCTCGACGTGATCAAGAAGAAGGGCATCACCTTCCGCGAGTTCTCGTGCATGGCCAAGTGCAACGGGCTCTCGGTCATCGCCAAGCAGGCCGACCAGGTCTCCCTCGACGAGTTTGTCGCCGACCTGCGCGCCTCGTGCTCCAACGGCTTCCCGACCGACACCCACATGGTCGTCTCCTTCTCCCGCAAGGCCCTCGGCCAGACGGGCGACGGCCACTTCTCGCCCATCACCGCATACCACGCCGGATCCAACAAGGCCCTCATCCTCGACACGGCCCGCTTCAAGTACCCGTCCTACTTTGCCGACGTCGAGCTGCTCTACCAGTCGCTCCAGCTCGTCGACAAGGAGACGGGCCTCCCGCGCGGCTACTTTTTGCTGCAACGCCGCGACGACCCCATTGGGATCCCCGAGGACCTCGCCACGCTCGCTCGGCCGACGCCCGCACCCGTGCCTGCCTCGCCGCTCCGCGTGTCCTCGCCGCCGAGCGCCCCCGTCGACGCTGCGGCCGCCGTCGAGACCACAGCGACGCTCCCGCCGCTCGCTGTTCCCGACTCGCGCCTCGACCTCGCGCCCGCGGTCCCGCTGTGCCAGGTGCGCAACACGGACGCGCGCGACACGGCGTGGGTCCGCGTGGCGCGCGTCTTCTGCTCGCACGTCCCGCGCGCGGTTCGCGCCGTGCCGTCGCTGCAGTCGCCGCTGCGCGAAGGCGACGCGCGGTCGCGTACCGCGGCCACCGAGGCGCTGATCGAGCGCATCCTCGGTGCGCTGCCGCCCACCTTCGACATTGCGTTCGCCGAGCCCGGGATCGACCGCACGCTACCCGTCGCCGAGAACGAGCAGATCCGCATCGCCCACGCCACGCGCCTGCGGTTCCTCATCGACCAGGTCCTCCGCCACCCGCTGTACCTCGTCGTCGCACACATTCTCGGCCGCGCGTCCTCATCGTCGCTTTCGGGTCCCAGCGCAGTGTCGGCGGCGCTCCTCACGCTCACCGACGCGACGGCCGCTCCCTCTGCCGCGGCCGCGTCGCTCCGCCGCTCGTCCCCGCTCGTCGGGAGCACCGGACCCGCGCGCCTGCGCAAGTGGGGTGCCGCGCGGTCGCCCGTGCCGGCGTCGCTAACGCACGTGGCGGGCGGTGCCGACATGGGCGCGGTCGCCGCGACGGTGCTGCTGCTCGCGGTCCCGCGCGAGGCGTACGTGCGCGCCGTGCACCCGACCGTGTTCACGGAGCTCGAGAAGCTGCGCGGGCGTGGCGCCTTGGCCGGCCCGCTCAAGTTCGAAGTGGAGCGGATCCACGACCAGCTCCAGTCGCTCACCAACGAGTACTGCGAGTGCCGCAACCGGTCCTCGGTCGCTGACGGCGAGCTGCCGTGGATGGCCGGGCACGCGTGCAAGGTGCACTAGTGTTTTACTCTCCCTCCCTCATACCAATCCAACAACAACCGTTCTCGCGATATCGCTCACTCATGATACAACAAACACTCCCTTTTGCTGATGATCTGTCAACCGATTTGTCCTCGGCTGTTCGCGAGTGCTGTGTGAAGTGGGAGAACGCGTCGCGCCGCGCCACAACGTGAGCGAGCTAACAACGAGCCGAGCCGCGTGTCCGCCGCGCGCTCGTCCACGACCTGCGCTCTCCCACCCGCACTCGGCGTGAACGTGAAGCATCCCGTATCGCTCGGGCCGCCTCGATTGCTCGCGCGCTCTGCTCGATCGTCCATGCGATGAAGCCGCCACCATGCACCGACCCCATGCATCCGCGGCCGCGGCCCTGCTCGTCCTCGCGCTGCTGCTGCTCGTCCACCGGGCCGCCGGGCAGGGCATGGCGGGGCCGGTCGGGATCCCGCGCACCGTGACGCCGTGTATCCCGAACAACGTCGCCGCGGCGTTCAAGTGGGTCGAGGACGCGTCGGCCGCGCTGCCCACGCCCGACACGCCGCGCCCGCCGCGCCCGCCGAGACCAAAGTACCGCGGCGTCACGCTGAGCGCTGCGGCGTGGTCCAGGTGCGCCCGCTGCTCTCCGCCGTCTTGCGAGCGGCGTCTGACACGCCAGCAAGTCACGTAGCTCGAACCTGACGGCGTTCGCGGCTGCGATCCTGCTGCGTGACGTGCTCGGGATCGACGTGGCCGTGCGCGAATTCCCGGGCGACGTGGGCGCGTTCCCTCGGCTCGCCGACGGCCGCTCCGACATCCACATGGAAATGTGGCCGAGCGACTCGCGCGTCGACTTTTTCGAGTACGTGCAGCGCCGCGGCCTCGTCGACTTTGTCGGGAACACCGGGTACCAGGGCCTGATCCAGTGGTACATGCCCGCCGTCACGTCCGACCTGCACCGCGAGCTGATCCTCGACTCGTGGCGCGCCCTGCTGCTGCCCGAGGTCCTCGCGCTCCTGCCGCCCGCGGGGACCACGCCTTCCATGACCATCCCGCCGGGGTCCGACGAGTGCGCGTACACGTGGTGCACGTCCGGAGCTTTCGTCCCGCCGCAGTGCCAGGCCGGTGGAAAGTACGTGGGCCGGTGCCGCGAGCTCTGGCACGTCACGCCGGCGTACTCGTTCGGCGTCAACGAGCAGCTCGTCGTTGACCTCGACCTGCCCCTCGTCGTCGTCTACCTCGGCGCAGACACGTTCCGCGACCACATCGCGGCGTGCGTCCGCCGCCAGGAGGCTGCGTTCCGCGCCAACGCCACGGTCGAGCGCAGCTGTCTTTTTTTCTACTGGGCCCCCGAATGTGCGTACGGCAGCCGCTAATGTCTTCACGGCTCGAGTCTGACCCTGCGTCCGCCATCCAGTGATCCCGAGCGAGTTTGCGCTGCAGCCCGTGCACCTCCCGCCGTACACGACCCGCGCGTGGGCGCAGTGGAACCGCACGCTGGCTGGCACCAACGCGACCGTTCTCAAGTCGGGCTGGCAGTCCGAGGTCCTCCAGAAGCTGGCCGGGACGTGGGTCAAGCGCGAGCTGCCGCACGTCCACTCGCTGCTGCGCTCGTTCAAGCTGCGCGACATTGACCTCATGTCCATGCTGCGCGCCATCACCACGACCGACGCCATTGCCGACATCGCGTGCGCGTGGCTCCGCGACAACCGCGAAGTCTGGGCCTCGTGGATCCCGCCGGCGCCCGTGTCGCTAAACCCCGCGTACACGCCCATCTCGGCGCTCGGCAAGTCGATTGCACTGCCCGCGTCCACGTTCCTCGCGCTCATCGCCGCCGTTGCTATCGGGTTCCTCGTCGTCGACCGCAAGCTGCCCGCGCTCCGCGTCCACTCGCCCGGCCTGCTCGCCCTGTACCTCGTCGGCACGCTGGTCGCGGCCGTAGGTCTCTCGCTCGACATCGTCGCCCTCCCGCGCACCGCGACCTGCCACGCGCGCGTCTGGCTAACGAGTCTCGGGATCGTCATCTGCCAGGCCGCCCTCTTTGCGCGCGTGTGGCGCGTCTTCTTCGTGTTCTCCGGGATCCGCTTGAGCGCCGTCGTCCGCGGCCGCCTCGTCACGCTACGCGTGTCCAGCAAGCACCTCATGGCCATGGTCGCCGCCGTGGCCGGCGTGCAGGCGGTCCTCCTCGGCCTGTGGTCCGCGGCGTGGGCTGCGGTGCTTCCCGGCTCGCACATTGTCGCGCCGACGCTCGTCGACTTTGCGTTGACATCGTCCGGCACCTACGCGACCGTGTGCCGGGCGATTCCGCACCTCGGCGAGCCCGGCGCGGGGCTCGTGATCGCTGCCGCGGCCGCTGTCGCTTTCGCCCACCTCGCCGTCGCGGCCGCCACCGCGTGGATCCTGCTGCGCATCCGCAACGTCGTGTCCGTGTACTACGAGCCGACGACGGTCCGGACCGCGTGGCTCCTGCTCGCCGCCGCGCTCCCGGCCGCAGTCCTCGACGTCTGGATCCGCATCGACACGGGCGACCTCCGCGTCCTCGTCACGGCGCGGTGCCTTTTCGCGTCGCTCGCGCTCGTCGCCGCCGTCGCGGTGACGGCCGTCGGACCCGTGTTCCAGGCGTCGCTCGTCGCGCGGCTCGCCAGGGTGCTCGGGTACAACTCGTCGCTGCTCGTCCTCGGGCGCGCGGGGACTGGGCTCGAGATGATGACGCAGGGCGGAACCGGCGCTGGAGCCTCGTTTGCTCAGCGGTCCGCGTCGTACGGGTTCGGCGGGGGTGGAAATAAGCCCGGCGGTGGCGGGCTCTCGTCCATGGGCCACGACACCCAGTGGCAGTCGGTCATTGGCGACGTCGTCGCGGCCATGGCTGTCGGGGAGCCGGGACTCTCGACTGTCAAGGAGGGATCCGAGTGCAGCTCGCGGTGCCCGCCCGAGGTCGTCGTCACGGCGACCGTGGCGACCACCCCGATGCTCACACCCGCCCTCCTCAACCTGCTCGCGCCGCCGATGCTCCCCGTTACAAATGACTCGACCTCGACGTCGCGTCTCATCCCGCCCACGTTGCTGACGGCCGCGACCCCCGAACCCACCGCCACACCCGCCGGCCCACGCGACTCGATTCTCAACACGCGCATCACGGTGCAGCCGTCGCTCATCGCGCTCGCCACGGCGCGGATCCAGCCCGACGCCGCCCTGCGCCGCCTGCGCACCACGCTCTCGCGCGGCCGTCCCTTCATCCGACGACCGTCGCTCCCGGACCCGTGGCTCGGCGCGACGCTGGTCCTGCTGCCCGGCGTCCCCGTGCTCGCGGTTCTGCCGGCGAACGGGACGCGCGGGTGGACATGGTGGACTTGCGTCAGCGCGGCGTTCCCGGGCCTCGTCGGCGGAGTAGGCGCGGATCAGCTCGTCATCTCCGCGTCTAGCAGTAGCGTCGGCGGGTCGGCGGCGGCGGCGATGCGCGTCGAGGGAGAGTGGCTCGTCCAGCTGCCGTCGGCGGCCGCGGTCGACGAGTGGCGCGCGGCTATCAACACGGCGTTCGTCGCCGTGACCCGCACCGTCAGCGAGCCGGTGCCCGCGAGGCCGCCGCGGCTTTCCCTCGCCGCGATACGCGGGAAGAGTAGGTCGAAGTCGCTCAATTCCGAGTCGACGGTCTTGGACGGGAACAGTTTGCGATTGCCGCGAGGATTTATAAACGGATGAGTATAGAACGATAAAAGCATTGGCTTGGACGAGGATGAGTATCGGGCGAGGGGAACTTGAGCGTTCATGGTCGTGGCCATGATCATGACCATCGACCGTGATCAGGCCAGCGCCAGCCGCGACCATGGACGTGGGCTGGACAGAAATCTCGGTGCACTGACACTTGTGAGTATGCACAGAAGAGAACGCCCCGGCTTTTCGCGACCAAGAGACGCGGGTCATGACCAGGAATTGCTGTGGAGGGCCGCCCTCAGCGAGAACTTTCCGTGCCCATCACGATCACAGCGCAGATTTCAGGTGAAGGGGTGATGAGTATACAAGAATTTCTATAGTATGCTAATTGCTAGACCGATCACACGCCCGCGAGAACAGAAACCAATCAATCCCGTGGTGGCACGTCCACGGCCGTTCCCTGGTCGCTAGTCCCGTTGGTAGCCGCTGAGGTCCCGAGGTGCCGCCGAATTTCGGAGCAGATGCTGCGGAGGTAGACGCGCAGCGGGCGGTGCTTGCGGATCACCGTCTGCGGGACCATCATGAGCAGCAGGCAGTTCTGCTTGATGTCCTCGCGCATGCTCTGCTGGAACCGGTACAGCCCGTAGAAGA
This sequence comes from Blastocladiella emersonii ATCC 22665, assembly GCA_025594325.1. Classification (NCBI taxonomy): domain Eukaryota; kingdom Fungi; phylum Blastocladiomycota; class Blastocladiomycetes; order Blastocladiales; family Blastocladiaceae; genus Blastocladiella; species Blastocladiella emersonii. The sequence goes on along the minus strand of JANHCV010000010.1, from coordinate 174,982 downwards.
CGACGAGCACCAGGAACAGGTTGAGGATGTGCATGTCGCTCTGCAGCTGCTTCTCGCGCGACGTGAGCGCCTCGAAGTCGCCCAGGTGCAGCCACGCCAGCGTCTCGCACCCGAGGTACAGCTGGCCCGGCCCGATCGTGAGCAGCGTCTCGAGCGCGCGCTGCGCCGTCGCCGAGATCACGCGAGTTGTGCTACTGCTGGACGCCATCGTCGGGACCGCGTTGACGAGCACCGCTGCGGCCTGCACCACGTCGTCGACGATGAACGCGAAGCCCTTGGTCGAGGATACGTTGGCGAGGAACGGGCTGTTGACGCCGTCGACGTACTTGTACGGCTGCTGGAGCAGGGAGCGGTACGCGGTCGGGCTCGGGTAGCTGCCGACGTCCGTGTTGATGGAGTTGAACCCGGCGCGGACGTTGGTGATAGCCGTCTGCAGCTGCGCCGCGCGAGCCGTCCAGTTGGCGCCGGGCCGCGTGAGCTCGAGCGCGTACGCCGAGATCGGGTACAGCGTCGTGTAGGTCTGGATCGAGTTGCTGACGCCGCGCAGCAGGTACTGCGTCTGCGTCACGTTGTCGACGGCGTTCGCCGACAGGATCGCGGCGCACGGGATCACAATCAGCGTGTACATGGCCGTGAACAGGACGTAGGCCCAGTAGTCGGTCTGCGCCACGACCGTCGTCGCGTTCGCCCCGTTGCCGCCGCGGCCGCCGGCGAACGGCCCGCTCGCGCTGCGCGACATATTCTCGTTGTTGTTGCCCGACGCGCTGCGCGCGCGAGCGCCCTTGAACTTGCGCCGCTTGGTCTCGGACAGCGAGTCGGCGTTGGCGTCGCTCATGCCCTTGCCGTGCTGCGCCTCTTGCAGCAGCGGGAGCGAGTTGTTGTTGGTCTGGTCACCGTGGGTCGGCGAGTCCTCGTCGCCAAAGTCGTTGTCGTTGTCGACATCGTCCATCTCGTACACCTGGTACGCGAGGAACGAGATGACGTGCCGCGGCATGCGCGCGATCAGGACCAGCGCCTTGCTGCGCTCCTTGTTGAGGGCGTGCAGCTCGGGCCAGATGAAGGCGAAGAGAGTGAGCTACACAGATGAGCGCTTTGTGAGTGATCTGATGCGATTCAATTCTAAGGGAAGCGTGCACGCGCCGTACCATGGCGAACCCGATGAAAGCAAAGTTGACGGTCTGGACAAACACGGTGCGCTGCCCCGAGTGCATGGCCATCACATCGTCGAGCAGGCTGCCCATGCTGAGCACGGCGCCGAGGATCGCGTCCTTGTTCTGCACGAGGAACTGCCAGTCGCGACTGGCAGTCGGGTTGCCAGTGATGTTGGCCACGGTCGCCGTGGCAGCCGCCACGCGCGTCAACGTCTGCCACATGTCGGACGCGACCATAGTCGTGGCCACGGTCGGGTCGTCGCTCGCGAACTGGACGAGGTTCACGCTGCGCGGGACGAAGATGCTGGTCCCGGGCATCGCCGACGCGAGGTTGCTGAACTGGGCGCTGTAGTCGGCGAGGCGCGTCGCGAGCGTGGCGAGGCGAAGACCGAGCGCGTCCGTGCACAGGACCGACGACGACGCGTTCGCGATGGTGCCGCAGTAGTACTGTTGCTCGACCGTGTGCATGATGTCGGTGACGATGGGGTTGTGCGAGGCCGCGAGCCGGATCACGTTGAAGTGCTCGACGTTCTGCAGGTTGCTGACGACGAGCGCGGCGATGGCGGCCACGATCAGCAGTACCAGACTGACGCGGAGCCGATTGAGCAGGTTGGCGTGGAGCGGGTTGCGCGACGAGTTCTTCCACGCGAGGATCAGGCGCGAGTCGGCCGAATTGGCGTTGCCGTTGACCGTCGACTGGCTGCCCGCGTCGCTCGAGGCGTAGGGAAGCGAGTCCTGCGACGACTGCGACATGGCCACGGACGTGTTGCCCTCACCGCGCGCCGCGGCCGAGTGCTGGCGGAAGCCCATGATGGTGCTGCCGAGCGTGAGGCTCGACTCGCGCTTGCGGGTGTGGCTGCTCCGCTCGATGGTGCCCGAGGTCATGGGCCGGCTGGCTATGCTGCGTGGGATGGTCCCCGACTGCGGCGGACCGTGGTGGTTGATCGACTGCATCGTGGCGATCGACTGGTTCGCGTACGGCGTCGGAGACGGCGCCGGGAGACTGCCCGCCGACAGGTTTTCGAGACCGAGCCGACTGTTGAACTCGTCGATGGCGCTGAGCGAGGAGCCCTGCGGCACGAGGAAGCGCGCCTTGGGGCCGGGGACGCTGATACTGTTGCCGCTCCCGCTGGCCGAGGTGCTGCCCGACCCATGGCCGGTACCGTGTCCGTCCTGCGCACCGGCTCCGAACGGGCAGCCCGACGCAGACTGGCCGGGCGGCGGCGTCTGGTGGGCCATGAGCGGCGGGAGCCGCTCGTTGGTCACGGTGAAGGCGATGGCGGTGGCGCCGACCGTGCCGCCGACGCGAATCGCCTCCTCGAGCGACTCGGACGAGTCGGGGAGCGGCGAGTTGAGGTGGCTCGGGTACATGGGCGCCGCCGCGAGGGGCGATCCGGTCGCGAGGTGAGCGGGTGCTGGAAGCTCGCCGGCCGACATCTGGCCGAGCTGCGCCGTCTGGCGCGTCGACGCGTCGCTCGACGACATTTGCGAGCCGAGATCACTCGCGGCGGCAAACGGCTGGCTGCGCGACGTAGAACCGGGCAGCTGGATCATGCGCAGGAGGTCTCGGGGCAGCTTGGACACGGGGAGCGGGCCGTGCGTGACGCGCAGCAGGTAGTTGGTCTCGTCGCCCGTGACACGCTTGGCGAGCTCGACGAGCGCCGGGAACCGCGTCGAGTCCTGGTGGATGCCCGTGAGCGACTGGCGCGCCATGGCCGCGGCCGCCTCGGCGCCGTTGCCGCCAGGGCCGGCGACCTGCAGGTCCGGGATCAGGAACTTGATCGACTGGCCCTGCACCTCGTCGGCCGAGAACCCGAACAGGACCGAGATGTGCTCGTTGGCCTGCGTGATGGCGCCGTGCGCGTCGAGCAGCAGCAGGCCCTCCTTGGACAAAATGTCGTCGCACTGGATCGCCATGTCGCCCGAGTCGTCGTTGTCCTCGTTCATGACGCCGCACACGGAGACCGGAATCAGCGTGCGGTCGCGCCGCAGCATGATCGCGTACCGGATCTGCGCGGGTTGTGTCGCGAGCAGCGCCTCGAGCACGCTCTGGTGCGTCCCCTGCATCGGCATGTCGGCCAGCGGAGGGAACAGCGACGAGACCGTATACTTGGACAGCTCGGCCGAGTTGGCCGAGTACCCGAGCGTCGCCGCGATGGCCTTGCCGAGCACCGTGATGGTCCCGTTCGCGTCGAGGTTGACGCGGCCGTCGATCTTGAGCTGCTGCGCGTTGACCAGGTCCTCGTCGCCGACGCGCACAAGAATCGCATGGAACAGCGAGTCACCCGCACCGAAACTGCTGCCGGCGGCCTTGACCTTGAGCTTGACCGTGAACGTCGTGCCGTCGTTGTGGCACGCCGGCAGCACGCGGCCCTCGGTCGCGCGCATGATGGTCGAGACGCGCGTGCGGCGGTACCGCTCGAGGTACCCGTCGTGGAAGGAGCGGTACGGTTCCGGCATGAGGATGTTGACGTTCTGGCCGACGATGCCCTCGCGGTCGTACCCGAACAGCATGAGCGCGTCCGAGTTGCAGTTGCGGATCGTGCCGTCGAGCGAGCTGACGAACACCTCGGCCACGAGGTCGCGCGTGTCGATCATGGTGCCGCGGAAGAAGACCTCGCCGTTGATCATGTCCTCCTCGACCTTGAGCGAGATGGGCACCGGCCGCCCGCTCTTGTCCTCGCCCATGAGGTTGCGCCCGGGCAGCCCGATGACGCGCGCGTTACCTGTCTGCAGGAACCGCGCGAGGTACCCGTCGTGCTGCGCGGCGTGCTCCTTGGCCATGATCATGGACACGTTGTTGCCGACCATTTCACTCGGCTTGTAGTCAAACATGGCGCACGCGCGCTTGTTGGCCATCTGGATGATGCCCTGCGCGTTGATCAGGATGACGGCCGTCTTATCGTTGGCCTCGGGGACCGCCGTCACGAGCCCGGCGAACAGGCGACGCGTGCCCTTCATCTCCATGACCATGAGCTCCATGGGGAACGCGTGGCCCTGCGCGTGCAGCCCGAAGATGGACTGCTTGGCGCCGATGATGCGCTTGATGTTGGTCGACCGGAAGCGCTCGAGGAACTCGTCGTGGAAGCTCTTCCACGGCTGCGGGATCAGGATGTTGATGTTGCTACACAGATCGGCGAATAGATGTTAGTGCCGGCTGCTCGAACGTGACATGGCACGCGGACGTACCGCTCCTTGAGCTCGTGCGCGGTCCGGTAGCCGAACGTCTTGAGGGCGCCGCCGTTGACCTCGACAATGGTGCCGTGCTCGTTGATCTGGACCACGGCGTTGCGCGAGTACTGGGTGAAGGCGCCGGTCCCACCGTCCTGGCCGCTGGCCGCGCCGTCCTTGGCGAGCTCCTCGTCGCGGATGCGCGCCGCCTCGGCCAGCCCCGAGTACGTCTCAGCCAGCTCCGTGTCGTTGAGCACCAGCTTGGCGAACCCGGCGTACGACGAGAGAATGTGCGTCGCCTTGGGGTACTACAAAACGGAGAGGTTTTGTCAGCACGTCACTGATCACGATGCGCAGTATAGCCACGTACGCGAGAGAGCAGCTGCTTGTAAAAGTCGTCGGCCCGACGCGTGTTGGTGATGATGGTGCGCACGGCCGAAGAGAAGGACTGGAACTGGACGCGGCGCGACAGAAAGAGAATCCAGAATTGCTGGATCGAGTCGACGCACTTGGCGTGGTACCGCTTAGCCTCCGAGTACGACCGCTGGAACTCGACGTACTGCAGCAGGTCGAGCTTGTCGGTGCCGCTGATCACGTCCTTGGTCGCCGACTTCTGCTCGCGGTCCATGTCGCGGCAGAAGAGCTGGAACTGCGACGTGAGCGACGGCGAGAGCGTCGGGATCACGTCCCACGACGTCGCGTCGGTGGCCGAACCCATGGGCCCGTCGACTCCCGCGGACGTGCGGTCGGCCTGGATCGTGTCGGCGAGCGCGCAGTACAGGATGCTGATGCGCACGTGGTTGACGTGGATGCGCAGCGCGGCGCGGTACCATGCCTCGGCCGCGCGGAACGCGCCGCGGCGGATCAGCAGCCGGCCGATGATCTCGACGTGGTGCACGCTCTCGAGCATGCCGGAGATGAAGGGGTTGTTGAGGTACTTCTCGTGCAGGTGGTTGGCCGACGGGCGCATCACGCCGCCGTTGGCGCCGACGTTGACCGAGCTGCGGCGCGGCATGACAGGACAGCCACCCCCGCCGCCGCGAAGCGAACCGAGCGTGTCGCCGTTGCCGCTCGACCCGAGCATGCCCATGGCCAGCCCCATGTGGCTACCGCGGACGAGCCCGTCCATGCCGCCACCACCGCCACCGCTCGTGCCCGTGATGTGGATCGTCGGACGCGCAGAACCGATGCGGATCATGCCGGGCTCCTCGACCGCGTCCGCCTCCATCTGGACGAGGTAGCTGAGCCGCTGCACGACGAGGATGCGCGCCGTCGCGAGCCGGTAGCCGAAGACGCACGCCGGCAGGAAGCCGAGGATCATGACGTAGTCGATGGCGCGATTCTCGTGGTTCTTGTTCTCGGGCGACGCGGCCGAGATCAGCGCGCAGAAGGCGAGCCAGATAAGCGACATGGTAGCCACCGACTGCCACTTGGTCGTCGACATGTGGTGGTACGGCAGCGTCTGCAGCAGGTGGTACTCGAGCAGGACCAGGATCGCGAGGTAGATGGCCGCGGCGAGGACCGGCGCGTGGACGGCCAGCCCGAGGTACTCGGCCTCGATGACAAACACGACAATGGCGCCGACGCTGAGCAGGTTGAACGAGGTGACGCTGCACGCGAGCAGCTCGTTACGCGGGAAGCGGAGCGACACCTTGGTGAGCACGTTGCACACGAGGAACGGGACGAGCAGGACCGTGGCGAGCAGGCCGGCGATGGCGGGGGCGAGCCACTCCTGCGTGATCGAGTAGCACTGGACGCCATGGAACTGGATGACGCGCTGCGTGGACGGGTCGCAGAACCACGGCAGCAGCATGGTCGACAGACTCGAGACGACGAACACGCGGATGACGACGGCGACGAGCAGCGCGAGCACCTTGATGGCCCACACCTGCTTGAAGTCGCGCTTGGTGAAGGCGAAGGCGACGAGCGTCGTGATACCGACGATGACGGCAGTCAGGAACACGAAGGCCCAGAACGCGACCATGAACTCGACGGTCGGCATCTCGGCCTTGTTCAGCAGCCGGAACTGGAGGAACACGACGATCTGCGCGTAGGCGTCGGTGAGAGCGCCGCTACACGTCGGTCGTCGTGTGTCAGCGTCGAAGTGCGGTGCGGATCGGGCGCGGAGCGTACAAGTTGAAGTGATGCCCGCCGAGGATGAACCCGGCAAAGTGGACCCAGTCGGCGACAATGTGAAGGACGCCGCTGGCGTAGTTGGGCCGGATCGACTCCTTGTGGCCCATCATGACGTAAAGAACGAAGAACAGGGCGTCTCGGAGCCGTCGGATCGTGCCCGTGTTGGGCGTGCCGCCCATGGCCTCGTAGCCCGGCATGATCGGTTGGCGCGAGGGGGTACGAGATGATTGGAGGACGGTCTATGAGTGGGTGGGGATGGAGCGGAGGTGGGTATAGTCTCGCCGTGTCGGATGCTCGCGCAGTTTCGTGATACTGGATCGCGGCGCGCGTGCGCTAGGTCTAGGGGAATCGGCAGCGAGGGATCGGCGGCCAGCGGAGACAGGTCGTTCAGAGGATGGTGAACAGTGGCGAGCGAGGTGAGAGCACGGAGAGCTCAGCGCGCGGCCTCGTCCGCCACACGAGGTGGTGGGGTGGTGCAGGCGCTCGCGGCGGGCGACGGCTCTTCGCGGCTCTGCCCGAATCATTCTGGCCGCCAACAGGCACGCGACACAAAACAAGCAGGGCTGGTGCTGAGCCGGTCGGGCGGGAGGCGGGAGACACGATACAGGCCACGTCAGAGGGCAGCACGCGATTGAGCAAGCTGTGTGGACCGGCCGGTCTGCTGAGCCGGCGGGTAACCTTCTTGGCGGCGAGATGCAGCCACTCGTCTCGAGCTCTTGCGGGGAGACGTGCCAGCGGGCCGACTTCCGCGACGCGTATCGGGAGACGCGTCGAAACCACGGGATTGTCGCGTGATCTCGGGAGACGCGTCTCGCGCCTCGCATCCCACGCCTCGCGTGACCGTGGCACGGAGACTCGCAGATCAACCCCTGGCACACCGCCGCACTGCTGGTCTTCGATGAAAACGTTGTGGTTCACGTAACTTGACGTCACCACCGTCATGGCCGAGCTCCATCTCATCGGCACTCTGCAGGGCGCACAGGTTCGCGAAGCTGGGCAGCTCACTGGCGGGGCCGGCCTCGCGTGCCGGTGGACCGTGGTCAGTGGCACGCAGTGGAACACGGTCGAGGGCTGCTCGACTGCACAGACGCACGTCGACCTGCCCGCGGTGCGTCGAGATTGACTATCCCGACAGGTAAGGCGAGGGCTGACGTGCGTGTGGGATCGAGCAGGACGGCGAGTGGGTTGTGTGGTCGCACCCGATCGGTGCGTGGACTCGCATCGTACGCGCGGGATCGGTCGCTCACTCTCAAGAAGAAGAGCGTAGACCTTCATCTCGCGACGCGCTCGGTGCAGGGCTGGCCCAAGCTTGCCGTCGAGCTGCTGCGCCAGGACATGTTTGGACGATACCAACTCAGTACGCGGAAACGTCCGGTCACGAACTATCGACTAACACACCACCATCGATAGTCGGATACGGCATCGTGAGCATCCCCATGACGCCCGGGACACATCAGCTCGAGTGCCCGACGTGGCGGCCGCACGGCTCGTTCATGGACTCGCTCAAGGGTACACCTGCTCGCGTTCGATGTTCTCAGCCTATGGACAGCTGACCTGCCACCCGCGGGTGTAGCACACTTTCTCGGCATCACGCCGGGCCTCAAGTCCCTCGAGTCGCTGTACACGGCGGCCGACCGGTACAAGCTGACGACGGCGTCGACGGGCTGCGACGTGTTTGTCGAGCTGACCGTGATCCCGCGTGGCTTCTCTCAGCACGGAATGCATCTCTGAATAGTTCTCCGGTCGTGTCCGACATAAGCCCGGCGGGTTCTCCTCGCTCGCCGCGGTGCCCGCTTTGAGCACGCGGGAGTGGCGCAACGCGTGCTGACGCGATCAGGTGTGGCTGAGACTAATTTTGGGACCCGCGGCCTTCGCGAGAGGCTGACACGCGCGCTGACGCAAATGCCGATCAGGTCAGCATCACGAAAGCCGCCGCTTCTGGTGCTGCACTCGAAAATGGCGTGCTCACCTCACCTCAGCATGGTCCATGAGCTACGCGCACACGGACTGGTGCCGCGCGCTACAACCTATACAAAAGCGCGGCACGCCCGCCTCTCCCAACCTTGATCCTCACAACAAAGCCCTTCCTCCCGAGGCACCCACACACAACAAAATGACCGCCAACACCATCGCCCTCATCGGCCACCGCGGCCTCGCCGGCAAACCCATCGTCGAGGCCCTCGCCGCGTCGTCCGCCCACCCCAAGGTCAAGGTCCTGCACCGCCCCGGCTCGGACGCCTCGGGCCTGCCCGCCAACGTCGAGGCCGTCGAGGTCGATTTCGCCGACACGGCCGCCCTCACCAAGGCGCTCGCGGGCGTCGACATTCTGCTGTCCACGGTCGGCGCGCCGGGCATCGCCGCGCAGATCGACCTGATCCCCGCCATCAAGGCCGCCGGCGTCAAGCTGTTCGTGCCGTCGGACCTCGCCGTGCTGTACACGCCGCACGAGCGCCGCGCGTTCGGGCTGCTCGAAGAGAAGGGGCGCGTCGATGAGGCCCTCAGGGCTGCAGGGGTCCCGTTCGCGGTGGTGCTGACGGGCGGGTTCACCGAGTACTGCCTCGCGACGCCGTTCATCGGCATCGACGTCAAGGGCAACAAGCTGCACCTCGTGGGCGACGACGCGCGCACGCACTCGGTCGCGCTCAGCTCGACGGCGTACATTGCCGCGGCGTACGCATCGCTGTTCGCGGCGACGCCCGCGGCCGAGCTGGCGGGCCGCGCCATTGGCGTGAGCGAGGTCGTGGCCAATGGCGACCAGATCGCGGCCGCGCTCGCCAAGAAGCACGGCGGCGTCGCGCCCACGGTCACGGTGCAGTCGCTGGCCGACGTCGACGCCGAGATCAAGACGAGCGATTTCGCGCTGGCACCGCTGCTCCGCAAAAAGTGGGGGGTCGGATTCTTCACGGTCGGGTCCGACGTGCACCTCGTCCCCGGGTACAAGCGTCGCACCCTTGAGGATTTCATCGCGAGTATCTGAGACTGTACATTGCAAAGAAATACATATAATACTTGATCCTATCATCGATTGATCCAACAGGGCACTGTTGAAAGCGCACGTCAAGCGGCGCTCCGGCCACAAACAGAAAAGCTTGAGCACAGCGCGGTCGTCAAGCGAGCAGCGGTTAGCCGCAAGGCGATTCAAAGTCACAGGAAGTCTATGAAAGACGAGGGAGGCAGCCGCGGAGAGGTCGGACGAGAAAAAGGCGAGCGAATCGAGCTGTGGCGGCCAAGCCATGGGTTTCAATGGAGTCCGAGACGAGGAGGACCGACTGCCAAGCCAGTAACTCGAAAAGGTTGCCGCATACAGATTAGGCGGAAGCCGCAGCGCGAGGAGGCGCGGCAAGTCGAGTGTGTAACTGTTGAAGTCGATATCTGCGAGCCGATGGAGCGGGCTGGCCAAGGCAGCGTTGAGAACCTCCACTCCGGCCATGGAGATCGGGTCGGCGATGAACTTGATGTTTTCGCAAACGGTTCCAGCCTCGATTTCGGCAGCCATGCACTTGACGCCAGCGTCTGTTCCTGCTCCTTGCGCCCCGCCGTCGTCCAAATGGGCATAGAGGCGCTCCACTGGAGGCCGGACGCCAAGGGCAACGTGGGCGTCGGGCTGTTTTTCGCGCAAGTCGAGCCACGGTTTGAGCTCCTTGACATTGACGTAGCCACGGTCCCGCCACCACTCGAGAGTTTCGAGGTGGCGCGCATCGATCGCGGCACCGAGGGCATCGTGCGAGCAGGTGAGCGGTATCTCGAGGGAAGCCCACCTGTTGAGCACGATCACGTCGCCGCGTGCAGTTGCCGAGTCCAGTGAAAGGGTTAAAGCGTGGCCAAGCAGCGGTTTCTCGACGCGCGGGGCAAGGGTATGCGGCAAGACCCGGGCGTACTCGAGCGGACCAGTGGCGTCGGTCGGCTCATGTCCGAGAATCGCAAAAAACAAGAATCCGTTCGAGACCCTCGGGAACATGAATAGCCCGGAGCATTTTGCATGAAGTTTACGTTGCACCCTGTGGGTTTCTAGCGGTTCCATGGGTTGAGAGGACTGGTGGCGGTGACTGGAGCGCGCGCAACGCCTGCTCTTCGGCTGGCTCACGGTCAGCCGCCCGTCACATGATTGATCGACGCGTCTCTCAAAAGCTCTCGCGGCCAACGCAGCCGAGAGCGAGCTGAGTAGGGCCACCTTCGAGATCAAATTCTCTCCACGCGGACACGGCCGCATAGAATCGACTCCCCTTTGCGAAATCGGCGTAAGATCACGGAAAGCCTCTATCCCGCTATAGACAATCCCGCTTTAGACAATCCCGCTATCGTCGCAGCATCAACATGAAGCGCTGCACGGCCGGCAATTTAGGTTTAGGCAAATCGATCCTAGTGAGGTGCTTGGGGGCATGGAATGCTGTAGGGCGCGCGCCTACTCACAGATGCCCCTGGGTCGTCGTGCAGGAAACCACATCATCACACGATAGATCGACGCGTCTCATGCACTGCGTCGCGCACCGCACCGACAAGCATAGCACGTCAGGGGAACAAAACGCTTTGGGTATTATTACACAAGCAGGCACTGATACACGACACTTCCCCCACCATCACGCCGCGCGCCTCCGCTCGCGCCCCGCGACCCCCGCAAGCGACGGTACGACGAGCGGGACCCCGACCTCGTCCGCCGCTGCCGCCGCCGCGGGACCCACGGCGGACCGGCGCTCGCCCGCCTCGGCCTGGAGCGCCCAGTACGCGGCGTTGGCCATGGCGACATCGATCCGGAGCTGTTCCGCGAGCGGGTCGTCCGGGATCCCACCAGCCGCGGCAGCCTCGGTCAAGTCGCGCGACATGGACCGCGCGCGAGACCGCGTCCTTGACCCGCTGCGTGACCGGCTTCTCGCTCTCGCCACCCCCGCCGCCGCGGTAGGTACCGGCGGGGTGAGCGGGAGAAGCATGGGCAAGCCGGACCCGCTGATAGTGCGTTTCCGTCGCGACCGGGGCGGGCTGGGCCCTTGGCTCGCGGCGCCGCCGGGGTGGTACAGCGTGCCCATGGACGACGACCGCGACCGCCGGTCGGGCGTGTTCGGGTAGCTGGGCGCGGGCGTGTCGGCGGGACTCGTGGTGCCGTACGAGAGCGTGGCGTAGTTGGGCTCGCCCCACGTCGCCCAGCTGGCGCCGGGGGTCGCGGGGATGCGGTGAGTCGGGAGCGGCGCAGTCGGTGACGACAGCGCGTAGTGCAGCGGGTGGTGGAGCGTCGCGGACGAGGACGCCGCGGTCGCGGCGAGTGTTGGCCGGCTCGCGTTCGTGTGCGACGACGTCGTCACGTCGCTGCTGCTCCCGCCGTTGTTGGCGCCGCCGCCGCCGCTGCCCGAGCTCGCGGGCGCCGTGGACGCGGGGACGGCGGTGGATGAGCCCGCAGTCCCCTCGGCCGCCACCGCCTTCCCGCTCTCGTCGTCGTCGTCGCCATGGTACAGCGTCCCATCGGTCGGCCGCCTTGCCGCGGTCGGAAACTCGGGCGCGGACCGCTCCGTCGCGGGCGTGTCGCCGGGCCCGCGGTACTGCGGGAACGACTCGAGCGTGTGGACCTGCTCGGGTTTTGGCGCGTTGGCGGAAGTCGGGCTAACGGGGTTCGGCTTGCTGCACAGCTCGGCCGCGAGGAGGTGCACGCGCGACGGGCGCGACGGCAGGTGTGCGCGGCGCATGGACTGGGACTCGCCGGCCTCGGCTGCGTCCGCTGACGATGAAGAAGCGCCGGCTGCGGGTGGGAGGAACGTCTCGGACAGCTTGCGCGCAGACTCGGCGATGATGGACACGCTCGACTGCGACGCGAGCGCGAGGAGGGACCGGACGGACCCGGCGCCGCTCCCACCGCTCCCATTACTGTTAGTCCCGGATGTTGGGATCGAGGGCCGGCGCGCTGACCCCGCGCGCTCCTCGAGGACCGCCGGCCGATGCGCGTCGAGCGACGCAGACGAGGCCTTGGACCCGTGCGCGACGGGCGACAGCAGGACGGGCCCCGCGGTGCTCCCGCGGCGGCCGGCCTTGCGGTACGCCGTGGGCGCGCAGCACCACCCGCGGCGCACGCCGCACGCGAGGACGAGCAGGACAGCGGCGGTGGTGACGAGCGCGATCACCCAGAAAGTGCTGGAGAGGCCCGACCGCGCGGTATCGTCGGGCACGTCGCGCGGCGGGACGGCGGTTGCCGCGGGCGCGGGTACAGCGGCCGGGAGCGCGTCGAGCTGGTCCTGGGTCACTGGGAGCGCGACGATGCGGTGGCCCGACACGAGGTACTTGCCGCGGGCCGCGAGGCGGACGTTCGGGGCGAGGCGCAGCTCGCGCGGGGTGGCCGAGTCCCACGGTTTCGGGAGGATGCGGACGGACCCCGCGGCGGGCGAGACGAGAAGCAGGCGGTCGGCGTCGTCGCGGGCGATGCGGTCGTCGGGCGAGCACGCGAGCGACGCGATCCGCGCCGTGCCGACCGTCACGCGGCCGTCACCACAGAAAGCAAGGTCGGGCCCGACCATGCCGAGCGGGGCAGCGCCGGGGACCGCCGTGTGCGAGAGAAGCTTCCCGCCGGCGACCGTGTAGATACCGCGCTCGGCGACGACAAACGCGCGGTCGCCCGCGGCGTCCGCAGCCGCCCAGTCGGCGCGCGGATCGGTGATAGCGCGGATCTCGCCGGGCGGCGGGTCGAGGTTCGGCATCGCCGGAATAAAGGGCAGCCCGTTCTCGGGTGCGTCGTAGAGCGCGGGACCCTGTGCGTTGACGAGAACGCGGACGACGCCGTCGCGCGCGTACACGGCGGCGGCGGCCTTGCGGTTGGGCAGGGTGAGGAGCATGCACGTCTGGACGGGCGGTGCGCCGGGGGTGGGCGAGAAGACGGTGCGGATGAGACACGGCGCGCCGGACTCGAGGAACCCCTGGGCGAGCGCATACAGCGCCGTGGCGTCGGGTCCGAGCAGCCAGGGCGTGTGGATGGGCGCGCTGAGCGGCTCGCCGTGCAGGCGCGACGTGACGCGGCCGGTCGGCGCGCGGAGCCCCGCGATGGCGGTCATGGCGAAGCGGTGGACGGGCGTCGCAAAGCCGGGCGCGGTCTCGACGACGGCCTGGACCAGGACCAGCGTGTCGTTGTCTGCGCCGACCAGTCCCCACTCGAGCGGCGTGACGCCCGGTGGTGCGGGGGCCGACTCGAGGGGGACGGACTCGCGCCAGTCGATGGAGGCGGCGCGCAGGCACGCGATCTCGAGGCGCGGGATGCCGTCGGTGGTGCGGTTGGTGTTGAGGAAGGCGACGAGGAAGCGCGGCGCGCCCGAGATGGGGTTCTCGTCGAGGAAGAGCGGCGGCAGGCCCGTGGTTGTGGATGCGGGGAGGCCGAGCGAGGCGAGGAGCGAGGTCGAGTTCCACTCTACCTCATTTGGGAAGGATGGTGATGAGGACACGGGTGCGCGATGGTGGTGGAGTAGGGCCGGTACCGAAGCGCTGCGCACTCGCGGCGGCCGTGGCCCACATCAGGGCGGCGAGGACGAGCAGGGTGGCGCGGGCGGGCCATGGTGGCCGCGGTGGCGCGAGCGACGATCGCAGCAGCGAGCGTCGTCGGTCCATGCTTGCTCGCTCATTCATTCGTGCTTCATGGACAGAGTTGCGTTTAGGGGGAGGGAGAGAGAGCACTGAGGGAGGGGGGTCCCTTCCCTTCTCTTGGACCGTTGCACGGCGCACCATGGGGACTCGCCCGAACGGGCAGGTGGTGGGAGCGCGGCGCCACACGGCGTGAGCGACGCGCCAGTGGACCCGACGCGGCTCGGCCAATCACCGCGCGCTTCCCCGCACCTGCCACGCCCATCGCGCCCGCGTGTGCGCCTGCGGATCTCGCTCCACCGCCGGTTGCCCAGTCCCTGCTCGCCCTCTTCTCCTCCCCCACCCCTCGACGCGAGCCGCACCCGCGTACCCACTTGCTGCAACGTATCAACCACCATGCCGTCCCCCTTTATCATCGGCGTCGCCGGCGGCAGTGCCTCGGGCAAGGTTTGCACGCTTTTGGCCTGACCGGCACGTGGCGCAGACCCTGACGCACCGGCCGCCACCGCACAGAAAGACGTGTGCAACTACATCAAGGAGAAGCTGAGCGTCAAGCACCCGAAGCTGAACCGCCGCATGGCCATTGTCTCCATCACCGACTTTTACCGCCCGCTGACGGCCGAGGAGATGGCCCTGGCCGAGAGTACGCGCTTTTGTTCGTGCTCAAGTGATTTGGTTGCTGACGACGTGTGCTGCGATCGCTCTAGACGGCGACTACAACTTTGACCACCCTGGTACGCGCTCCTCGTTCACCCGCGGCGGCGCACCAGTCGCTCACGCGCCCCCATCTCAACAGACTCGTTTGACTGGAAGCTCCTCGAGGCCTTCCTCGCCGACGTGGCCAACGGCCGCCCGACCGAGATGCCCAAGTTTGACTACATCAAGAAGGAGCGGTACGCGCTGCTCACCCGCACCCGCACCCGCACACCGATCCAACTCACCCGTCGCGCTCGACCCTAGCATCGGCATGGTCCCGTTCCCGCAGGCCGACGTGATCCTGTTCGAGGGCATCCTGGTCCTGTACAAGAAGAAGCTGCGCGAGCGCATCGCCATGCGGCTGTTCGTGGACGTGGACAGCGACGTGCGCCTGAGCTCGACCGTGACGCGCGACACGCTGGGCCAGAAGAACCGCCAGGTGAAGCCGCTCGACCTGGTCCTGAACCAGTGGATGCGCTTCAACAAGCCGTCCTTCGAGGACTACGTGGCGCCCACCAAGCGCAACGCCGACGTGATCATCCCGCGCGGCTTCGAGAACAAGGTCGCCCTCGACATCCTCGTCCACCACATTGACGAGATCCTCACCTCCATTGCCAACGTCAACCCGCTCTCCTCGCCCTCGCTCGCCTCGCACCGCGGCTCCATCATCTCCACCCTGTCCACCAGCGTCGCCGCCCTCGCCCTCGACAAGCAGGTCGCCCGCAACAACGACGACGACAGCGACGAGTCGCCCCGGCCCTCGGCCCCCGCGAGCCCGACCAAGGGTATGCATGCGCAGGAGGACCCGCTCGCCGAGTCGGGCGAGCTGCGCCACCCCTTCTCGCAGGTGCCCAACTAGACCAACGACCTACTCTTCTTTCTTATAGCTGATATTGCTGCTGGGCGAGGCTAATCATGGACGTGTTGTGTTCATTTCGCAGGTGAGTGTATGGGGAGAGGAGGGGGGGGGGCGGACGAGCGACCCGAGAGTGGGGTAGGGTGGGGTAAGGTAGAGCGATTCCAACGTTTCGATCAGCACAGCAAGCAGGGGACCGGCGCGACGTGCAACTAGATTACGCCGACGGCGAGGGGACGGCCGCAGGCGCGGCGGCGGCCGACTTCTTGGCCTCCTCGAGCGCCTTCTCGCGGCCACCCATGCTACACAGAGAGGCACACGCGTGTCAGCCGCTTGACTCGCTGCCCAGAGGACACGTCGAGCACGGCGATACGTACTACCAGTGGTTGACGAAGCGGTAGCCCTGGCCAAGCTGGGCCGTCTCGTTGACGACGTGCACGGCGAGCAGCAGGTGGTTGCGCGGCGTCACCATCCACGCGAACCGCATGAACAGGAGCGAGTAGATGGACAGGGCTACACTCGGTCATGGCGTGAGTGCTGGCTCGGCAGCGGACGAGGGGAGAGCGCGCACCGGCGGTCATCTTGCCCGAGATCATCTCGGGGTCCTTCTTCATGTCGGCAATGGCGGCGAGCGGGAGACCCCAGTTGGCGACTACACGGGATGGTCGTCGGGTCAGCGTACGTGCGCGCGTCGCGGGTGGCAGGGCAGCGTACCCGGGCCCCAGAAGTGCTAGTCAGCGGGCATGGTCGCGATACACACGAGCGAGCGCGTCCGAGGTTACATCCTGCATCTCTCCCAGCTCCATCCATCCATTGATCCATCATCATCAACATACGGTGCTACACGGTACACCAACGCGTTAGCCTTCCGGTCGCCCTCACACGAGCACGGTACACGCGCACCTCATGAGGTAGTTGCGGAACTCCTTGGAGCCGAGCTTCTGGCCAAAGTTGCGCGCCCAGGATGCCATGGTAGATGTCGTTGCGTAGAGTTTGATGGCGTGGTATGTGCGATCTTGGGCTCGAGAGGGGAGGGAGGGGGAGAAGAGCGGTGAAGCAACCCGGCGGAGCACGGCCGGAGCGGAGCAGCGGCCGGAGACAGACGCAGGACCCGAGCCCCCAATCGCTCATCATCGCGTGACCGCGACGGTCGCCCGATACTCCTCCCACTCGAGCTGAGGCAGGAAATACCGCGCAATGTATCCCGAGGGTATTCTTACGCTATTCGACGCTATTAGACGCGTCCCTGGTCAAACTAGGCCCTCCTCCCGGCCCTCCTCCCGGCCCTCCTCCCCGCGCATGAACCGGCGCTCTCAAGGAGCCGCGCATGACAGTCACGCGTCTGTCTCGCAACGAAATGAGGCGAGGAGACGCACGCGGGAGACATTTTTGTTTCTGCGAGCTGCGCACGCGTCTGTCTCCTCGGGTCCGCGCGCAGTGTGGCGCAAGCTGCTCGCGGTCCGCCTCCCTGCCCGCCCTCTCCCTCCCCTCCCCCTCTCTCCCGACTCGACGCACGGCTCGTAACGTTCGCGTACTCGACCGTCACTGCATGAATCTCGCCCGCCGCGGCGCTCGCTACTAGCACGACCTTGCTTATTGCTTCTCCGGATCCGATCCGTTCCTTCCTCGCACGACCGACCGACCACCGACCACCGACCGCCACCATGTCGACGAGCGACCGCGTCATGGAAAAGGTGGTGGTTGCCAAGGCCTTCTTCGTCAAGGACCTCGAGACGGCCATGGTCAAGGCGACCAAGCGCAACTCCAAGGCGCCCAAGTGGAAGCACGTCTCGATCCTGCTCAACGCAACGTGGCGCCGCGACATCTCCATTGCCGACATTGGCCAGCTGCTCGAGCTGCGCCTGCGCGACTCGAGCTGGAGCGTACGTTGTCACTCATCGGTGTGTGGGCGAGGGATCATGTCTAACCAACCCTCGCGAACGTAGGTCGTGTTCAAGGCCCTCATCGTCACGCACATCCTCATGGACCAGGGCTCGGGCGACCGCCTGATCGGGTACCTGGCGACGCAGCCGAGCATCCTGAACCTGGCCAACTTCCGCGACTCGTCGGGCGTGCGCATCGAGCAGAGCAAGAACATTTCGCGGTACGCGGCGTACCTCGAGGAGAAGGTGCACGTCTACCGCGAGCAGAAGCGCGACTACTGCCGCCCCGCATCCCCGACCAAGCAGTCGGCCGACTCGTACGGGAGCATCAACCGCGACGCGCACCTGCCGACGGACGTGGCGCGGGCCATGCGCACGGCGCCCGTCAACGACGCGCTGATCAAGGAGCTGGCGGCGGTGCTGCGCCAGTTCCAGGTCCTCCTGCGCGCGCACTTTGCCGCGTCCGAGATCGACAACGAGGTGACGCTCGCCGCCTTCAAGCTGCTCCTGCGCGACCTCATGCGCCTCTACCACATCCTCAACGAGGGTGTCATCAACATCCTGCAGCGCCTCGGCGACCTGCCGCCGCCCCTCGCCCGCAACGGCATCGCCCTGTTCCGCCAGCTCGTCGCCCAGGCCAAGGCCGTCGATACCTTCCTCGCCACGGCACGCGGGTTCCCGCCCGGCGTCCTGCAGATCTCGGTCCCCGACTTCCGCCACATCCCCGACATTGCCGACTCGCTCGAGGCCGAGCTCGACAAGGGCAACCTCGGCACGATCCCGCGCAACAACAACGGGAACGGGAACGGGAACGGCGCCGCATCGCCGCCCCCGCAGCAGCGCCAGTACTCGTCGCCATCGCCCGCTGCGCCCTCATCGAGCTCGACCTCGCCGACCGCGCGCAAGCTGTCGATCGCGATCGCGCCGACGCCCACGGGCCCGCCGCCCGCGCCCATGGCCGCGCCGCCGCCGGCGCTCATCGACTTTTTCTCGGCGCTCGAGGACAACACCAAGCAGGTGGCCGCGGCGTACCCAGCGCCGGCCGCGGGCGCCGCGCCGTTCGACCCCTTCTCGTCGGCCGGGTTCGGGTTCAACGGCGTCGCGAGTAGCGCGACGGGCGCGTCGTCGTCGGCGTTCGGCGGCAGTTCGGCGAATGGCGGGAACCCGTTTGCCTCCTCGTCGTCGCCGGGCAACTACGCGAGCCCGACGCATACCGCGAGCTCCGGGCCCGGGTCGCCGTGGCAGAACCCGTTTGCGAGCGCGGCGCCGGGCCCGCTGTTCGACCCGTTCGCGAGCGGGTCGCCGGTCCCGCCGATGCCGACGGGGTCCGTCGGGAGCGCCATGACGGGGAACCCGTTCGGCATGCAGCAGCCGCAGGCGACGGGGTCGCAGTTCGGCGGGTCGCAGTCCTCTTCGTTCAACCCGTTCGCGAACCCAAGCCCCAACCCCATGGGCACACTGACGGGCGCGCAGCGGTCGGCGTCGCCCGCGCCCGCGGCCGCCGTGTCGATGGCGCTCACGGGCGGGAGCAACGGGTTCGCGAACGGCTCGACGGCGGCGAATCCGTTTGGCGCGCAGTCGACCGGGTTCGGTAACGGCGCGGGGTCGCTCGGTATGACGTCGTCGCCGTCGTTCGGCATGGGCATGTCGAGCATGCAGCAGTCGCAGCAGCAGCCGTTCGGTATGCAGTCAACGGGCTTCATGGGCGGCGTCCAGCAGCAGTCGACCGGGTTCATGGGCGGGATGCAGCAGCCGCAGTCGACCGGGTTCATGGGGATGCAGCAGCAGCCCGCGGCCGCAGCCAACCCGTTCGGGATGACGGCGTCGGCGTCGTTCGGGATGGGTCTCTCGGGCATGTCGCAGCCGCAGCAGCAGTCCCAGCAGCAGCCGTTCGGGATGCAGTCGACGGGGTTCATGGGCATGCATCAGCAGCAGCCGCAGGCCACGGGCTTCGGCGGCGCGACGTCCAACCCCTTCGGCGGCAACGGTGCCACGTCCGCGGCCACGGGGGCTGCCGGGCCGAACTACGTCGCGGTCAGCGACCCGTTTGCGAACCTGGACCCGTTCGGCAAGCCGGCGGCGACGGCCGCGTCGAGCAACCCGTTCGGCGCGCAGGCCGCGGGCCAGAAACCGGCGACGACGACGACGACGGCGCAGCCGTTCATGTTCTAGACTTAAGGCGCGATGGGACCAGATGGGAAGACATACTATGAATATACTCTGCCGACTTTGTACAGGATCAATCACTCCGCGACCGCGCGCAGCACGCGCATCACCTCCTCGTACACAGTGAACACGATGGCGCCCGAGAACATGAGCCGCGACAGCCGCGGCGTCGCTCCGCGCCAGAGCGCCGTGACGCCGCCCTCCTCCCTGACCGTCTTGAGGACGCAGTCGCCGGACCCGGCATACCGCGCGCGCGCGTCGCGCGCCTGCATCTTGGTCTTGACGACGTCGAGCGGCATGGTCGCGTACACGGTGACGGTCCCCGCGACCATGCCTCGCGCAAACGTCATGGCCGGGTGGTCGACGCCCGGGGCGAGGTGCTCGCGCAGGAACCCGTACGCGCCGAACCGGACCGCCGAGTTGGCCGCCTGCCGCGCGACGACGGGCAGCGTGCCCTGCCACAGGCCGCGGACGCCGATGCTGCGCAGCGTCGCGGAGGCCGACGGCGCGACGCCCGTGGCCCGGTGCGCGTCGACCATGTGCGTCTTGAGGACTTCGCTCGGGGTCACGACGAGCACGGCTTCGGCGACGCCCGCGCCGAGCCCCGCGACGAGCGGGACGAGGGATTTCGGCGTTGCTGTCGACGCGAGCTGCTGCTTGAGCGTGTCGTAGGTCAGGAACCGGACCGACGCCTTGGCCGCGGTGCCGGCGACCATGGGCGCGAGCCCCGTGTAGATGGACGCCACGCCGTGCGTCGTCACGTAGTGCCGCAGGACGTGCACCGGGCTCGTGAATGGCGTCTCCGGCAGCTGCAGCTGCGTCTTGGTGAACTCGGTCGGGTACGTGACTACGCGGACATGAGGATCAGCGGTGGTCGGGCGCGACGACGGGATGGTAGCGCGTACGAGTGATCTCGACGCTGCCGGCGACGGCGCCAGCGATGAACGACATCCACGGCTTGTCGCGCGCCTTGGCGTCGGGCCTTGGCGCTGCCGCCTTCACGTGTGGTGATGGTGGCGACGGCAGCGCGCGGGTGATGTTGGCGGCGGCAGCAGCGGCCGCGGTGCGGGGGGTCGCAGGTGCAGTATCCATGGCAGTGTAGCGGGTCAGGTTCGGTTTGCGAGCACGGCGGGCGGCGGTGCCTCCATCTTATATCCCATCCGTTCGTCGTCCTGCAGTGTGGCGCAGGCGCGGGCGCGGGCGCGGGTGGATCAGGGCGCGCCGCGATGATCACACAAAGAGGAAGAGGCGCAGCCGACCCGCGTGACTGTCTCGCCGCGAGACATCGACGCGTGACGCGATATCTCTCACGCGTGCACGATGATCGGTCGGCGCGTGATAACATCTATTGCTCTTCCTTCATCGGCGGCGCTGGTCCCGCTGAAATCGACACCACGTACACCTCGGCCGTGCGCGCGAGCAGCGCAACACGCGTGAACGCGGGCCCCGCGGCGCCGCGGCGGCACTGGTCGAGGAACGCGAGCTCGCCGCGCGGCGACCGCCGCTTGAACGACATGAGCATCACCGTGCCCGCCTCGCGGCCCGCGGCGAGCGCGCGCATCGCCGCCAGCAGCGCCGGGTGCACCTTCTCGTTGTAGATGAGGTCCGACCCGACGAGGACCAACGGTCCGTCGCCGTCGCGCTTGACGCCGGCGAAGTCCGCCCACCACGGCGCGCCCGCCACGTCTGTGTTCTCCTCGCCCCACGTGAACGCGTGGCACGCGATCGCCGCGGGCGCGTTGGACCGGCAGTAGTCCATGACGTCGGGCAGGTCGGTCATGACGAAGTTGAGCGACTTGGCGGCGGCCGCCGGCATCGTGCTGGCGAGCCACCGGCCGAGGAACCCGCACCCGGCGCCGAGCTCGAGCGTCGGGCCCGCCGCGACGCGCCGCCGCCACGCGGGCGACCGGCCCAGGAACCCCGCCAGCACCAGCGCACCGTCCCACACGCTCGACCCGAGCGGCGTGTGCGCGAACGCCGACGGCTCGACTACCGTCACGCTGCCGAACCGCCGCGAGAAGACGGGGTCCGCGCCCGTGAAGGAGATGTGCAGCGGGAGCGTCCACTCGAGCTCTGCGTCGGTGCTGCCGTCAGCGGGTTTGTCCCACACCCGCGCCACGTCCTCGAGCGACCGCGAGCCGACGGACACGCTTAGCGCGTTGATGCCGCGCAGCGACCGGATCCCGGGGACCGTGAGCGGCGCGGCCGAGAACTGGTCGAGGTCGAGCGGGCGGGATGTCCACGACCGCGAGACGGGCGCGGCGGTGGTGCGCGGGTTCGCGGCGGCAGACTCGGTCCACGCCACGGTCACGGCGACGCCCGCGCGGGCGACCCGTGTCCCGAGGTCGTTGTGCAGCGCGAGCACCAGGACCAGGCCCGACGGGCCGCACGTCGGCGGCTTGATCAGCGAGACCCGGAACAGCGTGTCGAGCGGGACAAAGTCGGCCGGCTTGGTGATCGCCGCGGCGGCGGCGGCTGCTGTTGGTGGGGTCGCCATGGTGCTACGCCGGGCAGTAGCGCGGGTCAGAGAGACAGTTTCATGGTGCGTAGGGCTACATACGAGTCCGTTTGAGGAGCAGGCAGACTGAGAGGGTTCGGAGCAGAGGACCGAAGGAGCGGCGGGCGATCGCGTCGCCGTCATGTGAGCGCGTCGCGACGGAAGCCGCCGGGTGGCGCTCGCCCGAACACCTTGGCGCTGCGCCGGTGCCGCCCGCCCTCTCTCGCAGTCTCGAGCGCGATGCACGGACCTGATGGAACACGATGAAACTCCATGAAACCCCACTGCATTGAATGGTCACTGGCCCTCGAGCGTTGCTTCCGCGGATCCCTTGTCAACATTCCCCCCCTTGGTCCTGCGCGCTTGCGACTGGCAAAAGACGCGATTAGCCTCGCTACAACAGTGTGCCACTTTGGCAAACGTTTCCCACCGCCTCACCGCGTCGAAACACTGTTGAGCGGGCATCTCTGGAAGAGATTTATTTGATTTCGCTTGGAAAGGTACAGAAACTGGCGGCCCCGTGGCCAAGAGGATTAAGGCGTTGCTCTCCTAAAGCAAAGATCGCGAGTTCGATCCTCGCCGGGGTCGATTTTGCGTCGTTTATCAGTGTTTTGCTGCTTGAAATTGACTTGCCCACGATTCAATCAGTGCGTAGAAGCTTGTTCGAGGCCTTGGTCGCCTAAAAATCAAATTTGCTCGTTGCTCGTGACCTCCACGGTAGCTGAAGCCGGCTCGGCGGCCGCTCGAACTCGCACGCCACGCCACGCTTGACGCGTTGCTCATTTCGCTTGAGCGAGCTTCGGCCACGGAAGTCACTTGAGCGACAATGCTCCTATTTTTCTTGAAAAAGGCCCTGCACGTTCAACTAAGAGCGCGCCGCCGTGCGGGCCCGCAAGGCCAGAGACCATCGATCCAAGCTGTCCGAGGCCATGGTGGCTCAGCTTTTGACTGCGGCTTCGCCACCCGGCCAGCGCGTGTCCAGCTGCCGCGAGTGCGAAGAAGCTCGCGGACCTTTCTTCTCAGAGCGCTCACAACCGACCTTCAAGACGAGCAAGTTCGCATGATCATGAGAGTGTATAATGTACATGGGAGCGCGCGAAGCCGCAGAATGCATTGTTTACAAGTTAAATGGGAGAGAGACGAGGGCAAAGGGGGTAAAGCGAGGAGAGAGAGGGGAGGCAGGGGATGGGTTGGAGGAGGGGAAGAAGGCTGCAACGGGCCGAGCCACGAGGCGAGCGAGGCAGGGAGAGCGTAGCGTGTATTGGACACCACTCACACGCGCAGCCGCGCCACGCCCGCCGTGATCGAGTGGCCGAGCGCCGAGTCGAGCGACTCCTGGCGCTGCTTGGCCGCGTCGGCCACGGCCGCCGGCACCTTGAGGAGCATGAGGTCGTCCGTCGACGCCGAGGGCACGAGCGTGGCCGACGACGAGGTCGTGGGCAGCGTTGGGCGCGAGGCGGTCGTGGTGGGCGGCGCGAGCGGCGCGTCGTCGTCCTCGTCGAGCTCGGACCAGTCAATGTGGCTGCTCGAGACGGACGGCGGGGCGAGGGCGAGCGCGGGCACAGCGGCGGCGGCGACGGGCTTGGGCGGGGCGAGGGCCGCGGCGACGGGGGCGAGCATCGAGGTCCAGGGCCGCGGCGACGCGGCGGCGGCCGTGGCGAAGATGTGCGGTCCGGCGAGCGGGAGCGCGGCCTTGGCGGCGGCGACGGCGGCGACGGGCACAGCGAAAGCGGGGGCGGGGGCGGTGACAGCGTCGTCCTCGGCCTCGCCGTCGTCCGAGTAACCGTCGTACTCGTCGTCGTCGGCATCCTCGTCGTCGAACAGCTCCTCGTCGTCGTCGTCCTCGGCCCAGCTCGACTCCTCGTCCGAGTCGTAGTCATCCCCATCATCGTCGTGCCCGTGGCCGGCCATGACGTCGCCAAAGTCCATGTCGCCGATATCCACGTGCACGGCGCCCGCGGGGAGCGGCACGTGCGGGACGCCGGCGGCGTCGGCCTCGGGCTCGAGGAGGTCAGCGGCCATACCGCCGCCGCCGATACGGACGCGCGGCGCGTGCTTGGCGTGGATCGAGGCGACGAGGAGCGACGGCGTGTGCTTGCACGCGAACGCGTCGACGTGCGCGAGGAGGCGGCGGAACTCGGCGAGCGTGGCGCGGCGCGCGGGCACGGGGTCGAGGGCGCGCGCGAGGAGGCGCTGTAGGGCGGGCGAGATCTGCGGGAACCGTGCGGCGAAGAAGCGCGCGAGGGGCTCGGCCGCGTGGCTGGTCCCACGATGCCCGTGGTGGCCGTGGTGGTGGCCGGCGTGCGTGCGCACGTAGTGGCGCTGGTCGTGCAGGGCGCGGCAGAAGGCGGCCCAGTCGGCGTCGTCGTCGACCGTGGCCTTCCAGAGGCGGACGCCCGGGTGCGCGAGCTGCAGGGCGACGAGGGCGAGCGCGAACACGTCGGCGGCGGCCGAGGCGTAGCCGTCGATCTTCTCGTCGAGGCACTCGGGCGCGAGGTACGACCGGGTGCCGAGGCCGAGCTCGGTCGAGAAGGCCTCGCGCGTCGCGAGACCAAAGTCGGCGAGCTTGGTCGACGACGGGAACCCGTCGCGGGCGAGCGGGCCGGCGAGGAGCACGTTCTCGGGCTTGAGGTCGCGGTGGTAGACGCCGTTGGCGTGGCACGCGGCGAGCGCGTCCGTGATCTGCAGCATGTAGCGGTGCACGACCGCGTCGGGGAGGCCGCGGCGCGACTTGGTGGCGGCACCGGCACCGGCAGCGGCGGCCGAGGTCATGGACATGGACGAGGCGAGCGAGTGCGGGGTCGGGTAGAGGTGCGAGACCGAGTGGGCGGGCGTGGCGGTGGTGGCGACCGTGGAGGCGAGCGACGAGGTCGGGGAGAGGACCAGGTCGTAGAGGTCGCCGTAGTCGCAGCGCTCGAGCACGAGGTAGAGGGCGTGCGGGTCCTCGAACCACTCGAGCAGGCGCACAATGTGCGGGTGCGCGGGCAGCTTGACGTGGATGTCGACCTCGAGGCGCGTCAGGGCGAGCTGGTCGCGGTCGAGGTCGCGCTTCGAGATGACCTTGAGGGCGAGCGGGGCCGCGTCGGGCGAGGCGGGCGCGCGCAGGCGGCGGTCAAAGCACGTGTAGACGGCTGCGAGGGGCAGTTAGCATCGCGTGCAGTGGGAGGAGCGAGTGCGAGAGAGGCAACGTACTGGCAAAGGCGCCCGAGCCGAGCTCGGCGACCACCTCGTAGTGGTGGACGGTCTGTCCGGGCTGCAGCGAGAAGACCATGGTGGGCAGGGTGGTGGTGATCTTGGTGGTGGTGGACGTCGTAGTGGTGTTGGTGGGCGGGAAGGTAGGAGGGACTGAGGCAGTCGGGAGTAGTGTAGAGGAGAGGGGGTTCTGGGTCGAGAGGAATCACTGGAGAGGCATCTTGGGCAGGTAGGGGAGGGTGAACACAAGGTCACTCGGGAAGATGGGGTCGGGGGAGGAGGTCTTCTTCGAGGGATCGCGAGGTGCGCGGGGAGCGGGGTGCTTAGCACGACATGGCGGCGAGGGGCGCGTTTATTGACCGAAGGCGCCCGGCGTCACGAAGCAGGTCGTGGGAGGTGGTGGTGGAGGGAGGGAGGTGTGGCGCGTCGCGAGCGCGCGGGCGTGTTCGGGGCGAGCGGGAGATGCGTGCGGGTCTGCGTCGGCGCGATCGGGTTTAGCACGAGTCACCGGTGCGAGGAGAGCGAGCGGCGACGGTGGTGCAAGTGCGCGAGTGTGCGAGTGTGTTCAGCGGCCGCGAGGTCGGGGCGGAGGCAGAGCAGCGGTGGTGGCGGTGTTGGCGGTGGAGGCGGTGGGGCGAGCGGCAGTCGAGAAGAGGAGAGCGTTCGGGGCAGACACAAGCATGGCGTGGTGGGGCGGGCGGTGGAGGGAGGGTCGGTGTGGAAACCTTGGGAGGCGAGGATCCGAGAGGAGGGAGGGCGGGGGGCGCCGGGGGATTAAGTAGGCGGGGAGCGAGCGAGGCGATGGCGATGGAGGCGCGCGACCAAATTTGGGGATCAGGTCAGCAGGGCGAGCGCGGCGGTGGGCGACGCGGCGGGCTGCCGCAGCACGCAACAACGTGTTGCGGCGGCCTTCGGCGACGACCGGCCGAAGGGGAAACGGGGAACGGGAAGCCGCGAGGCTTGGCGGGAAGGGAGCGCGCGTGAGGGAAGGGCAGGGAAGGCGGAATTCGCATGACACATCACACGGAGGTGCGACGTGGCGCAGGCCGGCCCAGGTGACGCCGCCGCCCCGCCGGAGAGCCGACGCGGCCGCGTCACATGGCGCGAGCGCGCGAAGCGTCGGGCACCTTCGCGTCGCGTCGTCACGTCAGCGGTGACGCGATGGCCGCCGTGAGTCGGACGCCCGGCCGCCGGGGGCCATCGTAGCCGATCGATAAGATGGGGGCACGGCCGCGTCCACGTACTCTCGCTCCACACACACACACGCACACTTGCACCATGCAGCGCCGAGCCGAGCCGAGGAGAGGAGGAGAGGGCGTACCGTTGGGCAGCGAAACCAGCCAGCGGGTTTCAGGGACGAGACACGGACGAGCGGGGTAGGTGATGGAGGTGAACCAGCGGCACCAGCTGCGGCAGCGAGGGGGGCGATGAGCTTTATACGCGGTGGTCGGTGGGCTACGGGTGCGAGCAGCAGCAGGGGAGTCAGGACGCGCACGGCCATGAGTCGAGGACGGTGTTGATGGTGGAGGAGGAGGAAGGTCGCCGAAGGGCAAGGGCTGAAACGGCCGACGGCCACGTCAGACGATGGCGGCGATGGCGGCCATGGCGGGCGCGACGCGTCGCACACGCGCGCGAGGGTGCACGCACCTTGGCGCGGCCGGCAGACTGGCTCCGGCTCCGGTGCGTGAGTCTTCTCGAGGGTGGGGGTGAGGCGAGGCGAGGGGAGGGGAGGGTGGCGAGGTCGGCTGCGGGAGGAGCGAGGAGAGAGGAACGCGTCTTGGCGCGCGCGTCCGCCGCCACGGCCGCCGCCTTGTCAGATGCCGGGCGGCGCCAAGAAGGTTACGCGCGAGCGGGCGGACGGCGAGTGGAGCGCGGCGGCGCGAGGCAAGTGCGGGATGGGGGATTGGGGGGCGGCGCAGAAGCGACGGTCGCGGCCGCGGCGCAGCTCGCGCAAGTGCGCGCGCGTCCGTGTGGCGCAGCACGGCCACCGACCGTCGCCGCCGCCACCCTGGCCGCCACCGCCGACCGACCGGCGACTCGAACGACCCCCGCCGCCCGCAGAACAAACGTCCGATGACGGGGACGAGGGGAGACGCGGCAGGGCACACGCCGGAATGATCCACCGTGACGCATCGCGACGCACACCGCCATGCACCCGCACGCGGCAGGGAGGCAAGGTTAGAGTGGGCGGGACGCGGCGCGCAGGCGGGGACGCGTTGGTCGTCGTGGGCCAGCTCGAGTCATCGTGACTGAGCCACCCGCCCGCCAGCAAACGCTCCCGCCTGCCTCTTTCGGAGAGCAGCGTGGTCAGTGGCGGCGGCGCGGCGAGGAGATGAAGGGACCAAAGGGGAAAGAAAGGAGGGCCATCCGTCACCGTGTTCTCGCTCCGAGCGAAAAGACGCACGCACCTCGTTCGCAATGGACGTTCGCTCTTGCGGGATGAGAGAGAGCGGAAGCAGCGATGGACAGCGCGCGCGCGGGAGGAACTGGCTGCGCAGTGGCCGGCAGTCGATGGAGCGCAGATTGCTGCTGGTCGGCGGGCCGCTGCGGCTGCTGCGCGCTGGTCGTGGTGGGTGGCACAGGACTTGGAACGGAGCGAGGAGCGGAGCCGGCCATCGATGAAGGCCGTTGGGGGCGCGGGCGTGCGTGTGCCCTTTTTTTCTTTCGCAGCGAGTTCATGGCAACTCCAGCCACGGCCCGCTTCGCGAACGCGGGCTTGCGCGGCTGGCCACGCGACCCATGTCCGCCGCGTTGGGCTCGACGCGTTTCTTCGCCGCGCCGCACCGACGCGTTGCGCCTTCCACGACGCCATCGCCGTCATCGCTGACCTGCCGCAATGAACTCCACTCGCGCCTCGTGCCTCGCAAGTGGGTCCGCCCGCTGAGCACTCCGAGCGGTCGGTCATGACGACGCTAGCGCGGCGCGGCAGTCGTAGCGCTACGAGCGGACGGTCGTGACGGCGCTGGTGCGGCGCAGCAGTCGGGGCGCACCGACTTTCGAGCTCGTGGGAGAGCGGGACCGGGAGCGGAAACGAGGCGGGCGGCAGCGAGCCACGCGGTCCGCCAACGCGCACCGCACCTCCTCGACAGGTGGTGGACAGTCTCCTTGTTGTGGACGCGTTGCGTACGCCGCTTGGCCGCACCGTGGACGACCCTTGGCCGCTTAGCACGCGCGCGCGAGACCGTCCTGCGCGTCATGCGTGAGCTTGGGCGAGTATAAGAAGTCCCGCGGGCCCGTCTCCCCCGCCGCGAGTTGCCGTGTGCGCACTGTCGGTTTGCCTCGACCATGAAGCTCTCGCCGCTCGCTACCGTTCTCTTCGCCCTCCTCGTGCTCGCCCTCCTCGCCGCGGGCCCCGCCCACGCCGGCCCGCTCGGCATGCTCGCCTACGGCCTGTGCCAGACGGGCTGCAACACGGCCGCCGTCGCGTGCTACTCGGCCGCGGGTCTCACCTTTGGTGCGTGTTCTGCGCGCGGGAGCACTCGGGTTTGAGCGCGGTCTGACGCTCGCGATCCCTCCCTCGATAGGCGTCAGCGTCGGTACCCTCGGCCCCGTCGCCATGGCCGCCGCCGCCGGGTGCAGCGTCGCCCAAGGCTCGTGCATGGCCGCGTGCGCCGCCATGGCCATTGCCCCGACGCCGTGATCTCGCCGCGCTGCTTTTCGATCACCAAGCCCGACGCCGTCTTCGCCTCGCGTAACCCACGCCGGTTACGCGCTCATCAACCCGACCTCCAAGCGCGTTCTGCCGTCATCGGAACGCGCTCCTGTCATCGCCTTCTTGTATATACGATAGTGGAACTGGAACCGCTCGCTCGTGAGAGTCGCGCTTAGAGGATTGAGCGGGTTGCCACCGACCACGCGGTCTCGGCCGTTTGAGCGAGAAACACCAACGCGAGCTGCTTCTGCCGCGCGATGTTGCGCGAACGCGCTCCTTGACAGACGTTGGACGGCCTCGCTGCGCCACCACCCTTCGTGCTGGACGTGAAGCGAGCGCTCGGCCACGGCACTGCAGCCCGCGGCTGCGTGGGCGGGGCGGTATAAGACGCGCTCGCGGGCCCCACTCGGCGTGAAGGTTTAACTGCCGGTTCATCCAACCACCATGAAGCTCGCAATGCTCGTCAACCCGCTCGCCCTCGCGGCCCTCGTCCTGCTCGCCGCGGCCCCCGCTCACGCCGGCCTGTTCGGCCTCATCCTTTTTGGCTCGTGTCAGGCGGCGTGCAACGCGGGCGCCGTGGCGTGCTACTCGGGCGCCGGGCTCGTCTTTGGTTCGTTCTTTCTCTGGACTGCGTGAAATGTTCGGGCGAGGCACCTCTCTCACGACCCTTGGCGCTCCAAGGTGTGAGCCCGATCACGCTCGCCGCGGCCGCCAAGTGTAGCGCCGCCCAGGGCGTATGCATGGCCGCGTGCGCTGCTGCGGCCGCGAACCCGTTCTTTTGATTGAGTCGTATCCCTGTCCTTCTCCATTATCCTCCTCATCTCGTAACCCGTGGGTTGCGGCAGCTCGGTCCTGAAGCAGTCGCGAGGCACGTTCCGGCGCCGGAAGCGCGCCCTCGCGCCCGTCATCATCTGTATTTAACTACCCGTCTCTTGTAAACGTTGCTTGGCCTCTTGAGCGACCCCGCGAGACACTGCGAGACACTACGAAACGCGTCGACGAGACGCGAGACACGCGTCACCTGTTCCTGCACGTGGCGTGCGTCGACCTCCTTTCTCCTTCGCGCCGCTTCTCCTCCTCGCTCTCGGTTCCCACCGTCATACCCGCCGCGGACTTGACTCCCCACTCACTGCAACGTAACCCTGCAACCATGATGTCTGGCTCCGACGACATGACCGCGGCCGCGGCGCCGCCGAGCTTCCCGCCGGCGGGCGCGTTCGAGGACCCCGAGGACAAGATGACCGATGCCGAGCGCGAGGCCGCGGACCGCGCGGCGCGCGCCAAGGAGGAGGCGGAGCAGGCTGGTACGCTGCTACTACACCTGCATCGTGACGTTGAGCAGAGCGCTGACCGCGCGCGGTGCAACAATAGCGCTGCCGTACAAGTGGCGCCAGACGCTGCAGGACGTGGACGTGACGATCGCGCTGCCCAAGGGGACCAAGGGCCGCGACCTGGTGGTCAAGATGGACAAGGCCAAGCTGCGCGTGCAGATCAAGGGCCAGCCCGAGCCCATCATGGACGGCGACCTGCACTCGGCCATCAAGCTCGGCGACAGCACCTGGCTCGTCGAGTCGGGCGAGCTGGTGCTGCACCTCGAAAAGGTCAACAAGATGGAGTGGTGGAAGAACGTGCTGACCCACCACCCCGCCATCGACACCACCAAGCTCCAGCCCGAGAACTCGAAGCTCGACGACCTCGACGGCGAGACGCGCGGGATGGTCGAGAAGATGATGGTGCGTTTCCACTCGACTGAGCTCGGGTCCGTGCACGACTGACACTCATACGCGTCAACAGTGGGACAACCAGCAAAAGGCCATGGGCAAGCCAACGTCCGAGGAGCTGCGCAAGCAGCGCATGTTCGAGGATTTCAAGAAGATGCACCCCGAGCTCGACGTATGTCTCGCCTCTACCGCACATCCGTGACCGAGACTCACCCTCCCTCATCCCTCGCTCGACAGTTCTCCCAGGCCAAGATGGGCTAAACCCAATTGCACATACAACCCAACTGCCACATCATTTATCACTTGCCGAGACTCGACACCTTGCGCTTCCCCGCCCCTCCTCCCCCGCCGCCGCCCATGGCGGGTGGCACCGCCGTCGCCGCGGTCGCTCCGCCGCTGACCTGGGCCGAGCTCCCGGTCCCGCTCGGCTCGACGCCCGCGACGGACCCGTTGAGGCTGTTGGACCCCGTCGCGGCGCCCGCGCCTGCGCCCGCGGCCGCGCGTTTCGGCTCGTCGCTCGACTCCTTGGTCGGGCTCATGCCGCCGCCGCCGCCACCACCGCCGCTCGTGTTGCTCCCGCCCGACGAGTTGAGGTTCGGCGGGACCTGGATGTGCCGCTTGGTCATGCGGCGCGCGGCTAGATTCGGGTTGTGAGGGTTGCATCGAGGCAGTGAGAGGGTAGAGAATGTGTACCGTTGACCTTGAACGCGCGCTCGCTCGCAGCCGCTGCCGCCGCGGCCGTGTTCTCGTGCAGCGGGACGTAGCTGATGGATCCGTCGTCCTCATCTACACTCTCGGCAGTGAGCAGCAATCACACCTCTCGTTCGCAGCACACGCACGCACCCTTGACGACCTTGACGAGCGTGCACACGGACCGCGGCTCGACGGCCTTGCGCGCGTACTCTTTCGGGCGCGACAGCAGGTCGAGCTCGTCGCCAGCCTCGCTGGCCAGGTCAATGGGCTCGGGAAACTCGAGGCCGAGCGACGCCTTGATGTGGCCCAGCAGCACCGTGTTGAGACAGTTGGTGTTGAAGGGCTTCTCCTCGTTGTCTGTGTCCCCAAACGTTAGATGGGGAGTCGTGGGCAGACAGAAGCAGTGCGTGGGGTCGGACCTCCGTACTTGACGATGAAGAACGACATGATTCATTGGCGGGGTAGAGGAGAAGGAGGAGAAGAGCGACGCGCCGCGTTTCGGGCGCACGCGACCGGCGCGGAGACACTCGTTGGCGGTGCCGCGAGACGCGTTCCCTATCAGCATACCGCTCCCCATGTATCCGCCCAGCGACCAGCCCACGCAACTGCATGCAATCGCCGCTGTCGACGCTGCCCCCACAACCCTGCTCTCCGCCGCCGCCCGATGTATCGACCACTTCAGCTGCAGCACCCACAGCCATGGAAGCAGAGCCGACGACGACGGCAGGACCGTGCACCAAGTGCGGCGCGCTCGTCGCCGTCCTCGAGCAGGTCCGCGTCGACTACGACTTCAACCTGAAGCTGATCGCCGACCGCGACGCCGAGCTCGCGCGCGTCGACGAGCGTGAGGCGTGGTGGAAGCGCCGGTGGAAGGCCGGGTATGCTTCCCTGTCCCCTTGCGTGATCGTCTCTCGCTGACCCGTTCGTGACGTCCAGGTGCCAGGAGCGCGACAACCTCACCGCGTCGCTCGAGGCGGCCGAGGCGCAAGTCGACGCGTTGCGCGGCCAGCTCGCCTCCCTCCCCTCGAAACCGCCCACCCCACCACCCGCACTCGACATCGACGCTCACCCGGTCGTCGTCTCGCTGCGCGCGGACCTGGCGGACCTCGACACCCGCCTCGCCTCCGCGACCTCTGACGCGGCGGCCGCGCGCAACCAGGCCTCGCTGACGCGCCGCGCGCTCGAGTCGCAGGTGCGCGACCTGCAGCGGGACCTGTCCGCCGCGGCGGCCTCCCTCTCCGCGTCCGAAACCGCCCTGACCTCGCTCCGCGCCGCTGAATCCGCCGCGCGCGCCGACCGCGACGCCCTGTCCGCGCAGCTCGCCACGCGCACGGCGGAACGCGACGCGGCGAAACGCGCACACCGGCTCCTCGCGCGCGACCTCGCGGGGATGCAGGCCAAGGTCGCGGAAATCGCAGCGCTGGCGGCCGACGCGGACTTGGTGCGCGAGGCGCGCGACGAGGACCGCGCGCGGTTCAATGCCGAGCTCGAAGCCGTCCGCGCTGCGTGCACCCGCGACGTGGAGGCCGCGAGGGACGAGGTGCGCGGGGTCCGCGCGCAATGGGCCGCCGAGGTCGCGGAGCTACGCAGCGAGGCGCGCGAGCGCGACCGTGTTCTCGCGATCGCGGAGGCGCGGATCGCGGTCGCAGCGGAACAGGCGCGCGGCGGCGGCGGCGGCGGTGGCGCGTACCACCAGGCAGAGCGCGAAGGCGGCGACGAGGGGGAGGAGGAGCTCGCGGCCGCGCGCGCCGAGACCGAGGAGCTCGTCCACGTCGTCCGCGCCATGCGCGAGGAGATGGAGCGCGTTGCGCGCGAGCACGCTGCGGAAATGGACGCGGCGCAGGCACGCGAGTCGATGCTCGAGCGCCGCGCGCGGGACGCCGAGCGCGACGCGGCGGCGGCGGAAGAGAAGGTCAAGAAGCTCCAGGGCGAGGTCGAGGCGGCCGCGCGCAAGGCCATGTTCGCGCAGCAAGCGCAGCAGCACTTGTTCCCGCCGCCGCCGCATGCGATGATGGGGTACCCCGTCCCGCCTCACGCTGGGTATCCGGCCGGGTACCCCGCGCCGCCGCCGCTGCCGCCGTCGTCGTGGCCGTGGTATCCACCGGTACCCGCACCTCCTCCACCACCACCCGCCCAGCACCAACCAGCGCCTCCTCCACCACCACCACCTGCTCCCACCGCCGCGGACCCCGCGACCGCCGACGCGTACCAGGCCAAGCTCGCGGCCGCGTCAACGCAGCTGATGCAGCTCCTGCAGGAGCGCGAGCAGCTGCTCGAGACGAGCAACACGCTGCGGTCCGAGCTGCGTCGCGCGCGTGCTGCTGCCGCGGCGGCGGTCGTCACGCAAGCACCGCCACCAAGACCCGAGGTCGCGGACGCCGCGGCGCAGACGGCGCCGATCCTCGCCGTGTCCATGGTCCCGCCGTCGCTCGCGAAGAAACCCGTGCGGGCGGTCGGCGCTGTGGCGGGGAAGAAGCCGGCGGCGGTCGCCGCGGCCAAGCCGGCACCGTCATCGAGGGAAGAGGACAAGAAGGAGGCGCTGCTGCGGCTGCGCAAGATGGGGCTGCGCAACTGGAACGATACTGGCGACGAAGCAGGATGATACGATACAATTACAAGTACATATGCATGCAATGAATTCAAAATGAGAGTAGAGTGATCGTGGAGGATCGCGGCCACGGGTTGCACGGGCCGCACACAAAAGCAGGTTCCCCCCTTCAACGAGGGGGGTATCCCGTAAAACTTAGTCGACGAGCACCTCGTCGTCCTTGGCGGCGGCGTCGTCCTCGTCGATCCAGTTGAGGGTGCGCTCGACGGCCTTCTTCCACTTGCGGTACCGGCGCTCGCGGTTGTCGGCGGTGGCCTTGGGGCTGAACTCGTCGGTGCCCTCGGCGTTGAAGGCGGCGAGCTGGGCGACCGTGATCGAGTCGGTGGCGAGGGCGGCGGCGAGGGCGGCACCCAGGGCGGTCGTCTCGCGCATGGCGGGCCGCTGCACCGTGATCCCGGCAATGTCGGCCTGCAGCTGCATGGCGAGCTCCGAGTTGGTCATGCCGCCGTCGACCTTGAGCACCGTGAGCGGCGCGCCCGAGTCCTGGTTCATGGCGTTGAGGATGTCGAGGGTCTGGAACCCGACGCACTCGAGCGTGGCGCGCGCAATGTGGCGGCGGTCCGTGTAGTTGGTCATGCCGACAAAGACGCCGCGGGCGTCGTCGCGCCAGTACGGCGCGAACAGGCCCGAGAAGGCGGGCACAAAGTACACGCCGCCCGTGTGGGTGACCTGCGCCGCGAGGTCGTTGACCTCGGGCGTCTCCTTGATGATCTGCAGGTTGTCGCGGAGGAACTTGACCGAGGCGCCGCCGACGGCGACCGACCCCTCGAGCGCGTACGTGGGCGCGCCCAGGGCCGGGATGTCGTAGCCGGCCGTGGTCAGGAGCCCGTGCTTGGACGGGACGGGCGTGGTGCCCGTGTTGAACAGCATGAAGCAGCCCGTGCCGTACGTGTTCTTGGCCTCGCCGACGGCAAAGCACTTCTGGCCGACGAGCGCGGCCTGCTGGTCGCCCAGGCACCCGGAGATGGGCACGCCGGCGAGGGCGCCGGCCTTGACGTGGGCGTAGATCTTGGACGAGGGCTCGATGGTGGGCAGCGACGAGGCCGGGATCTCGAAGAAGTCGAGCATCTGCGTCGACCACTTGCGCTCGGCCAGGTCGAGCAGCATGGTGCGCGACGCGTTGGTGAAGTCGGTCACTGGAGAGGGTGTGGGGGAAGCGGGGCCAGAATTAGTCGCGGGTCATGCCATACGACGCGTCGCGGGTGGCTCATGCCCCGTGCCGGTGCGGCGCGAGCGAGCGATGCATGAACGAACGAGAGATGGAGATCATCTCAGGCAACAACACGCAGCTCGGCGCGCAGGGACCGAGGCAGGGACGCAGGAGGAGGGGAAGAGCGAGAGAAAGCGAGCGTACCGTGGATACCGCCGTCGGCAGCGCCCGACAGGTTGTAGATGAGCCACGAGTCGATGGTGCCGAAGCGGAGCGTGCCCTTGGCCTTGGCCTCCTTGACGGCGTCGACGTTCTCGAGCATCCAGACCATCTTGGAGGCCGAGAAGTAGGTGGTGAGCGGGAGACCAATGTGCTCCTGGAAGTGCTCCTTGGTGGCCAAGGGCGTCTTGGCGATCAGGCGGTCGACGACGGCCTGGGTGCGGGTATCGTGCCAGACGATGGCGTCGTAGAGAGCCTTGCCGGTCTCCGAGTCCCAGGCAACGGTCGTCTCGCGCTGGTTGGTGATGCCGACCGACTTGATCATGGTCGGGTCGAGGCCGGCCGCCTTCATCCCCTTCACCACCTCTTCCACACACGTCGTCACCGTGTTCAGGATGTCGGTCGGAACATGCTGAGTCCATCCGGCGTGAATGTGCACCTGGTCGAACTCGAGCTGGTGGACGGCGACAATGGCGCCGGTGGTGTCGAAGACGATGAAGCGCGACGAGGTGGTGCCCTGGTCGATGGCCGAGAGGTAGACGCCGTCGGCGGGGGGCGACTTCTTGTACACCTTGGCGCCGGCGGCGGCCGTGTTGTCGTGCGAGGTCGGGGCGGCGGACAGGCGGCGGGTCTTCATGGCGGCGGAGTTGGAGGACGAGGAGGACGAGCCGAGGAGCTTCTTGAACAGGCGGGCGAGCGGCGACGACTTCTTGGGGCGGGGAGCGGGAGCCGCGGACGAGTTGGCGGCGGTGGTGGTCATGGTGCGGGCGCGGGCGGGAGCGCGAGCGACGGGGACGAGGAGAGGGCTGGCAGTGGGAGCACGCGGGCAGCCGTCTAAGTTGGGACGGTTGAAAAGGCTGGCGCGGCTGTGGGGGCTGCTTCTATGCGTGGCGAGGGCAGAGGAGCGGGGACCCGCGCGGGCGCCGGCCAGCTTTATACGGCCGGCGACGACTGCATCACTCGCGGGCGGCGAGGGCGGCGGGGGCGGCGGCGCCGGGCGGGCAGCTGAAAAGAAACAGGCGGGTCCGAGGCCGCGGCGGAAGTGGCGGAGCGCCAACGAATCAAACAGCTTCGCCTGGCCCGGCTGAACCCGACGCCCAGCGCAGCGCTGCACGTCAGGGACAAGGACAAGGACAAGCGGAGCGGCGGTGGCGCCGCGCGAATGCAAGGCATCGAGGGCGGCAGCGCCACCGACGCCGGCCATCGTCATGGGTGCTGGCACGGGGCGGCGGAGGGCGGAAGCGGCGAGGGACGCGGCCCACTGCCGCGCGGGGACGGCGGCGGCCGGGGCGGACGCGAGGGGGATCATGGCCGGGTCCAGCGACGTGCGGGCGATCGTGTGACGGGCGGAATGCACCAAGTTGCGCGCGGGGGACGGGGTCGGCGGCGAGGTCGGCTGCGCGGCTGTGGGCCGCTCCGCCGCCCACGTCACGCGCGTGATGAATTCTATGATCAGCCCTCACCCTCACGCTCTGCCCTCGTCGTCAACGTCGTCGCGTCGGTCGGGCCAGCCAGCGTCAACGCGCACACCCCACACGAAATTCAATTCATTTCCTCGATGACGGCGTCGGCGAAGGTGGACCCACGCGATCCCGTCCACCGTGCCGGTCCGCGCGTGAGTTCCCGGAACGCTTGAAACACAAGCAACCGCCGCCGCCGCCACCGCGAGCAAACGCGCGCGCAAGTGCGGGGAAGCCATGGCATCACTCGCAGGCGGGCGCGACGCGTCGTGCGCGCGAGGATCTGATGGTGAGAGCGTCCTACAATTACTCTAGCCGCCGTCCCTCAATTCACGCCACCTCCTGAAGAGCATCCCGCCATTTCATTGGTCGGTCAGTCGCGTGACTTCGGCGTCGCCTTGCAGCGGCTTTTCCTGGCTAAACTATGGCTGCCTGGTGCTCGGCCAATCACCGTCCAGCGTTCTTTTGTTTTTTTCTCTCCACCTCGGCGCTTCCCTCGACCTCGGCGCTCTCTCTCTGCCGATCGTCGCTCTCCCTCTCTCGCTCTCCCAGCAACTTGCAATGTATCTCCTCATGTCGATCAACGTATCATGGCGTCGTCGCTACGTGGTGTCGTCTGTTCGTCGCGCGTCAGCGCGACCGCGAGCGCGAAGCGCACGCGCGCCGTCCCTCGGTCGATCTCTCCTTTGGTCTGCGTACGGCTGCTCTCTCGCGGGCGATGCAGCGTGGGCGCGGTGCAAGGGTCGCTCTTTAGATGTGGGCGGGGAGTGGGTCAGTGCTTGCCCCTCGCGTCGTTTCGTCGTGCGGTAGCGCGACCGCGTGCGAAGCGCGCGCCGTCCCTCGGCCCGCTACACCCTTGGTCTGCGTACGGCTGCTTTCTTACGGCTGATGCAACGTTGGCGCTGTGCAAGGGTCGCTCTTTAGATGTGGGCAAGAAGTGGCAGGGGTTCCCGCAGTCGGCCCTCGCAACGGCGCGCGGTCGGTCCCAGCCTGCGAGTTTCGGCGGTCGCGCGTTGACCCTGCACCGTGATCCCGCGTTTACGTGCGTCTACGAGCCTTCGGTGTCGCTCTTCGCGTGGCGGCCGCTCCAGGTCGATCGCTTCACGGTGTTCGGTTTGGGTTTTGATCGCGCTGGATGGGTCATGGCGTGCGTGCCGTTCCGAATCGTCGTCGTGCTTGCCGTCGCGCGTGCGTGCGTACGTATCTCACGGTCGCCGACGTCGCCCAGCTTTTCTGCGAGGCAAGTCGGCTCTCGCGGCTCCAGTTCGCGGTTTCCCGTGGGCTCAAACGTTCGTTGAGCCTCGGCGCATGCCGAAGCGAGGGCGAACAGCGCGGACCGTTGCTTCACGGCCGTATCCTTGGTCGCCGGCCGCCAGAGAGTCCACTCGCGGCTGGCCCTGATGCTAATCGTTACGATCCCTTTCCCTCCTTGGACTTTCGCGATGCGCTTCGCGTCCAGCGCCGCGCCGTCTCCAAGGAAGCGTGGCGGCCGCGGCTGAAACACGACGCGTCCCCGCGACCAGGTCCCTCTTCTCCACTCGATCCTGGCGAACATAACCGACGACCATTCCATTACTCAACTCCAACCGTAGATCCTCGCCGCAGGCGCAAAGTCAGCGATCACTCTTCCGCCGTCTTTGACGATCCGCGGCGCATGCCGCGGCGAAGGCGATCAGCGCGACACGTCGCTTCATAGCCGTACCCTTGATCGCTGGCCGCCAAGGTGCTCGCTTGCGGCTGGCCCTGATATGATATTAGTTATAATCCCTCTGCCTCTTTGGAGTATTGAGGTGCGCTTATCGTGTGGCGCCGCGTTGCAACAGTCAGTCGTCTCCAAGGTGCCGTGGCGGCCGCGTCTGAAACACGACGCGTCTCCCGACCATTCCTTCCGCTTCGCTCAATCCTGAAGACCATAACCAACGACCAAACCATCAATCAGCTCCGTACGTCAATCATCGCCGCAGGCGCTTGGTCGGCGATCACCTTCCCGCTGCCGTTGTTGCTGCGTAGCCGCTGCCCGCATCCCCGCGTCAATAGCTGGACGTCGTCTCTCGCGCCATCATCCCTTCTGTTACTTCGCAACGCGCGCGAGCTGCCCCTTTCCGCCGTACGTCCGCTGTCGCCATGCGCTATTCCCAGTTTCCCTCCCATCACACAGGATCGTCTCTAACGTGGCTTCGCCACAGGCGCTCACACCCTCCCGCTCATCACGCTCAAGGTGCGATCACTGTGGAGTCACGCCGCAGGCGCGCACACCCTTCTGCTCATCACGCTCGAGCTGCAATCGCTGTCGAACCGCGCCGCAGGCGCTCATACCCTCCCGTTCATCACGTTCAAGCTGCACTCGCCGCGCGCCTCGCCACGAGCGCTCGCGGCCTCCCCACTTACCACGCTCAGCCCGAACTTGCTGCCCGCGCTACCATCGCTTCCCACACATGAGGTGCATCCCGAGCTGTCTCTTCGACCCGCTCCGAGGCCCGCAGACGTCCATCGAGCCCACCGCGACCGTGGCCGGCGCGGCCGTGACTCCAGCACCCCACGCCGACCACCCCCGTCGTCGCGGCTCACAGTCGGAGACCTCATAACGAAGTGTTTGCCGTGAGTTACATTTATTTCCGTCCTCTGCTTTCCCTTCACGCTTCGAGTGCTCCAGAGTTCCGAACTCGCAGGTGCGCAGCGGCGAGCTCCCCTTCGCGTCCTCCCCTTTGCGTCACGCCGCATCACCCGACGCCACCGACTCAAATTCTGTCCTTTGATCTCGGGCATCGCGCGGCCCGATGTTTCCTGCACGGTCTTTCCTGAAGGGGGCCGCGCGCTAAAAAGCTTGTCACGGAAGTAGCACCGACGCGGCAAAGTAGTGGTACGTCCGCAGAGGCCGTGTGCCCGCGTCGACGTGGTCGTCGACCCACACGACCTCCTCGGCGACGAGCAGCTCCTAGACCCGTGTCGATAGGCGTCAGTTGGAGCGGTGAGGGCAGCGATCCCGATGAGCTAGCGTACCAGGCACAGCTCAGCGCGCTCGTCGGTCCATCCTTGGTCACGCGCCATGGCCACCGCCGTCCACTCGGGGTACCGCGTGTCGTCGGCGGGCCCGCACGGTTCCTGCAGCCGCAGCGCGACGCGCGTCACATCCGGGTTGAGCTCGCGCGGCACCGTCACCACCACGGGCTGCGGGCCGAGTCGCGCCACCGAGTACCCCGCGCCCAGTGGACCGAGGAGGTCGATGGCGCGCTGCACGTCGTCGCTACACGGTTGGATCGGGTCAGCAGGGAACTGATCCGCTTCGGATATGCGACGCGCGTACTCGGTGATCCGGTCCGCCGCCGCCCGCGTCGACCCGTTGAGCTGCTCGAGCACAGATCCGAGGGGCACGAGCGGCCCCACCCGGTCGCGCAGCGCGAGGCAGATCTCGATGACGCGCACGCTCAGGTCGTAGTAGAAGTCGTGCATGCCGCTCAGCGCCTCGCCCCAGTATCCCTTGCGCGCTACTCGTCCATCACACACGTCAGGATCGCGCCTCGTCCGTAGAACCAGCGTACGCACACGCCAGCGGGTCGACGCCGATCGCCGCACACATCTGCTGGAACTTGAGCCGGAACGCCGCGTTCTCGGCAATCTCGCGCCGGTACTGCGTCGCAAACGTCTCGAGGCTCGCCTTGAACGTCGCCATGTGCGTCTTGAGCTGCTCCAGCTGCTGCGCCGCCATCCGGTCGCCCATGTCGCGGAATTGCTCCTACGCCACCTCACGTCGGAGTGAGCAGCGCGCGTTTCCCAGGCCACTGACTGACACGGCGTACACGCTGCTGCGCGGCACGCTGGAGCCCCGCAATCCCGACGTTGCGCCGCATCGTGTTGTTCAAGTGCAGCAAGTGTTACGCGGTCTCGGCCGGATGTACAGATTCGCGCTCACAGACGCGTCGTGGTTGGGGAGGAGCGGCCGGCGACGCGCAGCGCCACGCGCCTTGTCTCTCTCGCGGCCGACCTCGCCACCTGCCTCGCCACGCTGCTCGCCACGGCGACAATGGGTCTATACTTTGGTCGTTCACGCACGCGGACGGGGCCGTGATTGGCCCGTCCATGGTCTATTCAATGATGTGTCAATACTGCCGCGACCACGGATCTCGCCCCGCGGTCTCCGCGGGATCCGCGAACGGGTTCACCGCCACCTGCTGCTGCTGCTGCTGCTGCTGCTGTAGCGGCGCCGTCATGGGCATGGGCGGGAGCGGCGACATCCACCCGGCCGTCGTTGGCGCGACCGCGGACCGTGGCGGCGTCGGGAGCGTGCCCGCGCTCGGGAACGGGTCCAGCGACATGAGATCGAGCATGTAGCTCGACGATGCGACCGACGACGCCGTCTTGGGTGTCGGGAGCGCGGGCGCCGACCGCATCGCCGACGCGGACCGCGGCTGGTCGGCGGGCGACGACGCGTGCCATGCGGACCACGGCGAGACCGCGAGCTCGTGCGCGGGGGACAGCAGTGGCGCGCTCGAGGGCCGCCGCGGGATCGGGTCGCGCGGCCGTGCCAGCGACACCGCGGGTGACGCGTGCAGGACGAGCGGTGGCGGCTTGGTCTGCGAGCTGCGCGGCGCGGGCACGGGGCCGGGACCGCGCGACCGCGCACGGCTCGGTGGCGGCGGTGGGGGTGGTGTGCAGTGCGTCGTCGACGAAGAGTTGGTGCGCGACAGCGACGAGAAGGCCGAGTCGGACGCCATCCCGCCGCCGCGGGGCGCGGACGGGTACGCGACGGTGTCATCGTCGGACGAGTAAAAGGAGCTCTCGGACCCGTGCGGCGTCGAGGTGGTGCTCGCGCCGTCGGGCGACATTACGAGCGACGGCATCGACGCGGCCGACGGGATCCACACGGCCGGGCGCGACGCCGACGCCGCGCTCCGCTGCAGCGCGTCGAACAGGACCAGCAGGTCGCTCGGCGCGCACCCGCCGGGCGGCGACGTCGGCGCGGCCGTCGTGTGCCGGTCGCTGCGCGGGGACCGGAGCGACTTGGCGCGGCGCAGCTGGGACGTCGGCGGGTGCGCGGCCGCAGCGGGCGACTGCGCCTCGTCTGCACTCGGGAACAGCCCCGCAGCGTCAGCCACGGCGCGGAACCGGTACCGCGACGAGAGGTACTGGAGCTTGACGACGAGGAACCCGGCGCGGTCGAGCGTCTGCACGATGCGCGTGTGCACCGAGGCAAGCGGGACCGTCTCGGACGGGATCAGCGCGGCCGGGTCCTTGTACACGAGCAGCACGCCGTTGAGGTGGTCGACCACGAGCCACCGCGGCGACCACCCCGTGTACCCGAGCCCGCGCGTGCGCCGCCGCCGCGCCTCCACCGCCATCTGCGTCACCATGCTCGCCGGCCGCGTCAGGAACGTGGACGCCGGTGGCGGCAGTGTTGCGGACGCGCGCCACGACGAGTGCGCGTGCGACGACGACAGGACGTGGCTCGCGTGCCGCCGCGACACGAGCAGTGACGGGACCGGCGGCGACGCCTGCGGCTGTATCGTCCATGGTGTGGCCGCGGACGGGCCGCTGTTGTGGTATGAGGTTGTCGGGATATCCATGGCGGGTGGTTCGGGGGGGCCCTGGATTCGATTCGAGGTGGGCGGGGG
The DNA here is from genome assembly GCA_025594325.1 of Blastocladiella emersonii ATCC 22665. NCBI lineage: Eukaryota > Fungi > Blastocladiomycota > Blastocladiomycetes > Blastocladiales > Blastocladiaceae > Blastocladiella > Blastocladiella emersonii. The sequence continues at coordinate 132,577 of JANHCV010000010.1, read as the reverse complement.
ATCTGTGGCGAAGCTGGGCCAAGGGTGATCGATCCGGCTCGAGTGATATCGAGAGCCGAGACAGACCGAGCGATGATGCGTGATGCGTATGCGTAGCGATGGGTGGGAGGGTGAGGAGAGCGAGGACGGAGGCCGAGGCGGGCGACGAGGTCGACGACAAGCGTGGAGGGGGCGGCGGCGGCGGCGGATGTGGCGTAGCAAAGGAAGGGAGGCTGAGACACCGGCGCCGAGCTCCGGGAACTCCCGCTGATGGCAGTCGCAAACGCCGTGACGATGAGCTGGCAGGGACGATGGCCGTGTAGAGGAGAGAGGATGGGCGCCGTACCCTGCACGCCTGCGGGGAGGATCCTGCGGGGTCCGGTTGAAGCAACTCGTCGCAGAATCCATGTTCGCCGCCGCTGATTCGCTCGTGCTGCAGGAGCGGGCGCTGGGGCGACGCCACGGTCGGTCCGTGTTTCGGGTCGTATTTCTTGACGACTCACGCCGATATGATATGCGTTATGCGCGTCCCGCGCCCTTGCGCGCTCGCCTCAGCGCTCGCCCCTCGCAATGAAGGACCGCGGAGTCATCGTGCTCAGCAGACACCGAGTCGCCCGTGGCCAAATTAATCGATCAGGCGGCGGGCGACCGCCAGATCACGCCGGCCATCACAAGGTCGCTCCGGTCACTACGACGCCCAAGACCGCTGCGCAGTTGCCGCATAGGAGCGCGCCCCAAACGAGGGAGTCCTCAGCGAAATGAAATCCCATGTGGCGCGTCGCGACCTGACTCGATCTGAAACGTGGGCGCTTGCAAACGGCCAGACTGCTTGCGAGCGACGCGTCATGCGACGCGCATCGTTTCAAAGTCGAGGAAGGGTCAGAATCGGGATCATGCACAGGTTTATCATGCAAAGAGGATTGTATTTTATCAGTGCTTCTCGCCATACTTGCGGTTCGGCTTCCAGTTCGGCGAGGGACGGGAGCGGGGCGCGGAGGACGACGGACGAGACTCAAAGTGAGACGGGCGAGACTTCGGCGGATACGACGCGCGACGCTCGAATTACGATGACCGAGAGCTATCGCGTTGCTGGTACTGACGCTGGTGCCTCTGCTGCGGCCGCGGAGTCCATGGCCGCGAGTGAGCCTTGGATGGCGCGCGAAACTTGGCCGACTCGCGCTTCATTTCGGCCAGTCGGAGCTGGGTGAGCTCACGCTTGAGCGCCAAGTACCGCGGATCGTCAATCACCCAGCTTACGGCGGGGCGCCCGTACGTCATGGTCCGAATCGTCGAAACGAGCTTGTCGTCGACCGGTACACCGCAGCGAACACGATCGACGGCCACGTAGTTGAGCGCGCGGTCGCCATCGCCAAGCCGGAGTGCGGCCTCGGCAATCGAGGTCCAGACATTGGTCGTGGTCAAGCGCGCCACGTTGGCCCGCTGCGGGCCGCCCTCGTGGATTCGATCAACGAGAGCTTGGAGCAGGTCCAGTCGACCTGCAAAGACAAGCGAGTCGGCGACGACTGAAAGCACGGGCGCGGTCCAAGGAATTGCCGAATACGGCCAAGTGCTCGGCGGAGGCGGCGGAAAGTCCCACGGCGGCTCAATGACCACGGACGTGTCGCCGAAAATCCAGCGGCGGATCAAGTCAACGACGACCTTGGAGCCAAATCCGGCCCTGGACGTGACGTGTGAGAGAGACATGAGAAGGCCGGTCATGTAAACGTCGCTTGCGAGAGCAGCGGGTGCAAGTCCAAGGTCGTGAGCGACCGTGCGATGAACTTGGGTAAGAAACTCGACGGATCGAGGATCGCCCTCCTCGAGATAGCGATGCGAGGTGGCAATCAGGCTCGACCACTGCTGGAGTTCAATCGCATCCCGCCCGTACTCTTGGACAATTTCAAGCGCGCAAGCGTACGCGGCACGGATGCCGTCCGCGGTACCCTGGGCAATCAGCGGCTCCACGTCGCGGGCAAACGCGAATTTGCCAACGTCTGCGCGGGTTTGCGTGACCTCGGCCTCGGCGCGAGCTACTTTTCCAGCGATCCAATTTGCGTATGCAGACAACTCGCGCGTGGCAGCCTTGTGGCCGCACTCGAGAGCAATCCGCTGCAGCATGCTGAGCGTGGTTCCGTCGATTGCGGTTCCACGTGCCTCCATGTCGTAGAAGACCTTCATGGCTTGATTGAGCGGCGAGTGGTTGTCAGGCCGGGCGTCGCGAGCGAGTGAAAATAGGATCGAGCAAAGGTAGACCGGGTGCTGAGTCGAGGCATCGTTTCGCGCGAGAAGCTGTTGGTGGTATTTGAGCGCCCCACGGGAACCGTCAAGAGCGCTGTATGTGCGCAAAAGCAGCTCGCAAACGTAAATGTCATCTTGGTTCGCTGGTTCGGCAGGATTAAGCAGTTTGAGCACGCGCTGAGGCTGCCCAGCCAGGAGGAACTGGCGCGCGACTGCATGGAGAACATGCTCCCACGGCTCCAGCCCAAGCGAAAGGAGGAGATCAAGCGCTTCGCCGGCCTCCTCGAGGTAGTGACCCTCGAGAAGCTCGAAAATGAGGAAGTTGAATTCGTCGTCGTTGAAGAGGGCAAGGCTGCGCTTTGACAACGAACCACCGGTAGTCGTCGAGGTCGACTTGTGCTCGGCGATCACCTTTTTGAGAAACTCAAGCGCGGCTAGCGACCCGTGGGCGCTATCCACCGCTACGAGCGTGTAGTCGTTGAACTCCTTGCTCTGCGTAACGTGCGGAATGAGGCCGTTCACCACCGCCTCTTCGGCTAGCCGACGCACCGATTCGGGGCCCTTGCCTGCGCGTGCGTTTGCACATGCCAGCGCAAACAAAACAATGAGCGATCGGCGGCGAGGAGTCTGCTCAAGCATCGCCACGTCGGCGTGGCGGTGGGCCTCGCTGCACAGGTTGATGGCGTAGACTACGGCCTGGTTGCTGCAGCACGCCGCGTCCATGATACCAAGCAGGTCGTCAGTTGCGGCAGGTGGAATCCGCTGGAGGTGGCACGCGCGGGCGAGCACGTCAAGCTCGCTAGCGGCGGTGGTCGACGTCAGATCCGTGATGCGAGGAACTCGGCGCATCCCGGCGAGCAGCGAGGCGAGGCCAAGGCCCCACTCGCGCCGCGGGTCTGCCCGAAAGGTGGGAAGCGGCTCGAGGGCGCCAAGCAATCCGCGCAGGAAATCGGCGTCGCGGGTGAATGCGTCAAAGTCGTCCCACGGGACCGCCTCGACGGCCTTGAGGAAACCTGTGGCGTCCCCAGCGGCGGCAAGGTTTTGCGCCTGGCGAAGAGCGCTGCGAAGCGGCGACATGGGTGGAGGGGCGCGAGTTGTCGAAGACGACTCCCAAGCACCGTTGCTGCCGCTCGGCGTACGCGGTGGGCGCGAGGACTCGTTGTAGCGGCCCCGCGCCCACTCGCTGGCGGCGCGAAGCGGAAGCGCCCACTCGCTGGCGGGGCGAAGCGGAAGCAGGCGGCGCGTCGAGGCGATTGCGCCCAGTTGCATTCGGTTACATATGATGCGATATATGGTAGCTGGTTCTCGAGGGAGCAAGAGCACGAGCAGGCCTCAAACCGCCTCCTGAACAGCCACATGCGCCTCACGTGTTTGATCGACGCGTCTCGCGGTGAAGGTTGTCTTCGCCTCGCGGCGTGGCACCGTCAGTGAGACATATTAAAATACATGAGCAGATAATGTTCCCAGGGAGTGACCGTGTCGATGCGAGAGGGGTAAAACAATCAAATTCTTTCACTACAGGCACGAGACTTAAACAATAGAGCGTACTCCAGGCTCAGTTGCGCGGCGACTTGGGCTTCCACTTGTAAGTGGCTGAGGGTCCCCGCCGCGTCTTGGACGGGATTTGAGACTCGTCCTGGCGGTCCCACTTCGTCCGGGAGAAGCTACCCTTGGTCGGTTTCGTGCTGTTGCTCTTGGCCAGCTCCCGCTTCAGGGCAAAGAATCGCGGGTCGTCCAGAACCCACGCGACGGCGGGCCGTGACTGAGCCATACTGCAGACAGTCAAAAAGAGCTTGCGGTCCACAGGCATCTTGCACTTGACGCGATCCACCATGATAGAGTTGAGTGCGAGCTCGCCATCGCCCACGCGAAGCGCTGCTTCGGCGATCGAGGTCCAAACGTTGGTCGAGGTGATGCGCTCAATGTTTCCCCGCTGCGGCCCGCCTTGGAAGATCCCATCGATAAGTTTGAGAAGCAAATCGCGACGACCAGCAAAGCCAATCGCGTCCGCTGCAACAGCGAGAAGCTGCGGAGTCCAAGTAGCCGCTGAGTACGACCGGGCGCTTGGCGGTGGAGGCGGCACGTCCCACGGCGGGCTGACGACGACGGACATGTCACCAAACACCCAGCGAGAGACAAAGTCAATGACGGCGTTTGATGAGGTGTTCGACCGTGCAGTGACGTTTGAGAGCGAGGTGAGGAGCGCGGTAATATACACGTCGTTTGAGACAGAATCACGCGGCAAATCGAGGTCGTGAATGATGGTACGATGAATCTGAGCCACGAACTCGACGGATGCCGGATTTTTACGGTCAAGGAACCTGTGAGAGGTCGCAAGGATGTTGGTCCACTGGTGAAAATCAATCGCGTCGGGGCCATACTCTTGGGTGATGGCAAGCGCGCGAGCGTAAGCCTTGCGAATGTCTCTGTGCTTTCCTGGGAAGAGCAGGGGCTCCACGTCCCGTGCAAACGCGAGCTGTCCAGGCGTTCGGTACGCTGCAGCATCACGATCAATTGACGGCTTCGAAGCGGCATTCGTGGGTTGTAAGTTTCGAAGATACCCGCGAATTTCGATTTGGGCAGGTTTGTGTCCCATTTCAGCTGCCAGTCGCTGCAGTTTGCTCAGTGACAGCGCATCCAGGGTTGCCCCGCGAGCGAACATGTCGCGAACCACGTCCATGGCTTCGTCAAATGGTGCAAGGTTCGTCCTGGTCGCATGCTTGGCGAGCTCGAAAAAGAGCGAGTAGAGATAAACAGGATCATGAGCTGCAGTGTCGTTGCGGTCGAGAAGCGATTGGTGAAATTTGCGCGCTGCGCTGGGACCTTCGAGCGCGCCAACCGTTCGAACCCAAATATCGGCAAAGTACGTGCTGTTGACGAGTGATGAATCGCTGAGGTCGTAGTATTTGGGAACTCGATGAGGCTGTTCAGCGTCCAGTAAGCTACGGACGACCGAGTTTCGGACTTCATCCCACGGCTTCATCCCAAGCGAGAGCAGGAGATCAAGTGCTTGGGTCGCCTCCTCGAGATAGTAGCCCTGGAGAAGTCCATAAACAACGAAGTTGAAGCCGTGATCCTTGAAGCGAGGTGAACCTGTTGTTGCAGGTGAAGGGGTGAGGCGAGCGCCCCCGTCATATTCACCGACAACCTTCTTGAGGTAGTCAAATGCCGCGAGAGGACCGTCCGCGTTTACTATGGCGGCGAGGATATAGTCGTTAAGTTGCGGACTGGAATGGACGTGTTCAATCAAGCCATTAGCGACGGCCTCTTCGGCGAGGCGGCGGATAGCGTCAGGGCCCTTTCCCGCGCGCGAATATGCCGAAGCGAGAGCGAACACGATAAGGCGCGACCGGCCGCGAGAAGTTTGCGCGATCACATCGACATCGGCGTGGCGATGGGCCTCGCTGCACAGGTTGATAGCGAAGACGACTGCCATATTGCTGCAGCAGGCTGCGTCCGTGATACCCAATAGATCGTCAATAGCCGAAGCTGGGATCCGCTGCGCGTGGCACACACGAACAAGAATGTCCAGCTCGCTAGAAGCCGGCCCGGACGTCAAGTCGGTAATTCGCGGTACCTGGCGCATCCCAGCAAGTATTTGGGCAAGACCAAGACCCCACTCGCGTCGTGGGTCGACTTTGAACTTGGGAATCGTGTCGATGGAGCGAAGGAACTTTTTGAGAAAGTAGGAATCGTGCGAGAAGGCATCCAGGCCGTCCCACGGAACGGATTTGATGGCATCAAGGAATCCAGAAGCATCCTTCGCGAGGACCTTAGCCTCGGCGCGAAGAAGTGCTGCGCGAACAGGAGTGTTGGCGTCGAAAGCGCGAGCAGATTCCATCCTGGTCGAATTAGTGCCGTTGAAGCTCGAGTGATGCGAAGTGGAGCGACTAGTCTCGCCTTGCGACCGCGGTGGGCGCGAGGACTCGTTGTAGCGGCCCCGCGCCCACTCGCTGGCGGCGCGAAGCGGAAGCGCGACCGAGCCACGACCAAGCGGAAGCAGTCGGCGCGCCGAGGCAATTGCGCCTAGTTGCACTCGGTTACATATGATGCGATACATGGTAGCCGGTTCTCGAGGGAGCAAGAGTCGGGCGCGAGACGTCGCTCCCGTTGTCGCTCGCTCACCGTCGCGTCTCCTGAACGCCCACACGTGCCGCGCGTGTTTGATCGACACGTCTCGCGCCTTGTCTCACCGCCCACGCTTCAGCTTCGACCCGCTGCCGCTCCAGCTACACGTCAAACTTGTCGTCGCGAGGAGGATGGGCTCGCCGAGGACTCGCTAGAGCGCCTGGCTCGGCTGGTCGCCTTGCTTCGCTCACCCTCGTCACCACCGCGACATTCACGTCCGCAATAGACCGAGCACCACCTGTGGTCATCCGTGGGATCATATCCTCGTCGGTGAGTCGCGAGGAGGGAGAGGGAGCAACACGGAGCGCGCCGAGGCGAGCTGCCTCAAGTTCCGCGCGGGTCGAGTCGCGTCTCCCTCGACCGGCTTCCATGTAACTCTGCCCCGAGTGGGAACAACGAATAACTCCCTGCAACGAATCAATCAAGCTTACTTCTACCATGTCCAAGCATCAGACGGACCTGATTATGTGCCGCAAGCAGCCCGGGATCGGTACGCTGGGCCGCACGCACGGCCCCGAGCGACACCGCGAGGCTCACCAAACCCGCTTCCCATGTAGCCATCGGTCGGGTATGCGAAAAGTGTACGCTTGCTTTACTATTGCCTCTTAGGCTCATCTTCGGTGGCCGAGCACTGCTCGTGAGAGCTTTGAACGTGAGCAGCCCGTCCTTGCGCTCCTCCTGCAGCATCATCGACTGTGCTTCGCGCTCCACTGCCACAAACCACGGCATCTCGCTCGAGCTTGCAACTAGCACTGTTTGCAATCCCTAACTGTCGCATCCCGGCCCCGCCACCGCTCGTGCCTTACCCCGCTCAACGACCCCTCGCGCATCCCGTCGTGAACGCTCTCTCACACCTTCGTCGTCCTGTACTCCGTAGGCGACGGCCGTTGCGTGGTGTGCGACAGCTACGTCCGGCCGGCGACGCTGGTGCGGATCTGCGACGAGTGCAACTACGGCGCGTTCCAGGGCAAGTGCGTCGTGTGTGGCGGCAACGGGATCGCCGACGCCTACTACTGCAAGGAGTGCACGATTCTCGAGAAGGACGTACGTGATGCGCGCAACGGCGCAGGTCTCGACCCGCCGAGCGCTGACTTGTTGTTATGGGTAGCGCGACGGATGTCCCAAGATCGTCAACATCGGGAGCTCCAAGACGGACCTGTTCTACGAGCGCAAAAAGTACGGGTTCAAGAAGCAGAACTGAGTTTTCGCGCGGGACGGCGGGTTGGGTTGGAATACGGCATATCCATTTTGCGTTGCGGGTTCACGAACGGGTAATGAGGGTCGGGTTGAGGGGGTACTGTACAAAAAAAAGTCGTCATCGCGGGGGTCCAGCTCACAGCTCACGCAACAATCTCCATGGTCGACCCGGGCGGCGCGTACAGGTCGACGTGCGCGTGCCACAGCTCCGTGAGCTTGCGCATGTACACGTCGTGGAAGTACTCGACGAGCTCGCGGGGCGGGTTGGGCACGTGCGGGACATGAATCGGCTCGCCAACCACCGTGGTGACGGGCTTGCGGAACGGCAGCCAGCTGCCGAACCGGCCGTAGCACAGCGGCAGCGTCCAGCCCATGGCCGCCTTCATGCTGCGCTGCACGCAGTGAGCGACCGACCCGGGCGCCGGCTGGTACTGGTTGAACAGCTCCGTCTCGCCAAACGACACCACGGGCACCATGGACGACCCCGTGTCGAGCGCCAGGCGCACGAACCCCTTGCGCTTGCGTAGCACCAGCTCCATGCGGCCGGGACGCGCCAGCAGCGACTCCTCGGCGCCGCCGATGCAGATCATGAGCACGCGGCCGGCGCCGTGCGGCGGGGGCGGCGGCGGGACCGCGTCGATCGGGTCGTCGGTCAGGATGTCCTCGTCGTCGCCGGCAAACTCGCCGCCGCCGAGCAGGCGCCGCGTGGGCGGCGACGGCGGGAGCGGGATCAGGGCGACCTCCTCCTCGCTCATGTGCGGGTTGAGGATGGACGAGGCGCGGCGCGACCGCAGCTCGGTGCTCTCGCACGCGCGCAGAACCGCGGGCGCCATGTCGGCCTCGACGCCGCTGTCGTGGCGGCGGTCGCGGTCGCGGGCGGGCTGCGACGGGTGCACGACGGTCTCGTGGTGATGATGATCATGAGCAGCGACGCGCGATGACCGGGTGACGCGGCGGAACAGCGAGGTGACGACGCGCAGGCCGGCGCGGGCCTTAGATGGCGCCGAGACCTTGTCGGCCGCGTGAGCGTGCACACGAGCGTGGTGGTGGTGCAGCGGGCTGTTGTGCGGGACGGCCTGGGTGCCGTGGAGCAGCCAGCGCTTGCAGGACCGGTAGTCGACCGAGATGAATCCGTAGACTAAGTTGATCTCGCGCCAGAGCGGGAGGGCAAAGTTGATCTTGAGTGTGGCGAGGCGCAGGCGCAGGCCGGGGAACAGGGCGCGGAAGCCGTGGATGGACGCGGCGGGGCCGAGCTGGGTCGCGGGCGCGGGCGCGGCGGGGAGCGCGTGCTCGGCGACAAAGTTGGAGAAGGCGCCGAGGCAGTAGAGGCCGTGAGGGTGGATGCCGAAAATGTAGTTGCGGTCGGCGGGCAGCGGGGCCGAGCGGACCAGCGAGACGGGGAAGTAGGTGCGCCAGAAGCGCGTCCATCCTGTGGGTGCGAAGTGTCAGTGACGGTCGGCGAGGAGCAAGCAAGGGAAGCAATGTACCAGACCAGGCGCGGATGACGCGCAGGCGCTCGGTGCCGCCCGAGACGGCCGTGGTCCAGTCGGCGGCGACCCAGACGGCGTACACGGTCCAGAAGGCGAGCACGGCGTAGTGCGACGAGGCGAGGGCGAGCTCGGTCGCGGACCCATGATGGTGCGAGTGACTCTTTTCGTCGCGATGGCCGTCACCCACTCCTCCCGCCGCTGCCGCCGCCAACGGCGATGGGGCTGGCGATGGCGACCAGTGGGCGGGCGGCGGCGTGTCGACAGCGACGGCGAGGATCCAGAGGGCCTCGACCGAGTGGACGAGCAGCAGCGTGACGGTGATGGCGGCGATCACGGGCGACCCGACGAAGAGGAACACGACGGCCGACTGCACGACGCCGAGGACGCGCGGGGCGAGCGCCGACGGGACCACGACGAGCGCCTCGTGCACGGCGGCCATGGCGCGGCGCGCCGTGTGCGGGAGCGACGCGATGGCGGCCAGCACCTTGTCCGAGGCGGGCACGAGCGCCGGCGACGACGAGGCGGACGAGGACGACGACGGCAGCGCGCCGGACGCGTGGCCGAGGGCGGTGGCGGAAGCGGATGGGCTCCGGGATGAGCGGCGGGCGGGCATCGTGGGTGGGACGAGCCGGGTGGAGCTGCCGAGAGAAGGGGAGCGAGAGAGGGAGGGGGCAACGCGGGGGAGCCCGCTTATATCGGGTGCGAGGGAGGGAGGGAGAGAAGGGACGGCGGCGGGTTGGGGGACCGCTGCTGCGCCAAGCTCCGGACGACGCGAGCGAGAGGGGCGGATCGGGCAAGTCGGGGGGTCCGGCAGGATAGGGATAGGGGCGGCCCGGTGCGTCGCGTTGGTGGCGGAGGCGGTGGCGAAGCAATCGTGCGCGACTCGTGGCCGCGGGGCGTGGCCGTGACCGTGACGGTGGCGCGATGCAGGGCGCGCGTTGAGCAAGACAAGCGAGGTCGATACGTGGCAGGGATGCGATGCGCGTTGGCGCGCGGGCGGGTGGAGAGTGGGTGGAGAGCGGGGATAGGATCGATCCGGCGATTATCTCGGCTGCGTCGCGAACAAGAACGTGCGGGAGGCAGGCCGTGAGACTACCGCGCCGCGGGAAGCAAGCCGCACGTGCCGGTCGCGTCGCGTCGCAGCGCGCACGGGGTCGCGCGGGTCACTTTTCCGCCAACGGAGCCAAGCGGTCGCGGCCGTCCCTCCCTCCCTCCGTCTTCCCACCGCCCCACCACCCGAGTGTCCGATAATGAATCACAGCTAGTGCAATGATCGTGTCGCGGCACCCTCCCCCGGCCAAGCCGCTCTACGTCGACCCGTCGGTCCCGCCCGACGTGCGCGCCGCCGTCGTCGCCTTTGGCCACTGGGGCGACTGCGCCACGGCCCCGCTCGCCTTTCTGCGCCGCCTGCACCGCGCCAGTTTCTCGCACCCGGCCCTGCTCGATGTCCCCGCTCTGCATGTCGCCCGCGCCACCGCCTACGAGGCCCTGTGCGACCTGAGCGCCGCCCTCCGCCACCTCGAGGAGGCCGCCCGCCTCATCGCCAAGGACGAGCCCTGTGCCACCTCCACGTACATTACGCGCCGCGCGGCCGCCATCGCCTACGCGCTCGCCGCCACGGCCCGCCACAGCGATGGCGACCCCGTCAAGTGCCTCGCCCTCCTCGCCAAGGTCGCCGACCCGGAGTACCGCACCGCCGTCGCCTTCCAAACGTACCTGAACCGCTCGTGCTGTCCCCTCCGCACCACCGCTGACCCTCCCGCCCGATCTAGCGCGTCGTGCATCCTCGAGCTCGGCGACCGCGACACGGCCCTCGTCATGTTCGCCGACCTCGCCCACGCCACCGCCGACCCGGACCTGCACGCCGTGTGCGCGCGCCTGCACGCCGCAGCGGGCCAGCTGCCCTCCGTCTTCATCACGCTGCAGCGCATCGCCGAGATCGACCCGCACCACCCCTCGCTGCCCGCCCTGCGCGAGCTCATCGCCGCGCGCGTGCGCGCCCTGCAGATCGACGCCGCCAAGCTCGCCTACCAGCGCCACCACGCCGCCACTCTCGACGTCGTGCACCAGGGGCTCGAGCTTGCGCCTGATGACGTCGAGCTCATGTACTACAAGTACGCCCGCTCGTGCTGCTCGCTCAAGCAGCACGCGGAGACTGACCGTTTCGCCGTGTTGTAGGGCCGAGGCACTTCAAGGAATGGGCCGCGCGCAGGACCTCCTCGCCTTTCTCGCCACCTGCCCCGCACCCATGCGCGCCGAGGAGCGGTACCACCGCATCCACGTCACCACGCTCGAGCTCCTCGTCAAGATGCACTGGTACGCGCTCACTCGTTTGCTGCCGTATTTCGATCGCTGACCCTGTCAACGTAGGTCGTGCCAGCAGTACCCCGCCGCCATCGACGCCGCCACCGCGCTTCTCGCCACCCGCACCTCCCCCGTCGCACGCGACCGCTTCTGGCGCGCCGAGCTGCACTACCTCGCCTCGGGCGCACGCAGCGACGCCGCCCTCGCCGACTTCGAGGCGTACCTCGCCGCCACCCCGCCGTCCGACTACGAACTCGACCGCATCCTCGCCGAGTCGCGCCTGTGCACCATGTACACGGCCCGCGCCACCCCGCTCGCCGCGCCGCACCGCCCGCCCGGCGACTGGCGCGCTGCGCTCCGCTGGCTCGACCGCGCCATCCCGCTCGCGTGGCCACGGCCCGCCACGGACCAGCCCGAGACGGATCCCGAAGAGGATACCGTCATCAAGCTCACGACCGTCCCGTGGATCAGCACTCGTCCCGCGCCGCCGTCCATTGACCCGCCACCCGAAACCCACCGCGCCGCGCTGTGGTTCGCCAAGGCCGCGCTCCTCGCCCGGCTCGCTGAGACGGACCGCGCCGCTGCCGCTGCGCGTGCTGCGCTCCGGATCGCGCCCGGCATGATCGAGGCCAAGTCGCTCCTCCTCGAGCTCACGGGCGACCAGGACGAGCTCGCTGCGCTCGCCGCGGCTCAGGTCGCGGCCTCGATACGGCCGGGCGACGGGATCAAGCTGCCGCCCGCGACGTTAGCAACAGCGGGCGCTGCGCCGCAGCCGCTGCTCTCGGTCGCACGGCCCGGCGTGGTTCCCGTCGCCGTGCAGCGGTCACGGCGGGGTCCGGTGCCGGAGCAGCGCCTGGTCGAGCCAGTGCAGGACGACTCGGCGGCGCTCGACGTCGAGGACGCCATGGCTGTGGTCATGGGCGCCGCCGCCGCAGCGGCTGCGGCTTCCACCGTCGCCATGACCAAGAAGGGGCAGCAGGGCCAGCGTGTTGGGAAGAGCGGGCCGAAGTTGAGGGACCGCAAAGCGCCCGGAGGAAGGTAATATAGAGCGCTTTCGTCGATTAGGTCGCATGTCGGCGCGACGCGACTTTGCCGACCTGTTTGCCGACCAACTCCCTCCTCTCCCCTCGCTTCCAAACACCCACGAATCACGATGAAGCCAATGAATAACCTACCGCAACAACCACCAGTGGCACATGCGCTGCCGTATGACCTGCTCGAGAGCATCCTCGTGCTCGCCGAGTCGCGAGCCGTCGTCGCTGCATCTTCGGGTGTTGCACGCGACGCCATCGTTGATTCCAACGTCTACCAAACGTGGTTCATGCGTGCAATCACGACGACGTTGCTCGTCCGCAGCGGCGCCAATGGCCGCAAGGTTCTCCAAAGCCACGATCCGACTCGACGGACTATCATGCCCTTTGTGTGGTTCCTCACGCACTGCATCCCGGGCTACACGTCGAGCACTCAACGCCACAACGACGACCGTGCCCTGCTTTCTGCCGAGCCCTTCCGGCACCCGTTCTCGCCTACCATCATCTCTCACATTTATCGCCGGAACCAGAAGCTGCCCGAGTCCATCTCGGCTGCGATCCGCTCGTTTCCCGATTTCCCGTACGGCACCGGCCCGCTGCGCGACTTGGTCGGGTTCCGCGCGGTTCCAGAGGGCCTTTCGCTGATCCACTTTCTCATGCACGCTGGCGATCTTGATGCCATGTTCGCTTGCCTCGACCACCTCGTCGCGCTGTTCCCAGACTCGCTGCTTACAAAACGGGTCAAGCTCAAGACCTGGTCGCGCTTCTGGCTCTACGGTGGCGGGTCGTATGTCCGCGCTCCCGACTTGAGTACGCTTCCCGATGCGCTCGCGGTCTACGCTATGACTTTATGGAACCGAGACGCAGTTGAGCGGCTCATGGGCGGCGACTACGGCATTGACTGCGACGAACTCATGGAGTGGTTCTCGACTGGTGATATCACCAGTATCTTCCTTTGTTCCTTGCAGGACCAGCACCGCCCTTCCGAACTTGGCCCGCGAGTATTCGACTGGCTCACCGGCAAGGGCTGGATTTTGGACCGCGATGTGTTCCCCCGCTTGTCCAAGTACGCAATCGGCAGCGACGACTTCGAACTCTTTGCCACCTTGGTGGAGCGGTACGACCTCGCCGAGATGCAATACATGGGCCGCAGGGAACGGGACGACCTCGTGTATGGTCTGACCTGCTACCTTCAAAACGGCCACCTCCGGGCCGTGCTCTCGCGCTTCGCTCATCGTGGACTTATTGATGACGAAGGTTGGACTACCGCGCTTGCCATGACTCTGACGCAGCCCAGCGAGTTGGACTTTGTTGTTGATCACCTCAGGCGGTTCGTTGATTATGCTAAGCACCACAAGATTCTTTCGGACGGTACGAATTCACGCGCTCACATTGACGAAAAATTATTCGCCTGACATCTCGCGCTCAACCGTAATCTAGCGTGCTCCAAGGAATTTGAGCTTTTCAGCCCGGAAAAGGCGCTGACGGCCGAGAGGCTGCGCTCGCTCATAAATGTGGCCAAACAGTTCGTGTTTTCGCCGGCTGGAGTCCTCGATGCGCACCTTGACTATTACGCTAGCTCGCCGGACGTTGTCCCATTTCTGCTCTCGCTCTCCAAATCCGGCCTCGGCCCGCGCATAGTCTTCGAGCGCTACTTGTACAGTCTCGACGTCAAAGCTCTATCTTACGAGCAAGATGATTGGTCCTTGACCGACATTTTCGCACAAACTATCGATCCAGTCACGCCTCTTCCGCTCGACATGCTCCTCGAGTGCCTTGACGGCGATGCCAGGGATCAACTCCGGTTCCAGACCTTGGTCATCAGCCAGATCGTCGGGCGCATCGCCACATTCATGAATTTGGGGGGTGATGGAGCCGAGGACGACGATGTTGACGAGGACGAGGAAAAGGCCGTGCAGGTTCTCCTTCCCGTCCTTGGCCGTCTGATGCAGCGCTACCCGCAGCGCTTCCGCGCAACCCGAGGCGAGGCCCGAGTCGGACTTGCGGATTTTCTCGAGTCATGCTTCTCCCTCGAGCTTTTGCTCGCCGCGGACCCCGCGCTGGTCCCGCCTGGCGCGCAAACTGCTGACATATCGCCGCTCCGGCTCTTCACGACGTTGGTCGAGTACGATCCGGTCTTCATGGCGCACTCTGTCTTCTCATACGGACTCGAGGTTCCCTGGGTTCTCGAGCTGTTCCTCACGAAGTTTTCGAGTCCGCCAGATCTCGCGCGTTACGCATTCGACGAGTGTTATGAGTCCACGATTGAACGCGCGATCCTTGATGGTCAGTACGACCACGCGTGCCGCCTGATGCGCGTCTTTCCGCCCTCAGACGCTTTTAAGACTCGTCTCGCGTCCATCGTCGCGGACATGCACCTGCACGAGGCCAAGGCGAAGGTCCTGGACGCGATTGGCATGGCTGCCGAGTAGTCGATTGCGTGAGGATTGGTTGTTATGAATTTATGAAGCGTCGGTTCGGCTTCGAAGGAAACCCGTTTGATGAGAGACGCGTTCGGATATCATGTGAGCGAACGCCAAGTGACGCAACTCGAGGTCACTCAACGTCTGGTGCCCGCAGCGCTTCACCTTATCCGGCTGCGAGGTCCCGCCAAAATTTTTGGCTTCAATTCGAGCTTTCTTCGACTGGAATACGCTCGAAGCCATGAACCCAATCTCCCTGCAAGCCGACGCGGCGGTGGAGAGCTATCACTTGCACCATCGCCTCTTCACGATGCTCGTCGACTACGATCCCCAGGTCATGGCGCAGTGCGTGCTCCCTACCGCATTTGATATTCCATGGGTCGTCGAGCTCCTCTCAGCCAAGCTTTTCGACCTGGCGAGCTTCGGGGCGAAAGTGCCGCGCAAATCATCCGAGTCCATGGTGCGGCATGCGATCTTTGACGGCCAATACGATCACGCGTACCGGCTGCTGCGCGTATTTCCGCCCTCTGAAGCGTTCAAGAAGAGTTTCGCTGGCATGGTGAAAGCGAAGCGGATGCGCGAGGCCAAGGAACGGGTGCTCGACGTGTTTGGGATCGTTACCGAGTGAAGAGTTGGAATAGTAAACGTAGTTTGTATTAACCGGACCCTAGCCGTTTTGTTGGGCATCGCCGCACCGGAAGGTGTCGGTCTGACTACGCGATGCTCATATGCGCGTGATCGGGCTCCCGGTCACGCCGATCGATGAGGCTTGGCCGCCGCGGCGCGTTTTCGTTCGGCGTGTGAGTCCCGCTGGCCGATCGGCTCTCTCTCGAGATCCCTCCCATCGCACCCTCCTCTGACGGAATCTCATGTAAACCTGCTGCAACTATCGGAAACTGAGAAGCAGCCGCCAAAATGATGAACGCCTGGCTCAAGTCGGCCAACCCGAACATGAAGGACAAGAAGAAGCATCCGGACCCGCCCAAGCTCATGAGCGAGTGGCTCAAGCGGGCCAACCCGGACGCGGACGGTGGCGACGATGCCGCCCAGGCCGCGGCGGCAGCAGCTGCGTCGGCCGGGCCATCCTCGGTCAAGCCCGAGGCGGCATCCGCGCCACCCGCGGGCACCACCGCCAAACCCGCGCTCAAGCGGTCCGCCGCCTCGGCCGGCGTCGGGTCCAGCTCCTCGAGCAGCAGCGGCCCGCCCGCCAAGCGCACCAAAGTGTACCCGTCGTCGAACCCCGAGGACGGGCCCGCGTACCTGGCGCTCGAGCGCGCCAACATGCACCCGTCGTGGTACTGGCGGCTCGCGCCCGAGTTCGAGAAGCCCTACTTCAAGAAGCTCAAGGAGTTCCTCGACGCCGAGCTGGCCAGCGGGCAGCGCGTGTTCCCGCCGCCCGACGACGTGTACAGCTGGGCGCGCATCCCGTTCGGCAAGATCCGCGCCGTGATCCTCGGCCAGGACCCGTACCACGGGCCGAACCAGGCCCACGGCCTGTGCTTCTCGGTGCGCCCGGGCGTCCCGCCACCGCCGTCGCTCGTCAACATCTACAAGGAGCTCGAGGCCGACGTCGGCGTGCCGCGGCCCAACCACGGCTACCTCATGGGCTGGGCGCGCCAGGGCGTGCTGATGCTCAACTCGGTGCTCACGGTGCGCCAGGCCAACGCCAACTCGCACGCCAAGAAGGGCTGGGAGACCTTCACCGACGCCGTGGTCGCCAAGGTCAACGAAGAGGCCGAAAACGTGGTCTTCATCCTGTGGGGTACGTTGTTCCGGATGCGCGTCATTCCCGCCGACCGCTCACTCACCCTTTACGACCCTCCTCGTCTTTAGGCAAGCCCGCGCAGGTCAAGGGCGCCAAGATCAACAAGTCCAAGCACTGCGTCCTGCAGGCGCCGCACCCGAGTCCGCTCGCCGCGCACCGCGGCTTCTTCGGCAGCAAGCCCTTCTCCCAGGCCAACACGTACCTCGAGGCCCACGACCGCGACCCCATCGACTGGAGCCGCCTGTCGATCGAGGACGAGCCCATCAGCGACGACGAGGACCGCAACGGCGAGGACGGCGGCGAGTCTGCTTCTGCTGGCGCGGCTCCCAAGGTCAAGTCCGAACCGCTCGCCGCTACGATAACGTCGCCCAAGGTCAAGTCCGAGCCACCGAGCGGCAGCGCCGTCAAGGTGAAGTCGGAGCCGCCCAGCGCCTCTCCCGCGACGAGCGTCAAGGTCAAGTCGGAGCCGCTCGACCCCGCCATTGAGGCGGTAGCGGCCGAGTCGGAGGCCGCGCTTCGCGAGATGGCCGAGAACGGGTTGCTCGAGGACTGGTAAGCGACGTGTTTATAGACCGATTTTTGTGTATTTGGTTTCGAATAACTAGGGCTCTTGCGCCAACATCCAACTGGTATTCACCCGTACGTCACCGGCAGCGCGTCTACAGCACGGCCGTGAAAATGTACAGGTACAGCCACGCAATGTAGAGCTTGAACGACACATCGTCGCGCTCGTACTGGGCGCGCTTGAGCTTGCGCACGAGCGGGCCGCGGATCGCCTCGAGCGCCGCGTTCTCCATGTTGAGCCCCTCGTTGCTCTCGCCCGTCGAGCTCGGGATGTCGGACAGCGCAGCGAGCGACGACGCGTCATACGACGTCCTCGGCGACGTGATGTCGTACGACCCGACGCCCGAGTCGTTGAGCGGGTCCGCGGCCGGCTTGGCCTCGTTCACGGCCACTGACGGCGTCGCCGGCGGCGCGTCCGTGATCCCGAGCCGCTTGGCCGCGGCCTCGAGGTCCGTCCACTGCGACACCATGAGCGGGTCGTCGTCGGCGACCACGGCGTACACGTCGAGCGCGTCGGGGTCCGCGACCACGTCGTACGACGGCGTGTCGCGCAGGATGCGGTACCCGACGACGGCGACGAGCGCCGAGAGCACGACGTAGTATGCCGAGCGGAGCGGGGTCCACACAACGGGCGCCGCGGCCGCGGCGAGGATCGGGTCGACGGTCGAGGCACTGACGAGCTGGAGCGCCGCGGTCCCGAGCGTCGGCCACACGCGCGTCGCACCGACGGCCGTCGCGATGAACATGCCGGCGGCGATCACGACGCGAGAGCGCCACTCGCCCCACGCGAGGTTTTGCGTCGTCCGGCGGCTGTGCAGGTCGCCGTCGACGTCGCGCAGGTCCTGGATCGTGATGGTGGCGAGGATCGTGGCGGCGTGCAGCGCGACCAGCGCGGGGACCACGCCGTACCCGGTAGTCGCCGGGACGGTCGTTCCAGCGACGGCGGCGACGTCGGCGACCGCGATCCACGCGCCGGCGGCGAAGAAGCACCCGTAGCCCCACGCGTTGCACAGGTTCTTGCCGAGCCAGTGGCGGTCCGCGCCCGTAAAGTTGTACGTGGCCGTGGCCGCGGCGAACGAGAGCGCGCACAGCGGGACGCCGAGGAAGTGCGCGACGGTGATGAAGGCCATGGTGCTGAGGACGGCGAGGCGCATGGCCGCGGACACTGAAATGTGGCCGGCGACAATGGGCCGGAACGGCTTGTTCATGCGGTCCTCGGCCTGGCCCATGAGCTGGTTCGTCACGTCGATGACGAGCAGCCCGAGGTAGCCCCACAGGAACGACTTGGCCACGCTCGCCGCCACGGTTGCCGCCGACGCGACCGGGTACAGCGAGTGGACGACGAGGTTCATGGTGCAGCCGGGCAGGACGAGGTTGTGGATGTCCGTCTTGGTGAAGAGCCACAGGACGCGCACGAGCCACTGCGCGCGCTGCACGAGGCCGCGGGCCGACGTCGCCGGACCCCACGCGGCAGCGGCCGCTGCCGCCGCGGCGGCCATGGCGGCCGCGTTGCTGGCGCTGCTGCTACGCCGGCGCCCGGCCGCGGTCTTGGTCCGCGTGAACTGGACCAGCTTGTCGGCCGTCAGCGTCGACCGGCGGCGCATGAACATGCGGCCGCGCAGACCCGTGTTGGTGCTCGCGTCGTCGAACGGGTCGGTCGGATCATAGCTGGATGAGGGTGCGAGCGACATGATGTGGTCGGATCAGGTTCGCGGGTTGATGGGAGTCTAAGATGATCATTGAGAGCGCGCCGATGACCATCCTCACCACGACTCGCTTTATACTGCAGCATCCGAGGGCTATCACGACCAATATCACTGAATTCTGAGGTCCGCGACACGTCCAAGCGCGCGGACGGCGCCCCTGCCCACGCCGTCGCCTGGAAGGGGCGTTTCTCTTTGACGGATTTTCATGCGAGTCCTGGTCACGAAGGACCGACTCCGCAACGCAGGGAGTGCTGAAAGAGGCTGTGGTTCCTTTGAAGCGGGAGAGGTCGCGCCGATCCGCCATCAAAGGGGCCATCAAAGAGCGCGAAGTTCAGGGGCAGCCCCTGCCGATCCCTTTTTAGGACGCGTTCTGGGGTCGGCACGTCATGGGTTCATGCCCTCGAATCATGAAACATCTAGTCACAGGGGTTTTTCCCGTGGAAGTGCATGTTCATATTTAGCTGGAGTTTGGAAGGACCGTGGACGAACGATGCGGCTTCGCCCCGCCGCCGCGACGAGCGCTTTACTTGCATCGACGACACGCATAGTACCTGTGATGCGCCTTCCACTCCAGTTCTACGCGTTCAAGAGGGTCAGGGCACGTGGTGCGACGTGAAAGTCCGTGTCTCCAAATGTCTCCGATCCGTCATATGATATCGAAACGCGTCTCAACGTACGCGTCGCGGCGAGGGTCTTGGGCCTCACGCAGCTCCAAGCTGCGGCCTCGGTAGCATGCGCTGCGCTTCGGGAAAACCTTGCAAGTATATTAGCGACTGAAAATCGCTTCCCCTGAGTTCAATCCATGTCCACTTGAAGGCCGTCATGCACGTTGGGAAGGAACTCGGACACGTCGGGTAGAAGGCGCGTCTCGGGATCTGCTGCATCTGCAAGGGAGGGCCACGTCAAGCTCGACGGAATGTTTGCGAACATGGACTCGAGTCCCGCACGGCTCAGAGTTGCACCGCCCAAACTCAGGCTCTCGAGCTTTGGCGGAATGCGCTCCATCAGGTACATGATGCCCGAGTCGGTCGCCTCGATGTCGTGCAGCCACAGCGTGAGCAGTGTGGGCGGCAGGCGGTCCGACAGCGCAACAAGACCTTGATCAAAAATTGGGTTGCAACTGAGGGCAAGCTCTTCGAGATGCGGCGGCAGATGGTCGGCGAGAAGGACTGCTCCGTCCGTCGTGATATCGTTGCTCTGGATCATCAGGCTTTTGAGGCATGCTGCAAATTGCGGAGCAAGGGTGGCCAAACTTTCCGTGCCGAACCAGCAGCGAACAAGCGCCAGTTGTTCGAGCACGGGCGGGAAGTTTTGGGCAAGCGCACGAGTCAAGTCAAGCGAGATTGGAGATTGGGACGTCGATGAGCCGGAGCGTGAGGAGCGTTGGCGGCACGAAACCAAACAAGGCTGTCGCGTCCAACAAACTGCCAAGGCTGTTCCCTTTGAGACAGAGAAGTTCGAGCCGAGAAGGAAACGGCAAAGGACCGTCGATCGCGCTGGAGGCACCCACGCCGATCCAGTTATTCATCAGCTCGAGTTCGGTGACCGAGTCGGGCAGGCGAAGCGCCCGCAGCGTGGCAAACGTGAGGTCGCAGCACCGTAAATCAAGAGAAGTAACGTTGGCACCTGGTGCGACCATGGCGTCCGTGAGTGCCGACGCGCCGAGCTCGGTGATGCGCATAGCGGTGCAGCAAACTGAGTCCATTGTTCCGTCACGCACGTCGGGGAGAAGCGAAAGGAGATAGGCGTCGCCAGGCGGCTTCGCCCCGCGTTCGAATCCTAAGTTTGAAGCAGTCTCGCGGTCAGAAAACCATCGCGCCAGCTGCAGCGAAAACGTACAAATTGCTGGTATCGACCCTCGGTGCACACGCCGTTAAAGTGCACCTGGACCTTGTACCTGACCTCGCACTTGGGCAACGGAAGGCCGGACTGGCGCCACCAATCAAGCGTCTCGTAAGTGCTCGCCGCATCCGTGATCGCGCGGGTCGAGTACTCGAGCGGCCGACCGGACCGGCGCCAGGCGTCAAGGACGTTGAGGCGCCCCGTCGCGCTGGCCTCGTCCATGGAGATGGACGTGGCGTGCTGCTGGATCGCGCGGTGGATGCACGGAGCGCGGTCGCGAGGCAAAACGTGACTGTACTGCCGCATTGTGTCAAAGTCATCGGGGTCGTGCGTCCGAACGGCAAAGCACAACACATGATCGACGACCGTGTCCGGTAGTTTGGGAAGTTCAAGATCCATTGGCTTCATTGTTCACGATTCACAAAGTGGGAGGGAGAGCTGAGAAGAAGCGATGCCAAGTCTGTATGCTCGCCCGTGCCGCAGCGGCTGTGAACCTGAGGCCACCCGATGGAAACCAACAACTGCCCCTCATCAAGGATCGTTTGGGAGACTGCTGGTGGTTGACGGGCCTGCCGTTCAGATCGCATGCTCATGGCCGGCGCACCAACTCAAAGCGCCGCAGTCAGTGTTGGCCATCGCAGTTCGCCGCGTCGCGAGTCCATGGTTGCATGGTGTGCTCGTTGCATATAGTCTTCAACTTCATTTGTTACGTTGGGTCATGGGAGAAGGAGCTGGTGAGGAGCAACACACGGACAGCAGAAGGCGACTTGCGGCAGGCGCATGATGCGCCTCACCGACCCGCCCAAACTTGCTTTGTTCGAGTGCTAGCCGGCGGCCGCGCATCGCTCAGATCCTGGCGCTGATGCTGGGTACGCGTCGTCCAGCACCGGCTCCTGTGCGACGGTGCCAGATCATCCAGCCAAGCGTTTCGCCAACGGCGCGCACGGTGACGTCAACTTGGTCAGGCTCGTCGACCCAACGTCTCGAACGATGCAGTTTGCAGCGCGGAAACGCTCGACCATCAACCCGTAGATCAACTGCTTAAGGGGCGAGGCACCCGGTCCTCGTCATAAAAGTAGCAACATATGGCGGGCGAGCGCCAGGAAGTGTTTTGCGCGACGAACTCAGGGTTAAAAAGCTCAATATTTTGATCTTCATTTTCTTTCAGGTGAAGAAATTCCTTTAAGCATCATCGTCAGCCGCGCTCGGACACATAAGAGTAGCAAGTGTGTGGAAGGAGGGGGACCCCATGCGTGCCGAGTGAGCCTCGTCGTGGAACCCGCCGCCCGCGACCGCAAGGATCGCGCACGGCGGGCAACTGCATACCTGTGACTGAGAAGCGAGATGACGACTGGAACGACTCCGCTCCCCCGCACGCGACCCTCGACAGCCTCCACGGGAGAAGCGCGAGCGCACACCGCTGCCCGACCAAGCGCCGCCGACACCGCCGCGCCTGCGCCCGCGCCACCCTCGCTCGCCTCGTATCTTCGGAGAGCGAGGGCTGGTGTGGAACGGGGCAGGACACGGCGGAGCGGTTGCGCGAGGCCAGAGTACACAGCGGGCCCGTGGCGGGCAGAGGACGGCGGGAGGTACCGAGGTACAGGGAAGGTCGAACTTGACGCACACGACGCGCACAGCTTGCCAAAGAGTGGTAGGGTCCGAGGACTTTCCCCCGAGCATGGATCGACCAGCGCGCTCGCGACCCGCGAGGAGGCGGAGCGTGAAAGTCGGGGACGCACGGGGCGTCGGCGTGTATGTCTCGGATAGCAGTTCTGGCACGATGGGGGTTGGGGACATGGCGAAGGCGGCCTTGAGCAACCTTTATTTCGCGGCGTGTGGAGTGAGCATTGCATTTTCGAGTGGCGTGGGATCAAGTGACCTGTTGCGACGCGCCTCGCGCTCTCACTTGTTCTGTCACTTGTTCAACTCGCTCCCAAACGGCTGAGATTAAAACTATTGTATACAAGGTTTCTAGGCAATTATTCACGAGGGAGGGTCTTTTGGCACAGCGACGCGGACGGGGAAGAACTTGTTCAGGACCTCGGTCTCGCCCTCCATCTCCCATGCCTTCTTAACAATGGAGTTGGCCTCGCGCACCATGACGACGCGCTGCTCGTCCGTGACGGCCTTGCGCGGGTAGCCCATCTTCTTGAGCACGTACTACACAAGGGGAGGGGACAATCACGTCAGCACCGCACAATCATCGAGGGCAGCAGCAACCGCTCGTTACCTTGTAGTCCTGGGCACACTTCCAGAACTTGACCGACTGGGCCTGGCACAGCGAGGCGCGCTCGACAAACGACCCGCGGTGGATGCACTCGAGCATGTCGCTCTGGAACTCGGCGCACGCGGTCATGATCACGTCGCGCATCTCGGGCACCCGCGACGGCTCGTACGCGCGGCGCAGCTCCTCGGAGATGGCCGCGTGCACCTGCTTGACGCTCGCGTTGGTCACGTCCGTCACGGGCGCGGCGGCGGGCGCGGCCGCGGGGTCGCTGAGCAGCGTGGGGTCCGCCTGGGGGACCGCGGCCGGCTCGGGCAGCGGCTCGGTGCGCTCCACCTTGGACGGCTTGGGCGCGCGGAACGACCACCCGCCGGCGCTCGCGGATCCAGATTCGTTGCTGGTTGTCATGGTATCGTGTGCTACGTGTGGTTCGCCTCCATGCAGCGGTTGAGAGAGCATGGAGGGATCAACGTCGCGCGCGGCAAAGTGGCGGAGGGGCGTCACTCGGCATCACATGAGCATCGGCTGCGCTTCAATCTCCATCGGCCGAGCGTTTTGCTGCCGCTGCGCTCCACCACGACAGCGGGACCCCGACCGACCTCAGCGACTCCTCTGGCGAGGTATACACATGATGCAACGACTCGCCGCGCCCGGCCACGCCATGAAGCCATGCACCGCGTCCTGCGGATCGACGATGTGAAATAGCCTCTCTGCGCGCCGAGGCAGGACCATGGACCTCTCCTCATCGATCCACGACCCTCACCATGGACATGCGTGTGGCCGGGCGCATGCACGACCCGCGGCTGCTGCCGCCCCGCCCAGGCCCATCAACTAACGCTCTGGGCACTCCCTCCCGCAACAACCGCGTCTAGCCCTCCTCGATCCACCTCAACCATCACGTAACCATGGGCGCCACTCCCCGTACCCCGTACCCGCGCTGGGTGTACTCGCCGACCGGCGGCTGGTGGAGCCAGCCCAAGAACTGGGCCAACAACACGCTGGTCGCGGCCGGCGGCCTCGTCATCACCGTGTCGCTGCTGTGGCGCTACTCCAACGCCAAGCAGAAGGAGCTGCACGAGTACTACGGCCACCCCAAGACGGTCCGGTCGCAGTAAGTCGGCCACGTCGTCGTCGACACGTCCGTGCCGAGCCCTGCTCCCCCCCTGTTGGTCTTGATTTCTCCCCATCCACCCCCCTCTGCTGCTTACTTCCCCCTCGATGTTATATATGAAATGGGACCCCCACTGATCTCGCTGCTGCTGCTGTGCCCCTCTCGCGACCCGCTGAGGCCGCGGTCAACGTGCCTCAACTCGGCGCGGCCGCCGCGAAGCAGTCGCCGCTCCCCACACGTGATTCATACGCACTGCCATGTCGTCGCTTCTCGCGCACTATGCATCTGACTCGGAGGGCTCGGACGTCGAGACTCCCAGCAACAAGAAGATCAAGCTCGCCGCCGTCTCGTCCGCGCCCGACGTCGGCATCGAGGTGAGTTCCGTCTCGCGCTCACCCCCGCCCGGCTTCGGCGATCCCTTGAGCTCACCCACATCCACTCCCAGTCCTCTGTAGCGCTGTACAACCTGCAGGACCAGACGTCGCGCGAGATCACGCACAACGTGCCGTACGATGCGCTCGCGCTGCCCGTCGTCGGGCCTGCGAACCCGCTCGCCGAGTCGATTGACGTGCAGAACGGCCGCATTGGGAACGCCGAGCTGTTCGCCATCGGCGCCACCGACTTCAACACGCAGCTGCGCCGGTTCAACAACGCGGCCGTGCGCGGGAAGGCGAATGCGGGCAAGGCGACGGCGAGCGGGCTGCACTTCATCGACGACGACGAGGATGCCGCGACACGGCGCACCGTGAAGCGCAAGCGCAAGGCCGCGGGCAACGTCGCGGCCGTCGAGGGCGACGACGCGTACCAGGGCCCGTGGGCCGGGTTCGTGGACGACGACGACATGACGCTGCGACCGCGCGGCGACGGGGCCGAGGGGGAGGACGAGGAGCTCGACGTCGAGGCCGCGATGCGGTACGGCGGCGACGACGAGGACGATCCTTCGGCCGTGGCGGGCGACTGGACCGTTGACGACTCTGCGACGGCGCTGGTGCCGTCGGCCAACCCCAAGTCGCGGCTCATCACGCCCGGCGCGGAGCGGTCCATCTTCCACGGCAAGCCGGGCACCGAGACCGACTACCAGGGCCGCACGTACATGCACCCACCGACGGTGGACGGCGTCGACCTGTCGCCGAACCGCGACCCGCCCACGGCGTTCCTGCCCAAGCGGTGCATCCACACGTACCGCGGGCACACGGCGGGGGTCAACGCGATCCGGCTGCTGCCGGGCACGGGCCACCTGGTGCTGTCGGCGAGCATGGACGGCAAGGTCAAGCTGTGGGACGTGTACAACGACCGCCGCGTGCTGCGCACCTTCCTCGGCCACAACAAGGCGGTGCGCGACGTGACCTTCAACAACGACGGCCGCCAGTTCCTGTCGGCGTCGTTCGACAAGTTCTGCAAGCTGTGGGACACGGAGACGGGCAAGTGCATCTCGACCTTCACCACGGGCAAGGTCCCGCTGTGCGTGCAGTTCCACCCGGAGAAGCAGCACATCTTCCTCGCCGGCCAGCAGGACAAGAAGGTGGTCCAGTACGACGCGCGCTCGGGCGAGGTCATCCAGGAGTACGACCAGCACCTCGGCCCCGTCAACACCATCACCTTTGTCGACCACAACCGCCGCTTCGTCACCACTTCCGACGACAAGTCGCTGCGCGCGTGGGAGTTTGACGTGCCCGTCGTCATCAAGTACGTCGCCGAGCCCGACATGCACAGCATGCCCGCCGTCACGCTGTCGCCCAACAGTACGTTCGTTTTGGTCTCGCTGCGAGTGTGCGTGAAGTCACTGACCTCCTCGTCGCACCCGTAGAGAAGTGGCTCGCGTGCCAGTCGCTCGACAACCAGGTGTACCTGTACGCGGCCACGGACAAGTTCCGGCTCAACCGCAAGAAGGTGTTCCGCGGGCACCTCGTGGCCGGGTACGCGTGCCAGGTCGGGTTCTCGGCCGACGGCCAGTACCTGATGAGCGGCGACTCGACGGGCAGCATGAACTTTTGGGATTTCAAGACGAGCAAGCTGGTCAAGTACGTTGTCTCACGCTCTGACTCTGCGTGCCGTGATGATCGCTCACCGTGTGCCCGCTCGCTGCTCTGTAGGAAGTTCAAGGCGCACGACAAGGTGGTCATGAGCTGCGTGTGGCACCCGCACGAGACGAGCAAGGTGCTGACGTGCTCGTGGGACGGGACCATCAAGTTGTGGGACTGAGGCGGGTTTCGGACGCGCGCGTGCAAGAGAATGGATCATGTTCGGTTGGTAATAGCCATGAGAATGGCTGCTTTGAGTGAGTGAGGGTCTCTCCGTCGACATCTGCTACGACTTTACGCCAGTCCGCGACACGCGCGCGCGGCGAGACCAGGGAATCGCGACGGCCGCCTTCTTCTGCGCCGACGCGGTGGCCGCCGCCGCGGCCGCCGCCGCGGCCTCGGCCGTCCACGCGTCGAGCGTCTCGGCGTGCGCCGCGATCTGCGCCGGGTTGTTGGGCTGCGCGGCAGCCCAGTCGGGGAACTCGCGGCCGGCCCAGTCCCAGTACTCGACGGCGCGGCCGAGCGCGAGCGCCGCCTCGCGCGCCTTGAGGACCGCGACCTTCCGTGCCTCGCGCGCCGCCGTGTCGCGGTCGGCCGCCGCGGCCTCGGCGCGCGCCGTGATCCGGCGCAGGCGGTCCGTGTGCCAGCCGACGTGCACGCGGTGCGCGTGCCGCAGCCACACGTGCCACGCGCGCACGGCGGCGGTCGGCGAGTCGGCGGACGCGGCCGAGGCGGCGAGCCAGGCGAGGTCCATGCTGTATGACGACGGGCCCGCGGCCGGCGTAGGCGGGGGTGCGGTTGAAGGGGAAGAGGAGGAGGAAGGGTTCCACACGAGGCTCGTGAACTGGGCGAGGTTGTCGAACAGCGGGAACTTGCGGACAGGGAAGAAGTCGGGCGGGAGCGACGCGGTCGGCGTGGCCAGGGCGCGCGCGGGATCAAAGGAGGGCGAGGTCATGTCGAGGGCCGGGTCGATGGCGTCGGCCTGTCCGACAGCAGCAGCGTCGAGGCGGGCGGACGCGAGCGAGGTGGCGAGCGCATCGACATCACCGACGCCAGCGTGGGTCCGCCGCGACGCACTCGACGTGCCAGCCGCGGCAGACGATGGCGGGGCCGAGCGATGGCTCCGCTGGGTTCCCGCGCGGCGCGACGAGGCCGACGACGATGCCTTGGACTGACGCGGGGCCGACACGGGATCATGGCGGCGCACGCGATGGACGAGCTTGGGCGCGGCCGGGTGCGTCACAAAGTCGGTCCAGTCGAGCTCGGCGGCCACGAGGTCCGCGGCAAAGGCGTCCTCGGCGACGCCTGGCGCCGGCGCGGTCACCACGGCGGCCGGCGGACCCCCGTTCGCGGCTGGCGGGTCGGGCGGCTGCACCGGGTGGTAATATCGCTCCATGGTCGGCGGGTCCAGTGGTGCAGCGGAGCGACGCGGCCGACCGATGGAAGCGAAACGGCCGCGGGCTGCGGCGCTTCCGCGGCCACGGCGCCGGCGTGGGACGCAGCCGGCAGCCGGCCCTCCGCCACCGCACCCTCCATCGCCGGCCAGCTCGACCGCGGCGGCCATGCCCCGCTACGCACCCACACCCGACTCCTTGCAACGTATTCGCTACTGCCGGCCGCGCCTGCACCGGCCCACTTTGCACGCCGCCGCCGCGACATCGACGCCCCACACCCAGCTCGCCGCGCGAGGGCCTCGGTCGATCCCTCGTGCTCCCCACCTTCCCTCCCCGTCCTCCCATCCGGAGCGCGCAACCCGTGCTCGCCGGCACGCGCTGTGCCGCCACCGACGTCGCCGGAACCGAACCGACGCCGCCGCCGCCCTCTCCGCGCGGGTCCATCGCCATCGGCAAA
Organism: Blastocladiella emersonii ATCC 22665; assembly: GCA_025594325.1. Classification (NCBI taxonomy): domain Eukaryota; kingdom Fungi; phylum Blastocladiomycota; class Blastocladiomycetes; order Blastocladiales; family Blastocladiaceae; genus Blastocladiella; species Blastocladiella emersonii. The sequence goes on along the minus strand of JANHCV010000010.1, from coordinate 104,703 downwards.
CTCAATCGCCGCGCCTGCTCGTCTGGCTCCCACTTCGTGTCTGAGCCACCCCGGGCTCGGCTGAGACAAGCGCTGCTTCCCTCCTCTGTGTCTCGCGCCCATCGGTCGCCGCCACCATCGACGCGCGCTCGCTGTCTCTGATCCATCGCGACCGCGACCGCCACTACCCGCATCGCCGCCGCCGCCACCGCCACCGCTACCGCCATGCTCAAGCTGTTTGGGCTCGGCAAGAGCAAGAAGAAGACGGCCGCCGCCGCGGGCGCACCGCCGGGCAAGAACCGCCCGCTGATGCACGAGGTGCACCAGCGCACGTCGACGCCCGAGGGCATGGTCGTGACCACCATGACCTCGTCGCTCGCCGCGTCATTGTCGGCGTCGTCGTCCAACTCGCGCTCGTCGCCGCCGCGCAGCAACCACCACCACGTCGCGTCGCCGCTCGCCGGAGACAGCGACGCCGCTTCGTACCACGGCTCGTACGCGGGCTCGGTCCGCGCGCGGCCCTCCATGGACTCGGCCCGCATCGCCGCGTCGAATCGCGGACGCGGGTCCTACGCCTCCACCTACACTACCAACACGGCCAGTAACGTCGGCGCCGGACACGGCGACCGGCCAGACAGCGCCGTCGCGCCCGCCATGCCCATGGCCGCTGAGGTCGTTGCGCAGGACATGTCCAAGGTACGCTCGTCCCCTCAAGTCTCACCGCCTCGCGTCCCCAGCGCTAACACCGAACAACTACAGATCCGGTACTGCGTCGGGCTCGACTTTGGCACCACGTACTCGGGCTTCGCCATCGTGCAGATGCAAAAGGACACGTCCAAGCTGCAGCCCGTGACGCCGCTGAGCTGGCCCGACCAGCCGCCCAACGTCACGGGCGTCAAGACCCCGACCATCTCGTGCTACGCCAAGGCCGACCTGCAGCTCGACTCGTGGGGCTTCACCGCCATGAAGAAGAACACGATGAAGGTGCACAAGATCGAGCGCGTCAAGCTGTGCCTCGAGCCCAGCACCCCGGACTTCCTCAAGCCCGTGATCCCCGACGGCCTCGACGCCGACGACATCATCCGCGACTACCTGCGCGAGCTCGACCAGTACTGCATGCAGAACCTCGACCGCATGTGGGGCGTGTCGCCATCGCGCGGCGACATCACCAAGGACGAGCTCATGTACTGCCTGACCGTCCCCGTCAACTGGTCCGCCGAGTCGCACCAGCGCCTGCGCCGCGCCGCGTTCCGCGCCGGCCTCATCTCGTCCGAGCGCTCGCCCAACCTCGTCTTCTGCTACGAGCCCGAGGCCGCGTGCATGGCGTGCGTGCACGACCCGGACGTGCAGCTACGCCCCGGATCCGACTTCCTCGTCGTCGACTGCGGCGGCGGTACCGTCGACCTGTTCCACTGCCGCCTCTCGGACCAGCCGCCCGCACCTGGCGCCGCCAACCCGTCAGTCCCCGAGCTCGTCGAGCTGACCATGGGCCAGGGCGGGTTCTTCGGTGCCGCCAACGTCGACGTGGCGTTCCTCAACTACCTCGGCACCCTCATGACGCCGCTCGGCCTCGAGAACGTGTCGCAGGCGCCGCGGTGCGCCGCCGCGTGGAACAACCTGCTGTCGCAGTGGGAGTACCGCAAGCGGTCGTTCACGGGCAAGGAGTCGCACGTCGACGAGATCTTTGTCCCGCAGGCCATCCTGCGCGAGCTCGAGGACACGCTCGACGGCGACCTCCCCGAGGCCCTTGCCGGCGGCACCATCGAGCTCGACCCGGTCCTCATGCGCAGCTTCTTTGACCCCGTCCTCGACTCAATCATCCGCCTCATCCAGGCCCAGGTCCAGTCGCTCGTCGGGGCCACGTCTGCGACGCCGCCGTCCTCGCCGATCCTCGAGCACATGTTCGTCGTCGGCGGGTTCGGCAACTCGGTGTACCTGCGGCAGCGGATCGCCGACGACGCCATGATCAAGCAACTGGTGCGCCGCGTGCGGTCGATCCCGTCGCCCGAGGTGGCGGTGCTGCGCGGCGCCGTGTACGCGGCCGTCGGCGACAGCATCCGGTCGCGGCGCGCGCGGCGGTCGATCGGGGTGCAGATCCTGCGGCCGTACAACGCGGGGCGCGACCTCGAGACCGACGTCGTGTACCGGTCGCCCGACATGCCGCACAACCCGGCGCACTGGCTCGTCGACACGTACGTCGAGGCCTTCATCAAGCGCGGCGACCAGGTGTCGCTGTCCGCGTCCTACTCCAAACACAACTTCAGCCTGAGCCCCGGGTCGTGGACCGCCGACGTCAACTTGTTCTCGAGCCCGTCGTCCAGCCCGCTGCTGCACACGCGCCGCGACCGGTGCGAGTTTCTTGGCCGCGTCACCATCGACGCCCGGCCAACAGCCGCGCACCACCACCCGCACCACTTCCACGGCGGGTCCGGCGGCAGCCCGCGCGACTCGATTGTGTCGTCAATCAGCAGCGGCACCGCGTGGACCAAGCGCGACCTCAGCATCTCCATCTACTTTGGCCGCGTCGAGCTCGAGGTGTGCGTCACCGACACCGAGTCGGGCCGGACGTGGCGCACGATCCTGGGCCACGGCCACATCCACGTGCGATAGATGCACGCGGGGTCGTGAACGGGAACGCGCGGTTTGATGATTTGATACCTGGGGGAATGCGCACGAACATGCACTGTACAACGTTTTGCTCAACAAAAAACAACATACGAATATGATTTATACTATGATTCCCGCCTCCTCATGGCTCTCGGAGCTCGGCCACCATAGCGGCGGCGATGGCCATGGTCACCCGCTCGCGCTCAGACGACTTCGAGCCCGGTCCCCTTGACCAGCACCACGCGCGAAAGGCCGGCGCAGAGAGCCTCGAGGTACTCGATATCTACACCGCGGACACAAGAGTCAGCGGAACTGTTTGTTTGACAGTGGTGCCGAGTCGTACAGTCGATGGCCGTCTGCTGCGACGTGGGCGCGGGCAAGTTGCAGAACACGAGCTCCGCCTCGCTCGAGTTTTCGCGCATGAGCGAGTTCAGCTTGACCGACGTGTTCATGTAGTCGACGCGGTGCTTGTCGCTACACGGGACGTGTTAGTGGTCAAGCGTGGAGTGGCGATGGCCAGGGACACGTACGGCGCGCGCCGCGTCGCGGGCGACGGCAGGTGCATCGCGAACGAGGCCGACCGCGTGAGGACCGACTTGGACTACACGAGACAGGGGTCAGAGCCACCAGTAAAACGAGAAGAACCAGACATACGTGGTTTCGCCGTCGCCCGAGACTAACCGGCGCCGACGCGTCGCCCTGCTCGACGGCGGTCGCGGCCGCGAGCTGGTCGAGGAGCATCTGTCTTGCCTCGAGCCGCATCGTCTTCTCGTACGTGAACTCGGAGATATCGTGGTCGCCGAGCTCGAGGACGCGCGCCTCGGCCGCGATCCGGAGCGCGTCGAGGGACTCGACGAGGTGCTGGCGCATCAGGATCGAGTTGTCGGTGAGCTGCGCGACGGCGAAGATGCGCAGCCAGCACCCGCGCCACACGGCGTGCCGCTTGAGGAGCCACGGCAGCAGCGCCATCATGCCGCCGTCGTGAACTATCCAGTATACGTCGATCGTACCGGACATCCGCGGCGCCGCGTCGCTCCAGACCTCGGACCCGAGCGGGAATTCGGTCAGGCCCTTGACGAGCAGCAGCGCCTTGTCGAGGGCGATCACGTTGCGCACAATCTCGACAAACTCGTGCACCTGCTCGCGCCGCCGCGCGTGCTGCCTTGACCGCGTCGGGAACCCGAGCACCACCGTATTGGGCCGCAGCACGCCGACGCCCGCGCTCTGCACCGTGGACGTGATCCCGTCGACGAGCGAGCGACAGACGAGGACTTCGGGCAGCGCCTCGACGCGCTGCTCGGCGAGAAGCAGCCGCAGCCGCGCCGTCTCGCGCGCCACGCTCTGTGTCCGCGTCGCGTGCGACACCGAGTCGCAGATGCACCGGCACACGAGGCTGAGCCCGCCGCCCTTCTTGAGCTGGCCGACGAAGGCGACGAGGTGTCGCGCGCTCGAGGCCGCGGGCGGCGAGCCGGAGCGCGCAGTCGCGGCCGCCGTGGCCGCGTGGCCGATGGCGACCGCCGCGTGATCCGGATCCATGCGGGTCTCGCTGGGCGGACTCTCGCCAGCATGTTCCGCCTCGTCATCATCATCCTCGGGCGACAGGAACGCAATCAGCTGCGGCCGCCACGTCCCGCGCGCCGCATCGGGCGGCATACGCTCGAGGGCGACGAGGTTCCGCTGCGCGACCTGCATGCGCAGCGCCCAGATCGCCTCGCCGCCCCAGTGGCCCGTAGCGCCCTGGATCTCGACGGCGCGATAGATGGCAACGACGGCGGCGACGGACGCGAGCGACGCCCACGGGTTGATCAGCGCCATGCACGCGACGCACACGGCGGACCCGAGGACGGAAGCGCCCCAGTGGTACCACGGCCACGTCGGGCGCCACCCGGGCGGCCGCGTCCATGCGGCGACGGCCGTCGCGACGTTGAGTCCCGAGTACGTCAGCAGGTACGCGAGCGTGACGACGGGCGCGACGAGGTCAAGGTCGCCGACGAGGATCGCGGCGGCGGAGAGGGTGAACGTGACGAGCGCCGGGAACCCGCCCCACCACGGGTTCGGCGCCGTCGGATCGGTCGGCAGCAGCCGGTCGAGGCCCAGGATGGAATCACGCGCCATTGCGCGGAGCACACGCTGCGCGCCTGTCGTTGACTGCAGGGCGGCGCCGAGCGCGGCAGCGATAGTCGCGGCGTACCCGACGGCCGGGTGCGGCCACGCGACGAGGGCAAAGACGAGGCCCGTGGTCCGGTCGGCGTCGCGGTTGCGCAGAAGCTCGCCCGTGGCGACCGCGCCCAGGAGGAGGATGAAGGCCAAGTAGACGAGCGTCGAGACTCCGATCGCTGCCAGGGTGCCGCGCGGGATCGAGGTCGATGGGCGGACGACGAGGCCCGACTTGTTGGCGCCGGCCATGACACCCGTCACGCACGGGAAGAAGAGCGCGAATAGGCGGATCCACGACGTGTCTGAGGCCTGCCCGGTGTCGGACGAGAAGTGCGGGCCAAAGTTGGCCCCGAGGTCGCCTGGGATCCCGACGATGCCCGGGACCGACCCGCGCAGCCGGTTGGACGCGAGCAGGCCGCCAAAGACGAGGACGAGACACGCGAGGGTGAGCAGGATGACGGCCGACGCGAGCCGGTACAGCTACACCTTGAGTTCGGTCAGTTTCTACTTCCTACTTCGTCCGTTGGAGAGAGGATGAGGACGGACCGTGCGCAGCCGCAGCATCGTCACCGCGGTAATCGCACATAGAGCAGCAAAACCAAACACGCGGCCAAACGTTCGCCGGTCGTCGAAGAGGGCGGCGGTTGGGATTACGTGGTCCTAATCGCGCGTGGAGGCGGGTCAGTGAGCTGGGCGGATTACGGCGCGTTGCGAAAGCGAGTACCGCTAGGACTTCCATGGCGCCAAGGACCGCGATCGCGACGCTAATGGTTGTGCTGAGGTAGTAGAGGATGCCGATGCTGCCGCCCACCTCGCGGCCGAGCGTGCGGGAGATCATATAATACGCGCCGCCAGCTGTTCATCGCAGGTTAGTTTGCTTCCGGCCATGGTCGAACATCAAGCGTACCAGCATTGACGCCGTTGGCAATGAGCGCCGAAATGGATAGCGTCGTCGTCATGGTCTGAGTACGGTGACCATTGTGAGTGCACGAGAGGTGCATTAACGGACGAGAGGGAAGCGTACGCAGACCACGGCCACGGCGAGGTAGCCCAACGTCACACCGACGCCTGCGATGCCGACGATCCACGGCAACCGGACAAACAAGATGATGCTGAGAATGTTCTGCAGGCACGGCAGGAACACGCCCTCCATGATTCCGAGCTACACGCAGTCTCGATGAGCCAGCGGCTCTCGAGTTGGTGAAAGGAAGGGAGTAGAAAGTACCGATGGTGGCGCGCTCCACGGCTGTCCTGCTCGTGCGCCTGGATCTGTAGGATTCGGTCAGCTCAAACGATCTCTGCACCCAGGAAACAGGCGTACCGGGCGCGATGAGCGGTCGTCGATCTCCTGTCGTCGACCCGCTGTCCATGGTATCCCGCTGCAGCAGCGCCGAGACGGGTCGTCGGTTGGTCCCGTCATCCTCGAAGAGGGCGAGGTTGGACGCGACCGAGTTGACGGTGAGCTCGTTGAGTGCAGCGTTGTCGCGCGAAAGCTGGACGAGCGGGAACCTGCTGCTGCGCGGGGTGCCGAGCGAGAGCTCCTCGCTGCCGTGGCGAAAGTCGTCGGGGCGGAAGGCGGCGTTGTTGCCCTCGGACAGGGCGCGGGTCATGCGGGGCAGCCACGCATCGTCGTCCTCGGCAGCGAGCGGGGCCAGGTCGGCGGCCGAGGGCGAGGCCGGGCGCGAGGGCAGACTGTCGTCGACAGCTGTTGGAGTGTTCCATGGGTAGTTCATTGCAGTAGGTGTGGGCGGTGTGGTCCAGGGCGGATCGCGGCGCAGTGGGAGAGAGAACGAGCTAGGCGATGGCGCTCCGTTCCGATGAACATCGCGTCCTGCGACGCGTGGCGGCACGGAGACGCCAAGGACTGAGCTCCCGTGCATGAATGGTTCACGTACGTCTATCTATTCAAGGTTAAAGTTACGCATCAGAGAGCAAGAGGGTGGCGTAGTAGTCTCGCCGGAACGGGTCAATCTCCTGCAGCTTGCTGACGAGGGACTGGACACGGGCAGCCTTTTCCGCTGAGCGCGCCGGGTCGAGGGTCAGGAGGAACACAAGGCACGTCATGATCCCTAGAGCAGTGAGCGAGTTAGTTGCATTCGAGCGAGAGCAGTGAGTGCGACAGAGGCCGTACACTTGCACGTCGGCTCCATGTCAAGCAGCTCGTCGAGCAGGGCGACCTGGCTCGCGATGGCGGCAGCGACGCGGTCGGCGTCGAGTTCCCTTGCGGCCTTGGCCATGATCCAGCGGAAGTAGAGCCACGAGGACTGGTCGTTGGGCTCGGTGAAGAAGGCGTTGTTGAGGAGCTCGAGCTCGTCGTCGAGGACCGAGTCGAAGGAGATGTTCTTGGCGGCGAGCCACTCGGGGAGCAGGTGCGAGCGGTAGTGCCAGGCCGAGTAGTTTGAAAAGTTTTGCGCAATCTTGCTCGCGGTGAAGGCCCACTCGGCCTCCTGCAGGAAGACGCCGAGCGACTCGAGGTGGTGGATGACCTCGCGGCGGTATCCCCACGCGTGGACTACGAGGGTGAGCGCGAGTGAGGGAGTTAGTGGGTACCGCCGAAGGGATCCAGAGCGAAGAACCGCACAGTTGCGCGCGTCGAGCTCAAGGAACTTGTTGACGAGGAGCAGCTCGTTGCGCCACATGGCGACCACGTCGTCGCCCTTAGAGGCAGCCGTGAGGAGCGAGGCGAGGGTGTCGAGGCACCAGCGGCGGTGGTTCCAGACCCAGTAGCTCTTGGGGTTGGCGGGCTGGACCGTCTTGGTCAGCCACACGAGGTCCGACTGCAGGGCCTGAGCGAGGGCGGCGCCCGAGTAGACGGCGGGTAGCAGCTCGCGGCGGTAGTTCCACGCCGTGTAGTGGTCCGGGTACGCCGAGAGCATGGTGGTCGTGGACGCGAGTGCCGTTTCGGAGCTGTCCTTGGCCGCGCGCTACACGCAGACACTCTTGTGTGAGCATCGAGGGTTCCACGGCGACGGCGCAGCAAGGACACGGACCAGGCGCATGAACTCGTCGAGCTTGACGCGGTACTCCTTGATCTGCTCGAGCATGACGATCTTGCGGGCGGCCTCCGCCGCCGCGTCCATGTGGATGATCTTTCGGCCGTGCATCGTGAGCGGGTGCTAGTCCATGAGCTGCGTGTTTGGTAGAGCAACGACTCGAGAGCGGAGAGAGAAGATCGGCGCGGCGTGGCGCGGCGCCCCAGCAACGTCGCGCGCCGGCGCACGTGACGGGCCGATCAACACGCGCGCCCCGTGTCTCGCGGCCCCCGAGTGTGTCTCCGCCCCGCGGTCCCCCTTTGCCGGCCATCGACCACGACCTGGACCACGACCTGGACCACGACGACGTGTGGGCGACTCCTGCTTCGCCGCACCACCACCCACCTCCCTGCAACGAATCTCTACGCATTAACGACTCCCCGCCGCTGAGCGCGACCCGCTACCCATCGACCACCACCCACCACTGCCATCACGATGCTCGCCCGCCTGATTGGCGCCCGCCGCGTCGACCGCGCGGCGCTGCTGCTCGGCTCCAGGCGCCCGCTGCTGCCGCACGTCCCCGCGGCCGCCGTGTCGCGCCGCTTCGAGTCGACTGCGACGGCGACGGTCGCTCCGCCATCACCGGCCGCCGCTTCGCCCATGCCCGATGCCGCGACCATCGCTGCCGCCATCGAGGCCTCCAAGGCGCCCAGCGCCGCATCGCAGCTGCCGCCGTCCCCGCTCGCCGCGACCACGCTGCTCGACCCCATCATCCTGCCGCCGCTACTCCCGACGGGCAGCCGCGTCAAGCAGGCCGGCCACCCGTACTCGCTCATGGCGCTGCAAGAGTACCTCGCCGTGCTGTACGCGCTGGTCCAGGGCGGCGACATGGACCGCGCCGAGCGCATCTACGTCCAGCTCGTCTCGCGCAACCCCGCCGAGATGCGCCAGATCATGGACGCCAACGTCTACAACATCTTTGTCGAGGGCTGGATGGAGCGTGTCCGCACGCACCCCGACGATCCCAACCACCCGGCGCCTATCGTCAACAAGGCCGCCGCCAAGAAGGGCCTCGAGTGGTTCCTGTCCATGCGCAAGGCCAACGTCGAGCCCGACGCCTCGTCCTTTGCCCTGCTCCTGCGCGGCCTGCTGCGTGCCGAGGAGCTCACCCTCGCCGTCCTCTACCTGTCCGAGGCACGCAGCGTCGGCCCGACCACCTCGGAGCTCGCCGAGGCCAAGCGCCGCGAGCTCGCCGCTAAGCGCAAGGCCGCCAAGGCGACGACCACCACCGCGACCGCCACCAAGGCAGGCGCCGCCACCTCGAGCGTGCTCAATGCAACGCGCACCGACGCCTTTGTCCGCGAGCGCTTCGACCAGATCCTCACCCACCCGTACCTCAACGGCGACCTCGACGCCGACCTCGCCCCGGCCTGGCAGTCGGTGCTGTCGATTGCCGGCCTCCAGCCGCTGTCCACGGCCGTCGACAAGCACGCCGACCCCGACGCCGTGTTCGCGTCCGAGTCGACGCTCGCCGAGGTGCTGCGCGCCGAGCAGGAGTCGAACCGCGCCGCCTCGGCCGCCGCCGCCAGCAAGACCACCCACTCGGTCGACGACGTGAAGCGCGAGCTCGCGGAGGTGCAGCAGGCGCGCCGCGAGGTCAAGCTGTACGCCGACCAGATCCAGCTGCCCGCCGCGAAACCCGTCGACTCGCTCGGCCTGTCGCTCCTCCAGTCCAACCTCAAGGTCATGCGCGACAACGTCGGCGACGGCCAGTTCTCCAAGTACGCCCTGCAGCTCAAGCTCGAGGACGAGTCGTACAACGTGGCCCTCGAGCGCCTCAAGTCCGAGAACGAGCAGGAGTCGTCCATGCCGCTGATCCGCTCGGGCGCCCTCAAGGAGTACATGTGGGACTGGCACAAGACGCTCGTCTACAAGATCGCCCGCGAGCTCAAGGCGTGTGCTGCCATCGAGCCCGTCACCACCAACTACCACGACGCCCGCAACGAGCGCGAGCTGTACGGCCCGCTCCTCGCCCAACTGTCCCCCGACAAGCTCGCCATGATCACCATCGTCGAGGTCCTGCGCATGCACGTCCCCATGTCCGCCGACCCCGAGGACGGCGATGTCGGCGAGCTGACCAAGATCAACAAGGTCGTGACCGCCATCGGCAGCGCCGTCGAGGCCGAGATCAACGCCGAGGCCCTGCGCAAGCGGATGCGCGCCGCGCAGGCCACGGGCGGGAACGCCGACGGCGTCGCCACCTCCCTCTCGGAGCGCGACCTCATGGCCAAGTACCTCGACGACAAACTGTTCACCAACCAGCGCGTCTTCAACATGACGGTGCGCCGGCTGTACGCCAAGCTGCAGAACCAGCAGCTCGAGCTCGGCGGCGACAACATTGACGAGTCCAAGACCCCCGACGGCCTGTCGTCGGGCCTGTGGCTCAAGCGGTGGCCCATCTCGTCGCGCGCCAAGGTCGGCAGCGTGCTGCTGAGCATGCTCATGGAGTCGGCGCACGTCACGCGGTTCGCGACCGACCCCGTCACGGGCGTGCAGACCACGAAGCGCGTCCCCGCCTTCTACCACACGTACGCCTTCGCCAAGGGCAAGAAGATCGGCGTCGTCAAGTACCACCAGCAGATCTCGGAGCTGCTGTCGAGCGACCCCGTCAAGAACACGCTGCACCCGAAGATGCTGCCCATGGTCGTGCGCCCGCGGCCCTGGCTCACGTACATGAGCGGCGGGTACCTGACATCGCGGTCGCCGTGCATGCGCCTCAAGGACAACAACCCGGAGCAGCTCGCGTACCTGCGCGCCTCGGCCAAGAACAACCGCCTCAACTACATCCTCGCGTCGCTCGACGTGCTCGGGTCCACGGCGTGGCGCATCAACGAGGACGTGTTCAAGACGGTCCTCGAGGTGTGGAACTCGGGCGAGGAGACGGCCGACATCCCGCCCGCGCTCAACGAGGAGATCAAGATGAAGCTCGCCCCCAAGAAGCCCGCCGACTACGACACCAACCCCATGGCCCGCCGCGAGTACGCCAAGAAGGCCACCGACTTTCAGACGTTTGTCCGCAACGCCTACTCGCTGCGCTGCGACACCAACTACAAGGTCGAGGTCGCTCGCACGGTACGCTTTCGTTTTGGGATTCGCCTCGTCCGTTCTCGAAGCTGACTCGACGCTCGCATCCTCTATCTAGTTCCTGGGCCAGGAAATGTACTTCCCGCACAACATGGACTTCCGCGGCCGCGCGTACCCTATGCCGGTGCACCTCAACCACATGTCATCGGACCTGTGCCGCGGGCTCATGACGTTTGCCGAGGCCAAGCCGCTGGGCGAGCGCGGGTGGTTCTGGCTCAAGGTGCACATGGCGTCGCTGCACGGGTACGACAAGCAGTCGTTTGCGGCGCGCGAGGCGTGGGTCATGGACAACCTCGACAACATCCTGGACGCGGCCGATCACCCGCTGACCGGCAAGCGGTGGTGGCTCAAGGCCGACGAGCCGTGGCAGTGTCTCGCGACGTGCATCGAGATCGCGCGCGCGCACCGGTCGGGCGACCCGACCACCTACAAGTGCGCGCTGCCCATCCACCAGGACGGCACGTGCAACGGGCTGCAGCACTACGCGGCGCTCGGCGGCGACCTCATGGGCGCGCAGCAGGTCAACCTGGTCCGCGGCGACCGGCCCGCCGACGTGTACACGGCGGTCGCAAACCAGGTGGCGGCGCTCGTGGCCAAGGACGCCGAGAAGGGCAACAAGTACGCGCAGATGATCAACGGGCGCATCACGCGCAAGATCGTCAAGCAGACGGTCATGACCAACGTGTACGGCGTTACGTTTGTCGGCGCGCGGCAGCAGATCCAGAACCGGCTCAACGAGCTCAAGGAGTTCAGCGACGACGACGTGTACCAGCTCGCGGCGTACATTGCCAAGAAGGTGTTCCTGTCCATTGGCAAGATCTTCCACGGCGCGCAGAAGATCCAGGACTGGCTCAACGACGTGGCGCGGCTCGTGTCCAAGTCGATCCCGCGCGTGTACGCCGACAAGTCGCCCGCGTCCATGACGTCGGTCGTGTGGACGACGCCGCTCGGCCTGACGTGCGTGCAGCCGTACCGCAAGGAGGTGCGCACGCAGGTCAAGACGATCCTGCAGACCATCAACCTGGCCGACCCCAACAACCCGGCACCCGTCAACGTCATGAAGCAGCGGTCCGCGTTCCCGCCCAACTTCATCCACTCGCTCGACGCCTCGCACATGATGATGACGGCTATCGCGTGCCACCACCGTGGCCTCACCTTTGCATCGGTCCACGACTCGTACTGGACCCACGCGTGCGACGTCGACACCATGAACGGCATCATCCGCGACGAGTTTGTCACGCTCCACTCGCAGCCCATCATGGACAACCTCGTCAAGGAGTTCCAGCTCCGGTACAAGGACCACATTGTGCCCGTGACCGCGCTCAAGGCCGACGCCGCCGAGGCCGAGGACGCGAGCGAGGCGGCGGCGGCGGCCGACGAGGACGCAGCTGCAGCAGCGCCCGCGCCCAAGAAGAAGGCCACCAAGACCCGCGCCAAGGCCATCCCGCTGACGACCGAGGCCATTGACGCCGGCCAGTGGGTCCAGCTCGACCTGCCGCCGCTCCCGCCGCGCGGCGACTTTGACGTGCGCAACGTCAAGGATAGCGCCTACTTCTTCCACTGAAATTCTGTGTCGTGTGTCGTTTGTGTGATAGCCCCTTAGATAGTATCCTAGCTTCTTGTTTTCATCCGTTGTGTTTTGCGAGAACCGCGACCAGCGCGAGTCGAGTGTATTCCATAGTCACATCATCACCCTCATCACAGCGTCGCGCTCCGCATCGCATCAATCAACGACCCCGCGCCGTCATCCCGCGCCGCGGCCGCCTCGGCCGCCTCCGCCGCGCCCATGGTGGCGACACACATGATCCCGTCGCCCTCCCCCTCATCGCCGAGCACCTCGCGGACCCACTCGCGCGCGGTCGCCGCGTTCTTGGCGCCGTCGAACTCGAGGTACACGCCGCCGCCGCCCGTCAGCACGCGGCGGAACCCAGTGAGCGCGTGGACCGCGTCTGCCGCGCCGCCGATCCGCGCCGCGATGGGCGCCGGGATGAACACGGCGTTGGCGGGCGCCGCGGGCGCGTACTCGTCGTCCTCGCCCTCCTGGGTCGGGCTTGCGGCCGTCACGGCGTGCACGTCGGGCGGCAGGAACGGGGTCGCGGGCGAGGCGACGCGCATGTTGCCCTGCGCGGTCGCGAGCCCGGCCTTGGTCCACCGGTTCGCGAGGCCCGCGTTGATGCGCAGCGATGGCGGCGACGCGCGGCGCGGCGTGGGCGCGAGTTTCGGGGCAGCGTGCGAGGTGGGCGTGTCCTCGACGGTCGGCGTCGTGGGCGGCGCGGGCGACGCGAACCGCTTGGTCGCGGCGGCGGCCGCCGCGTACTGCGCGTACGACGTGTTGGGCGTCGCGGCCGCGGCGGGGGTCGGGGCGGGCGCCTTTGCCGGCACGTACTGCTGCTGCTGCTGCGACTGCGAGTGGTGGTGGTGGTTGCCGTAGTACGCGTCGTCGTCGTAGTGCGACTGCTGCTGCTGCTGCTGCTGCTGCTGGTAGTACCCCTGCGCCGAGCCGTAGTACCGGAACTCGTCGGCCGCCACGGACAGGCCCGACGGCGCGAGGGTGCCGCCCATCTGCGGGCTGGCTGCGGCCGAGGGCGCGAACAGGTGCTCGAGGGCGGGCGCGCCGCCGCCGGCAGCCGCGGCCGTCGACCCAGCTCCGTTGGCGACGGCGGCAGCGACCGTGGCCGCGACGCCCGTCGCGCCAGCGGCACCGACCGCGTCGCGGCGCGACGTGTAGTATGCCTCGGCCGCGGCGGCGCCGTTACTCGCGTCGGACGCGGCCGCCGCCGCCACGGCCGCAGCAGCAGCCGCAGCGGCCGACGACGAGAGGTACCCGGACGCGAGCCCCGTGGGCGGGCTGCCGGCGAGGACGCCGTACTGGTGGAACGCCGGGTGGAAGAACTCGTTGGAGAGCCCGCGCTTGGTGTGCAGGTTCTTCTTGGCCATCTCGGCCTTGAGGACCGACCCCTTCTCGGCGTCGACCTTGCGGCCCGAGAGGATATCGCGGGCCTCGAGCGCCTGGAGGCGGGTGCGGAACTTGGCGAACCCGATGATCTGCTTCTTGTGCCCTGCGTGGTCCATTTCGTCGCGCCCGGGCACCTTGAGCGTGGCGGCCTCGAACCCGGGGCTGAACATGAACATGTTCTGGAACTCGCGCTCCTGCATGTCGGGCGGGAACCCGACCACAAAGATGGTCGTGATCTCCTCCTGCGGCGGCGGGATGATCGACGAGCTCGATAGCGCGTGCGGGAGCGCCATGGCGAGGCCCGCGGCCTGGTGGTGGTGGTGCTGTGAGTTGGACGGCGACGACGAGGATGCGGCCGCCGCGGCGGCGGCAGCGGCCATGGCCATGGCGGCAGCAGCCGCGGCCGCCGACCCGCTGCTCGATCCGGGCGCGGGGGACGCGGTGTCCGAGGGCGAGCCGCGCGTGTCGGTGGCGCCGCCGGCGTAGTAGGCCTGGTACGCGTGGTGGTGGCCGTGGCCGTGGTGCGGCAGGTGCAGGCCGTGGTGATACGCCGAGTAGGCGGCGGCGGCCTGGTGGTACTGCTGCTGTTGCTGCTGCTGCTGCTGCGCGTGGTGGTGGTGGTGGTGGGCCGCGGAGGCGTGGTGCTGGTGGTAGCCGGCGTACGAGCCGCTGTTGGAGGTGGACGAGGGCGTGGAGGGCATCATGGTTGGTTGCGTTGCGTGGAGATGGTGGGGTATGGGTGGGATGGGATGGGTTGACGAGTGAGATCAGAGGCGGGCGGCGGGTATCGCAATGGGTTGGTGGGCGAGATGCCGCAGTGTAGTGAATGGTTTGGTGGCGACCGACGACGAGGAGACTGGGCCGAGTACGACAGGATACATGAGGAGGGAGGGGGATACGGGAGGCGGAGCGTCAGTCGCAGCGAACGAACACGAGAATCGGGGCCAGCGCAGCAGAGTTTCCAGGAGGACGCAGATCCCTCGCCACCGGCGTGTAGGTGTGCGGGCTCAATGGGCAGGGCCGGGTGCCCCTGCCGCCGTGCGCGGGACAGAAAGTCAAACGGCGGCGGCGGGGGCACGCCGTGGCGCTCATGAGCGACGCGATCGCGTGGCGGCAGCGGCAGAGCGCGGACAAGGTTTGCGCGGCAACTCTGTTGGCGGGGAGCGGGGGCGGACATGCGCGTGCACATGCGTACCGAGCAAGATGGAGACGTGATCGGGTGCTGGACGTTGGGCGCGTGCTACACGTTGGCGGGGAGAGAGAAGGTGAGCGGACGCGGTCGGCGCGACGCGCGCGGGGAAGGCGACGGAACTCGCGTGAAGCGTTCCTTGACGGTGATGGGCACTTCAGAGCAAATCTATTTGCGCAGAGCATAGTGAGGACGCTGTGTGCGTGCACGTCGCGAGGGCAGCTGAGGCATACAGGGTCTCCGCTAGCACAGGGGAGCGCGATGTCGTGGACGCGTTGATCGCGGGGCGTCGGCACAGCGTAGTCGATCGCGTAGCAAGTAGCGAGGTTGGATGGTGATGACCGCCGCGAGAGAGAGGGAGAGCAAGTCTACGAGGGAGGGGAGGGGAGAGAGGAAGAGCTTGAGCCACCCACGCCGCCGACCGACGCGCTCAGGGGGACTGCCCGTCGCCGCCGACGCCGACGCGAACAGGCACGCACTTTCCGCTTCGGGCCGGAAACAACACCAACTTGTTTTCCGCGCAGTGTCGCGAGCCGGCGGGGCGCAACAAGTCGGGCGGGCGGCGGGAGGCGAAACGCGGTGAACGGCGCGCGGTCGCGTGAGGTCACCCGCGCGGCGCGACGCGTCGCTGTTTCTGTCTCGCACGGGAGACACTCGTGCAGCTGACTGGTTCTCCGCGATCTAGTTCCTTCACTGTCCGGATGGAGGCACGATCGAGTTTGTAGCAGAGTCGCAAGTCCAATCGTATTCTCGTTCGTTGCGGAGGACGCGGAACCCGGGCCCAACCGAACGAGCAACGACGGCGCTCGCCGGCCGGTCCTGGGTCCCGCTGAGAGGAAGGAAAGAGGTAGGAGCATACAAGCGGTGGGGTGGTAGTGATGGAAGAAAGGGAGAGGGTTTGGTATACACAAAACTGAACAAAGAAATCGCTGCAAGCGGAGCGAGCGCAGCGCGCCTTACATGATGACGCACGCGTCGAGCTCGCCTTCTGGCGGCGCCCCTGCCGGCCGCTGCAGCTGCTGCTGAGGATGCACCGGCGCGGCGGGTGCTGGCGCTGGCGCGGCCGGATGTCGTGGCGGGACGGGGATCGGCGGCTGGTGTGGTTCGGCGGCGGCGACGTGGTGGTCCTGGTCCATGGCGTCCGAGTCGTCGTCCATGTCCATGTCCTCGTCGTCGTCGTACTCGTCGTCGTCGTAGTCCTCGTCCTCGTCAAACTCCTCGTCCTCGTCGTCAAACTCGTCAGACTCGCCGCCCATGGGCTCGTCCGAGCCCGACGTCGACGTGCTGGTACGCCGGGCCGCGCCGCGGTGGGACGTGCGCAGGCCGGGCGACGCGCGGGTGGGGGGAGCGGGTGCGACGGGTGGCTGCGCGGGAGCGGCAGCCGGAGCAGCAGCAGCGGCCTGGGGGCAACCACCGCCGCCGCCACCAACCGCCGCAGCGGCCGCCGCGGCCTGGGCCTGCTGGTGCTGGCGGACGCAGCGGAACCAGGTCATGACGGTGACGAGTCGGTCGCGCGCGGACCGCATCTGGAGCAGCTTGTACTTTTCGGGAACGCAGACGGGCAGGACGCCGGCGAGCCAGTACCCGAACAGCGACGGGTCGCACGGCATGCACCCGAACTGCGACATGAACTGGTGGCGCTGGTGGACGGGGAGCCGCGCGAGGAAGGCGCCGAGCAGCCGCGACGCGTGGCACACGAGGTCGCGGATCGTCGGCGCGCCGTCGGGGCGGTCAGCCGAGCACGCCGCGGGGACCATGGGCACGAGCTCGGGCGGGCACGGGTGGTCGAGACTCAGGAAATCCGTGTCGGCGAGCTGCTGCACCTTCGCGGTCGTGTACCCGTCGGTGCACGACGTCGACTCAACCTTGAACGGGTAGATGCCCGTGGCCTCGACCAGGCACCGGCCGTCGGGCAGGAGCTGCAGCTTCTCGACGCGCATCATGGTGCCGAACGCGGCGGGTCCGGGCAGGCCGTCGGGCGACGACATGCACATGCCGAAGAGGCGCGGTGCGCCGGGGGCGGTGACGCGGCGGATCATGAGGCGGTAGCGGGCCTCGAAGACGTGCAGGTGGCACGGCGACCCGGGGAGGGCGAGCGAGCAGACGAAGATGGGCACGTCGTCGAGCAGGCTGCGTGCCTCGGCAGCGAGGGCCTGGGCGCGGAGCCACGACTCCTGCGGGAAGTTGTGCCAGACAAACTTCTGCAGGGTGCGGTTGGGCGCCTGGTTGTGGTACTGGAGGTAGCTGCCGAGCGGTGCGCGGCACAGGAAGCACTTGTCGCAGTGGTCGAGGGTGCGCAGGATGCAGGCGCGGCACGCCGTGTGGCCGCACGGGTAGAGGGTGATGGGGTCGTGCAGCAGCTGGTAGCACAGCTGGCACTCGAGCAGGTCCTCGAACTCGCTGTAGCACAGGCGCTCGACGGGCGGCGGCAGCTCGGGCATGGGCGGCGCGGCGCGCGGGCACCCGGGCTTGTGCGAGGCCGGGTCGTCGCGTTCTGGCGGTGCGGGCTCGGCGGGCGTCACGGACGAGGACGAGGAGCAGCGGCGGAGCGACGAGAGGCGGCACGACGATGATGATGAGCCCGAGGCCGAGGGCAGCGCCGACGAGGAGGCGGACGCGGCGGCGCGCTTGGGGCAGATGGAGTCGAGCAGGCGCGAGAAGCGCGACTTGACCTCGGCCTCGCGGCAGGTGCAGGGCGGCAGTTCTGGCGGCGCCGGCGGGGCGACCATGGCGGGTTTGTGCGCCGAGGGCAGGTTCTCCTTGACGTCGGGGAGGGTGTAGTCGGAGAGTGAGGGGGCGACCGAGGCGCCGCACGCGCTGTCGGTGGGGCCGGCCGTTTTCGAGGACGCGGCGGCCGCAGCCTTGGCGGCGACAATTTTGCGGCAGTAGGCGCACAGGATGGTGGGCGTGTCGGGCGAGCACTCGCAGGCGAGCGAGAGCTGCGACACGGACGAGGACACGGAGGCGGCCACGTCCATGGCCTCATCGTCCCCACCGATGGCCGATCCGGAGCAGGCGCGGACGGGCAGGCGCGGGACGGGGACGGCCGAGACGGGCCGCTTGGGCGGCGGGCACGCGGCAGCCGTCGGGCGGGCGCGGACAGCGGCCCACTGGGCGACGATCTGCGACAGGACCACGTCGGCGCCGGCGTTGACGGCGTCGGGGCGCGGGTGGGCCTTGAGCTTGCAGCAGGCAAAGGGGCAGTCAAAGTAGGGCGGGCAGGTGTCGACGGGCCGCGCGCGCGACGGCGCCGACGGCACGCAGGCGCGGTGCAGCACGTTGCCGCAGGGGAGCGTCAGCAGCGGGCCGCGGTCGGCGAGCGGGCCGCCGCACGGCCGGCACACGAGCAGCTCCGTGTTGGGCGGGCGCGGGTCCGTGGACGGGTTGCAGCACGGGTTGCACGAAGCGGGCGGCGCAGCAGCAGCGGGGGCCGAGCCGACGGGTGGGACGCAGGCGAGGCCCGAGAGGCCCGGCAGGGCGCCGGCGGGGGCCGCGGCGGGGTGGCCGGGGGTGGAGGGCATGGTGGCGGTAACGGCGGATGCGGCGGTTACGGCGGGCGAGCGTGGTTGTTCGGGTGTGGCGTAGCGCGAGTCAAGCTGTGGATACGGAAGGAGGGGAGGGCGAGATGATGGTCAGTGTATGCGCTTCGAGGTCGGCAGCGGGTTGCGGCAAGTCGCGGACCCACCAGAGCGGTCGGCGGGCGGGAGCAGGGTGTGGAGCGCGATGCATGGGAGGGGCGGCAGCTTCATGAGGTGCGCAGGGCGTCGCGGACGAGGGAGGGGAGGGTGGAGGGCCGCGATGACCAAGCACAGACCACGACGGCCATCGCCGCGGCCGACATGTAAGCGACGATCGCGCCGCACGAGCCACCGCCGCGGGCAACTCACCCGCACCCGCCGGCGCTCTTCTGCCGCCGCCGCTCCCGTGGACGGGGCGGCCGTGGTCGGCGCCACAGCAGGGACCGCCGGTGATGCAGCATGACGCATCACTTCTGCGCTTCTGCCGCCACGGCCCTCCTCCGGCCGGTCGGTCCCTTGCGCGCTGGCGTTCGCGACCCCTCCTCCCCCCACAAACGAACGAGCGCTCGCGGCGGCGCCATACCACCATCCTCCGCGAAGACTCGGCAGCCAATCGCGGGTCCCACGGCTCGGGCCCGGGTTCGGATGGGCGCGCGTCCGGGGCACGAACAACCGTGCGCGTGGGGAGCGGCGCGTGGCGGCGGCGGCGAGAGGGGAGCGAGGGGAGGGGTGTGGGTGGGCGGGCGAGGGAGGGCAGCGAGCGGCCACGATCGGGTTTGGAGAACCCGGCGAGCGAGGACGAGAGCGCCGCCAAAGCCCGAATTCGGTTCTTGCTCTCGCGAGTGGCGCCGCTCGGCCTCGTATGCCGCCGAATTCGGGCCAGACGGTGGGCGGGGATGCGGGAGGAGGGGACGAGGGCAGATCAAGGCGCGAGACGAGGACGCGTACCAGATTGCGAGCGCAACGGCGCAAGGTGCGTGCAGTGGATCAGTCTAGCCGAGATGCTGAAGGTGGTGGTGGAGGAGAGCAGACGGCCGCCGTCGTCGTCGTCGCGAAGAGCTCGGCCGCGGCGCCGTGCTGCACGTCGCTCGAGCGAAGTAGCGCTTGTTGCTGACGGCAGCGCGCGGTGCTGACCAAGGCCGTCCCTTGTGCGCGACAGGCCCGACTGACCGCTCGCTGAACGCTGCTCGCTGAATGCGGGTCGTGGTGGGCCCGCGTGCGAGCGCGAGTTCGCGAGGAACAGACCGAGGAAGCGGAAGCCGTGTCGGGCCAAGGCGGCCAGGGTTGGCCGTGCCGCGCTGCTGAGTGATGAGCTCGCGCGCAGTGGGAAGCGCTGACCCTCGCTGCCCACGGAGCCGAGGTTTCCGTGACTGCTCTGGGGTCCCGCCGGGTCTGGATCACCGTCACGGCGACTGCGGGAGGAGAGTGACGTCGCCGACCGGTCGCGATGATGGCTGCCGAGGGCGATCGCCGTAGCGCAATCGGGGACGCGGATGAGGGACGGACGGGTGGGTGGCGCAACTGCGGTCAGGAGGAGGGGAGCGCGCGCGTCTACTGCTTTGAGGGCATTGCGTGCGTGGGCGGCAAGTCGTCGTCGTCCTCGACCGCGGACGTGAGAGACGCTTTTCCCCACGTCGTCGCCCGGAATAGCCGCGCTGGCCGCCGCCGCCGACCGACTGGCCGGCCCGCGACCACGGTGATCGCCTCGCTGACACACGCGCGCCGGTTTTTGGCCTGCTGACAAACCTCCCCTCACCGCACTCACGCGCGCTCCCTCACGTTGTATCCCACCCTGCTGCGTGTCCTCATCACGCCCGGGTCGCGGCCCCGTGGCCGCCGTGGTCGACTGCGCTCGGGGCCGTCGTGGCCGGCGTGACGCGTGATCCGATCCTACGTGCCCTTGCCCTGATCGTGCTCGCTGAGTCGACTCTTGCTCTCGTCCTTGTTGGCCAGCGAGCGCCGCAGCGCGAGACGCAACATGTCGCGCGTCCGGTCGCTGCCAAAGTCGACGTGGCCATGGTGGGAGACACACACGCGGCCATGGCCGACCGCACCCGGCGGCCGTGATCGATGGACCGTGGCCACGTCGTCTTTCCCTTGCCTCGCTCGGCCACGATCACAGTGATCACGTACCAACGCCGTAAGAGTCGCCATCGCGGGTGGCGACGACGCGTCAGCGTCTCCCACCTCGGCCACGGCGTTCGTCAACACCGCGTCGACTTCCAGTGCTGAGTCAAGTTTCTCCCATGGCGACCTCGCGGCTTGACGGCAACATCGCTGATCATCGACCCCGCCGCGACGCGTCTCGCGCCTGCATCACGCGATTGTGCGACGCGTCCTCGCGCGCGCCCCGATCCCGCCCGCTTGCCTGCATCGCGCCCAGCCTCGACTCGATCTGCTCCATCGATGGCACACAACCAACTCAAAAGGAATACTGGGTGAGGAGTACATGAACGATTTCGACTATAGACACGCCACAACACGCCCGTGTGCGCCGCACCCGCTACTGGTGCGTGCACTGTTCCGACACGCCGGTCCCGCCTGGCGTCGGCGCCGGTTGCTGTCCCGCGCGGGACCGTGTTCCGGGCATGGGCGTCGCCGCCGTTGCTGCCGCTGCTGCTGGCGTGGCACTCGGACCGTGTGCTGCCGGCGTGGACGTGGACCGCTTTAGCCCGGCGGCGGTGGCCGCTGCAAGCCGCGCTGACCGCGACGTCCGCGCCTCGAGCGACGCGAGCACCCCGCTCGCGGCGGCCGCCGCTGGACTTGTTGCAACCGCCGCCGTCGCCGACGCGTTGGGCGTGCTGCTCGCGCGCTTGGTCGCCGACTGAAACACGCTGAATGCGGGCGGTTTCATCGCGCCTGGGAGTACGAGTTGCGGAGCCCGCTGGTTGGTGTCGGGAGCCGTCGGCGCGACGGGCGTCGACGCAACGGACCGAAGCGCCGCGGGCCGGCGGTTGAGCTGCGCGAGACTCGCGTGAGCACCGGGCTGCGTCTTGGGCGGCGCCATGGACGCGTTGGTGAGCGACGCCAGCGGCCGCTGGTGATGGTGATGCTGCTGCAGGGGTGTCGGCGCGGTCGGCTGGACGCGCACGCTGAGCCGGTCCTCGAGCATGCGGATGCGCGAGTTGGCAACCTCGGGGTCCGCCTGCAGCTGCCGGTTCTGCTGCGCCTTGTCGTCGAGCGCGGCGCGCGCGTCGTGCAGCTCCTTCTCGGCGCGCACCGCGTTGTTGAGGTACATGGACCCGTCGAGCGACTCGCCCGACAGCGCCTGCTTCTCGGCCTCGAGCTCGCCCGCGCGCTTCTTGTGGTGCTCGGCCTGCGCCTTCCAGTACTCGACCTCGTGCTCGGCCGTCTCCATGCGCTGCCGCACCTGCACCAGCTCTGACGCCGTCTCGTTCGACGTCGCCAGCCGCGCCTCGAACTCGGCCACCCGGTCGTGCTGCACCCGCAGCGCCTGGTCCACCGCCGCCTTGGCCTTGACCGCCGCCGCCCGCTCCGCGTCCACCTTGACCAGCTCGTCGTCGCGCGCCGCAATTGCCCGCTTGAACGCCGCAACGGACTCGGTGAGCGCCGCCACCTCGACTTTGAGCGCCGCGGCCCTGCCGGCGCCCGCCTCGGCCGACTCGAGCTGCGCCGTGAGCTCGACGACGCGCGCGCGCGAGGACGCGTACGCCGCAGACTCGGCGTCGAGCGTGTTGCGGGTACTCGCGAGCTTGGACCGCACGGCCGCCAGATCGGCCGCCACCGCGTCGCGCTCCTTGCGTGCCGCCTGCGCCGCCGCCTCGGACTTGCCGAGCTTGATGTGCACGCCAGCGAGCGTCGACTCGAGCTCGGCCACCTTGGCGTCGCGCTGTGTAAGCTCGGCCTTCATCTCGGTCTGCACCTTCTCGCGCGCCGCCGTGAGCTGGGTGCGCTCGGCGCGGAACGACGCGAGCGCGCCGTCCCGGTCGGCGAGCTGCACCTCGAATGTGGCCACCCGCTCGTTAGCCGCAGCGAGCGAAGCACGCACGTCGGCGAGTGCCGACTCGAGCTCGGTCACCTTGGCGTCGCGCTGCGCGACCTTGGTCTTCATCTCGGCCCGCAGCTGCTCGTGCGCCGTCGTGAGGTAGGCGCACTCGGCGCGGAGGGACGTGAGCGCGCCGTCGCGGTCGGCGAGCTTGACCTCAAGCGCACCTACCCGCTCATTGGCCGCGACGAGCGAGGCGCGCGACTCGGCCAGCTCGGCGGCCTTGGCCTCGACGTCGGCGGTGCGGGCAGCGACCCCAGCCTCGAGGTCCGCGATCAGCTTCTTGGCGCCGTTGAGCTGCGCCGTGACCTCCTCGACCTCCTTCTGCCCTTCCGCGACCTGCGCGACGGCCGCGTCATGGTTCGCCCGCATCTCGGCCATCTCGGCCTGGTGCGCGGCAACGTCGGCGGCGTGCCGCTCCGTGATCTGCTGGACGAACTTGGCCTGCGCGTCGACGTCGGCCTTCATGGCGTCAAACTCGGCCTTGACCTGGTTCAGCGCGGCGACTTTGGCCTGGACGTCCGCAACAGCCGCCGCGTGCTCGCCGCGCGCAGCGGCGAGACTCGCCTCGAGCACGGCCACGGACCGTACGAGCTCGTCCTCGCGGTGGCGGAACTTTTCGGCGGCGGCCTGGAGCGCGGCGACCTGCGCGTCGCGATCGGCCACGGCCTGAGTCTGCTGGGCGAGCGCGGTCGTCGCGGCCTCGAGCTCGGCGAGCTTGGTCTGGAAGTCGTCCGTGACCTCGTCGAGGTCGCGCTCGAGCGCCGCGCGCTGCGCGTCAATCGACTCGGTGCGGCGGACCTGCGCGTCGAGCTCGGCCGCGGCCTCGCGCATTTCGACGTCGCGAGTCGCGAGTTTCGCCGCCAGCTCGTCGCGCAACGTCTCGAGCGCCGCGATGCTCGCCTCGCGCTCGGCCATGCGCGCGCACAGCGCCGTCTCGACCTCGCCGAGCGTTTCGCGTGCGGAGACCGCCGCAGCGAGCTCGGTCTGCAGCGCGGCCTTGGCCGACTCGTGCGCGTGGCACGCGGCGAGCGCCTCGTCGCGCGCGGCCTGCGTCGCGGCGAGATCCTTGCGCAGCGTGTCGACGGTGGCGGTGAGGCACTCGGCGTCCTTGCGCGCGGCGGTGAGATCGCGCGCGGCAGTCTGGACCTCCTTGGCGAGCTGGTCGCGCTCGGCCACGACCTCGAAGTGCTGTGTGCGGAGCGACTCGAGCGTGGTGGTGGTCTCGGCGAGCTGCGCCGCGGCCGACGCGTGGTCCTTGACGGCCGTCTCAAGCCGCGTGGTGAGCTCGTTGGTCGACGAACTGGTCGACTCGAGGCGTGCGGCGAACTCGTCGCGCTCCTTGTTGGCAGCGGCGAGCTGCTCCTCGAGCTCGCTGACGATCTCCGAGTTGGTCGCGAGCACCTCCTCGCTGATGGCGAGCTGCGCGCGCGCCGCTGCGAGATCGGCCTCGGCCGTCGTGGCGCGGGCGGCGGCAGCGTCGAGCCGCTGCTGCACCTCGGCGGTCGCTGCACGCGCCTGCTCGACCTGCTGCGTGAGCTCAGCGACGCGTGCGGCCGCGCGCTCAGCCTCGGCCCCGCCATTCTGCGCGCGCTTTGACTCGGCGTCCAGCTGCTGCTCGAGCTCGAGGATCTCGGTGTCGCGCCTCGCGAGCTCGGCCGCCGCCGCCGTGTACTTGTCCTTCCACTCGGCGAGCCCCGACTCGGCGGCGTCCGCGCGCAGCACTGCCGCCGCAATCTCCATCGTGCGGGTCCCGGCGACACCCTCCCACTCGTTGGCGCGGGCGCGCGCGGCGGCGAGGTCGGTGTGCAGGTCCGACTGCGCGGCCTCGAGGGCGGCGCACTCCGCGGTCTTGGACTGGAGCGCCGCGGCGAGATCGGCTTGCCGCGCAGTCGCCGACGACGTGAGCAGGGCGTTGGCGTCGCGGAGCCGTTCGCACTCGGCCGACACGCTGGCGAGGGCCTCGCGGGTCTGCGCGAGCTCGGACTCGGCGGCGGACCGTGCCGACTCGAGCTGGGCGACCTGCGCCTCGAGCGTGGCGACGCGCTCGCGCGCCGTGTCGTGCGCCGCGGACTGGAGAGCGAGGTCCGAGTCGAGCTGCGAGACGCGCGCCGCGGCCTTGGCCAGCGCCGCCTCGGTCTCGCCGAGCACCGAGTTGGTGGAGGCGAGCGATTCCGCGGCGGCATCGAGCCGGGCGAGCGCGTCCACGTACGTCGACTCCCGTTCGATGGCGACGCGGTCCGAGTGCCGCGCGTCGCCGCGCGCGACTGCGAGCTGCGCCGTGAGCTCGCGGATCCGGGCCTCGTACACGGCGGACCCGCTGCCCATGGACGCGAGCGTTGCGGCGTGCTCCTGCTCGAGGGCGGCGAGTCGCTCGGCGGTGGCGTCGAGCTGCGACTGGAGCGCGGCGAGAGCCGCCGCGTTCTCGGCCTGCGCGACGGCGAGCTCGCGCGATTTCGACTCGTGTTTGGCGACGAGGTCGTCGCACCCGGCGGCCCACGCCGCGGAGAGCTCGTTGCGCGAGTCCTCGAGGCTCGCGACGAGCGCCTGCGAGGCGCCGAGCTCATCCTGCAGCTCGGCGAGGGCGGTGCGGTCGGCGTCGCCAAACTCTTCGAGGTCCTTGATATGCTTTTCGAGCTTGCGGATGCGGGCGAGCGCGTTCGCGTGGTCCGCGACCGAGGCGTTGAGCTGGCCGCGCACGGCGGCGAGGGCGGCGACCTCGGCCCGGAGCGCGAGGCAGCGGTGCTCGGCGTCGGCGTGCGCGTTGTGGTACTCGACGACGGACGCGCGGAGCGCAGCAACGTCGGCGAGGGCGCGGGCGTGTACGGGCTGGAGGAGACGAAGCTCGTCGGCGAGGAGCTGCAGGGCGGTGGCGCGCGCCTGCTCGATGGCGAGCTGCGCCCGAACGTCGGCGAGGACCGTCGACTGCTCGGCGTGTTCGGCGCGCGCGGCATCGAGTTCGGACGCGAGTCGCGTCCGCTCGGCGGTCGAGTCGGCGAGCGAGCCGGTCAACGCGTCGATCTGCGCCTGCAACGCGGCGGCGGATGACTGCAAGTTCTCGCACTCGGCGGTGCGCGCGGCGAGATCGGCGGTCAGGGTCTCGATGGAGGCGCGGTGCGCGGCGATCTGGGCCTCGGACGCCTCGAGGGCGGCCAGGCGCTCGGCGCTCTCGCCCTTGAGCTCCTTGATGCGGGCGAGGGCCGAGTCGCGGTCCTTGGTCAGGTCCTGAACCATCTCCTTGATGCCCTCGGTGCGCGGGCGCTTGTGCGCGCGGGTCGGCGACGTGTTCGCGGCGAGGAGCTCTGCCGCTGACGCGGCCGAGAGGGTCTGGCGGCGCTTGGTTTTGCTGGCGACAAACTCGTGCAGGCTCTCGAGCTCGCGCTGCATGCGCTGGCGCTCCTTTTCGGCCTTGGCCTGGTCGAGCTCCTTGGTCTTGCCGGCGGCCAGCCGGGCCTCGAGGACGTGGAGGCGGTCCTTGTACTCCTCCTCGCTGGCGGCGGTGAACTCGGAGTGGTTGACGATCGGCTTGTTGCAGACGGACTTGGCGCGCGACGCGAACTTGAGGGTGGAGAGCGACTCCTCGAGGTAGGTGGTGTGCGGCGAGATGGTGCACAGGATCGCGGTGCGCGCGTTGCCGCCGAGCGACGGCTTGAGGATGTGGGTGAGCTTGGTGTCGCGGTACGGGATGTGCGTGTCGTTGGCCTTGGACGACGAGAGCTTGGTGATGACCTGGCTGAGGGTGTGCAGCGACTTGTTGATGTGGCCGCCCTCCTTGAGGCGCGCGCCATCGGCGCCCGTGTGGGCGACGCGCTCCGAGCCGGCGAGATCGACGAGGTTGAGGCGCGAGGTGGTTATGCCGCGGCCGGGCACGTCGGGTCCGTCGTCGCCCTGCTGGATGATCTGGATTTGCAGGTCGGTCAGTTACACTGGCGGGAAGCGTGGAAAGGCGATGAACCCGAGACGTACGAAGGTGAGGATGGTGTGCGATCGGCTGCTAAAGTCGTTCATCTCGGTCTGGTGGGTCTCGCGGACCTCTACAGGAACGGGTCATGGTCAGTCCTCGAGCACTGGACACCGCGGCGACAGAGCAATCACGTACTGGCGGCGCTCTTGATGGCGGCAAATGCGTCGCGCAGGGTCACGATGTGAATGTCGGAGGCGCCGCTGACAAACGGCTGGCCGTCGCTGCCCTCACGGAGCTTGAGGGTGGTGTCGCGTTTCGGGTCGAGCAGGTCGCGCAGCGTCTCGTTGTAGATCTCAATGTAGGACATGCGAATGGTAAAACCATTGGACTGGACGTGGATGAGCACGGTTAGTCGACCGTGAGGCGCCATAGCTGGTGCAGTGAATGCACGCGTTGAAAATGTACCTGAGACTTGTCGGCCGCGGCAAACAGGTCCCGGATAGCGCGCGGGATGATGCCCGAGTCGTCGCGGGTGCCCATCATGGACCAGGTCTTGCCCGAGGCGGTCTGGCCGTAGACGAAGAGGGTGCTGTTGAAGCCCTGGATGGCGGACTGGATAATGTCCTCGCCGAGGTCGGCGTAGACCTGCTCGTTGGTGGCCGTGTTGTCGTAGAGGTGGTCGAAGCGGAAGCGGTTGGCCTGCTGGGCGGCAAAGTCGCCCACGGCCTGCGAGATGGTGTCGCGGTCAATCTTCCACGCGAACTTGGGCAGGCCCTGCTCGACCTCGCGCGGGTTGAAGGGCCGCATGCGCACGCCCACGGCGATGCGCTCGCGCAGGTCGTCGGAGCCGTTGCTGGACCGGCGCCGCTTGGGGCGGACCAGGCCCGTCGATGGCGGCGGCGGCGGCATGGCGGTGCCTTCGGCGGCGGGCGCGGGGTTTGAGCGCAGATCGCTGGGATCGACGTCCATTGCGGCATGCGCACCCGGTTCCACCTTGATGGCCGGCGTGGACGGGCCCGGGGTCCGGTTCGGCGGCGACTGCCACGCGGGCCGCCGGCCCGTCGAGGGCACGGGGATCATGCTCATGGTGCAGTGCAGAGTCGGGAGTGGCGTTGAGTGCAGTTCAGTCGGTGCGTCTCGTCGTTTTCATGGGTGGGTGCGTCAGGGATGCGGGTGCGGCCATGGACGGCGGGCAGCGACTCGGAAAGCGTGCGACGCACTGCACGGCGCTGCACGCTCGCTCGTCTCAGCCCGCGGATCGCGCCGCGCTCCAACGGGTCAGGTGAGCGCACGCCCCAACACTTTTGACCCTCCTCGCGGCCCTCCGCGCTCGCGGGGCGCTCGGCCGGCCCCGCCGCCGCGGCCGTCGCGCACGTCGACTGCCTATCCCAGCACGCGCCCGCGCCGACGCACCCCCTGCAACGTAGCTCGCGACTCCACGCAACGCCGTATGTGCCGCGGCGCACGCCCGATCGCTCCACGCCCATGCATCGACCCGCCTGACTCGCGGCGCCCCGCCCGCGCCCCGCCCCCCGTCTAGCCACCACCCCGCGCGGACCCATCATGGCGGACATTGACATTTCGACGCTGCACCCGCTCTCGCCCGAGGTGATCGAGCGCCAGGCGACCATCAACATCGGCACCATCGGCCACGTCGCCCACGGCAAGTCGACGGTCGTCAAGGCCATCTCGGGCGTGCAGACGGTCCGCTTCAAGAACGAACTCGAGCGCAACATCACCATCAAGCTCGGCTACGCCAACGCCAAGATCTACAAGTGCGACAACGAGGCCGAGTGCCACCGCCCCGGCTGCTACCGCTCGTACCGCAGCAACCAGCCCCCGACCTTCCCGTGCGAGCGCGAGGGGTGCACCGGCACCATGCGCCTGCTGCGCCACGTCTCGTTCGTCGACTGCCCCGGTACGCTTGCACGCGTCACCTCGGATCCGACTCGACCCTAACAACTAACGCGCACCCTCCCCTCCCCGCAAACAGGACACGATATCCTCATGGCCACCATGCTCAACGGTGCCGCCGTCATGGACGCGGCCCTGCTCCTCATTGCCGGCAACGAGTCGTGCCCGCAGCCGCAGACGTCCGAGCATCTCGCCGCCATCGAGATCATGAAGCTCAAGCACATCATCATCCTGCAGAACAAGGTGGACCTGATCCAGGAGGCCCAGGCCAAGGAGCAGTACCAGTCGATTCTCAAGTTCGTGCAGGGCACCGTCGCTGACGGCGCGCCCATCGTGCCCATCTCGGCCCAGCTCAAGTACAACATTGACGCCGTCAACGAGTACATTGTCAAGAAGATCCCCATCCCCGTGCGCGACTTCACCTCGTCGCCCCGCCTCATCGTCATCCGCTCGTTCGACGTGAACAAGCCCGGTGCCGAGGTGGCCGACCTCAAGGGCGGCGTCGCCGGCGGCTCGATCCTGTGCGGTGTGCTCAAGCTCGGCGACGAGATCGAGGTGCGCCCCGGCATCGTGTCCAAGGACGCCGAGGGCCGCATCATGTGCAAGCCCATCTTCTCCAAGATCGTGTCGCTCTTCACCGAGTCCAACGACCTCAAGTTCGCCGTGCCCGGCGGTCTCATCGGTGTCGGCACCAAGATCGACCCGACGCTGTGCCGTGCCGACCGCCTCGTCGGCCAGGTGCTCGGCGCCGTCGGCCAGCTGCCGCAGATCTACACGGAGCTCGAGATCAACTACTTCCTGCTGCGCCGCCTGCTCGGCGTCAAGTCGGACGACAAGAAGCAGACCAAGGTGCAGAAGCTGACCAAGAACGAGGTGCTCATGGTCAACATCGGGTCCACGTCGACGGGCGGCCGCGTCGTGTCGGTCAAGGCCGACATGGCCAAGATCCAGCTCACGTCGCCAGCCTGCACGGAGCTCGGCGAGAAGATTGCCCTGTCGCGCCGTATCGAGAAGCACTGGCGTCTCATCGGCTGGGGCAAGATCAAGCGCGGTGTCTGCCTCGACATGTAAGCTCTCGGTTCGGTCCTCGGTTGTCGTCGTTTCTCATCCCTCCCCCACCCACCGTCTGTTTCTGTATTTCTCCCCCAGTTTTCCCCCAATTCGATGCCTATTCGATAGCTCTCCCCCCGGGGTCGCCCTGAGCCCTGAGCAGTTGAGTCGGCTCGCTGTAGCGTTCGCACTGAGGTCAGGGAGCAGATCGGCGAGCGTGGAGAAGAGAGGAGGAGCAGGAGGAGTTGGCTTGACTGATGCAAAGCTAAGCGCTTGGATGCAAAGATCGCAGCGCGCCACAGCGACTTTTTCACATGGCCGACGCGTCGTCAGCTGAGCGATCGCCGGCGACTCGTCGCGGACGCGTTCGGGTGGAGGTTGGTGTGAAAATGGGGGGGAATCTAGTTCAAAATGAGGAAATGGTACAGGGTTGAGAGCGAGGGAGGGATATGTACAACAACACACAGCGACACGGACAGACAGGTTCACGACATGAGGAAGGCGAGGGCCATCTTGTTGGGCCCCGCGACCGACACGGTCGGCGAGGCCGGGCGCGCGTAGGGCGAGTATCGCGGGGAGGCCATGGCCGGAGCGCGCAGCGCGGCGGTGCGCGGGGCGGGCGAGAGGGTGGGGGTCGCGGGGCGGCCCGGCGGCGGGGTGCCGGCCGATGACGTGACGGGCGAGGGCGGGGCGATGGCAGCCGCAGCAGCGACGGCGGCGGGGTCGAGCTCGACGTGGAACATGCCGCGCTCAAAGTGGGCGAGGTAGGCGGGCGAGATGGTCCAGTACGAGGTGCGCGACGAGGCGGCGGGCGGGGTCGGCGGCAGCACCACGTCGGTGGCGGCGGAGGAGGGCGAGGTGGGCGAGGGCTGGCGCAGGTACTTGAGGTACGACAGCTTGGTGAAGCACGCGTTGCGCGACAGGTTGTAGCGGACCGTGTTCTGCCAGCCGAGATCTTCGGGGTCGTTGTAGTGGGCCTTGTACTGCGAGCTGATGTAGGCGTAGATCTCCTTGATCGACAGGCACCGCGAGGGCGACGCGAGGATGGCCTCGGCGATGAGCACCACGTAGTTCTTGGGCGGGCGCCGGCGCTTGCGGCGGAGCTGCGGCGCGCCGGACCCGTTGCTGGACGCGCCGGCCTGCTCGTTCGTCTCCGAGGTCGGGGTGGTGGGCGAGGACGGCGAGAGCGGCGGCGACGCGAGTCCCTGCGCCGGCGCGGCCGATTGCTGCTGCTGCTGCGGGCCGAGGCGCGCGGCAATGGTCGCGAGCGTGGTCGCGGCGAGCATCTCGGCGCCGGCCGCGGCCGCCGATGAGGCGTGGGCCGACTCGGCGTAGGGCTCAAGCTGCGGGATGAACAGGCAGCCGCCCGTGGCCGCGGCGGCGGCAGCAGGCGACGTGGAGGTCGACGTGGGCGTGGGATTGGACATGAGGTTGGTGGTGTTGGAGGGTGGGCTGAGCGGGGTCGGCGAGGTCGCAGGGCTCATGGTCTTGTTGGCGTTGTGGGGGAGGGTGCGATGGAGGGGAGCGTGGGGGACGGCTCGACTTTATACTGGAGCGCTCCTCGGCAACGAGGTCGGGGCCAACCGGGTGCGGTTGAATTGAATCTTAAGAACGGACGAGGCGGGGCCGGGGACCCGGGCCGGGAGAGATGACGACGACGGCGGCGGGGCAGCTGATCAGCGCGCCGCCGCGACCCGCCGCGAGTCGCGCGCGCGGACGCGGCACGCAGCGATAAGATCCATTGATGGAATCAGGCGCTGATGGAGCACCCGCACGTGAGGCAACCGAGATGATCGGCGCCGGAAGAAGCCGGAACACAGCTACCTTTGCTATGTTTCAAGTTTCACACTGTTGCGTCATCGACGAAGCAAGCCTCGGAAAGACCCGGAACAGGGCAGATCGTTTCGCTTCGACCTTGCCATCGCTGCACGTGCGCCTCCGCCACCACTGCCGCCTCCGCCACCGTTGCGGCGCGCTCCGCCACGCTCCGGACCATCGCGGCGGTCGGTTGCTTCGCCATCCGTCGGGCCCGAGCGCGTCCCGGGCCGCCGGCCGACGGACGTCGCGGCGCGCTGAGCGCCGGCACGACCCTCGCGTACAACGCTCCTCTGTCGACGCAACTGGACGGGCTGCGGGTGGCCCGCCTTCGGACCCTACGCCGCCGCGATCTCGCCCCGAATGGCACGCACGCGAGCACCGGCTCGACGGCGCTGACGCGGGCGACCGCCGTCGGCGTGACAGCGCGCCACGGCAAGGAGCTACGGCGTGTATCCCGCCGCTTACGTGTTCACGTCGCATGCGCACACCGCCTCCACCCGCCGCGTCACCTCCTCGCGACCTCCCCCCGCGTCCGCGAGACGCACCCGTCCAGCAGGTCCGCCGTGTTGCCCTCGACAACGGCGGGAACGGTGCAGTGGTTCGCGGGACGCGTCGCCTCCCGAGGGCCCGTCGCTCACGCGCGCGAAGTCGCTCGACGGCCGGCACGCCGCAGCTTGCACGGCGACGCGCTCCAGCTTGCGCGCCACCGCCCCGTGGGACCCGCTGCGTACACGCGGCCTTTTATGCTGTCACGGCGCCGGATACTCTGCTCCGCGCGGAGCACCGGTGGCGCGGGACCAGCAGAGCAGCGGGATCGACCGACGCGTCGCGGCGGCGAGAGCAGAGCGCGGCATCGCGAGGGCACCCGCGAGTAGTCGTCGGCCTCAAATACACGCGCATGGATCCTGTCGTCCGTGAGAGAGAGTGAGATCCGAGCGAAACTGGTAGTATATATAAGAAATTGTGTGCGGCTCCGTCCCCTTCCGCACCCCTCGCACGTTGACGGCAACCGTCCCCGCGCGAGGGCCACACCCCCCCCCCCTACCCCCCGCCCCGCGCCCGTGCTACGCGGTGGAACCGAGCCGCTCGGTGCGCCCGACCCCACCGCGCGGCACGGCACGCGGCGAGCCGCGTTCCTGCGCGGGCTCGCCGCCCTTCTTGGTCGCGGCCTTCTTGCCGCCCTTGCCGCCCTTGCCGTTCTTCTCCGGGCGCGAGTTGGCGACGTCCGTCTTGATCGCGTCGATGGAAAGCGGGGCGAGCACGGCCCCGCGATAGTGACGCCAGTCGGGCACCGTGTAGATGACGTGCCGGGTGATACTGTACGCGGCGTTGTTGACGGGGGCTGTGGCACGGCAGGCCTCGTTGATCCCACGGAGCGTTTGGCGGAACGCGACGCCCGAGTTGGGCCCGTAGGCCGACAGCGGCTTGCGGGCCAGGGTCTCGGTGGTCTTCATGGTCACCTGGAGGTCTTGCTCTGCACGCAGCAGCGTCTGCCGTGCAAGGTCCGTCACGGCCGCGTTGGGGATCGCGGGTGAGCCCGACCGGGCCTCGGCACGCCGCACGGCTTCGGCGACGTACGGGACGGCGCGCTCGATCCAGTCGAGCCGCTGGCGCTTCTCCTGCGGGGTGGAACTGCCCGTCGACGCCTCGTCGAGCGAGCTGGCGGTGCGCTCGACGGCCTTGGCCTTCATGGCGCGCTCCTTGGGCAACGGCGCGTCGTCGGTGGCGTCGGGCAGGCCCTTGCGCCCGACGGGCATGGCGTACTTGGCGGGGGCGGCCTTGTAGGCCTCCTCCTCGGCGCCGGTGGCGGTGCCGGCCTCGGCCTCGCTGCCGGTGATGGTGCCGGCCTCGGCGCCGTCCCGCCGTCCTCGAAGATCTTGTCCTCGTCTTCGTCTTCGTCACCGTATGCGCCGTCGGCCTCACCGCCCTCGGCCGTCTCCTCCGAGAACTGGGCCTCGCGGTACCCGAGGTCGCCGTCGGGACGGATGTTGGGAACGCGCTGGTCAATGTCGTCGGGGCCGTCAGCCGCGACGACGGCGCGGCGGCGAGGCGAATCGAGCGGGTCCTGGGCGGCGGCGGTGGCGCGGAAGAAGTAGTTGCGGTCGAAGGCGGCACCGACGGTCATCTGCCCAAAGTCGGCGGCGTCGCGGGCGAGTGCAGCCTTGGCGAGAGCCGTGGGCTTGACGAATCCGAGGATGTGGGCCTTGTACACGAGCATGGTCTCGTCGACCTGGTCCTGGACGCGCACGGCGAGACCGCGCTCGATGGCGTCGCCGAGCCGGAGTGCGGTGAACTCGGCCAGGCGCGCAGGGTCGGTGAAGAGGTCGATGCCGATGGGGGTCAGATCGGCGCGGCGGGAGATGACAGCGGGGTAGAGCAGCGTGTCGGCATGCTCGTCCTCGCCAGCGGCGGCGGCGGCAGCGGCGGCGGCGGCGGTGCGGTCGTGGTCGCGGTCGTGGTCGGCCATGTTGGACTTTTCGCGCGTGTGCGGGTTCGGTACGCGGACGGCGAAGGTACTGTAGACTGGGTCGTCGACGGGAGAGAGCGCGAGAGCGGGCGTGAGCGCAAAGTCCCAGCCAGAGGAGTGGCGGCGGCGGAGGGCGACTCATCTGGGCGAGCGGCAGGAGAAGCCGGCATGACGTTGGGCGGCGGGGTCCTTGCCACAGTCAGCGAGGGGGGGTGGATAGCCCCATATCGCAATATGGAGGGCCGGCCTTGCATTGCATGAAGTGTGAGCCCGTGCCGGCGTCAAAAGCGGACCTGCGCACGTTCCGTTGAAGTCACCCAGCGTTGAAGGTTGAAGTTGAAGCGCCACAGCCGGCAGCCAGCGGAGCATCGGCGGGCCTCGGCGGACCTCACCCCCTAAAATCAATACATCGTCTACAGCTCACTCAACTTGCTGCACTGCGTCAGGGGAGGTCCCAGTGGGTCGCACGAAAAGTTTCGTGCTCAAACGCGGGTATCGCGAAATCCGTCAACTTCGTCCTGTTCGTCTGGCTTCCCCACGCCGGCACGATCGCCCTTATGCTCGCCAAAGACGTTCCTTACCGGCTTGATGCGATCGACCTAGGCCATCGAGCCTTCCATCATGAATGAGAGCGGCAGGGAGGGCAAGGAGTCGTCACATCTCAGACCAAGTTTTCACAGCAGCATGAGGTAAGGAGACAACAATAGCCAGTTAGAACTCCTTCAAGAGGTCTGCAGTGGTTCTTAAACATCAAGAGGGAGCTCTAGCGCGGCAATCTGCGAGGTTGAGGGTAGTCGAAGTTGACGGATTTCGCGATACCCGCGTTTGAGCACGAAACTTTTCGTGCGACCCACTGGGACCTCCCCTGACGCAGTGCAGCAAGTTGAGTGAGCTGTAGACGATGTATTGATTTTAGGGGGTGAGGTCCGCCGAGGCCCGCCGATGCTCCGCTGGCTGCCGGCTGTGGCGCTTCAACTTCAACCTTCAACGCTGGGTGACTTCAACGGAACGTGCGCAGGTCCGCTAAAGTCAAAGGAAGTCGACGGGTGTGGGCGAAGTCGGTCGGCTTCCTCGCCGCTCACCGCTGGCCTGACCGCTGGCGCCGCCGCCCTCCCCGCCGGGACTATAAGTACCAGCCGCGCCCCCGCCCCCGGTTCTGCTCGAGCGGAGTCTTCGCAACAGATCGACACGCATTCGCGCCCTCGGTCTACCCTGCCCGCCTCCCACCCACCCCCGCACGCTCGCGCCCGTCGCCTGCTTGCACCCGTCGCCCCCTCGGCTCTCCCCACCCACCCAACCCGACTCTCACGTCACCCTCGCGCCCGCGCTGCCTTTACGGCACCCTCTCTCCGCCCTCTCCACCACCTCCCTCCGACCTCGGGCATCGACAACGCGTACTTTGGGTGTCACGGTCTCCATGTGTGACAAGTTTTTTTCGCGCGACGCCCCCGACAGGAGTTTGCTGTAAGGGAGATTGGGCGTCGCGAGGGTCCTCGAGACCTGTGGATCGCATCCCATAGCAACGGGACACGAGGGAAGGCTGGATGGGGCCACGGAAGTGCAGGGTGTCACAGGAGTCGCGGTCATGTGAGTGGCTGAACGCGTGAGTGCGAGACACGCGGGAAAGCTGATAGTGGACATAGAGTAGCAACGTATCACGCGGAGTGCGCTATGAGAGAATGGTCGAGACTTGGGAGTCGCAGAAAGCAGTAAAGTGGGTATCGAGAAGCACAGGGAAGGCTGGATGCGGACGTTGATTAGACGTCGCCCGCGGCGAGGCCGCCGATGCCATACGGGAGATCACAACGGTCGTTGCAGCCGCGAGGTGCGCTGGCTTCGGGGCAGCCACTATAAGGGAAGGGGAACGTCGCGACAACGGCCGCGGCGAGGACGCGTTGAGGCGACGGACGTGGCGGCGGCCGCGGAGGCAGTGGCGGCGGCCTGCACAGCGCTCCGTGATGCGGCGGGCGAGGGAGATGGCGTACTTTTCTTGAGCTCGGGCGACCAGCCGGGCTGCCCGAACGGGAACAGCAGCGGGAACGCGAGCGGCTCGTACTCGGCTGACAGGACGTTCATGCGCTTGTCGTAAAAGCGGCCGTTGTGGTGGCCAGCGTCGAGCTTGAGCGCGAACACGTAGGGCAGGTGGTTCTGCTTGGCGCGGGCAAACGGCACGAGGAGGGCGGCCGAGTTGAGGATCGGACCCGAGCGCGACGTGTTGATGCGCACGATGGGCGTCTCGACCGCGGATCGCGTGTCCTTGATGATGTCGCGGATCTTGACGTAGCCGCGGACCAGCGGGTTCGACTCCTGGAGGATGTCGCCGAGTGCCTTGACCAGGCGCACCGTGCAGTTACCGAAGATGTGGTTCTCCGTGAGCGCGTTCGAGTCGTGGAAGTAGTACGACGGCAGACCGGTGCCGGCGCTGCGCGCCACGTCCGCGATTTCGCGGCGCGACTCGAGTCCGTTGGCGAGGAAGCTCTCGCCCTGCGCGGCGTCCGCGCCATCGCCCGCGGCGGCAGACGACAATTAAGTAGCATCAGGGCCACCGGCGGCAGCAGCTATGGCGGCGAGCTCAGCGGCGGCAGCGCGCTCTTGAAGAAGGCGAGGTCGGAGAGCGACGTACCACGTTGCGCCGCGCAGCATTGAGAAGCTGAGGCGCGAGTTGTGGACGCCGTGCGGGTTGGTGCGGGCGCCCGGCTGCGTGAGCACGGCGGCCATGGCGAGCTGCGAGTTGTAGGCGCGCGCGAACCGGCGCAGGTCCGCCTAGCGGGCGATGAGCTCGAGGAGCGCGGGCGGGCAGTCGGGCACGATGCCCTGATCCACGAAGTAGGCGCGCTAGCAGCATGGTGAGCGACGCGGGTACAGACGCGGATGTGAGCATGTCGTGTGTGCGTGACGGTAACCCTGGGCCCACGAGTGTCGTGGACGCTTCCTCTTCTCCCTCGGCTCGGCGCGGATGAAGCGCGGATGAAGCAATGTACACAAACGACCCACCACGACTGCTACCATCACCAACAGCGCAACACATGAACATGGCCATGGCCATGCCGCACCTCGGCTCCGACGACGCCACCTACACCTGGTTCGTCGTGGGCT
This sequence comes from Blastocladiella emersonii ATCC 22665, assembly GCA_025594325.1. NCBI lineage: Eukaryota > Fungi > Blastocladiomycota > Blastocladiomycetes > Blastocladiales > Blastocladiaceae > Blastocladiella > Blastocladiella emersonii. The sequence goes on along the minus strand of JANHCV010000010.1, from coordinate 67,926 downwards.
GCCTGCTGCTCGCCCTCATCCTCGCGATCGTGTGTTCGTGCTCGCTGCGTCTGTTGCGCAGGTCGGTTGCGGCGACCAACGCGGACGCAGCGCGCGGGGAGAGCGCTCTGCACGACGTGGGGCCGTCCAGGTCGGAATCGCGCCGCCGCTACGAGGACGATCCCGACGACCGCGGCGGCGAGTTCCTCCCGCACTACACGCCCGCTCCCACTACGCCCTCGGCTATCTGCTTCCCCACTGCCGCTACAGGCGACGACTGCCCGCCACCACCTACGCCGCCCGAGTCGCTCCTCACCATTGCCATCTCGGTCGAGACTGAGAGCGTCCTCCACGCCTGGGAGCCCCCGCGGCCTCCATCACCTTCGCCATCGCCGACTGGGCCGCCGTGAGTGCGTCCGCGCACCTCGACACGCTCCTTCTCAAAATAGCACGCACCTTCTCAAAATAGACTCTAACGCTGCCGCGCGTTTTGCGTTTCGAACCTTCTCGATGCCGCCCGGGCCTGACGATCATGATCCCATCACCATCACCCTCGACATGAGCGCAACGGTGGTCGTGGCCACCGTGGGAGCGTGGGAACTTGCGAACCTGTGAGACGGGCAGTGGGAGAGGAGACGGACTGCAGCGGTGTGCGGCGCCGACCCAGTGGCTGAGGCGACCGCCGACCGCTGACTGCCCCTGCCCCGGCCCTGCCGACACCGTCAACTCTCCTCCTCTCGTTCTCCTCTCTCGAGAACCTCAACTTGCTTCGATTGCATCGCGCTGCACGGTTTCCGGCCGCCCCTTAGAATTGCTGCTCCCGGATACCCCTTGCATCCCCGTACCGTCGCGAGCGTCCGTCAGCGCCACCGACCAACTGACCGACCAACCGACCGACCATGTCCGCCTCCTCGTCGACCAGCTCGGCGACGCAGGCCGTCTTCGCCAAGAAGCAGTGCAACCAGTTTGGCCTGCCTGAGCCCGTTCTCGTCCTCTCTCGCAACTCGCTCGGCCAGCCTCATTGCGGGTCCAACAATGTCACGGCTACATGCCAGCTCGACCAGGTACGATCTTCTCCACGACGAGCCCCGTTCCCGCGCCGCTTACGCACGGACGACCATGTCTAGTGCTGCTCGGCCGGCGGCTTCTGCGGGCCCATCGCCAACCCGGACGGCTCGTACGTCGAGAACGGCAAGACCATGTCCAAGTCCGAGGCCACAGCCGTCTACTGCGACGCCAAGCCGCAGGGCGACTGGCGCGGGTGGACTGCCTACGGGACGTGCGGTGAGCTCGGCGGCGCCGTGTACCCGTGGCCCAACGGCGTGAAGCCGCCGGCGCTCTCGCGGGCAACGACCACCGTGGCCGCGACCGCCACCGCCGCCAGCACGGCGACGCCGAGCGCGGTTGCGCCAGACTCGTCGGCCAACCCGGTCGCGAGCTCGGGCCCGTCCATTGGCATGATCGGCGGGATCGCTGCCGCGGCCGTCGTTGCGGTCGCCGCGATCGCCCTGTTCCTGCGGCGGCGCAAGTCCCGCAACGACGACAGCCTCGATCGGCCCATGTCGCGCACCGACAACCGCCTGCTCTCGCAGTCCCGGTCTGCTAGTTCTGCGCCCAAGCCCGCCGATGCCGGGTTCAGCGCAGCCAGCGTGCCGCCGCTCGCGGCGAGCGCCGACCCCGAGTCCGCGGCCAGCTCGCCGTACCAGCACCCGCGCGAAAACGACCACCTCATCCACCAGCAACATCAGCAACCGCCGCGCCTCGAGGTCGACCTGGCGTCGCTGCAGCCGCACCGCGCGTCCCCTCAGCCGCAGCCGCAGCATCTCCCCGTGCAGCAGCCGCCCATGATCCGCAACGCGTCGCCGCTCGCCCCCGCGCCCGTGGCCCTGCACGTCCTGTCGGGTGGCCCGCCGGCCAAGGTGATGCAGGCGCTGCAGCCGCAGCCGCAGAACCAGCAGCAGAACCACGCCGTGATCCCGCTGGGTCTACCGCCGCTCCCGTCGATCCACGCCAACGAGACGGCGCTCGGCACGAGCTATGGCGGTAGTAGCAGAGCGGCGGCCACGGGTTCGCCTGCCCCCGCTGCGCCCGCCGCGCCACTGAACCCCGCCCTTGCATCCGCCGCAGCGGCGGGCCAGTCGTCGCCGACGCTGTCGCCGCTCGCACTCCCCGGGTTCACGGTGACCAAGCCGCGGCCCGTGACGGTGCAGGGCGTCGGCAAGGCGTCGCGCGCGCCCGTGCACGTCGTATTCGAGTACAAGCCGCCGACGTCGGGCGCTGCGGGTCCCGCGCCCGCAATCCCGCAGTCGACGGTGATGCGCGTCGGCGGCACGCTGGACGACGACCAGGAGATCTTCCTCCCGCCGCTCACGCCCGGATCGGCGCGGCCCATGACGTACCCGGCGGCCGCCATGAACCAGCAGCAGCAGCCACAGGCGCAGCCGGCCCTGGCGCTCGCGATGCCGCAGCTCGGCCAGCTTCCCGCGGCGCTGACGCTGCCCGTGATCGACCGGCCCATGTCGTTTGATGCAGCGGGCCCACCACTCCCGGCAGCGATCCCGGCGCCCGTGTCGCAGGAGGCGGCGGCGCTGCCGCGGTTCTTTGCAGCGTGGAACGCGCACCCGGACCGCATCGCGGGGGTGCGGACGTGCGCGCACGCGTTCCACGCGCAGCGGCCCGACGAGCTGTCGGCCGAGCCCGGCGACGCGGTCGAGGTCGGCGCCGTGTTCGCGGACGGGTGGGCGGTCGGGACCAACGTGCGCAGCAACAACCACACGGGGTCGCGCGGCGCGTTCCCGCTGTGCATCCTCGAGCCCGCGGGGCCCGGCGACCTCATCATGGTCGCGCTGCAGGAGGACATGGCGGCGATCGCCGAGAACCAGCCCAACCTCGTCGTCCCGCTCACGCCCGGCGGCGGCATCGGCGCCATGGAGCGCAACGCGAGTCTGCGGCGGCCCGAGCGGCGCTAAGGCGCGGCGGGAATCGCGATGTGATTGATTCAACCATAGACTATTCTGTATTGTTCCCCTCATCTGTTCTTGGGCGGCGACCTGTGAAGCGCGGCGGAGCGCGGCGGTTTGCAGCGTGGTGGCGCAGCGCGGGAGACAGGGAGCCAGGCCCCCGTTTTTAGGCTGAGTGACGCGTGGAACCTTCCCTTCTCGTTCGAACGTCGAGCGCGCGTTCGCGTGCCGGTCACACGCGATCGGCGCTCATCTTCCGCTCGCGCTCTCCTCCGCGTCGCTCCATGAAGCCTCCATGCATCAAGGCATGAGCCCAGCGCGACGCTAACTCGCCGCAACCTGACGATCACCACGCTAAAACGCCATGTCTGCCTTTGCCGACCGCAAGTGCGACCAGTACGGGCTGCCCGCGCCCGACGAGCCGTACCGCAACGCGCTCGGCCAGCCTGTGTGCGGCATCAAGAACGCGACCTCCGTGTGTCTCGCCGACCAGGTTCGCACACGCGTGATTCCCGTCTCGTGCCCGACTCGGCTCACACTCCCCGCGCGTGCGCGTAGTGCTGCTCGTACAGCGGCTTCTGCGGCCCGTTCGCCGGTTCCGACGGTAACTACAACGAGAACGGCAAGGCCGTGTCCAAGGCCGATGCTATCGCCGCCTACTGCGAGACGAAGCCCGCCGGCGACTGGCGCAACTGGACTCCCGCCGGTAAGTGCGGCGAGATCGGCGGAGCCGTCTACCCGTGGCCCAACGGCGACCGCCCGCCCTCGCGCGCCGAGCTCATCGGCCGCCTCGGCAACGGCAAGAAGGGCGGCCTCTCGCTCGGCGCCATCGTTGGGCTTGTCGCGGTCGGTGTGGCCGTGATTGGCGCGATCGCCGGGGTCGTGGCCATGCGCGCTCGCCGTCGACGCTCGAACCACGGTGGTGGTGGTGGTGCAAGTCGCGAGGAGGCCGCTACCGGAAAGCGCACGGGCGATGACCATGCCACGTCGCGGCCCGACAGCCGGCTTCTCGCGTCCTCGACCACGCTCGCAACCGCGGACCCGGACGCCATCACGACGCACTCGCCAGTCGCCCCGCCCTACTCGAACGAGCCGCACGACGCGCTCAACCACCCGCGCCGGCCCTCGGACCCATCCGCCCTGCCCGACGCGCTGCTCGCTGACCCGCGGAACTCGCGCTCGCGTCGCTCCTCGGCCGGCCTCGCGTCGGCGGCCGTCGCGCTCATGCCGCTCGACGTGCACCACCCGCCCTCCGCAGACATGCACACGCCGCGCTCGCCCGTCCCCTCGTCGATTGCCGGTCCCATGGTGCCGTCGTTTGACCCGTACCACCTCAGCGGCCACACCTCGGCCAACAGCAGCGCGAGCCGGTCCGACGGCGTCCCGCCTGCGGTTCCCTTTGGTGTCCCGCCGCCCTTGGACGCTCCCGACCGCACCCCCGTCAGCTCCATACCCGTCTCGGTCGCCGATCCCGTGCTGTTCGAGCCTCCCTCTGCCGCCGGACAGGCCGCTGCAGCTGCTCGTCCGCGGCCCGTCACGGTCCAGGGCGGCGGCCGCGCCATGCGCGCACCGGTCCACGTTGTCTTCGAGTACCACGCCTCGACGCCTTTGCCCGCTGCCCACGCGCCCGGGCTGCCGGCACCCGAGACGTCCGAGTACGAGCTCGAGCTGCCGACGTCGCCGGGCATGCCGGGTCCCGGCCGCGGTCCCGCCGCCGCCACCGCCCGCGAGGGTCCAGCCGCGGCGACCACCGAAGACCGCGAGGTGTACCTCCCTGCCCTCACGCTGGACCAGCGCAGACCCTGACAGACGCCCACGGTCGTGTATACCCGCAAAAATAGACCGTGTTTGATGACACTGGATTCGGGGCGCGGGGGTCCCTGAGCCACGGCGGCAATGTGGCGGGACTTCTCGACCGCTTCCTCTCTCCCTGTCGGCTCGAGCAAAAGTGATCCCTGCGAGATCTGCTCACGTAGCCACTGCATGCAATATGTCCGCCTTCGCCGACAAACAGTGCGACCAGTACGGGCTGCCGGAGCCCGCCACGACGCTGTTCCGCGACGCCCAGAACCGGCCCGTCTGCGGGCCGCAGTCGGCTGCCAACACCTGTCTCCTTGACCAGGTACATGGGCCAGCGGCGTACCGTACCATGACAGGCCGCTGACAGCCGCGAACCGAGTAGTGCTGCAGCAACTTTGGCTTCTGCGGGCCCATCGCCAACCCGGACGGCACCTACACCGAGGGCGGCAAGAACGTCACCAAGGCCGAAGCCACGGCCGTCTACTGCGGCAACAAACCGTCGGGCGACTGGCGCGGGTGGACCGCCGCCGGCAAGTGCTCGGCCCTCGGCGGGGCCGTGTTCCCCTGGACCGACGGCGTGCGGCCGCCCGCTCGCACGGGCACCGGCACCACCACTGGCGGCAACGGAGGTAGCACCAACAACAACAACAACAATGGCGGCAGTACGGGCTCCAACGGTGGCAGCTCGACGAACGGCAACGGGAACGGCAGCGCTGGTTCTGGTATCGCTGCGACAGGCTCGGGCGCCTCGGGCTCTGGCTCTTCAGCGGGTGCCGGCTCGGCTGGTACCTCGCCGTCCGCTGGTGGGAGCGTCGCGCCGTCGGCCACGGGCTCCACCTCGGGCTCGTCCACCGCCAACTCATCCGGAAACCGCACCGGGTCCTCGTCGTCGTCGCTCATCATGTACCTAGGGATCGCCGCGCTCGCTGCCGTCGCCGTCGTGGCCGCTGCCGTCTTCATCCGCCGCCGTAGCCGTAGCCGCGGCAGCAGCCGCCCGAAGACGCCGCAGCCCCTCCGCCCGAGCGGCGCGCCGCCGTCCCAGTCCGGCAGCCAGCTGCTCAGCTCGCCGCCGCCGACGCCGACGGTCTCGACCTCGGACGCTGGCTCCTCGGCAGCGGCAAACCACCGCTTCAGCCGTTACGCCGCCGAGCACTCGCTCGACCGCATCCCGTCCCCTACCTCGTCGGCCGGCGCTGCTGCGTCGTCCCGTGCGAACAAGCGCGCGAGCCGGCTCACGACTGGTTCGTCGGTCGCCGCGGATCAGGTCGTCGCCGCCTCGACCACACCGGCCTCTTCAACCACGCCGGCCGCGTCGGGCGCCTACGGCCGCTTTAACCGGTACACGGCCGAGCTGGTTCCCCCGCCGGCAGCGGCTGACGGTTACGGCGCGGTCCCGCTCGCCTCGCCGGGACTCGACCAGCACACACGCGAGATCAGTGGCGGCCCGGTCCACCGTCCCGTGTACCCCGACCTCAACGCGGGCGTCGGCTACCAGGTCGCGTCCGAGCCCCAGCGCACCGAGCCGCCGTTCACGCTCGCCCCCGTCGCTGCAACTCCTCCCCTGCAGTTTGCGCAGCTCGACGTGCTCACCACAACGGCGTTCGAGGAGCAACGGTTCCCGAGTCCCGCAGAGGCGGACCTCGACCTGACCGCCGCTGACACGCACGCTGCTCGTCCCATGAGCGCCGGCTCGCTCGCGGTGCCGTACTACGCTGCCAGCGGCCCCTCCTCGCCGCCGCACTCGCCGATCGCGCTCCAGGACGTGACCGCCGCCAAGCCGCGGCCCGTGTCGGTGCAGGGCGTCGGCAAGACGATGCGGCCGCCTGTCCACGTCGTGTTCGAGTATCAAGGGGCGGCCGGGCCCGTTCCCGCCGTCGGTTTTGACGGGTCGGACGCCATGGACGACGGCGAGTTGTACCTCCCGCTGGCCACGCCCGCCGTCCGGCGCGAGGCGTAATGAGTTCGCCCTGCGCGCCGAGATCTTTTTGTGACCCTAGAATGATATAGATCGTGATGGAAAGGTAGAAAGCGTGGTGGCGCAGCGCCGGCGAGGAATCCGGGGAAGGTCGCGCGAGGTCAGGTCGCTCTCACGGCGGGCAGCCGCCCGCTCCCCGACCACATCCCCTCCTGCCACGAAAACGAATGCATTGAGCTCCCTACTTGCTGCAACTGCTCCCGGATCCGTTCTTGACTCGAGCGACCTGCTTCCGCCGACGTGAAAGTCCTCCTTGGGCCGACCAACATACTGTTCGCACCGGCAGAACAAACTCTTCTGTCGCCTCGCATCATCTGCTTTTTGCTCTACGCCTACCAACACGCATCTCCGCCTCCTTCTTCGCGGACGGAACCCCCTGCCCTCGCCATGACCGCGTCCGCGTCTCCTCAACCCGATGGCGGGGTTGCGCCGCTTCCCGCACACCTGGCCTCGATCCCCGTCCTCCTTGGTGCCGCTGTGGTTGCCGTAGCCTTGGTCGCCGCGGTCGCCATGTTTACCGGGTGTCCTTGCCGCAAGCGCCGCGCAAAAGCTACACCGGACGATGTTCGCTTACTCCCTGCGACGCGATCGGCACCAGTGGCGGCCAACAACACACCCACGTCGGCCCCTTACACCGCACAGCCAAGACCAGCGCCGGTTCCGTTCCCGCGACCGTCCAATCTCCCACTACATGCTGGAATCGCTCGCAACCCAAATGTTGTCGTCATCGCTCAGCACACTCCCGCGCAACCACCCGTGTCGCAGCACGTAGGAGCGCACTTGGCGCACGGCGCTCCTGCGTTCCCCGCGAGCAAAACTGCCGCCACGGTCCAGTATTACCCCGAGCCTGCGCTTACGCCGATGCTTCACCCACGTTTTCAACAGCGTTCCGCTGCTGCACCGGCTACGCTTCCCGAACCTGTTCCACAACGCGCCCCTTCTCCAAAGGATACCGCCGTACGCCAGGTCCAGTCGGCGCCGAATGCCCGCGTCGATTCTGCTCGCTCCTCTCGCGTGGACGAGAACCTCGCCAACGACTCGCCGCTGCTTCGGGCCAATTCTTCCGCATCGCCTGCTCCCCCTGCGGCCGAGGCGCCGCCGGCCACGCCGCTGGCCGTGATTCACCTTCCCGTGGGCCTGTTGTCGCCGCTGGATGACTGCTTCCCCTCGAACTCGCCCGCCCCTGCCGACATGACCGCGTTCGAGCGCTTCTATGCCAGTCTCGGGTCGCGCGACAACGAGGACGAGGGTGCTTCTCCTGACCACTCGAGCGACTCGTCGTCGTCCGACTCTCACTCCGTGGCAGCACCATCCATCGACAAAGTGGCAGTCGTCGTCTCGGATCCCGGCGCTGTACAGGACGAGGAGGAAGCGGCAGCACTCGCCGCCGAAATCTCGTCCTTCATCCCCGATTACGCATCCGCCCACCGCGCTGACCATGCTCCGGAGGCGACCTCGCTCCTCGGCGCGGCCGCCTCGGTCATAAGCGCGACGACCGCTGACACTGCGTCCGATTTCTCCCCGCTCACGCCCGTTGAGATTCAGGCCCTCGAAGCCGCGAGACCGCGGCCCGTGCGGGTGCAGGGCGCCGGCGTGAAGCTGCGCGCGCCTCCCCACGTTGTGTTTGAGTACAAGTAAGTGTAATACATGATCTTAGATGACTGACAACGTTATGCGAGCTTCTCGGTCGCTGACAGTCCAAAACGCGCTCGAGCTCCGAGCAAGCCGCGGCCGAGCGCAATTACTGAAGCTAACTTACCGCCGTCCGCCAGAGCACGCAAATTAAACCGTAAAATTATTTCCATGGCGCTAAAATAGCCCATAACTCATGTGAAGATCACATGCAAAGTTTCAGCGAAGTCAAGGGTAGGGTGGAATTCAAGAAAGGGCCGATTTCGTCCGAACGACCAAACCAAAAGTTTTTTTCAACTTTGCACGCTCGGACAACTTTTCGACACCCCGACACTTCGACTCGGAGATTTTTGCATTTCTGGGGTCCCTGATGTCCCCTGATCACGATACAATGCTCAGAAGAAAGTTTATGGTGCATTTTTTTTTTTTGAAAATTCGCCCAGGTGTATTCACGTGCTAGAGGAGGAAAAATGCAAAGGAAAGACAAAAACGACTCATCGTCACCACACAGTCACCAAACAGAGCTCACGAACGGCAGCACAACAGGAGAAAAACCTATGGGGCTGGGCGCGCGCGGAGGCAGGGAGGCTGGCAGGGAGACCAGCCCGAGGCCGAGAACCCTCCAACCCGGCTGCCCCAAATCTCGACCCACCTGGCGGTAGCGGAGCGTGTGAGCGTGCTCCGCAGCTTAGCGCATGTCGCTGCACACCCTCCAGGCGCGAGCTAGACTAGGGCTAGTCCAGACGCGCCCGGTGGTGCAGGGATGCGCTACGGCGGCCCTGGCGGGAAGCCAGGGTCCTCAGCGACTTGCCAGTCGCCGAGTCGCGGGGCGACGCGGGCGTCGATCCACGAGCCATGCAGGGGGTCAAAAAGGGTCAGGGCCGGCCCGACGGTCAGCGGGGAGCCGTCGTCGTTGACGGGGATCCCGAATGCTGGTCGGAGGGCCGGGTGCGCAGCGAGGGTTCCGCCGTTGTGTCGGCAGGCCACCGCTGCGTCAGCGAGGGCCACTGCCTTTCGCCGCGGGTTTCCCGCGGCGCAGCACCCATCGTCAGGGTCAGCGAACGGGGCAAGACAGCACGGTGCGTAGCCATCGGCCGCGCGCTTTGCGCGGGTGAGGGGCGCCCGCCGCGGCGGCGGCGGATCAGGCCGGGCGGGCGGCGGCAACGCCGGGCCGTGCACGACTGGCGAGGCCAAAGTTTATGGTGCATCTCGAATTTAGACGTCTAAGTCGTATCACGTGATGCGAGGCTGCGCCGAGGCGAGGACGCGCTGCTCACGTCCGCGTGACCGCGCCGATCACGACCCTTGACGAACTCGCGGCCGTCAGCTCCCCTGACACCTCACATGGCAAAATGAAGTGAGCGATAGCTTGAACGTCTTGCTATGGACAGCTGATGCCGCTCGCCAACTTGACATTTCCACGAGCCCCGCAACAGCCGACCTGAACATGTTTGCAACGGAGAGCCCGAGTGGCTGGATGATTGTCTCATCCTGTTTTGCGATACGGTGCTAAACGTGATTCCTGCGGTGCGTGCGGTCGGGCTTCCCGCACCTGCCAACACGGGCTCACCGCGGCCGCGATGTGAAACTCGACCCTCGCTCCCGATTCACGACATTCGCACCCCTTCCCATCATGGCAAGCTTCTCTCAGAAGCAGTGCGACCAGACCGGGCTTCCGGAACCTGCCACGAAGCTCGTGTTCGGGGCAAACGGCGTCCCGATCTGCAACGCGACCGTAACTTGCCTTCAGGATCAGGTGCGCCATCAGACCTAAGACCGATTGGCCCGACTCGTTTGCTGACGACAGCTTCGCGTGTTTGTAGTGATGCAGGTGCGCGTGAACGCGTCAACGGTGGCAGAATTGGAAGTCGGCTAACTTCTTCCTGACGTTGCAGCGCGATCGGGCAGTGTGGACCTGTCGCTAGCGCCACGGGCGAGTATGTCGACACGACCGGTAACGTCATCACCAAGGCCGCCGCCACGGCCGCGTTCTGTACCGGTAAGATCGCCGGCGACTGGCGTGGATGGACTGCCGCGGGCAAGTGCTCGGCGCTCGGCGGCGCCGTGTATCCGTGGCCCAACGGCGAGCGGCCGCCGTCGAAGCTTGCGGGCTCGGGTACCGGGCTGCGGCCGGGCGCGAACGGATCTGCACTTGGTGGTGGTGGATCGAGCGGCGACTATGGAACCAGCGGTACGACCAGCACTGGCGGCGCCGTTGGTGATCGCGTCGTTACCGTCGCCCCAAACAACGGCGGCCTCTCGACGATCGCAGTCGTCAGTCTTGTAGTCGTCGCAGCCGTTGCGGTGGGGGCCGCGGGCATGTTCCTGCGCTCTCGTGGCCTTGATCCGTCTCGCCGCCAACGCCCTGTAGGCGTCCGTGCGGTGCCCAGCCAAGATGAACAGCTCCCTGGATCGCCGGCGGCTGGCAAACCTCACGAGAGCTTCGTCTCCTTGACGCTGCGCCGGCTGTACGGCGCCTTGCCGCGGCGACCAAAGGCGGTTTCGTTGCCGCGGAGCTTCAACATCCGTTCGCCGGTCATCGACGCGAAGCAGCCGTTGTATCTGCCCCCGCTCCGGCAGTTTGTCAACCATACAATCGTCACGGCACCCGCAATCCATCTCGGCGTTGTGCCGTCCGGTCCCGACGCGGCCACCCCGCTGGCATCGACGCGCGATCCGGCTCGGTCCCGCGACGCCGCCCTGTCGCAGATCTCCGAGTCGTCGGTTCTCGAGCGTCAGGTGGACGCCGAAACTAACGTGGAGCTCACCTGCAACGAGTCCCAGGCTACCACGCCGTCCGAGCAGCCGCAGGAAGTGGTCGTGGTCCCGGTCAGCCTCTTGTCGCCGCTCGACGACCAGTTCTCGCCCGCGTCGCCTGCAGCTGCCACGGCCGCGGGTGAGAGTTCGCCGTTCGATCTCTTCTACACGAGTCTTGCGTCGCTGGGCGGCGGCAGAAGCGCGGTGCTCGTCGAGAGCTCCTCCAAGGCGAAGCTCATCGCGTCGGACCCCAAGACGCTCGTCCAGCTGTTCAAGGAGGACGACGCCACGCTCGCTGCGTTCGCTTCCGCTTCCTCGGCTTCGTCCTCGTCGGCGATGGCGGCCGCAGCAGCTCCCGCCGAAGCGAACCTTGCGCCTGCTGCGCGCCCAGCGCCCGTGGCACCCTCTGATCCTGCGTCAGCTCCTCGCGCTGCGGACGGAGAGGCGCCGCTCACGGCCGTTGACCTCCAACTGCTCGAGGCGCTGCGGCCTCGACCCGTTAGGGTGCTGGGCGGCGGCCGGGTAATGCGGGCGCCGGTCCATGTCATGTTCGAGTACAAATGAGTACCGCGTCTGTTGCGAGGTGCAGGCTGTAACTGATTTGAATAAAACTTTGTAACGTGGTCATGAACGGCGCGAATGTAAGGTGGACGACCCAGCTGGCAGGACGCGTTGGCAAAGAGGAGAATTTTTCAGGCTGCGGTGGGATCTACATGATCTTTGGCGTGATCCGCCTTGGAGGGCGTCTGTGATCGGGGGAGCCGCGCATGCGTTGAACGCCCTGCCAAAGCGGGCGGACCAAACCGACGACACTCGCCCGCGCGCCTTCCTCTCTCTCCGCCCGCCAAACTCTGCTCCACCCCACCATGAACGCTGTTACGCAGGATGACCGCGACTGCGACGCGCGCGGGCTGCCGGCACCCGGCAGCCTGATCGTCTCGGACGACGGGCAGCCGCTGTGCGGCGCGCGGAACCCCAACTCGACGTGTCCGCGCGGCCTGGTACGGCCCCCCTCGCCCGAGCGCTTCCGTAGTGGGAGACGGCGCTGATCTGTTCTCGCTGCATCTAGTGCTGCTCGCAGTACGGCGCGTGCGGGCCGATCGAGGCGCGGCCCGGCGGCATCTACATCGAGGACGGCAAGACGCTCAACCGGCAGCAGGCCGAGGCGCTGTACTGCGTCGACTCGCAGGGCGACTGGCGCGCGTGGGAGGCCGCGGGCAAGTGCCGCGACATTGGCGTGCAGTACCCGTGGAAGCCCGGCACGACGCCGACGCCCGTCGCTGCAACGCTCCGCGCGACGGCTCGCGGGACGGCAACCCCGCCGACCAACCCGCTGGCGACGCCCATGCCAACGCAGACCGACGTCGGTGCACCCTCGGCCGTGCCGTCGCTCACGTCCGCCGACTCGGACAGCGGCGGCCTGTCGTCGAGCGAGATCGGCGTGATCGCGACGGGCGCGAGCGCCGCGGTGCTCGTACTCCTCGGCTCGATCGCGCTCGTCGTCCTCCACCGGCGCCGCCGCACCCGTCGCGCGAACCGCCACCCCCACCATCCCCTCAAGTCCGGCAGCGGCAGTGCGGGCGATCCGTCCGCGCCACCGCCACCTCCGTGCCTGTCTTCAGAGTGCGCGGCGCTCGTCGGCGCAGCGGCAGCAGCTGCTGCAAAGACGGCGGCGGCGGCTGGAACCGACTCGCGGCGCACGAGCGGCGCAGCACCGTCCCGCGGCGACGGGTCCGACCGCCGTGACTCGCTCCTGTTCCCGCACGGGTGGTTCGGGAGCCTCGACCGCCGCGCGGCGGCGGGCGAGGCGGCGGTGCCGTCCGTGATGCCCCTGTCGGGCACGACGCTGACGCACCCGTCACAACGCGACGGTGACGATGGCGCAGGGAGCGCCAGCAAGCGAGGCAGCAGCGGCAGCGCGCTGTACGCCAGCGTCCCGTCGGCTACTACTGCCCACGCCAAGAACCTGTCGCACGACCAGGCCGGCGCAGGCCCCAGATCCCCGCGCCCGTCCTCGTCCAACACGACCCTCGTCATCGGGACGCCGCAGCTCATGTCGCGTGCGATCGGCGTCGCGGTCGCGCCCGGAGCGTCGCTGCCGCCGGCGCAGCAGCTCATGGCGGTGCCGCACCTCGTCGAGCAGGAGGACGAGTACGAGTACGACGACGAGTGCGACCCGCCGCTGTCCCGGCTCAGCCACCGCACGCTGTCGCGGCGCGACTCGACGGTCGGCGGGTCGATTGTGCGGCCGCCAACGACGTCGCCGACCTCTTCCTACTTCTTCTCATCTGCTGCTGCCGTCGACCCGAGCCCCGCCCTGTCGCCGCTATCTCCAACGCCCTCGGTGACAACGACGCTGCCGCGGTACCTCGCTGCGCGCGCGCACCGGGGCGGAACGACGGCGGTCCTCCGCGGTCTGCGCCGCGTCAGCGTGGCGTTCGACGCGGCGCGCGACGACGAGGTGAGTCTGCGTCGCGGTGCGCGCGTCGCCGTCACGCGCATGTACTCGGACGCGTGGGCGTGGGGCGTCGACGTCGCGACGGGCGCGCAGGGCGTCTTCCCGCTGTGCGTGCTCGACCCGCACACCGACAGCGACAGCGAGGACGACGTGCTCGCGGCGCTCCGCGTCGATATGCTCACGCTCGAGATGGCGGCCGTCGTCGAGGCGGACGCGGCCGGCGGCGAGCCGAGGATGGCGGGCGCGCGGTGATGGCGGACGCGCGCGCGTGTTGATGTCCCGAGCGAAAGAAATAGATGCTCGATTGCTCCCTCTCCACTCACCATCGCCCCTTCTTCAGCGCAACAACTCGCTGCAACATCCACCATGGAGTCCATCGGTACGCTTCACGCCACGGGGACCGGTCCGAGCATCGCTGACGGGTCGCGATGAGACACGGCTGCAGGCAAGGAGTGCACCCCGCTCAAGCACGAGTACGATAACTGCTTCAACAAGTGGTACACGGAAAAGTTCCTCTCGGGCGAGACCAAGCCCGAGTGCGAGGAGATCTTCCAGCGGTACCGCGAGTGTGTGATGGTACGCGCGCGCGTTGGGTTCAGCGTCAACGCGAGCATGGACTGACACTCAGCGGGCGAGCGTAGGGCGCCGTCAAGGAGAAGAAGATTGACAAGATGCTGGCCGAGGCGCAAAAGGAGATTGCGTCGCCCTTCAGCTCGTCGTCGTCGTCATCGAGCAAGTGAGGAGCGAGGGGGATCCTGATGGTATACAAACGAGGGCGTGAATCCATTGAACACAGAAAGACTCCAATTGATGACGTGACAGCATGGACACGGTGCTCTAGTCCTACACGGCGAGAGCGAGGCGAGTGAGGGGCTGTTCGGTGGGTGCGGCGAGTAAGCAGTGCGTACCATGCGGCCCTTGAGCGTCCGCGTGATGATCTTCTCGGGCGTGCTACACGGAGCAACGTGTCAGTCAGTCACGGCCCGATACGCGGCCGCCACCCCAGAAGCAGCGTACATGATGTGCACGACGGCGCCCCAGCCGGACAAGCAGTCGCGGTCAACGGCGTTGAGCAGGGCCTGCGACACGGCCTCGAACAGCTCCTCGGGCTCGAGGTCCTCGCGCCACACGGTCTCGCACATGCCGTACAGGTTCTGCGACGCGGTGCCGGCCACGACAAAGTCCTTGGCAAAGTTGATGCAGCCAATCAGGTCGGTCGAGCACACGAACGGCTCGCCCTTCTTGTCGAGGCCGGCGACCACGGGCTCGACAAAGTAGGGCCCGAAGCGCTTCTCGTACAGCGTCGAGCTCACCATGTGGGCGAACGTCTTGGGCTCCAGGTCGCGCTCCTCGCGCAGCTTGTACATGTTGGACTTGAAGCGGAAGCGCTCCGACAGCGTCTGCACGTCGGTGCCGAGGCCGGCGAGCCCGTAGAAGAGGCGGTCGTTGACCTTGAAGATCTTCTGGAAGTCGCACGACACGGTCAGCGCCTGCACGCCGAAGCGGCGGTCGCTGGCGATGGCCACGCAGTTCTTGCCCTTCATGGCCACCACCGACGCTCCGTTGTATGCCATAATCGACTAGACGCGGGGGAGGGGAGGGGTGCGTCAGCACGCCGGCCTCGAGCCCGATCCGATCCATCGGTCGCCGCGGGTGGGTGTCGATACCATGGTGTAGACTGGGATGAGGGGTTCGATGCGTTGCGTTGCAGATGCGTGTGTTGCTCGGATGCGTCGTGGTTTAGGGGGACCGGGCGAGCTGAGCGGCCGGCGCGGCGGCGGACGCGAGGTGAACGACGCGCGCTCGTGACGTACGACCGTGCCGAGCCGTCACATGGCCGCACGCACCTCCCGTGGCGCCGCCAACGCGTCACCCGACCCCACCTGACCGCGAAAACACGACACCCTGCCTGCTGCACGCGCTCCGCTGTGGTCGCGATTACGTGTTGCATGGCAACGGATTGACCACGAAGGCGGCATCCACCCACGCTACGCACCACACGCATCGCACACTACCATGAAGCCTGGAACCAACCGGCCCGGCGCCTCGGGCGGGTCGACGCTCAAGCGGCTCAAGGCCAACCTCAAGTCGGCCGGCCTGATCGGCGCCAAGGCCGGCAAGAGCAAGGCCGCCGCCAAGACGGCCCAGCCGCGCCAGAGCGCCCTCGCCCAGCGCGCCGACGCCGTGCTGCGCTCGATCCGCTCCAACAACCCCTTCGAGGCCAAGGTCACCAAGACCAAGCACGACGTGCTCGGCCGCAAGATCAAGGGCGCCCAGGGCCGCCCCGGCCTCACCCGCCAGCGCGGCCTTGAGATCCGCAAGGACGCCATCCTCGGCGAGCTCGCCGCACGCAACCGCGCCGGCGGCGTCGTCGACCGCCGTATCGGCGAGCACGACAAAAACATGTCCGAGGAGGAGAAGATGATGCTCCGCTGGACCCGCGAGAAGCAGGTCCGTTAGTTTTACTGGTGACCGCGATCCGACACGCTGCTGACCTGCTCCGCCCTCCCAAACGTGTAGCGCGCGTCTGCTCGGAGCAGCAAATCGGGCGCGTCCGCCTTCAACCTCGGCGATGCCGAAGACGCCAACGACCTCGGCGGCCTGACCCACTTGGGCCGGTCCATTGACGAGATCGACTCGTTCGACGACGTGCACGGCTCCGACGACGAGGACAACGGCAACCTGTCGCGCAACTACGCCGAGGCCATGTTCGGCGGCGGCAGCAACCACGCCGGCGGCGACAAGCACAAGTCCAAGGCCGACGTTATGAAGGAGGTCATGGCCAAGTCCAAGCAGCACAAGGCCGAGCGCCAGCGCGAGCGCGAGGAGAACGAGGACATGCGCATTGAGCTCGACGACGAGTTTGACGCCATCCGCGCCCTGCTCGTCGACAAGAAGGCCGTCCCCGCCGCCGCTACTGCCGCTGCGCCCGCGCCCGCCGCGCGCGCCGAGGCCGACGATTTTGACTCGATGGTGCGCGAGCTGCGCTTCGACAAGCGCGCCAAGCCCACGGACCGCACCAAGACCGAGGAGGAGCTCGCCGCCGAGGAGAAGGAGCGCCTCGAGCGGCTCGAGCGCGACCGCATGCGCCGCATGAACGGCATCGCGTCCGACGACGAGGACGAGGCCGCCGCGGGCCCCAAGGCCGGCGGGTACCGCGCCAAGCGCGAGCGCCGCCGCCGCGAGATGGAGGCGGCCGAGGGCGCCGAGCCCGAGTTCGGGTCCGACGACGAGCTCAACGGCAACGTGGCCGTCGACCGGTTCGGCAACGCCACGGCCGGCGAGCCCCAGGCCCTCACGTACGGCACCGACGGCTCGCTCGTCAACGGCGCGTCCATCTTCGTCAAGAAGCGCAAGGCGTCCGAGATGTCCGACAGCGACGAGGAGGACTCGGACGAGGACGGGTCGCAGCTCGAGGCCGACTCGGACGAGGTCGATGACTCGGACGACGAGGACGAGGACGACGACGGGTCCGACATCTGGTCCGACGACGAGCTCAACGGCAACGTGGCCGTCGACCGGTTCGGCAACGCCACGGCCGGCGAGCCCCAGGCCCTCACGTACGGCACCGACGGCTCGCTCGTCAACGGCGCGTCCATCTTCGTCAAGAAGCGCAAGGCGTCCGAGATGTCCGACAGCGACGAGGAGGAAACGGATGACGACGAGGAGGAGGACTCGGACGAGGACGGGTCGCAGCTCGAGGCCGACTCGGACGAGGTCGATGACTCGGACGACGAGGACGAGGACGACGACGGGTCCGACATCTGGTCCGACGACGAGGGTGCGGGCGCGCGCCGGCGCCGGTCTGCGGGCAAGCTCGGCGACGGCAAGTTTGAGATGTCCGAGGAGGAGCGCACGGCCATGATGCTCAAGGCCAAGGAGGAGCTGCCGTACACGTTCGCGGCGCCCGAGCGGCAAGACGACTTCGACCACCTCATGGCGGGGCGGTCGGTCGACCAGGTGGCGGAGCTCATGACGCGGTTCCGCAAGCTGTACCACCCGTCGCTGGCGGTCGGCAACAAGGAGCGGCAGGGCAAGGCGCTCGGGTTCCTGCTCAACTACATGTGGAACCTCGAGGCGAGCACGACGCACGAGGTGCGCGCGGCGTTCGACACGCTGTACCCGGTGGTGACCGACATGGCCAAGGCGTTCCCGCAGGCCATGGCGCAGTGGGCGTCGGACATGCTGGCGTCGCTGCTGGGCAGCGAGCAGGCTGCGCCGACCGACTTTTCGGTGGCGAACCTGCTGTGCTTCAAGGTGCTCGGCAACGTGTTCTCCGTGTCCGACTTCTACCACGCGGTGATCACGCCGCTGCTGGTGGTGGTGGCGAGCTACCTGGTGCGGCCGCCGCGGACGCTGGGCGATGCGGCGACGGGCCTGTTCCTGACGGGGTTCTGCATCGAGACGCAGGTGCACAGCAAGCGGTGGATGCCCGAGGTGTTCAACTACCTGGTGCGGCTCGTGTCGGCGTACTCTTCGAGCACGGCGGGCCACTTCCCGACGACGGACCTGCTCGCGCCCGGCCCGCTGACGGCGGCGCCCGGCAAGCTCCCGCTCGGGACGACGAGCAAGGCGGCGGGCGGGGCGGCGGTGCACTCGTCGATCCTCATGGCAACGCTGCGGCAGCTGAACGAGCTCGACGCGCTGTACGGCGCGACGCTTGAGTCGGTGCCCGAGCTGTACGCGCCGGTGGTGACGCTGCTCAAGGGCCTGCCGGGGCCAACACCGGTGGGCGAAGCCGAGGCTGAGGCCGAGGGCAAGAAGAAGGGCAAGCGCAGCAAGGCGTCCAAGTCGTCGTCGTCGGCGGCGGCCCCGGCCGAGGCGGCGCCCGCAACGATGCACGTTTTGCTGCACGAGGCGCGCGAGCAGCTGGCGGACGTGCTGGGCGACAACGTGGCGCGCGGGATCCAGCGGCGGCGCGCGCTGCAGCTCCAGAAGCACCGTGCGGTCGGGATCGCCATGGCGGAGCCGGCGTTCGAGGAGCACTACTCGCTGGACCGCAAGTACGGCGAGGACAGCAAGGTGGCGGCGGACCTCGAGACGGAGAAGCTCAAGGCGCAGGTCAAGCAGGAGCGCAGGGGCGTGCTGCGCGAGCTGCGGCGCGACGCCGAGTTCCTGGCGTCGGTGCGGGTGCAGGAGCAGCGGCGCAAGGACGCCGAGTACGCGGCCAAGATGCGGCGCATCGAGGGCAGGCTCGGCGACGAGATTGGCGAGCTCAAGAAGCTCAAGCGCGAGAGCAAGCGGCGCAAGCTGTGAGCGCGGTCCGTGGGGAGACATATACATTAGTACTGATACTAGCTAGTCACTTCAGTCGATGGTGGTGGGCGAGCGATAGGGTGGGCGCGGTTGCGCGGAAACGTGGCCACGGCGCGATCCCCACGGCACGGCGGCGTGCGCCCGACCGCGGCCGTGGCCACGAGCGATTGATAGTGAGGGCGATGGCAGTTGCAGGTCTTTTCACATGGGCAGCCGAGCCACTCGGAGCGAGGAAGGAAGGAGGGAGAGGAACGCGGCCGGAACAAGTGGCGCGACGCGACGTGACGCGCGACGCGGACCGCGGCGGGAGAGGCCGCGTGAAAAACGGCGCGCGCAGCCGAATCCGCTCTCCCCCTCCTCTGCCCCCACCGCTCAACGCAACCCAACACACTCGCACCCGGGTATAAAGGCCGCCCGCACCGCCCGCACTCGGCTGCCCTCGCACTCGCACCCCGATCCGTCGCACTCGCGCCCTCGTGCCCCTCCCCGCCAATCACCCTTCCCATCACTCCCCTCCCTAGCCACAATGACCGCGTCCGACGCCATCTGGGGCTGCGCCAAGTTTGCCGGCGAGCGCGTCGGCGGCTTCGTCGCGGCCAAGGTCATCCCGGCCCCCGTCACGGCCGCCCTCGCCGAGCTGCACTCGCTGATCCCGGGCTCCGACGCTGACACGGGCCCCGCCGCGGCCTCGCTAGCCTCGCTCCTCGCCATGACCGCTGCCGGCACCGACGCCGCGACTACGCCCGACGACGCGGCGCGCGCCGTCCAGGAGCACTGGCGCGACGCCATGGGCCGCCGCCTCGAGCACCACGCCGCCGGCCGCGCCAGCGAGCACTCGGCCGCCGCCGCAGCTATCCAGGGCCTGATCGCCGCCGTCGCGACCGCGGGCGAGCAGCCTGTCGACGACCGCGACGACGCGCTGGGTACGCTCGCTCCGCTCACGTTCTTTCCGTCGCTCGAGTGCTGACCCAACATCACAGCGTCCGCCCTCGATGCCCTCCAGCTGCACCTCGATGCCGCAACGGCCACGGCGACTGCGGCCGGCGTGACACCCGCGCCCGGCGAGAACGCGGCCGCCTCCGACTCGGCCAACGGCTCCTCTTCGTCCCTCCTCGACACGGCCGCCGCCGCTCCTCCCTCCCCGACCAAGAAGCCGCAGCAGTCGCACGGCTCGCCGTTCGGCGTCACGCTGCGCCGCGTCGCCCGCACCCTGTCGCCTGAGAAGAAAAAGTCGCCGCGCCCCGCGCCCAACGCCATGGACACCCCCACCACCCCCGCCACCGCGGCCAACCCGGCGGCCCCCGTCCTCGAGCTGTTCGAGGCCCACCGCCTGCTCACCGACGCGCGCGACGCCATGGCCCGCCTGCTCGCCGAGCGCTCGCGCCCCACCACCACGGTCACGCCCGTCGCGACCGCCGCCGCCGACCCGGCCTCGCCGGCGACGGCCACCGCCTCTACCTCGCCGCGCCGCGCCTTCTTCAACGCCCTGCGCCGCCCGACCCCGCCCGCGTCCGCTTCCGCCATCATCGACCCGGCCGCCCCGCTCGCCCTGCACCCGCTCGACGCCCGCGACTGGTCCGAGATCGAGTTCCTGCGCGACGCCGTCGACGCGGCTATCGCTTCGCTCCGCGGCCTGTCGCGGTCCACGGCATCGAGCCTGCGCCGCCGCAACAGCGGTAGCAGCGGCGGGATTCTCGGCCGCGGCAAGAGCCCCGTCGCGCGGCCCGGGTCGGCGCCGCCGTCGCCCGCCGAGCAGCAACCGACCGCCGCCACGGGATCCGATGCGACTGCGACGGCCAACGACGAGTCGGCTGCGGCCGCGGTCCGCCTCGCGCACCGCCTCCATGCGCGGTGCCGCATCCTGAGCCTCGCCGCGACGCTCGGGTGGCCCGCGACCCTCGCCCTCACCCGCAACGGCGTCGGGGCCGGCGCGCCGACCGCCTCGGCCGTGGTCCCGACCGCCACCAACTGATCCTGCTGCTCCTCGCCGTGCTGTTGTTGCACCTTGATATCACCCACATTGCTCTCGCTCACCACCACCCACTCAAGCTGTTCCCAAAAACTGATCTGATTCCAAAATCTCATGATGTGTGGCTGCTGCTGCTGTGAGAGCGCGGTCAGAACCCGCCGCTGCTGCCGCCGCTGCCGCCGAACAGGCCATCGACGCCGCGCGCCGTCGACACGGTGCGCTCGCGGTGGTACTGGCGGCCGGGGAACCCGCTGCCGAACCCGCCGCTCGCGCCGGTGCCGCCGACGGCCGACTGCGTCGCGGACGACGACTGCTCGGGCCACCACGGCGCCGACGCGTACGCGTTCGCGCCGTTCATGCTGGGCATCGCCGTAGCGAGCGGGTTGAACAGGTCGTCGTCACCGTCCACCGCGCCGTCGGCCGTCAGCGCGTCCGTGAGGGACCGGTCCAGCAGCGCAGCGCCGTCGAGCGCCGACGCGGAGGCGGCCGCGAGTCCGTGGCCGTGCCCGCTGAAACCGAGGGACGGCACCGCCGTCGAGCCCCACCGGGACTTGGCCGAGAGCGGGGACACGGGGTGCGACAGCGGGTCGCCGGGCGCGCCCGTGGCCGTGGTCGGGCTGCGCAGGTCGTCAAACAGGTTGCCCGCGCCAAACGGGGACCAGATCGACGCGCCCGCGCCGCCAGTGCCGAGAACCGGCGCGAGCGTCGACCCGGCAGCGCCAGCCGGAGCGGTGCCGCTGCCCGACGCGGTACGCGAGCTGGATCCGCCGAGGAACAGGCCCGACGTGCCGGCAGACTTGACCGCCGAGGCACCCGTGCCGGGCGCGAGCTGTTGCTGCTGCTGGCCGTAGTAGCCGGCGTACGGGTCCTGCTCGGCCGCGTCGTACGCGTCGGCGGTCCGGTACGGTGACGAGTCCCACGCCTCGGCACCGAGTCCATACGCGGCGGTGCCGCTGCTCTTGACCGAGGTTGAGAGCGCGGGGACCGAGTCCTGCACGGGCGCCATGCCGAGGAGACTGAGGTGCCGCTCGCGCGCCGGCTGCGGCATGTGCGACTGCTGGTACTGCTGCTGTTGCTGCTGACCGAGGCCGACCATGGGCGAGGTGGGCATGGCCGCAAAATCGGCACCATCGCCGACCGTCGCGGCCTGCTGCGCCTGCGGCTGCTGCTCCAGCGGGATCTGGTGCTGCTGCTGGTGCTGCGGCGGCTGCATCGGGTATGCGAACTGTTGCTGCTGTTGGTGCGGATGCTGGTGCTGAACGAGGACGGGCATCCCGGGCTGCGGGACGTGGTGCACCGGGATCATGACGGGGTGCCCGCCGGGTCCCTGCGCGGCCATGTACATGGGGACGGCGCCGCCTGCCGCGCCCGCGGGGATGACCTGGATGTACTGCGGCTGCGCGTGCATCGCGGGCAGGGCCGACGGATCCGCGCTGGCGGCCGCCGCGGACTCGGGCGACTGCGGCCCGTTGCCAGGCGCCGCCGCCATCGGGTACCCAGCCGCGTGCGAGGGGCGCGGCTGCGGCGCGCCGTTGGGCGCCATCGGCATCGTGTAGATCCCGCCACCGGGAACGGCCATGGCGACGCCCGTGTACATGTACGGCGCAAACATGGCGACGCCGCCCTGAGGATGCTGCATGTGGTGCGGGTGCATCGGCATGCCCATGGGCATCTGCATCGGCATGCCGGGGCCGAGCAAGACGGGCTGGAACCCGGCGGGCGGCACGGCGCCGGGAGGAAGCGGGCCCATGTGCGACGGCGGGGGCGGACCAGCGAGGAGCGTCGGCACGCCACCCGGCGGCTGGAGGTACTGCGGCGGCGCGTGGTGGTGTGAAGACTGCAGCGACGCCGTCGAGGCCACGTTGCTGCCGGCGGCCGACGTGCTCGGCGCCGAGGTTCGGCTGCCCGAGCTGTGACTAGCCTGCGAGCCGGTATGACTCGCCAGATCGTCAGGCTTCTCGTCGACAGCGGCAGGGGTGGCGGGAGCAGCGGGCGCGGCCGGGGGTTGAGCGGGCGCCGAGCCATTGGTCGTGGGCGGCGCTGGCGGACTGGAGGGTGTCGGTGCCGCCGACGTGTCCGTCGCGACGAGGACGGACGGCGAGGAGCGCGTCGAGACCTTGGATATGTCAATGTTGACGCCGAGCGAGGGCGCAGTGAACGGCGGCGCGCTCAAGTCGCGGGTGCCGACGTGACCAGGTTGCGGTGAAGCGGCTGGCGGCGAAATCGTGGCGGGCGGGACCACGGCGGTGGGAGCCGACGACGAAGGTGGTGTGGGCGGCGACGACGATACCACCGCCGGCGCGACAGGCGCGGGCTCGGCCAGTGTCGGTGGTGCGAGCTTGGGCACGTCAGCCTTAACCGCCGCGGTGGCGACCGTGTTGGGCTGCGTCGACTTGCGCGAGGTCGGCGCCTCGGGCACCGGTGCGACGACAACGGGCTGCGCCGACTTGGCCGCACGCGGCGCCTCGGCCGCCGCGACAGGTGCGACGGTCTGCGGCCGGCGGCCCTTGGACCGCGGTGGCGAGACCGGCGTCGCAGGAACGGCGGCGGCGGCGGGCGGAGCCGTGGCCACCGACAACTTGACGACGGGTACTGCTGCCGCCCTTGGGGCGGGACTCGTCGCGCGACTGGCGGCGCGGCTCTTGCTCGGGCCCGTTGGTGCCGGCGTCGAAGCGGGCGTGGACGCAGCACGAGCGGGAGCAGGAGCGGGAGCCGCAGCACCATTGGGTGCGGGGGCGCTTCCCTTGGCCTTGCGCGCGGCGAGCGCCTCCTTGGGCGCGGGTGCCGGGCTCGGCGTCGCCGCCGGTGCAGGAGCTTGCGCGGAAACGGCGGAGACGGGAGCGCGAGCAGGAGCGACGGTTTGGGCGGAACCAGGTGCCGGCTCGTGCGCGACGGCCTTGACGGCGGATGGCGGCGAGGTTCCCGTCGCCGGCTTGGGCGCCGGACTCGCGTCGGCCGCTGCCGCGGTCAGGGGAGCAACCGGCGGCGTCACCGTCGTTGACGCGGGCGACTCGGTGGCCGATGCGGCACGAGAACGTTCCCGCTCGGCGCGCTCGCGAGCCTTGCGCTCCTCGGCAGCAGCACGCTGCTCGGCGGCGATGCGGGCGCGCTCCTTCTTGGCCTCGCGCTCGCGCTCCTTCTCCTTCTCCTCGGCCTCGCGGCGCTCGCGCTCGGCGGCCTCCTGGGCCTGGCGAGCGAGGCGACGCGCCTCGCGCTTCTGGGCTTTGGCGTCGAGGCGGCGGGCGCGGGCGGCCTCGCGCTCGGCGGCCTCCTTTTCCTCCTCGGCGAGGAGCGCCGCGGCGGCGCGCTCGGCGGCGTGGGCGCGGTAGGCGTCGAGGACGCGCTGGGCCATGAGCTTGGCGGCCATTTCGCGGAGATGCCGCTCGCAGTCGGCGTCGTCGAGCTCCTCGTCGTCCTCCTCGTCGGACACGTAGTCGTCCTCGTCGTCCTCCTCCTCCTCGTCCGTGTACTGGTCGTGGATCGGGTCGCCGCAGTCGCACCCGCAATCGCACACGTCGTAGTCGCCCTCGTCGTCGACGTTGCACGCGCAGTCGCAGTCCGGGTCGCACTCGCAGTCGCCGTCGTGGCACCCGCACTCGCACGCGCACGCGACGCCGTCAGCGTCGTCATCTGACGCGTGTTCGGGCCCGTCGAGCGGCACAGCGGCGCGGACCTCGTCAGCGAGCGCACCGGGTTCGTCGTCAGCGGGATCGGACGCGACGGCGCCTGCGAGGTACGACTTGCGCTGCGGCTCCTGCGAGACCGAGTCCCTGGCCGCGTCGGCAGCGACAGCGGACTTGGGCGCCTGCTGGGTGGGCGCCGGCGAGGCCTTGGCTGGAGACGCGGCCGCGGGCGCAAAGGGTGGCTGGGCGTGCTTTTTGCGGGCCGAGGTGGCGGCGAGCTTGCCCGTGAGAGTGGTGGTATCCTCGGTGTCGGCGTAGAGCGAGAACCCGTCGAAGCCGTCGTGGGAGAACATGTCGCGGGACGTGTAGTGGCCAAAGTACGGGTGGGCCGGGACGTGCGGGCTCGCGGTGGTCTCGAGGGTGGACGCGACGAGGGCGACGGCGGCGGGGGTGCGGGGGTCGAGCTCGGCGGCCTTGATGGACGAGAGGGCGAGGTCGCGCGGCGCGGGGACGGGCACGTCGTAGGGGAGGTTGAGGTGGGCCGTATGGTCGACGGCCGAGAGCGGCTGCTGCTCGCTGTGCGGGGCCGAGGCGCCGTTGGCGCGGCGGTGCTGGTGCAGGCAGTCGCGGGTGAAGCGCGACACGGGGCGGTCGGACGGGATGCGGTAGAGCGAGACGGGGGCGTCGGGGACCAGCTCCGAGGCCGCCGCGACCGCTGCGCCGTCGGCGAGGGGAGCGGACGCGGGGATGGCGGCGGTGCCCTCGTCGGTGGAGGCGAGCTGCAGGCGGCAACCGGTCAGCTGCTCCATGACCTCGATGAAATGGCTCGCCTTGTTCTCGAGGAGGTCGGTGGCGACCTGCATGAGGGCGGCCTGGGCCGACTCCTCGAGGTCGACCTTGTCGCAGTCGAAATCGTCGAGGTCGACGCCATCAATGTCGTCGAAGGCGGAGAGGTCGAGGCCCTTGGGCTTCGGGGCTGCAGCAGCGAACGCAGTGGGTGGTGCTACGGCCGGCGATGGCGCTACCGCTCCTCCTGGCGACGATGTTGCGGTAGCGGGCGGCGGTGCATCAGCGGATCCGCGTGGGTTCCCGTTGACGTCTAGCAGAGGAAGAGACGAAATCAGACCATATCGGAGGGTCCGCGGTGCGAGAAAGACACGAACCGGATCGTGGCGGAAGCGTCGCGTTGGCCGAGCTCGGCACCGGTGCGGCGGACCCCGGCATTGCCGCCGCCGCGGCGGTGGCGGACGCGTGTGCGTGTTTCGGCGGTGCGGGTTGGCGCTTGGGCGCGGTGGCAGCGGGCGGCGGCGGCGGTGGTGGTGTCGGGTGCGAGAAGTGGTTGGTGTGGTCGACGGGCCCGTGTTGGGTGTGGGAGTGAGAATGCGGGTGCGAGTGCGAGTGCGAGTGCCCGTGGGCGTGATTGTGGTTGTGGTGGAGATGGTGATGGAGGTGGGAGTGATGCTGGTGCGTGGGATGGTGGTGATGGTGGTGGTGGTACGGGTAGAGCGGGTCGGCCATGATGGCGGCGAGGTCGACGTGGTCGCCGAGGCCGTGGACGGCGTTGGCGAGGCGCAGGGTGTCGCCGAGGCAGTGGCGGCAGGCGGACGGGTGCGAGTACTCGTCCGAGTTGAGGAGCGAGAGCAGGGCGCACTTTGGGGTGCGGCGGAGCTGCAGCTGGGCGTCCTTGTTGAGCGAGGCCCAGTAGGCGCGCACGGCGGCGCGCTCGTCGCGGGTGACAAAGGAGAGGAACTGGTCGCGCGCGAGGTCGAGATCCAGGTCCGGATCGAGGTCCTGGCCTGCCGCCGGGTGGGCGGGGGCGGACGGCGCATGGGCGGGTACGGGCGGCGCGACCTTGTCGAGCGCAGCCGGTGCAGGCGATGCGGCGACAGAGGCAGCCGGCAAGCGGCGATGTTTAGCGCCCATGGTGCGAGGTGGGCGCAGCGCGGTGGCGGGGTCTCAGCGGTTCGCGCGAACCAGGGGAGGAGGAGCTACGCCGGTGGCAGAGGTGGGCGAGCAAGTCAGGGGCCGCCCGTGCGATTCGGAGGGCAGAAGCGAACTTACCGGCAGCGCGGCGCAGAGCGAGGTTGCGGGAAAGCGTGGTGAGACACGGCGGAGAGTATCCGATGGCCGGCAAACGGGCGGCGTCGCGGGGTCGCGCGGTCGGTGGGTGCGTCGGGCGGAGCGTTGCGGGCAGTCGCGGGCAGTCGCGGGCAGTCGCGGGCTCAGCGGGCAGAGTTACATGTATGCGCGGTGCGCAGGCAGAGCGCGGGCCGGTTGGCGCGGGCGGGCGAGACATGTGCTTCGAACCGCGGACGCGTCCCCGAGGCAGAGGCAAAAACCCGGTTTCGGCGCGTCACCTGACGCGGGTTTGCGCCGCGGCGCCACTCGGCGAAGCGCGGCCGTCGCCGCCGACCCGCCGCCGACGAAAACGAGTGAGCCCCAAGTCCGCCATCGCGTACAGTGACAGCGAATCCGACGCGACCGCCTGCAACGCGCGCCGCCACTCGCCGCAACGCGCGCGCCGTGCCCGACTCGTCCTGCAGCCCGCCCGCCCGCCCGCTCGCCCACGCGCTCCGGCGACCCGACCCGACGACAACGCCGCCAACACGCCCCTCCTCCCCGCCTTCGCTCTCTCCCCCCACCGACCCGCCACCATTCCGCTCCGCCGCCCCGCCCTGCCGCCGTCGACCGCATGGCCGCCTCGTTACCCCCGCCCCCCTTTGCCCGCGCGTCCAGCGCCTGCCTGCTCGCCCACCATGGCCCCGCCCCGTCCTCTGCCCTCGCCCCCGCCGACGACGAGCCCGATGAAAGAAATAAACCGCGCTGTTCTCCCCTCCCTGCCGCCTCGCCCCCTGCCTCTCCCCCGCCCCCGCCTGCCGCGACCGCGGCGATCGCGAAGCACGGTGCCGGCCGAATACCGCGCGCGGCCGGCCCTCGCACTCTGCCCGCGCCCGTTGCGCGCCACCGCGCCTCGGCGCCCTCCGCCGCCGCCCTGCTGACGCGTCATGGCGTGGCCGGCGCGGACATGACCGGTGACGACGATGGTGTGCCAGTGGCCGCCGAGCTGCCCGCGCGCCCGCGCTCCACGTCGCCGCGACCCGACGCCGACGCGGCCGTCTCGTTCCTGCTCTCCATCTCGCTGCTCGCCGCCTCCAACCACCGCAACAACAACATCAACAATGCCAACTCCTCGCACCACCCGCACGCGATCCGCCCCGGCCACCACCCGACGTCGGCTGCCGCGCCCGTCTCCAAGCCCGACGTGCGCACCGCCACCGTGCACCCGAGTCCCAGCCCGTCCTCGGCCTCGGCATCGTACTCGGCTGCTGGCGACTCGCCGCGATCGCCCTCGGCCGCCCTCGTCGCCGCCTGCCCGGACTCGATCCCGGCGGATGCGGCCGCGGCGGCCACGCTGACGGTTGATGCGGATCGTGATCCCGCCGCCGCGACTCTTCCGCCCGACGCTTCGCCACAAAACCCGAAGCAGTCGCGCGTCCCGCGGCCCGTCTCGCCCGCACCCGCCATGCGGAGCGCTCGCGACCGCGCTGCTCTCGACTTCCTGGGCAACATTGCCCTCGACGCGCCGCTCAGGCACACCACCGCCGGCACCTACTATGCCGCGCCGCTGCCCGGGACCGATCCCGCCGCGGACCCCTACGCGGGCGGCGCGCGGGGTCCACGCCTGCCGACCGCCGGCTCGAGCTCGTCGTCCAACTCGTCCGACTCGTCCTCCGCCCCTTCGACTCGCTCGCCCGCCACACCCATGTCGCCGCTTTCCATGGGCTCGCCCGCCTTTGTCACGCCGCGGAACGGCACTCCGGCTACCACCGCGTCGGCGGCCGCGAATGGGGCGCGTCGAGCCTTTCGCGGCGCGACCCACCCGCACGCCCTGCCGCTCAACCTCGACCGGAACCCATCGCCCTTTGCCGCCCCGCGCTCCTCGCTCAAGTCGCCGCCCTCGCCGAGCCTCGGCCCGACCAGTCCCTCGGCCCGCTTCGCGCAACCCGCCCAGCCCGTGCCCGTCCCGGCTCCCGCCATCTCGGCGCGCCCCGACGGCGTCCGCCGCGGCCTCTTTGCCCTGCGCAACGGACCCCCGCTCGCCTGGTCGACGCTGTTCCCCTACTCGACCGAGAAGCGCCGCCTCAAGCACTCGCGCGCCCTCGCTCTCGCCCAGGCCGCCCCGCTCTCGGCTGCCGTCCCGCCACCCGTCCTCGGCGCCGCGCACGACCCGTCGGCCCTCTCGCTCGCCTCTGGCGGCACCTCGTCCATCCTAGCCGCCATCGACAAGCACCGTCGCGGCACGCGCGGGCTCGCCATCAGCTACGCCCACCTGCTGCGCCCAACCGGGTCCCTGTGCTCCGAGGCCGAGCACCGCGAGGCGGCGCGTGCCGCTGCAGCCATGGCGGCGTCCGCTGCTGCTGCCTCGGCCGCCGCATCGGCCGAGGCGCCCGACGGCATCGTGTCCGGAACAGGCACCGGGTCTGTCTCGGGGCTCCTCGATCAGCACCACCCGTACCCGTCGGTCCACTCGCGCCGGCCCTCGGTATCGCCGTCGTGGTGCCTCGACCTCGACGAGGAGGTGCCGCTGTCGCGCAACGGCATCGCGCCATCCACGCTCGGCGGCAACGGCCTGCTCGACGACAGCGGCAGCACCCGCCGCTACGACCACCCGCTCGAGCGGTGCGAGCTGCTGTCGGGGCACGAGCACCACAACCACCTCTACCACCCGAACGCGTACGACCCGGGCCACCTCGACGACCCGGCTCTGACCACGGGCCGCCACAAGACGGTCATCTCGCTGCCCGGCACGGTCGGGTCCATTATGCAGTACACGCGGCCGAGCGACCTCAAGAAGGAGCTCAACGAGCAGTTCCGCGAGACGCACCCCGAGGTCGACCCGTCGCTCACCCTGTCGCAGATCCGCAACCTCAAGCGGCGCCTGGTCGACGTCGGCATGGCTCACGTACGTTACGTTGTTTCCTGTTCGCCCGCCCGCCGAGACGGCCGTCACTCACTGCGCGCACAAACTTGTATCCAGGACCTGGAGATCTCGAGCCTGGCCAAGTCGTTTGTGTACTTTGAGAAGCTGGTCCTCAAGCGGACCGCGGTCAAGGCAAACCGACGCCTGGTCGGGTGCATCTGCCTGCTGCTGGCGACCAAGGTCAACGAGCCCAAGGGGTTCAAGTTCGGCCCGCTGCTCGAGTCGCTGTCCAAGACGCTCGGGGTTGCGGTCAAGGACATTCGCGAGCACGAGTTCAACGTGTTTGCGCAGCTCGAGTTCAACCTGTACCTGCCGCTGCACGAGTTCATTCCGCACTTTGAGCGCATCTTCATGGCCATGGGTACGTGGGCCGCGCTCTCCTTGATTTGTGACGGCGACTGACTGTTTGACCGCGATCGCCGTCAACGTAGACTTCAACAGCCTCCAAGAGTACCTCGGCGACTCGCAGTTCTTTCTCGCGCGCGACCGCGACGACGAGCGCGACCACGGTGGCCACGGCCACGGCCACGGCGGCCACGAGCTCGATCACTACGATGATCACGATCACGATGGCCACGGCCACCACGCGCACCTCGAGCTGCAGGTACAGCAGCAGCAGCAGCAGCAGTCGGGCATGGCGGCCAGTAGCGACGGTTCCTGACATGACCCTGGCCAATACACCAGCTTTCCCCCCTGCTTCGTGACCGTGTCGCTGTATCGGTGACGGAGGGAGAGCGCTTCTTTTTTGTACAGCAAACAACGAACGAGAAGGACGGATTGAGTGAGCCGGCCGCGTTGAGCGTGTCTGTGCCGCGACGTCCTCGAGCAACGTGAACGGAACGCGGAAACAATCAAATACACTCTTTACCATCGTCACTGACGAGCTGGCGAGTGAGCAATCGACTCGGTGAGGGGGCAGCGCGCACAAGGTGGGCGAGATCACGGGCAGCATCATCATCATCAAAGTAGCAACGTAGGGTTCCGTGAACCACGTAGAGCGAAGAATCTTCTCCCTTTCTATACCAGCAGATGGTGGTGGACGCCCATCCGACGGCTCAAACTCGGGAGTGAACAACAACAACAACAACAAGTTGCGACGAGCGACGACATGCATCGAGAGAAAAGGACAGCGGACAGAAAGCAGCAACGTAGAACGACGAACAGCGAGGTCAGAAAGAGGCGGCTTCACGTCCGCATGTGCCCCAGAGAGGACGATAGTCAGAACAGGTCTGTGAATAGCCAATCATCAATCCGCGCTTCGTTCGTTCTGTGAAGGAGGGAGGGGAGGGGGTGGAGGGAAAAGAGTAGCAACGGTGGTAGGTTCGCCGTGAGCAGCAGCGCCGAGGACCGAGGCCGAGGTCTGTGAAGCAGTCCAGCCAGGCATCGACCGACCCGCAACGGTGATCGTGGAAGCGGACGTGAGCGAGGCTGAGGAGGGCGGCTGGCGTGGCCGGTAGCCGGTGGTCGGTGGTCGAGGCAGCGTGGTCGAGGCCCCCGAGGACAGATGGATGGCGGACGATCGCTGGGGGTGGATTTCCGTTGGTGAGGGGGAGCGGATCGCAGGTCGTTGTTGTTGTCATCGTTGCTGATGTGAAAGGTTGGTGTGCATCTTCTGGGCCAATCCGCCGTCCGACTTTGAGGAGGCGAGGGGAGGCGGAGAGGGCCGGGTTGTGTTGATGTTGGACATGTGATCCGTTGCTGAGGGGCTCAGGTCGCGCGCATCAGCTGATGCTCTGCGCTGCATCTGGTCGCCACGTCGAGTCGGCCGCGACGCGCTCGCTCTGATCCGCCATGCTCGCGCTACGAAGCCGTCCCTGAGACTTTCTACGCATCAGCACTGCCCGCATCTGCACCCGGACGCGACCTCCCGACCCCCGACCCGCACGCACCACCACCAACTGCCCAAGATGCGCGTCGTCATCAAGGGCGGCGTGTGGAAGAACACCGAGGATGAGATCCTCAAGGTCGCCGTGATGAAGTACGGCAAGAA
The DNA here is from genome assembly GCA_025594325.1 of Blastocladiella emersonii ATCC 22665. NCBI lineage: Eukaryota > Fungi > Blastocladiomycota > Blastocladiomycetes > Blastocladiales > Blastocladiaceae > Blastocladiella > Blastocladiella emersonii. Next base: position 36,546 of record JANHCV010000010.1, on the reverse strand, counting down.
CCAGTGGGCGCGCATCTCGTCGCTGCTGACGCGCAAGACGCCCAAGCAGTGCAAGGCGCGGTGGTACGAGTGGCTCGACCCGTCCATCAAGAAGACCGAGTGGTCCAAGACCGAGGACGAGAAGCTGCTGCACCTCGCCAAGCTGATGCCGACCCAGTGGCGCACCATTGCCCCGATCGTCGGCCGCACCCCGGCCCAGTGCCTCGAGCGCTACCAGCGCCTGCTCGACGACGCCGAGCGCGAGCTGACCGGCGAGGCCGCCGCCGCCGACGGCATCGACGTCGACGCCGGACCCTCGAGCGACGACGTGCGCCGCCTGCGCCCCGGCGAGATCGACCCCGACCCGGAGACCAAGCCCGCCCGCCCCGACCCCGTCGACATGGACGAGGACGAAAAGGAGATGCTGTCCGAGGCCCGCGCCCGCCTCGCCAACACCCAGGGCAAGAAGGCCAAGCGCAAGGCCCGCGAGCGCCAGCTCGAGGAGTCGCGCCGCCTCGCCACCCTGCAGAAGCGCCGCGAGCTCAAGGCCTCGGGCATCAACCTCGGCAACCGCAAGGCCCGCGGCGACGAGGTCGACTACATCAAGGACACCCCGTTCCAGCGCGCTCCGCTCCCCGGCTTCTACGACGCCACCGACGAGCTCAACAAGAAGAACGGCCAGGCCTTTGGCGAGGTCCTGCTCGCCCGCCTCGAGGGTAAGCGCAAGGCCGAGCGCGAGGAGTCGGACCGCAAGCGCGACGCCAAGAAGCGCAAGACTAACGAGGAGAGCGGCATCTCGTTCATTGCCGCTGGCGCCAAGGTCGCGTCCATGTACGTTGTCACGCGTGTACTGATCCGTGTCCCGAACATTCGCGCTGACTCCGCTATCTCATTCGCGCCATAGCTTCGAGGCTGACGCCGTCTCGGCCAAGCGCGGCCCGCTCAACCTCCCAGCACCGCAGATCACCGAGCAGGAGGTCGCTGAGCTCGCCAAGGCCGGCGCGACCGGCCCGCTGCTTCCCGCCGGCGCCGACAGCGACCTGCTGACCGAGTACTCGGCGACGCCGCGTGCACCGCTCCGCACTCCGCGCATGGCCGTCGTCGACTCGGTCCGCCAGCACGCGCGCGCCATCGTGCAGGACAAGACGCTGCAGACCCCGCTGCTCGGCGAGGAGCAGGACCACATCGACCACTCGCTCCCGCGCGCGACCACCATCCTCCCGCCGTCGCAGACGCCCGGCGGCGCCGTCCCCGACACGCCGCGGTCGTCGATCGTGCCGGGCACCCCGCACACGTCCGCGTCCGCAACGCCCTACCGCGACCGTATGGGCATCAACACGCCGCGCGATACCCCCTTCGAGACCCCGCGCGAGCAGCGCATGCGTGCCCTCCAGTCGCGGTCGCACCTCAAGCAGGCGCTGCTGGCGCTGCCCAAGCCCAAGAACGACTTCCAGATCGTGCTCCCCGATGCCGCGCCAGCAAAGTCCGACGCCGAGTTGGCGTCCCGCGCGCGCGCCGACCGCAGCGACCTCGACGCTGCCGCGGCCGCTGATGCCGAGGCCCAGCGCCGCGAGCGCGACGCGATGCGGTCGCAGGTCCTGCAGCGCCAGCTCCCGCGTCCGCGCGCCATCCCGACGCTCGACGCGCTCCTCGCCGGCTCGCTGTACACGCCCGGGTCCGCGCTGCACACGGCCGAGCGGTTGATCGCCGAGGAGGTGATCCGGCTCGTTGCCGTCGACGCCATCGAGTCCCCCGTGCCCGGCCTCGACATCTCCGGGGCCGCCGCCGCTGCGAACGACAGCGACGACATCTCGTTTGCGCAGCTCTCGGCCGCGCGCACGCTCGTCGACGAGGAGTGCGGCGAGGTCCCGGACTCGGGCTTCGATCTCCCCACGCTCCTCCTGCGTGCGTCGATTGCCCCCGTCGCGTCGGACCTCGTCCTCGACCCGTCGACGGGCGCGGCCGTCAGCCGCGCCGCTCTCGCCGCGTCGGGCGACTGGCCACGCGTCCTCACCGCCATGACGGCCGAGGTCGCGGGAGCCGCGGCACGCGCCGACAAGATCGAGAAGAAGTGCCGCGTGACGACGGCCGGGTACGCGGTCCGCGCCAAGTCGCTCGCCGCGTCGCTCACGCGCGCCACCGAGGACCTCGAGCGCCAAGCGCGCGACCTCGAGTCCGTACGCACCCTGCGCGACGCCGAGACGCGCGCGATCCCGCTGCGCATTGCCGAAGCAGAAGCCGAGGCCGAGGCCGCGCGGCGCGAACAGGCCGAGCTCCAGGCGCGATATGCCGAAGTCGCGCGGGCACTAGCGGAACTGGGACAGTAGCAGCAGTTGCAGTTGTGGCGGGCGAGTGAGCGTGGTATATATATTGGGATCAGTGAGGATGAGATGAGATGTGCGATTGCAATACTGTTGTCTGTCTGTGGGAGCGGAGTGGAGTGGAGTGGTCGGTGGTCGGTGGTTGGATCAGCCCGTCAGCGAGTTGTAGACGAGCAGGCTCGGCGACTCCTGCAGGTCGCCCATGATCACGTCGGGCGTCGCCTGCTTGATGGCGTACGACTTGAGGTTACGCGACGTGACGCGGTTGCTCGTGGACAGGTACAGGGCAAGCGTACCCGCGACCTAGGCGGGCGCACGCGAGAGTGGCGGGTCAGTCACGGTCGTGGCCAGCGAGTCGGAGCACAACGGCCGTACGTAAGGCGAAGCGAACGAGGTCCCAGACATGGAGTCGCCGCCGAGCGACGCGACCTCGGAGCCGGGCGCGTAGATGTCGAGGCACGTACCAAAGTTGGCCCATGACGCGGCCATGTCGAGCGAGTCGGACGCGCCGACCACGATGATCCCGTTCGACATGGCGGTGGCTGACGCGGGCGACGTTGTGCACGCGTCCACGGCCGAGTTTCCTATCGTTTCGCAGATACAGCGTCAGGGGCCAGGTCCGAGCGAGCGAGTGAAAGAAGCGAGGGCGCGTACCGGCAGCGACCACGACCGTGACGCCGGCCTGGACTAGCTTGACGAGCATGCGGTTGACGAGCGCGTTGATGGGTCCCTCAATCGACAGGTTGACGACGTGGCCGCGCTTACTGCGGTACCTCGGGCTGTTGATGTTGGCGCGGATCCACTGCAGCGCGGCGATCACGTCCGACCACTGCCCGACGCCCGCATCGTTGAGCGCTTTGACCGCCACGAGACGGGCCTTCTTGGCCGTGCCGTACGTCTTGGAGCCGACGATGCCGGCGACCGCGGTGCCGTGGCCGTGCTTGTCGAGCGGCGACGTGCACGACGAGCAGAAGGTGCGGCCCGTGATGGCGCGGCCCTGGAACTCGGGGTCCGTGACGTTCAGGCCCGTGTCGACGACCCACACGGTGACGCCGTCGCCCGCGCTCGAGTCGTACTTGTAGTCGGCCTCGGACGTGTTGAACTCGCGCTGCGAGATGCGCGCCAGGGCTATGCATCGCGAGGGTGTGTGTCAGTCAGATTCGCCCGCTGTGTGCGGCTCCAAGCGTGCACGAAAGCGTACCCCATCCCGGCGCCGCGGTCTGGCGAACAATCTTCCCCGCGATGCGAACCGGCCCGTCGCGGACCACGGCCTCGACGTCGGCGCGCTTGGCGATCCTGGCGGCGGTCTCAGGGGTCATACGGGCGGCGACCGAGCCGAGATCGTCGTAGCTGTGGACCACCGTGTTGGCGAGCGCGCCGCTGCTGTCCTGGAGCGCCTTGGCGCCAACTGGAGCGACGCTGATCTTGGGACCCGCACCGACGGCGGCGACCGAGGCGATCCCGGCGACAGCAGCTGGTGCCGCGGACGCAGCCGCCGCCGAAGGCTCCTCGGCGGACGCGTCGGCTGCCGCAACGAGGCGCGCAATCGAGCTCGACGGGAGCGTGGCCGCGGCGCCGCCGTTGGCGCGCACGATCTGGGTGGCGAGGCTCGCGACCGAGGCGTCGAACGAGGCCGAGGCGACGGCCGACGTCTTGAGCACAATGATGTACGTGTTCTCGACCTCGGGCGGCGGCGCGACGGGCGGCATGGGCAGCGGGGCCGGGCTCGAGCTCGGGCTGGGCGACGCGCTGGCCGTGCTGCTGGTTGTGGCCAGAGTCGAGACGATCATCGAGGGCTCGTCGACGGCGGGGGCAGGCGCATCCGTCGGCAGCGCGATCGATTCCGACGCGGCGGCGAGCGCCGTCAAAGCGGCGAGCGTCGTCACGCCAGTAGCCGTCGTCGTGGCCGTCGCAGTGTCAGCCCCAGTAGCGCTCGTGGTGGTTGAGGGCGAGGGCGACGCGAGCGAGGCAACGACCGGCTTGCCGATGACGGCGATCCCGACCGGTGCAGCAGCAACGGGTGCCGCTGCGACGAGTGCGAGGCCGAGCACAATGGCGGCGGCGACGAGCCACGGCCGACGACGAGTCCCGCAGCGGGCGCGGGGCGAGATACATGTGGCAGCAGATGCGGTTCGATCCATGGTCCAGTTTCCTTTATCGGCGGTTAAGCTCGACGTGTATCGAAGTGCAGTGCGTGGGGGAGGAGTAGCGTCTACGCGTCCCGTCCGGGCAGAGTCGAAGGGAGAGCGGGCGCGAGGAAGGCAGATCTACTTGCCCTACGCGGTAGTAAGCGGCAGGGACGCGGAGGGAGCGTGCGGGGCACTTGTGTGTGTGCGCGCGCTCGAGGGCGGGGAGGACGTCCGCGGGAACCACGACGCGTCCGCCGCCGCGACGCGTCTTTCTTGTTGCGCGCCGTGTCCTTGTTTGCCGTTCGGACCCGAGAGCGCGTCGCATCACCGCGCCGTGGTTGTTCCTCTCGGGCTCGCGCTTGTTGCCCGCGGCCCGTCCGACCCTGCGTGGGCATGGCGAGGCCTCGGCGCGCTGGCCAAGGGCACGTGGGACGCACAGGCAGGTCGCGAGACACGGACGGAGACAGCGTGGCTCAGCCGCCTGCTCAGCCGCTGCTTCCGCGATCGCCGCGACTTCGCTCCCGCCGTCAACAACGCCGGTAGACCGCCAGATATCACACTCCATGCCACCTAGTATACATGAAATCAGGCGCGCCATGCGCGGGTTCACGGACCTGATGCGCAAGATGAACGGGTAAGCTTCTGGCGGCCGATCCCGCTGCCGAACGAGGCTCACGATACCCTCCCTCGATCGTCCGCCCGCCCATCAGCGTCTTTGCCATAGACAAGCCGCTGGGCCACTCGAGCAACAACTACCTCAACGTGCTCAAGTACGAGCTGGACCCGCTGTCGACGGTGCAGCGCGAGTTTGGCATCACGGACAAGGCCGTCCTCGAGGAGCTCCGCCTCGAGCGCAAGAAGCTCGGCTTTCGGCTCAAGGTCGGCCACGGCGGCACGCTGGTGCGTCGTCTCTGCTGATGATCCGTGTCCCCCTCAATCTGCGCCGGGAACACCGCAGCTCACCCAGCGAGCGCGCTGATCCGTCTAGGACCCGAACGCTACGGGCGTGCTGGTCATTGCGCTCGGCCACGGCACCAAGGCGCTGAGCAGGTACCTCGGGTGCACCAAGGAGTACACGGTGACGGGCGAGCTCGGGTCGGCGACCGACACGCTCGACTGCGAGGGCGTGGTGACCGAGACGGCGCCGACGGCCCACGTCACGCGGGACCTGCTCCTAAACACGCTCGACCAGTTCCGCGGCGACATTCTGCAGACGCCGCCGCTGTACAGCGCCGTCAAGCGCGGCGGGCGGCCCATGTACGAGTACGCGCGGGCGGGGCAGCCGGCGCCCGCGCTCGAGCCGCGGCCCGTTACGATCCACGACCTCGAGCTGACCGAGTGGGTCGGGGCGGGCGAGCGGATCCCGGGCCTTCCGCCGAGCTTTTCGCTGCGCCTCGTGTGCAGCAAGGGCACCTACGTGCGGTCTATTGTACACGACGTGGCCGTGGCCATGGACACGCGCGCTCACGTCGTGGCGCTGCGGCGCACGCGGCAGGGCGAGTGGTCCGAGGCCAACGCGCTACCGCGCGACCAGTGGACGCTGCCGGCCATCGCGGCGCGGTTGCGGCCCGTTGATGAGTTTGGCGCCTTTCTCGACGAGCAAGGACTGGCGGTGCGGTGACCGAGGCAAGGCGATATAGATCGTTTAGGCATCAACACAGTTGGTATAGTTCAATGGAGACAAACAGGGAGAAGGGAGGGGGGAGGGGAGCAAGAAGAGTCGAGAACGAGCGAGAGCCACTACGACGACCGCGCCGCACGCGAGCACCGAGACGCAAAATGCCACGTCCGTGCGGCAGGTCGGTGCGGGGGCGCTTACCGGTTGTGGCGGAGCAGGGTGAGGAACTCCTCGCGCGTCTTGTGCTGGGTCTCGAAGACGCCGAGCATGGACGAGGTGACGGTCGAGGAGCCGGGCTTCTGGACGCCGCGCATGACCATGCACATGTGCGAGGCCTCCATGACGACGGCGACGCCCTGGGGCTTGAGGATCTCGTCGATGGCGTGCGCGACCTGGCGCGTCAGGCGCTCCTGGACCTGCAGGCGGCGGCTGAACATCTCGGCGATGCGGGCGAGCTTGGAGAGGCCGAGGACGCGCTTGTTGGGGATGTAGCCGATGTGGATCTGTCGGGATCAGGGACGCGATCGTGAGTGGTCGTGTCCGGGAGGGCGGGCGAGGAGGCGAGCGGGAGATGACGCGTACCTTGCCGTAGAAGGGGACGAGGTGGTGCTCGCACAGCGAGAAGACGTCAATGTCGCGCACAATGACCATCTCGTTGTGGTCCTCGGAGAAGACGGCGTCGTTGACGAGGTCTACACGGGCGGGCGGGGGGCGGGGGCGTCAGCGTGCGCGCGGACACGGCGACAAGCCGACACGGCAGCGACGAGAGCGTACCGCGCAGGTTCTCCTCGTAGCCCTTGGTGAAGAAGGCGAGAGCCTTGGCGTAGCGGGCGGGCGTCTTCTGCAGGCCCTCGCGGGTCGGGTCCTCGCCGAGGGCGCCGAGGATGTCGTGCACGTTGTTGGCGATGCGCTCGACGCGGTTCTCGTAGCTGGTCGGCGACACGGACCGCGTCACCTTGGGCGCTACGGGGACGGGCGCGGGGGCGGGGCGCGCGTGAGCGGGCGACGCGACGGCGCGGCGGCGCAGGGCAGCGTACCCTCGAGGGCGAGGTAGTCGGGCGACTTTGAGCGGTCGATGGGCTCCTTGGTGCCGGCGGCGGCGCCCGTGGCGAGGGTGGCGGGCTTGTTCTCGGCGGACATGGTGGGCGGTTGTGCAGGGAGTGGTGTGCAAGCAAGAGGGGGCCGCGGCGGGATCGCAGGCGGGCGGGGTGTGCAATGCAGGGTGAGGGGGGAGGGGAGAGGGACGGCCGGCCAGCGGATGAGGTGCTGCTCGAGGCCGGGTGCGCGGGGGAGAGAGAGGCGATCCCGCGCGGCGGCCGCACCGACCCGCCGCGCCGCTGAATAACCACCGCGCCTGCGCCGGCGCGTGCCCGCACAGAAAATAGCGGGCGGGCCAGGGGCGGGCCAGGCAGCCTGCCAGGCAGCCGAGACGGGCCATGACGCGACGCGACGCGACGTGACGTGCGAGACACGCCGCGCCGACGCGTGGGAACGCGCCCGACCGCGCCGCCAGACGGAAACAAGCGGCGCGCCCCGTCGTGCCCGTGGCCGCGTCTCCCGCACCGTCGCCCGCCCTGCTTCGCGCGCCGCGGGGCACACCCTTGGAGGCCTCCGCGCCGTGGACTCGGACGCGTGTCTCGCAGGCCCTGCTTGGACACGCTCTCCCGACGGATCGGCCACGCGCCGCCCACGGAACGCCGCGGGAGGCAGTGTTGACCGCGCCCCGAACCTGGGGCGAAGCGTGGCCTCGGACCGCCCGCCGCGACCCCTAGTCTCGTCGACCTATCGCAACCTATGGTCACCCGTGCTGCTCGCTCACGCTCGCTTGCCGCCGACGTCGGCGTGTCGCGGGCCGAGCATCTCGCGTTCGACATGCCCACGTGAGCCGTGCCGATCCCCGGCTCAGCCTCAGCGACCGGCACCGTCCCCCTTGACCCGCCTCGACTCGCTCTCTCTCTCTCCCGGCTTGCCGCATCCACACCACCAATTGCAACGAATCTCACCATGGTTTCCTTCATCTGCGACCACTGCCAGGACACGATCAAGAAGCCCAAGGCCGACATGCACGTCCGCCGCTGCTCGCCCCCCTCGCTCTCGTGCGTCGACTGCTACAAGACCTTCACCGGCTTGTCCTACAAGCAGCACACCTCGTGCATCACCGAGGAGCAGAAGTGCCACGGCTCGCTCTACAAGCCCAAGAAGGGCCAGGGCAACCAGAACCAGCAGCACGGCGGCCGCGCCCAGCAGCAGCAGCAGGCCCCGAAGCCCGCCGCGCCCGTCCCGGCCCCCAAGGCCGCTTCCGCCCCCGCCCCCGCTGCTGCGTCCAGCAGCTCCGACAGCTCCTCCTCCTCCTCGGACAGCAGCAGCGACGAGGACGAGGCCCCCGCCACCAAGTCTCCCGCCGAGCTCGTCAAGGCCGCCCTCGCCGCCGCCGGCTCCTTCAAGGCCGAGCCCTTCGACAAGGTCCTCTCCAAGGTCGCCAAGTCGGTGCGCAAGGCCAACCCCGCCATGACCAAGCGGGAAGTCAAATCCCTCCTCAAGGAGAACGTACGCTGATCCGCTTCTCCGCTCTCGGGCCGCCCTCTGCCCACTTTGCTCACTCGATCGCGCTCCCTAGCTTCTCTTTGACCTCGCCGACGGCAAGCTCACCGTCAAGTTCGCCTAACCGACCCTGTACATCCTATCCTACACTCATACATCATAGCTTCTTGTTCGCTCGTCGCGTTGAGTGTGGCGCAGCCAGTCACCTGAGGCGTTGCTAGGCACTCGGAGCTGCACTCGGAGTCAGCCTTCGTCTGAGCCTTCGTTGACGCGCCCCTATCCAACGCTTTGTGCTCCTCGAATGCAATGTATCTCGGCCCGATGTAACGTGTGTCACACACTCCATGCAATCGCTCGAGCACTCGTCCTCGACCACTTGAGCGAGCGCATGCGTCGCGAGAAGCTCGTTGCGCGCTATCCCGGGTGTGGGGGCATCGCGACATGTAAGGCCGGCAGGCATGTAAGGCCGACGCCGCTCCGCCGGTGTGTGCTTCTCGGCACGCTAGTCCTTGACGCGCCTCCTCCTGCATCTGCCTTGCACCCGCTCAAGCAACCTCTGCCAAACGAAGTTGGGCAAGGACGACCTGCGATCCGCTCCCCCTCACCAACGGAAATCCACCCCCAGCGATCGTCCGCCATCCATCTGTCCTCGGGGGCCTCGACCACGCTGCCTCGACCACCGACCACCGGCTACCGGCCACGCCAGCCGCCCTCCTCAGCCTCGCTCACGTCCGCTTCCACGATCACCGTTGCGGGTCGGTCGATGCCTGGCTGGACTGCTTCACAGACCTCGGCCTCGGTCCTCGGCGCTGCTGCTCACGGCGAACCTACCACCGTTGCTACTCTTTTCCCTCCACCCCCTCCCCTCCCTCCTTCACAGAACGAACGAAGCGCGGATTGATGATTGGCTATTCACAGACCTGTTCTGACTATCGTCCTCTCTGGGGCACATGCGGACGTGAAGCCGCCTCTTTCTGACCTCGCTGTTCGTCGTTCTACGTTGCTGCTTTCTGTCCGCTGTCCTTTTCTCTCGATGCATGTCGTCGCTCGTCGCAACTTGTTGTTGTTGTTGTTGTTCACTCCCGAGTTTGAGCCGTCGGATGGGCGTCCACCACCATCTGCTGGTATAGAAAGGGAGAAGATTCTTCGCTCTACGTGGTTCACGGAACCCTACGTTGCTACTTTGATGATGATGATGCTGCCCGTGATCTCGCCCACCTTGTGCGCGCTGCCCCCTCACCGAGTCGATTGCTCACTCGCCAGCTCGTCAGTGACGATGGTAAAGAGTGTATTTGATTGTTTCCGCGTTCCGTTCACGTTGCTCGAGGACGTCGCGGCACAGACACGCTCAACGCGGCCGGCTCACTCAATCCGTCCTTCTCGTTCGTTGTTTGCTGTACAAAAAAGAAGCGCTCTCCCTCCGTCACCGATACAGCGACACGGTCACGAAGCAGGGGGGAAAGCTGGTGTATTGGCCAGGGTCATGTCAGGAACCGTCGCTACTGGCCGCCATGCCCGACTGCTGCTGCTGCTGCTGCTGTACCTGCAGCTCGAGGTGCGCGTGGTGGCCGTGGCCATCGTGATCGTGATCATCGTAGTGATCGAGCTCGTGGCCGCCGTGGCCGTGGCCGTGGCCACCGTGGTCGCGCTCGTCGTCGCGGTCGCGCGCGAGAAAGAACTGCGAGTCGCCGAGGTACTCTTGGAGGCTGTTGAAGTCTACGTTGACGGCGATCGCGGTCAAACAGTCAGTCGCCGTCACAAATCAAGGAGAGCGCGGCCCACGTACCCATGGCCATGAAGATGCGCTCAAAGTGCGGAATGAACTCGTGCAGCGGCAGGTACAGGTTGAACTCGAGCTGCGCAAACACGTTGAACTCGTGCTCGCGAATGTCCTTGACCGCAACCCCGAGCGTCTTGGACAGCGACTCGAGCAGCGGGCCGAACTTGAACCCCTTGGGCTCGTTGACCTTGGTCGCCAGCAGCAGGCAGATGCACCCGACCAGGCGTCGGTTTGCCTTGACCGCGGTCCGCTTGAGGACCAGCTTCTCAAAGTACACAAACGACTTGGCCAGGCTCGAGATCTCCAGGTCCTGGATACAAGTTTGTGCGCGCAGTGAGTGACGGCCGTCTCGGCGGGCGGGCGAACAGGAAACAACGTAACGTACGTGAGCCATGCCGACGTCGACCAGGCGCCGCTTGAGGTTGCGGATCTGCGACAGGGTGAGCGACGACGGGTCGATGACCATGGCCATGGCCGTGGCCGCGTGGTCGCGTTCGTCGTCACGGCGCACGAACAAGTCGACCAAGGCCTTCATCGCGAGAATCCTGCTCTCGAGTGTAAGGGAGCCATGTTCGCGGAGCCAAAATTAAATCATATGTATGAGGGAGAGAAAACTGCCAAGAGTCGAGACGTGGTCGTCTCGCGATGCACAAAAGGGAGGGAAAGGGGAAGATGATACTAGCGCGACACGAGAAGCGAGCTCAGTTGCCGTGGCTCCACCCGCCGTACTGCTGGCGGCCGTAGCCGTACTGCTGCTGCTGGGACTGGCCCGCGCCCTGAGCACCAGCGGCCTGGTAGCCGGTGCTGCTGTAGTAGGCGCCCTTATTGGCCTGCTGCTGCTGGCCCTGGCCCTGCGCGGCGGCCTGGGAGCCGCCCTGCTGCTGCTGCGTCTGCTGGGGCTGCTGCGGCCACTGCTGGCCGTACGCACCGTAGCCGTACTGCTGCTGCTGGGGCTGCTGCTGCGACATGTACCCGCCCTGGGCCTGCTGCGCCTGCTGCTGCGAGTCGTCGTAGTACCCGCCCGCCGACGCGCCGGATCCGGACCCGGGCTTGCCCGCGCCGCCGGCAGCGGCACCCGCGGCACCCGAGGCCGAAGCGCCAGCACCGGCCGCACCCTGCGCGGCCGTCTGCGGGACCGCGGCGGCGCCGGGACCGTACATCATCATGCCGGCGGCGGCGCCGGGCTTCATGTACTGCTGGTACGCGTTGGCGGGCGAGTGCGCGGCGGCGTGCTGGTAGTGCTGCGGCTGGTGGAACGACTGCATCATGTACGGGTACGGGTAGCCGTAGCTGGGGTAGCCGTGCTGCATGTAGCCCTGCTGGGCCGCGGCGGCGGCGGCAGCAGCAGCGGCAGCCGCGGCCGCAGCCTGCTGCTGCTGGACCTGCGACGGCTGCTGCGCACCGGCGGCGGCACCGGGCTGCTGCGGCTGCGACGTGGCGTTGGCGCCCTGCGCGCCGGCACCGGAAGCGTCAGCACCAGCGGCCTTGGGGTCGTAGTAGGCGCCCATGAGGTTGCGGTCGGCACCGGCCGCGGCGGCACCAGCAGCGGCAGCGTGCGAGTGCATGCCGTAGCCGTAGAGGTCGGCGGGACCGCCGAGACCCATACCCATGCCCATACCCATGCCCATGTTCATGCCCATCATGCCGAAGCCGTAGCCGGCGCCCGGGTTGGTGCCCGCGGCAGCAGCGGCGGCCGAGTAGTAGGCGTTCGTCGCGAGGTCGATGCCCATGGACTGCTGCGCCTGAGACTGCTGGGCCTGCTGGCCGTAGCCGTACTGCTGGAAACCCTGCATCATCTGCTGGGCGGGCTGGGCCGCCTGCTGGAGGTGGTGCTGGTGGTGCATGGACGTGAACGGGGTCGCGGTCGCGGGGTTCATGGTGGTGGTGGGGGTGGTGGCGACGACGGCCGGAGCAGCAGCGGCAACGGGGGCGGCGGCCGGCTTGGCCTCCTCGACGGCAGCAGCGGCGGGCTTGGGCGGCGACGCGGGACGCGCGGCGGGCTTGGCCGGGGACGGGGCGCGCTTGACGGGCGAGGCGGCGCGGGCCTTGGGCGACGGGATGGTCGCGGGAGCGGGGGCCTTCTTGGTCTCGATGGGCTCGGCGGCCTCCTCCTCCTCATCGTCGTCAATGTTGAACTGGCCAAAGGTGACGCCGAGGGTCGGGATCGGGACGTGGGCGGGGAGGACGACGGCGGCGGCCGGCTTGGCGGCAGCCTGCTTGGTGACGACGGGCGAGGCGGCGCGCGGGGGCGGCGACGGGGAGCGCGGGCGGGGCGACTGCGGCTTGGACGAGGCGGCCGTGGGCGACGACGGGGTCGGGACGGGGGAGGGCGACTTGCGCGAGGGCGACAGCGAGCGGGTCGGGCTCGGGATGCGCGTCGGCTCGGGGATGACGGCAGCGAGGGGCTTGGGCGACGGCGAGCGGCCGCGCGACGCGTCGGCGGCGGGAGCAGCAGCGGCGGTGCGCGCAGGCGACTGGCTGCGTGACGACGACTTGGTGGGGGACGCGGAGCGAGCGGGCGAGGCGGCGCGCTCGGCAGCGGGCTTGGCGGCCGGGGCAGCCTTCTTGGCGGGGGCGACGGGGGCGGGAGGGGCGGCCACGACGGGGCGTGCGATCTGGGCCCACGTCGACTTGGGCTTGGCGGCAGCCGCAGCGGGAGCGGCAGCCGAGGGGGCGGCAGCGGACGAGATGCCGTTCCAGCCGAGCTTGGGGGTACCACGAGTAGCGGCGGCGGGCGCGGCACGCGACGCGGGGGAGGCAGCCGCGGCGGCGGTAGGGGAAGCCGACTTGGCGGGGGAGGGCGAGCGGTGGGCGGGCGACGGGCTGCGGTTTCGCGCAACGGGCGACGCGGCGGCGGCGGTGACGGCGAGCACCTCGGCGTCAGCGTCGGCATCCGCCGTGGCCCACGGGTCCGCATCAGCGTCCGCGCCGGCGCCCGTCTCGGCATCGGCGGCCCACGGGTCCACATCGGCTTCTGCGGGCGCGGGAGCGGGGGAGGGCGCCGCAGCGGCGGCGGGCTTGCTGGCGGCAGCAGCGACAGGGGCAGGGGCAGGGGCGGCCGAGGAGCGGGCGATCGAGGCCCAGTTGTTGGCGGCGGGGGTGGTGTGCGCAGCCGAGGACACGGCGGCGACGGGGGTGACATCGTGCCAGTTGACGTCGGCGGGGCCCTTGTTGCTGCTGGTGGTGTTGCCGCCGCGCGCGTTACGCGGGTGGTGGTCGTGGTGGTCGCCGCGACCGCCGCGCTGTTGCTGCTGCTGCTGGTTGTTGGTGTTGGGCTGTCTCGCGCCGTCGCGACGGTCACCGCCACGGGGTCTGCCGCGCGGTTCGCGGTCGCGCTGGTTCTGGTTCTGGCTCACGTTCGAGTCGCGGGGACCGCGAGCATCGCCACCGCGCTGGGCGCGACCTCGGCCGGTCGCGGACGCGTTGGCGGCGCCCGAGCGGGGTCCGGAGAAGGGCGAGGAGGAGGGCGCGGCCGAGGCGGCAGCAGCGGCGTCGGAGGCGGCGCCGGGGAAGGGCGACGCGGATGCGGGTGCCGGGGAGACGGGGGCAGCGTCTTTTGGCTTCTTGTCGGCCTTCTTCTTGGACAGCGACTTTGCGGCGCTCCACTGGGCGGCGTGGCCCTCGAGGATGCGGGTGGTGGCGAGCTCGGCGTCGCCGTGGGCCTCGTCGAGGGTCAGGACGAGGTCGTCGGCGGTCCAGTCGGGGAAGATGGCGGCGAGCTGCTCGACCGAGGCGCGGTACTTGGCGTGCAGGTCGGCGAAGGGCGAGGCGGCGAGCTTGACGCTGGCGGACTTTGCGGATCCTTTCGATCGAGTGGAGGCGGACATGGCTCTGCGGGTAGGGAGGGCGGAGCGTGAGTGAGCGGCAGAGACGGGGATCCGACGGCGGCGCGACGTACGTGGAGGGAAAGGCTGGCTGGCGGGGACGGAAGGAGGCTCGCTACGGGCAGAGAGACGTGTCGTGTACTGTTAGTCTCTGCAGCGAGTGCGGAGGTTGGCCGAGCGGGCGAGCGAGCGAACCGGGCGCCCACGTCGATCGTCCGCGGGGCGCGGGGCGCGCGTCACACCACATCATCACACATGCACGCGACACCGCGCTACTTTGACGGAGGACGGCGCGTGTGCGCGCCCGAAGCGGTGCAAAGACACGGCGGCGACGGCGGGGAGCAGCATAGTACATGAGGAGGAGGCCCGTCTCGTCGAGATGTGCGTGCGGTCGGTTGGTGCGTGGAGCGTGCTGCGAGCGTGTGGAGCAGAGCAGAGCAGGCAGAGATGCGTTCGTGGATGAAGCGGCTTCGTGGAGGGCGCGGGCTTGGCGGGCCCCGGTGGGAGGGCCGCGGCGCGTCGAGGAGAGCGCGGACGGCGGGCGGGGCGGGCGGCGGGCGGCCAGCGGCCCGCAGGGAAACGCGCCCGGGGTGGGAAACCTTTTCGTTTTCGGGTGATACATCAGCCGCCTGTCCCACGTGACGGGTTTCGCGTCACGCGGCGGTCGGCGCGCGGCGCAGCGCGTCCACCCCGCGACCCGCCCTGACTCGACCTGGCGCAGCTACAGCTACAGCTACAGCGACAGCAACAACAGTGGGAAACACATGTATTCTCTCAATCGCTCTTCGCGGGTGCGTCTCGTCCGCCCGGCGGACAGACAGTCTCAAAATCCCGCGACACTCTACGCGCTCGCGCGTTTCTCGGCCGCCATCCGCCGCACGCCCGCCTCGAGGATCAGCAGCACCAGGTCGCGGTACTCGAGCCCCTGCAGCTTGGCCATGTGCGCGAGCTTGCCGTCCCAGCACCACCCAGGGTTCGGGTTCACCTCGAGCAGCTTGATGCGCCCCGCCGCCGCGTCCGCGTCCTCCTGCGCCGCCGCGCCGTCCACGGCGAACCCGCCGTCCGCCCGGAAGTCGAACCGCGCATAGTCGCGGCACCCGAACCGCTCGAACAGCGCCGCGCACCGCGCCTGCAGCAGCTCCACCACGCGCGGCGCGAGCCCCGTCGCCGCCACGTACCGGATCTCGGTCCAGTACGGGCTCGCCGGGTCCCACTTGGACTCGAACCCGAGGATCGGAACCAGGTTGCGCGCCACGATCGCAGAGTAGTCGACCTGCAGGATGGGCAGGAACCGGAACCCGGACCGCGGGTTGCCGATCACCCCCACCGAGAACTCGGGCCCCGTCAGGTACTCCTGGATCACCACGTCGCCGAGCCCCATGCCGTGCAGCTCGCGCACGTACGCGTGCAGCTCGGCCCCGTTGTGCACCACCGACCGCGCCGTGATCCCGAGCGAGTTGTCGCCGCGCATCGGCTTGACAAACGCCGGGAACTGCGCGCCGGGCCCGGCGCCCGACATGGCCGCCGCCACGAGCCGGTCCAGGTCCGCGTCCGCCGTCGCCGGGTCCGCCACCGCGAGGCTGCCGAGGTAGTAGGCCTCGCGCGGCGTCGGGATCCCCATGGCGCGCGCCTGCGAGTTGACCAGCGCCTTATCGTAGCACAGCCCGAGCGACTGCGGCGTCGCCCCCGTGTACGGCAGCTGCAGCATCTCGAGCAGCGCCGGCACGTGCAGCTCCTTGAGCGCGTCGTTCCAGTACCCCTCGTCGCACAGGTTGAACACGACCACGTCCATCTCGTCCTCCTTCTCGACGTTGCCGTTGGTGTTGGGCGAGTGCGCGAGGCGGCCGCGGGTGCGCGCCAGCGCCGCGAGCTCGCCAATCAGGTCGGCGTGCGAGTCGACGATGCGCAGCGTGCCGTCGGCCACGGACCACGCACCCGCCGCGTCGAGCACCTCGACCAGCTTTTGCCGCGTCGCCAGGTCCTCGGGGTTCCACGTGTCGTGCAGCTTGCCAACGCACCCAATCGACGGGTCGCCGAGGATCACCACCACCTGCCCGATGCGTGGCACGGGCACGGGCGAGGCCAGAGCCTCGATCGGCGTGCTTGTGGTGGCCGTGGAAGTGGTGGCGCCCGAGCGGGTGGCGAGCGAGGCGACGCTGGCCGCGACGCTGGCGCAGTAGGCCGAGTCGGCCACGGTCCCGTCGGCCGTCGACGACACGGGCGTGGCGCGGTGCAGGTCCACGTCGTCCGTGTACGAGTGCTCGTGGCGGCGGTCGTGGTCGTGCTCGTGCTCGCGGTGGTCGTACTCGGACGAGCCGGCGTAGGTCGAGCCCTCGGCCTCGGACGCCGTGTCGGGGATCGGGGTGGTGGAGTGGAACAAGGCGGCGAAGAGGGCCGCGTCGTCGCGGTGGGTCGGAACAGCGGCCGACGAGGACGACGAGGACGGCTCCTTGCATGCAATGACGACCATGCGCTGGCCCATCATGCCGAGGTCCTCCTGGCGCTTGCTGAGCTCCTTGGCGGCCACGAGCGTCTCGCCGCCGGCTGACGCGGCCGTGGTGACGAGCCCGGCGGCGGTGGCACCGGCCGAGGCGAGGCTGGCGGCGCTCGACGACTTGGAGAGACCGCGGCCCGTCTGGGTGGAGGGGCTGCGCACGAGGAGGTGCGGGACGGGCGAGGTCGGAGCGGCGACGAGGGAGGCGCCGGCAGCGGGGCCCGCCGAGCCGGCCGATCCGGCAGTGGAGGTGCGGGCGTGCATCTCGCGGGCGGGGGTGTAGAGGGCCATTTCCATGAGCATCTCGACCTCGTCGAGCTCGTAGAGGCGCTCGGCGTAGAACTGGTCGCGGACGACGCCCTTGGTCACGTCGGTGACGACCTCGCGCGAGACGAGCGACTTGCCGTCCTTTGCGAGCTGGCGCTCGCGGCAGACGAAGGTGTCGTCGTCGATCCACTCCCAGGTGCGGGGCGAGAAGTGGTGCTTCTGGTAGTGGCCGTCGGTGAGGTCGAGGACGAGGTAGGCGTGGGGCTTGGAGACGCGGTGGCACTCGCGCAGGACGAGGAGGTCCGAGGCCGAGGAGGTGAAGTAGCCAAACGAGTTGCCCATGATGAGGACGAGGTCAAAGGCGTCGGCGGGGAAGGGGAGGTGGCGGCAGTCGCCGACGGCGAAGCGGCAGCGGTCGGCGACGCCCTGGTCGCGTGCGCGCTGGCGGGCGAGGTCGATGAGGAAGGCGCTCTGGTCGTAGCCGTAGATCTCGAGGCGCGGGTAGCGTCTGGCGAGCTCGAGGGCGTGGCGGCCCTGGCCGCAGCAGAGGTCGAGGACGCGGGGCGGGGTGGGCGAGGAAGCGGCGGCCGAGGCGGAGCCGCGCTTGAAGACGGCGGCGAGGTAGGGGTAGGACTCGAGCATGTCGACCTCGGAGCGGGTGATCTCGGGGTCCTCGACCACGTCGCCGTCCGTCTTGAGGTAGACGTGGTCGAAAACGTGCGACCACCAGGCGGGCGGGACGTTGGACTCGAGGTTGGCGACGCGGCCCTTGCAGATGCGCTGCTGCTGCTGCTGCTGCGGCGGCGGGTGCTGCGTGTGCGTGGTATGGACGGCGCCGGTGCCGAGGGCGTGGTGGGCGAGCGGGGTGCGGCGCGCGGGCGCGTCCTTGGACGAGGACGAGGCGGCGGACAGCGGCTTGGTCGCGGGCGCGGTGCCCGGCTTGGCGACGAGCGCGGCGGCGCCGGCAGCGGTGGCGGGGCGGGCGGGCGGCGGCGACTGCGGGTTGAGCATGGCGGGCCAGTTGAAGGTGGGTCCGCGGGAATGAGCAAGGAGGTATAGGGTGACGGTATCTGGACGAGGCGGGCGGGCGGCGCGAGGGCCGTGTCAGCACCGGGGCGATTCATTGAGGGGCGGGCGTCGCAGTGCATGGGTGAGGCTCACCAGTGTCGTGCAAGAGTGCAATGCGATGCAAGGGTACTGGTGGTGCTCAAAAACGACGACGGGCAGCGAGGGGGAGAGAGGGAGCAGGAAGGGGAGGGAGAGGACGGGCAAGTCGGCCGTGTGGTCGGCGGGCGGCGAACGAGGGCGGCCGTTGCACGCGAGCGCGTGGGGCGCGTGGGCGCGCGGGTGTGCGTGTGCGTGTGCGTGTGCGTGGGAGGCAGCCGTGGGAAGCGCGTTTCGCGAGACGCGCGCGTCGCGTCGGGCTCACGTGGGGGCGCGTCACGCGGTGTCACGCCGCGCGAGCGAGCGGCGCCACCCTGCCGCGGGGTGTGGCGGCGGCAGCGGCGAGGCAGCGGCTATCGGCGATCCGGACCGCCCGGCGCCCTCGCTCCTGCGCCGCGGACGGCCCTCGATGGCCATGGCCATCGCGCGCGCCGAAACCAACCACCCCCACATGGAAAACTAAAACGCTAAACTGCGCCATGCCGTGCATGCCCGCCGGCTGGCTGCGCACCGCCGCGCCGTCGCCATCGCCTGCGCGCCGCCCTCGGATCCGCGGGCGAGCCTGCTGCCCGCTGCCCCGGCTGTGCCCCCGACCGGCCGCCGCCCCGACCGCCGCCGCCCTCGACCAACCTGCGGCACCGCGCTGTGGCCGCCTCCCACCCGCCACGGCCGCCCCCACCTCGCGCAACCGCACGCCGCATCCCCCCTCGCCTTGCCTCGCCGCGCCGGCTCGCCTTGCCGCTCGCTTCACCGACCAGCATCTGCGACCGCAACCGCTCCTCGGCCACCACCGACCACCTCCACCTCCACCAACCCCACCGCTCGCGCTCGCCCAGAGCGGGAGCATGGCCTTCCGCCCCTCTCCGCGGCGCTCCTGTGCATCATCACCACCTCCACCTCCACCTCCCGCCGCCATCGCGACCCCGCCTCGGCCCTGCTCGCATCGGCCCCGTGTGCTGTCCTGGCCACCGCGCCCACCCCTTCGGTCCAACTGCTTCGTACGTTGCCCGCTGCCCACCATGTCCCGCGGGACCGTGGCCATGGCCGTGACCATGGTCATGGCCATCTTGATCACGATCGCGATTCGACCCCCGTTACCCGACTCCTCCCGCCTGCACCGACTCCGCTCCTCGTCCCGCGTTGCTGCGATGCACTCGCTGCCCGTTACCCGCTGCCGCGCTCGCGTTGCCCCCCGCCGTGCCTGGACGGCGGCAGCGCCACGCATCGAGGCCCGCCCGCCTCCACGCGATGCGCTCCTCGCTGCCCGTCGGCCGCTATCTCCGATTGCCACTGCCTCTACCCACACTATCCGCGCCATTGCTCGCTCGTCTCGATTGCCGTCGCCGTCGCTGCCGCCGTGCCCGCCCGCCCTCGTTCGCACCTCCCCATGCCCCCTTGCGCCGCCTCCCGCCCGCCTCCCCTCTCGCCCCCGCTCTCGCCCGCGCTCCCGACCACGGTGGCCGCGTGCCATGCCGCCCGCACCTCGCGCGGACCTGGGACTCCTTGGACTGACCACCTCGCCGACCCGACCCGCACCCGTCTTCCGCGTCACCGCGCCTAGCCCGACCGCTGATCCGCCTTCGCCATGGACACGGCGCCTGCCGCCGCGAGCGACGCGCCTGCGCTTCCTGCCGACCTTCGCCCGGCCTCATCCTCCTCCCCGTCCTCGTCGTCTTCCTCGCCGCCCTCGCTGGACCGCCCCGACTCGGGCATCGCCCTCTCCTCGCACAACTCGGGCCATCCCTCCTCCTCCTCGGCATCCTCGACCTCGTCTTCGTCCGACGCCGGAGCCGCTCCGAACCCACCCGACTCGGACCCCGAGCCCGCCGCCCCCGCGCCGCCGCACTCGGCTGCTGCTTCCCACCCGCGCGGGCCGCCCGACGACACCTTCGACCCTGCCGCCGCCGCTGCACTCGATGACGCGCCGCTCTCTGCTGCCCAGCATCCGACCGGCGCCGCACCCGTCTTCGACCACGTCCGCGACGGTGACGGTGACGGTGACGGTGACGAGGACGCCTACGACTCGGCCGCTGCACCACCCGTCGATCTCGCCGAGGACACGGACGCCGACCCGGCTGCCACCGCCACGCCTGCCTCGCCCGCGACCGCCGCCAAGTCGTACACCTGCGACGAGTGCGGCGCCGCCTTCGCCCGCCTCCAGAACCTCAAGTCGCACGTTCTCACCCACCGCAACCTGCGCCCCTTCGCCTGCGACGTGTGCCAGCAGTCCTTTTCGCGCCAGCACGACCTGAAGCGGTACGTCTTGCTTGCCTCGGCCTCCGTCCGCGCTTCTCCCCCACAAGTCGCTCACCCGCCGCCCTTGCCTCCTTGCCCTCCTCGCAGTCACCAGCGCCTGCACACGGGTGCCCGCCCCTACACCTGCACCCACTGCTTCCGGTCCTTTGCCCGCCTCGACGCCCTCACCCGCCACCGCGACAGCCACTCGTGCCACATGGTCAACCTCCCGCCCGACCTGCGCGACGCCGCCGTCGCCAGCGTCAACCGCGCCATGGCCGCCGGCGGCACCAGCATTCCGATGCTCCACCAGCAGCACCCGAACCCGCTTCCCCCGCCGCCGCTGACCCTGCACCCGCAGTCGCCCGCCCACGATCTGCCGCCCGCGTCCGCACACGGCACCGGCTACCCCGATCTGCACCATGACCCGCCCGCTATGGTCCTTCCCTCGCTCCCCGCCGACCCTCTGGCTGCGCCGGCGGACCTTGCCGCCTACGACCGCGCCGCACCGCTACCCCATCACGCGCTGCACCATCCCGTGCTCGGTTCCCTGCCGCCTCCGCTTCCTTTGTCGCCGTTGCCGCATGGTCATGCCGCGTCGCGTGGGCACTCGCCCGGGCCGCTCATGGACCTCGACGACGCACCACTCGACCCGCCCGCCTCGCTCTCGTCGCCCCTGCTTCGGCGTGGCCGACTGCACGCGGCGGGTTTGCGTCCGTCGCCTGTACCCTCCGCCGAGCATGACCTTCCAGCGTCGCGTGGTCGCTCGTCTTCGGCAGATCCTGCCTCGCGCCACCGCGGCCACGCCTCGCTCCCGTCGTCTCCGCGTTCGGCTGCGGCACCCTCCCGCTCCGACGCCGACCGGTCGACTGACCGCGAGCCGCCCCCGCTACCTGACGTCGACCACTCCATGGGTCCTCCCCAGCATCCGCCGCACCGCCCACCACCTACCTCGGCGTCGCAGTCGCAGGCGCAGCAGCAGCAGCAGCAGCAGCAGCAGTCGCAGTCGCAGTCGCACTCGCGCGCCCAGGACGGCTACCACGACCAGTTCTACGACTCGCAGCAGCAACAGCAGCAGCAGCTCCACGTCGATCAGCGCATGCAGCAGCTCGTCCAGGACAACATGTGGCTCATGGACCGCGTCGGTGCGGTCGAGCACCAGCTCGCCGTCGAGCGGGACGTGATTGCGCAACAGTCGCGCCAGATCCGGGACCTGCTCGTCGAGGTGCGTCTGCTATGAGAATAGCACGGCTTCCTCGATCTGCGACTGACCCAGTGTTACTCTGCCTCTCGTAGCGCAACCTCCTCCAGCGCATGCTCTCGGGGAGCGAGACGCCCGTGGGGATTTCCGCTGCAGCACCCGGCACCGATGCTCCTGATGGAGAGCCAGCCCCGAGACCGCCGGCCGCTTCGCAGGCCTCCGCGACGCGACCGAGTCACGATCGTCGACCAAACGACCACGAGGCCGACAACAGCGAGGACTCGCAACGCCCGTCGAAGCGGCGGCGCGTCGACTCTGCCAACTCTGCACGCCGCCCTGATCCTGCTGGCAGCTACCGCTCATACCCGCACGCGCCCTACCCTCAACCGTTCCACCACCACCACCACCACCACCACCATCCGCAGCAGCAGCATCACCCTGTCCACCACCTCGCGCACTACGGGCATCCCGCGCATCCTCGTGGGCACGGCCATGTCCACGCGCCTGAGCCATGGTCGTCGCCGCCACCACACCAACCGGCACGCCGTGTCTGCCCGTCCTCGTCGTCAGCGAGTCCGGTAACGGGAAGCTCGACGGCGCCGTCGAACCAGGCGCCGCCGAGCTGGGGCTGGGATGCGTCGCCGCCGTCCTCGTGGGATGCGCACGCGCGTTCCTCGGGATCCGGGCACGACCGCTACCACGACGCCTACTACCACGGCCAGCAGCAGCACGTCGAGTCACGGACGCCGCAGCAACAGCGATCGGCCTCGTACCACCCTCCTCCGCCGCCGCCGACGTACCAGCACACCGACTCGGACCGGTGGAACGCGAGCTTCACCGCTGCCGGTGCGGATCGCTCACACCAGCACCCGCATCAGCACCCGCATCGCCACCACCAGCAGCAGATCCAGTCGCAACAGCACCACGCTGCTGGATCGCCTCAGCGGCAGTGAGATAGTGGACCCGTCAGCCTATACCGCGCTTCAACGTAGTTTTTAACCTGACCAACAGCGTGTCCATCGATAAATATATGAGTGCTACCAAAGCAATAACTAGTGAAACTACCGATAGAATCATGAAGGATCAGGTCGGTGGTCATCGTGACGTCGAACCAAGGCTGAACTTTGCGACGCATCCCCAAGTCCGCTGGCCGCCCGGCCCAGCGCAGCCAGCCCGCCGCCCGCCGACTTAGACACATGAGTTCACCAAAAACAATATTTCTTGTTTATCACTGAATCGTGATCAGGGACCATCAGGGACCCCAGAAATGCAAAAATCCCCGAGTCAAAGCATGGGGGTGTTGAGATCGTGTTCGGGCGCGCCGAGGCGAAAAAGTTTTTCACTCGCGGCCGTCGCGACGAGCTCGCGGCGCGGGTGGGCAATTCAAGCACGTAACGCTCAATCTGGCAGCTCCCGACCTGTCTCGGATCTGGCTCAAACTTTGCACGTAATCTTCCGATATATCATGAGATATTTTAGACTAGTGAGCATAATTTTACGGCGTCGTTTGACGGCCCTGCATGCATCGGGGGTGGTTAGTTCACGTATTCGAGCTCCACCTCGCTCGCTCACTGGGTTGGCCACCGGGCCGGGCGGCACTCTGCTCCCACTGCTCGGGCCCGCGACCGCGTCCACTGGCTTCGCTCGCCATCCTTTGCCCACGACCACACTCGCCGCTAATCAGCATCATGACCGCCGGGTCGACCAAGGCAAGGCGCGGCAACATGGCCGCCGGGTCGACGACCAAGGCGAAGAAGCAGCAAGCAACATGGCCGACCGCCGGGTCCTGGACCTGCGTGTGGTCGACGCGGCGGCGACGCGCGAGACACGGGCGCTGTCGTGGCGGCGGTGGCCGTTCCAAGGCGCGCGCGCCTCGTACGCGGGAGGAACGAGCGGCGGGTCGCCCGACGTTCATGAGCTCGCCGTCCGCGAGCTAAGCTAGCTCGTTGCGTCCGTTTGATGTTCCCGTCCGGCGCGCGCCCAACCTGTCGTCGCCCAACCTGTCGTCGCCCGCGATCGCGATCGTGCCCCGCGACGGCGCGCGCGCAAGTTCGGAAGTTCGGCATGCCGACCGCCGCCGAACTGGTCGACGAGAACGAAGTTCCCCACCCGACTCGCATCCTGCGGTCGGCCGACCTCACGCGCATCGCCACGCATCGCCACGCATCGCCAAGAAGCGGGGCGGTCCGCAGCGAAGGAACCGTTGGCGCTGCTTGGCGTCGACCTGCTGTCGCGCGAGGACATGAGCTCCGAGGAGGACGGCGATGTGGCCGGCACGAAGCATCACGGCTTGGGCGCCACCAAGTACGCGAGATTCGCGCCGAGCCGCGCCGAGCCGCGCCGAGCCGCGCCGAGCCGCGCCGAGCCGCGCCGAGCCGCGCCGAGCCGCGCCGAGCCGCGCCGCGCGGAAAAAGGGTTGCCGATGTGGCACGCGTCCAAGAGGGACCTGGCCCGACGCGACGACGGCAGCATAAAGTAGAAGCGGGGCCGGCTGCCGGGATGAGCCGCGGCACGCAGCGGCGCTCGAGGACGGCGACGCTCTCGCCGGGTAGCGGGGAGCATGTTTGGACGCAGCAAGGTTGAGCGTGGACGGCGACGGGTTGAACGCGCGCACCTGAGCGCGAGAGCGAGAGCGAGGCTTCATCCAGACGGCAAAGCAGTGGCAAGCGGTCGAGGAGCACGGTGGCGGAGGACGTGGTGAAGAAGGCTGGACGGAGCACGGAACGCCGAAGGCGAGAGATCAAGCAACCACGGCGCCCGCCGCCAGGCTCGCGAGCGACTGAGCCAAAGCGTGCTGCTGCTGGCACTGCTTCGGGTGGCAACGATCCAAGGGGCGGCGGCGGCTTACGACGGGTGTGCAGCT
Organism: Blastocladiella emersonii ATCC 22665; assembly: GCA_025594325.1. Classification (NCBI taxonomy): domain Eukaryota; kingdom Fungi; phylum Blastocladiomycota; class Blastocladiomycetes; order Blastocladiales; family Blastocladiaceae; genus Blastocladiella; species Blastocladiella emersonii. The sequence continues at coordinate 12,130 of JANHCV010000010.1, read as the reverse complement.
GGCGTGTGCCGGCACACGCGGGGCAGCGGCAGCGGGCAGAGTGTCGCGTGCGCGCGGGACGGCCATGCCACCGACCGCAGCCAGCCGCTCCAGCACAACGGCCGCAGCGAGGGAGCGAGCGAGCGCGGACATCACCACCACCGCTCACGCTGCAGTCTGACACCGTGGGAGGGAAAGTGCAGGGCAGGGTGCGGTCGGCGAGGGGGGCGATGCTTGCGCGCGAGGGCAAGTCGCTCGAGGTTTGGCGCGCCCCGCCAGCGACAACAAGCGACGAGGTCATGCATGGGTCATGGGCGCGTGGTGCCGCCGCGGCATGTGCGACGTGTTGATGTGGTAGACATGGATGCGTTTCATGGAGTGGGGAGGTTATATAGCGGTTCATGATCAGGCGAGAGAGCGAGGACCGCGCGCGGCGACGAGGCGCCCTTTATACTCCTCCGCCCGCGCCCCTGCTGCCTGCCACGCGGCGGCCACCGCCACCGCCACCGACAAGGACTCTGGCGCTCTGACGCAAGCAGCGAGCGGCGAGCAGCGAGCAGCGAGCAGGATACGGCGGGGTCCGAAGCCGAACCACCGCCGCGGCGGCCTCGGCTGCGGGCGACTGCAGCTCGCCGTGGGAGGTCGTCGGTTGGCGGCGCGGTCGCTTGGCCCGTGGTACACAGGTCACACCCGACTTGACAACGACGACGAACAGGCTGCGCACGCATCTTGGACCACCGGGTCGACCGCATGGGTGAGGTCGATCGCGCCCGCGACGCCGGCATGGCTCGCGAGCCGGGACGACCGACCGCGGCTTCGCGAGCACACGCACCCGCGCGCGCTCGCGAGCGGCGAATACAACGACGCGGGAACGTTTGAGCGGCCAAGCGTCAGGTTCGGGCGAAGGCATCGTAAGGCATCGTAAGGCTGCGGGCGCGGCACAGCAGCACGCACGCCCGGCGCGGCCGTTTCGATGGCGTTTCGCCGCCCCGTACGCTTACCAGCCAGCGTGACGGCCGAGACGTTCGTTGCTCAGCTGGCCGGCCGGCTGCGTCCACGGACATGCCGACGTTGATCCCACAGCTGCGCCGCGCTCGCTCGCTCGCTCGCCCAGGGCGGCGACGTTCGGGGGCGGCCCACACCGAGCCGAGCGAGAATCTCGGAGGTCGTCGGTGCGCCCAGCCGCTGCTGCAGCGGGCGCGCCGCGCGAGGAAGAAACGAGGGCCAGAAGCCGCGGACACATAAAGTACAAGCCGAGAGGTAGCTGTAGCGAGAGACGACGGACGGGCCTGCTGGTAGTCCGCGACGGGGGCGGCGACAGCGGATGGCGCGCGCGCCGCTCGAGCTCCGACCGTCGTTCCGACTTTGGGGGAAGAAGAGGGCGTGTGCGAGAGGGAGCAGCAGCTCGGCACCAGCTCGGCAGCGACGACTCGACTCGACTCGAGGTGCGCCGAGTTGGGGAGGGCAGGGCGAGCTGATTCGAAGCAGGGTCCGCAGCGTCGAGGACGGGCGGTGGTCAAGGGCGATGGCGCGCAAACGACACTCGAAGCGGTGCACGACCGTGAGCGGAAACGTTGGTCGGCGCGACGGACGGGGGCAGCAGGTCAGGGGCGGGACGCGGTGGGGCAGAGCAGGGCGACGCGCGCGTTGGGTTACACACGGAGGGAGGAGTGGCGACGATTGGGGGCGACGGCGCGGACGTGCGCATGCGAAGGCCGTCGAGCTCGCGGACGAGGGCAAACGCGCTGGTTGGCACGTAGAGCGTGGAGTGGTGGTGGTGGCGGCGGCGGGCAAGCGCGGCGCGGCGCGGCGCGGCGCATGCGACAGCACCCGCTCGGCCACATGCATACGGAACGAGGAGAGGACCACCAGCTGTGCTGCTGTTTGACGCCGACAGAAGGAGGTCGCTTGCTGCAGCGCTCAAGCGCGAGAGCGATGCCATGGAGCGAGCAGCCCGCGGAGCACGCTGCGGGCGAGGTTCATGCGATTCCATCAAGTTACAGTGCCACGTCGTGCCTTGCCTTGTTGACGTGCACATGGACATGGAGGTGAGCGGGGTGCCTGACCGACCGACCGAGGCCGCGCCACGCCACGCGGTGGCCATGGCGCCGTGGCCGCCGCGCTGCGCGTCTTTGTCAGCTGACGGCGACTGACGCGTTGCGGGGCGCGCTTCGGGAGGGATGGGGAGACGTGAGGAGGCCAGAGCCTTCTTCTTCTCTCTTCTCCACCGACTGCCGCCCCATGCACCATGACCATGAAAGCCGATGCAACGTGATAACTTGATGCAACATCACGCCGGACAGGCCCTGACGCGGATCGGCGCCGCCGCGAGGTGCCCAGCCGCATCTGCTGTACCGCTACTACTGTACGACTGAGCTGAGCGTCAGTCGGACTGCTTCGTCAGCTATGCAGCTCGTCCGTCCCCGTCGTCCTTGTCGGGAACGCCGCCTTCCGCTTGCCGTGCTGCCCTACGTTAGTCGCATGCAAAGGTTTGCTTTGGCGGCGGGCCCCCGCTAGCCAGCGTCCCTCGCTCGCTCGCCTCGTTCCGGTCCCCCTGTCGCCCCACGCCGCCGATCTGCACTGCCGAACCTCACCCAACCACCGCGACCGCTTCGTCGTCCTCGCCGGCCACCTGCTCGTCCCCCGCTGGCATGCATTCCCGAGCCGCACGACCTCCGTTCGAGCCGACCTACATGGACGTGCTCACAGCCTCGGCAACTTCATGGCGGGCCAGGTGAGTCGTCGCCACACGCGCACGCGCACGCACGAGCGGGGCCAGCGTTTGGTGTGCGCGCGAGGTGCGCGCGAGGTGCGCCGCCGCGAGCGGCTACCGCGGCTTGGGTGCGCTTCGGGATCCGCTGCTGCTCGTCGGCCGCGCCTTGCCGCGCTGCCTTTCGCACCTGCTGCTTTATGACCTCGCGCTTTCGTAGCCTAGCCCAGCTGGCGGGCGGCTTGCTGCTTCGCGAGAGCATGGGTGCTGCCGCCTCGCTCAACCGGCGGCCACGGCGGCGGTGCCCCTCGCGTCGCCGTCCTTGACGCGCGCGTGCACCCGCCGTACCGCGTTGTTGATTCACGCTTTTGCCGCGCGGCCCGAGCGAGGCCCTAGGATGCGTCCGTTGCTCAGCGTACTCACGCTCACGCTCACCTCGCGCGTGCGTGCGTGCCGACGGCGACCCGAATTCGCGCGGTCTGCCTCCTGCCCGTGTTCAAGTAGGTTCTCTGTCGAAGCTGAATGCTCACACTTGCCCCAAGATTGCAATCATCTAAGCAAAAGGCCACGGTAGCTGCGTGGGGTGGAGAACGGGCACGGCCGGTTTGATCGTGGCAACGGCGACATGTATGCTCTCGGGCAGGCGTTTCGCGTGGCCCGTGGTCGTGAACGGGTGGCGCGAGAACCGGCAACTTGCCCCATGCGATTGCGGCGGACAGAAGAGTGCGACGTGGGGGACGGGAAACGCGTCGTCATAGAGCTCGAGCATGGTAGCGCACTGGTACTCGAGTTTTGCGTCGGTGGCATCGAGCGCGTTGCGAAGGACGCCGGCGAACCTTACGGTCTAGTCAGATTCTCGGGGGAGCGAGCGTCTGAGCGAAGAGACCGCCGCCAAACTTCGATCACGACCTGCCGCTGTCCCGAGTGTTAGGCTTGCGCTCAACTCGAGTCAATGAAGTTGATCAGAAAGCGAGGACGGTCGACATAAAGTAGAAACGGGGCCGCTGTGCGCGCGTGCGACTCGAGTTCGGCGCGGGCGGCGGCCTTGGCCGCGAACCGCTCGCGCGGGAGGGCCGCGTTAAGGACAGACACCGCTTCCGTATCGCTCGGGTACGCGGCGCGGAAGCGGCCGAGGAAGTCGGTGCCGGCGTCGCGGAGCGCTGTTTACGGCGGGCGCGGCGCGCGGAGCGCGCAGGTCGAGCGCGAGAACGCGCTTGGTGACGAGCACGATGGAGCTGAGTGCGAGGAGCTCGCGGACGATGGCGGGGTCTGCGGTCCAGTGGCCTGACGGGGCGTCGATGGCCGTGAGCGCGTCGAGGTCCGCGACGAGGGCGACGACCGGCGCGAGAGCGCGGCGTTCCACGACGACAAACTTGTACAGGTCGGCGGCGTACCTGACGGCGCACTCGGCCTGGTTGTGATGGATGACGTGCGAGCGATTCCTGAGCACCTTGGCCGTCGTCGTCATGAGCGCGACGAGGCGGAGGTGGTAGACGGTCACCGCGTCGACGAGCGGCTTGAAGGCGACGCGCGGGGTGTCGGCGATGGGCGACAGCACGACCACGTCCTCGGACACGGGGTTGTGTGCGTGGCGCCACGACAGGCCCATATCGCGGAAGTGCTTGGGTCAGCCAACGCCTTCCTGCGCACCTGCAGCAGAGTCGACGCCTCGTGCATGGTGAGCTCCGCCATGAGCTCGGCGAGCGGGAGCGGGACCTCGGCGATGCGCGCGAGCTGCACCGAAAAGGACAGGATCGGGCGTCGCGGTACGCGGGCGCGGCGGCGAGCTGCGTGGCGCACGGCTCCGGGTAGTGGTGGAGCGCGTGGCCGAACGCGGACGTGGTGGGCGCGGGGAGGTCGGGCGTGTTCTGGTTGTGGGACAGCGCGTCGCTCTTCTGGGTGATGATGGGCAGCAGCGGCTCGGGACCGCTGCGAGGCGCGCGCGGAGCCACTCGATGGTCGGGTTGGTGGACATGTCGTTGTCGCGGATCTGCAGCGCGAGGCGCACCTGCAGCTCGAGCTCGAGGCTCCCCTGCAGCTGCCGCATGTAGTGGTAGCTCCATGAACGCGAGCCCGAGGTGGATCCAGGCGAGCCCGAGCTGCTCAAGGTTCGACGTCGCGGTCGAGACAATCTCGGTCGCGCTCGCGATCCGCGTCGCGGGCACGTCGCGGGGACGTTGCGCAGCAGGTGCATGCAGGCGGCGACGAGGTCACGCTAGAGCGCGGTGAGGTCGAGCTGCAGGTTGAGCTCGTGCTGCACGAGGCACTGCGACCACATGGACCACGCCCACAGGAGGACGGGGGGCGCGGCGTGGGCGTCCCCCAAAACCGCGGAATCGAGCATCGCGGCGGCCATGCCGGCCTCGAGCGCGCCGAGGAGCGGGTACAGTGGCACGACGAGTGGTGCAGGAGCAGCGGCGGGTGCGGGACGACTTGACCTTCGTTGACGAGCTCGGCGGGGACGGCGGCGAACCCGCTCATGACGGCGTCGTCGGCGTCGTCGGCGTCGAGCCCGTGGTGGAGCATGCAGGCAGGCGCGACGGCGGCTGTAATGAACTCGCGGGCCGCGTGGCCGCGGGCGAACCAGGTGAGCATGGGCTTCCGCAGGGCGGGGCCGCGAATACCCTTGACCTCGAGGTGGTGCGGGGACGGGAGCGGGTGGAGCGCGATCGCGGCAGCGGCGGCGGCCAGGCTGCCCAGGAACTCGCGGCGCGCGTGCACCGCGCCACGCGTGATGGCGCGGGAGAACAGGCGGATTGCGGCGGCGTCGGGCAGGTCGAGAAGCGGCGGCAGCGCGTCCTCGCCCGGGATCGGCAGGCCAGCCTCCTTTACGTCGCGGCGCGCGACGCCCAGGCAGGGATCGCCGCGACGCGGGTCGCGAGCGCTGCGTCGCGGTCGGCGCGCAGCGTGTTGACGTCGAGGTGCATGACGTGCAGCAGGTCAGGGCCGAGCAGCGCGTCGATCAGCGTGCCGGCGGCGGGGTTTAGAGCGGCGTTGTGCTTGGCCGCGCCGACAGACGTGAGCTGGCTGAGCCACGACTCGGAGATCTGGTTGAGCGTCTCGACGCGCTGCTCGTCCACGAGCTTGCACTGGAACCAGTGGAACGGCGTATCCTGCAGGCCGCACGAGCACCGAGATGCCTTGAAGTCGGCGTCACAGCACTGGATGCAGCGGGCCTTGGGGTTCGGCTCGGCGGCGCACTCGGCCCTGCCGCAGGTGGGCACAGCGATGCGGCCGACCAAGTGCAGCGACTCGCGGCACGGCAGCTTGTTGGCGAGCGCGCGCAGGCGGAACGACGTCTCCTTGTTCTGGTCGCGCGAGGTGCGGCGCACGAGTGGGCGCGACCCGCCGTGGGGCGCGAGCGCGGTCGCCTCCCAGTCGAGCTCCTCGGCCTGGGTGGCGGCGGCGTTCGCAGCTGCTACAGCGGCGGCTGCAGCGGCGTTGGCGGGTACGGGCTCGGGCGGCGGCGGCTGCGCGAGCGCGAGGTGCGCCACGTTCTCGGCGAGCACCGCGTCGCGGCACTCGGCCTGCGCGAGGTTGCGCATGGACTTGCGCGGGTCGCCGCCACTCTCGTGGTCGAAAAAGGCGGGGACGTGGTGGAGGTCCGACTCGGTGAGCGTGCGTTTCGAAAGGTACGCGTCGGTGGCGGAAGGCTGGTTCGCCGCGGCCTTGGCGGCGCGGCCGGCGACGTTGTTGGGCGTGGTCGGGTCGTCGGCGTGGCCGCGGGCCCACGAGAAGGTGACCGTGACGTTGCGGTCGCGCAGCACGAGGCGGAGCGCGGACCACAGGTCGCTCGACGCGCACCGGACGCGCTGGCGCACCGTTGCCGTTGGCGAGAGCTGCGTGCGCGCGGCCTCAATGGCGGCCTGCGAGTCCGAGAAGATGTGCAGCGCGGTCCCGGCGGCGACCTGCGACACGGCGAGGACGAACGCGTGGATCTCAGCGCGCGTCGACGAGAACGGGCCGGGCGGGAGGTTGGCGGCGGCGACGTGGCCCATGTCGTCGTCCATGACGCCGTTGGCGACCGCGCGGCACTCGGCGGCGAAGCGCTTGGCCGTGTCGTAGCCGTCGGGCAGCGGGAACACGGCGGCAGAGCCCGCGCGCGCGACGCCCTCGGGGCCCGGGCGGTCCGCGTCGTACCAGCCGTCCGCGTACGCGGCGACGATGTTGCCCGGGGTGGGAGGATCTCAGAGCCGACGGCGCGGACAGGATCGACGAGCGCGGCGGCGGGGCGGGGGCGGATGTGGCGGAAGACGAGCGCCGGCGCGCCGGCGGGCGCGGGCGGATCGTCGTCCATGGGCAGCGCGGGCGGGTGCATTTCCTGGCCGTGGCTGATGGCCGTGATCTGGGCGTGGTTGCGGTTCGCCACGTCGAGCAGGATCCGGGCGACGCTGCGGTCGTCGGCGTTCATGCGCGCGTTGCCGTTGTCCGTGAGCGACACGCGGAACTCCTTGACGAGCTGCTGAACGTCCTTGGTTTCCATGCGGCGGAGCATTGGCAGCGTGTACTTGCGCCCGATGAGGCCGTCGTCGTTGTCGGGCGGGTACTCGAGCAGCGTCTCGAGCGTGTACAGGGGCAGCCACCGGATCAAGTTCTTGGTCCAGACGCGGTCCTGGCTCGTCTTGCCGCGCACCGTCATGTCGGGCGCGACGAGGACCGTGGGCGTGCAGTTGCCGGCGACGATGAGGTTGTAGTCGCGGCGGCGGTCCACGATCGACATCTTGCGCCGCCGCATGAGCAGCAGCTAGTTGTCGAACCACACTCACGGCAGCTGGTTGGACATGGGCACGAGCGCGAGGTCGGGCCACTCGAGCGGCGAGAACGCGCACTGCGTCTGGAACTGGAGGATGCCGAGCTCGTAGCGCACAGGCACGCCGTGCGGGCGCGGGTCGTTGAGCAGGTCGCACAGGTCGGTGACGTGCTGCTGCGTGATCAGGTCGGCGAGCGAGTGCAGGCTGATGATGTCGCGGTCGTGCAGCATGGCCGTGGGGAACGTGTTGGGCAGCTTGTACTTGCGGCGCACGAGCGCGCGCGCCGACTGGCCGATGCGGTCGAGCTGCGCGAGCGACGGCACGCGGAACAGCGAGGGGTACGCCGCGGCGGTGAAGAAGACGGCGTTGAGCAGGTACACGGCGGCCTTGCCCGTGATGCGGCGGTCCTTGAGCAGGGCGAGGCACGTATTGGCTGCTTCGCGGCCGAGCATGGCGTGGTCAATGAACACGCCCAGGTAGCGGGACGACTTGCCGACCCAGGGGACGGGGACGCCGCGCACGACGATGGCGCGTTCCGCGGGTCGTTGGGCCCGCCCGTGAGCGCGCTGTCGGCCGACTTGGAGAGCATGCGGAGGACCGCACCCTTGGCCGGGTTCGCGTTGATGCGCGTGAGCTCGTTGAAGTCGTCCACGATATCGACGATGCGTTGCAGGTGGTCGCGGTCCGATGCATAGAAAACGGCGTCGTCCATGTAGGCGACGGCGGCGACGCGGAGCGTGTCGAGCTGGCGGTGCGACGCGCGAAACGTGAACGGCGGCGCCGCAAACCCGCGGTTGGGCCCAACGTGGCGCAGCCCCGACCCAACCTCGAGCGTGATGCCGAACCCGCGCGCGTCCTCGTCGTGGTCGGCGTCGCCCGTCTCGACCGTGAGCCGGTTGACATCGCACAGGCACACGTCGTAGAAGAGGTCCCACGGCAGTGGCGACTCGACGGCGCCCTGCGGGAACCCGCGCTCGATGCGGACCTCGTCCGACAGGCCGTACGCCGTGAGCACGCGCGCCGTACGCCGTAGGCACGCGCGCCGTGCGCCCGTGCAGCATGCCGTCAAAGTAGAAGTCGACAAACTCGGGCGGCAGCCGGATGCGCCGCATGGCGCGCTTGAGCAGGGCGTGCGGCACCGAGTCGAACGCCTTGGACTTGTCCTCGAAGTAGGCCCACAGCGGACCGTCCTCGATGCGCGCCTTGAGCGCGGCGGCGTGCAGGATCGCGATCGGCGTCGTCGTGTCGGTGCCCGGGATCGCCGAGTACCGCGCGCCCTGCAGGACGTCGTGCTCGCGCAGGACCGGGTGCATGCGCTCGAGCAGGATCTTCATGAGCACCTTGGACGCGGTCTCGAGCAGCGTGATGGGGCGCGAGTTGGTCGCGTTGCCCGTGAACCCGGCGCTCGTCTTGGGGATCAGGTAGATGAGGCCCGTCTTCCACGACGCGGGCGCGGACCGCGTGCGCAGGCACGCCGCGAGCAGGGCGAGCAGCGCCGTGTGCGTCTTCTCGCCGGCCTGCTCGAGGAGCCGGACCGTGAGCCCGGTTCCGCCGGGCGCCTTGTCCTTGCCCGACGCGGCGAGCACGTCAGCGAGCTCCTTGTGCGTCGGCGCGGCCATGAGCCCGTTCCACACGTTGTCGTTGATGCGCTGGAGCGGCGCGAACGCGTCCTGCCACCGGCCGGGCAGCGGCTGCGCGTCGGGGTCGCCGCCGCCGTCGCCGTCCTCGTAACGGCAGAACCAGCCCTGGACCTGCTCGGCGACGACGCGCTCGACCTCGTCGGGCTCGCGCGTGATGATCGGGCCGTCCCCAGCGTCGCCGTCGGGCGGGGCGGGGCACTGGACGCGGTCGCCGGTCGCCTGCGCGCGCCTGGTCCGCGTCGCGAAGTCGATGAAGCAGCGCAGCTTGTGCTCGAACTGGTCGTCGCGCGAGTCGGTGCGCTCCTCGAGGCGGCGGCGGGCCGCGATGATGACGCATGTGGTTGTCGCGGGCGAAATCGGCCGCGGCCATGCGGTCGAGGAGCACCGCGAGGTTGTCGCCGCTGACGCGGAGCGGCGCGAGTGCAGGGCTCTGCGCGCTTCAGTTCACCGACGCGACGAGGAGCGGGCGCCATTGCGCAAAGTGGGGGCGCTCGACCAGGCGGTTGGTGGCGGGAGCGATGCGCATCGCGTGGGGCACGAGCGGCGGCGAGCTCCTCGAACGCGAAAAAGGCGTCGCCTTCGGGCGCGCCACAGACAATCACCGCAAGCTCGGCGTCTGCGACCGCGAAATACTTGGTGAGGAGGTGCGCCACGAACCAGCGCGCGCGCAGGATGGGGGCGGGCGAGTTGACGAGCGCGTGCAGCGGGTGCATGCCGCGGACCGCGGGGACGTGCGCGAGCAGTCGGTGCGTAGCGAGGAGGACGGCCTTGAAGTGGCGTGCGCGGCGGGCGACAGGGCAACGGCGCCGGGGGAATCGCCGCCGAGGAGGTGCAGGGCGAAGCGGTCCGTCGGCGGCGCGGCATCCACGTCCACGGCTAGAGAGAGAGGGGGCCGAATTCGAACGTCAGGAACGAGTTATGTGGCGGATTGCGCGCGCAGCGAGCGTACCGTCGGCATCCTCAGATGCACCGCTGAGCGAAGCGGTCCAGCGGCGCTTGCCGGGGAATCGACAGCGGGGCTGCGGGAGGGCGACTCGTTCTGCGGAGCGGCGTGCACGATGAGTTCGACGAGGTCGAGGACGAGCGGGCGGCACGCGGCGACGACGGCGCGGGTGAAGCGCGGGTCGGCGAGCACGGCAGCGAGCGCGGTGAAGGCGGCCTCCTTGGCGTGGCGGTCCAGCGGTGATGGCGCAGACTCGGGGAAGGAGAAGCGAGGGTGGAGGGGGTGTCCAGGCCAGGTGCAGCCGGCTCACTTGCGGCAGCGGCGAGGACGGTGCTGGCGAAGTGCAGGTTGGCGATGTTGGGTTGATAGCATTGCGGCAAGTTGCGAGAAGTGAGGGCGAGTAGGGAGCACACAAGTTTGGAGTAGGTGCAGAGAGAGGCGGCGGCGGGAGCGGGTCGCACAACAACAGCCGAAGGGGCTCCTGCCACTTCAATCCGCAGCCACGCGAGGCCGCGCCGCTCCTGGTTCCCTCTCCCTCTCCACTCCCTCGTCCCCTCCCTCTTACTGGCTTGGAACTCTACCACACTCTATGCAACTTGTCGCAAATGATACATGACCTCTCTTGCTGCGACTTGTCCGCCCTTCCAATGAGACCACGGCGCTGGCCCTGCGCGTCGGGGCGGAGCCTTGCGTCGCCGCGTGTACACGGCGCACCGCGGGATGCGGGCAGTATCACGTGCGGGACATGTCGCAATCCACCAACCGTCCGTGAGACAAGGTGGCGGCGTTCGCTGCCAAGACTGCGGGTTGCTTGTTCTTGCCGCTCCCCGCTGTGTCTACGCAACCATGATCGGGCGGCCCTCGCTTGATATCGACCAGGCGTACGAGCCCGCGGCGCGCACAGCGCTGCGCGACGGGGCTCACGCAGGCCGCAGTTGCGCGCCCGCTGCGCCGCAACAAAGCGCGCTCGCCACGCACACGATCAACCAGTACCCGTCCCGTCGCCGTCCCTTGCAATCGCGGCCGTGAACTCGCCTCACCCGCTCGCTCGCTCGCTTGTCCCGTTCGCCTGCGCGCTCGTCCCGCCGCCCACGGGCGCGGTCCATTGTTGCGTGTACAGGGACCACGTTCTTGTCGCCCTAGGTCCCGCTCGCGCTCGCCGTGGTGCACGTGCCCATCACACCGACCGCGCGGTGCATCTTCCCGCGCGCACCCGTCGTTTAGGTTTAGGTTTAGGTTAGGTTTAGGTTTAGGTTTAGGTTTAGGTTTAGGTTTAGGTTTAGGTTTTAGGTTTAGGTTTAGGTTTGTTTAGGTTAGGTTTAGGTTGGTTTTGGTTTAGGTTTAGGTTAGGTTTAGGTTTAGGTTAGGTTTAGGTTAGGTTAGGTTTAGGTTTAGGTTTGGTTAGGTTTGGTTAGGTTTAGGTTTAGGTTTAGGTTTAGGTTTAGGTTAGGTTTAGGTTTAGGTTTAGGTTAGGTTAGGTTAGGTTTAGGTTTAGGTTTAGGTTAGGTTTAGGTTTAGGTTTAGGTTAGGTTTAGGTTAGGTTTAGGTTTAGGTTTAGGTTAGGTTTAGGTTTAGGTTTAGGTTTAGGTTTAGGTTTAGGTTTAGGTTTAGGTTTAGGTTTAGGTTTAGGTTTAGGTTTAGGTTTAGGTTTAGGTTTAGGTTTAGGTTTAGGTTTAGGTTTAGGTTTAGGTTTAGGTTTAGGTTTAGGTTTAGGTTTAGGTTTAGGTTTAGGTTTAGGTTTAGGTTTAGGTTTAGGTTTAGGTTTAGGTTTAGGTTTAGGTTTAGGTTTAGGTTTAGGTTTAGGTTTAGGTTTAGGTTTAGGTTTAGGTTTAGGTTTAGGTTTAGGTTTAGGTTTAGGTTTAGGTTTAGGTTTAGGTTTAGGTTTGGTTTAGGTTTAGGTTTAGGTTTAGGTTTAGGTTTGGTTTAGGTTTGGTTTAGGTTTAGGTTTGGTTTAGGTTTAGGTTTGGTTTAGGTTTAGGTTTAGGTTTAGGTTTTAGGTTTAGGTTTAGGTTTAGGTTTGGTTAGGTTAGGTTTAGGTTAGGTTTGGTTTAGGTTTAGGTTTAGGTTTAGGTTTAGGTTTAGGTTTAGGTTTAGGTAGGTTTAGGTT